>JALAZF010000209.1:6250000-7500000 GCA_022829125.1 Lathyrus tuberosus | reverse complement strand
AAAACCACAAAAACAAAAACTTCCATATAAAAACCAAGGACTTGCTACAAGCACCCGTAGCAGTTGCTACGGGCCGTAACAACCCTCATCATACAAAACTCTAAAATTCAATATTGGCCATGGGATCCAGTGCCCTGTTACAGCCGGTCGTAGAGGGTGCTATGGGTCATAGCATGGCACGTGGATAAAGGATCAATTTTTTTTTTCAAAGTTTGAAAAGTTTTTTGGGCCCCACCCACATCCCTTTCATCCAATCATCATCAAATGCCCCTCTTTAAAACACCATGATCAGATTTTTAGTCCTCATTACTACAAACCACTATCTCTCCAAATCATATCATCTCCTTCAATTCTCCCACTTTCTTCCATATTTTCTCCAAAATCTCCATTGTTTTCAAAGAAAAAGCCCCCACCTTTAACCTTCTATCAACCCCAATCCCTAAACCATCTTCACAAAAACTTCATTATCTACCACTCCAACCATACTTTCGGGCACGAAAATCCCAAAACTCTCATTTTGAAATTTCACAACTTCATCCATCAATGACACCCAAGAGAAGCAATAAGGGCAAACAAGTAGCAGAATCATCAAGGCCTTGGAAGAGAGGAAACACTCAATTATCCAACCCTCACAACATCGTCTTTGAAGACGATTCTGAAGCTAAGCGTTACTCCACCCTCATCAAGCGGAAGATCACTCCGTCAAGGTATATGTGCGAAATCACTCTTACTACCCTTAATCTTAAAGCCGAAGTAGATAGAATGTTCCACTCTATAGGATTGCTTGATTTTATGCAAAGGGAAGTGCCAACCTATGAGCGCATCAACCTCGAATTTCCAAGTACATTAGATTTTAAATCGCAAAAGAAGTGGATTGACGGAACGAGATACTACTATGGTGCTCTCAAGTTCCACCTCTTTAACCAAAACTAGGAATTAAGTGTGGAAGAGTTGGGGCATTTGCTAATACACTTGCTAAATTTACAATCCATGTGAAGACGATCTTTATTTTTATTTTTTCGACTGTATTAATACACTTGCTAAGAAAGTCATCAAACGCGGTGCTAGCCTTTTCTTTTTCTGAGAATCACGACCATCAAGATTGCAATGGGAAAAGCTTCTCTATTGATAGAGAGCTACTAAAACCCTAAAACTCTTATGTTGGACTTCTACAAATAAGCTCAATCTTATTTAATTTAATTAAACTATTTTAATAAAATAAAATAAAATATCATTTATATTTAATTAAATAAAAATGATATATTAATTAAATTAAATCATATTTAAACTTAATTAAGTATCAATTCTCATTTATTTAATTAAATCATATTTCATCAAATAAACTATATAAATGTTAATGTATTAAATAATTTTAAATACCATTAACATATAATTACATTAAATCTTATTTAATTTCATCATTCATTATGTAAGTATATAGTGCAACTTAAGAGGGGGTGAATTAAGTTTTAAGAAATTTTATGGTTAATTTGCAAATTTTTTGTTTCTTTTATTTAGTGCAGAAAAAAATAAAATGCAGTAAAGTAAATGAACACGAAGATATATCCTAGTTCCTCTTTTCAACCAATGGTACATCTAGTTCCCTCACACCTTGTAAGAGATTTTCCAATATGTAAGATCTTTGTACAAGTATTACACCAATAACTATCCTACAATCTTCTAACAAAAAAACAAAGCACACCATTTTCTTGACTCCACAAGCACCAAGCCTATGGTGAACTTTGAATCCTCTGATTTAAAGGACCTTTTCCAACAAACAGAAAGTACAACACTTCCCATTTGCAAACACCTATAGAAAGTACAATCACTTTACTTATAGGAAAAATCACCACACACTTGGTGAATAATTTACAACAAATAGATAAATTGAATACTTACAAATTTGAATGCTTTTCCAATTAAAAAAATATAACTTTCTCTTTCAATATAACAATTCAATAGTACACAAGTATTAAGTGCTTAATGATTTATGAAACTTTTTCTCAAATGAATGACATTTATGCAGTAAAAAATTTCTATGACATTTTCTACTAACACTTGAAATAGTAAGAAATGTTTTGAATTATGGTGAAAGATGTGATTTGAAATTTGAAAAATTATGTTATTTATAAGTCATAAGATACCTCTAAAAATTAGAATCAATGTTTGAGAGAAAGATCATGAGAATTTGCAATGAAGAGGTATGACATTGACTCTGAATTATTCAATATGTTATAGAGGTAAATCGATTGTCCTAGGATGTCCATCAATTGACCTATTTATAACGTGCAAAAATTTGGATAAAATGAACTGAGTCAATCGATCGAGTGGAAATGCCAATCGATTGACCTATGCAAAAATGGAATGGTAAATCGATTGGATCAAGAGGCAAATTGATTTACCTCTTCAAAATTTTCAAAATTTTGTTTCATAGAGACATTGTCAATTGATTGGAACAATAAGGTCAATCAATTGACCTATTTAAAACTTTGAAAAAATTTAAGTTAAAGATGCAACTTTGAAACAAAGCATGCATCAATGTTTATGTTTATTTCTAGAGCACCTAATAAGGCTTATAACAATTTAATTATACATTGTACCTTAGTCTATGATCCAATTCCATTGAAATCCAAAATTTATGCAAACTTGATACTTGATTTTAATCTTTTTCTTCTTTGATCTTTCTTCTATAATAGGATTTTGTCTTCATCAAAACCAAGCAATGATAGATGATGGACACCCTCTTCACACATTCCACTATGTAGGTTCTCGTGACGTTGACAATAATATTAAATCACCTATTTAATATTATCGATAGTGAGCGATATCTATCAACACATCACTGATACCTAAGTGACAAAAATGTCACGTGATCTGACATAACTTTTCTATGATAATGATCATGTATATAATTACCCTTTTGTACTCATACCTATATTGAACACAAGATATAGAACGTGTCATCCTTGTATAGTCTAATATTATATTCCTTAACCCCCGAGTATACTTAATAACAACAAATAAACTCAATATCGCATATCGACTTATTTGAGAACGACCATGCATTTTGTAGTCATACTTGATCAAGTTACCCATAAATATTACTCTTGTATATATAGGAGGGTAAAATCTCATCTAGGTCACTCATGTCCCTCAACATGATTTGTAGAGTACCAGTTAACCATCTTTATGGTTATCATGTTATATGCATTGTTTGATTAGAAATAAATTACTCGACTCCACATCTAGGGTCCATAGTGGTTTCAGGTCGAAGGGTTTGTATACACCACAATCACTATGAGAATAACTAATGACACTTACATAACAGATATTTTAAGAATAATTTCCTTATGTTTAATGAGGTCTCACGATTAAGTCACACTTAATGTACCATTAAGCATTCTAATATTATGTCATATACAAGTAACATTATTAATACAATGCCTAATTTTAAGTGTGTGTTTATATATATATATATATATATATATATATATATATTACCAAATAATATATATCAAAGTCATGATACAAAATCAAATACAACCAATATTGTTGGCTATTAGGTCTTACTGCAACATCTTAAACTTGTTAATATCGCTTTATTAAGTAAGTGGAGGTGGATGATTCTTTTGGATATGCCTTCGCTCTTGAGAGACATTAGTAAGGCTGGGTATGGGCCTCAGGGATTTGGTACACCTTTGGGAGGTAGAAAGGGCCGACTTGGGAAGGTGTCCCATTAGTGGATATATGTTTCTCTTTTGGGGTCTCCGCTTGATTTGAAGCCTAATTGATTTGACTTTTCTTATGTGAGGGTGATGGGGTATGGCTAGAAGACCACGTTTTGACAAAATGTCTGGGTAGGGACTATTTTGTCATGTGTTTCTTTTGAGAGGATTTTTCTTATCTCAGAGCAGAAGTCTTATGTTGTGGGTTCCTTAGGTGTTTGTGAAAGGGATGTTTAGGTTTGGAGTTTTAGGTGGAGGCAGATCCTCCTTATTTGGGAGAAGGAGCTTCTTGAGGGTTTACTTTTCCTTATCCAGGGGGTTGTTATTCATTGTCGAGATGATGTTTGGGTCTGAAAGCCATATCAGATATTGGTTTCTCGGTTAGTTTTACTTATGGTAACCTTTTGGCTTTGTATGGGGTTGGGGAAGGCAGATTTGAGAGGGTGGTGCTAGGGTTATATAGGATGTGGAAGAGTTGGGCGCCGTCTAAAATTGTGATATTCTCTTGGCAGCTCATTCAGAATAGAGTGACGTCAAGGTAGAATCTTATGAGGCTCAAAATTGTGTGGGGTCGAATAGTATGGTGTGCCTTGGGCAGGTGGAGTCAGCAAACTGTCTTTTTGTTTGGTGTGAATTTGCCTCTACCATCTGGTATAGAGTTTTTAAGTGGGATGGGCGGTCGGGGCCTCTGCCACATTCGATTCTACGGTTTTTGAGTTGTTCCAGAGTTTTAGTCTTGGAAAAAAAGCATCTTTATGCTTAATCTTGATTTGAAATTCTATGGTCTGAATTATTTGGAATATGCAGAACAAAGTTATTTTTGGCAGGGAAAGCTTGACGATTAATCACTGGATGTCTATGACTATTAGTTTGACTTGGAAGTGGGTTCATGGTCATGCTTTTGGTTTTTCCATTTGTCTTGTAGATTGGGAGCTAGGACTCGCTTAAGTGGCTAGGTAGTTAGGAATTTGTTAGATGGCCAGCTGCCTTCCGTGCTTATTTTGTGCAAGCGTTAATGTCTACCTTATAGTAGCTTGTTATCTCTGGCGGTCTGTTTTGACCTGAGGTTTCAGAGTAGACTTCATATTTGTGGAGTTGCTTTTTGTTCTTCCTGTGTGTTAGTTTTTGTAGTTTTGGTGTGTGTTAGTTTTTGTAGTTTTGGTTTTTTTTTCTCGTTCTTTGGTTTATATTATCAAAGCATTTTTAGTGTTCTTTGTTACGTTTATACATTTGTAATTATGTTTTTGCTCATTCTAATATATATGATTCTCTGCTATTAAAACAAAAACATTTACCTTCCAGCTCCATAATTTTACAAATTTTTAAATTTATCCATTTTAGAAAAATGTAAAAAAGATTACACTAGAAAATTTTTTATATAAAAGAATAAATTAGCCACGGTTCAAACGCAAAATATATCGCATTTTAAAAAAAAAAGGTTGCATATTTTTTTTCCACAAATGAAATTTTTGAAATTTATCATTGAATTAATTAAGTCACTGTTCAACTGTGGCCCAAATTCATTTTTTTAAACACTATGCTGCATGTTTTAAAAATTATTCCGTGTTTTTTTTATAAAACTTCCATCTTTTAAAAATATTCAATAAAAATGCCTTCAATAATTTTGTTCCAAAATTCTATTTTGCATATACAAATTAAAATAGCATTTCAATCATTTCAAAGCTTATGATAACTAGAAGCTACGTGGGAGTGGTTATTAACCTAATAGTTTTCTCTAAATATATTTTTAAATTCTCAATGAATCCACATATACCGGACAGATTTCCATTCTGGTTTGACTTGAGAATGTTTCAAATGAAGCCTTTCATAAAATGGAATAACGGCTATCTAGTTTTATTTTATTGAATCCATTCAAAATAAACAAATCAATCATCCAACGATATTATTTTCAAATTACCCAAACCAAAAAAAATGTATTCCAAACCCTAATCTCTCTACCCTTTGTTATATTTATTTAAACCCAAAACCCTAAGCTCTCACTAACCTAGCATAGCAACCAAAACAAGGTACTTTATAGCTTTAATTTAACTCCATGCTATTCTTTTTCTCTTTTGATTTCTCATAGTTCTAGAAATCTATACTCAAATGTATGTATCTCATTTCTTTATAGAGTTGCTAACAAAAACATGGAGAATGTGGTACAAGAACCAACTGAACCTTCTGCTCCAATTGAACCGCCAAGGTACTTTTTCTTTTATGATTTTTACTTTCTTGAACTTTAAATATAAAAACTCATAAACTAATGTATGTTTTTATTTTCACATGAATGAATAGGGACATCAACAGATGGATGTTGGGGGCCACAGTGGTATTATTCTTGCTATTGATCTTCTTCCCTATACTAAAGACAACATCATATGGTCTCTACAACAAAGTCGTGTTAGCGTTGATCGTCTATCTTGCTCTACCTTGTCAATTAGTATTATTTTTTACGGCGGTACTAGCCTCCGGTAACGACAATGTTTTCGCGTTCGTGTTGATTATTTTGCCAACAAGTGCAATAATAGTTATAGAAGTGAGTCTTCTTTTTACACCAAAATCAGATTTTTAGTCCTCATTACTACAATCCACTATCTCTCCAAATCATATCATCTCCTTCAATTCTCCCACTTTCTTCCATATTTTCGCCAAAATCTCCATTGTTTTCAAAGAAAAAGCCCCCACCTTTAACCTTCTATCAACCCCAAGCCCTAAACCATCTTCACAAAAACTTCATTATCTACCACTCCAACCATACTTTCGGGCACGAAAATTCCAAAACTCTTATTTTGAAATTTCACAACTTCATCCATCAATGGCACCCAAGAGAAACAATAAGGGCAAGCAAGTAGCAGAATCATCAAGGCCTTGAAAGAGAGGAAACACTCAATTATCCAACCCTCACAACATCGTCTTTGAAGACGATTCTCATGCTAAGCGTTACTCCACCCTCATCAAGCGGAAGATCACTCCGTCAAGGTATATGTGTGAAATCACTCTTACTACCCTTAATCTTAAAGCCGAAGTAGATAGAATGTTCCACTCTATAGAATTGCTTGATTTTATGCAAAGGGAAGTGCCAACCTATGAGCGCATCAACCTTGAATTTCCAAGTACATTAGATTTTAAATTGCAAAAGAAGTGGATTGACGGAACGAGATACTACTATGGTGCTCTAAAATTCCGCCTCTTTAACCAAAACTAGGAATTAAGTGTGGAAGAGTTGGGGCATTTGCTAATACACTTGCTAAATTTACAATCCATGTGAAGACGATCTTTATTTTTATTTCTTCGACTGTATTAATACACTTGCTAAGAAAGTCATCAAACGCGGTGCTGGCCTTTTCTTTTTCTGAGAATCACGACCATCACGATTGCAATAGTCGAAAAAAAAAATCAAGATTGCAATGGAAAAAGCTTCTCTATTGATAGAGAGCTACTAAAACCCTACAACTCTTATGTTGGACTTCTACAAATAAGCTCAATCTTATTTAATTTAATTAAACTATTTTAATAAAATAAAATAAAATATCACTTATATTTAATTAAATAAAAATAATATATTAATTAAATAAAATCATATTTAAACTTAATTAAGTATCAATTCTCATTTATTTAATTAAATTATATTTCGTCAAATAAACTATAAAAATGGTAGTGTATTAAATAATTTTAAATACCATTAACATATAATTACATTAAATCTTATTTAATTTTATCATTCATTATGTAAGTATATAGTGCAACTTAAGAGGGGTGAATTAAGTTTTAAGAAATTTTATGGTTATTTTGCAAATTTTTTGTTTCTTTTATTTAGTGCAGAAAAAAATAAAATGCAGTAAAGTAAATGAACACGAAGATATATCCTAGTTCCTCTTTTCAACCAATGGTCCATCTAGTTCCCTCACACCCTGTAAGAGATTTTCCAATATGTAAGATCTTTGTACAAGTATTACACCAATAACTATCATACAATCTTCTAACAAAAAAACAAAGCACACCATTTCCTTGACTCCACAAGCACCAAGCCTATGGTGAACTTTGAATCCCCTGATTTAAAGGACCTTTTCCAACAAACAGAAAGTACAACACTTCCCATTTGCAAACACCTATAGAAAGTACAATCACTTTACTTATAGGAAAAATCACCACACACTTGGTGAATAATTTACAACAAATAGATAAATTGAATACTTACAAATTTGAATGCTTTTCCAATTAAAAAAAATAACTTTCTCTTTCAATATAACAATTCGATAGTACACAAATATTAAGTGCTTAATGATTTATGAAACTTTTTCTCAAATGAATGACATTTATGCAGTAAAAAGTTTCTTTGACATTTTCTACTAACACTTGAAATAGTAAGAATTGTTTTGAATTATGGTGAAAGATGTGATTTGAAATTTGAAAAATTATGTTATTTATAAGTCATAAGATACCTCTAAAAATTAGAAATAATGTTTGAGAGAAAGATCATGAGAATTTACAATGAAGAGTGAAATTCTGGCACAAATATCAGATGTCCTACACAGATGTTGAGACACGGATATCCAACACAATGAACAAGATAACAATAATAATAACAGTGCAGAAAGTAAAGAACACAGTGATATATTTACCCAGTTCGGATCAACAATCCTACTCTGGGGGCTACCAAGCCAGGGACGAAATCAATATACGATAGTATCAATTCACAGATCATACAGCAACCACACCCGGTTACAATCTGATCACTTAATCACTACCCTTCCTATGACTTCTACCGAAGACTCACCTAGGTATGAGGCCCTCTTCAAATCCTTCTTCAATCACACACCGTGACTGGTTCCTTTCAACACAAGTAATAAAACGAAAGACGCACTTTCAGAAACACACAATTCTCAGTACTTCAAAGCTTATGAGAATTGACACACAAGAAACTCAATGCTTAAAAGCTTATGAGTAACTGACAGAACTTACAACACAAAACCAGTCATTGTACTGTTATCAGAATGATACCAGTTAGGCTCATAATTCACAATCAAAAACCCTAACAAAAACACACGTAAGTTCCACACCTAAACTAGGTTTACACCAGTCAATATATAGCCTTAAATCTGGACTGGGTTGGGCTTCAAAACGCAGCAGAGAGATTGCACACAATTCTGCAAAATAACCTCCACGAAAATAGGTCTTCAATCTAAAGTTTCCTAATATGTCTCCAGATTTAGAAAGTAGTGAAAATCCGAAAACCAACACAAAATCTCAACTCAATTACTTGGACGCCACATAAGATAACTAAATATTCACAGAATATTCAGTAACAAATGACAACAAACAAAATCTTCCTTTTAAGCCAATAACATACCCCATGTCCTATGAGCCAGGATGGGACATCTTTATCCGATATGTTGAATGCAGTAAGTAAGAACATCTTGTTTCAACATCTGCCTGCTAGAATAGTTTTAGCAAAATAAATGCCAACCACATAATCAAAGAAATAACAATCTCCCCCTTTGGCTTATTTTGGCTAAAACTACACAACACACAATCTTGCAAAGATAAAACAAGCAAAACAGAAATATCAGAGATAGCAGCGAAAATTCACAACCAAAATACTCCCCCTCAACTGCAGAAACACAACAACACAAAAAAACTCCCCCTCAACTGCAGCATCAGCACAAGCACACCACAAGCACATTTACTACTCCCCCATTTTAGCCATAAATATGACAAAGGCAAATCATACACCAGAATAAACAGCATCAGAAAGTAGATGTACACACAATCACATGACCAAATGTTATGCACAAACTTCAGCATCTTTCCCTGCATAAACACCTGCACCAGCTGCACTACCGGAATTACCTTTATACTTTTTAATCTGGCAGCCACAACGAACATTAAATGCTATAATTCTTCATGAATACAAACCCCAAGTCTTCTCCTCAGGTTTTCAAACTGAACTGCATCCAAAGCCTTGGTAAATATGTCAGCAAGCTGATTTTTTGTGCTAACATGCTCAAGAGTTATGACTTTGTCCTCCACAAGTTCTCTGATGAAATGATGCCTGATATCAATGTGCTTAGTCCTGCTATGTTGAATAGGGTTTTTAGAAATATTAATGGCACTCAGGTTGTCACAAAATAATGTCATGACATCTTGTGTGACATTATACTCAGATAACATTTGCTTCATCCACACCAGTTGAGCACAACTACTTCCAACTGCTATGTACTTAGCTTCAGCAGTAGAAAGAGATACAAAATTTTGCTTCTTACTAAACCATGAAATAAGATTATTTCCAAAAAAGAAACAACCTCCAGAGGTACTTTTCCTATCATCAGCACTTCCAGCCCAATCAGCATCACAGTATCCTACTAAAATGAAACTTGAGTCATGGGAATACAACAACCCATAATCACATGTACCACTCACATACTTAAGAATTCTTTTAACTTGATTGATGTGACTGACCTTGGGTTCAGCTTGGTATCTTGCACATACACCAACTGCAAAGGTTATGTCTGGCCTACTTGCTGTAAGATACAGCAGACTGCCAATCATGCTTCTGTATAAACTCTGTTCAACATTCACTCCCTTTTCATCTTTGGATAACTTCAAGTGAGTAGGAGCAGGAGTTCTCTTGTGCTTGGCATTATCCAATCCAAACTTCTTCACAATATTCCTAGCATATTTGCTCTGACAAATAAAAATGGAATCTTCCATCTGCTTGACTTGCAATCCAAGGAAGTAAGTCAATTCACCTACCAAGCTCATTTCAAATTCAGATTGCATTTGTTTGACAAAATGTTGGACCATTTCATCTGACATCCCCCCAAACACAATATCATCTACATAAATCTGAGCAATCAACAGTTTCCCATCTTTCTCCTTGACAAAGAGTGTTTTATCAATACCACCCTTCATGTATCCATGTTTGACTAAGAACTCAGTCAACCTTTCATACCAAGCTCTTGGAGCTTGTTTTAAACCATACAAAGCCTTCTTTAACTTGAAGACATGATCAGGAAAATTTGGATCCAGAAACCCTTTAGGCTGCTCAACATAGACTTCTTCATTAAGATAGCCATTCAGAAAGACACTCTTAGCATCCATTTGAAACAATTTGAATTTCAAAAGGCATGTCACTCCTAGCAACAATCTGATGGATTCCAAGCGAGCCACAGGAGCAAATGTTTCATCAAAATCTACTCCTTCAATCCGTGTGTATCCTTGAGCAACTAGTTTGTCTTTGTTTCTGGTAATAACTCCTTATTCATCAGACTTATTCTTATATACCCACTTTGTTCCAATCACATTTGTTCCTACTGGTCGTGGTACCAGTTCCCAGACTTCATTTCTCTTGAATTGACAAAGCTCATCCTGCATAGCACTTATCCATAACTCATCTGTCAAAGCCTCTTTAACATTTTTTGGTTCAAGCTTTGAAACAAAACATGCATTTGACACAGCCTCCCTCGATCTGGTTCTTACACCTTCGTTCAAATTTCCAATAATCAACTCCTTAGAATGATCCTTCTGAATCCTTATAGAGGGTCCTCTGTTAGCATCCTCTACCTCTTAATTCTCAGGTCTAGTACTAGTCTTTTGAACATTATCTTCTACGGACTCAGTGTCTTGTGAGATTTCATTGCTCATGGGAAAGGATGTTCCAACTTCATCTGGGACATTTTCGTCTCTGCCAGAGTCATCAACCACCACATTTATGGATTTCATCATCACCTTAGTTCTGGAATTAAATACACTATATGCTTTGATGTTTGTAGAGTATCCCAAAAATATCCCTTCCTCACTCTTAGGATCCATCTTTCGCCTCTGCTCACGATCCGCCAAGATATAGCACTTACTCCCAAATACATGGAAATATTTCACATTTGGCTTTCTTCTTTTCCATAGCTCATAAAGAGTAACAGAAGTACCTAATCTGATAGTCACCCTATTGTGTATATAGCAAGCAGTATTCATGGCTTCATCCCAAAAATAATATGGAAGCTTTTTGGCATGAATCATGACCCTTGCACACTCTTGAATAGTCCTATTCTTGCGTTCCACCACACCATTTTGCTGAGGAGTGATTGGTGATGAGAATTCATGAGTGATTCCTTCAGATGAACAAAACTCTTCAAACCTGCTATTTTCAAATTCCTTCCCATGGTCGCTTCTGATTCGAACAACGCCACAATCCTTTTCTCATTAAATCCTTTGACCCAATTCTTTGAAAGCTGCAAATACTTCAGACTTTTCTCTGATAAAGCTTATCCAGGTGAATCTGGAGTAATCATCAACGACAACATAGGCATACTTCTTCCCTCCAAGACTTTCAACTTGCATAGGTCCCATTAAATCCATGTGAAGCAGCTCTAGAACTCTAGAAGTTGTGGTAAGATGTTGAAGCTTTTTGTGTGACATCCTTGTTTGCTTCCTAACTTGACATTCACCACATATTCTATCCTCATCAATCTTCAACTTGGGAATACCTCTAACAGCCTCACTTGACGGAACTTTCTTCATCCCTTTCAGATGTAAGTGACCCAATTTCTGATGCCACAGTTTGGTTTCATCTTCCTTTGACATGAAACATGTAGACAAACTTTCTAATTCTTGAGGATTCCACAGATAACAGTTATCCTTAGACCTGGTTCCCTTCATGACAACTTCATTTTCTTCATTGGTTACTAGGCATTCAGATTTTGTGAAATTTACTTTGAGCCCTAGATCACACAGTTGGCTTATACTAATCAAATTTGCAGTCATCCCTTTGACAAATAGAACACGATCCAGATTTGGTTATCCTGTGTAGTCCAGCTTTCCAACACCTTTTATTTCACCTTTTGATCCATCCCCAAAAGTTACATAATTGGTAGAGTGAGACTTGATGTCTAACAAAAATTTCTTCACACCAGTCATGTGTCTTGAACAACCACTGTCAAAGTACCAATCTTCCCTTGTAGATGCTCTGAGAGAGGTATGCGCTATGAGACCAGCCACCATATTTCTAGGAGTCCATCTTTTCTTTACTTTAGCCCAAATCTGTTCTTTATTTGGTTGATGACCAGTTTTGGGATAACCATGCAAATTATAGCAAAAGGACTTTAAGTGACCAAACTTTCCACAGTAATGACATCTCCATGGTTTATACTTTGAACTATATACTATTTTCTGATGTTTCAGCTGATGTTGAAACATATGATTTGACATCTTCTCTTCTTGCTTTATTTTCTGAGGAACAAACTTTACTACAGACTGCTTGTAGTTCTCTGCTTGATTGTTAAAACCAAGACCTTGTACATTTCCAGTATTTTTCCCAGTCTGAAGAATCTCATCTAACACTGTGGAACCATTGTTCAACATTCTTATAGATTTGGTCATATTGTCAAGTTTTGACTTTTGTAATACAACCTCCTCTTTAAGATCAGCAATGATCGATAGATGTTCTTCCTTCTCAGCTTCTAGTTGAGCTATCAGAACCTTCTGTTCTAATATTATCTGGCACCTCTCTTCATTCTTGATACACAACTTTGAGAACCCAGTGATAACTTCCTGTTTAGTAAGTTCTCCAATGTAAGATTCTTTGTCAGAATCACAACTTGTTCCTTCATCAGACTCATAAGTTGTTTCTCCATCAGATTTACAGATTCCAGTCAAGGTTGTCACCAATTTTGTTGATTCTTCTTCAAGATCACTCTCAGACTTTCCTTCTGACCAAGACATAGATAAGCCCTTCTTCTGCCTTTTGAGATAAGTGGGACACTCAGTTTTTATGTGCCCAAATCCCTCACATTCAAAACACTGAACTCTCTTCCCTTGATTGGAGTCTCCTTCAGTTCTGGACCTTCTGCCTCCATCCTGGTTTTTACTGATGTCAAGTGACTTGTTCTGAACATTAGCTCTTGACTTCCAGTCCATCCTTTTCAACACTTTGTTAAATTGTTTTCCAAGAAATACCAGATCTTTAGACACCCCTTCATCTCTGACCAGGTTACCTTCATCGCCTGAATCACCAGCATTTGACACAAAAGCTATACTCTTCTTCTTTTCAGACTTTTCACTGATCCCCAATTCAAATGCTTGGAGTGATCCCACAAGTTCATCCACTTTCATCTTATCTATGTCCTGAGCTTCCTCTATAGCAATCACTTTCATGTCAAATCTCTTAAGTAGAGATCTGAGGATTTTCTGACCAGTTTGCTATCAGACATCTTTTCACCTAGGGCACTTGAGGCATTAGCTATCTCAATAATGTTCATGTGAAAATCATGAATGCTCTCATCTTCCTTCATCTTCAAATTTTCAAACTTGGTAGTGAGAAGCTGAAGTTTTGACATCTTCACCTTTGAAGTTCCTTCATGAGCAACCTTCAAGACCTGCCAAGCCTCTTTTGCAATGGTGTAATGTTCAATCAACCTGAAAATATTTTTGTTAACACCATTAAACAAGGCATTCATGGCTTTAGAATTTCCAAAAGATCCTTTGTAGTCTGCATCATCCCAGTCTTCCTCTTCCTTCACCACATCAGTAGGATTTCATTCTCCATCTCTAACCTTTGGGGGTTCCCATCCTTTGATAATAGATTTCCATGCTTGATCATCCATGGATTTGATGAATGCTATCATCCTTGGTTTCCAATAGTCATAGTTGGAACCATCAAGCAGAGGTGGTTTGTTCAAAAATCCTCCATCCTTGTCCATTGCACCAGAAAGTACCTTCCCTGAATCTCACCCAGAAACAAACTAGGGTGCAAGCTCTTGATGCCAATTGAAATTCTGGCACAGATATCAGATGTCCTACACAGATGTTGAGACACAGATATCCAACACAATGAACAAGATAACAATAATAATAACAGTGCAGAAAGTAAAGAACACAGTGATATGTTTACCCAGTTCGGATCAACATTCCTACTCTGAGGGCTACCAAGCCAGGGACGAAATCAATATACGATAGTATCAATTCACAGATCATACAGCAACCACACCCGGTTACAATCTGCTCACTTAATCACTACCCTTCCTATGACTTCTACCTAAGACTCACCTAGGTATGAGGCCCTCTTCAAATCCCTCTTCAATCACACACCGTGACTGGTTCCTTTCAACACAAGTAACAAAACAAAAGACGCACTTTCAAAAACACACAATTCTCAATACTTCAATGCTTATGAGAATTGACACACAAGAAACTCAATGCTTAAAAGCTTATGAGTAACTGACAGAACTTACAACACAAAACCAGTCCTTGTACTGTTATCAGAATGATACCAGTTAGGCTCACAATTCACAATCAAAAACCCTAACAAAAACACACGTAAGTTCCACACCTAAACTAGGTTTACACCAGTCAATATATAGCATTAAATCTGGACTGGGTTGGGCTTCAAAACGCAGCAGAGAGACTGCACACAATTCTGCAAAATAACCTCCACGAAAATAGGTCTTCAATCTAAAGTTTCCTAATATGTCTCCATATTTAGAAAGTAGTGAAAATCCGAAAACCAACACAAAATCTCAACTCAATTACTTGGACGCCACATAGGATAACTAAATATTCACAGAATATTCAGTAACAAATGACAACAAACAAAATCTTCCTTTTAAGCCAATAACAGACACGATGTCTTATGAGCCAAGATGGGACATCTTTATCCGACATGTTGAATGCAGTAAGTTAGAACATCTTGTTTCAACATCTGGCTGCTAGAATAGTTTTAGCAAAATAAATGCCAACCACATAATCAAAGAAATAACAAAGAGGTATGACATTGACTCTGAATTATTCAATATGTTATAGAGGTAAATCAATTGTCCTAGGATGTCCATCAATTGACCTATTTATAACGTTCAAAAATTTGGATAAAATGAACTGAGTCAATCGATCGAGTGGAAATGCCAATCGATTGACCTGTGCAAAAATGGAATGGTAAATCGATTGGATCAAGAGGCAAATCGATTTACCTCTTCAAGATTTTCAAAATTTTGTTTCTTAGAGACATTGTCAATTGATTGGAACAATAGGGTCAATCAATTGACCTATTTAAAACTTTGAAAAAAATTTAAGTTAAAGATGCAACTTTGAAACAAAGCATGCATCAATGTTTATGTTTATTTCTAGAGCGCCTAATAAGGCTTATAACAATTTAATTATACATTGTACCTTAGTCTATGATCCAATTCCATTTAAATCCAAAATTTATGCAAACTTGATACTTGATTTTAATCTTTTTCTTCTTTGATTTTTCTTCTATAATAGGATTTTGTCTTCATCAAAACCAAGCAATGATAGATGATGGACACCCTCTTCACACATTCCACTATGTAGGTTCTCGTGACATTAACAATAATATTAAATCACCTATTTAATATTATCGATAGTGGGCGATATCTATCAACACATCACTGATACCTAAGTGACAAAAATGTCACGTGATCTGACATAACTTTTCTAAGATAATGATCATGTATATAATTACCCTTTTGTACTCATACCTATATTGAACACAACATATAGAACGTGTCATCCTTGTATAGTCTAATATTATATTCCTTAACCCCCGAGTATACTTGATAACAACAAATAAACTCAATATCGCATATCGACTTATTTGAGAACGATCATGCATTTTGTAGTCATACTTGATCAAGTGACCCATAAATATTACTCTTGTATATATAGGAGGGTAAAATCTCATCTAGGTCACTCATGTCCCTCAACATGATTTGTAGAGTACCAGTTAACCATCTTTATGGTTATTATGTTATATGCAATGTTTGATTAGAAATAAATTACTCGACTCCACATCTAGGATCCATAGTGGTTTCTGGTCGAAGGGTTTGTATACACCACAATCACTATGAGAATAGCTAATGACACTTACATAACAGATATTTTAAGAATAATTTCCTTATGTTTAATGAGGTCTCACGATTAAGTCACACTTAATGTACCATTAAGCATACTAATATTATGTCATATATAAGTAACATTATTAATACAATGCCTAATTTTAAGTGTTTATATATATATATATATATATATATATATATATATATATATATATATATATATATAATACCAAATAATATATATCAAAGTCATGATACAAAATCAAATACAACCAATATTGTTGGCTATTAGGTCTTACTGCAACATCTTAAACTTGTTAATATCGCTTTATTAAGTAAGTGGAGGTGGATGATTCTTTTGGATATGCCTTCGCTCTTGAGAGACATTAGTAAGGCTGGGTATGGGCCTCAGGGATTTGGTACACCTTTGGGAGGTAGAGAGGGCCGACTTGGGAAGGTGTCCCATTAGTGGATATATGTTTCTCTTTCGGGGTCTCCGCTTGATTATAAGCCTAATTGATTTGACTTTTCTTATGTGAGGGTGATGGGGTATGGCTAGAAGACCACGTTTTGACAAAATGTCTGGGTAGGGACTATTTTGTCATGTGTTTCTTTTGAGAGGATTTTTCTTATCTCAGAGCAGAAGTCTTATGTTGTGGGTTCCTTAGGTGTTTGTGAAAGGGATGTTTAGGTTTGGAGTTTTAGGTGGACGCAGATTCTCCTTATTTGGGAGAAAGAGCTTCTTGAGGGTTTACTTTTCCTTATCCAGGGGGTTGTTATTCATTGTCGAGATGATGTTTGGGTCTGAAAGCCATATCAGATACGGGTTTCTCGGTTAGTTTTACTTATGGTAACCTTTTGGCTTTGTATGGGGTTGGGGAAGGCAGATTTGAGAGGGTGGTGCTAGGGTTATATAGGATGTGGAAGAGTTGGGCGCCGTCTAAAATTGTGATATTCTCTTGACAGCTCATTCAGAATAGACTGACGACAAGGTAGAATCTTATGAGGCTTAAAATTGTGTGGGGTCGAATAGTATGGTGTGCCTTGGGCAGGTGGAGTCAGCAAACTATCTTTTTGTTTGGTGTGAGTTTGCTTCTACCATCTGGTATAGAGTTTTTAAGTGGGATGGGCGGTCGGGGCCTCTGCCACATTCGATTCTAGGGGTTTTTGAGTTGTTCCAGAGTTTTAGTCTTGGAAAAAAAGAATCTTTATGCTCAATCTTGATATGAAATTCTATGGTCTGAATTATTTGGAATATGCAGAACAAAGTTATTTTTGGTAGGGAAAGCTTGACGATTAATCACTGGATGTCTATGACTATTAGTTTGACTTGAAAGTGGGTTCATGACCATGCTTTTGGTTTTTCCATTTGTCTTGTAGATTGAGAGTTAGGACTCGCTTAAGTGGCTAGGTAGTTAGGAATTTGCTAGATGGTCAACTGCCTTCCGTGCTTATTTTGTGCAAGTGTTAATGTCTACCTTATAGTAGCTTGTTATCTCTGGCGGTCTGTTTTGACCTGAGGTTTCAGAGTAGACTTCATATTTGTGGAGTTGCTTTTTGTTGTTCCTGTGTGTTAGTTTTTGTAAGTTTGGTTTTTTTTCTCGTTCTTTGGTTTATATTATCAAAGCATTTTTAGTGTTCTTTGTTATGTTTATACATTTGTAATTATGTTTTTTCTCATTCTAATATATATGATTCTCTCTTTGCTATTAAAACAAAAACATTTACCTTCCAGCTCCATAATTTTACAAATTTTTAAGCTTATCCATTTTAGAAAAATGTAAAAAAGATTACACTAGAAATTTTTTTATATAAAAGAATAAATTAGCCACAGTTCAAACGCAAAATATATCGCATTTCTTAAAAAAGGTTGCATATTTTTTTTCCACAAATGAAATTTTTGAAATTTATCATTGAATTAATTAAGTCACTGTTCAACTGTGGCCCAAATTCATTTTTTTTAAACACTATGCTGCATGTTTAAAAAATTATTCCGTGTTTTTCATTTTTTTTATATAAGCAAGGAATAAATTGATAAAGAGAACTAAGGGTTCTCAAACCTGCTTACAAAAATAGCACAAAGCACAGCAAGGAAAATTACACCCCAATTGAAACTTACGACAAATACAACACTGGAAATTATTCCGTGTTTTTCATAAAACTTCCATCTTTTAAAATAGAGATTAATTGAAATACATTGTCAGTGTACAACTACTTTACACTGACATCCAATTAAAATGAATCATTTTGACACATGAAAAGAGAAAAACATGAAAGAATTAATTATTAAAATAGTTTAATTATAATTTATTTATTTATATTTTTAATTTCATAATTATGTGTCAAAATGATTCATTTTAATTGGATGTCAGTGTAAGGTAGTTTTACACTGACAGTGTATTCAAATTAATCTCTGTAAAATATTCAATAATAATGCCTTCAATAATTTTGTTCCAAAATTTTATTTTGGATATATACGAATTAAAATAACATTTCAATCATTTTAAAGCTTATGAATACTAGAAGCTACGTGTGTGTCTGGTTATTAACCTAATAGTTTTCTCTAAATATATTTTTAAATTCTCAATGAATCCACATATACCGGACAGATTTCCATTCTGGTTTGACTTTAGAATGTTTCAAATGAAGCCTTTCATAAAATGGAATAACGGCTATCTAGTTTTATTTTATTGAATCCATTCAAAATAAACAAATCAATCATCCAACGATATTATTTTCAAATTACCCAAACCAAAAAAAATGTATTCCAAACCCTAATCTCTCTACCCTTTGTTATATTTATTTAAACCCAAAACCCTAAGCTCTCACTAACCTAGCATAGCAACCAAAACAAGGTACTTTATAGCTTTAATTTAACTCCATGCTATTCTTTTTCTCTTTTGATTTCTCATAGTTCTAGAAATCTATACTCAAATGTATGTATCTCATTTCTTTATAGAGTTGCTAACAAAAACATGGAGAATGTGGTACAAGAACCAACTGAACCTTCTGCTCCAATTGAACCGCCAAGGTACTTTTTCTTTTATGATTTTTACTTTCTTGAACGTCTAATATAAAAACTCATAAATTAATGTATGTTTTTATTTTCACATGAATGAATAGGGACATCAACAGATGGATGTTGGGGGCCACAGTGGTATTATTCTTGCTATTGATCTTCTTCCCTATACTAAAGACAACATCATATGGTCTCTACAACAAAGTCGTGTTAGCGTTGATCGTCTATCTTGCTCTACCTTGTCAATTACTATTATTTTTTACGGCGGTACTAATCTCCGGTAACGACAATGTTTTCGCGTTCGTGTTGATTATTTTGCCAACAAGTGCAATAATAGTTATAGAAGCGAGTCTTCTTTTGCCGGATCCTTCTACCTTTATTTCTGTTGGTTGGGGCTTATTAGCTTTCCTCACACTTCTATATAACAGGCCACTGGTCCGTTGTAAAGGTAAAAAAAACTCAAAAGATGTCATGAGAATCTCAGAATTTATTTGGTTCTTATTCTTAGTTTGTTTATTGAATGCATAGTGTAATAGGCATTAGTATTTTATTTTCTTATGAACCACTTTGGAAATTTGTTTATCTCTTTAGAGATATTAAATAATAAATAGTCATTTATTATTATTCATTAGCCTTGACTTGACTTAATCTCTTTAGCGACAACATTTGTTATAGCTGAATGCATATTGTAACCATGGTTTTAAATTGCGATTGCGGTTGCAGTCATTACCCTTGTAATGCGGATTGTTCTAAAACTTTATATATATCTCATTAATAATTCACCATCACTTTGAAACTCTCTAATTGTTCTAAAACATACATTTAATCTATGATATAAATAAAAAAGAAGTTATACCCAATAATTTTTTCAAACAATGTGTAATTGGTGGCAGTCCAGTGCGAACAAATGCAAGTGTTATGATGTTGTTTTTAGTGTGATTTACAAACAGCGCAATTTTTTTTTTAAGAAAGCAATATGGAATTAATTAAATTAGTACAAGGGGTACTCAAACCCTTACAATCTGATACTCATTCATTCAAACAATGAATAGGATGAGTCAGCCAATCGAAAAATCGACAAGAAACGAATGGCTTAAAGTTCCTGCCAATCCAAAGCCAAGATGACAGTTTTATAGCATAAACAACAACTGCTATATTAAGACTCGATCGATTGAAAACAAGGTTGTTACTAGCCAACCATAGGTGCCAAACAACAGCAGCCCATACAACCAAACCGTTTGGACTATCGGTTTTCTTCCTAAACAAATTTACAGCCGCCTTAAACGCCTCTTCGCAATTAAAACCACGCTGCACTTCGAAGTCTATCCATAAGCATATTTCCTGCCATACCTGAACAGCGAACCTGCAATGAAGAAATAGGTGCTTAGAATCCTCTAAGCCAGCAGCACACAACTTGCACACCTTGTCCGCATCATAAAAAACAGAGCCTCGTTTGCATAATAATTGGTCAACAGTAGGTATGCGATTCAAGAGGATACGCCACAAGAAGACATGAATTTTCGATGGAACCTTCAGTTTCCAAACCACCTGCAGCAGTTTATGCGTTTCTTCCCTTAGCCCATCAATCCCTCTTGACTCTCTTAATTGGTACAGATGCACATAACAGTTAGACACGGTGAAAATGCCTTCACTGTCTCCTTTCCACTGCACCGAGTTCGCCACCCCGTCCTGCAGCTCCACAGTTTGCAACAAATCATAACAGTCTGAAACCAAACCAATTCTGTCCGAATTAGCATCAGCACCAATCAAATCCTTTTGCCAGAAAAAACCATTCTCACAACTGCTCAGCGCCTCCCTAACAGAGACCTTCTTGTTAATGCTCAGTTCAAAAAGCAAAGGAAAATAGTCCTTTAAGGCTTGGTCTTTCCACCAAGAGCTATACCAAAAGATAGGCTTTTTCCGTCACCTAAGCTGCAAGACAGATTGTCCACGAAGACGTTGGATTGATATAAAAAAAACAAACAAACACCGCAATTGCAGCTTAATGCGGATGCGGACACTACGACAACCGCAATGTTGCGGCCGCCTCAGATAATGTGGTTCGCAATTTAAACCATGATAGTAACATTCTGTTATGGAAGTCGTATTATCGAATGAATGTAGCAAATATGTCATTCTGTTATGAAAGTCGTATTATCGAAAGAATGTAGCAAATATCTCATGCAAGTTCTAATTTTTAAAAATTAGAATCATGTGATAAAATAATGAAGGCATTTTTGTTAAATATATAATTCATTGTTTTAGATAGATTAGATTTGATCTAGAAAGATTATATTTGATTTAAAAAGATTAGATTAAATATTTTTGGGCTTTTATAGTTTGGACTTTAGCTTGAGATGCAAGTTAACCTAAATCTATAAATAGGGAGGAACCCTTATCATTGTAATCATCAAGTTTGATAATCACGGTTTTGCAGTTGCAAAGTGATAATAAAATTCCACAGTTGTGGGCGGAGAGAGAACTCTGCAGAATTTTTCATCTTCTTCTCCAACGCTATTGTTTTCTTTCTTTCTTTTCATTGCCATTGTGTAATTGTTAACAATCTTGAGATCAAGATTGAATACAAATTCTCCATAGATTGTTGTTGAATTTCCAACATCTGGTATCTAGAACTCTGATTTTGATTCAAGGGAATAACAACTGTGATGGCGATGAATCACCCGAACGGTCACTTTCCAGCAAATATTCCAATTCTCAAGAAAGATAATTATGAGAATTAGTGCATGCAGATTAAGGTGGTTTTCTGTTACCACGATCTTTGGGATCTTGTGAAGGAGAGATTATCACCGCTTGCAGAAACTGCGACAGATCAAGAGAAAGTAGCATATAAAGAATTGAAGAAGAAAGATTATTAAGCTCTCTTTATAATCCATCAATGTGTTGATCCAAATAATTTTGAAAAGGTTAGTGAGGTAGAATCAACAAAAGAAGCTTGGGAGATTCTTGAAAAATCGTTTAGAGGCGTAGAGAAGATGAAAGAGGTGAGGTTACAAACTCACAAAAGGACTTATGAATTGCTTCAGATGGAAGACAATGGAAGTATAACAGTTTTCTTCACCAGAGTTACAAAGCTGGTGAATCAAATCAAGGTATGTGGAGAAGTGTTGACATCAAGATCAGTTGTGTCAAAGATCTTGAGGTCATTGGATCCAAAATTCGACCACGTGGTAGTAGCCATAGAAGAGTCGAAAGACTTGTCAGTATTGACGAAGGAAGAGCTTCAAGGGACGCTTGAGTCTCATGAACAAAGGTGGCTGAAAGAGCTGCAGGAAACTCGAAGAGTGACATGACTTTGCAGGTGTAGTCAGAAAAAGAAAAGAAAGGCAAAGGAAGCTGGAATGGCAACAAAGGTAGAGGAGAGACGGCTACAATAATTCGACTGGTCGAAATTAGCAGGAAGGAAACTGGTCGAATCAGAGAAAACCTTGGAACCAAGGCAACCAAAGAGGTGGTGCTGCAGGTAGAGAAAGAGGTGGTGGTCGAAAGCCTGACAAAAGTCACATCCAGTGTTTCAATTGTCAGAAGTATGGTCACTATTTTAGTGATTGTCCAGAAAAAGGAAGAATCAAGAAACTGATGCAAAGCTGGCAAAACATGAAGAATAAGAGATGTTGCTAATGGTCACAACAAGAGATGAGGAGAGATTCCAAGATCAGTGGTACTTGGACTCAGGATGCTCATCACACATGACTGGAAAGATAGATTGGTTTGTCAACATGAAGCCCTCGATGAAGAACATGGTGAAATTTGCAAATGACAACACTCTAGCAGCTGAAGGTATTGGTGATGTTCTGATTAGGAGGAAAGATGGCAAGAGGTCAACAATTTTCAATGTGTTGTACATACCAGACATGAAGAGTAATTTGCTCAGTATAGGGCATTTAGTCGAAAAGAACTACAAGGTGTCAATCAAAGACAAGATGATGACAGTTCTCGACTCAGGTGGTAGGTTAATCTTGAAGGCTCCAATGTCTCAGAATAGGACGTTCAAGATTGAACTTATTGTGATGGAGCATAAGTGTCTTGCAACTGCAGCCAGCAGAGATGAATGGATGTGGCATTATCGACTTGGTCACCTCAATTTCAAAGACATCAGAAAGTTGAAGAGAAGAAATATGGTTTCAGGATTACAAGAAATCGACATTCCAAGTGAAGTGTGTGAAAAGTGTGTTCGGTCGAAACAACACAAGAATAGCTTCAACAAGGATGTAGGAAGGAAGTCGAAGGCAATTCTGGAAGTCATATACTCTGATGTATATGGTCCAATCCAGGTGGATTCGATTGCAGGCAACAAATACTTTGTCACGTTCATAGATGATTACAGTCGAAAGTTGTGGACTTACCTCATCAAGAAGAAAAGTGATGTGATCGAGGTATTTGACAGATTCAAATCTATGGTCGAAAGGCAGAGTGGTCGAAAGCTGAAAATTCTGAGGACTGATGGTGGTGGAGAGTATGTGTCGAAAGAGTTCGATGCATTATGTGGAAAAAAAGGGATTGTGCATGAGGTGGTGCCACCCTACACTCCATGGCAAAATGGAATTGCAGAATGAAAGAACAGAACCATCATGAACATGGTGAGAAGTATCTTGAATGGAAAACATCTACCCAAAGAATTATGGGGAGAAGCGATTTCGACAGCACCATACATATTAAACAGATGTCCGACGAAGAAGCTTGAAGGAATCACACCAGAAGAATGTTGGTCTGGTGTCAAGCCTAGCCTTAGTCATTTAAGGTGTTTGAATCTATAGCACATAAACATGTGCCAGATCAGTTGAGAAAGAAACTTGATGATAAGTTGAATCAAATGATCCTAATTGGATATCATTCGTCTGGAGGATACAAGTTGTTCGACCAAGTGAAAAAGCAAGTAGTGATCAATAGGGACGTGATCATAGATGAGCTTAAAGAATGAGATTGGACTGAGAATGTCAAGAAGGATTCAATGAGAATCTCTTGTAAAGAACCAGCCACTGAAGTCGAAAGAGAAGTTTGACAGGTACAGGTCATAGATGAAGCAAACACATCAAAATGAGGTTCCATTATCTTTGAGAATAGGTAGCAGAAGGGAAGATGAATTTGGAACACTGCAGAATTGAGAATCAGATTGCAGACATCATGACAAAGGGAGTGCCAGTCGAAGTGTTCAAGAAGCTAAGATCTATGATGAATGTAGATAGTTTAGATACAATGAATTATGTGGTGTGTTAAATATGTAATTCATTGTTTTAGAAAGATTAGATTTGATCTAGAAAGATTATATTTGATTTAGAACGATTAGATTAGATATTTTTGGGCTTTTATAGTTTGAGCTTTACCTTGAGATGCAAGTTAACCTAAATCTATAAATAGGGAGGAATCCTTATCATTGTAATCATCAAGTTTGATAATTACGGTTTTGCAGTTGCAAAGTGATAATAAAATTTCACAGTTGTGGGCAGAGAGAACTCTGCAGAATTTTTCATCTTCTTCTCCAATGTTATTGTTTTCTTTCTTTCTTTCAAACATTTTGTTTTCATTGTCATTGTGTAATTGTTAACAATCTTGAAATCAAGATTGAATAGGATTTCTCCATAAATTGTGATTGAATTTCTAACAATTTTAAATAAATTTGTAAATTATATAAATATTAAATTTAACTAATTTAGTTAATGATATCTAAATGGGTTTAAGCTAGCTTAAAATATAGAGGATGTCATAGACTACGCTACGCTACGACTATGTAAGTATGGAATTTGTTGAATTGTTGGAAGATTTATGAATCTTTGTATTGAATAAATGTTTTTGCCATATCATGTAAGTTGAACATAAACATCATTATTAATTTTTGTTGGAAGATTTATGAATCTTTGTATTGAATAAAATTTAATTTTTTTTCGAAAAAAAAATTATTATTTTTCAAATATTATAAAAATATTTTCTTAAATTTTTTTTTATCAAATAAAAAAAAAATTGGTTTTAAAAGAGTTCAAATTATAAAATTGGCTTATAGTTATAAACTGATTATAAACTAGTTTATAAATACAAACTGGTTCTAAACTAGTTTTAAACTGAATTGAAACAATTTTAGCAATTAATTGCATTTTTATTGAAATGGTTATTGTAAATTAAACTGAACCATAAATGTTGTTTAGTTCAATGCAGTTTATGAACCATGAACACCCATAGCCATAGAAGATAGCCAAAGATTACACTAGTTCCAAAACAAAACCAAGACAAAAGCAACACTAACAAAATAAACACAACCACCAACCCATTCCAGGAGAAAAAACCAAATAGAACAAAACTCCTAACTAGTACAAACTAGAAACAATATAATCACTCCAAAGGCAAAGGTGCATGAGACCCAGCTCCCCCTACAGATACTCTCGGAGACACCCACTTTAAAACGACCACCCGCCATACGAACTCGTTGAAGCCACAAACAACAAAACGGCCACTCCCCTACCTATTCCACCTCCACCAACTCAGAACTTGAAGAACCAAACTTCCTATGCTTAGCTGAACCAAAAGACAAAATCAATATCCAATTCTTAACACTAAAAGGTAGACAGAACCAATCAGGACTGCTAATAGAGCTGCTGCACCGTAAAAGGAAAACACCTAACCCAAATAGAACCAAATTCACCAAAAGCAACAAGCCCCCACTAATCAAACAGCCCACCCCCAACACCCCTGAAATCTACTCACCATTACCACCCTCCGACGCCTAAACAGGCCAACCTAAGCCACTCCAAACCTACTACTACTCAACCAAATCACCAAGGAACAATGCTACCGCACCACACCGACAAAGCAAAAAAATCAGCTGCAGAAACACAACAAAAATCCAAGAATACAATAACCCCACCACTATCCCAGTTGACCCTAATACCTGCCCAAAAGATCCAAATACTAAGAAGGCATCAACAACCACCAAAAATGAAAACAACCTCAAACTCGAACTCTGTGGAACTCTGCTCTACTACTACTTGCAAACAGCCACACCTCTTAACAACCAGACCATCCAAGGCACTTCTTAGGGTGATTGATCCACTGATTTAAATTAAAAGAGAATCCTTTAATCTTATACTTCAACCATCTCCATGAGAGAGTTTGAATCTCCTCTACAGTTCAAAGTACGACCCACCAACTGTCTAAAATTCTTTTCGTTCCTCTGTCTCCAAATGATCCAAATACACGCATACCAGATAACTAGAAATCTCTCCCTGAAAACTCGAGCTCCACTACTAATACTTGCAAAATGATCAAAGTTTTGCATCGCTGAATTGTGAGAAACATGGAAATATGAAGCCAACCTGGGACCACGCTCCATGTCAACCAAGCTATCAGACATTCAAAGAAAATGTGGGTGACATTTTCCTCTTTACCACAACCAAACGGACAAGAGTTTTGAGATTCTACTAGGAGACCCCTTCTAACAAGATTATCTCTACTTGGAATTCTATTTTCATACTCTCCAAATCAACACTGATATTTTAAACGACACTATTTTACTCCAAGCTTTCTCCAACTCTTTATTTTCCTCTATTTGAGATAACAAACCTTCCATAATCATTACATACACTTCTCTAACCGTGTACACATTATTGCACCAACTCCATCTGTCCTTCTCATCACCCCTCAAAACATTCTAAGGATCATATCTTTGATTTCCTCCACACTTTTAGCAGCTTCATCATTTAAACTTCTCCCATAGTTTCCAATCCAGACCGCACCACTGCTATCGCTCGTAACTGCATCACTCACTGTAATTTTCTTTTCAATAACCACGTTATATCACTCAGGATATTCTTCTTTTAGACTCCTTCCATCCAACCAAGGCTCCTCCCATAATGATGTTTCTTTACCATTACCAATCTCTTTTGTCAAGTTCTTTTTGAACTAATTTGTTGTAAAACTTCCTACCTCCTTGTCAAGCATTTGTAGATCTCGCTACCACAGAGAGCTATCCTTGTCAATTTTACTGAAACCAGTACAGTTAAAACAATATTTACTCCCCAATATTCTGGTCCAGAGTTTGTTTATCTCAGAAATCAACCTTCATTTCCACTTCCCAAGCAATGCTAAATTAAAAGCCTTTAAATTTTTTATTCCAAAACCTCCTTTTCCTTTTCCCTACACATCTTATTCCACTGAATCCATGTATTTTCCTGTGTTCCATATCTTCGCCCCCATATAAATTTTTTTAACATAGCCTCCAACTTAAGAATAATACATGTTGGTGCCTTAAAGAACGATAAATAATAAACCGACAGCGGACTTAATACATACTTTAGAAGGATGATACAACCACCGATTGAGAGATGTTTATTGTTCAAGGACGCCAATCTCCTTCTCACTATGTCTATCACTGATTTCCATGTACTCTCCCTTTGATGGTTACCATCAACCGGGAGCCCTAAATAGTTAAAATAAATTCCTCATACCTTACAGTTGAGAACCGAAACTGCCTCGTTCAACCACTCTTCAGATGAATTGATTCCAATAAGAGAACTCTTGTGAAAATTTACTTTTAATCCCCGAAACAACTTCAAACATCTGCATTGTTGCTTTAATAGACCAAACATTCTTCCAACTTCTTTTGCCCATTACTATGGTATCATCAGCATACTGAATATGTGACACTTTCACCTCTCCTTTTCTGAACTCATAACTGACGAACAACCCCCTCTTCACATTTTTATCCATCATTAGATTAAATCCTTCTGTCGCCAATAGAAATAAGAAAAGGGATAGAGGGTCCCCTTGTCTCAATCCTTGACCCATCGGAATTTCTTAGGTAGAACTTCTGTTGATCAATATTGACATTTTAGTTGTTCTCAAACATTCGTCTATCCATTTTCTCCACTTTACATTAAACCCCATCATTTCCATCATATAGTCCAGATACTTCCAATTCACCGAGTCGTAAGCCCTTTCAAAGTCAACTTTAAACAATATAGCTTCTCGATTCCTCCTATTCGCGTCATCGACTAGCTCATTTACAATAAGAATGCAATCTCCTATTTGTCTTCCCTCCAGAAAAGCAAATTGCGATTCTGCAACTACTTTATGAATCACCTTCTTCAACCTGTTTACAAGTAAATTCGCTAAGAGTTTATACATGCTCCCCACAAGAGAGATAGGCCGAAACTCTGAAAGCTTAACTGGATTATCTACTTTAGGGACTAAGGTGATGAAAGAACTATTTATTCCTTTGACGAGTTTGTTGTTCGCATAAAAGTCTGATAAGAATCTGCATATATCTCCTTTAAGCATCCCCCGAAATTCTTTAACGAATAGTTGTTATACACGTGCCTGACACGGTTGATAAATAATTGTATAGAGCACGTAAAAGCTATCTAACAAATAATATACTCTCCCTATCTCAAAATAATTGTCCTATTTTATAAACGAGATGTTACCTCAGTTTTATAAACGAGGTAACGAAGGGCTTCATGAAAAGTGTGTCACTTATCTCTTGGTTTTTAATATAACCAATATAAAGGTGTAATGGTCATGAGTTCGATCCCCAACGACAATTTTTTTGGAATTATTAAATGGAAAAAACACATTTCCCATCAATTTTGACATTTAACCAATGGGTGAATACAATTATTTTATTATATATAATGTGGATTGCTTCTTTCACCAAACTCTAACTGAACATATAACTTTTCAAAATAGTTTACAAAATAATTATATGAATAATTATGTTATATTTAAAAAACAACTTACACTACTCAATGATTTTCGAGCATCTTCTAACTCATTATTCATCTCTAGTTCTTTAATGGTTCAAATCTCGTTTAGACTCTTAAGTTCTTTATTGAAGAATAACTAGAAGCATTGAGAGAGATTTTAACCATTAAAGAATGTGAGATACATGATGAGTTGCAAAATGCTCAAAAAATATTAATCACACTACTACAAATGATATATATCACCATTGTTGAACGAAGGATTCCATCACGAATGGTGGCCCGAGAACAACAAGAACAATAACAAGAACAAAATCAACAACAACAACAACAACAACATTAACAAGAATAAGAATAACAACAACAACAACAACAACAAAACAAAATCAATAGAATCATTAATCATTAAACATACAACAATAACAACAATCATAAGAAAAAAATAAGAGAAAAACAATAATAAAAACAATAACAAAAACAAAATCAATAAAATTGTTAAACATTAAATCTCGAAAACAACAACATTAAACATTTTACCTGACACAACAACAACAACTTACATTTCTAACTTGAATCCATGGTTTCCTTGCCTAGTTCAAGTTGGAGAAAAGATGATGGAGTTCTGAAACTTATTAATAAAAGAAATGATGTTTTTTCTTGTTTCGTTTATAGAAGAAATTATTTTTTCGAGTTTGATATAATGGAGAAATAGAGTTTCGTAAATGGACAACGAAGTTTAGAGGTAGAAGATGAAATTCGTCTTAGTTCCTCTAGGGCAAAAGTGAATGAACATGGAGCATTATATATCTTGAAAATGTAATTTATTTTTACTTAAAAAAAAGGAAAATGCCACTTTTCAACACGGATGGAATTCCAATCGTGGTGAAAAGTGGCTTAAAAATAAATAAAAAGCCAAAACTGCTGGTGATGGGATTCAAACTCATGACCAGACACTACTTTTCACCATGGTCGGAATTCCAACCGTGGTAAAAAGTGGCTTAAAATGAAAGAAAAAGACAAAATAGCTGGTGTCGGGATTCAAACTCATGACCAGACGCCACTAAACAACAACAACAACAACAACAACAACTAAAAAAACAACCTCTCAAGAAAACTACATAAACATACAACATACTTATTTTAACAAAAACAACAACATATTGTCATACCCCAAATTTTGACCACTAAGATTTCCCATCATTGTGCAAATCATCATCACAATATGGATGTACCTTTATGCCTCATCAATCTCCTCAAGAATTGTTGAGCATTCCCTGCAATCAAGCATTAGGGTTTTAAGCCCTCTTAGGGCACTTAGACAAGGGATCAATCAAGAAATGACATGATCTTCAACTTGTCTTACCTCTCAAACATGCATAAAGGATCAAGAGGACTCTCACATCAGGAATCAGGCACAAGGTTGTAGCATTCCAAGTGGATTAAGCCTCAAGATCGCCAGTGTCACCAAATTTGGGTTTTGGTCGACCAGGGCCTCCAGATGAAAATCTTCATGTGGGCATGAGCCGATGCTTCAAAATATAACTCAAGATACTCCAAGGGACCTCATGGACCCAATCATCAAGTCAACTTAGTCTCCGGGGATGCATTTACCAAAAATTAGGAATTAGGGTTTCTTGACATAATTCACCCCTAGGTTGACTTTTGGGACAAAACATGAGCCACAAACTCAAGACATGATTTGAGGGTCTCTAATAAACCACATTGATCCATTTGCAACAATGGATTGATCCAAGAAGCTTGATCCACAAGTTTCAATTTCCTCAGGACCGCAATTAGGGTTTCGAGGAAAAAGTCAACTCAACCTTTGAATTTTGACCTGGACATGCTCCCAAACCCTGGGACATGATTCACTACACCCTATAACACCTATGGAACATATCCACCAAGTTTTATTTAGATCAAGGACTTGATTTCACAAAGCATCGCACAGTTTGGAATTCATCTGATAAAAAGTCAACTGTGCACAAAAGTCAAAGTTTGACTTTTTGAGATTTTTAACAATTATGCAATGTTTTAAAAACCGGACCGAACCAGCCTGTTCAACCGGTTAGACCAGGACCTGGAGATGAATCCGGTTGGGTCAACTTTTCAAAACCGCTAGTGGGTCAAAACCGTGGTTAAACCAGAAAAACCGGATTGAACCGTCCAAAACCATTCGAACCAAAGAACCGGACCCGGTTTTGTAAAACCGTCCGGTTCAAAAAAATTCATCAAATTGACCATTTTTTTATTTTTTATTTTTAATTTTAGTATGTTAATATCAAAACTTAACATACATTCCCCAATCACAAAAACGAATTTCCCGTGTTTTTTACAACCATACAAACTTTTAAGTTTTGTCACTCCATTATATCACACTCCATCATTATTATGCTGTCTCTTTCAAACATAGTCATGATATCCAACTCTGTTGATTGTTGTTCAAGTCAATATTGTTTGTTGTTGTCTATTAAGACTTGTTTGTCGTAGTTCAACTCAAATTCGATTTTTTGTTGTTTAATGAAGTATATTGTATTATTTATATTTTGATATTCTATCTTATTTAATTTAGGTATTCTTAATTATTTGAACTTTATTTTAGTTATTATATTCTATTATTTTAATCTTGCTTTGAATTAATTTAATTTATTTTGTTGTAATTCTTTAGTTTGATCAAAATATTCTTAAATGATGGTTAAAATGAAGTGTAGAATTATGTTAATGTTATATATTATTGATATTGTTGTATTAAATTTGTAATGGATTTTTAAAATATTTATTTTATTAAGTTGAGAACATATAATAATGTGTGACATATCTATGAAATTTAGTTTCATATTATTAGTTTATTTAATAAACGGTTCGACTAGGTTTAACCGGTTTAACCAATTGAACCTTAAACCGTAAGTTTTACCGGTTCGATCTCCGGTCCGGTTTTTAAAACATTGCAATTATGGTTCCTTAACCCTAAAACAATGTGTAATACCCCAAATTTTGACCACTTAGATTTCCCATCATTGTGAAAATCATCATCACAATATGGATGTACCTTTATGTTTCATCAGTCTCCCCAAAGATGGGTGAGCATCCAATACAATCAAAATTAGGGTTTCAAGCCCTCTCTGAGTGCTTAGACAAAGGATCAATCAAGAAATGACATGATCTTCAACTTGTCTAATCTCTCAAACATCCACAATGGATCAAAAAGGACTCCCACTTCAAGGATTAAGCACAAAGTTGCTCCCTTCTAGGTGGATCAAGTCTCAAGATCGACAGTGTCACCAAATTAGGGTTTTGGTCGACCAGGGCCTCCAGATGGAAATTTTCATCTGGGCACAAGGCAATGATCCAAAACATGACCTAATATGCTTCATGGAACCTCATGAACCCATGCATCAAGTCAATTTTGCCTCAAGGGATGCATTCATAAAAAATCAGGAATTAGGGTTTCTTGACCTAATTCACCCCTAAGTTGACTTTTGGGACAAACCATGAGCCAAGACCTCAAGAGATGATTTGAGGGTCTCTAATACACCATATTGATCCATTTGGAACAATGGATTGATCCAAGAAGCTTGAGCAACAAGTTTCATTTTCATCTGCACCACAATTAGGGTTTTAAGGGAAAAGTCAACTGTAACTTTGAGTTTTGACCTGGACATGCTCCCAAACCCTAATACATGATTGAATATACCCTATGACACCCATGGAACATGTCCATCAAGTTTGATTTAGGTCAAGGACATGATTTCCTGAAGAATTGCACAGTTTGGAATTCATCTGATAAAAAGTCAACTGTGCACAAAAGTCAACTTTGACTTTTTGAGATTTTTCACCAAAATGGATTTTTAACCCTAAAATGATGTTAATGTATGATTTGAATCATCATTCATCAAGAAAAATCAAGAAAAGTGAGATAACTTGTAAAAGGGGTAACCATAAAACTTAGAAATTTTTCTAAGTTAAAAATAAAGTGGCAAAGGTACCAACTTTGGAGGACCATAACTCCTAAACCACAAGGCCATTTTTTCTCATCCAAAGATGGATTTGTAGCCCTCATTATCACCTACAAAAACTTCAACTACAAGTCATTCCAATTCATTAAGGATTTTGAGTTATGGAGTGATCAAAGTGGCTGAAAAGTGAAAATGTCACTTTTTCCAACACTTAGTGAAATTTTCACTAAGTCAGAATTTGCCTTCACTTTTTGCCAAATGTAGGGGGATTTTTCACTTGGAATCAAAAGAGATCAAAACCAAACTTGTTCAAATAGTTGTTGTATCATGTTAGAGCTTTCCAAAATGGCCAAGAACATTGCCAAATTCAACCTACATCATGAGATACAACATTGGCAAGTTGCCTTGCTGAAATCTGTCAAAGCAATGCAGAATTTGCATTTTGGCTCGATTTGCCAAAATCAGCCAATTGCAATTGCTCCAATCCACTTGGACACCTCAGAGGATTGAATCCAAAGGGGACAATCACTGAACCAAGCCTCCAAGGTCCAAGGAACAAAGAATAGCATGTTGAACCTAGAATGGCCAAAATAGGGACAAGACTTCAAATTTGGAATGAGGCATTCAATGGAACCATCAAGGTGGCATGGACTGAGCCATTCTCATCTGAAATCAGTCAAGACTTATCCAAGACCAAGGGGACCAAAGCTCTGTGCCCTAACCTCTAGTCAATGGCTAGAGGAGACTTTCATTTCCATTGGCCAACATTGAGGAAACCTACTTACCAGCTGCCATGTACTATTCCTTGCAAAACAAACTTGCTCTACTATAAATAGAGCTCAATTGTGGTCAGTTTGAGTACACCAAAGCCATCTAACAGATGCTTTCCTCAAAATCTCTTTCTCTTGGCAAAAATGCCTTTCTTAGCAAGGTAGCTATCGGGTTTTGAGTTTGAGAGCAATTCTGCACAAACCAATCACTCACACACCTCACATACATCACATATGAGCTGATCAAACACTCACATAACATCTGAAACATCAATTTCACAAAATCACTTGCCATCCACACAAGTTTGAAGTGAAGTTGCAGCTGAGATGCTATAAATTGATCCAGTCCATTTCAAATCAATCCAAGTGTTCAAACACACTCCATATGGTGTAGGGAAGCTGTCCAGATCATCACAACTTGTCTGTAACACCTCCAACTCAAAATCACATCTGCTCTTGATGTCACGACTTGAAGGTAAGCCTAAACTTGGGCATCTCTCAATCTATGCATATTTCCTCGCACAATAATTTGGCCATATGTTCATAATCATGCATGGAATGTTTTCCCTCAATTAATTGCATTGTTTGAATCGTGTATAAAAAATCCTAGCCTTCATGCAGAAATTAGGGTTCTTGAGGTTTCTTCGTGATTTCTTGTTGTATGTTTAATTTAAATGAAATTAAAGTACATAGACATGATCGTGAGGTTGAGACGAGCATAATGATATGTGGATTGCATGATATGATTACGTATTCATGGAGATTGGATAGAAAACGCAAATCTGAGAAACCAAGAACACGCGCGTGTTCTTCAGCTGTTCTTGGCGCCGTTTTTGAATAATTTAAATATTTGAATTTTGTGATTTTGTTTAATTGATTCAAAAATTAATTTCTCTCTGAGTTTTAATGATTTTGAGTTGATTCTTTTTTTAATAATTCACAAAAATGTTAAAATATTTTATTTTATCAAAAAATCCCAAAAATATTATTTATTTCATATAATTGATATTTTTGTAAAGAATTAATATTTTGATTGTTTTTGGCATTTTAAATATTTTTTCTACATTGATTTTGCAACTTTTAATGCTTTCTAATTATTTTGTAGGTAGATACTTAATTTTTGAAGCATTAATCCAAGATCACAATTTGTTTTCCATGTGTTAAACAATTTTTGATCATTTTAATTGAATTTTTATTTAATTAAATACATTTTTGAAAACAAATTAGGGTTTTGGATTAATTCAACCCTCATAAATCATTTTCAAAACACTTTGGGCCTCTATTAGAGTGTAAGACCCAATCCTTTTTTGACCAAATCATCTTTGGGCCTCACTTATTGTATAAGTCCCGATACCGTAAAAAAAACAAACGGCGCTATCGTCGCCTTTTCAAAAAACATCTGGGCCTCTCCTTGAGCTATAAGACCCATTCAAAACACTTTGGGTCTCTATTAGAGTGTAAGATCCAATCCCCCTTTTAACCAAAACTTTTTGGGCCTCACTTATTGTATAAGTCCCTCTGCGTTAAAAGAAAACCTCGGCGCGATCGCCATTTTAAACGAAAAATCATTTGGGCCTACCCTCGTGTTATAAGCCCCACACTTTTTCTTTAAACCTTTTTGGGCCTCTTGAGAGAGTGTAAGACCCATCCCTTTGTACAGAAAACCATTTTGGGCCCCAGTCACTTGTATAAGTCCCGTTGTACAAAGTCAAATAGTGCGCTCACTGATAAAACCCTGGGCCTCTCCTTGAGCTGTAAGCCTCAAACCTTTCTTTTTCAAAGCACTTTCTCCTTTAATTTTGAATATACTGTTGTTTTCAATCTTTCTTTGTTGAACAACTAACCAAACAGCATGGAAGCACTACAACTGAGTAAGTGGTTATCGCTTTCATTTACTGCTTTCATATTATAAACTGTATTGTGGGGCTGCTCACTGTAAGTCTCCTTTCATAAACTCATATCTACCGTGTAATAATAGTATAGATATTTCGAGTTTCCCCGGCAACTACGTCTAGAACTAAGTGACACCGTTTCATTTATTCGTAGAAATAGACGCCTAGATCCCCAATAGGAGCACCAGATACAGTCTTCTCTTCGGCTGTCCTCCTTAGGAATCGTCAAGAAATTCTATCCCCCAGAGATGAATTATTCTCGGTGAAACTTCTCTTGAATTTCTTTAAACCGCCGAACGGTTCGGACTCTCTCTAAAAGTTAAAGTCACTGGATAGTAAACCTCGCACGTTTACCAGTGGTTTTAACTCTAAAAGAGTTTTCCTGAACTTTTCTTTGGTTTGGGACCCACGGGCTTCTTAAAAGCATTGGCCTCCTCTTGGGCATCATACAAGGACCCACAGGCTTCCTAAAAGCAACCCGGCCTACTCTTGGGCATTATTCAAGGACCCTACGGCTTCTTAGAAGTATTCACAACCTCCTCTTAGGCTTCGTATAATGATCTCTTCCTCCGGGAATGATAGCCTCCTCTTGGGCTTCGTACAATGACCTGTCGGCTTCTTAAAAGATTCCAGCCTCCTCTTGGGCTTCGTACAAATTGTCCCGACGACCTCCTAGAGGTATAGGAACAGAACTTAGTCATCTCCATAGAACAGTCCTTTCATAGAGTCTACTACTATTTCTCGAAGCATAGTACAAAAGATAAAACTCTAGACTTGGACAGTCTAACTTCCTTGAGTCTCAAAGACATTCTCAAGCACCCTTCGTTAAATAGGAATGAAACCCGCAGACTCGGATAGTCTCAATACCCTTTGGATTTCCCGTTTCCTCAAAGAAAAGGAAATATCCCTGATCCTCAAAGTAAATCCCTGAGTACAGTATTGCTCATATAAGAACTGATTTTCTCTTTTAAATCAGTATATTGGATCTGTCACTCAACTGAAACAGTTACAATAGCCTGCATCTCGGGCTTCGTACGAGATACCAAAATTCTCCCCAGTGGAGTCAAAACAACCTTTTAGCCTCTCTCTCAGGCTTTGTATGAGACACAAAAGATTCCCTCGTTGAGTCAATCACCCTTTTTTTTTGCCTCCATCTCGGGCCTCGTACGAGATATAAATCCCTTAAGCAAGAGTCGAACTCTTTGCTAGCCTCCTCTTAGGCTTTGTATAATGATATGCCCCACTGGGTCAAAAACTTTTAGCCTCTCTCTCGGGCTTTGTACGAGACACAAAATAGCCTCCTCTTAGGCTTTGTATAATGATTTTCCTAGCGGAAATTAGCCTCCTCTTAGGCTTTGTATAAGAAAACCACTGGTTGATCCAATCAACCTTTTAGCATCAAAGATGTGCCTCGTTCACAGTACACAAACATCAACAACTCCTTTCCCTTCATCTAATCGCTGTAAGCGGCAAGCCTCTGGATCATCTATATCCATGCCACTGTCCCTCTTTTAGCATGAGAAATTCCTAAGGAAAGATGGCATTGCTCTACACTGAGTTAAAGTCTTCTCCTTCAGGTTAAAACCCTTTCTTCGGAAATTATGGCATTGCTCGGATCCGCGTATCCCAGTTAAAGTAATTCTCCTTCCCCCTCTTTAGAGATGACAAATTCTCTCTAAAGTCGAGGTTCTTTCAGCTTCACGTCTTGGGCTTTGAACAAGACACAAATAGACCTTTTAGCTTCACATCTTGGGCTTTGAACAAGATACAAATCACCTTTCGCTTCACGTCTTGGGCTTTAAACAAGACATAAATAGACCTTTCAGCTTCACATCTTGGGCTTTGAACAAGATACAAACCACCTTTCGCTTCACGTCTTGGGCTTTGAACAAGACACCAAAAACCAATTTCCTCCCATAGAATAGAAGGAACTACGAACGCTCTGATTTCCCTGTTTCGGTAAACAGGAATACGTAGGCATAAGATCGAAAGAAAAGATCTTAGCGAGCGCAATCAACAAAAAACCCAAATCCCATATCCCCATCAATCAAAAGCAGTAATTCAAAAGCACCAGTCCTAACATCCTAATCCTTATTCCCCGCCAGAAACCCTTTGCCTAGAAAAAAGAAAGAAAGAAACCTGTATTGGCGAAATACGAATAACCAGTACAAAGGCCCCCCCACATTGAAAGCATCCGTAACCTAACAGACCGCTGTTTAAACTCAGTATGCAAGCAGGGTTAATTGGAGACATCTATTTCCTTTCCTTATTCAGATCACAATAGGATAAAAAATGAATCGACCTGTAGTTTTAAGCTCAACCGCAGAGAGCGACCAGCGCTTAAGAACCGCGACCAAAATCGCTCGCTACAGAAAAGTGGCGCCCACCGTGGGGCCGATCTTTTTTTTCTGTCTGTTTTCCTTGTAAAATGGCGACTCTGCTGGGGAGTCTCCTTTTCTGCCTTAGGGCATCATCCCCGTTTTCTACAGAAAATGGGAACTCTACCGAAGAGAAAAATTGACCTATGCTGGTCCATCTCTTAGGCAGGGAACCACAGATTAGGGCTTCCGCCGGGGAACCCATTTCTGTCAGGAACTTAAGAATCGTAGCTTTATAAGTCTAGGATGATTAGGACAAATATATATATACTGGTTTTCCTAATTGCTATACGTGTTTATTTTTCTGCTACTGGGAATGCGGGTGATACTGTATGTGGAAAGAATGAGTATACACCTAGAAAAGCCAAACCTTTTTCGTAGTGCGGAAGCTATCGGAAATAGCTGTTACGCGATACTACCCTCATTTGAGGCTGGTGATCTATTCTCGGTGAATAGCACTTACTCTAAGATTGCACACAACTCGCTGGCGATCCGCTTGTTGTCTGCTTTCCTGGGAGGAGCTGATGATAATGAGTACAGGTACAAAAATCACCCTAGTATAAACCTTTGGGGATGGGTAGAGCCTTGACTTCATGACAATGACCCTTTGACCCCATGTTTTTTCTATGTTTTTGTGTGCTGCATTCATGCATTCATTTAATAAAACATTAAAACATTCAAAAAACTTTCTCTTCTAGTCTCTCTGTTTTTCAAATTAAACTAAGACTGTGATTGCAAATATCAGAGAAAAAGATTACGCTAATGGATTTCGGTAGAAGGAGAACTCGCCAGTATACCTTCAAGGTTCCAAAACTAGGGGATTTGAGAAAGTTAGCAAGGATGATCGTTAACCTAGAGGCTTTCAGAGCCAAGCACGGTGGTTTCCTACCACTGTTAAGAGTCCATGTGATTGAGGGAATCATGGATGCGCTCATTCAGTTCTACGATCCGGTTTATCACTGTTTCACATTCTCGGATTACCAGCTAGCACCAACGCTGGAGGAGTATTCTCATCTGGCTGATTTACATATCACTGATCGAGCTCCATTTTCTGGACTGGAAGAAATTCCAAAGAGTCAGACTACTGCAAGAGCAATTTATTTGGACGAGTCTGAGGTCAGGACTCACATGACCACTAAGGGTGGCATCCAAGGTTTGCCAGCCCAGTTCTTGACAAAGAAAGCTATGTACTTCGCTAGTATAGGGAATGAGACTGCTTTTGAAAGCATCTTTGTCTTGCTCACCTACGGATTATTTTTGTTTCCCAACATCAATAACTTCGTCGATATCAACGCTATTAAGGTTTTTCTCATTGGAAACCCTGTACCGACTTTGCTCGCAGATGCGTATCATTCTGTATACTTGGGAAATTTGTACAGCGGAGGGGAGATCACATGCTGTGTACCTTTGCTTTACAAGTGGTTTATCTCTCACTTGCCCAAGTCTGCCGCTTTTTGGGATTGCAAGAGTGTCTTACGTTGGTCGCAGAAGATCATGTCCCTCACCAACTCTGATATAGATTGGTGTAATAGGATTTATGAGGGAATCAGAATCATTGACCGTTGTGGAAACTTCCCCAGCGTACCCCTCATAGGAACTAAAGAAGGAATCAACTATCATCTGATATTAGTTCTTCGTCAATTTGGATACCCGATGAGACACATCCCACTGGGTGTTCATCTGGAAGGTCTTTTCTTCAAGGAAGGAGAAAACGACAGAGCACTAAAGATGGAAATAGTGCAAGCTTGGAAACATGTTCATAAGAAAGGACGAGAGTCTCTGGGAAAACCGGACTGTGTCTCGGTGGAGCCTTATCTCCATTGGGTACAAACCAGAGCTCTCAAGCTAAAGATGCCTTATCCTCGTTACGGAATTCTTCCACCGAGGGAAACTGTCATGTACTTCATGACGGAAACTGAAAGGCTTCAGGTTACTCTCAACAAAGTTCAAAAGGAAAGAAGGTCTTGGAAGAACAAGTACCGCACCCTCAACATAGAGTGTATCCAAATACAGCAACTACTGAAAGAGAAAGATGCTCTGATTGAAATTTTGGAGTAGCATGCTGTAGAGAATCAAGATGACCAAAGAAATTTGCTCACTCCTTTCACTTGGCAAAGGAATGACAACCCGACAACGGCCCAAGCGCCCCGGTCAAAGAAAAGGAAGATACCAGAATCAGCACCCGATTTCTCTTCAGAGAGGACTCGGGACCCATTAGTTTAGGTTTTTGTTTCTGCACTTTGTAATCTACTGTATTTCCATTTCTGTAATCCTTTGGAATTCAATAAAAAGGGGTTTCCCCACTGTTTGATATTTGCAATCTAATTGTCGAAGTTTATTTTGCTTAAACCATTAAACAATTAATATAATCATTGCATTCATCATTCTCACATCGCGTATTCTCCTTAACTACGAATCTCACGTTTGTGTCTCGATTCTAGAGTCAAACTGTCTCATTCGTATAATACTCAGGCCAATCGTCAGAAAAAGATGGATGATCTTGAGGAAGAAAACAGAGAGTTGAAATAAGAGATCGACGCTCTGAGAGAGGATATGAGAAAGCTTCGTAACGACATGCAAGCCATGGCAGAAGCTCAGCTACAAAGAACTGTGATCTCAGAGATCACCTCAATGCCCATAGTGGAAAAGAATGATCCTAGATATCAGATGCCGAAAGATCGTCCTTGGGGCATGCCTGTTAACTATATCCCGGAAGGATATGTTCCGCCGATCACTGAAGATTAGGGAATCGCAACAGAAGCCGCTGGGCCTGAAGGTTACAAACTTCGGGAAAGCGAAGATGCCAGGGGCATACTCAAGACTCCTGAAGGTTACAAACTTCGGGAAGCGCCAAGACTTACTGTCGTAGTCACGGTACCACCCCCTGTGGTGCACACTGTCCCGGAAGGACAGATTCCACCAACACCTTCTGGTAAGAAGGAAACTATGTTTGACAGAATGGAGGAATTCCAGGAACAGTTCTTGGAAATGCAGAAAGAGCTGCAAGCCATTCGCGGTCAGGATCTATTTGGGAAGGACGCCGCAGACCTCTGCTTGGTCCCAAATGTAAAAGTCCCGCACAAGTTCCAAGTGCCCGACTTTGAAAAGTACAAGGGTAACTCTTGCCCTCAAAGCCATCTGGTGATGTACGCTCGGCGGATGTCAGCCCAGACGGAGAATCAGGACCTGCTGATTCACTACTTCCAGGATAGTTTAACTGGTGCCGCACTCAAATGGTACATGGGTTTAAACCGTGCCACGATCAGTACTTTCAGAGATCTTGGCACTGCCTTTGTCCAACATTACAAATACAATTTGGACATGGCACCCGACAGAGATCAACTCATATCAATGTCACAAAAGGACAAGGAAACCTTTAAGGAGTATGCTCAAAGGTGGCGTGAAATTGCCACTCAAATTTGTCCACCTCTTGAGGAAAAAGAGATGACAAAAATCTTCTTAAAGACCTTAAGCTCATTTTACTATGACCGAATGGTTGCCAGTGCGCCCAGTGATTTCACCGAAATGGTCGGCATGGGTGTACGTCTTGAGGAAGCCGTCTGAGAAGGACGTTTGGTAAAAGACACTGGATCGACGAGCGGTACTAAAAAATACGGTAGTGCTCTCCCTAAGAAAAAAGAGCAAGATATTGGGAATATCTCTCTCGGAAAGCAAAGGCGGCGTTATCAGCCAGTAGCAGCTGTTACTCCTGCTATCGCCCCCGCGCCTGTTCCTATGTATCAACCTCAGGTTGCGCAGAGCCAACCTGACCAACAAAGGACACAACAACCTCTTCAGCAGGCTCGTCCTCCATACAACAACAACCGTACAACACGGCCACCAGGATTTGATCCTATACCCATATCGTACGCAGAACTGTTTCCGTTACTACTGGCTAAGGGGCACATTCAGACTAAGTCTCCCCTTTCAGTTTCGGAAAATCTGCCTTTTTGGTTTAAAGCGGATCAAACATGTCCTTATCATCAAGGAGGTTCAGGGCATAACATTGAGACTTGTCTCAATTTCAAATCCGACGTGCAAAAGCTTGTTAGGAGTGGGCTCTTATCTTTCAAAGATACGAATCCCAATGTTCTCACGAACCCGCTGCCTCAACACGAGAAAGCTGCAGTCAATCTGATTGAGAAAGAGACTAACAATGTCTATCAAATTCACGATGTACTCTTATTGGGGACCGATCTGGTCAAGATGCATTGTAGACAGAGTGGATATGGCCATGTGCCACCTCATAACTATCACCAGTGTGATATCTGCTCTAAAGATAACCAAGGATGTTCTGTAGTGCAAGCAGCTCTACAGGAACAAATGGATCTCGGATGGATCCAAGAGCACCGAGTTCGTGGAGTTAACATGGTCTCTACGAATTCTAACGTCATTCAAAACCACGACATCCGTGCGATGAATGTCAACTTGGTGGCGATGCACTCAAGACAAAGCCAGTATCATAATCTGCCACGGCACGATTACAGTTCCTGTCTGATTTGCTCGATAAACAAACAGGGATGCTCTTTCATACAAGAGGCCCTCCAGCGTCAGATGGATCTTGGATGGATCCAAGACTACCATGATAGGAATCCCTATTAAATCAATATGGTTCAGATCTTCGATATCTGCGTGATGAATACCAACCTGGTAGAGTTACATGCTGAGCAGATCCGACTTGGATTCTTAATATCACATGACTATCAAGATTGTAAAGCGGGTTGCGAAAACGATCGAGGTTGTACCCTTGTCCAGGAGGCACTTCAGCACTTGTTAAATCACTGGTGGATACCAATCTATATGGACGAAGATACTCAACAGATTAGTATCAATAATAGGAATTCTACTCGTCGTCAAAGTCAGGATGTCCGATCAATGGAAGGTAACCTAGTGAGGTTACATTGTATTCAAAGTGGGCGTGGCCAGGCGCCACCACACAACTATGACAGTTGTAGCGTCTGTTCGGAAAGTAACCAAGGGTGTTACCTTGTGAGAGCATCTCTTCAGGGTTAGGTCGATCATGGAGAAATTCGTCCATATCCAGGTTCTGGACCCATCAACTGGACGCCGAACTACCTTGCCGATCAAGTTGAGGATGTTGTCACAATCTCTAGTCATCATAGGACCAGGGATGTTTTTGCCATCGTTCCTCTACTTGACGAGTCTAAAGTTCCCAACCAGGAACAGATCGAGATTACTTATGATGGTCAAAAATATCAGAAGGCTCCCATAGTCATCTATCTACCGGGGCCATTACCGTATGAATCAGCTAAGGCAATCCCTTACAAATATGGTGCAACAACAGTTGAGAATGGAAAGGAAATTCCATTACCCTCCGTCGTGAATATTGCAGACATCAGTCATGTAACACGGAGCGGTCGAATCTTCAACCGAGGGGTTGGAGAATCCAACAAAGAAAAGGAACTTCAGGCAGAAATTCCTGATCCGCCAGTCGGTCAATCTAGTAATCCCGACTTTTCAAAAGACAAAGATGAGATGCTAAAGCTCATCCAAAGGAGTGAATATGACATTGTTGATCAACTGTTACAGACTCCTTCAAAGATTTCAGTATTATCACTGTTACTCAGTTCAGAAGCACACAGAGAGGCTCTACAGAAAGTCTTGGAGCAAGCCTTTGTGGAACAGGATGTAACAATCAGACAGTTCGATAGTATTGTCTCTAACATCACTTCCTGCAATAATTTGGGATTTAGTGATGAGGAATTACCTGAAGAGGGTCGCCGTCATAACATGGCGCTCAATATCACAGTTAACTGCCAGGGTGATGCTTTAGCCAACGTACTGGTAGACACAGGGTCAGCCCTGAATGTTATGCCGAAGTCCACCTTGATGCAATTATCATTCAAGCGCCCTCCGATGAGAGTCAGCGAGGTCGTCGTCAAAGCATTCGACGGATCCAGAAAAACAGTTATCGGCGAAGTGGATCTTCCCATAACTATTGGTCCTCACACTTTCCAAATCACTTTCCAGGTCATGGACATCCGGGCAACATACAGTTGTTTATTAGGAAGACCTTGGATACATCAGGCTGGAGCGGTTACTTCAACCCTCCATTAAAAGCTAAAGATCGTTCAGAACGATCAACTTGTCACAGTCTGTGGGGAACAGGCTTTGCTCGTGAGTAGCTTGTTGTCATCTGTTGGTATAGAACCTGAAGAGGTTATTGGAACACAGTTCCAAGCACTATCGGTGAGCAAGAACGATCAATCCGAAGAAGGAACTTCAATTTCTTCATACAAAGATGCTATCAAAGCGGTCGAGAGTACCGATACGACAGGATGGGGACGGCTTGTCATTCCTATTGACAATAAAATAAAGAAGGGTCTTGGTTTTTCTGCAACCTGTACCCAGACAGCCGCCAACGATGAAAGTCTTCATCCCCTTCAAAATTTCTTCCACAATGGAGGTTTTCTTCACCCAGTGTCTCAGACAGTTCATGCTATCAATGAGGAAGATCCCTCTGACACGGATGAAGAATGGAAGTCCTATCTTAACAAGGACGGTTATATGTCTCAGGAAGAGGTGCCTATGCCTTTTTGCTTTCCTACAGAAAGTCCGAGATTTATACCAAGATCAGATGTCAAAATGATCTACGGAGATTGTGATCCGGAAGGATGCCGTGCTCCGCCAAATTCATTAGAGGAAGACACTCTGATGAAAGAAAACTTTGATCACAATTATTATGGCCCGATGGATGGTCTGCCAATGTGGCAGCCTTACCCAGGAAACTTGGGGCAAGAAAGTCAGCCGAGTAATAAAACTCAGCTGAGCGTCATTGAACAGAATACCTGTGTCCCCGCCATGTCATGGGATCAATACTCAGGTTATTCGGAAATTACTCAACATGAAGATGAATTCGCAACGTTTGCAGGACTAGAATTCATCAACTATGCTTTTCCTGAGGTCAACGTCATCGAGAGGGATGACTTCTCCAGTTCCAAAGAAGTTTGGGACACTTTGGGACAACCAAGTGGAAAATACGACTTTATGGTCAAGTACACCGCTCCCGAAAGCTCTCGTATCAGGCTCGAAGATATCCAGCCAACTGGATGGGGAGATACAGCTGAGAGCACCAATGCTATGCAAAATACAACAGAGGAATTCTTCTACGACAATTCTGCTTGGGAGACAGATTCCAACGATCCTACTCCACCAGAAATCAGCGTCATTTCTGAAGACAAATCAAGGAAGGTGCCAGACTTTGTGATTCACCGAGGAGTTCGCCGCCAATGGGTTGCCGTCGAGGTTCCGAAGGTCGTTCATCAGTCAAAGTAATTGCCATCTTTAACCTTTCACCCTGCCCAGGTGAAACGGATGTTTTGATAGGGCTCGCTTTCTGTAAATTTCCCTCTTCGCTTTGCCCAAAGTGACATAGTTTTGTTTTATAGGGCTGTAGTTTCAAGATTCGACTTGTTCATTAATAAAATAACGTCGTTCTGTAATTTCTGCATTAATTGCTGTTTTCTCTTTTTGATTTTTCAGAAAATGGTAATCCTAAAAAACATTCAATAATAAAAACAAGCAGTAAAATAAATACACTACACACACTTACGTTTTCTCTATCTCTTCTAAACACGAATCATCACGTCATGCAGATTGCTTATTTTATACCCCGTTGAAACATACGATCCGATGCCTTCTCCCATCTTTGAGTTCTCGGTATTCAAGGCTGAAGAAGAAAATGACAACGAAATTCCAGAAGAGATCTCCCGACTACTCAGACAAGAGGAAAGGTCCATTGAACCTCACAAAGAGCCGTTGGAAACAGTAAACTTGGGTTCAGAAAAAGAGAGAAAAGAAATCAGGATCGGAGCACTGCTCAGTCCAACTGTCAAAGAAAGTTTGATAAAGCTTCTCAAAGAATTCCCCGATGTGTTCGCTTGGTCCTATCAGGATATGCCAGGGTTGGATACCAGCATCGTGGAACATCACTTACCATTAAGATCGGAATGTCCACCAGTAAAGCAAAGGTTGAGACGGACTCACCCGGACATGGCCATCAAAATCAAAGAGGAGGTACAGAAACAGATCGACGCGGGTTTCCTCGCTACATCTGAATATCCTCAATGGTTAGCCAACATCGTACCTGTTCCCAAAAAGGATGGAAGGGTCAGAATGTGTGTTGATTACAGAGATCTGAACAAGGCAAGTCCAAAGGACGACTTTCCTTTACCACACATTGACATGCTGGTTGACAACACAGCAAAATTCAAAGTATTCTCCTTCATGGAAGGATTCTCGGGCTATAACCAGATCAAAATGGCGCCGAAAGACATGGAGAAAACTTCGTTCATTACCCCATGGGGTACCTTTTGTTACAAGGTAATGCCGTTCGGTTTGAAGAATGTCGGGGCAACCTATCAAAGGGCCATGACTACTCTGTTTCATGACATGATACACAAAGAAATCGAGGTATATGTCGATGATTTGATTGCAAAATCAAGAACAGAGGATGAGCACGTTGAACATCTGTCAAAATTTTTCGAACGTCTAAGAAAATTCAAGCTCCGCTTGAATCCTAACAAGTGCACCTTCGGTGTCCGTTCGGGGAAATTACTAGGGTTCATCGTCAGCCAGAAAGGAATCGAAGTTGATCCTGACAAGGTCAAGGCCATTCAAGAAATGCCTTCTCCGAAAACTGAAAAACAAGTCAGAGGATTCCTGGGACGTTTGAACTACATCTCCAGATTCATATTCCTTATGACAGCGACCTGTGCGCCGATTTTCAAATTACTCAAAAAGAACCAGGACTGCGTTTGGACAGAAGACTGCCAAACTGCCTTCGACAGTATTAAGGAATATCTGTTGAATCCGCCGATTCTATCACCTCCAGTGGAAGGAAGACCACTAATCATTTACCTCACAGTCCTAGAGGACTCAATGGGATGTGTACTTGGCCAACAAGACGAAACTAAAAGGAAAGAGTCTGCCATTTACTATTTAAGCAAGAAATTCACCGACTGTGAAACTCAGTACACAATGCTTGAGAAAACTTGTTGCGCTTTGGCTTGGGCAGCCAAACGTCTTCGCCAGTACATGATTCGTCATACTACTTGGTTGGTCTCCGAAATGGATCCAATCAAGTACGTTTTCGAAAAACCTGCTCTCACGGGAAGGATTGCCCGTTGGCAGATGTTACTATCAGAATATGACATAGAGTACCATGCTCAGAAAGTCGTTAAAGGAAGTATTTTAGCCGATCATTTGGCTCATCAACCGATTGAAGATCAAGAATCAATCGGGTTTGACTTCCCAGACGAAGATGTCATGTATCTAAAGATGAAAGATTGCGATGAACCGCTACCCAGTGAAGGTCCAGAACCAGGTTCCCAGTGGGGACTTATCTTTGACGGAGCAGTCAATCATTATGGAAACGGAATTGGGGCAATCATTGTTACCCCCCAGGGTTCCCACATTCCTTTCACTGCCAGACTTACGTTCAAATGTATGAACAACGAGGCCGAATACGAAGCATGTATCATGGGTCTCGAAGAAGCGATTGATTTAAGGATCAAAAACTTGGACGTATACGGCGATTCAGCATTGGTTATTAACCAGATAAAAGGAGATTGGAACACATACCAATCAGGATTGATTCCTTACAAAGACTATGCAAGAAGGTTGTTACCCTTCTTCAACAGAGTCGACTTTCATCACATCCCTCGTGATGAGAATCACATGGCTGATGCATTAGCCACACTCTCTTCCATGATTAGTGTAGGTCGATGGAATGACATACCTAAGATCGACATCGTGCGCCTTGAACGGCCCGCTTACATCTTCGCGATTGAAGCAGTCATAGACGACAGACCTTGGTATCACGATATCAAATGCTTCCTTCAGAAACAAGAGTACCCATCAGGGGCACTCAGAAAAGACAGGAAAACCCTCAGAAGATTGGCTGGAAACTTCTTCCTGAGTGGTGACACTCTTTATAAGAGAAATTTTGACATGGTCTTGCTCCGATGTGTCGGCAGACCAGAAGCAGACATGCTCATGAAAGAAATTCATGAAGGATCCTTTGGCACTCATGCCAACGGACACACAATGGCGAGAAAAATTCTCAGGGCCGGGTATTATTGGTTGACCATGGAATCCGACTGCTACAAGTACATGAGGAGGTGTCACAAGTGTCAGATATACTCCGACAAAATTCATGTACCGCCATCACATCTCAAAGTTCTTTCTTCCCCGTGGCCTTTTTCCATATGGGGAATCGACATGATTGGTATGATTGAGCCCAAGGCTTCAAACGGACATCGGTTCATCCTGGTAGCCATTGACTATTTCACCAAGTGGGTCGAAGCAGCGTCATTCGCCAATGTAACCCGACAAGTGGTGGTCCGATTTATCAAAAACAATATCATCTGCCGTTATGGTGTTCCAAGCCAGATCATTACTGATAATGGATCTAACTTGAACAATAAGATGATGAAGGAGTTATGCGCAGAGTTCAAGATTGAACACCATAACCCATCTCCCTACCGACCCAAGATGAACGGAGCGGTAGAAGCAGCTAACAAGAACATCAAGAAGATCGTTCAGAAGATGGTTGTAACCTATAAAGATTGGCACGAGATGCTACCCTTTGCTCTTCACGGTTATCGTACATCTGTCCGCACTTCAACCGGGGCAACCCCTTTCTCTCTAGTATATGGCATGGAAGCAGTGCTTCCCATAGAAGTAGAGATCCCGTAAATCAGGGTATTGATGGAAGCTCAGCTCACCGAAGCTGAATGGTGTCAAAGTCGACACGACGAACTGAACCTGATCGAAGAGAAGAGAATCACGACACTATGCCACGGTCAGTTGTATCAACAGAGAATGAAGAGGGCGTTCGACAAAAAGGTCCGACCTCGTGTCTTCAGAAAATGAGACCTCGTGCTCAAGAAGATACAATCATTTCTCACTGATTCCCGGGGCAAATGGACCCCGAATTATGATGGCCCATATGTGGTCACGAAAGCTTTCTCAGGCGGCGCCTTGAGACTTGCAACCATGGACGGAGAGGAATTTGCCTACCCCACGAATGTTGACGTAGTCAAGAAATACTTCGCCTAAACTAAACTAAAAAAAAACGTCTCGGTGGATTGAAAACCCGAAAGGGCGGTCCAGGCAAAAGTTAGAGACATGAAAAAAAAGAATCATCCCGATGGATTGGAAATCTCATAGTACAATCCAGGCAAAAATTAGGGATAATGGCAAGTAACTATGTTCAACAGAGGCAAGTCCCTCAGCAGCAGTTACAGCATCATCTATCGGAGGAAATCTCCAGTCAAAGGTCATCTTCGACGGAAGCTCAGGATGTCCCGAATTCAAAGTTGGTAGAAGGATAGTGGTCGTTATGTTTCAACGTAGCCCTTTTCCCTGTAAAATTACCATTTTCTAACTTTGTATATACTCTTTGGAATCACGCGTTTGGCTGATCTCCATCTTATCAATAAAATTTGAGCCCTTGTGCTTTTGTTTGTAATTCTTTACTTGTTTTAGCTTTACAGAACGACGTTGTTTAAAGTTAATCAGCGATTCTTGAAATAAAACAAAAATGAATTTACTTGTTAAAACTTTTTCTGCTTTTAAATTAAAGATGGCATTTCTTTTGACTGTTGGACATCAGAAGAATCTCGATCGCTTCTCCAAAGGTGTTTGAACCTCAAAGTGCAGAATCAAAGTACTCCTTCTAAGCCAGTATGCCTGAATGAAGGGATCAACTGTGTCAGAGACCTTGTTTCGTCTGACACACCTCGGCCGAGTTCTCATCTCCTAAGCCCGATCAACATAGCTCCCCGCGTGGACTATCTCTCCTAAGCAAGGTGGAATTGCTATTTTGAATCAACGGTACTTCTTCGCCCCGCGATGGCCGAGTATCCAATTGTATTCATCCATTAGTATGTATGTCGCGTCAGTTTTGTCAGCATATACATACGTACTTCATGCATTTTATTTGCGTCCGCATTTCGTATTGCATCACTATCACTTGAGTCGGTCTTGTCCCCTAGTGATAAACAGTTTTCTCAATCGAGTTTGTCAGTTTTTTCCTCGTCAGGAAGTGTTGCGTCTGCACAATCTCGCCACCAGTGTATCTTTAGATCAGAGTCGGCACTTGGCCACTTTGATAACTTGAACCTCTGAAAGATCAGAGAAACTTCAACAAATGTCACTCTTCACCATTTAAGATGATATCCTTGCTTTCCCGGATTAAGGAAAATCCACAGAGAAAGCCTCGTGATCAGAGATTCGGCAGCACGCCAGTTTTGCTCCGAAAAACCGTTGATGAAAAGGTCATCGGCACCTCAAAATTGGATCCCATCATATGGCATTTCTCCGGGAAGATCCCGAGAAAAGTATGATGTAACCCCAAACGAAAACAGTCTCTCAAGAGACTCGCTTTCCCCAGTAGAATCGACAAATGGCGTCTCCAAAACAGAGAAGTTTGTGTACCTCTACAACTCAGACGAATGGGTTCCCCAGCAAGTCTGACATCAAAACTTTTTCCACTCAAATGGCATCTCCCCAGGAAAATTCGGCGAGAAGTTTGAAGGAAAGCCGCTACGAATAGCGTCCCTTGTCAGTATAGTTTATTGACAAAAGAAACTAAGACCAGTTCCTTGGTAAGAAACCCGGATCGAGGGGAAGTTTATATCAGAAACTAAGACCAGTTCCTTGGTAAGAAACCAGGATCGAGGGGAAGTTTAAATCAGAAACTAAGACCAGTTCCTTGGTAAGAAACCAGGATCGAGGGGAAGTCTAAATCAGAAACTAAGACCAGGTCCTTGGTAGGAAACCAAGAACGAGGGGAGGTTTATTTCAAAAGAAAACTGAGACCAGTTCCTTGGCTGAAGACCAGGATCGAGGGGAAATTAACCTTTTCTAAGCATCATTGCTTAGTTAAAGAAGATGAATGTGTAAGCTACCATTCATAACCACCATCAAAATTTCGGATATTCCGATATTTAATCCTCTTGCACCCCGAATGCTCGAATACCTTCGTCATTCATACCTTCGGGTCCAAGAAGATTAAATAGGGGCATCTGTAATACCCCAAATTTTGACCACTTAGATTTCCCATCATTTTGAAAATCATCATCACAATATGGATGTACCTTTATGCTTCATCAATCTCCCCAAAGATGGGTGAGCATCCAATACAATCAAAATTAGGGTTTCAAGCCCTCTCTGAGTGCTTAGACAAAGGATCAATCAAGAAATGACATGATCTTCAACTTGTCTAATCTCTCAAACATCCACAATGGATAAAAAAGGACTCCCACTTCAAGGATTAAGCACAAAGCTGCTCCCTTCTAGGTGGATCAAGTCTCAAGATCGACAGTGTCACCAAATTAGGGTTTTGGTCGACCAGGGCCTCCTGATGGAAATTTTCATCTGGGCACAAGGCAATGATCCAAAACATGACCTAATATGCTTCATGGAACCTCATGAACCCATGCATCAAGTCAATTTTGCCTCAGGGGATGCATTCATCAAAAATCAGGAATTAGGGTTTCTTGACCTAATTCACCCCTAAGTTGACTTTTGGGACAAACCATGAGTCAAGACCTCAAGAGATGATTTGAGGGTCTCTAATACACCATATTGATCCAAGAAGCTTGAGCAACAAGTTTCATTTTCATCTGCACCACAATTAGGGTTTTAAGGGAAAAGTCAACTGTAACTTTGACTTTTGACCTGAACATGCTCCCAAACCCTAATACATGATTGAATATACCCTATGAAACCCATGGAACATGTCCATCAAGTTTGATTTAGGTCAAGGACATGATTTCTTGAAGAATTGCAGAGTTTGGAATTCATCTGATAAAAAGTCAACTGTGCACAAAAGTCAACTTTGACTTTTTGAGATTTTTCACCAAAATGGATTTTTAACCCTAAAATGATGTTAATGTATGATTTGAATCATCATTCATCAAGAAAAATCAAGAAAAGTGAGATAACTTGTAAAAGGGGTAACCATAAAACTTAGAAATTTTTCTAAGTTAAAAATAAAGTGGCAAAGGTACCAACTTTGGAGGACCATAACTCCTAAACCACAAGGCCATTTTATCTCATCCAAAGATGGATTTGTAGCCCTCATTATCACCTACAAAAACTTCAACTACAAGTTATTCCAATTCCTTAAGGATTTTGAGTTATGGAGTGATCAAAGTGGCTGAAAAGTGAAAATGTATCTTTTTCCAACACCTAGTGAAATTTTCACTAAGTCAGAATTTGCCTTCACTTTTTGCCAAATGTAGGGGGATTTTTCACTTGGAATCAAAAGAGATCAAAACCAAACTTGTTCAAACAGTTGTTGTATCATGTTAGAGCTTTCCAAAATGGCCAAGAACATTGCCAAATTCAACCTACATCATGAGATACAACATTGGCAAGTTGCCTTGCTGAAATCTGTCAAAGCAAGGCAGAATTTGCATTTTGGCTCGATTTGCCAAAATCAGCCAATTGCAATTGCTCCAATCCACTTGGACACCTCAGAGGATTGAATCCAAAGGGGACAATCACTGAACCAAGCCTCCAAGGTCCAAGGAACAAAGAATAACATGTTGAACCTAGAATGGCCAAAATAGGGACAAGACTTCAAATTTGGAATGAGGCATTCAATGGAACCATCAAGGTGGCATGGACTGAGCCATTCTCATCTGAAATCAGTCAAGACTTATCCAAGACCAAGGGGACCAAAGCTCTGTGCCCTAACCTCTAGTCAATGGCTAGAGGAGACTTTCATTTCCATTGGCCAACATTGAGGAAACCTACTTACCAGCTGCCATGTACTATTCCTTGCAAAACAAACTTGCTCTACTATAAATAGAGCTTAATTGTGGTCAGTTTGAGTACACCAAAGCCATCTAACAGATGCTTTCCTCAAAATCTCTTTCTCTTGGCAAAAATGCCTTTCTTAGCAAGGTAGCTATCGGGTTTTGAGTTTGAGAGTAATTCTGCACAAACCAATCACTCACACACCTCACATACATCACATATGAGCTGATCAAACACTCACATAACATCTGAAACATCAATTTCACAAAATCACTTGCCATCCACACAAGTTTGAAGTGAAGTTGCAGCTGAGATGCTATAAACTGATCCAGTCCATTTCAAATCAATCCAAGTGTTCAAACACACTCCATATGGTGTAGGGAAGCTGTCCAGATCATCACAACTTATCTGTAACACCTCCAACTCAAAATCATATCTGCTCTTGCTGTCACGACTTGAAGGTAAGCCTAAACTTGGGCATCTCTCAATCTATGCATATTTCCTCGCACATTAATTTGGTCATATGTCCATAATCATGCATGGAATGTTTTCCCTTAATTAATTGCATTGTTTGAATCGTGTATAAAAAATCCTAGCCTTCATGCAGAAATTAGGGTTCTTGAGGTTTCTTCGTGATTTCTTGTTGTATGTTTAATTTAAATGAAATTAAAGTACATAGACATGATCGTGAGGTTGAGACGAGCATAATGATATGTGGATTGCATGATATGATTACGTATTCATGGAGATTGGATAGAAAACGCAAATCTGAGAAACCAAGAACACGCGCGTGTTCTTCAGCTGTTCTTGGCGCCGTTTTTGAATAATTTAAATATTTGAATTTTGTGATTTTGTTTAATTGATTCAAAAATTAATTTCTCTCTGAGTTTTAATGATTTTGAGTTGATTCTTTTTTTAATAATTCACAAAAATGTTAAAATATTTTATTTTATCAAAAAATCCCAAAAATATTATTTATTTCATATAATTGATATTTTTGTAAAGAATTAATATTTTGATTGTTTTTGGCATTTTAAATATTTTTTCTACATTGATTTTGCAACTTTTAATGCTTTCTAATTATTTTGTAGGTCGATACTTAATTTTTGAAGCATTAATCCAAGATCACAATTTGTTTTCCATGTGTTAAACAATTTTTGATCATTTTAATTGAATTTTTATTCAATTAAATACATTTTTGAAAACAAATTAGGGTTTTGGATTAATTCAACCCTCATAAATCATTTTCAAAACACTTTGGGCCTCTATTAGAGTGTAAGACCCAATCCTTTTTTGACCAAATCATCTTTGGGCCTCACTTATTGTATAAGTCCCGATACCGTAAAAAAAAAAAAACGGCGCGATCGTCGCATTTTCAAAAAACATCTGGGTCTCTCCTTGAGCTATAAGACCCATTCAAAACACTTTGGGCCTCTATTAGAGTGTAAGACCCAATCCCCCTTTTAACCAAAACATTTTGGGCCTCACTTATTGTATAAGTCCCTCTGCGTTAAAAGAAAACCTCGGCGCGATCGCCATTTTAAACGAAAAATCATTTGGGCCTACCCTCGTGTAATAAGCCCCACACTTTTTCTTTAAACCTTTTTCGGCCTCTTGAGAGAGTGTAAGACCCATCCCTTTGTACAGAAAACCATTTTGGGCCCCAGTCACTTGTATAAGTCCCGCTGTACAAAGTCAAACAGTGCGCTCACTGATAAAACCCTGGGCCTCTCCTTGAGCTGTAAGCCCCAAACCTTTCTTTTTCAAAGCACTTTCTCCTTTGATTTTGAATATACTGTTGTTTTCAATCTTTCTTTGTTGAACAACTAACCAAACAGCATGGAAGCACTACAACCGAGTAAGTGGTTATCGCTTTCATTTACTGCTTTCATATTATAAACTGTATTGTGGGCTGCTCACTGTAAGTTTCCTTTCATAAACTCATATTTACTGTGTAATAATAGTATAGATATTTCGAGTTTCCCCGGCAACTACGTCTAGAACTAAGTGACGCCGTTTCATTTATTCGTAGAAATAGACGCCTAGATCCCCAATAGGAGCACCAGATACAGTCTTCTCTTCGGCTGTCCTCCTTAGGAATCGTCAAGAAATTCTATCCCCCAGAGATGAATTATTCTCGGTGAAACTTCTCTTGAATTTCTTCAAACCGCCGAATGGTTCGGACTCTCTCTAAAAGTTAAAGTCACTGGATAGTAAACCTCGCACGTTTACTAGTGGTTTTAACTCTAAAAGAGTTTTCCTGAACTTTTCTTTGGTTTGGGACCCACGGGCTTCTTAAAAGCATCGGCCTCCTCTTGGGCATCATACAAGGACCCACAGGCTTCCTAAAAGCAACCCGGCCTATTCTTGGGCATTATTCAAGGACCCTACGGCTTCTTAGAAGTATTCACAGCCTCCTCTTAGGCTTCGTATAATGATCTCTTCCTCCGGGAATGATGGCCTCCTTTTGGGCTTCGTACAAGGACTCGTCGGCTTCTTAAAAGATTCCAGCCTCCTTTTGGGCTTCGTACAAATTGTCCCGACGACCTCCTAGAGGTATAGGAACAGAACTTAGTCATCTCCATAGAACAGTCCTTTCATAGAGTCTACTACTGTTTCTCGAAGCATAGTACAAAAGATAAAACTCTAGACTTGGACAGTCTAACTTCCTTGAGTCTCAAAGACATTCTCAAGCACCATTCGTTAAATAGGAATGAAACCCGCAGACTCGGATAGTCTCAATACCCTTTGGATTTCCCGTTTCCTCAAAGAAAAGGAAATATCCCTGATCCTCAAATTAAATCCCTGAGTACAGTATTGCTCATATAAGAACTGATTTTCTCTTTTAAATCAGTATATTGGATCTGTCACTCAACTGAAACAGTTACAATAGCCTCCATCTCGGGCTTCGTACGAGATACCAAAATTCTCCCCAGTGGAGTCAAAACAACCTTTTAGCCTCTCTCTCAGGCTTTGTATGAGACGCAAAAGATTCCCTCGTTGAGTCAATCACCCTTTTTTTTTGCCTCCATCTCGGGCCTCGTACGAGATATAAATCCCTTAAGCAAGAGTCGAACTCTTTGCTAGCCTCCTCTTAGGCTTTGTATAACGATATGCCCCACTGGGTCAAAAACTTTTAGCCTCTCTCTCGGGCTTTGTACGAGACACAAAATAGCCTCCTCTTAGGCTTTGTATAATGATTTTCCTAGCGGAAATTAGCCTCCTCTTAGGCTTTGTATAAGAAAACCACTGGTTGATCCAATCAACCTTTTAGCATCAAAGTTGTGCCTCGTTCACAGTACACAAACATCAACAACTCCTTTCCCTTCATCTAATCGCTGTAAGCGGCAAGCCTCTGGATCATCTATATCCATGCCACTGTCCCTCTTTTAGCATGAGAAATTCCTACGGAAAGATGGCATTGCTCTACACTGAGTTAAAGTCTTCTCCTTCAGGTTAAAACCCTTTCTTCGGAAATTATGGCATTGCTCGGATCCGCGTATCCCAGTTAAAGTAATTCTTCTTCCCCCTCTTTAGAGATGACAAATTCTCTCTAAAGTCGAGGTTCTTTCAGCTTCACGTCTTGGGCTTTGAACAAGACACAAATAGACCTTTTAGCTTCACATCTTGGGCTTTGAACAAGATACAAATCACCTTTCGCTTCACGTCTTGGGCTTTAAACAAGACATAAATAGACCTTTCAGCTTCACATCTTGGGCTTTGAACAAGATACAAACCACCTTTCGCTTCACGTCTTAGGCTTTGAATAAGACACCAAAAACCAATTTCCTCCCATAGAATAGGAGGAACTACAAACGCTCTGATTTCCCTGTTTCGGTAAACGGGAATACGTAGGCATAAGATCGAAAGAAAAGATCTTAGCGAGCGCAATCAACAAAAAACCCAAATCCCATATCCCCATCAATCAAAAGCAGTAATTCAAAAGCACCAGTCCTAACATCCTAATCCTTATTCCTCGCCAGAAACCCTTTGCCTAGAAAAAAAAAGAAAGAAACCTGTATTGGCGAAATACGAATAACCAGTACAAAGGCCCCCCCACATTGATAGCATCCGTAACCTAACAGACCGCTGTTTAAACTCAGTATGCAAGCAGGGTTAATTGGAGACATCTATTTCCCTTCCTTATTCAGCTCACAATAGGATAAAAAATGAATCGACCTGTAGTTTTAAGCTCAACCGCAGAGAGCGACCAACGCTTAAGAACCGCGTCCAAAATCGCTCGCTACACAATGTTAATATGTATTTGAAATCATCTTTCATCAAGAAAAATCAAAGAAAGTGAGTTAACTTGTAAAAAGGGTAACCATAAAAAACTTAGAATTTTTCTAAGTTATGAAACAAAGTGGCTAGGGTACCAACTTCCAAGGATCATAACTTGAGATCCAAGTAACCATTTTGTATGGTCCAACGATGGATTTGTAGCTCAAATGGCATACTTTAAAAGTGTCAACTACACCTAATTCCAATTCCTCGTGGATTTTAAGTTATGGAGTGATCAAAATGGCTGAAAACACAAAAGTGACATTTTTCCAACACTTAGTGAAATTTTCACTAAGTCAGAATCTGCCTTATTTTTTCCCAAATGTAGAGGCATTTTTCATTTTAATTCAAGTTGGATCAAAACTAAAGTTGGACATCATGTTGAAATAGGATATATCAGCTTTCCAAAATGTCCAAGAACTCCATCAAATTCCATCTGAGCTAGAAGAAATGATGGCTGCAATATGCCCTGATGCAAATTGTCTTACAAGCCAGATTTGTGCATTATGGCTCGATTTGATCAATTTGTGCAAATGAAAAACAAGTTTATCCATCTGCACACCTCAGGGGGAGACCAAGGAGGAACAAGCACTGATCCATAAGCCTCCAAAGTCTTTGGAAGTACATATAGGTTTGGCACCCCTAAAAGCTAAAGATGCTTCAAGACTCCAATTTTGTTTTGAGGCATTCAATGGATGCTTAGAGGTGGCATGTATCAGAGCAAAGATGAACACTTCAGTCAACCCTTATCCTTGAATCAAAGAACCATAGGTCTGTGCTCTAATCTCAAGTCAATGGCTAGAGGAGACTTGAGATTCCATTTGATCACAATTGGCCACAGGCCTGTACCAGTTGCCATACACTATTGCAGCCAAAACAAACTTGTTGCACTATAAATAGACCTCATTTGTGATCAGTTTGAGTACACCAAAGCACCCAAACTGATGCTTTCCTCAAAATCACCTCTTTCACTCCCATTTTGCCTTCTAACTCTAGTCACTATCGGGTTTTGAGTTTGAGAACAATTCCAACCAAACCAATCACACACACACACCTCATAAACATCATATAGAAGTGATCCAAACACTTAAGCAACATTTGGAACACTAGATTCTCAAAATCACCGCCCATCTGCACAAGCCTTTGACAGATTTGCAGTTGAGGTGCCAAATCAAGTTCCAGCTCAATTCAATCCACTCCAAGCATTTAGACACACTCCATAGCACCTAGGGAAGCTGCCCACATCATTGGAACCAAGATGTAACACCTCTAACTCAAAACACGATCACCAGCTGCAAGAGGTAAGCCTCAACTTGGTCATCTCATGATTCATGCATATTTCCCCGCACAATACTTTTGCCATATGTTCATAATCATGTATGGAATGGTTCCCCTCAATTAATTGCTTTGTATGAATCGTGTGTGGAATTTTTTAGCCTTCACGCAGAATTTAGGGTTCTTGAGGTTTCTCTTTGATTTCTTATTCCATGCTTAAAATAAATGAAATTAAAGACTATAGACATGATCGTGAGGTGAAAATGAGTAGATTGATATGTGGATTGTGTGATTTCATCAAGTATTCAGTGAGATTGACGAGAAAATGTAAATCTGGGCAAAACACAGAACACACGCGTGTTCTTGGGTGTTCTTGACGCCCTTTTTCAAACTTTCAAATATTTAAATTTTTGTGATTTTATTTAATTGATTCAAAAATTAATTTCTCTCTGAATTTTAATGATTTTGAGTTGATTCTTTTTTTAATAATTCACAAAAATGTTAAAATATTTTATTTTATCAAAATTTCCCAAAAATATTATTTATTTCATATACTTGATATTTTTGCAAAGAATTAATTTTTATTTGTTTTTTAACATTTAAAATATTTTTTCCTTCTTGATTTTCCAAACTTAAATGGTTTTCAATCATTTTGTGGATAAAAACATGATTTTTGAAACATTGATCCAAGATCACCACTCATTTTTCACATGTTTTCAATAATTTTTATTAATTTTTAAACAAAATTAGGGTTTTGATTGATTCCACCCTCATCAACCTTTTCCAAACACTCGTGGGCCTCTAATAGAGTGTAAGACCCAATCCCTCTTTGATACCAAAATAGTTTGGGCCTCAGTCATTGTATAAGACCCACGGTGTTTTCAAAAATCTCGGCGCGATCGCCAGTTTAAAATAAAAACATTTGGGCCTCTCCTTGAGTTGTAAGCCTCATTCTTTTTCTTAAAATCACTCATGGGCCTCTAATAGAGTGTAAGACCCAATCCCTTTTTAACCAAAACCTTTTTGGGCCTTAGACATTGTATAAGTCCCTATGCGTTAAAAAATCTCGGCGCGATCGCCATTTTCAAACAAGAAAATCATATGAGCCTACTCTCGTGTTGTAAGTCCCATTTCTTTTCTTTCAAAACACCTTTTGGGCCTCTAATAGAGTGTAAGACCCAAACCCTTGTTGTACATAAACCTTTTTGGGCCTCAGTCGTTGTATAAATCCCGGTACAATATTCAAAACAACGGTGCGATCACTGTTAAACCTTGGGCCTCTCCTTGAGTATAAGCCCCACCAATCTTTTCAAAAACAATTTCCCTTTTGATTTAGATTCAAATATATGTATTGTTATCAAAACTTTCTTTAATTTCTTTGAACAACTAACAATACAGCATGGAAGCTTGCTCACCTGTAAGTTTTATCGGCTTTCTTTTACACGTTTTCATATATAAATAACTGTATTGTGGGAAGCTGCGCATGGTTAGTTTTCTTTCATACCTTTTTTAAATACTTGTCATATATAAACTGTATATATACTAGTATAGTTATTTAGAGTTTTCCCCGGCAACTAGGTCTAGAACTAGGTAAAGCCCTGTTGGTCACTCTTAAAATACAAACAAAACTAGATCCCCATAGGATCTCCAGATACAGTCTTGCCTTCTCTTGGGCTTAAACAATATGGAACAAAGAGAAATGAAGTATTCTTCGTGACCCTTTTCTCAGGCTGTCACTTTAGAAATTGTCAAAGAAATTCTACTCGCCGGAGTTGATCTATTTTCGGTGAATAGCATCTCTTGAATTTCTTCAAATCACATAACTTTCACTAAATGATCTATTCACGGTGAATAGCATTTCTTGAACTTTTCTTGGTTTGGGACTGTCATACCCCAAATTTGTCCTACATGTGAATAATATTCAACTGTACTTCCATCCACTAATTGTTATTCATACAATCCATTTCTCTTTAAAACCAATTTCCATTCAACTCAATTTTATATTTTTTAGTCATATCCATATTCCAATCCATTTTTCCAAAAAAAACAATTCAATTCCAAATATTCATTTTTAGCCCATTTGATTTGGATATCCAATTCAATTCCTAAATCCATATTCAATTTTCAATTTCAAAACAATAGTCCATATCCATCCATGTCCATTTCAAAACCGGTCATGATCCATCTTCTTTTCTTTTTAGCCATTATAACCATTTTTTAATTTACATCTATATTTTCTATTTTCCATATCCATTTCTTTCCTAAAAAGTCAATTATCTCATTTTTAATATTCCATTCATTTATCCAAACCCTATTTTATTCCAATTCAATTCAATTTCACATTACAAAATTCCAAGAAAATTCTACAAAACTCCATAAGTCTAGGCCCATCACCATTTTCCTTTATAACCAAATTTCATCATGAATATTACAAGAAGAATAAGTTGCAGTCATAAAGTCCATCAAGAAAATCCCAAGCCCATTTCCATTATCAAGCCCATACACTCATTTTACAACAAACAATAAAAATCAGCCACAATCCTCCACTATGCCCCAACGTACAACCACAAACCTGCAACCCACAACCTGCAACACTGATACACCAGTCTGCAATGCTGCTCCAACCGTACCAAAAAAACTTGCCTCAACAAAACACTCCAAACACATCAAGCCAAAACCACTGTTCCACAACCTTACAACATCACAGGCCTGCAAACAAAATCCCAAACTCTGCATCATCAACAACCAGCAACAATCCTGCCAGAGAAAGCAACTGATCAAATGACAAATTTAAAATAAAATTGATGAACAAGGTTCATTTTGGGGGGGAGTTCGATGGAACCAACACCACCCTGCCAATCTCTTCCCTCATCCCCTTCTTCATAAACCCACAAGCCATCATCAAACCTGGAAATCATTCTTCAATCACAAACTCATTTCAAAAACCCAATCTTCAAACCTCAACCCAATCCATAGCCATCCACAAATCTTTAGAACAACAACTGATGCTCAAAACCTTCGTCTAAAACCTTGAAATCCGAAAACCATTAACCCTCTATTTTAACCATCTGAATCGACACACTCTCAAAAATCCAGCCTCAACTTTCTCTCATCACCCTTCATAAATCTTCAATCCCCCTCACAAACCCATTCAAATCAAATAAAAAAAACCAGAAATCACAAACCAGAAAGGAGATGAAGAGAGATTAAATCGAAACCAAACATTGTATCGAAACAGATGAATCGGAACCAACTTCGACAAACCTGAACCGTTCGCGCAAGAGAGAGAGGGACCGAGAATCAAGATCGTGAGAGAAAGGTGAAGATCTATCGTTCTGTGACTTTGCTTCTCGCGAGCTTTGTTCGACTTTAACGACATTGATGTTGTTGTCGTTCACACTGAGCTTCTCTTGTTCTTTTTATTTTTATTTAAAAAAATGAATGATGAGAAATAATGTTGATGTGCTGATGTTATACTGTTATTTAACTTGGTTCATTCTTAAAGGGTTTTCGAAGGAATAAGCCTGATGGTCGTGGGCTCTCACAAGACCCAAGCTTCATTTCTTTTTTTTTTTACGTTTTTTATTTTCTATTTTTTTGACCTACCCCTGCTTTTGTTGTTCCGGATTTAAGTTAACGGGCCTAAAGCCCATGCTGTTTTCATTGCTACACTCCCCTCTCCACTTCAGCACCCTCATCTCTCTCATTTAATATTTTATTTTCAAATTAATTCTTAGATAATCACTTTTAGTATTTTATTTTATTTTTATTTATTTTTAATGTTTTGCAATTAATTCGATTTCCATTTACATTCTCAATTTTAGTATGGGCCAATGATACAACAATATTCATGATTTAGTCAAACCGATTAAATTTTGATTTATTTGAGGCCTACTATTTATTTTTTATTTTTTTATTTCGATTTATTTTTCATTATTTTATTTCTATTAATTTTGGGTCAATGAAAACCAAAATATTAATGATTTATCGATTTTCGATTTAAAATCTTGATAAAGGTGAGACCTTTATTCTTTTTCTCTTTTCGATTTTATTTCATTATTTTTTTATTTACTTTGGGTAAATGAAAACCAAAATATCAATGATTTATCGATTATCGATTTAAAATCTTGATAAAGGTGATACCTTTCTTTTTTTCTTACCTCTTTTCGATTTTATTTCATTTTTTTATTGTCCTTTTATTATCTTTATTCATTTTGGGTCAATGAAAATCAAATACAAGAGATTATCGATTTTTTCGATTTAAAATCTTAGTAAAGATGAGACCTTTCTTAGTCTTCCGATTTCATTTCTATTTCAATTTATTTTTCATTTCCTCATATTCTTTTATTTTCACTTTTGGTCAAGGAAAGTCAAAAATCGTTGATTATCGATTTCTCGATTAAGTCTTGATTAAGACGAGACCAACTTTACTTTTATGTCGATATTATATCTTGTCAATATTATCTTGATTATTATTTTTCATATTCTTATCATATTATTCATATCATATTCATATCTTCTTCATCTAACCATTTTCTCTGTTTATACACTTAATCAAAACAGACTAAAATTATCGAAACGCCTAAGCACTTAATTTTTGATTAAAACCACTTAACACACATATTCAAACCGTTTTTTATTAAATCGCGAAAGAATTGAATTCTTGAGGTCAAGCACTTCTTGGGTTCTTGAGTAACCGCTATTGAGGCGCACGCCTTAGGTGGTGATCATTCGACCTTTCACTCCTAAAACACTCGTCTTAACTATTTGGACAAAGGAATGCCATTGGAGCCTAGCATTCCATGTGGTACTTTCGTTGTTCATCAAACAATATTTCGTAAATCAATCGAATGAAAAAGGTGTCGTTGGGATCTAGCATCTCAATAATGCCCCGATTAATTGGTTACGAGGCCGACGTCTCGTTTATCGAATAATCGTCATTCTCCCTAAAACACTTAACAAATCAAACCATTTCCAAACCAATTCTCGACTCGTCGTCGAGCCACTCTTCAAAACATTCTCGTAAGTCGAGTGTCTTTTGCCTCGTCGTCAAATGCACACTTGCACATTTCATAGGTTTTGTTACTAGGAGCACCCCTAGGGACTAGTATCGATCCTCACCTCTTTTCTCAACCAATCCGATTCGATCTTTTTCAAGCGCTTTCTTAATCAACCTACGAAAGGAGGAGGTTCTTGGGATCTAGCATTCCTTGGATCTTCGAATGAATGGCTCTTAAGGCACGCCCTTGGGTTATTATTCATTCACCCTTTCGTCTTAAAACACTTAACCATTATCAAACATTTTCGCAATCAACTCACGAAAGAACTGAGTTCTTGGAGTCTAGCATTCCTTGGATTCTTGAGTGACTGCTCTCGAGGCACGCCCTTTGGGTTGTATGTCATTCAATCTTTCGTCTCCTAAAATTCAAACCCTAACCTTTGTTTCGTGGGTGTACCACGAACTACGACCGCTCTGATTCTTTATTCTCGTCTGAGTAAAGATACGTAGGCACAAGATTGCGATGATCTTGGCGAGCTACCTTCCCTCCATCTTCCGTCTTCCCGCTATCCCTTCCCGTAGTCGAACTACGATTGCTCTGATTCCTCATTCTCGTCCGAATGAGCATACGTAGGCCCGAGGTCGCGATGATCTTGCCGAGCACCCTATCCTAAAAACCACCCTGTTTCCCTTAGTAATCGAAACCTTTTCGCATATATCGTTGAGAAGAAAACAAATAAGCTTAGCTAACATTCATCACAATTCGAACTAAGAGGTTCCCGTTGAGTACAACGGACGTGAGGGGGTGCGCGTACCTTCCTCTCACGTAACCGACTCCCGAACCCAGAGTGTGGTTGCGGCGACCATGTTCTATCCCTCCTTAAAGGTTTTCTCGATATTTTCCTTTCCCTCTTTTGGGATAAATAAAGTTCGGTGGCGACTCTGTCGAACCGTTCTGCGCCTTTCGCGCGAAGGGTCGTGTCTTCGATTAAACGATTTTTTCGAGGTGCGACAGGGACCCACATACTTCATAAAAGCATCCCCGCCTCCTCTTGGGCTTTGTACAAGGACCCTCCGGCTTCTTAGAAGTTCTCATGCCTTTTCTTGGGCTTAATACAAGGACCTTGACGACCTCTTAAAGGTATAAGACAGAACTTAGTCATCCTTTGCTAGAGCAGTCTTTCCAGTGTCAGACCTCAGGCCACTTTAGGGTTGATTCTCATCCCTTAATGCCCTTGCCTCCTCTTGGGCATCATACAAAAGATAAAACTCTTCCACACCAGTAGACTTGGACAGTCTAATCTCCTTGAGTCTCAAAGACATTCTCAAGTCCCTTACGACTATAGGAAAAACCCCAGGCATTCTGGATCGATCTCCAGCAGAAACCCAGTCTCTCATGGGAGTTCCCCGACCAAGGTCAACACTACCTTAAATCAGAACCTCAAGGTACTTGACATCTCAACTCTTCTGTAATCCTCGGCAAGATTTGATTCCCCACTTGGACCTGCCTGGGGATCTCAATTATCCCCGGCAAAAGATAGCCTCCTCTTAGGCTTTGTATAAGGACCTTTCCTCAGCAGAAAGCTAGCCTCGTCTTAGGCTTTGTATAATGATCCTTCCTCAGCAAAGTCAGCCTCCTCTTGGGCTTTGTACAAATGATTCACCCCAGTGGAGCTAACCTTTTCAGACTCTCTCATTGATTCAATCACTTTTCAGACTCTCTTGTTGAGTCAATCACTTTTTAGACTCTCTTGTTGAGTCAATCACCTTTTCGGACTCTCTTGTTGAGTCCACCTTATTTTAGCCTCAATCTTGGGATTTGTACAAGACAGATAAAAATACTCTCTCGTTGAGTCGATCTTTGTCCAAACTTGGTATAAATATTTCCCCTAGCAGGAGCTAGCCTCTTCTCAAGTTGTGTAGAATAATTTCTCTAGCTTATCCAGCCTTCATCCTGGGCTTGGTACAGGACATATAAAAACCCTCCCTTGCAGAGTCAAACCCCTTTAGCCTCAATCTTGGGCTTCGTACAAGACATAAATCTCCCTCTCTTAAGCTTAGGACAGATATCTTCTCCAACAGAGTTATTTCCTCCCAGCCTTCCTTTAGGCTTTGGGGAATGATTTTCCCCAAGAAGAGTCAAACTCATTTCAGCCTCCTCTTAGGCTTTGTATAATGATTTTTCCAGTAAGGTCAGCCTCAATCTTGGGCCTTATACAAGACACATAAAAATATCCACACCAATCAAAATTCTCATTTTAGCCTCAATCTTGGGCTTTGTGCAAGACAGGTTGAACATTTTCCCCCAGAAAATTCAAACTTCCAGCCTCCTCTTAGGTTTTGTATAAAGAAATCCCCTAGCCGAGTCAATTAACCTTTTAGCATCAACCTTGTGCTTTGATCAAGGCACACAAAAATCAACAATCCTTCTTTAGAGATGACAAATTCTCTCTCAGTCAAAACCTTTTAGCTTCAATCTTGGGCTTTGAACAAGACACCAAACATCTTTCTCCTCCCTTAGAATAGGAGGAACTACGATTGCTCTGATTTCCCTGTTTCGTTTAAACGAGAATACGTAGGCATAAGATTGCGAAATCTTAGCGAGCATACCAATCAAAAACTCTAGGTCCAGTACCTTCACATCAAAACTTAGGTCCAGTACCTTACCAAAAACACCAAAACATCAACAAAAACTCACTCTCTCACTCATACTTCCCAAGAAACTTTCCCAACCCATTAATAGATAAACACCATCAATTATAAAGCGAAACCTAAGGCTAATATCCTGTGGATAACCACATATATGATGGGTAATTGATAGCTCCCCATTGTATAACCTGACCCCGAACTCCCCAAATCTCTTTTAAGCATTTGTTCCGTTAAACATTCGCGTCCAAGGTTAGTTTTAGATAGCTTTCCTTTCCCTTTCATCTTCATGGGATAAATAAGAAATTAGAAAGTAGCACCCCCTCCTCCTCATTACGGTGAGGAAAACCCAGCGATAAGGTGGTCGCGTCACCGACAAAAATCGCTCGCTACACATATAACACTCAATCTCAGTTTAAACAACAACAACAACATTAAACCTTTAAGGTTTAGGGTCTCAACAATAACAATAACTATAACAACAACAACAACAATAACAACAACAACAACAACAAAAAACAACAACAACAACAACAACAACAACAACAACAATATAACATGTGTAGTGATGTATGACGTAATAGATATGTGAAGAAAAAGTGAAAAAATTGATTTCGTCTTTCGTTCTAGAAAGTATCGAACGAGAGCCCTAAACACATATCATCATTCTGGAGGATGATGTGTGTTTAGGGTTATTCGTTAGGGTTTTGTGTGTGTTAGTGTGCTGTTTTTGGCAAATGAAACTGAAACCTACACATTAAGCTATATTTAATAAGAGTAAATTATTTCCCCTCGGTTGAGAGACATAATCGAGGTGAAATATGAATTATTTTTGGAATAAAAAAATTTGCAGTTGCTGGGATTCGAAGCATGTATCCTGAATTATTTTATCTCTCGTTTATATATTGTGTAATCAACAAAATAAATTGTATTTTTAGAAGAAAAAAGACATGGTGCGTTCAGGATTTATGCCTCGCTTTTTTTTTTTGTTAAATGGGGTGAAATTGTTGTCATAAAATGTATTATTTGTTGTAGTGAAGATTGACATAAATAAATTTTGACACTTACTTGTACAAATAAAATAACGATTCAGTTGGGAGGAAATATGTTAGAGTTCTTTTTACGATAACCATGGAAGAATAGGTCACTAGAAGGTGCTTTTTGTTTCTTTCTTCTATCTCACAAAAAATTCCACCATGTTGTAGTGTGAATGCACGTTCATAATTAATTAGGATCAATCAATAGAAAACTTTAAGACATGGTGCCAGATTTCTGAATACACTACACATACCTCAAAATGTTGTCAGTTCAATCCTGGATGAATAAAAACTTAGAGAATATCCTAAATAGAATTTGGAGAATATACTAGTAAGGTTTTACTTTAAGTTAATCTATGCAATACATGAAACTAATAACCAGACATTAGTAAATCATTATGATATCATTGGAATTCATTGAATTGAATAAGCTTCTGAATGAATAGAAAAACTTGTCTAGGATCGAAGGAACCATATCCTCAACTTTTGGACTCGCGAGAATTTGATCAAAAGGCCCTCTCTGATACCAATTGTTGGGTGAGAATATGGACACAAAGATGTCTAGAGGGGGGTGAATAAACTTATCCCCTAAAAGACAATATCAAAAACAATTTAGGTCCTATAAACAAAATCAAAGATTTTAAGAAACGCATAAGCAAAACATAATAGTAGGAGGGCTTGGAAGCATCTCAATGATTTAAAACAAGTGAAGTAATACATGATATCACTAAAGAAATGATTTCTTCTAATGCAAGTCATTCTCAAGACAACCAAGGTCGCTTTAAACAAAGTGGTTTAAAAACTCTTTACATAGATGTTCTTTCAAGACATAATTGACTTTATGATAATCGAATAAGATTAATGCATCACAAACCTAAAATTATACATTAAATCTCTATAAGCCTGGTCTTATGAAATACAAACAACACAATAATGCACTAATGCAATGGCAATATTAATGAATACTAGAAATTAAAATGAGATAAGGGAAGAAAAAAAGATACACAAAGATATATAGTGGTTCGACGTTCGTCCTTGCTTTACCTACTCCACTCTTAAATGGTGTTAAAAACCATTGGAAAATAATCATGATCTTCCACTATTTTGATAAGTTTGATACAAGCATTTTGATTACAATGAACTATCACACGATAACTCTCTTTATTGATGCAGACATTCAAACTACTAACAGAAACAATATCTCTAAATATCTTGATCCAATAAACTTCTTATCCATAATAACCTGCTCCAAGTATTTGTGTGTGGCAATCCACCTGATCCTACCAATTTCTTGTATGATCGACCGTCATTAGCTAACCGTTGATTGGCAATTTCTACCTAAGACACTCCTAGATATGAGAATCCACTCTCACTTTCTAACAGTCACAAACAACAGTAATAGCCTTAACAATACAACACTGGAAGACACAAGTCAAAGACAATACTTGATCTTGCTTAAAAGCTTCAATCAAGAACAATACACTCTTGCTTAAAAGCTTAGAGTGGACACTTACAACTCAATAACATCAGTCCAGTTCAAGCATCTAGGTGCTGAATGAATGGCTCACAAACAATCTATCTCAATGTATCAGAAGATACATGAGTGACACAATACAGCAGCACACTAAAAGAAAACTCAAACCCTAAACCCTTATTTTCGCACAAAAACCCTTCTATTATTTTAGGTTTAGTAAGTCTCTTTATATAGGCTCGTACAAAATGGGCTTGGACTCTTCAATCAATTCCATTTTGTTAGCTTTAAACCACCTGCAAAATCTTCTTCACAATAACAAAAACAAATCTTCAAGGTTTCCTAAAAAGTCTCATCACCCAAATTTAGAAATTTGTGTAGAACTGGATATACAGAAACTTGTTCCTAATAAAATCTTCTTGACCTGCAAAAATTACTAAGATATATCCAAAAGAAATATCACAGAATTAAAACAAATCTGTCAAAATTTAAATCAGCCAGAACAGATGTTCTGGTATAACATGTTACAACATCTGTTAGGACATCTGCTCTCAAGGTGAGCTGATCAGCATGTTAAAACATCACACACAACATCCTGCTGTGAACCATGTTTTAGCAAAATTATTGCCAATCCTTAAACCATGGAACCTTCAATCTCCCCCTTTGGCGAATTTTGGCTAAAACACCTTTTGCACAATAAACCTGGAGGTGATAACCTGCATCTTCTAGAATATCCAAGATACTCCCCCTAGACCACAAAACCGATCCTTGTCGCGAAGGAATAAATATCCCTCTCAAAACGGAATAAGAAACTTTTCTGAAGCACAAGAAAACCAACCTGGACACAAACTTGAACTAAACGAGTTCAAGACATTAGAAACACGTATGGTAGAAGCCACACACATTAGAAACACATACAGCAGAAGCAGCACACATTAGAAACTCATACAGCAGAAGTAACATATGAAGAACACAAGACACGAGTCATAAGACCCCAAGACGCAACCAGAATGACAGAACATCTGGTAGGACATTCTGCATATAGCCCCAAATACCATCTTTATAGACTCTACTTTTCTCCCCCTGTTGAGGTAAAATTTGACAAATAGCAAGCAAACAAAACTGACTCTGTAAGAACAGAACCACGTCAGTAGCAAAAGAAGCAAAACACTACACACAAAAAAGTACACACCAAAAGAATCAAGGAAAGCAACCTAAGACACCAAATGGAAACAGTTGATGTTAGAACCTTATTACAACGAAACAACCAAAACAAACTTTCTTCTTAAGCTAGCTATTCTCTCCATCCTTCTTTCCGTTCAGAGTTTCCTTCAAGTGAACCTTCTTATTATCAGAAATTTTGGAGGATTGGCTCATGTTTGAAGTACAACGAGGTGGAATGTGAAAACAAGCAGGTTTCAGACTTTATATAACACAAATTCCTTGTTTGTAACGACTGACAAGTCAAGGAGAGGAATGTTGGAAGAAGTTAAGTCATCCTTGAAAATGAACCACCGTCCACATGTAAGAGACAAATCTTTTAATTCTAGGTCTCTTTTTCCAAGTTTGGACCATGACAATTCCCATGTCATAGAAACACGTTATCCATGAACATGTAGGCACAAAAAAAACTTGTTTTTCAAGCTTACTTTGAAGGCACTGATGACTAGAAAAACCGTCCTTGTCACTCTTACCAGGCAGAGATTCTTGAGAATCTTGACTAAAACAGCTTGATACAATGTTCTGACATCTTGATAGACATTATATACTCCTATGAACCAACCATAGACACAAAACATGCTCCATAACATGAAACTTTCCACTAAATACTCTACCTAAAAATTTATCAATGCTCAGCTAAATATCTGATCATAATGTCAAGACATAATGTCAGACATTTCGCATCCAAACAACAAAACCTCCTTTGAGACCTATAGACTTCTGCAGAGAAAAATAAATTCTTCTAGTCACAACCAACACTGTTACTTGGGCCATTCCAAGAATCATGACTAGTCCCACATGTGAAAACAAAAACACATTTTTAGAACCACATCCATACTGTCATGGCAAACTGACCAATCTGACAGAGAAATGTCAAGGCATATTGTCTGACATTATAACCTCATTAGAGGTAGACCAAAACAGGATGCATGAGAACATGCAAGCTTTGTACAGGTTGTACCAAGGCAGCTACATAACAGACAGGTACACAACTCCCCCTGTCACACATAATCAGTTCTCCCCTGAAGGTGAAGACCAAGTCAAAAACAAACTTGAGCAATTCTAGTTCTCATACATAGAAGCATCATCCACCTCAGCCACACTCACCCTGATGACTACAACCTACTACAGAGAATACCTTCTCCTAGACATAATGACCTTGTCCAGCTGCACAGAGTAAAAATCCTTGAAGGTCCTGATTGTGACCAGCATGTCACAGTACAATGGTATGACATCATGATTGACCTGATATTTTGAAAGCACCACCTTCCTCGTCATAAATAATTATCCAAGAGATAAATTAGTTTCTTAATGTATAACTATCAGAAGTAAACACAACGGAATAAAAGAAACAACCATCAACTCCGTACATAAAAAAAACTTTGTCAAGACATCTTGTCTGACATCACAGGACCAGTAGCAGAACTCCCCTTGAATTGTATAGCACAAAGAAGGACAATGTCCAGACACAGTGTATTCAAACATGCACAAGAAAATGGAAACACACATCACTTGGTGGAAACACACAATCTTGATCAGCTTCAGGTGCTCTTCCACCTCTTGCCCCTATCAAAGATCCTTATGCACTTCTTGTTGTTGTCACATGTCTTAGGAGTTTTGACACTGAACTCTTTTGCCACAACCTTAAAACCCGTCTTCTTCAAAACATCCCTTCTATCTTGCAGGGATCTTTTGTTCCATCCCTTAATAATGACAACCTTCTTAGGCTTAATATGCCTCAGAGAATAGAGGAAAGATACAGTAGTTGTTGCATTCCTCCATAACTGTAATTGCTATAAATCCTTCATAAGGCAAGTACCTAGCCCTCTGCTTATGTTCTCAAATTTATTTGCATATAAGGCTTTAGTACACATATCATTCAGTTGATCCTTAGAGCCCACACGCTCCAAAATAACCAACTTTCCTTCATCATGATTCCTGACTAGCTGATTATACCTGTCAGGGTTCTTGTTTCAGCTATGTTGAAAAACATATATGATAACATTAAAATCTTTGCAATCTAATGTCATAATATTCTACTTGACATTATATTCCTTCACCATCTGTTTCATCCATACTAGTTGAGAACAAACCCTTCTTCTCTTACCATATTCAGCTTCAACAGTGTTCCCAAAAGCACATCCATCAGCATTGTAAAATTCTTTCATCAAGAAATCAGTGTTGTGAGGTTAGAACACACCATAGACACCTGTTCCAATGATGTAATTCAAGGTCTTTTTTTCTTGAATGATAGGACTCATCCTTGGTTCTAACTTAGAGACAAGACAGGAGTCTGATATTTTCTTTATACATTCAGTGATTCTGTCTTCAAAAGGGTGTCTTGCAATGAGTTCCTTGGATAGCTTTTCCTGAACTCTAACACAGAGACCTGAAGTGACTTGAGGGTCATCTGACACAATTCTAGAAAGATTACAACTTTCTTCTCCTCTAGTTTACACAGAGGATGTTTGAACATTATTCTCAACATCTATCCTTTGCTCAGTAATTGAATCATCTATTGCCACACTGATACATTCCACAATCATTTTAATTCTGGAGTTAAAACCTCTATAAGCTATGCTGCTTGAAGAGTAACCCAAAAATATCCCTTCATCACTTATAGAACTTATCATACCATTTTGATCTTTGTCAGTCAACATAAATCATTTACTCCCAAATGTATGCAAGTGTTTGAATGTAGGTTTCCTTCCTTTCCATAGCTCATAGACACTGGTTGAAGTACCTCCTCTCAATGTGACCCTGTTATGGAGGTAGCACATAGTATTCATAGCTTTAGCCCCAAAATTCCAATGGCAATTGCTTAACATGAAGCATAACTCTAGCTGATTCTTGTATAACTCTGGTCTTTTGTTCAACAATTCCATCTAGCTGAGAAGTGATGGAAGAAGAAAATTCATGACTGATATTTTCATAATCACAAAACTCTAAGAATTCTGCATTCTCAAACTCCTTGTCATGGTCACTTCTAATCTTTACAATCACATTATTCTTCTCAATTTGAATACTTTTACACAGATCTTTGAAGACTTCAAACAAGTCTGACTTTCTCTAATAAACTTCATCCACGTAAACCCAAAAAAATCATCTATAATCACATAAACATACCTCTTTCCCCCAAGATTTCTATCTGCATTGGTCCCATCAAATCCATATGGAGAAGTTCCCGCACTCTGGATGTATTCTGATGTTACAACATTGTGTGAGACGTCATGACCTACTTTCTAATCTCATACTCACCATATACTTTCCCTTCTTTAATCTTAAGTTCTGGTATTCCTCTAATGGACCCTTCAGACATTATCTCCTTCATTCTTTTGGTATGGAGATGTCCAAGATTCTGGTTCCATAACTTCACTTCATCCTCATTGGTTATAGAACATGTGGAAGAATAAGCAGTTATTTGAGGTTCCCATAGATAAAAATTGTCTTTAGACCTTATACCCCTCATTAGAATAGTATCTTTCTCATCCTTGACTAAGTATTCTGATTTTGAAAAATTGACCAACAAACCTTGATCACATAGCTGACTAATGCTAATAAGATTAGCAGTTAATCCTTTCATAAGAAAAACATCTTCAAAATTAGGAGAACCAGCACACACCAATCTTTCCACTCCTTTAATTTCTCCTTTAAATCCATCACCAAATCTGACAGAACGTGAGGGCTGAGACCTAATATCCACTACCAACCTCTCAATCCCTGTCATCTGTCTAGAGCATCCACTGTCAAAGTACCAGTCTTCTCTAGTTGAAGCCTGTAAGGAGGTGTGAGCTATAAGATTCATATCCCTGTTGATAGACCTTCTCTTTTTACTCACTTGATTAGCCTTAGAACGAGCTGAAGATTGTTGACTCCATACAACTTATAAAAGAAAGGCTTTATATGACCATACTCACCATAGTAACCTCCAAGTTGATGATTGAGATTTTGTTGAAGATACATCATGTCTGCTAGGATGTTATAACATATGGTTGGACACGGTGATCATTTTCTTCTATTCAAAAGGAAAGAACTTTTCTACATACTTATTATTTTGTTGATCATCAAATGGATAAGCACCTCTTGCATCTCCATAATCTTTCATCACATCATCTCCATTTTTCATCCTTCTTAATGAGTCTGTCATGTTATTAAGCTTAGATTTCATGAAGGTTACCTCATCTTGCAGATGATAAACAGTACATAGAAGTTCTTTCTTATCATTCTCCAATGCAACTATGATCTTCCTCTGATTTTCCTCTATCTTAAGATATTCTTCACACTTGTCACAGGTTTCCTTGTAAGACATATCCAGACCTTCATAGAGGAAATTTTCTGCACAAGATTCTTCTTCATCAGCCCATCTACCAGAGAGAGTAGTCACAAGATTGACAGTTTCAGAGTTAGATTCATCTTCTGACTCATCATCATCAGACCATGATACAGACAACCCTTTTTTCTGTTTCTTGAGAAAGGTGGCGCATTCTGACTTGATATGACCAAAACCCTCACACTCATAGCATTATATTCATTTGCCTTGATTTGATTTTTCTTCAGTCCTGGCATTCTTTTGAGAGTCATTGTTATTTCTGATGTCAGATGAGATATTCTTGACACCTGATCTTCCTCTTCTGTCTATCCTTTTTAGAACCTTGTTGAATTGTCTCCCAAGAAGCACAATAGAATTAGATATACCTTAATCTGTATTAGGTCATATTTATCTTCTGAGTCTTCAACATTAGACACAAGGGTTATGCTTTTCTTCTTTTCATACTTTTCACTGATCCCTAATTCAAAGGTTTGAAGAGATCCCATAATTTCATCAACTTTCATGTTGTTTATGTCTTGGGCTTCTTCAATGGCAGTTACCTTCATGTCAAATCTCTTTGGAAGAGATCTGAGAATTTTTCTGACCAACTTAGCTTCTGACATCTTCTCCCTTATGGCACTTGAGGCATTGGCTATCTCAACAGTATTCATGTGAAAATCATGAATGTTCTCACCCTCCTTCATTTTCAAGTTCTCAAACTTGGTGGTAAGAAGTTGAAGTCTTGACATCTTCACCTTAGAGGTTCCTTCATGAGCAGTCTTCAAAATATCCTAAGCATCTTTAGCAATAGTACAATTATTTATCAGTCTGAAGATGTTCTTCTCCACTCCATTGAACAGGGCATTCAATGCTTTGGAGTTTTCCCTGAGCTAGCTTGTCATCTTCATCATCCCAGTCTTTTTTATCCTTCAGCAAATCAGTAATCTTACCATCCTTATCTTTAGCCATTGGTGGATCCCATCCCTTGACCACAGACTTTCAAACCTTGTTGTCCATAGACTTCAGAAAAGCCACCATATGTGCTTTCCAATAGTCATAATTGGTTCCATCAAGAATGGGTGGTCTGCTCTCAAATCCTCCTTCCTTGTCCATTGTACCAGAAAGTATCTTCCCTAGATCTCACCCAGATACAGAGCAGGATGCCTGCTCTGATACCAATTGAAACTCTGGTATGCGAATATCAGATGTCCTAAGAGATGTCAAGACACTGATATCTGTTTAAAACATAAGGACTAAATAAAACACAATTAAAGGTACAGAAAATAACAGCACACAAAGAGTTGTTAACCCAGTTCGGTGTACAACAACACCTACGTTTGGGGGATACCAAGCCAGGAAGGAAATCCACTATTAGTAGTATCAATTCAAAGCTAAACAATCCCATTTTACAACTTCTCACTTAATTCGTACTCAGTGAAATTTCTACCTCAGACACTCCTAGATATGAGAATCCTCTCTCACTTCCTACCAGTCACAAACAACAGTAATAGCCTTAATAATACAGCACAGAAAGACACAAGTCAAAGACAATACTTGATCATGCTTAAAAGCTTCAATCAAGAATAATACACTCTTGCTTAAAATCTTAGAGTGGACACTTACAACTCAATAACATCAGTCCAGTTCAAGCATCTAGGTGATGAATGAATGGCTCACAAACAATTTACCTCAATATATCAGAAGATACATGAGTAACACAATACAACAACACACTAAAAGAAAACTCAAACCCTAAACCCTTATTTGCGCTCAATAATCCCTCTATTATTTTAGGTTTAGTAAGTCTCTTTATATAGGCTCGTGCAGAATGGGCTTGGACTCTTCAATCAATTCCATTTTGTCAGTTTTAAACCACCTGCAAAATCTTCTCCACAATAACAGAAACAAATCTTCAAGGTTTCCTAAAAAGTCTTATCATCCAAGTTCGGGACATATCAAACAATTAACAAAATTTTCCCTCATCAGAGAAGAGCCGCACTAGAATTTAACATGATTGCAACAACAAGTTTAGTAAGAATTCTATTATTTCTTTCTACTTTACCATTCATTTTAGGAGAGTATGGGGCACTCGTTTCATATACAATTCCATATTGTTTATAAAATTCATTGAATAACCCTGAATCATACTCAATTCCTCTATCACTATGAAGTCTCTTAATCTTCTTACAAAATTGATTTTCAATCTCATTCACATACATCTTAAACATGTCAAGCGCTTCATTTTTATTCTTCATTAAGTATACATAAGTATAATCAGAACAATCGTCAATAAAAGTGATAAAATAATGTTTACTATTTCTAGTTAAAGTTCCATCTAATTCATATATATCAGAGTGTATAAGATCTAGGGGATCAAATTCTTTAATTAGTGATTTATGTGAAGTCTTAGTTATTTTAGCTTGATTACAATATTCACATTTTTCTAAATCATTGACATTCAATTTCGGGATTAGGCCTAAGTTGCTTAGATTTGAAATAATTTGTTTATTAATGTGACAAAGTCTAGCATGCCAAATATTAAAATCACACAAAGATTAAACAGAAGGAGAAATTTTATTAAAATCAACATTCAACTTCAACATGACATCAATGTTGTACCCTTTCCCAACAAAAATATCATTCTTAGTGATGGTGTACAAATCAGCCCCAATAGACTGACTAAACCTTGCCTTATTTAAAAGAAAACTACAAACAAGATTCTTCCTAATTTTAGGAACATGCATGACGTCCTTCAAGATTAAAGTCTTTGTTGAGGTGAAGTTCAACTCAATGTCTCTAATTCCAGCAATGTTAGTGGTGTGAGCACATCACAACATCACTTTCTTATCTTCAACATTCATCTATGTCTTGAGCATTACATGATCATAACAAACATGACAAGAGGTCCCCGTATCTAACCACCAACCATCACTTCCACCAACCATGCTGATTTCGTGATCATATCAATGAATTGCTCATCAATCAGGTTAACATGTGCGTTAGTGCCACCAACAAGTTTAGGCTTGCTTTTACATCTCTTAGCCATATGACTCGGTTTTCCATAATTGAAGCAGGTGAAAACCGGAGCGTCGTTTCTCTGAGGTGGTGGTTTCTGCCTAGTAATCGGAGCATAGGGGGCCCTAGAGGGATTCCCCTTCTTAATTCGATTCATAACAATGCAGTTATGATTCTTTAATGGTTTACCCATAGACTTCAGAACTACACCAAATTTCTTTTTATTGTTAGAAATAAATAAGACTTCATCTTTCTGATCTCTCCTAGCTTCCTCTTCAATTCAGAGGCGAGTGATCAGACTCTCAATTGAAAACTCTTTTTTTGTCGAAGAAAATTTTAAAATCTTTCCTACAAGGGGGCAGTTTGCCAATGATAACAACAATTTGAAATTGTTCGTCGAGGGTCGTACCTTCTGTAATTATTTCATGAGTAATTTTCCAAAGTTCATGGCATTGTGCTTCAATGGACCTTTTATATACCATCTGATACTCTAAGTAGCGACTTACAACACACTTCTTTGTTCCAGCTTCCTCGGTGTCATACTTGACTTGTAGAGCTTCCCATACATGTTTATCAATCTTGCAATTGCTGTAATAGTCATAAAGATCATCACCAAGACCGTTCAGACTATGATTTTTGCAGATATATTCATTCTCATGCCATATGGAGATTTCTTTCCTGAGCCGTAAATCACTCGAAGCAGATTCATCAGTTATAACATTTCCATATGAATCCACAAAGTTCTTACTATAAGTTTGTTTGGTTGATCAAGAAGGAGAAACGAGAATATCCTTAGTCAGAACGTTGGAAACCTTCTTTAAGGTTAGAACAAATTTCATTTTAGCTTGCCAACGTTTTAAGTGAAGACCCTCAAACTTGAATGGGTTTTCAGAGACAGCGGTCTCAGTGTTACTAATAACTTCTTCGGTAGCCATGGTAATTTTTGAAAACGTCTTAAAATTGTTGATTCACGGTTCCAGAAGAAATTACCGGGTCGAGTCGCGGACTAGGTTGCTCTGTTTAAGACGTTTTGTGACACTGTCCAAAGTAATACAAAGCAGATGAACTACCATGCCTCCTCCAGGATAAAACAACCCAGTTCAATTTTACGATCACTACTTGTATGGTATGTGATCCTTCAATAAATACATCTTTTGATGGTGTTGAACCATTCGATAATGGCATTGAAACCACTCGTAATATCTGAGTAAACCAGTTGCAAATAGTGCAAACACGCCACTTGAAGTGAATATGGTAGAGAGTAGAGAGATTTTAGATTGTGAAATCGGGTATGAAATGCAAGTGATGGGAAGGAAGCTATTTATAGCTGAGGATCCAAACCGAATGGAGAAAAATCATAAGAGGAAAACATGGGGCAGTGGAATCAGTCCAGTCAAGACTAATCGTTATTCACTTGGTCAACAAGTCATTCGTTGACTCTTGGAGGGCAAGCAAATCCAGTTAGAACTAGGTTTCAGTAGAGGACACGCCACCATTAATGAATATAAATTAATTTACATTTTTAATTAATTAATAATAATTAATTTCCACCGAATTAATGAAATTCATGTAATTAATTTTCCACCAATTCAAGTTCTAAAAATTAAATGGTCAAGACACAAGTCCAAGACCAGACCGAACCGAGTCGAGTCGGCTGGCCGGATAATGACAGTGTGTGTGTGAGGATAGCTTTGTGGTGTGTCCTCACTCTTTTACAAAATTTGGTACCCCTTGGGGCCCAACCCAATTTATCCACTTCGAATATATAAGCACTAGTAATATGTGTTGTCCTTCCTATGTGGGACTAAAATGAATCTTTTCAAATCACTTTCATTCATTCTAGCTCTTACTTATGCTCATATATTGACAATCTAATACCAATCAATTCTTCCAAGTTCCTACTCCAAATTTCATCATTTCAAGAATTCCAACAGAGTTCGATGAAGAAGGTGAGTTCACGCGTCAAAGCTCTTGAGCTAAGTGTTTTTTTTAGCATTCTGGGATTTTGTGTGTTTTAAAAAAAAACATTAAGGAGAAAATTCTATTAAAAATAATAATAATTGGGTAGTATATATTAAAATAAAATAATATTAATAATAATTGGTTGAAAATCTAGCAATAGCAATTTGAAAAAGCTCTATCAAGGGATAAATATGTAATGCAGTTTTTATAAAACGAAATTAGGCTTTTTCAAAAAAGAAAATTCACACATCCTATGATACTGTTTTAAGTCAAAATGCTAATGTATGATAAATTATTTAATAACATCTTGTAAAAAGCGATATTATAGGTATTTAAGGGAATTTTTTAATAACACTTGGTTAAAAAGTGTTATTATACATGTGCTATTATATATTAAAATATTAGTAGTGACATTTGGTTACATCTTCCTCTTGGCTGAGGGAGCCGTATCCTTGAAGTCTTCCAAACACACTTTAGAGGCTCCTTCCACCATGGCAACAGAGTTTGTGGCTTGCTTTGAGGCATTAAATCATATAATTTGGTTGCAGAACTTTGTCACAAGCCTACACATTGTTAGGCGCATCAAAAGGCCCTTGAAGGATCATTGTGACAATAATGCAACTGTGCTATACTCCAACAATAATATGAGTTCTATAAAATTAAAATATTGATATTAAGTACCTTATTATGAAAGAGAGTTCAGAAGAAGCAATTTTGATAGAATATGTAGGGACAAACTTAGTGCTAGCTGATCCACTAACCAAAGGTTTGACTCCTAAAGTTTTTCATGGGCATGTTGTTAATATGGGTCTTTGTTTTGAGATGTCCTTAGATTAATGGGATTCTGTTCCTTATTTTCTATGTTCTATACTTTGGTTTTATTTTGGTACAAACTTTATGCTATGTTTAATTTTCTGCAGAAATAAAATCTCATTAGGTACTATTGTTATAACAATGTTAAGTTTTTTTGTTATGTGCAAATATTTTAATTTTGAATTGCACCTAAGGAACTTCAGTTTGATCTCATTAAAGACTTCAGTCGGACCAGTTGGAAATATGCATGATTTAGAGATCACATTGAATGAAATTTCCATGTCACTCATCTATATCGATATATGTCATCAAGTATATTAATGTGGTGGTCGTCGAGATTTTGTCACATTATACGTAAGTGAAGACAACCGTAGTGGTCCTATTATTGATGTATGAGGTGGACTGAATTATAAAGTTGAAATCTAAGGATAAATAACATTCAGATGTGTGCCTAAAGAGCTATGATATAATTATTAAGATATATCACTCAAGTGGGAGATTGTTGAAATATTTTTTAATATTAGTATTAATATTCCAATATTTATTATGTGGGCATGTATATTTTTATTATACTATCTATTTTATCAAATTAAGTACCTTAAACAATTAAGTGATAAAATAAAATTAAAATACTAGTTAGATTTCATTTAGAAATTAATTAATTTATTAATTGAATATGGGCTCAAATATGAGAGGATGTCAGGATGACATATTTCAGAATAATGGGAACCCTAATTGACCACCACTCTATAAATAGGCTATGGTCCCAATATACCATACATAAACAATTTATTTCTTATTCCATCTGAAAAGTATTCAAGGAATTAGGAGTATCGATTAAAGAAGAACCACACAGGTCATCGAGTGTTTGTTGTTTGTCTCCTAACCTTCAGGATTCCGCCAACAAGAACTTTCTCAATGGATCCAGGTATTCTTAGATTCTTTAATTATATACATGTTTGTATGACTATCTGTCTTCCATTATAATTATATGTTATACTTTGTTGATCATGTATATTCAATTGATCGTTATTGATTTAATTCTAACACTTCATAGAACCAATAAAATAACCCATACCTTTTTTGGGTAGAGCCCTGTGTACATTAACAAAACAAACTATAATGTTACAAATTAACTTTTTTCCCCATAATTTTTTAGAAGGATGAAGGACAAAGTATGAATGCTTACCATAAAATGTGGACATCCCTAGAATTGCTTTCCATAGTTGTTAATTGTTGTTGCCATTTAAAGAATAACCATGTCTCCACAATGACAATTGGGTCTCCATCACATATTGAAATTGTTGTACATTTTCGAATCAAAACTTCCAGAAATTTTCCCTTTTGCTATGGATGGACAAATCCCATAACTCATTCTTTTATTTGATTCAATAAAGTATTTTACATATTTATGGTAAGGAGATGATGACTATGGAAATTTACTCACTAATTCAATTTAGGGTTCATATAATAGGAAGAAAAAAAAACTCAGACGAAGAACATGATGATAAGAAGCCAAATAGAATGTCACGCCTGAAAAAATAGATATCATTAGTAGGAATTAGACAAAAATGACTTATATGACACATTTTAAATAAATAAGAAATCAAATTGACATTTTTAAATAATAAAAGACCAAAATGGATCCACAACTATTATTAATAGAATTATAAATGAATGAATCTTTAACTTTTGTAAATCATAAAAATCATACTAAAATTGTACGTGTCATTTAGATAGGTATTATAGAAATCATACATGTCATTTTGAATCTTTAAATTATATAAATTGTTTTAATATAGTATAAACTAGGCTTAATTCATCTTTTAGTCTCTTAACATTATTTATTGTTTCACTTTGGTCCTTTAATTAAAAAACGTTGCAATATAGTCCCTTAAAATTGTGTCGTTAGCCTAAATAGTTTCTTCCGTTAAATTTATTTTTAAAAAGTTAACTACTGTCTATGTGGCAATACTGTTGCCTTTTTAAAATTTGACATGGCTTTTTGTTTGAAAATTTTAAATTCTATTAATGCATTTATTTTTATTTTTAATATATTTCACATTTTATGCACTTATTTATATTTATAATATATTTCACTTTTCATTATTTAGAACAAACCCTAGCTAACAAACTTGCAGCCGCTTCTTTCTCTTCCTCCATTCTTTCTTCTCATTCTCCTTCTTTCTCTTTGTTATCTTTGTCTGTAAATCTTTTCTTGTTTTTACATTTTGTGGATATTTTAAGTTTGAAACTATTAATTTATTAATTTTTTTTTGCCAGAAAAAACTCCATGTTTGAAGGTTGTTGATTTTTTAGATCTGGTGGCGATAAAGAAGGTTCTTCAAGCCAAGAGAGAGAGAGGGGGTTTTTGTTATTTTTTCTAATTGAATTTTGTAGATCTGGATCCCAAAAAATAAATGATTTTAAAAAAAAAAAAATTATAGATCTGAATCTTGAAGTAATGTTTCTTTTCAGATCTGATATTGCATCACAAGATTCCTTATTCTCAATTTGTTTTTGACCAAGCACAGAGGTGTATTGCACACATGATCTTACTAGCTGGTCCGGGTTGTGATTTCGACCATTTTTCTTGGAGCTGTTTTGAAGGTATGAGAACCTATTTGTTTAGAAATTATCATATATGTCATCCGATTACAAGTCATGTCTCGTTTGAATAAGGGACTTCGGAGTGCAACTGAACTAGAGGTGGAAAACATCATTGTTGCTTGGGGGACTTCTGAGTGCAACTGGCCTTATTGCTGTTGTGGCCTTGTTGAAAAACTTTGGTGCCAGCAAAAAATTAAGTTCAATAATTGAAGATTTGCAGTGCAAGTGAATGATTTTGGTTAATTCAATGTTCATGTGAATAAGGGATTATAACCCACTGTGAGTTCCATTATGTACAATCCATTAAGTTACATACATGGTTTTACAATCCATTATTTCCATTTTATACTAGATTTAGCTTTTGTTCAAATATTAAGTTATATGCTTGAATGTAAAACCAATATATTTTCAGTTACTGGTTCCTTAATTTTGACATGAATGTAATATTATTGCTTTGATTCTGCAGAAAAATGATTATGATTAGTAGTATTTTTTTTAGATAGTATTAACAATTTGATTTTTAAATTCCATGCAGTTTAAATTTGATTTTTAACCTTGCTGTAAAACCACATAAGCAGATAAGCTGAGTCAGTAATGTACCTTGAGTCTTGTTGTAAAACCACGTCAGCAGACTTAACGATTTTTAACAGAAATTTGACGGAAAGGACCATATCGGCTAACGGAAGTGTTTTAAGGGATTAAATTGTAACCTTTTTTAGTTTAAGGACTAAAGTGAAATATTAAATTAAGTTGAAGGACTTGGTGACTAATTATGCCTATAAACTATGTTCATAGTGATTCGAAGATATACATATTTATATACAAGTAAATATTCCAAAAAGTTTTAATAAAGTTTTTTCAATTAGTTTAGTAAAAGCTTCTTAAATTGTATTTTTATATTTAGTATAAAAATAATTTTTTTAATAAGGAGTTTTTTTTTAAATATTTAACCATACTTCTGTTGGGTATCAAAGTAGTAAGATAAATATTACAAAAATAAGAGATCAAGGAGTAGAAAATTGACACAGAATATTTACGTGGAAAAACCTCAATAAATAAGGGAAAAACCATAGGCACTGGTAGAAAAGATTTTCACTGCAACACTTCTCTCTAAATACAAGGAGAGAACAAATTACACTCTCTCTTGTAATAGGAGAAACACTCACTAAAAGAACCTTATAGGAGAAAATACAATATATTTTTTCTCTCTAATTTTTTTTATGTTATTGTTGCGGTGAGAATCGGATATCAAGCTATTAATTAACTTGAATCACACATCTTTGAAATTCACCACCGAGCTTTGATTTATCCAAAGGAAAGGGTAAAGATCGAAGAAAACCCTAATTGCGCTATGTGAAGACACAACTAAGAGATCGGGGATCGGGGGTTGGTTATACTAAGGGAAGGTATTAGCACCCTAAGTATCTGTAGTACTCTACAGGAACCTCTTGTTGTATTGTGTTATGTTATGTTTGCTTGCTAAGGAAATCTGCTAAGGGTAAAGGTAAGGACCTAGGGGTATGTACACTAAGTATGCTCGCCAAGACGTCGCATCTTGTGCCTACGTATCCTGATTAAAGAATCAGAGCAACCGTAGTTCACCTAACTAAGGATGAGAGGAACCATTGACTATGGTCAAAGTTCCAAGGGGAATGAGTATGATACTCATATAGAGTTTATCAACTCTCTAATTCTAAGTTGTGGTGGGGTAAAGTGAATACTCAAAGTGATGAGTCCCACATAGAGTAAAAAAAAACTCTAACTTAATTCTAAGTTGTGAGATTGAATGGCTATGAGGCCGAGAAAAAAAGTATCCTATGACTATGAGGTCAAGGAGGGAAATGGCTCTTAGGAGGCCAAGGAGGGAAATGGCTCTTAGGAGGCCAAGGAGGAACCCTATGACTATGAGGTCAAAGGTAGGAGGTGGCTCTTAGGAGGCCAAGGAGGAATCCTATGACTATGAGGTCAAGGGTGGATACTGAGCTATCAATGACTTTGAGGTCAATAGAGAGACTTTCCTTTGGAAGGAGGGGAAGATAACATCTTATGAGCAAGAGTGTTAAAAGGGACTTGAAGCATGAATAAACAATATGAATTCAAAAACTCAAAGATGGTAAACATTAATCAAGGTATGAGGTAAACTTCCATGTATGAGCATGGCCAAGTATGATGAGATAATTCACAACAAACATGAATAAGTGAACACACACAAATATGACAAAGATAGTATCTTCAAAGTTGAAATCACAAACAACAATGTCAAAGGTATGAGCCTTAGCAACAAAGGCCAAAAGATACAACCAAATCCTAATTAAAAGACCCTACCCAAAGTTAAGAAACAACTTTTCAAACAAACCTCTTATATGTCATGAAACAATCTTAAGGAAACTTCTCAAGAAGTTCTAAGAAAAGGTTGATTTCAATGGTTAGACATAAGGTTGATTTTAGAAATAAATATGAAAAATAAAATAGAATGAAAATAAAATTAAGGAAAATTAAATTAAACAGAAAAATATATTTATGAATTTTTTGGTGATTTTCTATTAATAAAAACTATTTTTAAATAAGTGGATTTGAAATGGAAAAGAAAATAAAACATTTGAAACCACAAAAAACAGGGGGTGCAAAAGCAAGCTTATCATGAACTAAGCTGCTTTGTTCAGCGCATATGGGCCTAACAGGGGGATGGCATTTGTCATACCCCAAATTTTGACCACTAATATTTCCCATCATTGTGCAAATCATCATCACAATATGGATGTACCTTTATGCCTCATCAATCTCCTCAAGAATTGTTGAGCATTCCCTACAATCAAGGATTAGGGTTTCAAGCCCTCTCTAAGCCTTAGACAAAGGATTAATCAAGGAATGACATGATCTTCAACTTAAAAATGATCAATAGGACTCCCACATCAAGAATCAGGCAAAAGGTTGCAGCATTCCAAGTGGATTAAGCCTCAAGATCGCTAGTGTCACCAAATTAGGGTTTTGGTTGACCAGGGCCTCCAGATGAAAATATTCATCTGGGCATGAGCCAATGCTTCAAAGTATAACTCAAGATACTCCAAGGGAACCCATGGAACCAATCATCAAGTCAATTTAGCCTCAGGGGATGCATTCACCAAAAATTAGGAATTAGGGTTTCTTGACCTAATTCACCCCTAAGTTAACTTTTGGGACAAAACATGAGCCAAGACCTCAAGACATGATTTGAGGGTCTCTAATAAACCACATTGATCCATTTGCAATAATGGATTGATCCAAGAAGCTTGATCCATAAGTTTCAATTTCCTCAGGACCACAATTAGGGTTTTGGGAAAAAAGTCAACTGAACCTTTGACTTTTGACCTGGACATGCTCCCAAACCCTGGGACAAGATTCAATACACCCTATAACACCTATGGAACATATCCATCAAGTTTTATTTAGATCAAGGACTTGATTTCACAAAGGATCGCACAGTTTGGAATTCATCTGATAAAAAGTCAACTATGCACAAAAGTCAAGTTTGACTGTTTGAGATTTTTCACAATTATGGTTCCTCAACCCTAAAACAATGTTAATATGTGATTTGAACAATCATTCATCAAGAAAAATCAAAGAAATTGAGTTAACTTGTAAAAGGGGTAACCATAAAAAACTTAGAATTTTTCTAAGTTATGGAACAAAGTGGCTAGGGTACCAACTTCCAAGGATCATAACTTGAGATCCAAGCAACCATTTCGGATGGTCCAAATATGGATTTGTAGCTCTCATGGCCTACTTTAAAAGGGTCAACTACACCTCATTCCAATTCCTCATGGATTTTTAGTTATGGAGTGATCAAAATGGCTGAAAACACAAAAGTGACATTTTTTCAACACTTAGTGAAATTTTCACTAAGTAAGAATCTGCCTTATTTTTTTCCAAATGTAGAGGAATTTTTCATTGTAATTCAGGTTGACTCAAAACCAAAGTTGGACATCATGATGAAATAGGATATACCAGCTTTCCAAAATGTCCAAGAACTCCATCAAATTCCATCTGAGCTAGGAGTTATGACAGCTGCAACATGCCTTGCTGCAAACTGTTGTGCAAGGCAGATTTGTGCATTAGGGCTCGATTTAATCAATTTGTGCAAACAAGAAACAAGTTTATCCATCTACACACCTCAGGAGGAGACCAAGGAGGAACAAACACTGATCCATAAGCCTCCGAAGTCTTTGGAACTACATATAGGTTTGGCACCCCTAAAAGCTAAAGATGCCTCAAGACTCCAATTTTATTTTGAGGCATTCAATGGATGCTTAGAGGTGGCATGTATCAAAGCAAAGATGAACACTTCAGTCAAGCCTTATCCTTGAATCAGAGAACCATAGGCTTGTGCTCTAATCTCAAGTCAATGGCTAGAGGAGACTTGAGATTCCATTTGATCCACATTGGCCAAAGGCCTGCTGCAGTTGTCATTCCCTATTCCTTGCAAAACAAACTTGACACACTATAAATAGACCTCATTTCTGATCAGTTTGAGTACACCAAAGGCCTATAACACTTACCTTTCTCAAAATCACACTTTCACTTCCAAATTTGCCTTCTAAAGCAAGTCACTATCAGGTTTTGAGTTTGAGAGCAATTCCAACCAAACCAATCACACACGCACACCTCACAAACATCATATAGAAGTTATCCAAACACTTAAACAACATCTGGAACACCAGATTCTCAAAATCACCAGCCATCTGCAGAAGCCTTTGACAGATTTGCAGTTGAGGTGCCAAATCAACTTCCATCTCAATTCAATCCACTCCAAGCATTCAGACACACTCCATAGCACCTAGGGAAGCTGTCCACATCATTGGAACCAAGGTTTAACCTCTCTAACTTAAAACACGATCACCAGCTGCAATAGGTAAGCCTCAACTTGATCATCTCATGATTCATGCATATTTCCTCGCACGATACTTTTGCCATATGTTCATAATCATGTATGGAATGTTTCCCCTCAATTAATTGCTCTGTATGAATCGTGTGTGGAATTTCTGAGCCTTCATGCAGAATTTTGGGTTCTTGAGGTTTCTCTTTGATTTCTTATTCCATGCTTAAAATAAATGAAATTAAAGACCATAGACATAATCGTGAGGTGAAAACGAGTAGATTGATATGTGGATTGTGTGATTTCATCAAGTATTCAGTGAGATTGATGAGAAAATGCAAATCTGGGAAAAACTCAGAACACGCGCGTGTTCTTGGGTGTTCTTGGCGCCCTTTTTCAAAATTCAAATATTTGAATTTTTGTGATTTTATTTAATTAATTCAAAAATTAATTTCTCTCTGAATTTTAATGATTTTGAGTTGATTCTTTTTTTAATAATTCAAAAAAATGTTAAAATATTTTATTTTATAAAAATTTCCCAAAAATATTATTTATTTCATATACTTGATATTTTTGCAAAGAATTAATTTTTATTTGTTTTTTAACATTTAAAATATTTTTTCCTTCTTGATTTTCCAAACTTAAATGGTTTTCAATCATTTTGTGGATAAAAACATGATTTTTGAAACATTGATCCAAGATCACCACTCATTTTTCACATGTTTTCAATAATTTTTATTAATTTTTAAACAAAATTAATTTCATTTTAGACAAAATTAGGGTTTTGATTGATTCCACCCTCATCAATCTTTTTCAAATACTTTTGGGCCTCAAATAGAGTGTAAGACCCAACCCCTTTGTAAATAATATATTTTTGGGCCTCACACATTGTATAAGTCCCTCTGTATATTTTCAAAAGTTCGGCGCGATCGTCGCCTTTTTTAACAAAACCAACTGGGTTTCTCCTTGAGCTATAAGACCCATCTTTATTCATTTTCAAACCTTTTAGGCCTCTAATAGAGTGTAAGACCCAATCCTTCTTTAAAACCAACATATTTTGGGCCTCAGTCATTGTATAAGACCCACGGTGTTTTCAAAAATCTCGGCACGATCGCCAGTTTAAAATAAAATCATCGGGGCCTACCCTCGTGTTATAAGTCTCATTTCTTTTCTTTTAAAACACCTTTTGGGCCTCTATTAGAGTGTAAGACCCAACCCTTGTTGTACATAAAACTTTTTGGGCCTCAGTCGTTGTATAAGTCCCGGTACAATATTCAAAACAACAGTGCGATCACTGTTAAACCTTGGGCCTCTCCTTGAGTATAAGCACCACCAATCTTTTCAAAATAATTCTATTTTGATTCAGACTCAAATATATATATTGTTATCAAAACTTTCTTTAATTTCTTTGAACAACTAACCATACAGCATGGAAGTTTGCTTGCCTGTAAGTTTTAACAGCTTTCTTTTACTCGCTTTCATATATATAACTGTATTGTGGGAAGCTGCGCATGGTTAGTCTTCTTTCATACCCTTTTTAAATACTTGTCATATATCAACTGTATATATACTAGTATAGTTATTTAGAGTTTTCCCCGGCAACTAGGTCTAGAACTAGGTAAAGCCCTGTTGGTCACTCTTAAATACAAACAAAACTAGATCCCCATAGGATTTCCAGATACAGTCTTGCCTTCTCTTGAGCTTAAACAATATGGAACAAAGAGAAAGGCAGTATTCTTCGTGAACCTTTTCTCAGACTGTCACCCCTAGAAATTGTCAAAGAAATTCTACTCCCCAGAGTTGATCTATTCTTGGTGAATAGCATCTCTTGAGTTTCTCCAAACCTCAGAATTTTTACTAAATGATCTATTCTCGGTGAATAGCATTTCTTGAACTTTTCTTGGTTTGGGACCGACGGGCTTCCTACAAGCATCCCCGTCTCCTCTTGGGCTTTGTACAAGGACCCTCCGGCTTCTTAGAAGTGCTCATGCCTTCTCTTGGGCTTAATACAAGGACCCTGACGACCTCTTAAAGGTATAAGACAGAACTTAGTCATCCTTTGCTAGAGCAGTCTTTCCAGTGTCAGGCCTCAGGCCACTTTAGGGTTGATTCTCATCCCTTAATGCCCTTGCCTCCTCTTGGGCATCATACTAAAGATAAAAAGAGGATTTGGTTTGTATGTGTTTTAGGGTTTCAGTCGCACGTGGGCGAGGAAAGGAGTTTTATTCGTATTGGATGTTTTAGAGGTGACAATTGCCCACACACGAGTAAGAGAACTCGCACCTAAACAATTGAGGAGAAGGGTCAAAAACTCGACCACCCTCACTCCACCTTTAGTAAAATGTATTTAGATAGAGATTAAGTGTTTTAATGATTACTTGGAAAAAAGGTTTGAATGTTGTCGAGTTTCGCGTGTTTTAGAGGCGTCAATTGCCCACACACGAGTAAGAGAACTCGCACCCGAACAATTGAAGAGAAAGACCAAAGACTTGATCCCCCTCTTTTTCACCTTTTAAAATGTATTTAAATAGAGATTACATGCTTTAATAATCTATACGGGAAAAGAAATTTGAGTGTTGTCGGATTACAAGTGTTTTAAAGGCGTCAATTATCCACACACGAGTAAGAGAACTCGCACCCAAACAATTGAGGAAACTGGTTGGTATAGTCTTGAGATGATTCAACATGATTAACCTGTTCTTGAATTATTTGCCCCATAATCAACTAATGCTTCAGGGACTTACTTTAAACTGACTGATTCCATAATCATTGGATGTCAATTCCCCTGAGATGATCTTGGCTCAAGTCAACTTTGTTGAATGACCCAACCCCCTTTGATTGCTCCTTGTTGGAATTTCCTTGATGTCAAACACTGACTTACAGTCAAAATTGTTTGTTCACAAATGGTAATTTTAATGCGATGCTCATGCAAGTTTTGAAAAAAATCAATCATTATTAGAATGATGTGATAGTGTGTGACGGATGGACCATTAGTCCAAACGTGGTGCTGATTTAGCTGGTGTGAAAGATATAGCAAGAATATGACACCAAAACAAGTGATTAGCAAATTTGTAGGAGTCAGTTTACGCAACCTTGTTGTAGTATGCTTACAGAATAAACCCCGCCTCAATTAGGTCTTTTGAGGGTTGTAACATGGTCTAGTTCACGGTTATTTGAAACAAAGGATGTTAGGCTCAAAGTATGATTTGTACCCACCCCTTCTTCGTGATGAACTCCAGTCCTAAGTCCAGTTAATTCTACACATGTTTGTCTTCCAAAAGGATTGACGGTGTAAGAGTGATGAATGATTCAAGGTTTTCTCGAAATGGCAGTCACCTTATTTTGTTTTGATGGGTGTTAGTGACCCTTTGATTTTGATGAGGTGGCCACTGAGTCTTATTTTGCTTCGCCTGAGGATTTGAAGACCTCTTTTACCTTTTTGATTTTTATTTGATCCCTAACTTTTGCCTGGACTGATTTTGTTGTTACAAGTCCACCGGGATTGCCCTAATTTTTGCCTAAGTCTCCTCTTTGAGTGTTTGACTTAGCGGGCTTTTTTGTTTTTTTATTTATGTTGTTTTTTATTTTGTCAGAGGAATGTGACTGCCAAGTCATGGGTAATTGATGAACAACCATCATGTTTTTGGATTTTTCTCTTGTGAACTGAGTGCGTAATCAGGTTAACTGAACACTACCCTGCCCCAGGTTGAGTGTAAGAGTTTGAATATCCGAAGGAAACTGCTACCTCTAGGCTTGAAGTGGTTTACTAGGGACTAACTCCTTATCTCTCCAGTGTTTGGGGATTTGAAACAATGCCTGTACATCCTTGGCAGGATTCCATCCGAAAGCATACCATCAACAATTATGGGTATTTTGTTTTCATCATCCTCCCTCCAATCTTTGCTAAACAAAAATTTTGATAAAGAGAGTGGACAAGAAGTATATGGAAGAATTTTGTTGTTTTTGTTTTTGTTTTTATTTAAGTAAAGAAAAATGAGCGAATGCGACATGATTAATTCAGAAAATGCATGATCACATCATTAATATTACCATTCGAAACAACAATATTAAAAAACAAGTAGCATTTCACATAACGAAATTACAAATGCAAATGATAAATGTCCAATGGTTGCCAGTATTTGAGGAAGTCTTCCTGTCTGAACCACTGGCTTTAGGGGATGCCTTTTGAAGTCTTGGAACTCATTTGGGCGAGAAGCTGACGTGCACAACCAAGTTTCCTTCTGGAAATGATATGTACTTTTTGTCAATCAACTGTTGCACCTTGGCTTGAAAAGCTTTGCAATCTTCAGTTGAGTGCCCCATTGATCCAGCATGATATCCACAGTGTACATTGGGATCGTACCCAGGCGGGTATGGTTTTGGCAATGGCTTGATAGCTTCGGGCTCTACCAGTGAGTTTCGGACCAGATGCGGCAAAAGTTGACTGTACGACATAGGAACTAGGTGGAGAGGAGCAGTCCTTCTTTCCAAGATGTTTCGAGGCCTGTGCTAATTTTGATGATGATTCTGATATCCTCGACCACGGGCTCGTTGATTTGCACGAGGAGAAATCATGGTTTTCTGGTATGACGCCCTAGGATTGAGAGGTTGCCCATAAGGATGATATGACGCTGACAATGATAACTTCCTAGAAGCTGAAGAGCCATAAAGTTTTGCTGGTGTACCTTGAGAATACTCAACATTTGCTATGACTGCATCAATTTCATTATCATCTTCCTCTTGGGAATTGTTGAAGGATTCAGTCTCACTAGCTTGATTACTCGAGGCGTCTCGAACTTGTTTAGCTTTGAGGTAACTCTCGATGTGTTCTCCAACTATTATAAGGTCAGAGAAGCTTGAGAATGAACTGCCAACCATTCTTTCAAAATAGGTGGCGTGCAGACTATCCAAGAACATGTCAATCAATTACTTGTCCAAGAGTGGTGGTTGTACCCTGGCTGCGAACTCTCTCCAGCGTTGTGCATAGGTCTTAATGGATTCACCGCTCTTCTGAGATAAGCTTTGCAACTGCTTGCGACTGGGAGCCATGTCCAAATTGTACTCATATTGCTTTAGGAAAGCATTGGATAAGTCTTTCCATGATTGGATACAACTTCTTTCTAAATCCATGTACTAATTCAAAGATGCACCACTTAAACTGTCTTGAAAACAGTAAATCATCAACTTGTCGTCGCGGACATGAGAAGTCATCTTTCGGCAGAACATCACCAAATGACGCTTTGGGCAACTAAGACCAGCGTACTTCTCGAAGTTGGGTACTTCGAATTTCGGAGGAATTACTAGGTCTGGCACTAGGCACATATCAACAGCATCGAGCCCAGAAGTATCGCGCGCTTTCATAGCTTGAACTTTCTCTTCGAGGGCACAAAACCTTTTTTCCATGGAATCGGTCAGCGACATCATCTGAGACTGAACAGGGATGTACACTCGTGGAGGATGATCATCCGGTAGACCATCATACAGTGGGTTAGTCGATATAACAAAACCTGAAGGGGGGGTCAAAATCCTTCATCCCAATATATTGAAAACTATCCTCTGACATAGCCATCACAACTTTCAAATTGTCTATGCTCCTCTTATCTCCGCTTGAACTTGCTTTAAATGTTTTGCGATTACCACAAGTTCAATATGAGCGTCGGGAAATCAGCTGGCAGGAAATGGACAGAAGATCGGATGAGTTTGTTGGAAAATGATATGCTAATGTCATGAGTATGCAATGTTGGGTTCCAGGATCAAAACAACATCTGATTCTAAGGAAGGAGCTAGACACGGGATATCTCTGATCACAGGACCCCCCATAGGTAGGTTCTAAACGGGTAGGTACCTAGAGTTATAGATGTCTTTCAAAGACATTATAGCCATGACGAAGGAACATCAGACGATAATATCCTTGAAAGGATCTCGTCTAGGTGAGGTCTTCGTTTCTTCCCCACGAGAAAGACTCCTCGGAGGCGCCCACTACACAACCATCGATACACGGGTTCTAAGTAGGGTTCTCAGAATCCTAGATCGAGGTCGAAAATATTACTGTCAGGAAGTAATACGTTCGAGGGATCTCATCTGATTGGGGCGTTCGCATTAACCCACAAAGAGTTAACACTACCAACAACCATGGATAAAATGGGTTAAAGGTCCTTGGGATCGACGATTCAGGCTTGAAAACATTATCATCGTGACGAAGTAACATCAAAACGATAACATTTCCAAGGGAATCTACTCCAAGCGGGGTCTTTGCTTTGGCTCACGCGGAAGAGACCATGCAAACCTCCACTACACAACCACCATCCTAATCCTAGGGTTACACTCGGACTCGGGTATAGAGCCATCTCACAGAGCACCAATGATCATAGAACGCCCACAGTGTCACAAGAAACAGTAATATGATATAATAATAATGAGTAAGCAAGTAGATAATAGATAATCAAACAAGCAAGCAAACAAGCAGGAGAAGATAAACAAACAAGCGGATCTAACACTCACGAATCGAGTCAAGTTAGGCTTGACTCTCTCTAGCATAGGGCAATGCATATTCCCCAGCAGAGTCGCCATCTGTCGTACCTCGAAAAATACGATCCTCGCGATGGACGCGGAAAAAACTGTTCGAAACAGAGTCGCCACCGAACTTTATTTATCCCAAAAGAGGGAAAGAAAAATATCGATAAAACCTTGGAAAGGGATAAGAAAATGGTCATCGCAACCAAATTCTAGGTTCAGGAGTCGGTTACGCAAGAGGGAAGGTATTAGCACCCTCTACGTCTGTTGTACTCAACGGGAACCTCTTGATTCGATTCGTGAGAAAGTTAGTTAGGTTTGTTTGTTATCTTCTAAGGGATTATTGCTTTCTAAGGGGGGAAATCGGGTGGTTTTTTATTAGGGTGCTCGGCAAGGATTAAGATCCTTGTGCCTACGTGTTCCCTCGTGCAATGGGAAAGTCAGAGCATTCGTAGTTCGTGGGACTACGGTTGTTTGGTTAGTGTTTTTTATGTAGGCGCCAATTGTGCACACACGAGTAAGAGAACTCACACCCAAACAATTGAGGAGAAAGGTCAAAGACTTGGCCCCCCTCACATCACCTTTTAGAAAGTTGTTTGAACATATGATTAAGTGTATTAAAGAGTTTGATTAGAAAAGAGGATTTGGTTTGTATGTGTTTTAGGGTTTCGGTCGCACGTGGGCGAGGAAAGGAGTTTTATTCGTATTAGATGTTTTAGAGGTGACAATTGCCCACACACGAGTAAGAGAACTCGCACCCAAACAATTGAGGAGAAGGGTCAAAAACTCGACCACCCTCACTCCACCTTTAGTAAAATGTATTTAGATAGAGATTAAGTGTTTTAATGATTACTTGGAAAAATGGTTTGAATGTTGTCGAGTTTCGCGTGTTTTAGAGGCGTCAATTGTCCACACACGAGTAAGAGAACTCGCACCCGAACAATTGAAGAGAAAGACCAAAGACTTGATCCCCCTCTTTTTCACCTTTTAAAATGTATTTAAATAGAGATTACGTGCTTTAATAATCGATACGGGAAAAGAAATTTGAGTGTTGTCGGATTACAAGTGTTTTAAAGGCGTCAATTGTCCACACACGAGTAAAAGAACTCGCACCCAAACAATTGAGGAAAAAGACCAAAGACTTGATCCCCCTCTTTTTAACCTTTTAAGAAATGATGTTTAGTATAATTAAATGTATTAATTTGATTTAAGAAAAAATACTCGACGATGGATCGATGTTTGGATTTGTGTGCGAAATGGTTTGAGAACTAATGGAAATGAGGTCTTATGGTTTAAGGTAAGGTCGATTGCGAGGCAAAAGCGCTCGACTTACAAGAGGTAAAGGGACTTGATATGTGGATCAAGTGAATGTTGGAGATTAATTGAATTTGTTTTGGAAAATACTTGACGTTGGATCAAGCTTGTTTATTGTTGTAAAAAAAAGGTTGATTTTAATCTTATGGGAGAGGGGTGTAATTAATCAAGTGGGAATAATCGAGCCATGATTAAAGTGAGCCAACCACATACACGCGTACAAACCAAAGTGAAATGTGCAACAATTATCGTTGTATAAAGCCCAAGAGGAGGCATTGTGAGGTCGATTGCGATCGTGAGAACGATCGACTTACGAGGTATTAAAAGGACTTGACATTAAGTCAAGATATTAGTTTGAAAAGATTTTTTGGTTTGGACAAGCATAATATGAATAGCATAAGCATAATCAAGGCATGAAATAAATTCACAAGAGAAAATTATACACCTCACATAAAGATCGTAAATAAAATGGGGGAAGAAATAATCAAGCATGTTAGTCCAATTATAATCCTAAATCCCTAAGGTTAGTCTAAAGAGAAATTATAAACTAAATTGTTTTAGATTTTTTAGAGAAAAAGGAAATTCAGATAATTAATTAAATTAAACTAAAATATTTAATAAAATTAACTATAAAAGTTAATTAATATTAAATAAAATGGTTTAATGGAATTAATTGAAATTTGATTAGTAAGAGTTTTAAGAATTAATGAAAAAAAAGTAATTTTGGATTTTTTTAGAAATAGGGAAATTGGTTTAACTTGATTAATTAAATTAAAATTAAATGTTTAATAAAACTAATTATTAAATTAATTAGTTAATATTAAATAAACAATTTTAATAAAATTAATGAAAATTGATTAATAAGCAGACTTTATTATTTTTCTAAAAAAAAAAGAAATTTGTTAATAAAATGTTTTGGATTTTTTAATTAAAAAGTATTATTAAAAAGAAAACTAAAAACAAAAATAAAAAAACAGAATGGGCCAGATTAAGGTTAGAAATTGGGGGGTGCAGTTAGTATAAATCCCCAGGCCCATAAATCAGCAAGCCCACGCAGGGAAGGGAGGGTCCATCGTGGACCCTCTGGCAATCTGGGACGCTGATCTGCTATGAGTCAATGCTGACTCTTGATCGAAGGGCTGCAAAACGAGTACACATGGTAAGGGAGATGGGGAGATACGCATGAGAACACAAACACAGCATCCCTTGCCAACGAGGTCCAAACCATGGCAATGTGGCAGGCAGCTTAAAAAAAGAAGAGAACAAACGGGAAGGCCATTTTCCCCAATTGATTCTCTCTAGCCAATTCCTCTCTCTCACTAACCCTCTCGCCGGAACCCTATTCTTGGCCGGAGAAGCGGCGGCGCGCGGCGGTCACCACCGTCTTCTCCGGCGACACCACCACCAAACACGAAGAACTCTACACGAACCCCCTTTCAAATTTCTCCCTTAACCCAAATCTGACCTCAAAATCCCCTAAAAACTAACCAACCAAACAGATCGAAGGTTTTCTCGACTACAAACCATAATTCAAGGTTAACCCAAAATCAATCCAAATCGAGCGAAGACGAGCAAATATTCTACTCAGAAGTCATCATCAAGCAAAGGTTCACGCAAATGGAGTTTAAAGCGAAGGAGAAAGAGATATCAGTTGAAGACTCCTTTAAGAAGGTCTTTGTGCACGTCCATGTATTCTCAGGTCCGCGTACGGTTATCTTGCGATGGCGTTTCGCCGGCGATAAAAGGAGGATCAGAGGGAACTTGAGGTTGCGTTGTTATAGTTACGGGGAGGAACACGTTTGTTGATGTTGTTTGCAGCGGATTGGAAAAAGATTGTTATAAACTATGTTTTGATTTGCCAGAACTTGTTGATGGTGGAAAGTTGTTTGGGGGTGGTTCAATTTATGTTTGTTTAGCCTTGCACACCAACTAATCGTGAAAATGCCTTGTTTACGGTTGTTCAAAATGGCGGAAAGAGTTGATGGTGTTATTGTGCTGTTGCGAGGTGGTAGTACTGTCTTGGTGAGGAAGGTTTATGTGATGAATGTGTTGAAAGGTGCGGCTTCGGAGGTTTTTCGGTGTCAGTGGGTTGCTGTTCGATCGGTGATAGTACTGTCTTGGTGAGGAAGGTTAATGTGATGAGTGTGTTGAAGAAATTTTAGGTTGAAATAGGTTGAAGAAGATGAGGTTTGAAGGTAAGGGTGGTGTGAGTTCGAGTTGTTGTTATTGAAGGTCACGGCGGTGTAGAGGAATAAGGAGAAGTAAGGTCACTGTGTGTTTCGGACAGAAATTTTTTCAAGAAGGTACTCTCTTCCTCTACTTATTCCAAATCTGGAATTTACAGCTTCGAATCCCAACCTTTCCTCGAAGAAAAATTGAACGGAAAACGGAACAAGAACAAGACAAACAGAATCTAGGAGCTTAACATCTAACACTCTGCAAACGTTATTGAAGCGAAAGTCCTCAGGTTCTCTTTGATATTCTCTTTCCTTGCTTCTGATCCGTTTTTATTGTCTTGCTTGTATTGTTATTGTATTGAGAGTTTTTATGAATTTTGCAGTAAGTTTGGAAGGTTGATGAGAAAAGTTTTGTGTATGTTTCTGAACTGATGAATGGTGGTTGCCAAGTGTGTGTTTTTTTTATTTTTTCGAATCCTCTTCTCCTTTTAAAATCAAATTTCAAACCCACTTTGTCTTGTAATGTTGTGTCCTTTTCATACACAGGTTTTTGTCATGGCTTGGATGGTATAGTCGTTGTTGCTTGTGTTGTTGGAGGTAACAGGTTTTGAAGGTACGGTTGATACAAGGCTTGAGGCAGAGGTTTTGGAATTTTGGTAGGTTGATGTGGAAAGGTCGCAGGCTAGCTGCAAAGTACTGGTTTTGTAGAGTTTTTTTTGTGTGCAAGTAGTACGGTTCTGTTTTGCAGGATGTGTCTGGTTCATAGGTTGTGCTTGTAGCAGGATGGTGCAGCAATAGGCGTATAGGTTATAGTTTGGAGTGGAGCAACAAGATGGTGCAGAATATCGTATAGGGTCATTTGGTCAAAGTGTCTCTTTCTCTCATTTATTTTTGGTACAAGCTGTTGATACAAGATGTAGATGTAACTTCTCTTTTTGTTTTCTTATTGTGAAACCAAAAGCTCAATGTAAAGGGCTTTGGTTACAATACTTGTAACATGTAACATGGGCTTACAAAAGCAAATGTAACGACCAAACATCATGGACCCTTTTTGTTTTTACAATCTCCAATCATTTATCAACTATGTATCGATCTTGAAATGATTTGGATCATGTACCACATTTGAATCTTCATTAGTAATGACAAAAATTTTCAAAGCTAGCACCATTTGTGAATTTAAAGGAATGTTTTTGACTTGATATTATATTTCATGACATAGAAATAGTAACAAGGACATATTATCATGTAACACACTCCAATTATGCCTCAATCATTATTCCATCACAACTTTAACATACTTCTTAATCACAAATCGATTATGTCATGAAAATGAAGTATCATAACTTGAATTCACAAACTTGAAACAAGGCAAAACTTGAAACAATTCTTCCAATTACGGCTTCTAAATAGTCTTGAACCACTTGAAACAAATTAAGTCGAAGCTTGTCACGAATTGATCTTGAAACTTGAAACGACCTTAAGCACGGATTAAGAAAATAATTTCTAATTGTGGCACCAAATAAACTTGGAATCAATTAATCACGTCTTGACTAACTAGCCATGATAACGAGGACTAATCTTTCCTTATTTCCACTTGAATTCAACATACTCGTAAAAGCCTGTTATTACAATGAGCACAAACTAGACCTCCAAAATCTAAACTTTAGAGGATTATGGCAAAAAACCATATGATGATCTTGAGAAAAGTCCAGGGAGCAACAACATGCTTGACATAAGAAAAATGATAGGGTAGGACAAATTTGGGGTATGACAACAGGGAGAAATCCCGGTTACTCTGGATCAATCTCCAGTAGAGTTAAAACCCCCATGGGTTCTAAAACCCAGTTTTTCTCTTAAAATTCCCCAGCCAGGGTCAGCTTACCACCAGGATAACTCTATCCCAAATTAGAACCTCAAGGCATCTGATACCTCAACTCTTCTGGAACCCTCAGCAAGAGTTGATTCCCCACTTGGACCTGCCTGGGGATCTCAATTATCCCCGGCAAAAGATAGCCTCCTCTTAGGCTTTGTATAAGGACTTTTCCTCAGCAGAAAGCTAGCCTCCTCTTAGGCTTTGTATAATGATCCTTCCTCAGCGAAGTCAGCCTTCTCTTGGGCTTTGTACAAATGATTCTCCCCAGCGGAGCTAACCTTTTCAGACTCTCTTGTTGAGTCAATCCCTTTTTCAGGCTCTCTTGTTGAGTCAATCACTTTTTAGACTCTCTTATTGAGTCAATCACCTTTTTCAGACTATCTTGTTGAGTCAACCTTTTTTATCCTCAATCTTGGGCCTTGTACAAGACAGATAAAAATACTCTCTCGTTGAGTCAATCTTTGTCCAAACTTGGTATAAAGATTTCCCCTAGCAGGAGCTAGTCTCTTCTCAAGTTGTGTAGAATAATTTCTCCAGCTTGTCCAGCCTCCATCCTGGGCTTGGTATAGGACAGATAAAAACACTCTCTTGTTGAGTCAAACCCCTTTAGCCTCTATCTTGGACTTTGTACAAGACATAAATCTCCCTCTCTTAAGCTTATGACATATATCTTCTCCAACAGAGTCATTTCCTCCCATCATTCCCTTAGGCTTTGGGGGAAGGATTTTCCCCAAGAAGAGTCCAACTCATTTCAGCCTCCTCTTAAGCTTTGTATAATGATTTTTTTAGTAAGGTCAGCCTCAATCTTGGGCTTTATACAAGACACATAAAAATATCCTCACCAGTTAAAATCCCTTTTAGCCTCAATCTTGGGCTTTGTACAAGACAGACAAAATACTTTCCCCAGAAAAGTCAAACTTCTAGCCTCCTCTTAGGCTTTGTATAAAGAAATTCCCTAGCCTAGTCAATTAACCTTTTAGCATCAACCTTGTGCTTTGATCAAGGCACACAAAAATCAACAATCCTTCTTTAGAGATGACAAATTCTCTCTCAGTCAAAACCTTTTAGCTTTAATCTTGGGCTTTGAACAAGACACAAAACATCTTTCTCCTCCCTTAGAATATGAGGAACTATGATTGCTCTGATTTCCCTGTTTCGTTTAAACGGGAATACGTAGGCATAAGATTGCGAAATATTAGCGAGCATACCAATCAAAAACCCTAGGTCCAGTACCTTCATATTAATCAAAACTTAGGTCCAGTACCTTACCAAAAACACCCGAACATCAACAAAATCTCACTCACTCGCTCATACTTCCCAAAAAACTTTCCCAACTCATTAACAGATAAACACCATCAATTATAAAGCGAAACCTAAAGCTAGTATCCTGTGGATAACCACATATAGGATAGGTAATTGACAACTCCCTATTGTATAATCTGACCCCGGACCCCCAATCTCTTTTACAGCGTTTGTTCAGTTAAACATCCGCGTGCAAGGTTAGTTTTTGATAGTTTCCCTTTCCCTTCCAGCTTCACGGGATAAATAAAAAATCATAAAGTAGCACCCCCTCCTACCACTATGGTGAGGAAAACCCAGCGATAAGGTGGTCGCGTCACCGACAAAAATCGCTCGCTACAGTGTTAGTATTCTACGCAAGGCCCAGTATGTAAAGAGAAGGAAGAGTGAAAAAAGAAAAAACAAAAGGGTGTCTGGGGCGAGGGGGATTCGAATCCCAGACCCCTTGGTTTACAATGCGCGCTTCATACCACTGAGGTGGCTATACATCCAGTGTATAAGCAATCCTTAAAAATACTTAAGCTAACAAGTGAAATAAGGTGACAGGTTAAAAGAAAATGAAATATGACGTGAAAATGCTAGTAACCTTAGTCAACCAGTCATACCATAACTTAAGTTACTAACAGACAAAAACACTTCCCACCACTCTCACCTTGCCACGCACTTATTGCATTCATGCATCATGCAACATAACCTTCAATTAAAATCGTGAAACCAGGAAAGAAACAATGGTGCATACCCAACTTGCTTAATCAATACCATGCTCAGATCTCAACCAAAAATCATGAAATAAAAACTCATCATGTAGTACTCAAAACAAGGGACATCAATAAACCTTCAACAATTCCAGATAATGGCAGAAACAGAAGGAAATACAACAAAGAACATGTGTGCTCAGAAGTGCATCCATACTCTCACCATGTCAATATGCCAATATAGATCCAAACAAACTTTTACGGTGTTAACAACTCAAACACATGTGCACATGATAACAGTGTATAGTCATGCATATGAACATATAATTATAGGTACAAAGGGAAAGAGTGAGACCAAACACTAATTATACCAACACAAATCCAAGCAAACTTTCATGTTGTTTAACTTAAACTTTGTACAATATAGGTAACCCGAGAGTATCCTCTAGTATTCAAACTTGGCATGAAGACATGAACATCATATTATCAAGAACTGTCAGTACCAAAAAGCATCACATAAACTCAACATTATCATTTACAATATCATCTAAAATTGACTTAAGTGCAAGACATCAAAATGATAACAGTATGGAAATCAAATTGATTTGGCTACATGATCATGATATTTTGAACATGGAGGAAAAGAGAATGAGGGTTACCTAGTGGAGAGGGTCCACTGCCTCTTCAAAGGTATGAGTTTTGGAGATTTGAGCGGCTGAGCTTCTTCTCCCTCGAAGTACCAGCTACTGCAGAGCTATTCTCTTCCTCCTCTTAGTTACCAAGAGAAATCGTAAATTGCTAGTGCTTTAGATGATATGTGTGTTAGTGTTCTGATGTTGTGTTGATGGAAGATTTAAAGAGTTTGTTTGTGGGTGGCTCGAAGGGATTGGAGCAGGGCAAGTTTCTTGCAACTTTTTGAAAGTTTCTTGCAAGACTATGGAGTGGAGAGGTAGAGAGACTTTTGAGAGATTTTTTGATGATGAACAAAGGAGAATGGCTCTTCTTTTATAGCCAGAGTAGCTTGGTCCGAGTCTTGTAGGTACAATGGATAATGACGTTGTCCTATGGGTCTTGGCCAGAATATCTCTTGTGCCTTGTTGATTCTAGTCAACATTGGAGAAAGTTATGCTCCATGGCTGAGCAATAGCAGTGGAAAAGAGGATGCAGACCTGTCATATTCACAATCCCTTGTATGTCTCAAAAACTCCTTTTTGTTGTGTCATGAGAGAGAGAGAGAGAGAGTTAGAAGAGGTAATAGTTGGGATTGATGGTCATGGATCTATGCGCATCATGGGGACAGTCTTTATGTTGCACACTTGTGTTTCACTAATCCAATGTAGTGTCCAAAAGCTCTTTTGATTATGTCATGGGAGAGTGAGCTTAAAGAGGTAATGTTTGGGATCATACATAGATGATGTAACACGCCAAGGATGAAGGACTTGTGGCAAAATATATTGGGACCTGATGAAAAGAAATCAGTGGGATGGTACTTGGGAGATATGGTTTAAATTGTGGTTCAAGAGCAAAAAAAAATTGTGTAATGAGACTAACCACAGACCTCACTTTATCACACGAAAATTCATCCTCCAAGGGGCTAAATGACACACCTTTTTATTCTTTGGAGAGAGAGCATGTAACCGAACACTTTACATGTTAGTGACAAGTTGAAATTATGCTTAGAAACATTAAAAATCGTGCAAAATAATGATGGTAGCAAGTGTTAAAAAATCTGAATTTCCTAAGTGTGTGCAACGTCTCAACATACCAACTTTAGCACACCATATCTTGATAACCATTTCATCAATTCTTGAGATCTTTGGTTCCATGAAGAGTAGGCATTTGATAGAGAATTTTTCATGTAGAATACAACTTGAGATGAAACATATAACATTGAGAAAGAATGCCATGAAATCATGCACATTGGGCTGTCCAAAAAGAAACTTAGAAAAATTCTAAGTTATGAGATTTTCCAACTTGAAACAACCATCTTTAGAATATCATATCTTGAGATTGGTTTGTCCAAATGGGGAGTTCCACACATGCTTGGAAATATTGAAGAACAAGGAACAACTTTCATGTCCAAAGATTTTTTATTTGAAGTTTAGAACTAGGTGAAAAATAGCCACAAAGTTGTGTTCATAATTAGGGCAAAATGCTTAAAATTTCACTAAGTTATAAAGGCACCTTATCTTCCAAGTCTCATAACTTAAGAGCCATGCATTTTTTGAAGAAAAGTCCTATAATACCTTATCTTCCATTTGAGCTTTGAGTCACTCAATTTGGACGTGTGGTTTGAAAGTTATGGTCTTCCCAATTTTGCACAAGGAGTGAATTTTCCACACTTAGAAAGTTTTAAGGACCAAGCATTGCCCTCTTTACAAGAAACCTCTCAAAACTTGACTTTTCATGCTCTAATTCAACAATTAGACATGTCATGATGGAGGGAGACTTGAATGCTTCATTTTGGGATCAAAATCTTAAAAGTTAAAAGCCTCAGTCAAAACCCTAATTCCTCAAGAATACAATTGGATGATCTCTGATGATCTTGCTTCTTTAAACTCTTCCAAGGCCCATAGATGGCCTCTAAAGATGTCTAGTACCATATGGGATCAAGTCCCAGGGTTTAGGAACATACCATGATCAACATCAAAGGCAATGGTTGACTTGTCTTGACAAAACCCTAGTTTGAGGTATGATGAACTTGTGGCTCAATGCACTTGTGATGGGAGCCAAACACACTTGATTTCTTGTTGAATAAGACTTCTTGGATGCATATAAGTTCAAATGGTTGAATTTGGAGCCTCAATTATCTTTCTTGAACAGATGACTTCACATACCACTCTCAATCAATTAGTGAACACTTGTGATGGTTGTATGGGGCCAAAGAGTGTCTTAGGAGACCTTGAATCATGTGAGATCCTAGCCTATTAACTTTTGTTCTATTTCCTGTGCAACCCTGGCTTTCAAATAAAAGAACAAACTAGCAAGATATGGTGGTTAGATAACAATGCACAGAGGATTGAATCTAAATGTAAATGCAAGATGCCATGACATCTAAGGGGTAAAATTTGGGGTACAACAGTTATGTTGCAATGCTTTTGTGTTGTGTTATGAATGAGAAATGCACCTCTATTTATAGGTGCTCATCTTCACAAAACTATGGGAGTTGTTACAAAACCATGGGTGTTTATTTCTTTGGTCCACAAATTGTGATTTTATTCAACCACAAAGCTTGACCATAATCTTTTACCATGACCATAATATTTGACTATGATCAAAATCATTGATAATCTCCCACTTAAAGTCACATTTGTGATCTTCTAAAATTTTCTCTACCTTGCCAACTCCATGCTGATTACGCCTCTAATAGGCCATAGGAAGACCTACACCATGCAAACTTATCAGAGTTAATAGGCTTCGTCATTGCATTTGCTAGGTTATCTTTGGTGTGAATTTTCTGCATATCTACACTTCCTTCTTCTACTACCTCTCTGACAAAATGGTATTGAACTCCTATGTGTTTTGTCCTGGAATGTAAAGCTGGATTCCTTGCAATGTGCAAGGCACTCTGACTGTCATAGTACACAATAATCTTTTGTTGTTTGTGCCCGAGTTCTTCCAATAACCTTTGAATCCAAATTACTTCCTTACATGATTGGGTAGCGGCCATGTATTCAGCTTTTGTAGTAGACAAAGCTTCAACAATCTGCAATTTAAATAGCTAACTTACAGCTCCTCCTGCAAGTGTGGACACATAGCCAGTAGTAGATTTTCTTTTATCAAGGTCGCTTGCAAAATCTGAATCAACATAACCTCTGATAGTGAATTCTGATCCCCCAAAACATAATGCAACACCGGAGGTTCCTTTGATGTATCTAAGGATCCTCTTAACAACATTCCAGTGTTCATTACCTGGATCTGCCATAAACCGACTGACCGTTCTAATTGCTTGAGCAATATCTGGTCTAGTACATATCATAGCATACATAAGGCTTCCCACCGCTAATGCATACAGTACTCGAGACATTTCCATCCTTTCTGCTTCATTGCTAGGATTCATACTTGAGGATAATTTATAATTGACAGGAAGTGAGGTTGAGATTGGCTTACAGTCACGTATGTTAAAGCGACGCAAGACTTTATGAAGATAATTTTTCTGAGAAAGCCAAATCCTTCTGTCTTTTTTGTCTCGGTGAATTTGCATCCCTAAAATCTTATTTGCTGGTCCTAAGTCCTTCATATCAAATTCCCTAGTCAATTGTGCCTTCAATTCTTGGACTCGATCTTTGTTGGGGCCTACCACCAACATGTCATCCACATACAACATCAAAATGATAAAATCATCATTATCATCAATCCTTTTGTAATACGTACAATGGTCTGAACTTAATCTGTTGTATCCAAGGCTCATGATGAAGGAATCAAATCTCTTGTACCAACACCTTGGCACCTGTTTTAAACCGTACAGAGATTTGGTCAACCTACAAACCAAGTTTTCTTTTCCTTGTTCTTCAAAGCCTTCGAGTTGGAGCATATATATTTCCTTTTCAAGTTCTCCATGAAGAAACACAGTCTTTACATCAAGCTGCTCTAGATTTAGATCAAATGCAACACACATCGTCAAGACCACTATGATTGTGGCGAGTCTTACCACTGGAGAAAATATCTCATTGAAATCAATATCTTTTTTCTGAGCATATCCTTTGACCACCAGTCTTGCACGATATAGTTCCACCTGATCGTTGCCACCTCGCTTAATTTTGAACACCCATTTATTGCCGATGGCTTTTTAATCTTTAGAAAATTCAACAAGTTCCCATGTGTTATTTCTATGTAAGGCTTCAATTTCCTCATGCATTGCTGCCATCCACAAAGAAGCATATAAACCATGTAATGCCTCAAGAAAGGTTGATGGTTTTCCATCTTTTGATAGAAGACAATATGCATCATGACTTGCCATCACATATTCTGAGTGTTAGGATGGTTTTCTTATCTGACGTGTGGTTCTTCTGGGATCTACATTATTGACCTTATTTGGTTCTTGTTCTTCGTGCTCTGGCTCTGCTTCAGAAGAATCATTTTCTTCTGACTTTTCCTCCATCTCCACTGTAGTAGTCTCCTTTATAGTGTTGTCATCTTTTTTCTCCTTTTGTAGTTCATTTTCTACAAAGATTACATCTCTGCTAACAATAATCTTATGGGCAGCGGGACCCCACAGACGATACCCCTTCACATTATCAGCGTAATCCAAGAATATGCATTTCATAGATTTTGGGCCCAACTTTGTTCTTTCTTGGGAGTTGTACATCACGTACATAGGACATCCAAATACATGCAAAGAAGAATAATTACCCGATTTTCCCTTCCACATCTCCATTGGTGTCTTTAAATCAATCGCAGTTAATGACGATCAATTTATCATGTAACAGGCAGTTTTGACAGCTTCTTCCCAGAAAGACTTTGTCAATCCTGTTATTTTCAGCATAGCTCTCGTCCTCTCCAGAAGAGTTCTATTCATCCGCTCTGCTACACCATTTTGCTGAGGTGTATGAGCAATAGTAAACTGTCGTTTAATTCCTTCTTGCTTGCAGAATGTCAGGAAATCACCATCTGTATATTCTCCTCCATTATCTGTCCTCAAGCACTTAATTATTTTCCCAGTTTAAAGTTCCACTTGTGCTTTGAACTCCTTGAATACTAAATACACATCTGACTTCTTCTTGATTGGGTACACCCATAGTCTCCTGGAGTAATCATCAATGAATGATACAAAATATTTTGCTCCTCCAATGGACATTTTCGGTGACTCCCACACATCAGAATGAATCAAGTCTAGTATGTGTTTACTTCTAGCAGTTGACTTAGCAAACTTTAGTATATGCTGCTTGCTTAGCACATAGTGCTTGCAGAAAGGTAAATTTACTGACTTGAGCCCGGGTATGAGATTAAGTTCTACAAGAACTTTCAAGCCTCATTCTGACATACGGCCTAGTCTGCGATGCCATATCATCGTTGTTTCTTCCAGGCTTCCAGATGCTACTAATCCATCTGCACTTTTCATCGTTTCTCCCAAAAGCATGTATAGATTTGCAGCAACCTTCTCTGCTTTCATCACTACTAGTGAACCTTTCACCACTTTCAAGATCTCACCTTGAATATGGGTCTTGTATCCGAGGTCATCTAGTTGCCCAATAGACAACAAATTCTTTGTCAATCCTTTCACATGTCGTACTCCTTGAAGTGTGTGGATAGTACCATCACACATCTTCATTTTGATAGTACCAACTCCAGCAATTTCTAAAGCATGGTCATTCCCCATAAATACATGTCCTTCAGAGATAGGTTCATAAGTGCAAAACCAGTCTCGTCGTGGAGTCATGTGCCATGTTGCTCCTGAATCTACTATCCAACCATCAGTGAGTTGAATTTCGCCCTTGGTACTAACTTCTGCTTCGCTGTAAAGGATTTCTCCATCATCGGAGGTACTAGCAATACATCCTTGAGACGTACTTGCTTCAGAAGACTTCTCAGCATCCTTCTTGTTCAACCAACATTCTTTCTTCAAGTGCCCTATCTTGCCACAATTGTAGCATTTAAGGTTTGTTCTTCTTTGAGATTTTGATCTACCATGATTTTGAGTCCCACTGAGACCACGTTCCGTTGATCTACCTCTCGTAATCGTCAAAGCTTCTATTCATTTTGAGCTTTATTGCTGATCTTCCTTATTTTTACGCCTGAATTCTTCTTCAAGAACAGCTCCGATGATATCATTAAAGGATAGACGATCAACAATATTATTGTTTGTAATATTGATGACGAGTTGATCTTACCAATCTGGTAAACTCCGAAGAAGAAGCTCTGCTCATTCATTTTTCACTATTCTGAAATCTAATGCAGATAGCTGAGCAAATAATGTATTCAAATTATTGATGTGACCTGGCACCGAAGTGTATTCATTCATTCGAAGAGTGTTGAGTCTCCCCTTTAAGAAAATTCTGTTGTGAAGTGACTTAACCTCGTACAGTAGGATGAGAGTATCCCAGATCTCATTTGCAGTTTTCTTTTCTGCTATACTTGACAAAACTGAATCTGCCATTGCTAAGTGCAAATTGGCAACAACATTGTCATCCATCTCTCTCCTCTTTTCATCAGTTATACCTGTAGGTCTACCTTTAATTGCTGGTGAGCAATTATCCTTCCTCAGGATTGCCTACGTCTTTAATTTCCACAGGGAAAATTAGTTCCACTGAATTTTTCAATCTCGAGTTTTGTAGCCATTTTTTTCACTGAACTGGTTTACAACATTTCACCGTGAATAACACAGTATACGTGAGCAGTATTGTATATTTTTACCGCACACTAGAGTAAATCTAGTATACGTTAACAATCACTGCAAAAGTATACAACCACACGTGTGAATAGTAACTGTACGCCGCAGCGGAAATATAGACCGACACCAACAGCTATGATACCACTGTTGGGTATCAAAGTATCAAGATAAATATCACAAAAATAAGAGATCAAGGAGTAGAAAATTGACACAGAATATTTACGTGGAAACCCCTCAACAAATAAGGGAAAAACCACGGGCACCGGTAGAAAAGATTTTCACTAAGTGGAAGAAATTGCAACACTTCTCTCTAAATACAAGGAGAGAACAAATTACACTCTCTCTTGTAATAAGAGAAACACTCACTAAAAGAACCTTATAGGAGAAAATACAATATATTCTTTCTCTCTAAATTTTTCTTTTATGTTATGTTGCAATGCTTTTGTGTTGTGTTATGAATGAGAAATGCACCTCTATTTATAGGTGCTCATCTTCACAAAATCATGGACGTTGTTACAAAATCATGAGTGCAAAACCATGAGTGTTTCTTTTTTTGGTCCACAAATTGTGACTTATTCAATCACAATCATTGACCATAATCTTTTACCATGACCACAATATTTGACTATGATCACAATCATTGACAACTTCTCCTTTAAAATATAAGATAAGTCAAAAAGTCGGGCAAAAATACCCTACTCTATATCAATAAAAGTTACTTCAATTTTTTCTATATTCTATGTATTGAACAATTTCTTCTAATTTAAATTGAAAATTTAGAAGAAAAAAAACATTTACTTCCCCTTAAAAAAAAACTTTTGCCACAAGAAAACTAATCTATTACTATTAGCTTCAAAAAATGTTAAACTAAAGCTAACACATTAAATAAAAAAAAAAAGCTTTGTAAGAAATTTTAGGGAAAAAGAGTTTGGTAGTTTGGTTGCAGTGCATGGAAAGCAGAGTTTGATCTGTCTGGTAAAGAAAAGAATGAGTGAAGGTGGTGCTGCTGGCAATGGTTCTTCTCCCAAGCTTTATGCTCACAAGCCCCGAAAAGGTTACCTTTCTCTATCTCTTTCTCTCCGAGGAAAATCTCTTCTCTTGTTTCGATTCATAATTTGTGTATTTGTTTAACAGCGCAGCTGAAGCAATTTCGAGGGCAACAGAATCCAAAGGAGTTCTCTTCGCCACCGGTGATGGGAGCTCAAACGGCTACCCTCCCGCCGCCACCGCCGCCGCCCAAGGAATCCTTTATTCGGCGCTACAGGTTCCTTTGGCCTATGCTATTGGCTGTCAATCTCGGGGTCGGAGGTAATTTTTCTTAATCCTCAAAAACCCTAAATTCGATTTTTTGGTTAGTTTTTTTTGTCCTTTTGCATCCTTGAATATTCAATTCTGTTTGTTGAGAAATCGGGGTGATGTTTGAGTAAGTTAGATCATAAGTTCTGGACTTAATGGTCTTCAGATTCGGCTGCATAACATCTGCTTATGAAGAGGGTAAGGAGTGAGATCATATATTCAAAAACATTTGACGTGAGTCATGACTATGAATAACAAAAGGAAAAAACAAATAGAAAAAATGAAGGAAATCTATCCACACGATGTTTTAGAATGTAATGCTTTTACTTTATATCTAAGTATGACTCTTTTATGAAAGGCCAAGATAGTAGTGGCCTAGATAGAGACCGGTAAGACTCTTGAGCCCAATATAGTGACCGATGGTAAGTGTAGCAGTTAAGCCATGGCCCCAATAAATGGAAGGTATGTTCCACAAACGGGGAAAAGGGATAAGTGGAAGTGGAAGAGACATGGGTCTGGATTCTCCTTAGGGGATCATACATTTTCTGTAGTCATAGAATCAAGCCATCAAATCATGTTGGAAGGCTTATTACATTTCGACTTGGTATTTGAATTTTGAATCCAATATACAAAGTCGGAACGTAAGTATGGATTGCTTGAGAGCGGATTTCCCAATCTGCAGTAGTCCAATTCGTTGAAATCTTAGGGGAGGAGATGGTTATACTAAGTGGGGTTTGAGTGGGGACCAGGAAAAATGGGAAGAGATGAGTTGGTTATGAATGGGGAGGGGACATAATTTTGCAAGGTAACCAGATATCTGGTTTTGATGTAATCGGCCTTGGGCTGGAGCAGAAACCTAAAACTTGTAGCTACTTCTAGTGTTCTTCCTTTCCTCTTTGTTGTTTTGAAGTTTTATCCATGTTACCAACCCTACTTAGTGGGATAAGGTTTAGTTGTTGTTTCTGTTGTCGTTATTCTGTTTATATTCATCTTCTATTGGTATACTCATGTTTCTGCAATTTGAATTCAACTTTAATGTAGAATCCTTTATCTCCTTTGATGTTATCTGTGTTCTGGTTTGTACCTGAGAGTACCTTACATCTTTGTTGTTGCGATTCTTGTTTGATTTTTATTTTCTCAGTAATGATGGTTGAGGTTGTTAGTAGCATCATTTCTTAGATCTGTTGCCTAGTTTTCTATTATTGCAAATTTGAAGGTTCTATGGTTTTGACAATCATTGTTATAATATATAGTTTTCTTTGCATTGATTCACTCAAACATTTTTTGACTAACAAAAATAATCAAGTTCATGCCTATATAACGTTTGAAACAGTATTATTAGATCACAACTTGCTGTAATTCTTACAATTTCATGATTTATCAATACATCAATATACATATTTACAAAAGATCTATAGCCGTGTAAAGGGGAGGTGGGGAAGGGAAGAGAGGGAAAGGGAGAATTTTTTTAATAAAGTGTGTTTGGTTCGAGAGGAGAGTGGAGAAATTTTAATGGAGGAAAGTACAAAATTACATTTTAATTCCCCGGTGATATTTAAATTGACATTAAATGAAGTGACATTTCAGTCCAAATAAAGAAGAATAATGATCTTCCTCCCCCCCTCTCTCCTCCTAATATCTAACTCTTTTGGTTTTTCTGTTCATTACACTACTACATGTGAGTTAAACCCATCCTGAACTTGTTGCTAGATACGTGACTGACTAATGTTTGAACTCTGTAGTTTATTTGTTTGCAAGAACAAACACAAAGAAGAAAGATGCTGTGGAGGAGGAAAAAGATGCAGCAAATCAAATTCCAGCTAATGGTACAGCAACTCTCGTTTCAGCTAATGGTACATCAACTCCCATTTCAGTTAAAGATGCTCTAGCTCTTCTTGAAGAAAGATCTGTATCCCCACCATCTTATGCAAACCCCGCGATCAAACGAGAACCAATTCCGGAAGGCCAACAACGGGAACTCTTCAAGTGGATATTGGAAGAGAAGAGGAAGATCAAACCGAAAGATGAAGAGGAGAAAAAGAGAATTGAAGAAGAGAAAGCTCTACTTAAAAACCTTATCCGGTCAAAATCTATCCCAAGTATCTAATGATGATGTTCCTCCAAAGCGAAAAAAGAAATCAAGAATGTTTTTGAATTCGGATATACTTGAGTTGATTCCTTCAACAGTTCTCTTTTCTGGTTGCTTGATGAATTTTAGATTGTACACATGTTTAGATTGTCATAATTTGTCATTTGAAAATTTGGGCCTGGCTCATTGTTTGTTTCTTAGTAGACAGTTATACAAGAAATCAATGTCACTTGATGTATATTACATTTGTTCTGTTATAAGATGTCATGTGCATTTTCAATAACCTTGTTTGTTTATGAATAAAACTAGATTTGAGTACACTTTAGAGGCATAATCACATGCCAAGTGAAGAGTTTGTCCAAAACGTCATATAAAATTTGTAGGAAGTTTGTCTTGTATTGCAGCAACTTTGGTAAGAGGATATCAGTTTAGTATTTTTATGGTCAAGTTATTGTATCAGTTCTTGATCAACACATTGCAAAATCACCATAGCTCATATTGTGATTTCGACAGATCCACCTGTACTAGAGTTATTATTGAACATGTTAGAATAACTCATGTCATGAACTCTTGGAAGTATGCTATAACGAATGATAAGCTTTTAAAGTAAGCTATAAGTAACTTACTCCAACCATCTGATTCACTAAAACAAAAATGTTAAAATCACTTGCCATAATTACACAAAAAGAGAAGTGAAAATCAAGATTCTTAATATGGACAGTATAGCAGAACCAAAAATACTAACAAGTAATCTCTTAAAAATGCAATTCAAGCAATGCACCGAAATATATTATGGTTATATTGATTAACAGAAAAATCCCTCTGCTTATATCGTACCATAGCATTTCCTTTCACTCCAACCGCCATGGTTTTCCAATCAAGGCTTCTTTAATGCACCTGTACAAGACATCCATCTCAGCCAAAACATTGTGATCAACTCTACCGTTGTGACCATCTCAGCCAGAGAGTCACTGTTTGTTGCTCATGAGATATGCTCCAGTCCAAATTGAGGTGAATGAAATGGTGCGGGGCCCTGCGAAAAGAGCAGCAATAACGAGACTAGTGACTTTGGCTTCTGTTGCAGGGCGACAGTCTTTGTATTTTGAGTCAATGAAGCACTGCAGTATGTTGTCCTCTGATTTTTCGGAACGTAAGGATATAATATTTGCAAAGATTTCAGCAAGCTTGCTGAGAACACTGATTGGAAGCATTCCGTTGTCGAGGTAATGGAATAATGCAGAGACATCATCAAAGAGCATGTCACCAACTTCACATCCCAATAGACATCTACCGGCTGTCAAGATATCAGATACTCAAACTCATACTTCAAATCTATTAGTTCACAAGAAGGAAAAAGTTGAAGATGATGGAACACAAAGAAGAGAGAAAGATTGTAACTAACTTTTTAACAAAAAAAATAATTACAATGTTCACACTACAATTCTGTTAAAGCTAAAGCTTATATACTATCAGAGCCTAAATGAAACTCAAATTAATTCCAAATTAAATATAAATTAAGTAAATTTAAATTACAATCTAACATCATTCCTTAATTCATATTCAGCTAATCAAAATCAACAACACAAATTTCATCTCTCAAATAGATAAAGTGTTCAGTCTTGATTACTTTGGTCAGTATATCTGTCAACTGCTTCTGAGTCCTGTAGTGCACAACTTCAAGCACTCCATTCTGAACCTTGTTTCTCAGAAAATAGAACTTCGTGTCAATGTGCTTGCTCCTTCCATGCAGCACTGAATTCTTGGCAAGACTTATAGCTGATTTGTTGTCAATAATCAATTTCTCAGACTTGCTTACCTTTAGGCTTGGCAACAGGACGGGGCGGAGGCGGATTTAACTATACCCGCACCCGCGTCCATGTAGCAGATCCACCCCCGCCCCCAAACTTGGTCGGAGGTAAAAATTTACCGCCCAGACCCGTCCTCAGTCGGGAACGGATTTCCCCGCACCCGTTCCGCCCTCACCCGCAAAAAAAATGATTTTTTAATTGCAATACAAAATAAAAATTCAATTAAAAAATTAATTATTTTAATAACTTAGTTAATTATTTAATTAAAAAACTTAATTAATAAATAAATATTAACTTGATTAATTTGATTATTTTAATTGTAATAAGGGCATTAATAATTTAATTAAAAATATAATTAATAAATGAATATTAAAATAAGTAAAATAAGGAAATTAAAGTAAATTGTAATATTCGGGAGCGGGTGCGGCGGATCTTAGTGTCTTCCCGTCCCCGCTCCCGCCCTCGTAGTTAAGAACCAGGTTTACCCCGCTTCCGCACCCGCACCCAATTAAACCGAATTTTTCCTGTTAATTTCGGGGCGGGTCCGGGTTTGTTTGCCATGCCTACTTACCTTGATCCTGCAACAAGTTCAAATTCCACATAGCTTGACAAGCAGTAAAAGCACATACAATGTACTCAGCTTCACAGGTTGACAATGCAACTACTGGTTGCTTCTTGGAGCACCAAGAAATGGGTCCTCCCGAATACTTAAAGAAATATCCAGAAGTAATTCTTCTGTCAGCTCTCTCTCCCCACACCAATCAGAGTCTAAATAGCACATCAGCTTTGAATCAAATTTAGCATCAGAGAGAAACAAAACTCCATACTTCAGCGTCCCCTTAATATACCTTAGTATCCTGACAGCAGTTTGGTAATGTGACCACATTGGTTTGTTCATAAACTTACTCACTAGGCATGGCAAGAAAACTCGGGTCCGTCGGGGCCCGCTTGGACCCGACCCGAAATTAACGGGGGAAACCCGATTTGATTGGGTGCGGGTGCGGGTGTGGGTAAAACCCGATTTGTAATTGCGGGTGCGGGTGCGGGGGCGGGGGGATGCTACTACCCGCCCGCACCCGCCCCCGCCCCCGCCCGATCTTATAATATTTACTTTAATACCCATATTTAAATTATTTTATATCAAATTTATTGACTTTTGAATAAGTAATTAAAAATTCTCATTAGTCATTTCTCACCATTCACTCAAACGCACATCTTTAGAAACAAGTTTATTATTAAAATGGTTAAGTTTTTAATAAAATTGTTAATTTTTATTACTATTTAAAAAAAAAAATTTGCGGGTGAGGGCTGGTGCGGGTGCTGATGCGGGCAAACCCGTTTCTACCGGGGGCAGGTCTGGGTGGTAAATTTTCACCCCCGACTGGGTTTGGGGGCGGGGGCGGGTCTATAATAGGGAGGCGGGTGCGGGTGCGGGGCTAGCTAAACCCGCCCCGACCCGCCCCGTTGCCATGCCTACTACTCACCGCCCAACTGCATAACAAATATCAGGTCTGGTATTACAAAGATATCTCAATGAGCCTACCAATTGTTTAAAAGTTGTAGCATCTACATCATCACCCTCAACATCAGAATCCAATTTGTGATTTATTTCAGTAGGTGTGATTGTAGACTTGCAATTTGTTAGCTCAAATCTCTTCAGAAGCTCAAGTTCATACTTCAGATGATGAAAGATTATACCCTTTTTAGAGTACAAAATCTCCATTCCTAAAAAATATGTCATATTTCCTAGACCAGTCATCTCAAACTCATTCATCAGCACCTTCTTGAACTTAGTTATCTCATTTGAACAACTTTTTGTTAACAATGTGTCATCAACATAGAGATAAACCAGAATCATATCGCTATCAGATGTATGTTGGACATAAACACCATACTCTATCTCACATTTTCTAAATCCTTGAAGCTTGAAAAATGAATCAATTTTCATATTCCATGTTGTATGAGCTTGTTTCAGTCCATACAAGGCTTTATGCAACTTATACACCATCCCTTCCTGATTCTTTTTCACAAATTCAGGAGGTTATGACACATAAACTTCCTCTTGTAAATGACCATTCAGAAATGTAGATTTCACATCTAATTGCATTAGAGGCCAATTTCTACTAGCAGATATAGCAACCACTAGTCTGATTATTTCATGTCTTTCTTTATGTTTGCTAATTGTTTCATCTGGCTTCAGTTTCAACTTGTAAACCCATCTCATACTGATGAATTTCTTGTTCTTTGGAAGCTCAATCAACTCCTAGGTCTTGTTTCTTTCTATAGCCTCAAGTTCTTCTTTCATGGTCTTTAGCCACACTTTCTTCTTTAGAGCTTCTTCAGTAATCACTAGTTCAGAGTCTACTAACATGGCACACCAAATGACTTCTCTTTCAGAGTTTATCTCAGTATTTTGCAACATGTCATACTCTACGGATCTTCTTAGTATTTGTCTGATTCTTTGTGGTCTCTGAACTTGTTCAAAATCTTCTTCATATGCTGGAATAATATCAGATGTTGGACTACCTTCAGAGACTGAACCACCTTCAGAAACATGATTACCATCAGAGTCTTGATCATCATCAGAATTTGAATCAAAATCAGATTCACCTTCAGAGTCAGACTCATCTTCAGCATTAGAGTCACCTTTAGACTCTGCCTCATCTTTAGACTCATAATCTCCTTCTGAGGCAGATTCTTTTTCAGAGTCTGAAATTTCTTTAGAATTTAACTCAGGTGTTAACACTGCACCAGAGTTAGATTGAGACTTATTCCAATCCCATGCTTCTATTTCCTTCACAGTGACATCTATGTTGAATTAAACTTTATTGGTTACAGGACAATAGAGCTTATAAGCACATGTACTGTGGTACCCTACCAACAACATAACTCTGCTTCTGTGATTCAACTTCCTTCTCTTAGCATCTGTGACATGTTTGTAACAAACAGAACCAAACACCTTTAAATGGATTACACTTTTCTTATCTCCAGTCCACTTCTCTAAAGGAACAATTTTCTTCAGTTTCTTGGTTGGACACCTATTTAGCACATATGCTGCATTGACAACAACTTCTCCCATAAGGTGTGGGGAAGCTTATTCTCCTTCAGCATGCTCCTTTTCATATCAAGCAAAGTTTTATTTCTTCTTTCAGTAAGACCATTATGTTGAGGAGTGTATGGGGCAGTAACCTCATGTTCAATTCCATTCTCCTCACAGAACTTCTTGAACTCTGTAGAGTTGTACTCTCCTCCACCATCAGTTATGAGAATTTTTAGCTTCTGACCACTTTGTTTTTCAGCCTTCACCTTAAACTTCTGAAACTTAGTTAACACCTTATGCTTAAACTTGATGAGTGCTACCCATGTCATCCTTGTGAACTCATCCACAAAATACTTGTTTCCTCCAAGTGAAAGTACTTCAAATGGTCCACATACATCATGATACACTACTCCCAAAGCAGGGTTTGCTCTTGGGGCCACTTTTGATGTAAATGGAAATCTATGTTGCTTGCCTTTCATGCATATCTCACATGACTTCTCAGGCTTCACAATCTAGGAATGCCATATACCAGCTTTTTAGAACTCAGACGCCCTAAGATTCTGAAGTTCAGATGCCTTAAGGCATTTAGTTTCAGTTGTTAATTCACCTTGAATGTTCTGTTGCTTCCCTGTTTAGACTGTATAATCAGCTTCTGATCAGAATCATACAACTTCAAGAGATTGTCCTTCATAGTAATTGAGAAACCTTTCTCAATTAGCTAACCTACACTCATCAAATTTCTCTTCACGCCAGGAACATACCAAACATCCTTAATTAGAACAATTTTTCCATTCTTCACTCTGACCTTGACATTTCTCATTCCTTCAGCATTCAGATACTTATCATCAGCACATCTGATCTTTGTCCTCTTTCTAGAGTCAAAATTAAGCAGCCATTATTTATTTCCAGTTAGGTGATTTGAGCAACCAGTGTCCATATACCACCAGTTTACTATATATCCACCATCAAATTCAGAAGCCATCAATAGCACAAGTTCATCATCAGACTACCCTCTGGCCATGTTTGCTTCTTCTGATTTCCTTTCCTTGTTTGACCAACAGTCATCAGTAAAGTGGCCAAACTTCTTACAACAGTAACAATGAACCTTCTTCTTGTTAAACTTATTCTTTCCATTATGATGTTTCTTCTCATTAGATTTGGAGACTTCTGACTTCTGATAACCACCACCATGTCTCTTCTTGGTCTTTGACCAAGATTGTTTCTGATTCTTCTTACCAGAAGACGCCTTCAGAGCCTACTCTACCTCTCTTTCAGAGGTTCTCTCAATCATACGCAACTCTCGTGCCTCTAGACTGCTCCGCAACTCTTCAATTCTCATGGTGCTAAGGTCCTTAAAGCGCTCAATTGCTACAGCAATGTAACCAAAGTGAGGAGTAAGTGATCTCAGTACCATTTCATCTCATTTGTGATCAGAATCACTCTGGAGATGTAATCAGGTACCTTCTCATTGTTCTTCATGTTGAGATTCTCATACTGCTTACGTAGAGACTGAAGCTTCACCTTCTTCAGTGAAGCATCAGTGTCGTAGCATCGTACTAGTGTGTCGCAGCCTTTGCCGTCGTTGAATCAGTGATCTTCTCAAACATGTTCACATCCACACACTGATGAATGTAGAACAATGCCTTATGATCCTTCTTCCTCGTCTCTCTATGTGTTTTTCTCTGTGCTTCAATTGCATCTGATGCAACCGCTGCGTAACCATCATTGACGAGATCAAGAACATCTTGAATGCAAAACAACACACGCATCCGAATCATCCATCAATTCCAATTCTTTCCATCAAAGACTGGAAGCTTTGTGTTCAAGATACTGTTTCCACTGTTTATCTTCAATCTTGTGCCAGAATTCACTCAGATCTTACCAAACACTCGTGTTTCCCAATCCCTCATAATCAAGAAAAGTGATTTTGTTACGATTTCAATCGAAAGTTCAACGCAAATTCAAAAAACGAAATCAATCACACACGCCTCACGTACACTCGTGTTCCCTTAATGTTTCTGTGAATCCAAACCGGAGTTCTAGATACCAATTATTGGTGCAGAAGAAGAAAGAAGATGAAGATGCTGAAAGAGAGAGAAGTGATAAAAATTGTAACTAACTATTTAACAGAAAAATGATTACAATGTTCACACTACAATTCTATTACATCTGAAGCTTATATAGTATCAGAGCCTAAAAAAAACCCAAATTAATTTCAAATTAAATACAAATTAAAGTGAATATGAATTTTAATCTAACAAAATCAACTTCACTACTTAATCCCTACTTTGAGAAATAGCCATCTAAATTTGGTTTATTTTTAGAAACAACACAACTAAGCTAAAGAAAGCTACAACAGAGGAATATATGATTATTAGTATAAAGAAACAAACTATAAAGTCAAGTCTAAATAGAATTCAAAAGCTTACTCAACTTATCATATATCAGAATGAAATCGATTTGTAGTAAAAAAAAGGCTTAATGCATCCTTTGATCCCTTAACTTAATTTCAGATTTCACTTTCGTCCCTTATTTAATAAACGTTCGTTTTAAGTCCTTTAAATCAAGTTCTGTTAGTCACATTAGTCCTTTCCGTTAAATTTTGTCAAAATCTGTTAAAGTGGGCAGACGTGGTACCAAGCTGGCATTTATTTGGCTGACTTGGAACTATTTTATTAATATTTTATTATTTATAATTTATTAAACATTATTATGCACAATTCTTTCTCACTTCTTCTAACCCTAGTCGTCACCTCTCTTACTCTCTTCTTCCTATCTCTTTCTAATCCTTTTTCAACCATTAAATCCATTCCATTCAGATCTATTGTTACCTCTCTTAAGTTTTTTTGGTTTGGAATAACAAACACTACACATTCTTATGTTTTTTATGTGTTGTTTTGGATTGTGGATCTAAATAATATTACAACAAGATGAGAAAGCAATTGAGAAAGAAACTGCTTTTGATCCTCCTTTGCGGTTTCATGTTCATTCGCTTTGTAAAACGTTGACAGCTTCTAATACTATTACCTATGGTGGGTTTCCTTCTTTTTCTTCCTTCTTTTTCTTCTCCCTCATTGCGTTGTTTCTTCTTTTATTTTTTTTTTCTTATAAACTTATAGCAGAAATTGGAGGTGTTTTGTTTTTTTATAGAACATGTCAAAGTAATCACCTAAATTCTAGATCATCATTTAATATCTTCAATTTACATCTTTTGATTTTTTTTCCACTTAAATTCTACTGTTTTGTTCTGTTTGAGTATGATGTGTGAATTGATTTTTTTTTCAGGGTTATGTTCTGTTACTCTTGTTGTTTTTTACTAATTTACTAATTTAGATCTATTGTTGTTTTTTCAGGGTTATATTATTTCATGGAAGTGAAGAATCATGAATTTTATAATTTCTGTTTTGTTTTCAGGTTGCACAATCTTTTCTGGCAGCTCTGCAAAATGATGAAAGGGAAAACTACCAACTTGATGTCATGTTTCAGGAATCTTTTCTTGAGCAACAGAGTTCTGAAATTGCTTAGATCTGAGTTGTTTTTTTTTTAATTCTTAGTTTGTATAGTGTGAATCACAATATTATGCAAATTTGTGCTAGTTGATTGTTGATTTTTCACACCTTATTTTATTTTTTATGTTCTGTTGTTGTGTTACTCATCACTCCAAAAACAAAACCTCTTAAGTTTAAATAAAATACTAGCTTTTTAATACAAATGTTGATTCAACTTATTAAAAAATGCCTTGTTGTCATGCCATGTAGGCAAAGTTAATGTTTTTTTAGAAAATTTAACGGTAAGGACCAATTTAACTAACGGAACCGTTTTTAAGAGACTAATATGAAACTTTTATTAAATAAAGAACTAAAGTGAAATTTAAAATTAAGTTAAAGGACTTCAGCACTAATTAAGCCTAAAAAAAATTCAGTTACATTGGGAGTTTGTCTCCATGAAAAGGGTGGAATTAATAACCATCCATCAAAACCATATATCCCATCACCTACTAATATTTATTACTTCTTCTATTCCATTTTTATTAGATTTGTGATAAACATCCTTTAAAGGTTATATCATTGATAATGACATGTCAATGTCACTATGGTGCCACATAAATAATATATGTCATGTCATATATATAAATTAAAATTTAATTTTAAAATTTAGTTTAATAAAAATAGAAATTATTATATTTTAAAATTTAAAATAACAAAAATAAATTATCTTTTATTTTAAATTATTTATCTTTTTACACAATATATAGTTTTTTTCAATTTTTTTTATAAATAATAATTATCTTTGTCTAGATTGATAGAATCGTGCCATATGTTTTAATATCATCCATTTATTAATGATTACATAGATTGTTTTAATATCATCCTTTTATTAATGATTACATAGATTGTAATTCCTAATCACCATACAGGTCCTTCATTACCTCTTTCACATATTCCATTCCATCCATTGTAGTCCTCCATTATATCTATTACACCATAATAAATAATATAAGAGTTGGAAAAAAAATTGCCACACACAATTGAAACAAAAATTAGGTCCTTACAAGAAAACCATTAAAGACTCCGTTGTCTCAAAAAAAATTGAAGATGACACGTCATCTCTGATTAATTCTCTATCTCCAACTATGTGAGAGGAACCGTCCAAAAAAGACAGATGATTCTGCAGTTTTGGAACATTTTCTTACCTCAACTTTTAATCTTTGAAAATTTGATGTAGTTTATAAAAACTTTGTGGCAGTTGGTGATTTGGTTATGAAATTACTTTTTATCTTGAATGTTTTTTTCTCTACAGGTGAGAACTTTAGGTCTTTTCTTACAATTAAGTGATTGAAAACATACTTGCTAATGAACTAAGAATAAGAGTGGATAAAAAGAAATTAAAAAAGAGAAAAAGAGTTTGAGACAAGTTTTAGGGTTGTGAAATGTCTTTTTTAAGAATAATCTTATATTTTGAGATAATAATGACAATTTTTTGGATTGATTGAAATAATTATGGAATTTTAATTGATAATGTAAGATCATGCCAGACACATTCATGATCATAAAATTTATTACCATTATAAAACTATTATTAGTTTTAATTATATGCAAATCAATTTATTTATTTTTAATAAAACAAGATTAGAGTGAAAATGGCGTAAGACTAAAAATAAATTGAAGTGATATTGTCAAAATTTCCATGTTTTGATTAAATGAACTTGATCTTATTTGTTCAATATTTATAGCCATATTATCACACTATTATTGTTTTCAATTTAAGTAGTTGGTTTATTCAATATATACAATATACCTAATACATATCACACTTTTTTTAATTTCAATATAATTTAATGCGCATGATTAACATATACAATATATCTGATATATGTCACACTTTTTAAAATTTCAATATAAGTTGTTGATGCATAATTTATTATCATGCATGTCATACTTATTTATAAATAATTTTATTAAGAAATATTATCTTAAATGAAGGTTGTATGCTGCTTGTCGGCCTTATCTATGGGGATTTGGTTGTATCCCGAGTAGGCGTCCATGAAGGACAATAGCGTGTAACCTGCAGAATTGTCGACCAGCTGGTCGATGTTAGGCAAAGGATAAGAGTCTTTCGGGCACGCCCGGTTAAGATCGGTATAGTCAACACACATCCTCCATTTTCCATTATTCTTTTTGACAAGTACAACGTTGGACAGCCAGATTGTGTACATGGCCTCCGAAATAAAATTCGCCTCTAGGAGGTCTTTTACAGCTTTTTTAGCAGCCTCCGCTTTTTCGGGAGATTGCCCACGCCTACGTTGAACTATGGCCATAGCAGCCGGATCTACGGTGAGTTGATGGCAGGCCACCTCGGGGTCAAGGCCGGGCATCTCGGAGGCGCTCCATGCAAACAGACCAGCGTTCTCTCGGAGACATGCCTTCAGCTGCTTCTTTGCCAGGTCGGGGTGTCCAGTGCCAATCTTCACGCTTCGGTCTGGGTCGTCTCCGAGGGGGACGAGCTCGAAGTCTCTGTCCGGGACGGGGCACGCTGGGTGGAGGGGATACCCGTTGTTTTCCGCCTGGAGGTCGAGGTCAGCTGCTCCGCTTTCTTCATGCTCGCCAAGGAACCTGCTGTCGAGGTTGACCGCGTTGACGCGCGGGAGTGGCTTTTGCATAACGTCCGGGGATGACTTCGCTCTGGTCTTGGGCTTGGTGCTGAGGGAACTCATGCCTTTGATTGCAGCGTCGAAGCATCTCCTGGCCGCGTCTATATCCCCGTGCATCGTAACGACCCGGCCCCTGGCCGTGTAGTACTTCATCTTGAGATGGACCGTTGATGGCACTGCCGTAATTTCGGCCAGAGTGGTCCTCCCGAGGATGCAGTTGTAGAGGGACGGACATTCGACCACCAGGAAGCGGGTCTTGACTTGTCGGGCAGTGTATTCGGCCCCGAATGTGACCATCAGTTCAACGTAGCCCCACGGTCTGGTGGTGGTGCTGTTGAACCCCTGCAGATCTGAACCCACGTAAGGGGTCAAATGTCTCTCGTCGAGCTGGAGAATCCCGAACAGGTGAGCGTACATGATGTCGACCGAACTTCCCTGGCCGACAAGGATCCTGCGAACGTCAAAATTCGTCATCTGTGCCCTGACCAAGAGGGGGATAGTGGTGTTGGGCGCTCCGCCTGGAAGCTCTTCAAGGTAGAAGGTGACGGGGCTTGGTTTCCCTTGCACCTTCTCGAAAGTGGTGGTCTTCGCCGATGTTGCGGACTCTAGTTCGTTAAACTTCCGCTTGATCGACCTTACTGACACCTTCTCGTAACCACCTCCGGATATGACAATCGTCTTGGGGAAACCTTCCCACGTGCTGCGGGCAGCGACGGGGTCTTCGTGGGAGAAGTTTACCCACATACTGCAAACTACCTCTTGGCCCTCGATGCTTTCGGGGACAAACAAGTCTTCGGGTCGAGTGACGCTGAGGGCGACCTGCAGCCGACTCTCGTCGGGAGGAGGTGTCGTCTCCTCGACGCTTTGGGCTTCCCGAGCACCGGGACGAGGGGCGTCGTTCTTCTGGGCATACTTCTTTAGGTATCCTTCCTTGATCAGGATCTCAATTGCATCCTTAAGATAGATGCAATCCTCTGTGACATGTCTGTGGCTCCGGTGGAACTTGCAGTGCTTGGACCTGTCTGTGTTTGATTTGGAGGGTGTTGGCTTGGGAAAGCGGACCCCCCTTTCTGAAATTCCGAGTTGGCGCACTCGGAGAGGATTCGCGCGCGGGGAGCGTTGAGCGGCGTGTATCCTGTGAACCGATCTGCAGGACCTCTCGGTTCGCGGGAGTCCCGGGGCGGCCTTCCTTCCTTCTTTCTCCCCCACGTCGGGGGAGAGGAGAGTCTTCATCTCTGTGGCCGCGGGGGCCATCTCGTCGCCGTGAGTCGAGGGCTATTTGAGCGGCCTGCGTCTCCTCGAACTCAATGTACAATTGAGCTCGGAAGAGCAGGTCTTCCAAGTTGCGAGGCTTATGGATGTCCACAGCCTTGTCGAAGTTGGTACCAGTGTGTAGTCCCCGTGCGATCAGGAACTTCTTCATGTCATCGGTCGTGTGGACCTCGACGGCTTCTTTGTTGAATCTCTCGATGTAGTCTCTGAGGGATTCATTCCGTCCTTGGAAGATGGCCTCCAGGAAGGCCACCGTCTTCGAGTGTTGACGAGAGGCGGTGAAATGCCCGGAGAACTGCGTTTTCAGCTGTTTCCAGGACGTGATGGATTCCGGAGCAAGCCTCTTGTACCAAGTCATGGCTACTTTCTGGAGGGTAGTCGGGAAGAGCCTGCACTTGATAGCTCCCCTGACGTTTCTATAGTCGAGCATGGCTTCGAAGTTCTCGATATGATTGTCAAAATCGGTCGTGCCATCGTAGGTCCCTAGTTGTGGGGGATTCTCCATGCCCGCGGGGATAGGTGTGTCCATAATTTCTCTGGACAGAGGAGTCCTCTGGTCGTCTTCATCGCTTCTGGCCGGCGATCTTGACGGAGAGTGGTGATCCCGACCGGGTCCATGCCGTCGAGGAGACTTCTGGGGCAGTTCTTCGGCCTTTCGCCTTCAACTGTGCTTCTCTTCTTGGTCGGGGAACGTCGAGGCTTGCCCTGCAGAGGCGAGCGAGGGGGCTTCTGGGCGACTGCTTGCTGGGGTCGTTCCAGGCGCGGCCGATGGCCCTCATACTATGGGGAGGGGCTGCGAGAGCTAGCCGGGAGATTCCTTTGTGGGGAAGGGGAACGGTTGGGAGACGGTGGGTGACGATGCCTTCGCGGGGAAGAGCGTCGTGGTCGCCCTCTCTCGAGCGCTTCGATCCTGAGATTCTGTTAGGCAATCAATTGGTTGGTCTGGTTGACCAACGCGAACAGGGCCACCGTGCCCGGATCAGCGTTTGGTGCTGGAGCGACTGAATGGTACACGACCGGCGGGATGTCATGTTCGGCGGCGTCGTACGCCACGTCTTCAGAAAAAAAGGGAGGCGGTCTGCCCGTCCCTTACGTCGCCTTCTTCGATGTGGGCGGCAGCGTTGTCCTCACGGTGGTTTCCGTTGTCGAGCTGCGTGAAGGCGGTGTCCGGAGCGTTGTTTCCATGTTGGGTGCTGGTGCTGGCCATGGTAGTTATGAACGGAGAGATTGCTTTGGTTTAACGATGAAGGAAAAATGCGGAAGCAGTTGTCCCCATAGACGGCGCCACTGATCGTACCTGGATCAGACAGTTTGACAGTGGCCAGTAACGTCGTATGGTCTTCAGCTCTGGTGATTGATGATGCGGCGGGGAGGGGGGTGTACCTGCAAGGTACTCCGACACTCAAGTCAGGTAAGGTCAGAGAAAAACAAGTACAAAAAGCAGGTGTGAGTTTAGAATATGAAGTAACCTGGACCTCTCAAGAGAGAGGGTATTTATAGAGAGCCCCCAGCGCGGGGCCAACGGTTGCTTGCACTGGGCTGGATTGCAGGGCCCAATCCAAGTAACTGCCAGGGCTTACGTGGCGTATAAAGACCAGCGCGTGGTCTTTGCCCTGGGGTAATGGTCCCGAGATCTCTGGAAGGTGGGCAGACCGAATCCTTCGGAAGTGGGAGGTTATGAGAGAACATGTCCTCGCGGAGAGGAGCCTTGGTGCGTCGGGGAGAGACGTGCCCTGCAAGGCTTGACGTCTCTGTTCGACGGTCTCTGCTGCATGTGCCCGACACTGCTGAAGGCTGACACGTGCTCGACGCAGGTATTGCATGCGGGCCTTGTTGAGCCGTCCCAGGCCGTGTGGGTTGGGCCTGCCTGTCTGAAGGGTAGGCTCCGGCCCAGTCCAGAACACATATGGTTACTGATATTAAACTAATGATTTAAATTTTAAATAATAACGAGAGTAACTTTAGTATTAATTTAAATACTTTTATAAATAATTCCAAACCAGAAATATTTATATATAGGTATTCAACAAAAGAGATATTTCTAATCATACTTACATAAATTCGGAGATATTTGTATATATGAAAAAATTATATTTATGCTCCAAATATAAATAAAATATGTTCTTTTAAAAATAAAAGACTTTCTTGGTAAAATAATATTATCTTTTTAAAAAAAAAAAAAACACAAATACGCGTCACCAACTGATGCCCGCGGGTATTAATTCTATATGTTTTTAATATAAATTATATTTTTTTTATTTACTAATTTTTATTAATCATATTTTATTTTATTTTCAAATTTTAAATGTAAAAAATGTGTATCACCGACCAGTACTCGTGCGAACGCACAAGTATCCCACTAGATCATCAAATTCAAACTTAGTAGATAACACATAGTATGATAACAAATATGTGATTGTTGATAAGTGTATATTTAATTTATATTTTAAGAAAATCAAAATAATTTTAAAGTTGTATAATTGATTTTTTATGTGTTTCATTATTTTTTTAAATAGATTAATCAAAACCCAAAATAAAAAATTTACAAATAAAATTTATATACGGGAATAAGTTTAATATTGATTCAAATATTTGTATAAATAATTTCAAATTAAAAATAATATTACTATACGGGAAAAATATATATGGTTAGGTAAAATATTTTATATACGGGCGCACGAAAAATTCTACTTATAAAATAAAATATCAGTATTAAATACTTTTTGTTATACAAAAACAAATATAAATTCTACATTTATATTTTTTTAAAATAATATTTATACACGAAAAAAAATTGTTGTTCTATTTATATTTCATCTTCTACATATATATTTTTTTTAAATAATAAAAATTTTGGATTACTAATTTTTATTATTTCTATTTTTTTTTCAAATTTTAAACGTAGACAAATACGCGTCATCGACGGGTATCCTTGAGAAGACACCGGTATTCCGCTAGTTTTTCTCAAAAGATTAAAACAAACCAATAAGAGATATTTTTCTCAAAGGGTGGGTAATGTACCTTCCACCAATCATATGATATCATCTAATTTTAACACATTTAATTATTTATTAAATAGTATAATTGTTTGTTGCTTTCAAAATATTTTACACTGAAGGTAACTTTACCCAACTTTTTGAGTTGGGTAGATAAGAATTCACCATTCTCAAAATATACTACTCTCTCTCTTGTGACTCAATGATAGGGAAATTAATAAAATAATTAATATCAGTTAGATGAATTTTATTAGTATTTTGATGTATTAGGAGTTATTTTATATTATGATGTTTTCTAGAATATTCTTAGGACAGTTTGAGTTTTTAATAGTTGTTGGGCTTTTAGGTTAGATTATCCATTAGTGACATTATATAATGTAGGGTCTTTGACACATTTGGGATATGAATGAAAAGAAATGAAGTTTAATTTTAATAGTTTAGTTTTATCTTTTTCTTATTTTTTAATGCTTTTCATAGTTTTGTTAATTTAGAGTTTTTCTTCCTAACAATTTTGTGCTTTCATTGATACCCACAAGACCACCATATTCCCCTTGAACCAAACACAAGACCCATATATGTTAAACCCTGCAGATACCCACACTCACAAAAAGAAGCCATGACTTCCATTATCCAAGACATGCTACAACAGGGAATCATAATTCCAAGTCACAACCCATTTTCCTCACCCGTCCTACTTGTAAAAAAAAAGATGGAACTTGGCGTTTTTGCGTGGATTATCGTGCTCTAAACGCTGTTACTATCAAAGATCGTTTTCCAATTCCCACCATTGATGAGCTATTAGTTGAATTGGGAAGTGCCAAATTTTTCACAAAGTTAGACTTACGCTCAAGTTATCATCAGATACGAGTGGCAGCGGAAGACACACATAAAACAGCTTTTCGGACATTTGATGGGCACTACGAATTTCTCGTAATGCCCTTTGGGCTCACTAATGCCCCATCCACCTTTCAATCAGCCATGAACGACCTTTTGCGACCTCACTTAAGAAAATTCGTTTTAGTTTTTTTTATGACATATTGGTTTATAGTCCTACTTTCAGTGACCATGTTTCTCATTTGCAGGTTATTTTTGAGTTGTTATACTCCAATTTTTTTTATGTGAAGCTATCCAAGTGTGTGTTTGCAGTGAATCAAGTGCATTACCTTGGTCATGTCATTTCTGTAGATGGTGTTGCACCCGATCCGGACAAGGTCAAGGCCATATCGGACTGGCCTCAACCACGTTCTCTCACAGCTTTTCGTGGCTTTTTGGGTCTTACAGGTTTTTATCGTCGTTTTGTGCGCAACTATGCTACTCTCGCCGCTCCCCTCACCGACTTATTACGTGGCACTAAATTAATATGGAGTACAGAGGCGGCCAAAGCCTTTACAACATTACAACAAACTATGACCGACATGCCGGTCTTGGCTCTACCAGATTTTACAAAGAAATTCATCATTGAGACGGATGCTTCGGGCGTGGCGATTGGTGCAGTTTTGTCCCAAGGTGGTCATCCAATTGCTTTCTTCAGTAAGAAACTATGTCCTCGTATGCAGTCCTCCTCAGTTTATGCGCGGGAGATGTTCGCCATCACTGAATCTGTAAAGAAATGGCGTCAATATCTTTTAGGACAAAAATTTGATATTCACACTGATCAAAAGAGTTTGAGAAACCTTCTTCTCCAAAAAAAACTCAAACTGTCCTAAGAGTATTCTAGAAAACATCATAATATAAAATAACTCCTAATACATCAAAATACTAATAAAATTCATCTAACTAATATTAATTATTTTACTAATCTCCCTATCATTGTTAGGAAGAAAAACTCTAAATTAACAAAACTATGAAAAGCATTAAAAAATAAGAGAAAGATAAAACTAAACTATTAAAATTAAACTTCATTTCTTTTCATTCATATCCCAAATGTGTCAAAGACACTACATTAAATAATGTCACTAATGAATAATCTAACCTAAAAGCCCAACAACTATTAAAAACCCAAACTGTCCTAAGAATATTCTAGAAAACATCATAATATAAAATAACTCCTAATACATCAAAATACTAATAAAATTCATCTAACTAATATTAATTATTTTATTAATCTCCCTATCATTACCGTGGGGTTCACTTGAACCTTGTCCTCAAGGTTCTAAAATTAACACTTAAAGAAATAAAAGTGTCTAAAAAAATATAAATGTTTTTTTTTAAATGTGAGTTTAGCATTTTGTGATGAAAGGGTTGGAAAAAGTGAATGTAGAATTTTAGGAAAGTGGTTAAAAGAGTGGGTGGACAGGTTGCAGAATTTTGAAAAAAAAAAGGGTATAAAAGAGTGGGGAACAGTTGTTAGTGGGTCCCAAGCGAACAAAAAAATGAAAAAAAAAAAACGTGTAGAGCATGTGTGTAGCCATTAATTTGTTCATTTTTTTTCCTTTGTTCTCTCTTTTTTTTCACTCTTTTTTTTTCACGTCATTTGTCTTATCTTTTTCTTTCCTTTCTGCTTCTTCCACTTGTTTCTTTCTCTTTCTCTTTTCATTTTCTTTTCTCACTTCTTTTTTTTTTTCAATCAATACAAAATAAGAAATAAAATGGTCAATGAAATAAAAAATGATGGTGGTTCCGGCGGCGGTAACAATGCCGTAATTAGAAATGAAGCTTTTTCAGGTGGCTTTGATGGTAGAGGTTGCAAATCTGAAAGTTTCGCCGGAGGAGGTGGTACCGGAGATGAAGTCAGAAGTGACGTTTTCATCAGAAATGACGTCGAATTTCTCGTCAGAATCTGAAATGTCGTCTGAGATATGTCCACCTCTTTGGACTTCAACGATTCATCTTTTGATTGTTCCAGTGGCGGCGGATCTGGTGGTTCTGGTAATAATATCGGAGATGATGACAGAGATATCGCCGGAGGCGGTTTCAAATCCGGTAGTTTGGTAGAAAGAGATGATACATAAGTTGTCATCAGAAGTGATGTTGGGTCTGTTGCTGGCGTCGGCAATATCGCCGGAGAAGTTCCCGAAAATTTCTCCGAAAAAATTCTTTGTTTTCTTTCCCTATCCGACTCCTCCATGAACGATGGTGGTTGGGTTTCATACATGTTTGGTTGTTCTAGTTGTCTTTCATACAGATCTGATGATTTTTTCTTATAAGAAAATTGTGATGCTTTGAGAGAATAACCAAAATTTTGAATCAATTCCTTCAACTCTTCTCTATTTTCATTTTTGATTTTCTGACTTTCAATCAAATATTGTTTTAGGGTTTCTAATTGGGAATAGAAATCTTGAGATTGAGGTTGGTAACTTGAATGTTCATGGAAGGTGGAAAATGATTGTTGAGATGAAGTAGAAATTATGTGTTGTTGTTGTTGATATGGAATGTATGAAGTGTATGGGGTGTAGAAATGATAATATGGATATGCCATGGAAGGGAGATTGAGTACAGTAATGAAAGCACCAAATTGTTAGGAAGAAAAACTCTAAATTAACAAAAGTATGAAAAGCATTAAAAAATAAGAGAAAGATAAAACTAAACTATTAAAATTAAACTTCATTTCTTTTCATTCATATCCCAAATGTGTCAAAGACACTACATTATATAATGTCACTAATGGATAATCTAACCTAAAAGCCCAACAACTATTAAAAACCCAAACTGTCCTAAAAATATTCTAGAAAACATCATAATATAAAATAACTCCTAATACATCAAAATACTAATAAAATTCATCTAACTAATATTAATTATTTTATTAATCTCCCTATCACTCACGAAGGGGTGGTTCTCCATATCAGTGACATTTCCATAAAAGAAGGAGACCGTGACTTTTTTTTCGACCTCAACTTTCTCTCATCATCTCTATCTCTCACATTCAAAAATATCTCATAAAAATACCTCAAATATCTGATAGAAGACTTTCACTCAAAGATCTCATGATCCCTCTTCACCTTCTCTACTTATCCGCGCCCCCTTTTTCTTTCAGTTTCACCACCTCCTTTCCTCTTCATCAACAATACACTATAACCTCATTTTTTTGTCCTCACCATCATCCATAAACTCAAACAAACATCACTACTCCATCTTTTAGTATCATCATCATCTCAAAAAAAGCACACATCACCATCATCAAACTCTTCCAAGCTCCAACCACAAAACCACTTATCCACTCTCATTTTTATCAACAACAACACATTCCAAATCAAACATTTATCACAAACATCACACAAACAATCCAAAAAATGGAAAAGAAAAGGTGAAAAACAATAACCATAAATCTCCGCCCGTACGCAAAACCCCATCACCACCTTAACTCCTCCCTCAAACCGCAATTGCACAACCTTCGCGTTGCCATTCCCCACGCTGTAACATCATAACAACAACAACACATACAAGACAAAAATAAAACAGAGTGAAATTCAACAAGAATTCGAAACTGGAATCATATCAGTCTACATCACTACGAATCATATCAGTCTACTAATAACTATCAGAAAGATATGCTTGACCCCTACTTCATGCATCCCAGTGACAACCCGGGTATTACCTTCGTCACACCGCCTCTCAACAATCTCAACTACCATTCATGGAGTCGCTCCATCATGGTGGCTCTCCGATCCAAGAACAAACTGGCTTTCCTCGAAGGTACTCTTCCTCGCCCTAATGATTCTGATCCTCTCTCCATGGCGTGGGATCGCTGCAATACGATGGTCATGGCATGGGTCACAAATTCTGTTGAACCTGACATTGCCCAAAGCATTCTCTGGATGGACACTTCTATGTGTTCACCATACCATGTTAAGAAATGTAGTTGGGCCTAACTCAACCCTATAAAACCGGTTGGTAGAGTGAGGATTACCCCCACTTATAAACACATGTTCATGCCATATATTATCCGATGTGGGACTCTTAACACACCCCTCACGCTCAGGACTAGACAACTGAAGCATGGAAATAAATTGTGGGTGGCTCGATAGCGGAAACCATAGAAGGTGGCCCACCGGATCTTAAACCAGGCTCTGATACCATGTTAAACCTAGCTCCCCTAGGCTCATGATGAAAGAGAAAAAGAAATACAAGAGATAGAGAAAACATAAATTATTATTATTATCTCAGTTCAATTCTCATCGTACAAGGCAAGGCTTATAATATATATATACAATAATTGTAACAGAAAAGTAACGGTCAAAAAATATAACCTAATCTATTTTAACAAAACGGAGAGAAGGAGACGAGGGAGAAAAAGGAACCGAATATATCTCTGATGCAAAACGCAACATCCAAGTCGTGACCACATCGCTCTCGATACCAACCACATTTCCATCCACCGTCGTTTGTAAACGTGACCACTACGAGTCATCGCCCTTCGCCGCCGGAGAAAGTCTTCTGATTGGGTTGTTTTTGCTGTTGCGTCCTGTGGACTAGGAAAGGGAAGAGGGAGATTTTCAGAACATTGAAATTTGGGGAAGAAGGCCTGCATCAAGTTTTTTATATAAAAAAACAAGGTCAAACTTTCTTTTTGCTTTTAAGTTAAATACTCTTATTTATTATTATTATTTTTTAGAGAAATGATATTCCTACACTATTTTCTTATACTTACACAGTATAATAAAATTTTTATTTTATTTTTATTTTTTTTAATTTTTTTTTAAAAATTTTTTTTATTAAAGAATATTGATATAGAATTATGTGATTCACCAACTTTATAACTTCATTAACCAATTTTTTGCATTATATTAACCAACTTTAAGTATGGTTAAAAATTCATTTTAATATCTGAATGGTTATTAACCAAGTTCATAACTGTATTAACCAATTTTTTGATTTCCATTAACCAACTTTGATTTACAACTAAAAATTATTTTTAATATCTGGACATTTATTAATCAAGTTCATCACTCTATTAACCATTTTTTACATTTTATTAACCAACTTTATTTCATAATTTTAAAGTAACTGTTCATGGGTACTGTTCACAGATACTGTTCAAACACTGTTCATGCACTGTTCATTTACGATTCATAAAAGAAATATTTTTTTATTCTAAAAAACACTGTTTACCGTATTTATACGGTGAACAGTGTATACAGTGTAGGTATTGGTGTAAGAAAAGGGTGTTGCTCTATTTCTTATTATTATTTATTTTCAATTTTTTTAAAGATGGTTTAATGTAACGATGGGCTTGACTTCAAACATAGGAACTTATTGTCTTTACACCTTGTACTCATTTTTGCACTCTTATTGTCTTTTCCATTTTTTTTCTTGTCTTTTTTATTATTATTTTAAATTAGTAAGCCATTAATTAATTAATTACTTGATTTAGATGATTAAAATTTAAATTAGCTAATTATTAGACTTTATAGATGCACTGCAATTTCATAATTAAAATTCGATTTAATTTCAGAAACTACTTGAATGCATAATGTTTTGTTGACCGACCTCAGACAGGGTTGATTCCTATATGAATTGCCTTACAATTTCTTAACATAACACTAAATTTCAATTGTTAACTATGATTTATTTCAAAATTCTTCTCTTTTTCTGATTTATTTTCACATTGATTTCATTATTGTTTACATTTTGTTATTTACAGTTGTTCATATAAGTTTACATTGTTAATTACTGTATTATATATCCTCATTCGGCAAATTGTATCCCCATTCCCAAAATATGTAATAATTTTACCGCTTTCCTTTACTGTTTATTGTATTAGTTGATTGTTAATTCAAAAAATTAAAATCAACAACTTTTAGAAAAGAACAAATAAAAACCTCGATCCAACATCGAGTCTTTTTTCCAAATCAAATTCAATTGAATGCAACGTCTAGCATCACCCCAGCCACATCCAAATTATTTTCATAATCAACTTACAACACTTGGTCAAACGTCAAGTTGTTGATGCAAAATTTTTGTAATAAAATTGGAAGACAAGATTGAGAGATGCACATCTCTTTAGACCCTTTAATAGTCGAGCATTCAGAGCACACCGAATTCCAAATAACTATTTGGTTTTTAAAATCAATAAACCATTTAGAATAAAGGGATAGTGAAATCACACTCATGTGAATCCCGAGTAAACGTGCGCTTGGTGTACACCTTTGCTCAAAGGTTTACACACTTCCCACAAAGCAAATTAAACCCTTTTTAAAAATGAGTATGATTTATCCATGTCGATGTGAAATAAACAAAGACTTTCGTCTATAAGAGTGAGCAGTAAGTAAATGTTTAAAACACTCGATATATCTAAAGGATTACTCCTTAAAAGCAACCAACCTAGTAGTTCTTAGTAACTAGAACTACAGAGCTCTGATTTCTCATTAGACCGTGAGAATACGTAGTCACAAGATTCTGATATCTTGACAAGCACATTAATAATAAAAAGCCCTAAGTCTTTCCTTTCTTTCTTTCTCTTTCCTCACTCGATAAGTAGAAGATCACAAACTAATATCATGCTAACACTCTAACACAAAACTAACTAAATGGGCCCCATCGAGTATAATGGATGTGAGGGGTGTTAATACCCTTCCCTTGCATAACCGACTCCCGAACCTGCTTTGGTTGCGGCGACCAATTTTTTTTTTTTGTTTTTTTTATGGGTTTTATCGATATTTTCCCTTTCCCTCTTTAGAAATAAATAAAGTTTGATCGCGACTCTGTTTTGTTTATATTTCGAGCATTCCTTAGGCCCAGGTCTTTTTTCGTGACGTGACACTCATTAACAAGAATAAAACATAAGGAAAAGAGAGAAAATGAATCAAACAAATCTGAATCCGCACACATTCCACACTGGAAACGCATAAGCACTTCACACATCGTAGGAAGTCGCGCTAGGCACCACTCAAAATCACCTTATTTTATTCACCCCATAGTCAGAAGTCGTGCGGTATCGATTTCACCCTATTTTATTCAAATCTTTATTTTATTTTATTTTATTATTGAGTTTTAGTATTGTTTCCATGGAAGTAAGATGCTTACGTGGCACATTCTAAGTGATGCCTGTCGTATCTCGAAAAAAAATACGACCTCGCGAGCATATCGCACGCTCGCGGATGACTTAGAGATTCGCCATCTAATTTTATTTATTCCTAAGGAAAGGTAAAATAACGATAAAACCTAAAGGGAAAAAGGGATAAAACGGTCATCACAACCAAATATGGGTTCAGGAGTCGGTTATGCAAGGAGAAAGTATAACACCCTTCACATCTATTGTACTCAACGAAAACTCCCTATAGTTCTAAGGTTGATGGTTTGCTAAAAGTATGTTTGTATTATTTTATTTATTTATTAAGGATATTTACAAAAAGAGATATTATTTACAAAAGAAAAGAAAAAAAAAGGTTTTTTTAATTATCGTGCTCGCCAAGGTTCCTAAATCTCGTGCCTACGTATTCTCAAAGTGCCGTGAGAAAATCAGAGTTTCGTAGTTCATAAAAATAGTGTGTTTTGGTTGATTTTATAGCTAGATTTTAAGTCATTCTTGCGTTTAAACATTGGCTTGTATGCCCGCACGATAGAGGATTAAGCGCTCGTTTGCATTTCGCATCAAAATGACTTAACCTATCCTGTTATGAAATTTTTTTGAAATAAGTGCACAAGGGCATAAAAGAGATTTGATGTGGTGAAGTTGATTTTAAAGGCTTTGAATTTTGAATAATCGGTCGATGCGGCGTGTGTCAGCCAATCAATTACTTAGGGACGTGGTAGATATTCATCCACCTATCGATTTTATTTGCAAAAAAGAATTGAATTAATTTGATTTATGAAAATATTTGGTGATTATGTTCGAGGTATGAAAAGTTATTTGCAAATGAAGAGTTATTTTATATTTTTTAAAATTTAAATGAAAAAAAACGTGTTTTTGTATGCTATGAATTTTGAATAAAATAACTAAAGGACAAATTTTTAATTTAAGTGACATAAGAGACATTTTTTATATTTTTGAATTTTAATAAAAAAGAAAAAATGTTTTTGGTATTTTAAGTTTAAAAGGAAAAATGAATATGTTTAGTTTATTATAAATTAGACAACCTATTTAAATTATTAAACAAATTTTGAAAGTTAATCTATCTAATTCTAAAATAAAACTAAAAGAAGGAGATTAAATTAAAATGGGTGATTTAGCCAAACTAATGATAAGATTAGAACTAATATAATTAAATTAACTAATTTGAAGATTTAATTAAAAATTAAAATAAATAAAAGTCTAAAGTAATTAAGTTAAATAACCATTATATTGATTAAAATGAGAATTTAATTTTAAAAAAAAAGAAGAAAATGAGGTGTATTTTACGTTGATTGGTAAAGGAAGAAGTGTGTAAACAGCAAGGGGCCCAACCCAATACCCCTTAGCCCAGTCAGAAAAAGAAATAAAATAAACAAAATTAAATAAAAATGAGGAAAAACACGTGAAAAAATGTAGACCATTGGATCAGACTACCAAAGGAAGCCAAGGTTCACTCTAGGATGTTGGATCAGTTGACCATCAGGGTGTCAACTGAGCCAATGAATGAGAGGGATAGTGCATGGTATGTATGATATGTGTGTCTGTGTGAATAAAGGTCAAAGTATGACCATCAGAAGACTCCTACAGAGCCACATTGATATGATCAAAGGCAATGCAAAGAGGGTATTTACGTGAACTCTCTTCAGAGTTAACTTCATTTTGCATTTTCTTTTCTCTTTCTTCCTTTCTTCCTCTATTCTCTCCCTCTCTTCTCTCCTCCTCGCTCCCACATCTCTCTAGACCTCTCCCTTCTGACCACTCTCAACCCTTACTCCGGCCACCCCAAAACCTTCTAGCCACTGTACCCCAACATCAAACACCTAACAACCTTTATTGGTGTTCATCCTATGATGAATGCCAAACCCAGATCTTCAACCAACCCATTAACCCTAGGTCGAACCCTAGGAACCCTAACACATAGATGAACCCTAACCCTACTTCAACGACTCAAACCCAAATTTCTTATGAACCCTAGCAACATTAACATGCACCATAAACTTAACCCCAATAACTCTAACTACCTAGAACCCTAACCTTCACCTTCTTCTTCATCCTTCAGCCACCAACCATAAACCTACCCAGATATGTACCCAAACTCATCCAATTCCAACCTCCCTTCCTAAACTATAGATCAAAACCCCCTAACCACTAAATCCTATATGAAACAAGCAAATCCAAACAAACCATTTCAAACCCTAATCACCCCCAACCTTTTCTGTTTGAACCAAAACTAAACTCTTCCCAAACCTAAATCAAGATGGGTGTTGGAGATTTTCAAGATTCAAGATTGGTGTTGAAGATTTTAGGGTTTAGGGCTGTTGTTCTTTAGTGTGAAGAACAACAACTTTTAGGTATAGTATTTGTGAATCATGAATCCTTCCAATGTAATTTTTTAGGTTTGTTTTTATAGTGAAAAGTTAGGGTTAGCATTTTAGGTTAGATATGTTAGCTTATGAAGTTTTGGATGTGATTTGTTAGTTTTGAGGCAAATTCAAATGTAACCAAAAATCAAAGTAATGAAAGGATTTGCTATTTTTGTTTTGTCTTCAAATTTAATTTGATCTATTATGATTCCATTTTTCACACTACTTGAGTGTTTTTGGGTTCTATTGACCGTTTGACTTACTGACTCAGCATAATAATAATACTAATATTACTAAGTAACCTAATAACAAAATAATATGTGAATAAAAATAGTAACAAAATAATATCTACATTCAAAACAAGGATAATAATAATAATAATAATAATAATAATAATAATAATAATAATAATAATAATAATAATACCCCTAATAAAATGACTAATAAATGAAAAATAGAAAATAATACAATCCAGCATTAAAAACGAAAATAGCAATAAAGCTACAAAATGAAAATAAAAATAAAAGCAACTACAATAATAACAAGGAATGAATAACTTAATGGACAAAAATATAATAAAATAACAAATATGCAAATTAGGCTAAAAATAAATAGTAGAAGATAAAACATCAGGATGGATTCAGATAAAACATCATGCTTCAGATGATCATGGTTACTCAAATGAAATGAAACTAGCACAAAGGCCCGCATGCAATAGACCTACAGTGACGCAGGATGTAAACTTAAAAAGACTCGGTTGGATAAAATGAAATGGTCAAATTTTAGGATATGACAGCGTCACGTCACTTATTTTTATAAAAATAATTTATAATTTTTTTAATATAATTATTAATTTAATTAATGTTTATTAGAGTCCCGCGGGTTAATGAATCAGTGGTTAATTTGTAAAATAAATTTTTACAAGAGACAAGATTCAAACTCATTCCCTCTTCCATAATAACCAATGCCATTGTCGTCCAAGTCATTCAACATTTGTGAAATTCCTTCTTTCAAACATATATAACCCATTTCAAATATATTAGAACTAAAAAAGCAAGAAATTGTTTCAGCAAACCCATAACCTGAAAATAATACACATAACCTTTTACTCAATCTTACAAACTATCACAACGTATTAATTAACATACAGACAAACTCAATTAAACTATCGCACCTGCATGAAACACTTTGTAAGATGCATAACAAATGTTACAAATTGAAGTATCATTATTATTGTCTTCTATGCTAAAAAGTTGCCCATGAAAAATGCTAAGAAAAAAATTGATGTAACCTTCCATCATAGCTTTAAACACCACAGCATCCTTGTCCAATTTTTCCTCAAATATACATTAAGCATCATTGAAAGAGCATTTATTCATGTAACCAAAGATGAGTAACATCGAAGATGTCACATTCTTCTCCGACATCACACCAGACACAGTCCTTCTATAGCCAACCCTCTCATTCTTAACATAAGAGTCAATCAATATAGTACAAAGAACATCATCTTTCGTAACATCACATTTAAGAATCTGCGCATGTACCATGATTCTTCCAATATATATTTGTGAAACTCCTTCTTTCAAATATATATTAACTTATTAACTTATGAAACACACAGCTAGTAAACATTACTCAAATTAATAATCATATTAAATAAAATTATTTTTATAAAAATAAGTCACATGGCAAAATTTTGTGACTTTATACCACTAGGCTCTAGGCTCTGCCACGTCAAATCCATCATAAATTCAAATGTCAACTATACAAAACTGAAAAGAGTCCACCAAAAAACCAAATAATATGAAAAAAAAAAAGACCAAAAAAAATTAGTTTATTTAGGTGAGAACTAAAATATTATAAAAATTAAAATATGGGGACTAAAATTTTATTTAGCCTAATTTATAATTAACGAATGTTACTCATAGTGAAATATCCATATAAATCTAACAAATTACTATTAACTTGTTAACTTATGAAACACACAGCTAACTATAGAATTTTTTTCTGCCCTGCCATACTATTAAAAAGTATTTTTCATAATGCCATCAGTTTCCACATATATATATCTGAATGCCATTTTTTTAAAAAAATCAGATTTTTGATCCAAGGTTGCCGCCCTTTCAATGGGCGGAAGAGTGAAAATAAAAAAGGTGCCGCCCTTTCAATGGGCGGCATTGTACAAAATGGTCACATATCTATACCAATTCATGTAGTCCCTACTGTGTTTACATTTGGTTTCCATGACATTTCCTTGTAGGACAGTTTGGTGACGATTTATCTATTGTTGACGTTCTTGTCTATTATGGTCTCTCCAATTAGGAAATTTCCACACCTCGTTCGTCGTACTCTTGTGGTACTTCTCCATGCTTGTAGGTGGACCAAGAATGTCTTGTTGAATCCCAAATTGGAGTTTCACCCTATCCGAATTATGAGTTTCAACATAAATGAAACAAAATATGAATGTTGTAGAACTCCACATGTCGCGTTCAGTCGGATCCTCATCTTCAAGTCTAAGATATGGCCTCCATAGAAACTATAATGTAGTTAAAAAAGGATTAGAGTTAAAAAAATATAAATAAATTTAAATGATAGTAGTATAAGTGTTAGAGATAATACATCATCTTCCTTGAAATGATCGAAGAACGTCCGATATCCAGGAGCACAATGATAAGGGGTTTGTTCGTAATTCATCCCATATGCGGACCACTTATAAAATAAATAAGTAGTTAGTAAAAATTATAGATAAAAAATATATAGAAAGAAATTTTGTATACTTACTTGGTCACATATGGAAAGTGCTATGGATTGGGGTTTATTGGTGTCAGTCTGGGCATTCTGGACTATCCCCAAGCTTGAATCAAAACGCCACAAGCAGCAAAATTATCCACATTTTTTCTTGCGCATCTACACAAATTTCTATATAGATGCGCTAAGGTAGCAGCGCCCCAACTATAACTACTTATTTGATTTAAATCTTATAATAATGGTAAAAATTGAAGATGGATAGTATTACCATTAGTATCAGGAAATAAAAAGCATGCAAAAAGCAATAAAATATAAATTCTAGTTTTATAAATTTTCAGTTCCTCGGGAGACTCCTTGTTCAATATCAAGCCACGATAAATTTTTTTAGCCATGTAATTCTAATGCTTTGGCCCTTCATATCACCTCGATCCAATAACACCCACAATAGTTCTTCCACTAAATTGTAATTTACGTTTGTGTTACCAACAACCGCTAACCCATCCACACGCAGACCTAACAACATATGCACATCCTCCAAAGTCACCGTGCATTCACCTGTGGGAAAGTGAAATGTGTGGGTTTCTGGCATCCATCTTTCGCACAAGGCGAGAAGAAATTTTTGATCAATTCCATATGAAGTTATGTTGATGACGTGACCGAAACCCGCTTGAACCAAATACGGTTGGATAATCTCATCGGGTTCTATCTGGCATCCATCTTTCGCACAAGGGGAGAAGAAATTTTTGATCAATTCCATATGAAGTTATGTTGATGATGTGACCGAAACCCGCTTGAACCAAATACGGTTGGATAATCTCATCGGGTTCTATGTATTTGTATGAGCGTGGTTTGAAGTTTTTTTCATCCTACAAAAAAGTATATAACATTATAACAATATATATTAAAATAATTATACATTATAATTATAATTATAATTATAAGCAATTTATATAAAAACATTAAAACATTATAATTATAATTATAAGCATTATAAACATTAGAATTATAATTTTATAAACATTATAATAAACATTATAAACATTAGAATTATAATTTTATAAACATTATAATAAACATTATAGACATTAGAATTATAGTTTTATAAACATTATAATAAACATTATAAACATTAGAATTATAAACATTATAAACTTACATATGATGTAATGTTTGCAGGAGTTTCTCGATGATCTTCTCCTAATGTTAACAAAGCCATTTTGTATGAATGAAAGTAGAGAATTTTGTAAGATTGGTAGTAGAGAATTTTGTGATGAGATGAATTTTGTGATGAAATGATAAGATATTTATAGGAGTTAAAGATGATAAATGTGCAGAAAATTGTAGGTAAAAAAATTAATGAATGCTGGTAGTATAAAGGGGTACGTGTTTCTTGCATGCAGACAAGAATTTAATGTTGTTGACTTCCGCCTTTTCAATGGGCGGCAACATTATTCGTGTCAGAGTGCCGACACCTGAATGGGCGGCAGCATTCAATTTTCTCTGACTGCCAGGCCCTGAATGGGCGGCGGTGTTATTCGTTTTTCAGCTTTTTTCAGGCCTGTCGGGCCCTGAATGGGCGAAAATGTGTTTCTTTTTTGAATGGGCGACTGTGTGTTTGCCATAAAGCAATATCACATGAAACATTGCGTGGATTATAAGATGATGGATTCTGACAAGAAGAGATACATAATTTGTTGCAAAAATGATTCCTGCAAGTTTCGTCTATTGGCGTCCTACAGAAAAAGAAGTGACTTGTGGGAGATAGGCATTATGAACCCCCCACATAGTTGTTCAACAACTATGTTTAACCAGGATCATCGAAAACTTACCTCTCAGCTAATGTCTCAACTATTAATGCCATTTGTAGACAAGGATCCTTCCATTAAGGTGAGTGTTTGCATCAATAAAATTGTTTCTGAATACAATTTTACTCTGTTTTACAGTAAGACATGGATTGCAAGGAACAAAGCAATCGAACAGGTATAAGGTAACTGGGAGAACTCATACAATGAACTTCCAAATTTCCTGTTAGCACTTAAAAAATTTGTTCCGGGTACAGTGCTAGAAATAGAAACACTACCCATGTATACAGATGACGAAATAATTGTTGAAGGGAAACACATCTTCCACCGGCTATTCTGGGCATTCCAACCATGCATCAGAGGTTTTACATATTGCAAGCCTATACTTCAAATTGGTGGAACCTGGTTATACGGTAAGTATAAGGGCACACTGCTTCTGGCGGTGGCACAAGATGGCAACAACAATATTTTCTCAGTTGCTTTTGCCCTTGTGGAAGGTGGGACGGCTGAAGGTTAGGGGTTTTTTCTTCAGAATTTGAGGAGGCATGTTGCTTCACAACTAGACCTATGTTTGATTTTAGACCGACATGCATCGATTGAAAGTGCATACAACAATCTGGAAAATGGTTGACATAATCCCCCATCGGTGCATGTTCATTGTATCTGACACATTGCGCAGAATTTTATGAGAGAAATCAAGGACAGGAACCTATGACAAAAAGTCATTAACATGGGTAAGTATAGTTGATAACATTAAACCTTTGTCAAAAACATATATTATATCTTTGTCCATTATAGATATCATAAAATTCACAAATAAAATTTTCTTTTTATGCAGGGTGCATTAAACCAACCAACATTTCATTACTACCGGTCTGAAATTGACATGGCGAATGTTGATGCTTTAAGGTGGCTTGACAATATTCCAGCCAAAAAATAGACGAGGGCATTTGACGGGGGTCGATGTTGGGGTCACATGACTACCAACCTTGTTGAGTCATTGAATGTTGTCTTTAAAGGCACCAGTAATTTGCCCATTACAACATTGGTAAGTGCAACATATTATAGACTGGGATCATTATTTACTGAAAGGGATGCAAAGTGGAGTGCTGTGTTGAATTCTGGCCAGACATTTACAGAAAATTGCCTCAAGGCGATGAAAGAAGAAACAACAAAATCCAGCACACATTAAGTCAGAATTTTTGACTACACTAACAATATTTTCAGTGTGAAGGAAACAATGGACCATGGTGAGGGGAAATCTATGGGACATTATAAGGTCAACCTACTAAACAGTTGGTGTGACTACGGAAAGTTTCAAGCATACCATGTCCCTTGCTCATATGTTATCGCTGCATGTTCTAATGTGCGTCACGACGCTTACGCTCTTTTGTCCGACGTTTACACGGTTGCAAACCTGTTTGGGGTTTACAACACAAGTTTTCTAGTGCTGCCTTACGATGAATATTGGCCCGTTTATGAAGGAGATCAAATTTGCCATAACCCAAGAATGCGGAGGAACAAGAAAGGTCGCCTAGTGAGCACACGTATTAGAACGGAAATGGATAACTTTGATAAGCTTGAGATAAACTGTTCCATGTGTCGTCAAACAGGCCACAATCGAACCCAGTGTCCCAATGTGGGAACAAGCAATCGTTAGTGTTTTATTTTATTATCATGTATTGCTCTCAAATTAATATCAAACTTCTCAATTTTCTGAACCATTAATCATTGAGTACCACATTTCAATAGCAAAAAATCAAATATCACAAACCAAACAACTTTATGCTTCATTAAATAACGCAACACATACATAAATAACAAAACATAATTCAACATAGATAAAAATACTTAAAAATAACGTTTAACACAACATTTAACACAACTTATCTAACTGATTGCAACTATCAATCTGATTTCATTTTGTCCAAACATCATTTCCCTCGCTTCCTTATCACTGTTGATTCGCACCCACCCACGACGGGCATCATACCTCTCAATACTTCTGATTTTTTCCCCTTCCGGTATGTCTCATTCTAACCAACGCTTCAACTCCATCTGTAGCTGCTCTAAACTACAGATGTTCCAGAAAAGCATATCCATAGCCGGTTTTTCTCTTGAAAAAATTACTTTCCCCCAGTGGCGAAGATACATCTTCAAAATAATAAAAGGAATTTAAAATAGATGTGAAATTTTGTTCACACCACACCTCTATTTATATCAATGCCGACACTGTACAGAAATAATAAAATATTAAAAGGTTCCGCCCATTGCAGTGTCGGCACTGTACAGAAATAATAAAATATTAAAAGGTTCCGTCCATTGCAGTGTCAACACTGTACAGAAATAATGAAATATTAAAAGGTTCCGCCCATTGTAGTGTCGGCACCGTACAGATATAATAAAATATTAAAAGGTTCCGCCCATTGCAATGCCGGCACTGTACATAAATAATAAAATACTAAAAGGTTCCGCCCATTGCAGTGTCGGCAGTGTACTACAATACTAAAATAATAAAATTTTATTATTAATAATAATTTATATTATTTATTGTTAATTATATTAACAATTAATATTAATTACAATAATTGTGAATATATTCATAATAATATTAATTGTTAATATAATAATAATAATTATATTAACATAATTATATATTAATAAATAATATTAATTAATATTATTAATGAATTTTATTATATAATATTAATTAATATATCTTAATAATAAAATTGTATTAATATTAATGTATATCAATTAATTTTATTAATATTAATATTAGTAATATTAGTAATATTAATATTAAATAATATTATATTAGTTAATATTTATTAATATTAATATAGAATTAATGTCAGTACAAAAAACAATTTAGACATTGTCGTTCTTTCAATGGACGGCAGAGTATATTTTAAAAGTGTCCGGTTTTTTTTTTTTTAAATTGTGGCATATATAGTTGAAATGTGTGACACTATGAGATTTTTTTTTAATAAAGTGGCAGTGGAAAAAAAATTCTTAATTATACTATAATAAATTGTAAAGAGTACTATTAAAGTTCTTGCAGAAAGATTGAAAAGAGTTCTTTGCAAGATTGTATCTATATATTCTCAAAAGCCTCCAAAATCCTTTTATTTGCCAAATTTATCATCTTTATAATATATTGATCATGGTCTGAGACTTTATGAGAAGTATTCTCCAGAAGTTCTACCTTTAATCTTACATGATTTTTCAGAAGTTACGACTCCTAGAGATACTTTCGTGTTTTAATTGTCTTTGCCCTTTCCCTTTCCAAAAAAATAAAAAAAAATATATATATGACATTAGGAAAAATATATTTAATGATGTCAATTAAATAAGTAAAGTTCATTGTACCAAAACTATGTTTGACAGAGAGAAGGACAACGCCGAACAATCTTTGTTGCTTTAATGATATTAAAATATGTGGACGTTGAATTGATTGCTTAATTTTATGTGAGGTGTTTTAGCTTTAAACTAAGACATAAAAGTTGAACTAATGATTTGAGTTTAACATAAAAAAAATCAACGTAATCTTGAAAGCGGGATTGTTGACTACAGTCAAAAAGAGTTTATATAAGTTTAAGCAAAGTTGGTATTAAAATTTATCATCTCAAAGAAAAAGTGACTTATGATAGCAACTTTCATATGATAATCATCATTTTACTACCTGCAGGAAAATTCCATATTTTATGCTAAAGTTGGATACTTAACTTTCTCTTGCAATTTGCAAGAATGAAATGAAGCTATGGATATGAGTCAAACAAGGAAAAGGAGAATGAAATATAACATAATTTTATTATATTTAATATTCTAATTTGTTCTACTCTTTTTTTTGGTAAGCATGTTATATTCAATAAAAGTACAAATGATACTCCAACCTGATTACAAAAGATCGCAGACGCGATTCGAAAACACAGAAGAGATTATCAACCAATTGAAACTAAGACAAGTAAAACAAAGGGTATTTGTCAAATTCAAACAAATTACAATTGGAATGAGTAATATCTCCTACAAAAGACCAACGACACACCGTATACTTAATCGACCAAACTGTATCTATGACATTTCATCCGATGTTCCTGAAAATGATTCTGTTTCCGAGCATCCACAAATTCCAACAAACTGCTAGCCAAATACTTCCTTCCCTCCCTACTTTGACATTTCTTAATTTACAAAAGGCATACCAATCCAAAAAGCTACTCTAAAGATTGTTACTATCAATCTCCGTCATTCCAATCCAATCCGCCACTTCCCTCCAAACCAACTTTGCCACCGTACAAGAAAGCATGACGTGATCCAACGTTTCTTTGTACGAATTGCAGAAAATACAATTAAAATTACTAGTTGAAGGTAGAATACCCCTAAATTCCAACGCATCTTTCGTCGGAAGTTTGTTAAGAATGCATCTCCACCCGAACGCCTTAACCTTTTGAGGAGCACCACCTTCCAAACAAGAATAACCGCCTTCTCATCCCTATTTACCGGCCCCAACGGAATACGGAAAACATCGGTTAACCGATAGAAAGAACTAACAGTAAAATTAACACCTTTTCCCTGGTTCCAAAATATTTGATCTTTCTCATTCCAGTTCATCTCGACAGTGTTAAGGAGCAGAGCCATTGAATCCAACTCATTTCGGAATGTCGAATAAACCGGCACAGCATCGCCACCAGAAGGAATCTTTTCCTGACCTGAAGTTGTGCTGCTACTACGTTGATCAATGCAATTGGTCCCATCACAGTGTTGCTCGCTGTAATTTAACGCAGTAGGAATCACGCTGTTGGGAACTTCGTCACCCGAAACAGCTGAAATATTACCAGCAACTGCTCTAAAATTCCCTTCATTCAAAATAGTAGGATTAGAATTAGAATCAGTAGGTTGTGTTATATTCTCCTCTTCCGCCGGATGCTCAGCCACAACCGTAAGATGCGCTTTTCTAATGGCTTCAACTCTAGACCCAGTTTCAACATTCCCTGCAAAAAACCTGTTAGTTAAAAAATAATTGGCCCTAAACGATTGATCGATGTTAGTGCCGACAGCTTCAAAATCCTCCCTTCCACCAACTGTTCTGATTCCAAAATCCCCTCACTCCCATTTACCGTCAATCCAACCACCTAAAGTCGCGACCGACACATTCTAAGGGTCGAAGCTTCGTACAACCTGGGGAAAACAGTTCTTAAAGGGTCGGTACCAATCCACCGAGCGCACCAAAATGAAGTAGAAAAACCATCTCCAATTTGGTATGAACAATTGTTATCGAAAACATCTTCCGGGTAAAATTTAGAGAGAGATAATAAATCCTTCCACCAAGAAGAGCTAGACATTCCTCTAGGCATAACACAATCCCTATTTGACAACATCAATTTAATATCCCCATAACAAGCCTTCAAGATTTTGAACCATAAATTATTCGATCCACCAAGAATTCTCCATCTTCATTTGTTAAGGAGGGCCAAATTAAAATCACCAATCCTTTTCAAATTTAATCCTTTTCAAATTTAATCCTCCTTTATCAAAAGGCAAACAAAGAGAATCCCACTTAATCCAATGAGTCTTTATCTTCCCTTCCGAGCTCCCCCAAAGGAAACTACTTTGAATTTTAACTATTTCTTTCCGTATCTTAGTCGGAGCTTTATAAAAAGAAAGTTGAAAAATCGACAAACTATTGAGCACCGATTTAAGGAGAGTGATCCTTCCTCCGAAACTCAATAATCTACCATGCCAACGCGATAATCTCTTTTCCAACTTTTTGACCAAAGAAGCCCAAGTAGAAATCCTCCTCGGATTGGAACCAATAGGAATACCAAGAAAGGTAAAATCTTTCGATTCCGATCTACAAGAAAGAAAAGAAGTTCCGGCTTCAATGAAATTTGGCGTGACATTAATTCCAATTAATTTGCTCTTATGGAAATTAATGCCAAGCCCCGAAACTAGCTCAAAACCACGTAAAACCGCTTTTAAAGCCCAAAGATGTTTCCAACTACCATCCCCCACCAAGAGAGTATCATCCGCAAATTGGAGGACATCAATAAAGCATTTCCCATTCACATCAAAACCGGTGAAGTCACCATTTTCAACCGATCTCTTTATCAATCCTGTCAATCCCTCCGCCACTATAACAAAAAGAAAAGGCGATAGAGGATCGCCTTGTCTTAAACCTCTTTCCACCACAAACTCACTAGTAGGGCTACCGTTGACTAAAACAGACATCTTGCTAGAGAATATGGTTGCCTCCATCCACTTCATCCAACCTTCCCCAAACCCCATTCTTCTCAACATATACCTAAGAAAATCCCAACTTACTTTATCGTAGGCTTTCTCAAAGTCCACCTTGAAGAGAATACACTCCTTTTTCTCCTTGCACGCAAAGTCCACCACCTCATTTGCAACCAAAACACCATCTAATAATTGTCTTCCCGAAACGAAAGCACTTTGGCAAGGAGAAATTAAAGAGTGCAAAACCCTCTTTAACCTACCCGCCAAAAGCTTGGATAATGCTTTGTATAAACACCCTACCAAGAAAATGGGTCTAAAGTCATCTAAACCCATAGGGCTCTCACACTTTGGAATCAAAGTCAAGAAGGAGGACACAACCGCCTTCGACAAAATCCCCCCTTCGTGAAAAACTTTGAAAAAAGAAAGGAAGTTTTCCTTAATAAAGTGCCAACATCTCTTAATGAACATGAAAGAATACTCATCCGGCCCCGGGCTTTTATTTCCATCACAACTCCAAATCGCGTCTTTAATTTCCTCCTCCATAAAAGATCTTTCAAGCATATCCCTCTCCTCTTGATTAAGAACATTAAAGTGAGTTCCATCCAAGATGGGCCTCACTCTAATCTCTTCGACAAACTTTTTGGCGAAATGGATCCTCACTTCCTCTTTTACCTCTTTAACCGAAAACAAAACTCCTCTAGTCGAATTGATATAACCTATATGATTTCGCCTTCTTCTCTCCTTCATGACACAATGGAAATACCGGCTATTATTATCACCATCATAAAGCCACTTTAACTTGGACTTTTGAATGAGCATGTTCTCTTTGATCCTCATATTCATCCAAAATCGACTCGTCAACTTCTTCCGGTTAACAATAGAATCGCTCGACAAATTCCCATTATCCAAGTCCACCATTACGTCGTCCTCGTTAATCTCCCTCACACTATTCTCAACCTCCAAGTCAAGTTTACCAAACACCTCCAAATTCCATCTTCTAAGACTACTCTTGAGCATTCTAAGTTTTTCGTTAAGAACATAATCACTCCTCCCAAAAACACGCAACTCCCCCCACTCCTTTTCAACAAAAGGTAAAAAAATTTGTTGGTAAACCATTCATTATTGAACATGAACGGTTTAGGGCCCCAATCGGAATAATCCATAACAATCCACACCGGGCAATGATCGGATAAATCCCTAGGACCGATGAATTGGCCAATCACCCTCCATTTGTCAATGGCCTCTTCCGAGATTAAGAAGCGATCAATTCTACTCATTGAAGATCCATCTCCACTAAACCACGTAAATTTCTTCCCTTTACACGGAACATCTATTAATTCAATTTCCACCACAAACTCTGAAAACTCTTTCATTTCCGAACTACGACTATGAGCGCTCCTACCATTCCTTTCCCGAGAATTGCAATTGGCATTAAAGTCTCCGCCCATACACCACTCCCCATCCGTAAATTTGGATTTCAAATCCAATAAATTCTTCCAAAGCCTTATTTTCTTGCCAAAATCACAAGAAGAATAAATGTCCACCACATAAAAAATAGAATCTCTCCACACCACTTTGACCCCAACAAAACCTTCACCTTTGAAGCTACATAAAACCTCCACACTCCTCATCTTCCAAAGAATAATTAAGCCGCCTGAAAGGCCCTCGGCACAAGACCAAGTCCATCCAATATCTTCTTTAGACCAAAAACTTCTCACCACCGTATCCGTGAAAGAAACCAATTTAGTTTCTTGAATTAAGAAAATATCCGCATTACCTTTTTTGATAATTTGACTAATTCTTTTTCTCTTAATCAAACTACCTCCCCCTCTAATGTTAAGTGATCCGATTATCATTTCAACAAAATTAATTTTGCCTTCTCACCTTCCGTTCTAACTTTGTCCATCTTTTCTAAATCTTCAATCATGTTCTTGTATCCCTCTCTTTATCCACAACTACCACCCCCAATTTTTCTATTGCTTCCCACCCTTTACCACCGACAGACGAGTCAAAATTCTCCCATAATTTCGCATTACATCTAAAGATATCAGAAGCTTTCGAATTTTCACAATGAAATTTATTTGAAAATATATTGGGTAAAACATCATTCTCTGCCTTAGTAGGATACCACTCCCTACTAAATTCTGAAATTTCAATAGAATCCGGATTCTGGTGAATATTTCTTCTGCCTTTAGCACCTTTAAAATTACTATCTCCAAGGACCCCATGTGGGCCATACCAAGGTTTAAATTTCATTTTCTTTAAACCCTTAGTTCTTAACCGACTGGACCCACCTAGCGCAGAATTCTCCATGCCTTCCAACATATTCACCCAACTCTCATTAGTATCCTTAACCAAAGTATCAGAACAAAAAGAGCTTTCTGAAAACTTTCTTGTTTCATTATTAAAGCGTTGTACCTGTTGCTTCTCCCTATTACATTTATCAACTTCCACGTCAAAAGTTCCCTTCCCTATACCCTGGAAACTATCATTACTTTTTAACACTTTTTCTTCCGCCGAATGAATCACCTCAACCTTTTCCTGCACTCCTGTTGTACCCTCTGCTGTACCCTCCGACCTATATTCACAGTTATCACCCACTACCCCCGTTTTGACTGTTGGGTCCAAACGAAGATCAACTCTCACCTCACTGTCTTCAATGTCTTCTTCCCTACCTCCTTGTTCCGCATGCAACCATTCTTTATCAGAATAAATGGAATTCCCAAAACACAAAGATTCATTCTCGCTGGAGAAGCAGTTGACCGTCGATTGCACCCCACTCCTAGGGCTAAACGATTCTTCACGGAGGTGAATAGTGAATAAAATACCGTCAATTTCTGCCTCCAAAGAATCCATCAGCCTGAAATTTAACGGAATCCTGACCATAAAATGAGCAATCCCCATGGATGTCCCCTTTAAAGAAGTAATATCCGAACAGATGAACGTCCCAAAAGAGTTTGCAATAGTCTCTAAAAACTCCAAGCACCATGCGTTGCATGGTATTCCAAAAGCACTAACCCAAATATCCCTGTCATCATCAACCTCCTTCGCACTCCACATTCGGATATCTGTGAACCACTGCCTCCATCAAGAAACACCTCTCTCCAGAAATTCTTTCAACGCTCCCTCCTCCCTTTCTTCTAACAGACATAATTTCGATCCCAAAGGAGTAATTTTGATCGAAAAAATACCCTCGCATTCGAAATACGTCTTAACATTGTGAGCCAAACCCGGGCTAATGGTGGTACTGACATAAGCCTTACTCAATCTCACTTTAGTTTCCTCATTAGACTCAAAACTCACTCTGTTCAAAATTTCCTTCTCAGAAACAGCTTCAAGCTTTTTACCCAACACATCCGCATAAAAAACAGTCCCATTGTAGACCTTCCGATTAATTCCTCCGTCGTGATGAGTTTTACTCCTCCCTACCTTCTTACCAATATTGTTCCTCAGACTTTCATTCGGACAAATCCGCTTCAGCCCTCTTTCGAACCTCGGCGGATTAGCGTGTATTTTCCTTCCATCGATCACCACATTATCCAACTTGATTCCCAAAATTCTACAATCCATGACTTCCTTAAAACGAGCAAAGCCGAAACGCTTTCCAAATTTGTTACGACGCGGTGATATGGCCATCTCTACCACACTACCAATACAACCAAACAGAGCAAAGATATCCCTAGCAGTGCACCGATCAGGGAACTCCGATACATAAAATGATGATAATCCCTCTTTCTCCCCTCCTTCAGTTCCTCCCCCAAAAGGGAAGACGTCCCACCTTTTCCCTCTTTTCCATCCTTTGGCCTTTGTGTTTCTTCCTAATCGGTATCCACGCCATAACGTTTTACCAAAAGAGATGTTGAGCGTTAAAAGTTACTGAACCAAAGCACAGATCATAACCAAAAGAAAAGTTTAGAGAGAGGTGAGAGCCTCTCTCTCTTCTGTTTTGGTAATTTTTCCCTTTGATAATTTGTTCTACACTAATTAGATGTCTTACTGGATAAAGAGTGTTTTAAAGAAGTTCCGATCAAGAATTCGTACTTGATTAGAGGATTATTCAAGACAAATTAGTCAAAATATTTTTATTTCCACACCGCCATAATGTCAATAAGTGCATCCATATGAAGGACGTAGAAGAGTTAATTAAAAATAGGCCATAAGAGAGAACTTTGGGGGCAAGAAATTTTGCCAAAGAAGAAACACTTCTCTCACGAGAAGAAATTATCCCCTAAAAAAGTTATTGAAGTTGTAATTGAATCCAGTGGGAAAAAAGGCAATAGTAACGATGAAGAGGAAGACCGAAAAGTAAAGCGCTCGTACATCACATCTATTATTGGTGGTCTTCTAAGAGCAAAGAACCCCCAAGAGAACCTTGAAGAGAAGAATCAATGAACTCATGGTTGTAAACAAAGAAGAGGGAACAAATTTGATCGCGGAGGCAGAAGGACAAATCCTCGGATTCCAAGATAACAAAAAAGGTGGGAACCCAATTTAGATCATTTTTTGGTTATAATGGATGTCGTAGCCAAAAATTGATGTGTTGAGGATCTTCATTGACAGTGGAAGATTTTGTGACATCATGTACACAAATATTTTTGAAAAGTTATGGCTGAAAAAGGAAAAGTTATGGCCCTACGAGGGACCCCATCTGCAGAATTTCAATGGCACCGTCGTCCATCCCTGGAGATACATTGAGCTAATGATCACATTAGGAGAACAGGGAGACACCAAGACAGTTGACCTACAGTTTGTAGTGGTTCCCTTTAGAAGCACGTTTATAACCGTATTTTCGGCAGGCCTTTCGCAACAACCCTAGACACAATGGTGACCCTTATCCATCTCAAGCGAAAATATTACAATGTCCACGACAAACAAGTGACAATATGCACTGACCTATATTTGGGCACGAAATATACACAAGCCTTTATAATGCTATCAAAAGGAGGTAAAAGGAAAGGTGATGGAGTCCAATGTGACCTCCCTCTTCATGCAGCTAAGATATATGTCAGTTAATTCCTCGATAGATAAAATGAATAATTCTAACTTGACAATTGCAGAGAAGGATTTTAGATGAAAGCTTATGCAGGCTACCACACACCTTACCAATGCTCAAACGTCCAATAAGCATCGACTACACCTCTTGGTTAAATATCCTCTTATCACATAAAATGCACCTGTTGTTGGGATGTAATGCTTTTCTCCCAATGAAATAAATAAATATTACTAAACTTTGTTTAATATGATCATAAAGGATATCCAAGAGGTAGGGGTGCTATCAACGCCATAGGCTCACAACCAAAGCAATAAAAAAGGATTCAAGGGTGTTGTCATAAACTCCTCCGATGTACGAGTAAAGAAATCAAAACCACATAGTGCAAGCGCACAGATAATGACAACATACCACAAAGTGGCGATTAAAGACTCACCCCTCTTGGAAGCTAACCACTATAGCGAAAGAGGTGAGTCCTCATCACATTAACCTCGAACTAGATTTTCATTTGGGGGTAGGAAAGGAGAATCGACCCTTGGTCGGTGATTAGTCACCATTTTACTATGTTTTATCATTTTTTAGTAGTAGATTTGATTTTCTGTTTGTGCTTGCATGTTAATTTTAGATGATTTTATAGACTTTAATTGTGGTATAGAAATTTTAATGTTTAAGAATGTTTTATGCAGCATATGATCTTTTGGGAAAAAATCAACGTGTTTTGTAGTTTACAGGATGTCTAAGAAATTTCTGGAAAAGGAAAGCGACGAATTTTCAAAATGATTCACAAAGTCTATTTTTCAGCACATTTTACATCATAATATGTGTGTGGTATTTTGATCATATCTAGAGCGTCGTAACTCAGATTGACGTCAGACCGGTGAAAAATGAAAGCTAACATCAAGGTTTACAACTCTTATGAAGACACCAAAGGCTAATTCGGCGTTTTTTCCCCTATGGCCATACGCGTATCCATGCGCGTCCAAGAGTGGCAAAAATCAAATTTTCTACTCAAACACGTATGGCAACATGATACGCGTATCCATATGTGTATGGACATCCAGATCCACCCTAAAATCCCAAAATATGTATTTAAATGGTAGAAAAATATCATCTTGGAATAAAGCAAAGACAATAGGATCAACATTAAGCACCAATTTCAACGGATTCCTCCATTGAAGTTTCCCTCTTAGTGATAATTGTGTAATGTTTATCACTTTTATTATGTTTTTTATTATTATTATGAGTAGTTAAATCCTCCAATACTAGGGATGGGTCACTATTCTGGATTTAGTCTGAATTTCCGGATTGATAATTGTAATAACTATAGTTTTATTCCTACGTGATTTATTTCTTTTTGTGCTTAATGCTTTGTTCTTTTTTACAAATTGAGAATTGATTTAACGTTACATGTTAGAAATGACTTTCAAAAGTAACACTAGATTGAAATATTTTATGTTAGATATCACATAGGACTATGGATACTATATTGAAACTACTTTATTTTTGATAATCAAATGTATGAATTCATCTACAATTCACTATGGCCATAAGAACTGATTTGAATAGGCAAAGGCTTATTCACTAAGGACTTGGTATAAATAATCTTAAGAACCAATAATCTATAACAATAGAGCAAGTTTTTACAAGTCAATTTAGGAGATCAAAAGAGTTCAGGTTCAAACTCTCATTCATAGCATGTTTTTCTCGTATTATTTTCTATTATATTAAATTTGCCATAAATTTATCTTTTGCAAACAAACAAATCTCAAAACCCCTAAATACTTTTTTTTAGTTCAACCAAAGTTAAATCAAACTCTAAAATATAACGCAGTCCTCGAGATAAATATTATGCGATTTCTCGATATTACTACGTTTTCAGATTAGTACATTTGCTAATTTACCAATCGAGTTTTTGGCGCCGTTGTCAGGAACTGCCAAAGATTATAGAGTTGATAGTTTTATTTTAGTTTAAATTTTATTTTTTTCATAAATAACTTGTTTTTGACATTTGTATGCGAGGAGAATCCTCTGCTAATTTTCCTTTTGACGCAAAAATATAGAAACCTTACGCGCTCGACTCAAGAAAGCTCGGTTGCAGAAACTAGAAGAAAAAGAGGAGGCCATTTCTCACCCATCATATATAGAATCAAAAAAATAAATAGAGTAGACGATGGTTGAAAATCCACCAACTCCTAAAATACTACTAATAGATTTTGGTAGAGCAAATGCATCGGGCGGGAGACTGTCCAAAGTAAATCAACCGGTGAATGTGCCTAAATTTCAATTACACCAACAACCATCTGCCAGCAAGAGATGAGGCCTTTCGCATGTAAAATTTATGAAGATGCATACAAACATCTACAAATGTTTCTGACAATGAGTCCAACTCTAATGATAGAAGGGAAAACAGAAGAAAGTAATAAATTGAGAATGTTTCCTTTTACTCCAGTGGAACATGTTGAAGAATGGTTTTACTCACTTCCAACAGACAAAATTACAACTTGGAAAGAGATGGACACAACTTTTATGAATGAATATTTTCCTGGTTCAGTTTTCCTCAGAAAACGATACGAAATTCTCAATTTTAAATAGAGGAATGTGAATCATTAGGGGATGCATATAAAAGATTTAAAAGGTTGTTGGTTGCATTCCCCACTCACAATCTAGATCAGACTTAAAAAATGTAAATGTTTGTTAATGACCTCCAATTGAAGACTAAACAGTTAATTGATATAGTTGTTCGTGGCTTATCAAATTTTACAACAGTCACTAGTATCAAGAAGATCATTGAAGGCATTGCTGCAAATGAACATCTTGAATTGTATGATCGATTCACAAACAAGCCAACATAAATTATTGATTTGAAACCAGTCACTCAAAATATTAAAACAGAATATCAAGTTGCAACTGAAGTTGAAATGAGACTGAAATCAATGAACATATGAACTCAATAGGTAGCTTTAAATTCAACAAGCACACAAGTAAGTTGTGACATTTGCGTGGGTCCTCATTTTGCTATGTATTATAGAGCACATCTACCACAAGGAGAGCAAGTAAATTAACTCAAGCAGAATAAATCTTATTTCAACACGTATTATCCAGAGTGTAAAAATCATCCAAAATTTTCTTGGAGAGATCAACAAGGGAGCGTTCAAAAGCAAGGGCAAATGCAATATCAAAACCAACACAATAATAATTTCGACGATAATTTCAACAACAACAACAACTAGTCCCTAAGAAAGAAGATTGGGATATAGCTTTTGAAAGACTTAATATCCTTTTTGGTCCTGTATCTTAACCTCGGGGTTCATTTTGGTCCCTTAACTCATCAAAATGTTCCATATTAGTCCTTTTTGTCCTAATAGCGACAGAAAAATTCAAAAATCAGTCGCTAATTAGACAAAAAAGGACTAATATGGAACGTTTCGAAGAGTTAAGGGACCGATATGGGCCTTTTTAAAGTTAAGGGACCAAAATGAACCTCGAGGTTAAGATACAGGACTAAAATGGGTATTAAATACTTTTGAAAATATTAATGCTCAAAATGCTAAATTTCAAGAACAGACCATGAATAACCTAAGGAACAATACAACATCAATAAAAAATCGAGAGGTTCAAGTGGGATAGATAACTCAACAAATTTCACAACAAGTTCAAGGTAATCTCCCAATCAACACCATCAATAATCCTAGAAATCATGAGCGTGTCAATGTTATTACTACCATAGCTAAAAATGAAAAGCTTCCAAAGCCAAAAATCATATTGCCTTATCTGCAAAAATCAAAAAGAGGAGTGATTCAAAAAGAACTACAGGTTTCACAACAAGCACAAGGGAGTACTTCGAGAACCACATTCACAAATTCCATAGCTCATATCAATGTTACTACTGTCACAACAAGAAGTTAGAAGGTTGCTGAAGATGAAGAAGAGAAGGAAACAAACGATGCTCATTTTATAGAGGTAGATCTGGAAGTGAAGGAGAACATAAAAGAACCAAAAGAAGTTATGTTTCCCAAAAAAGCCAACTGAAGAGAAAAATAACAATGAGACTAAACTAGTGATTAGGCTACGTTATCCTCAAAGGGTGAAGAAGAAGGATCAAAATGAGAAAAATTTCGAGAAATTTCTTAAAATGTTCATAAAGTTAGAGCTCAACATTCATTTCTTTGAAATCAAATGCCCATGTACCAACAATTCTTGAAAGAGATAATTTCTAAAAAGATAACCGCATGAGATGAACTAATAATCTTAACTGAGAAGTGAAGTGTAATATCACAAGGTAGGATAATCCTCATCAAACAAAAAGATCTTGGATCTCTCACAATTCTATGCACTATAGAAGACACAACTTTCAAGAAAGTTCTAATCGATTTGGGAGCTATTGTGAGCCTGATGCCATTGTCAATCTATCAAAAGCTTGGTATTGAGAAAGTCAGTAGAATAATGATGAATTTAAAATTTGCTGATCACGCCAGAAAACATCCATATGGGATAGCAGAAGATGTGCCAATTAAAATAAAAAAAATAGTTTTTCGTTGATTTTATGATCGTGGACATGCTTGAAGATGAAGAGATGCCTCTCATGTTGGCTGAGAATATGGAGTAATGAAACAACCTAGAGAGGTGTGAATAGACCCAAAAACACTTTTATAAAATTTGCCTGATTCTCCAAAAATGGATTATTAGAGGTTTTAAAAAAAAAATGTGCGCTGAAGGTTTAAAACGAAAAATATGTAGATTATACTTTTATTGAAACTTGATCGCTTTAACTCTTAATCACTTCACAAATACCAAAGATGATTTTATGATGATACACAAAGGTAATTGTAATACCCCAAATTTTGACCACTTAGATTTCCCATTATTGTGAAAATCATCATCACAATATGGATGAACCATCATGCTTCATCAGTCTCCCCAAAGATGGGTGAGCATCCACTACAATCAAAATTAGGGTTTCAAGCCCTCTCTGAGTGCTTAGACAAAGGATCAATCAAGAAATGACATGATCTTCAACTTGTCTAATCTCTCAAACATCCACAATGGATCAAAAAGGACTCCCACTTCAAGGATTAAGCACAAGGCTGCTCCCTTCTAGGTGGATCAAGTCTCAAGATCGACAGTGTCACCAAATTAGGGTTTTGGTCGACCAGAGTCTCCAGATGGAAATTTTCATCTGGGCACAAGGCAATGATCCAAAACATGACCTAATATGCTTCATGGAACCTCATGAACCCATGCATCAAGTCAATTTTGCCTCAGGGGATGCATTCATCAAAAATCAGGAATTAGGGTTTCTTGACCTAATTCACCCCTAAGTTGACTTTTGGGACAAACCATGAGCCAAGACCTCAAGAGATGATTTGAGGGTCTCTAATATACCATATTGATCCATTTGGAACAATGGATTGATCCAAGAAGCTTGAGCAACAAGTCTCATTTTCATCTGCACCACAATTAGGGTTTTAAGGGAAAAGTCAACTGTAACTTTGACTTTTGACCAGGACATGCTCCCAAACCCTAATACATGATTGAATATACCCTATGACACCCATGGAACATGTCCATCAAGTTTGATTTAGGTCAAGGATATGATTTCCTGAAGAATTGCACAGTTTGGAATTCATCTGATAAAAAGTCAACTGTGCACAAAAGTCAACTTTGACTTTTTGAGATTTTTCACCAAAATGGATTTTTAACCCTAAAATGATGTTAATGTATGATTTGAATCATCATTCATCAAGAAAAATCAAGAAAAGTGAGATAACTTGTAAAAGGGGTAACCATAAAACTTAGAAATTTTTCTAAGTTAAAAATAAAGTGGCAAAGGTACCAACTTTGGAGGACCATAACTCCTAAACCACAAGGCCATTTTTTCTCATCCAAAGATGGATTTGTAGCCCTCATTATCACCTACAAAAACTTCAACTGCAAGTCATTCCAATTCATTAAGGATTTTGAGTTATGGAGTGATCAAAGTGGCTGAAAAGTGAAAATGTCACTTTTTCCAACACTTAGTGAAATTTTCACTAAGTCAGAATTTGCCTTCACTTTTTGCCAAATGTAGGGGGATTTTTCACTTGGAATCAAAAGAGATCAAAACCAAACTTGTTCAAACAGTTGTTGTATCATGTAAGAGCTTTCCAAAATGGCCAAAAACATTGCCAAATTCAACCTACACCATGAGATACAACATTGCCAAGTTGCCTTGCTGAAATCTGTCAAGGCAAGGCAGAATTTGCACTTTGGCTCGATTTGCCAAAATCAGCCAAATTCAATTGCTCCAATCCACTTGGACACCTCAGAGGATTGAATCTAAAGGGGACAATCACTGAGCCAAGCCTCCAAGGTCCAAGGAACAAGGAATAGCATGTTGAACCTAGAGTTGCCAAAATAGGGACAAGACTTCAAATTTGGAATGAGGCATTCAATGGAACCATCAAGGTGGCATGGACTGAGCCATTCTCATCTGAAATCAGTCAAGACTTATCCAAGACCAAGGGGACCAAAGCTCTGTGCCCTAACCTTTAGTCAATGGCTAGAGGAGACTTTCATTTCCATTGGCCAACATTGAGGAAACCTACTTACCAGCTGCCATGCACTATTCCTTGCAAAACAAACTTGCTCTACTATAAATAGAGCTCAATTGTGGTCAGTTTAAGTACACCAAAGCCATCTAACAGATGCTTTCCTCAAAATCTCTTTCTCTTGGCAAAAATGCCTTTCTTAGCAAGGTAGCTATCGGGTTTTGAGTTTGAGAGCAATTCTGCACAAACCAATCACTCACACACCTCACATACATCACATATGAGCTGATCAAACACTCACATAACATCTGGAACATCAAAATCTCAAAATCACTTGCCATCCACACAAGTTTGAAGTGAAGTTGCAGCTGAGATGCCATAAACTGATCCAGTCCATTTCAATTCAATCCAAGTGTTCAAACACACTCCATATGGTGTAGGGAAGCTGTCCAGATCATCACCACTCATCTGTAACACCTCCAAATCAAAAATCACTCTGAACTTGCTGTCACGGCTTGGAGGTAAGCACATACTTGGTCATCTCTTAATCTATGCATATTTCCTCACACAATAATTTGGCCATATGTTCATAATCATGCATGGAATGTTTTCCCTCATGCAGAAATTAGGTTTCTTGAGGTTTCTTCGTGATTTCTTGTTGTATGTTTAATTTAAATGAAATTAAAGTACATAGACATGATCGTGAGGTTAAGACGAGCATAATGATATGTGGATTGCATGATATGATTACGTATTCATGGAGGTTGGATAGAAAACGCAAATCTGAGAAACCAAGAACACGCGCGTGTTCTTCAGCTGTTCTTGGCGCCATTTTCATATATTCAAATATTTGAATTTTGTGATTTTGTTTAATTGATTCAAAAATTAATTTCTCTCTGAGTTTTAATGATTTTGAGTTGATTCTTTTTTTTGATAATTCACAAAAATGTTGAAATATTTTATTTTATCAAAAAAATCCCAAAAATATTATTTATTTCATATAATTGATATTTTTGCAAAGAATTAATATTTTAATTGTTTTTGGCATTTTAAATATTTTTTCTACATTGATTTTGCAACTTTTAATGCTTTCTAATTATTTTGTAGGTCAATACTTAATTTTTGAAGCATTAATCCAAGATCACAATTTGTTTTCCATGTGTTAAACAATTTTTGATCATTTTAATTGAATTTTTATTCAATTAAATACATTTTGAAAACAAATTAGGGTTTTGGATTAATTCAACCCTCATAAATCATTTTCAAAACACTTTGGGCCTCTATTAGAGTGTAAGACCCAATCCTTTTTTTGACCAAATCATCTTTGGGCCTCACTTATTGTATAAGTCCCGATACCGTCAAAAAACAAACGGCGCGATCGTCGCCTTTTCAAAAATCATCTGGGCCTACCCTCGAGTAGTAAGACCCATTTATTCATTTCAAAACTCTTTGGGCCTCTATTAGAGTGTAAGACCCAATCCCCTTTTAACCAAAACATTTTGGGCCTCACTTATTGTATAAGTCCCTCTGCGTTAAAAGAAAACTTCGGCGCGATCGCCATTTTTAAACAAAAACTTTTTGGGCCTACCCTCGTGTTATAAGCCCCACTCTTTTTTCTTTAAACCTTTTTGGGCCTCTTGATAGAGTGTAAGACCCATCCCTTTGTACAGAAAACCATTTTTGGGCACCAGTCACTTGTATAAGTCCCGCTGTACAAAGTCAAACAGTGCGCTCACTGATAAAACCCTGGGCCTCTCCTTGAGCTGTAAGCCCCAAATCTTTCTTTTTCAAAGCACTTTTTCCTTTGATTTTGAATATACTGTTGTCTTTAATCTTTCTTTGTTGAACAACTAACCAAACAGCATGGAAGCACTACAACCGAGTAAGTGGTTATCGCTTTCATTTACTGCTTTCATATTATAAACTGTATTGTGGGGCTGCTCACTGTAAGTCTCCTTTCATAAACTCATATCTACTGTGTAATAATAGTATAGATATTTCGAGTTTCCCCGACAACTACGTCTAGAACTAGGTGACGCCGTTTCACTTATTCGTAGAAATAGACGCCTAGATCCCCAATAGGAGCACCAGATACAGTCTTCTCTTCGGCTGTCCTCCTTAGGAATCGTCAAGAAGCTCTACTCCCCAAGATGAATGTATTCTCCGTGAATGGCATCTTTGAGTTTCTTCCCAATTCTCGAACTTTCCTGACTTGATCTATTCCTTGTGGATAGTTTGCCTTGAATGTCTCGGGGTTTGGGTACCCACTACGGTCATAATCTTGGACCTTAACTAAGGAACCCTCTTTAAAAGCTAAAAGTCGCTGGATAGTAAACCTCACACGTTTACCAGTGGTTTTCATCTTTAAAAGAGTTATCTCTCCTAATGGAAAGGAGATGATAGACCCACGAGCTTCTTACAAGCATCGGCCTCCTCTTGGGCATTATTCAAGGACCCTACGGCTTCTTAGAAGTATTCACAGCCTCCTCTTAGGCTTCGTATAATGATCTCTTCCTTCGGGAACGATAGCCTCCTCTTGGGCTTCGTACAAGGACCCGTCGGCTTCTTAAAAGTTTCCAGCCTCCTCTTGGGCTTCGTAAAAATTGTCCCGACGACCTCCTAGAGGTATAGGAACAGAACCTAATCATCCTCATAGAACAGTCCTTTCATAGAGTCTGCTACTGTTTCTCGAAGCATAGTACAAAAGATAAAACTCTAGACACGGACAGTCAAACTTCCTTGAGTCTCAAAGACATTCTCAAGCACCCTTCGTTAAATAGGAAGGAAACCCGCAGACTCGGATAGTCTCAATACCCTTTGGATTTCCCGTTTCCTCCAAGAGAAGGAAATATCCCTGATCCTCAAATTAAATCCCTGAGTACAGTGTTACTCATATAAGAACTGATTTTCTCATTTAAATCAGTATATTGGATCTGTCACTCAACTGAAACAGTTACAATAGCCTCCATCTCGGGTTTCGTACGAGATACCAAAATTCTCCCCAGTGGAGTCAAAACAACCTTTTCGCCTCTCTCTCGGGCTTTGTACGAGATACAAAAACACTCTCTTACTGAGTATAAAAGATTCTCCAACTGAGTCAACTCTTTGCTAGCCTCCTCTTAGGCTTTGTATAACGATATGCCCCACTGGGTCAAAAACTTTTAGCCTCTCTCTCGGGCTTTGTACGAGACACAAAATAGCCTCCTCTTAGGCTTTGTATAATGATTTTCCTAGCGGAAATTAGCCTCCTCTTAGGCTTTGTATAAGAAAACCACTGGTTGATCCAATCGACCTTTTAGCATCAAAGTTGTGCCTCGTTCACAGTATACAAACATCAATAACTCCTTTCCCTTCATCTAATCGCTGTAAGCGGCAAGCCTCTGGATCATCTACATCCATGCCACTGTCCCTCTTTTAGCATGAGAAATCCCTAAGGAAAGATGGCATTGCTCTACACTGAGTTAAAGTCTTCTCCTTCAGGTTAAAACCCTTTCTTCGGAAATTATGGCATTGCTCGGATCTGCGTATCCCAGTTAAAGTAATTCTCCTTCTCCCCTCTTTAGAGATGACAAATTCTCTCTAAAGTCGAGGTCTTTCAGCTTCACGTCTTGGGCTTAGAACAAGACACAAATAGACCTTTTAGCTTCACATCTTGGGCTTTGAACAAGATACAAATCACCTTTCGCTTCATGTCTTGGGCTTTGAACAAGACACCAAAACACCATTTCCTCCCATAGAATAGGAGGAACTACGAACGCTCTGATTTCCCTGTTTCGGTAAACGGGAATACGGAGGCATAAGATCGAAAGAAAAGATCTTAGCGAGCGCAATCAACAAAAAACCCAAATCCCATATCTCCATCAATCAAAAGCAGTAATTCAAAAGCATCAGTCCTAACATCCTAATCCTTATTCCCCGCCAGAAACCTTTTGCCCAAGCCCTAGAAAGAAAGAACCTGTATTGGCGAAATACGAATAACCAGTACAAAGGCCCCCCCACATTGATAGCATCCGTAACCTAACAGACCGCTGTTTAAACTCAGTATGCAAGCAGGGTTAATTGGAGACATCTATTTCCCTTCCTTATTCAGCTCACAATAGGATAAAAAATGAATCGACCTGTAGTCAAAGCTCAAACCGCAGAGAACGACCAGCGCTTAAGAACCGCGTCCAAAATCGCTCGCTACAGAAAAGTGGCGCCCACCGTGGGGCCTCCTGTTGTTCTTTCTGTCTGTTTTCCTTGTAAAATGGCGACTCTGCTGGGGAGTCTCCTTTTCTGCCTTAGGGCATCATCCCCGTTTTCCACGAAAAATGGGAACTCTACCGAAGAGAAAGATTGACCTATGCTGGTCCATCTCTTAGGCAGAGAACCACAGATTGGGGCTTCCACCGGGGAACCCATTTCTATCAGGAACTTAAGATTCATAGCTTTATAAGTCTAGGATGATTAGGACAAATATATATACTGCTTTTCCTAATTGCTATACGTGTTTATTTTTCTGCTACTGGGAATGCGTGTGATGCCGCATGTGGTGAGATTGAGTATACACTTAAGAAAAGCCAACCTTTTTCGTAGTGCGGAAGCTATCGGAAATAGTTGTTACGCGATACTACCCTCATTTGAGGCTGGTGATCTATTCTCGGTGAATGGCACTTACTCTAAGATTGCACACAACTCGCTGGCGATCCGCTTGTTGTCTGCCTTCCTGGGAGGAGCTGATGATAATGAGTACAGGTACAAAAATCACCCTAGTAAACCTTTGGGGATGGGTAGAGCCTTGACTTCATGACAACGACCCTTTGACCCCATGTTTTTTCTATGTTTTTGTGTGCTACATTCATGCATTCATTTAATAAAACATTAAAACATTCAAAAAAATTTCTCTTCTAGCCTCTCTGTTTTTCAAATTAAACTAAGACTGTGATTGCAAATATCAGAGAAAAAGATTGCATTAATGGATTTTGGTAGAAGGAGAACTCACCAGTATACCTTCAAGGTTCCAAAACTAGGGGATTTGAGAAAGTTAGCGAGGATGATCGTTAACCCAGAGGCTTTCAGAGCCAAGCATGGTGGTTTGCTACCACTGTTAAGAGTCCATGTGATTAAGGGGATCATGGATGCGCTCATTCAGTTCTACGATCCGGTTTATCACTGTTTCACATTCCTGGATTACCAGCTAGCACCAACGCTGGAGGAGTATTCTCATCTGAATGATTTACATATCACTGATCGAGCTCCATTTTCTGGACTGGAAGAAATTCCAAAGAATCAGACTATTGCAAAAGCAATTCATTTGGACGAGTCTGAGGTCAGGACTCACATGACCACTAAGGGTGGCACCCAAGGTTTGCCAGCCCAGTTCTTGACAAAAAAGGCTCTATACTTCGCTAGTATAGGGAACGGGACTGCTTTTGAAAGCATCTTTGTCTTGCTCACCTACGGATTATTTTTGTTTCCCAACATCAATAACTTCGTCGATATCAACGCTATTAAGGTTTTTCTCATTGGAAACCCTGTGCCGACATTGCTCACAGATGCGTATCATTCTGTACACTTGGGAAATTTGTACAGCGGACGGGAGATCACATGCTGTGTACCTTTGCTCTATAAATGGTTTATCTCGCACTTGCCCAAGTCTGCTACTTTTTGGGATTGCAAGAGTGTCTTACGTTGGTTGCAGAAGATCATGTCTCTCACCAATTCCGATATAGATTGGTGTAATAGGATTTATGAGGGAATCAGAATCATTGACCATTGTGGAAACTTCCCCAGCGTACCCCTCATAGGAACTAAAGGAGGAATCAACTATCATCCGATATTGGTTCTTCGTCAATTTGGATACCCGATGAGACACATCCCACTGGGTGTTCATCTGGAAGGTCTTTTCTTCAAAGAAGGAGAAAGTGACAGAGCACTAAAGATGGAAATAGTGCAAGCTTGGAAACAGGTTCATAAGAAAGGACGAGAGTCTCTGGGAAAACCGGACTGTGTCTCAGTGGAGCCTTATCTCCATTGGGTACAAACCAGAGCTCTCAAGCTAAAGATGCCTTATCCTCGTTACGGAATTCTTCCACCGAGGGAAACTGTCATGTACTTCATGACGGAAACTGAAAGGCTTCAGGTTACTCTCAACAAAGTTCAACGGGAAAGAAGATCTTGGAAGAACAAATACCGCACCCTCGACGTAGAGTGTATCCAAATACAGCAACGACTGAGAGAGAAGGATGCTCTGATTGAAATTTTGGAGCAACATGCTGTAGAGAATCAAGACGACCAAAGGAATTTGCTCACTCCTTTCACTTGGCAAAGGAATGACAACCCGACAACGGCCCAAGAGCCCCGGTCAAAGAAAAGGAAAGCACCAGAATCAGCACCCGATTTCTCTTCGGAGAGGGCTCGGGACCCATTAGTTTAGGTTTCTGTTTCTGCACTTTGTAATCTACTGTATTTCCATTTCTGTAATCCGTTGGAATTCAATAAAAAGGGGTTTCCCCACTATTTGATATTTGCAATCTAATTGTCGAAGTTTATTTTAATTAAACCTAAAAAACAATTAATATAATCATTGCATTCATCATTCTCACATCGCGTATTCTCCTTACCTACGAATCTCACGTTTGTGTCTCGATTCTAGAGTCAAACTGTCTCATTCGTATAATACTCGGGCCAATCGTCAGAAAAAGATGGATGATCTTGAGGAAGAAAACAGAGAGTTGAAAGAAGAGATCGACGCTCTGAGAGAGGATATGAGAAAGCTTCGTAACGACATGCAAGCCATGGCAGAAGCTCAGCTACAAAGAACTGTGATCTCAGAGATCACCTCAACGCCCATCATAGAAAAGTATGATCCTAGGTATCAGATGCCGAAAGATCGTCCTTGGGGCATGCCTGTTAACTATATCCCGGAAGGATATGTTCCGCCGATCACTGAAGATCAGGGAATCGCAATAGAAGCCGCTGGGCCTGAAGGTTACAAACTTCGGGAAAGCGAAGATGCCAGGGGCATACTCAAGACTCCTGAAGGTTACAAACTTCGGGAGGCGCCAAGACTTACTGCCGTAGTCACGGTACCACCCCCTGTGGTGCACACTGTCCCGGAAGGACAGATTCCACAGACACCTTCTGGTAAGAAGGAAACTATGTTCGATAGAATGGATGAATTCCAGGAGCAGTTCTTGGAAATGCAGAAAGAGCTGCAAGCCATTCGCGGTCAGGATCTATTTGGAAAGGACGCCGCAGACCTCTGCTTGGTCCCAAATGTGAAAGTCCCGCATAAATTCCAAGTGCCCGACTTTGATAAATATAAGGGTAACGCTTGCCCTTAGAGCCATCTGGTGATGTACGCTCGGCGGATGTCAGCCCAGACGGAGAATCAGGACCTGCTGATTCACTACTTCCAGGATAGTTTAACCGGTGCCGCACTCAAATGGTACATGGGTTTAAACCGTGCTACAATCAGCACTTTCAGAGATCTTGGTACTTCCTTCGTCCAACAATACAAGTACAATTTGGACATGGCACCTGACAGAGATCAACTCAGATCAATGTCGCAAAAGGAAAAGGAAACCTTTAAGGAGTATGCTCAAAGGTGGCGTGAAATTGCCGCTCAAATTTGTCCACCTCTTAAGGAAAAAGAGATGACAAAAATCTTCTTAAAGACCTTAAGCTCATTTTACTATGACCGAATGGTTGCCAGTGCGCCCAGTGATTTCACCGAAATGGTCGGCATGGGTGTACGTCTTGAGGAAGCCGTCCGAGAAGGACGTTTGGTAAAAGACACTGGATCAACGAGCGGTACTAAAAAATACGGTAGTGCTCTCCCTAAGAAAAAAGAGCAAGATATTGGGAATATCTCTCTCGGAAAGCAAAGGCGTCGTTATCATCCAGTAGCAACTGTTACTCCTGCTATCGGCCCCGCGCCTGTTCCTACGTATCAACCTCAGGTTGCGCAGAGCCAACCTGACCAACAAAGGACACAACAGCCTCTTCAGCAGGCTCGTCCTCCATATAACAACAACCGTACAACACGGACACCAGGATTTGATCCTATACCTGTAACGTACGCAGAACTGTTTCCGTTACTACTAGCCAAGGGGCACATCCAGACTAAGTCTCCCCTTTCAGTTCCGGACAATCCGCCTTTCTGGTTTAAGGTGGATTAAACATGCCCTTATCATCAAGGAGGTTCAGGGCATAACATTGAGACTTGTCTCAATTTCAAATCCGACGTGCAAAAGCTTGTTAGGAGCGGGCTCTTATCTTTCAAAGATACGAATCCTAATGTTCTTACGAACCCGCTGCCTCAACATGAGAAGGCTGCAGTCAATCTGATTGAGAAAGAGACTAACAATGTTTATCAAATTCATGATGTACTCTTGTTAAAGACCAATCTGGTCAAGATGCATTGTAGACAGAGTGGATATGGCCATGTGCCACCTCATAATTATCACCAGTGTGATATCTGCTCTAAAGATAACCAAGGATGTTCTGTAGTGCAAGCAGCTCTACAGGAACAAATGGATCTCGGATGGATCCAGGAGCACCGAGTTCGTGGAGTTAACATGGTCTCTACGAATTCTAACGTCATTCAAAACCACGACATCCGTGTGATGAATGTCAACTTGGTGGCGATGCACTCAAGGCAAAGCCAGTATCATAATCTGCCGCGGCACGATTACAGTTCCTGTCTAATTTGCTCGGTAAACAAACAGGGATGCTCTTTCATACAAGAGGCCCTTCAGCGTCAGATGGATCTTGGATGGATCCAAGACTACCATGATAGGAACTCCTATCAAATCAACATGGTTCAGATCTTTGACATCCGCGTGATGAATACCAACCTGGTAGAGTTACATGCTGAGCACGTCCGACTTGGATTCTTAATATCACATGACTATCAAAACTGTAAAGTGGGTTGCGAAAACGATCGAGGTTGTACCCTTGTCCAGGAGGCACTTCAGCACTTGTTAAATCACTGGTGGATGCTAATCTACATGGATGAAGATACTCAGCAGATTAGTATCAATAACAGGAATCTTACTCGTCGTCAAAGTCAGGATGTCTGATCAATGGAAGGTAACCTAGTGAGGTTACATTGTATTCAAAGTGGGCGTGGCCAGGTGCCACCACACAACTATGACAGTTGTAGCGTCTGTTCGGAAAGTAACCAAGGGTGTTACCTTGTGAGAGCAGCTCTTCAGGGTCAGGTCGATCATGGAGAAATTCATCCATATCCAGGTTCAGGACCCATCATTTGGTCGCCGAACTACCTTGCCGAGCAAGTTGAGGATGTTGTCACGATCTCTGGTCATCACAGGACCAGGGATGTTTTTGCAATCATCCCTCTACTTGACGAATCTAGAGTTCCCAACCGGGAACGGATCAAGGTTACTTATGATGGTCAGAAAAATCAGAAGGCTCCCATAGTCATCTATCTACCGGGACCATTACCGTATGAATTAGCTAAGGCGATCCCTTACAAATACGGTGCAACAACAATTGAGAATGGAAAGGAAATTCCATTACCCTCCGTCGTGAATATTGAAGACGTCAGTCGTGTAACACGGAGTGGTAGAATCTTCAACCGAGGGGTTGGGGAAGCTAACAAAGAAAAGGAACTTCAGGCAGAAATTCCTGATCCGCCAGTCGGTCAATCTAGTAATCCCGACTTTTCAAAAGATAAAGATGAGATGCTAAAGCTCATCCAAAGGAGTGAATATAACATTGTTGATCAACTGTTACAGACTCCTTCAAAGATCTCAGTATTATCACTGTTACTCAGTTCAGAAGCACACAGAGAGGCTCTACAGAAAGTCTTGGAGCAAGCCTTTGTGGAATAGGATGTAACAATCAGACAATTTGATAGCATTGTCTCTAACATCACTTCCTGCAATAATTTGGGATTTAGTGATGAAGAATTACCTAAAGAGGGTCGCCGTCATAACATGGCGCTCAACATTACAGTTAACTGCCAGGACGATGCTTTAGCCAACGTACTGGTAGACACAGGGTCAGCCCTGAATGTTATGCCGAAGTACACTTTGATGCAATTATCATTCAAGGGCCCTCCGATGAGAGTCAGCGAGGTCGTCGTCAAAGCATTCGACGGATCCAGAAAAATAGTTATCAGCGAAGTTGATCTTCCCATAACTATTGGTCCTCACACTTTCCAAATCACTTTCCAGGTCATGGACATCCAGGAAACATACAGTTGTTTATTAGGAAGACCTTGGATATATCAGGCTGGAGCGGTTACTTCGACCCTCCACCAAAAGCTAAAGTTCGTCAAGAACGATCAACTTGTCATGGTTTGTGGGGAACAAGCCTTGCTTGTGAGTAACTTATCATCATCTACTTGTGTGGAACCCGAGGAGGTTATTGGAACTCAGTTCCAAGCACTATCGGTGAACAAGAACGATCAATCCGAAGAAGGAACTTCAATTTCTTCATACAAAGATGCTATCAAAGCGGTCGAGAGTACCGATACGACAGGATGGGGATGGCTTGTCATTCCTATTGACAATAAAACAAAGAAGGGTCTTGGTTTTTCTGCAACCTGTACCCAGACAGCCGCCAACGATGAAAGTCTTCATCCCCTTCAAAACTTCTTCCACAGTGGAGGTTTTCTTCACCCAGTGTCTCAGACAGTTCATGCTATCAATAAGGAAGATCCCTCTGACACAGATGAAGAATGGAAGTCCTACCTTAACAAGGACGGCTATATGTCTCAGGAAGAGGTGCCTGTGCCTTTTTGCTTTCCTACAGAAAGTCTGAGATTTATACCAAGATCAGATGTCGAAATGATCTACGGAGATTGTGATCCGGAAGGATGCCGTGCTCCGCCAAATTCATTAGAGGAGGACACTCTGATGAAAGACAATTTTGACTACAATTACTATGGCCCGATGGATGGCCTGCCAATGTGGCAGCCTTACCCAGGAAACTTGGGGCAAGAAAGTCAGCCGAGTAATGAAAATCAGCTGACCGTCATTGAACAGAATACCTGTGTCCCCACCATGTCATGGGATCAACATTCAGGTCATTCAGAAACTACTCAACATGAAGATGAATTCGCAACGTTTGCAGGACTAGAATTCATCAACTATGCTTTTCCCGAGGTCAACGTCATCGAGAGAGATGATTCCTCCAGTTCCAAAGAAGTTTGGGACACTCTGGGACAACCAAGTGGAAAATACGACTTTATGGTCAAGTACACTGCTCCCGAAAGCTCTCGTATCAGGCTCGAAGACATCCAACCAACTGGATGAGGAGATACAGCTGAGAGCACAAATGCTATGCAAAATACAACTGAGGAATTCTCCTACGACAATTCTGCCTGGGAGACAGATTCCAACGATCCTGCTCCACCAGAAATCAGCGTCATTTCTGAAGATAAATCAAGGAAGGTGCCTGACTTTGTGATTCACCGAGGAGTTCGCCGCCAATGGGTTGCCGTCGAGATTCCGAAGGTTATTCATCAGTCAAAGTAATTGCCATCTTTAAGCCTTTCACCCTGCCCAGGTGAAACAGATGTTTTGATAGGGCTCGCTTTCTGTAAATTTCCCTCTTCGCTTTGCCCAAAGCGACAGAGTTTTGTTTTATAGGGCTGTAGTTTCAAGATTTGACTTGTTCATTAATAAAATAACGTCGTTTTGTAATTTCCGCATTAATTGTTGTTTTCTCTTTTTGCTTTTTCAGAAAATGGTAATCCTAAAAAACATTCAATAATAAAAACAAGCAGTAAAATCAAAACACTGCACACACTTACATTTTCTCTATCTCTTCTAAACACGAATCATCATGTCATGCAGATTGCTTGTTTTATACCCCGTTGAAACATACGATCCGATGCCTTCTTCCAACTTTGAGTTCCCGGTATTCGAGGATGAAGAAGAAAATGACAACGAAATTCCAGAAGAGAACTCCCGACTACTCAGACAAGAGGAAAAGTCCATTGAACCTCACAAAGAACCGTTGGAAACGGTAAACTTGGGTTCAGAAAAAGAGGAAAAAGAAATCAGGATCGGAGCATTGCTCAGTCCAACTGCCAGAGAGGGTTTGATAAAGCTTCTCAAAGAATTCCCCGATGTGTTCGCTTGGTCCTATCAGGATATGCCAGGGTTGGATACCAACATCGTGGAACATCACTTACCGTTGAGATCGGAATGTCCGCCAGTAAAGCAAAGGTTGAGACGGACTCACCCGGACATGGCCATCAAAATCAAAGAGGAGGTACAGAAACAGATCGACGCAGGTTTCCTCGCTACATCTGAATATCCTCAATGGTTAGCCAACATCGTACCCGTTCCCAAAAAGGACGGAAGGGTCAGAATGTGTGTTGATTACAGAGATCTGAACAAGGCAAGTCCAAAGGACGACTTTCATTTACCACACATTGACATGCTGGTTGACAGCACAGCAAGGTTCAAAGTATTCTCCTTCATGGATGGATTCTCGGGCTATAACCAGATTAAAATGGCGCCGAAAGACATGGAGAAAACTTCGTTCATTACCCCATGGGGTACCTTTTGTTACAAAGTAATGTCGTTCGGTTTAAAGAATGCCAGGGCAACCTATCAAAGGGCCATGACTACTCTGTTTCATGACATGATACACAAAGAAATCGAGGTATATGTCGATGATTTGATTGCAAAATCAAGAACAGAGGATGAGCACGTTGAACATCTGTCAAAATTGTTCGAACGTCTAAGAAAATTCAAGCTCCGCTTGAATCCCAACAAGTGCACCTTCGGTGTCCGTTCAGGGAAACTACTAGGGTTCATCGTCAGCCAGAAAGGAATTGAAGTTGATCCTGACAAGGTCAAGGCCATTCAAGAAATGCCTTCTCCGAAAACTGAAAAACAAGTCAGAGGATTCCTGGGACGTTTGAACTACATCTCCAGATTCATATTCCTTATGACCGCCACTTGTGCGCCGATTTTCAAGTTATTGAAAAAGAACCAGGATTACGTTTGGTCAGAAGACTGCCAAACTGCCTTCGACAGTATTAAGGAATATTTGTTGAATCCTCCGATTCTATCACCTCCAGTGGAAGAAAGACCACTGATCATTTACCTCACAGTCCTAGAGGACTCAATGGGATGTGTACTTGGCCAACAAGACGAAACTAAAAGGAAAGAGTCTGCCATTTACTATCTAAGCAAGAAATTCACCGACTGCGAAACTCGGTACACGATGCTTGAGAAAACTTGTTGCGCTTTGGCTTGGGCAGCCAAACGTCTTCTCCAGTACATGATTCGTCATACTACTTGGTTGGTCTCCGAAATGGATCCAATCAAGTACGTTTTCGAAAAACCTGCTCTCACGGGAAGGATTGCCCGTTGGCAGATGTTACTATCAGAATATGACATAGAGTACCATGCTCAGAAAGCCGTTAAAGGAAGTATTTTATCCGATCATTTGGCTCATCAACCGATTGACGATCAAGAATCAATCGGGTTTGACTTCCCAGACGAATATGTCATGTATCTAAAAATGAAAGATTGCGATGAACCGCTACCCAGTGAAGGGCCAGAACCAGGTTCCCAGTGGGGACTTATCTTTGACGGAGCAGTTAATCATTATGGAAACGGAATTGGGGCAATCATTGTTACCCCTCAGGGTTCCCACATTCCTTTCACTGCTAGACTTACGTTCAAATGTACGAACAACGAGGCCGAATACGAAGCATGTATTATGGGTCTCGAAGAAGCGATTGATTTAAGGATCAAAAACTTGGACGTATACGGCGATTCAGCCCTGGTTATTAACCAGATAAAAGGAGATTGGAACACATACCAATCAGGATTGATTCCTTACAAAGACTATGCAAGAAGGTTGTTACCCTTCTTCAACAGAGTCGACTTTCATCACATCCCTCGTGATGAGAATCACATGGCTGATGCATTAGCCACTCTCTCTTCCATGATTAGTGTAGGTCGATGGAATGACATACCTAAGATCGACATAATGCGCCTTGAACGGCCCGCTTACATCTTCGCGATTAAAACAGTCATAGACGACAGACCTTGGTATCACGATATCAAATGCTTCCTTCAGAAACAAGAGTACCCATCTGGGGCACTCAGAAAAGACAGGAAAACCCTCAGAAGATTGGCTGGAAACTTCTTCCTGAGCGGTGACACTCTTTATAAGAGAAATTTTGACATGGTCTTGCTCCGATGTGTCGACAGACCAGAAGCAGACATGCTCATGAAAGAAATTCATGAAGGATCCTTTGACACTCATGCCAACGGACACACAATGGCGAGAAAAATTCTCAGGGCCGGGTACTATTGGTTGACAATGGAATTCGACTGCTACAAGTACATGAGGAGGTGTCACAAGTGTCAGATATACTCTGACAAAATTCATGTACCGCCATCACATCTCAAAGTTCTTTCTTCCCCGTGGCCATTTTCCATATGGGGAATCGATATGATTGGTATGATTGAGCCCAAGGCTTCAAACGGACATCGGTTCATCCTGGTAGCCATTGACTATTTCACCAAGTGGGTCGAAGCAGCGTCATTCACCAATGTAACTCGACAAGTGGTGGTCTGATTTATCAAAAACAATATCATCTACCGTTATGGTGTTCCAAGCGAGATCATTACTGATAATGGATCTAACTTGAACAATAAGATGATGAAAGAGTTATGCGCAGAGTTCAAGATCGAACACCATAACTCATCTCCCTACCGACCCAAGATGAACGGAGTAGTAGAAGCGGCTAACAAGAACATCAAGAAGATTGTTCAAAAGATGGTTGTAACCTACAAAGATTGGCACGAGATGCTACCCTTTGCTCTTCATGGTTATCGTACATCTGTCCGCACTTCAACAGGGGCTACCCCTTTCTCTCTAGTATATGGCATGAAGGCAGTGCTTCCCATAGAAGTGGAGATCCCGTCAATCAGGGTATTGATGGAAGCTCAGCTCACCGAAGCTGAATGGTGTCAAAGTCGACACGACGAACTGAACCTGATCGAAGAAAAGAGAATCACGGCACTATGCCACGGTCAGTTGTATCAACAAAGAATGAAGAGGGCGTTCGACAAAAAGGTTCGGCCTCGTGTCTTCAGAAAAGGAGACCTCGTGCTCAAGAAGATACAATCATTTCTCATTGACTCTCGGGGCAAATGGACCCCAAATTATGATGGGCCCTATGTGGTCACGAAAGCTTTCTCAGGCGGCGCCTTGAGACTTGCAACCATGGACGGAGAGGAATTTTCCTACCCCACGAATGTTGATGTAGTCAAGAAATACTTCGCCTAAACTAAAAAAAAAAAAATGTCTCGGTGGATTGAAAACCCGAAAGGGCGGTCCAGGCAAAAGTTAGAGACATGAGAAAAAAAGAATCATCCCGATGGATTGGAAATCTCATAGTACAATCCAGGCAAAAATTAGGGATAATGGCAAGTAACTATGTTCAACAGAGGCAAGTCCCTCAGCAGTAGTTACATCATCTATCGGAGGAAATCTCCAGTCAAAGGTCATCTTCGACAGAAGCTCAGGATGCCCCGAACTCAAAGTTGGTAGACGTATAGTGGTCGTTATGTTTCAACGTAGCCTTTTTCCCTGTAAATTACCATTTTCTAACTTTGTATATACTCTTTGGAATCACGCGTTTGGCTGATCTCCATCTTATCAATAAAATTTGAGCCCTTGTGCTTTTGTTTGTAATTCTTGCTTGTTTTAGCTTTACAGAACGACGTTGTTTAAACTTAATCAGCGATTCTTGAAATAAAACAAAAATGAATTTACTTGTTAAAACTTTTTCTGCTTTTAAAATAAAGATGGCAATTGCTTTTGACTGTTGAACATCAGAAGAACATCGATCGCTTCTCCCGAAGTAAGCGAACTTCAAAGTGCAGAATCAAAGTACTCCTTCTAAGCCAGTATGCCTGAATGAAGGGATCAACTGTGTCAGAGACCTTGTTTCGTCTGACATCCTCGGCCGAGTTCTCATCTCCTTAGCCCGATCAACATAGCTCCCAACGGGACTATCTCTCCTAAGCAAGGTGGAATTGCTATTATGAATCAACGGTACTTCTTCGCCCCGCGATGGCTGAGTATCCAATTGTGTTCATCCATTAGTCTGTATGTCGCGTCTGTTTTGTCAGCATATACATACATACTTCATGCATTTTTGATTTGCATTTACATTTCATATTGCATCACTATCACTTGAGTCGGTCTTGTCCCCTAGTGATAAACAGTTTTCTCAATCGAGTTTGTCAGTTCTTTCCTCGTCAGGAAGTGTTGCGTCTGCACAATCTCGCCACCAGTGTATCTTTAGATCAGAGTCGGCACTTGGCCACTTTGATAACTTGAACCTCTGAAAAGCCAGAGAAAACTCTCAATAAACATCACTCTTCGCCATTGAAGATGATACCCTTGCTTTCCCGGATTAAGGAAAATCCACAGAGAAAGCCTCGTGATCAGAGATTCGGCAGCACGCCAGTTTTGCTCCGAAAAACCACTGATGAGAAGGTCATTGGCACCTCAAAATTGGACCCCATCATATGGCGTTTCTCCGGGAAGATCCCGAGAAAAGTATGATGAAAGATCCCAAACGAAAACAGTCTCTCAAGAGACTCGCTTTCCCTAGTAGAATCGACAAATGGCGTCTCCAAAACAGAGAAGTTTGTACAACTCTACAACTCAGACGACTGGGTTCCCCAGCAAGTCTGACATCAAAACTTTTTCCACTCAAATGGCATCTCCCCAGGAAAATTCGGCGAGAAGTTAGAGGAAAGCCGCTATGGATAGCGTCCCTTGTCAAGAAAGTTTATTGACAAAAGAAACTAATACCAGTTCTTGGTAGGAAACCAGGATCGAGGGGAAGTTTAAATCAGAAACCGAGACCAGTTCCTTGGTAAGAAACCAGGATCGAGGGGAAGTTCAAATCAGAAACTAAGACCAGTTCCTTGGTAGGAAACCAGGATCGAGGGGAAGTTTACCTTTTCTAAGCATCATCGCTTAGCTAAAGAAGATGAATGCGTAAGCTACCATTCATAACCACCATCAAAATTTTGGATATTCTGATATTTAATCCTCTTGCACCCCGAATGCTCGAATACCTTCGTCATTCATACCTTCGGGTCCAAGAAGATTAAATAGGGGCATCTGTAATACCCCAAATTTTGACCACTTAGATTTCCCATCATTGTGAAAATCATCATCACAATATGGATGAACCATCATGCTTCATCAGTCTCCCCAAAGATGGGTGAGCATCCACTACAATCAAAATTAGGGTTTCAAGCCCTCTCTGAGTGCTTAGACAAAGGATCAATCAAGAAATGACATGATCTTCAACTTGTCTAATCTCTCAAACATCCACAATGGATCAAAAAGGACTCCCACTTCAAGGATTAAGCACAAGGCTGCTCCCTTCTAGGTGGATCAAGTCTCAAGATCGACAGTGTCACCAAATTAGGGTTTTGGTCGACTAGAGTCTCCAGATGGAAATTTTCATCTGGGCACAAGGCAATGATCCAAAACATGACCTAATATGATTCATGGAACCTCATGAACACATGCATCAAGTCAATTTTGCCTCAGGGGATGCATTCATCAAAAATCAGGAATTAGGGTTTCTTGACCTAATTCACCCCTAAGTTGACTTTTGGGACAAACCATGAGCCAAGACCTCAAGAGATGATTTGAGGGTCTCTAATATACCATATTGATCCATTTGGAACAATGGATTGATCCAAGAAGCTTGAGCAATAAGTCTCATTTTCATCTGCACCACAATTAGGGTTTTAAGGGAAAAGTCAACTGTAACTTTGACTTTTGACCAGGACATGCTCCCAAACCCTAATACATGATTGAATATACCCTATGACACCCATGGAACATGTCCATCAAGTTTGATTTAGGTCAAGGATATGATTTCCTGAAGAATTGCACAGTTTGGAATTCATCAGATAAAAAGTCAACTGTGCACAAAAGTCAACTTTGACTTTTTGAGATTTTTCACCAAAATGGATTTTTAACCCTAAAATGATGTTAATGTATGATTTGAATCATCATTCATCAAGAAAAATCAAGAAAAGTGAGATAACTTGTAAAAGGGGTAACCATAAAACTTAGAAATTTTTCTAAGTTAAAAATAAAGTGGCAAAGGTACCAACTTTGGAGGACCATAACTCCTAAACCACAAGGCCATTTTTTCTCATCCAAAGATGGATTTGTAGCCCTCATTATCACCTACAAAAACTTCAACTGCAAGTCATTCCAATTCATTAAGGATTTTGAGTTATGGAGTGATCAAAGTGGCTGAAAAGTGAAAATGTCACTTTTTCCAACACTTAGTGAAATTTTCACTAAGTCAGAATTTGCCTTCACTTTTTGCCAAATGTAGGGGGATTTTTCACTTGGAATCAAAAGAGATCAAAACCAAACTTGTTCAAACAGTTGTTGTATCATGTAAGAGCTTTCCAAAATGGCCAAAAACATTGCCAAATTCAACCTACACCATGAGATACAACATTGCCAAGTTGCCTTGCTGAAATCTGTCAAGGCAAGGCAGAATTTGCACTTTGGCTCGATTTGCCAAAATCAGCCAAATTCAATTGCTCCAATCCACTTGGACACCTCAGAGGATTGAATCTAAAGGGGACAATCACTGAGCCAAGCCTCCAAGGTCCAAGGAACAAGGAATAGCATGTTGAACCTAGAGTTGCCAAAATAGGGACAAGACTTCAAATTTGGAATGAGGCATTCAATGGAACCATCAAGGTGGCATGGACTGAGCCATTCTCATCTGAAATCAGTCAAGACTTATCCAAGACCAAGGGGACTAAAGCTCTGTGCCCTAACCTCTAGTCAATGGCTAGAGGAGACTTTCATTTCCATTGGCCAACATTGAGGAAACCTACTTACCAGCTGCCATGCACTATTCCTTGCAAAACAAACTTGCTCTACTATAAATAGAGCTCAATTGTGGTCAGTTTAAGTACACCAAAGCCATCTAACAGATGCTTTCCTCAAAACCTCTTTCTCTTGGCAAAAATGCCTTTCTTAGCAAGGTAGCTATCGGGTTTTGAGTTAGAGAGAAATTCTGCACAAACCAATCACTCACACACCTCACATACATCACATATGAGCTGATCAAACACTCACATAACATCTGGAACATCAAAATCTCAAAATCACTTGCCATCCACACAAGTTTGAAGTGAAGTTGCAGCTGAGATGCCATAAACTGATCCAGTCCATTTCAATTCAATCCAAGTGTTCAAACACACTCCATATGGTGTAGGGAAGCTGTCCAGATCATCACCACTCATCTGTAACACCTCCAAATCAAAAATCACTCTGAACTTGCTGTCACGACTTGGAGGTAAGCACATACTTGGTCATCTCTCAATCTATGCATATTTCCTCGCACAATAATTTGGCCATATGTTCATAATCATGCATGGAATGTTTTCCCTCAATTAATTGCATTGTTTGAATCGTGTATAAAAAATCCTAGCCTTCATGCAGAAATTAGGGTTCTTGAGGTTTCTTCGTGATTTCTTGTTGTATGTTTAATTTAAATGAAATTAAAGTACATAGACATGATCGTGAGGTTAAGACGAGCATAATGATATGTGGATTGCATGATATGATTACGTATTCATGGAGATTGGATAGAAAACGCAAATCTGAGAAACCAAGAACACGCGCGTGTTCTTCAGCTGTTCTTGGCGCCATTTTCATATATTCAAATATTTGAATTTTGTGATTTTGTTTAATTGATTCAAAAATTAATTTCTCTCTGAGTTTTAATGATTTTGAGTTGATTCTTTTTTTGATAATTCACAAAAATGTTGAAATATTTTATTTTATCAAAAAAATCCCAAAAATATTATTTATTTCATATAATTGATATTTTTGCAAAGAATTAATATTTTAATTGTTTTTGGCATTTTAAATATTTTTTCTACATTGATTTTGCAACTTTTAATGCTTTCTAATTATTTTGTAGGTCAATACTTAATTTTTGAAGCATTAATCCAAGATCACAATTTGTTTTCCATGTGTTAAACAAATTTTGATCATTTTAATTGAATTTTTATTCAATTAAATACATTTTGAAAACAAATTAGGGTTTTGGATTAATTCAACCCTTATAAATCATTTTCAAAACACTTTGGGCCTCTATTAGAGTGTAAGACCCAATCCTTTTTTTGACCAAATCATCTTTGGGCCTCACTTATTGTATAAGTCCCGATACCGTCAAAAAACAAACGGCGCGATCGTCGCCTTTTCAAAAATCATCTGGGCCTACCCTCGAGTAGTAAGACCCATTTATTCATTTCAAAACTCTTTGGGCCTCTATTAGAGTGTAAGACCCAATCCCCTTTTAACCAAAACATTTTGGGCCTCACTTATTGTATAAGTCCCTCTGCGTTAAAAGAAAACCTCGGCGCGATCGCCATTTTTAAACAAAAACTTTTTGGGCCTACCCTCGTGTTATAAGCCCCACTCTTTTTTCTTTAAACCTTTTTGGGCCTCTTGAGAGAGTGTAAGACCCATCCCTTTATACATAAAACTATTTTTGGGCACCAGTCACTTGTATAAGTCCCGCTGTACAAAGTCAAACAGTGCGCTCACTGATAAAACCCTGGGCCTCTCCTTGAGCTGTAAGCCCCAAATCTTTCTTTTTCAAAGCACTTTCTCCTTTGATTTTGAATATACTGTTGTTTTTAATCTTTCTTTGTTGAACAACTAACCAAACAGCATGGAAGCACTACAACCGAGTAAGTGGTTATCGCTTTCATTTACTGCTTTCATATTATAAACTGTATTGTGGGGCTGCTCACTGTAAGTCTCCTTTCATAAACTCATATCTACTGTGTAATAATAGTATAGATATTTCGAGTTTCCCCGACAACTACGTCTAGAACTAGGTGACGCCGTTTCACTTATTCGTAGAAATAGATGCCTAGATCCCCAATAGGAGCACCAGATACAGTCTTCTCTTCGGCTGTCCTCCTTAGGAATCGTCAAGAAGCTCTACTCCCCAAGATGAATGTATTCTCCGTGAATGGCATCTTTGAGTTTCTTCCCAATTCTCGAACTTTCCTGACTTGATCTATTCCTTGTGGATAGCTTGCCTTGAATGTCTCGGGGTTTGGGTACCCACTACGGTCATAATCTTGGACCTTAACTAAGGAACCCTCTTTAAAAGCTAAAAGTCGCTGGATAGTAAACCTCATACGTTTACCAGTGGTTTTCATCTTTAAAAGAGTTATCTCTCCTAATGGAAAGGAGATGATAGACCCACGAGCTTCTTACAAGCATCGGCCTCCTCTTGGGCATTATTCAAGGACCCTACGGCTTCTTAGAAGTATTCACAGCCTCCTCTTAGGCTTCGTATAATGATCTCTTCCTTCGAGAATGATAGCCTCCTCTTGGGCTTCGTACAAGGACCCGTCGGCTTCTTAAAAGTTTCCAGCCTCCTCTTGGGCTTCGTACAAATTGTCCCGACGACCTCCTAGAGGTATAGGAACAGAACCTAGTCATCCTCATAGAACAGTCCTTTCATAGAGTCTGCTACTGTTTCTCGAAGCATAGTACAAAAGATAAAACTCTAGACACGGACAGTCTAACTTCCTTGAGTCTCAAAGACATTCTCAAGCACCCTTCGTTAAATAGGAAGGAAACCCGCAGACTCGGATAGTCTCAATACCCTTTGGATTTCCCGTTTCCTCCAAGAGAAGGAAATATCCCTGATCCTCAAATTAAATCCCTGAGTACAGTGTTACTCATATAAGAACTGATTTTCTCTTTTAAATCAGTATATTGGATCTGTCACTCAACTGAAACAGTTACAATAGCCTCCATCTCGGGCTTCGTACGAGATACCAAAATTCTCCCCAGTGGAGTCAAAACAACCTTTTCGCCTCTCTCTCGGGCTTTGTACGAGATACAAAAACACTCTCTTACTGAGTATAAAAGATTCTCCAACTGAGTCAACTCTTTGCTAGCCTCCTCTTAGGCTTTGTATAACGATATGCCCCACTGGGTCAAAAAATTTTAGCCTCTCTCTCGGGCTTTGTACGAGACACAAAATAGCCTCCTCTTAGGCTTTGTATAATGATTTTCCTAGCGGAAATTAACCTCCTCTTAGGCTTTGTATAAGAAAACCACTGGTTGATCCAATCGACCTTTTAGCATCAAAGTTGTGCCTCGTTCACAGTATACAAACATCAACAACTCCTTTCCCTTCATCTAATCGTTGTAAGCGGCAAGCCTCTGGATCATCTACATCCATGCCACTGTCCCTCTTTTAGCATGAGAAATTCCTAAGGAAAGATGACATTGCTTTACACTGAGTTAAAGTCTTCTCCTTCAGGTTAAAACCCTTTCTTCGGAAATTATGGCATTGCTCGGATCCGCGTATCCCAGTTAAAGTAATTCTCCTTCTCCCCTCTTTAGAGATGACAAATTCTCTCTAAAGTCGAGGTCTTTCAGCTTCACGTCTTGGGCTTTGAACAAGACACAAATAGACCTTTTAGCTTCACATCTTGGGCTTTGAACAAGATACAAATCAGCTTTCGCTTCATGTCTTGGGCTTTGAACAAGACACCAAAACACCATTTCCTCCCATAGAATAGGAGGAACTACGAACGCTCTGATTTTCCTGTTTCGGTAAACGGGAATACGTAGGCATAAGATCGAAAGAAAAGATCTTAGCGAGCGCAATCAACAAAAAACCCAAATCCCATATCTCCATCAATCAAAAGCAGTAATTCAAAAGCATCAGTCCTAACATCCTAATCCTTATTCCCCGCCAGAAACCTTTTGCCCAAGCCCTAGAAAGAAAGAACCTGTATTGGCGAAATACGAATAACCAGTACAAAGGCCTCCCCACATTGATAGCATCTGTAACCTAACAGACCGCTGTTTAAACTCAGTATGCAAGCAGGGTTAATTGGAGACATCTATTTCCCTTCCTTATTCAGCTCACAATAGGATAAAAAATGAATCGACCTGTAGTCAAAGCTCAAACCGCAGAGAGCGACCAGCGCTTAAGAACCGCGTCCAAAATCGCTCGCTACAGTAATCAATTGAATTATTTGTATGCTTCACGAGGTGTGTTTATACAACAATTCAATTTCAATGAATTCTAACCTCAATAGTTTCTTAAAATTTAATCACGACCAAAGCTTGATTAGGCACCAATTCTAACAAAATCTAACCTTACGTAAGAAATTGCAATCAATTGATAAAAGATAAACTATGCTAAGAATTAAAAACCTAAGCATGCAATATCCTACGATAATTAAATGTGAGAGTTAGATAGATAGATAGATAGATAGAGAGAGAGAGAGAGAGAGAGAGAGAGAGAGACTACACCGAGATATATAGTGGTTAAACGTTCGTCCTCACTTTGCTTATTCCACTCTTCAATGGTTTCTCATTGGAAACTACTTTGTTCCTTTTTATTTTAAAAAATATTGCAAGTGTTCATACAATCACTAATCCATAATAATGCTGAAAAAAATAAATCTCGTATCTGGATCTTAACTTGTATACATCGTAGTTCCAAATTCTTATGCATAATCTTTAATTAATTCATGATTCTTCAATCTTTCAGTAAAACCAATTTGGTCCAAGCCTTCGTGTGTAGCAATCACCCATGATCCTATTGATTCCTTGAGCGATGAATTGTTTGAAGATTTTAGAAGAACTCCATCTTATCTGTAGCCTTCCACACAGTCACTACCAAGTTAATATGGAGAGAAAAACCTCCTTCTTTTCACTTGAATTTGTCAGCACCAACGACAACAACCTCAATCTTGCAAGATACCTGGAAATCTCTACCAAATCTTCAAGAACGATTAGTTTCAAGATGAAGACCCCAGTCAATCAATTATAAATCTCTCATTGTAAGGGGAAATCAAACTAGAGGTTGAAGATTAAAGAATTTTCCTGCAAGGCTTTTGAACTTTTTCAAAAGTGACAGGAAGTTAATTTTCACAAAATCACAATGCAAAATGTTATAAAGTTGTGTAAGGTTTTTTTTTTTTTGTAAAATGATGACAAAAAGATATTATGTATGCTTAAGATTAAGTACAAAAATAGGTGGAAAAATTTAGTTAGATTCGAATCAAAATTATTTTGTGGTTTTAGTCAAATGAGCAAGTGATGTAGAACTAGAAAGCATAACTTTTTTTGACCCACTTCTCGTCTGATTCAAATCAAGAGTAATGTCTGATTCGAATAAAAAAGGTCATGATTCGAGTCAAGTGTAAAATCTGATTCAAATCCATTCAAACAGAGCCAAAAGAGAAATGTGAGAAAAGCTGACAAATTAGAATTAGGTGTAAAGTCTAATTCGAATCAAATGAAGCAGAGGTGATATAGAACTATCTATTCGAATCAAGTGTAAAAGTATGATTTGAATCAAAGTGTTTGAAAAACTTTAGTTTGCCTCTGTTCAATTTAATTTGAGTCATGATATGTGCTTGATTCGAATCATGCACACAAAATCTCAATTTTTCATAATTTTCAAAATACTTTGAGATTTTTCTTTCCACCTAACTTGAACCTATAACACACATGGTTCTTATTCCACTGACTCATGCATTTGACTAGAAACATCATGATCAAGCTAAAATATAACCATTGATTTATGTATGCTAAAACAAATTGATTCTAACTTGATTCAGAGATGTGCAATCATGAAGGAGACTCAATAGACAATAATAAACGAAAGCGATAAGACAAATAGAAAAATAACTGTATTGGCGGTGCTCCCCCTGAATGTGTTAGGGACATGCAACTTTAGTCTCCCCTTGGGATATGCAGCTTCATCTCATTATTGGCCGATCATTCTTTCTTACAAGTCGATGAAATATTGATTTAGAAAAATGTACACTCACTTTAAAAGTTTATGATGATGGGATAACATTACATGTTATTAAAATATGAAGCAAGAGGAAGAAAAAGATAATCGATATCAAGTAGGCATGATTAAAACATGCATGGAAAGTCAAATTCCAAGACTACCAATTGAAAAAAAAAATCCCAAGAATAACATCGCAAATAATGTCATTTCCACCAACACCTCCGAGTAGAAAGACTAAAAAATCCATTCCAAAAGTCGAGATAAAAAAGAAAAAGCAACATCAAAGTAATGTTATAGAAATATGGAGTAACCTAGTGCACATAGTGGTCTTTGTCTCTGAAAAAGATTATTTCTTCGTCTCGAAAAATAAAAGTAACAAGGTTTGAAACATGAAGTATCTATCCTAATATGGATAATGAGGCATCAAGCTAATGACATTAAAAGAGTGATGCTTGGGAGGCAACCCAAAGGAGGTATTCTTGCCTTATATTTATTTTAGTTTATTTTATATTTTTCAATTTTAAATTAAGTTCTTAGTTTTGTTTCATTTTTGTTGGTTTATTTTATGTTTGTTTACTTTCGTCTAGTTATTTGATAGTTCGTAGTAAAATAGTGGTTGTCTAATAATCAACCAACATAGCTATTTTTAGTCCTCATGCATGTCAACTTGCAAAATAATTTGTATATACTTTTAAATGTTCTAATATGGTTTAATTGAGTTGTACTGAGAGTAAAGTAGGTTTATCGTAAGTGATTGTGACACCACATCAAACAAGATGCATTGTGTAGGTTGTTTATCTCTAACCAACCCGATGAGTGGCAGATCATGCCAAACACTTTGTTTCATCATGAGAGAGCATTATGGTATGTATCCATTATTCATAACTTGCATATGTTCTTAGTTGATTTCATTTTCATTATTTACACATGTTGAGGTGAGTTGTTTCTTTTTAGCCTAGAGCCTTTCATGCTAACATTTTTATTTTTATCCCTTGTGTAACTCCATTGATCCTGTTTCCTTCTTGTTTGTTTTTAATCCTAAGTGTAACCTTTGGTCTAAATACTTTCCTACCCTACTTGGAGTAGAAGTATTACATCTCAAAGATGTGTCTAATTTAAGTATGGGGTTACTGTTGGAATATAAACCAATAAGTTTGGGGTATCAATTAGAAATTGAGAAAATCAAATGAATATGAGTACAAATGTGAAAATAAAAAGAAGGGAGTTAAAAAATCAACAAACTTGAAAGGAAAAAAAGGAAAAAAGATGTAACATGGTACTCAAAGAAAAGTTAAAAACCAACTAGAAAACTTAGTTGAAATAAATATCCCACAATAGTTTTAAATTAGACGTTGTCAATGAGAATAATATTGCTTACTCCAAGTTTTAACTTACTCTCCAAATATATCCTACCCTAAATCTAGCCTCATTACAACCTTAAAAACCTTAAAAAGTGTGTGTGTGTGTGTGTGTGTGTGTGTGTGTGTGTGTGTTATTGTATCTTGGTATCTGATTAGGATTTATTCAAGCATGTAGTATAATGCTGCATTTTATGAAATTTGAGCGTATAAACACATAAACATTTGAGAGATTTTGTGAGAATGTGCAGAGAGATGACAGGTGAAGTAGTATCATCAAGTGAGAATACGGAAGATCAGTCGACTTTGGTAAACATGTGAAGCTCAAGGTAATAGTAAGAGAAGATCACAAAGGAACCAAGAGGTATAGTACTTTTAACTCTTGACTTAATTTGAGTTGGTATGCTTAAAAAAATTTATGTTTCAAAAAGTTGCTTGAGTAAAAGTAACAAGCTAAGTTTGTGGTTATGATTAGTTACCATTTTACTATGTTTATCATTGTTTTAGCAGTAGATTTGATGTTCTCTCAGTGCTTGCATATCGAATTCTGATGATTTTATAGACTTTATCTATGGCATGAGGATTTCAATGTTTAAGAATATTCCATGCATCATATGATCTTTTGGGAAAGAGTTAACGTGTTTTGTAGGTTGGAGGAAGTCAAAGAAATGGCCAGAAAAGGAACACGATGAATTTTCAGAAGGATTCACAAAGTCTACTTTTCAGCATGTTTTACATCATGATGTACGTTTTGTATTTTGATCATATTTAGAGCTTTGCAACTCGATTGATATGGGACTGATGGAAAATGAAAGCTAACATTAAAGGCTATAACTCTTATGCTAACACCAAAGTCTAATTCAGAGTTTTTCTCCTATGACCATACATGTATCCATACACGTCCAGGAGTGAAAAAAATAAGATTTTCTGCCCATACACATACCAGTGTGTGTATGGCAGCATGATACGCGTTTCCATATGCGTATGGACATCCAAATCCGCCCTAAAATCCCAAAATATGTATTTAAATTGTGAAAGTCTAATTTTCATGATCTATCTTGCATTGGGGCAGAGAAATATCATCTTGGAGCAAGGCAAACACGATAGGATCAATGGGAAACACCAAATTCAACGGATTCCTCCATTGAAGCTTCTTTCTTTGTGATCAATGTGTAATGTTTATCACTTTTATTACGCATTTTATTATTATTATGAGTAGTTAAACCCTTCAATTCTATGGATGAGTCATTGTTCTTGACTTAGTCTGAATTTCCATATTGATATTTATAATAACTATAGTTTTATTCCTACATGATTTATTTATTCTTGTACTTAAAGCTTTGTTCTTTCTGACAAATAGAGAATTGATTTATTGTTACCTATTAAGAAAGAATTTCAACAGTAACACTTGATTGAAATATTTTATATTAGATATTACTTTGGACTAGAGATACCATATAGAAACTGTTTTGTTATTGATAATTAAATGCTTCAATTCATCTACATTTTCCTATAACCATAGGAATTGATTTGAATAGTCGAAGGCTTATTCACTAAGGACTTAGGAATAAATACTCTCAAGGAACAATAGTAGGTAGGAATAGAGAAAGTTGTTACAAGGTCAATTAGGAGATCAAACGAGTTCAGGTTCAAACTCTCATTCCTAGCATGCTTTTCACATATTATTTTCTATTTTATTAAATTTGCCTTAAATTTACTTTTTGCAAACAAAAATATCTCAAAACCCACAAATAAATTTTTGTTCAACTAAAGTTAAATCAAACTCTAAAATATAATGTAGTCCACGAGATCGATATTTCAGGATTTCCCGATATTACTACTTTGACATATTAGTACACTTGCTAATTTACCGATCAGTCGAACACAATCCATAGAGACTAACAATGAAACTTAGAGCACGACCTTAGAGAATAAGCTATCTCCTATAAAAAATAAATCGGGACTTAAATTAATGCCATAACAGGTAAAAGTAATGGTAAGCAACAGAAATTGAGATACACACCGCTAACTGGGAACCATGAAGTTTACCTATTCATTAAAGATATATCGAGTACAAACACCCTAGATATTAAAAAAAACAAGGGACAACATATTTATCTCATCCGTAATATAGACTAGCTCACCATTCCTAATTTTTTAGCTAGGACAAACTTGCTCTCACGAAATAAGAACATCAGGAAAAAAATGTTCCACCTACTGCAATGCATTCTCGAATGATACACGCACGATGTAGAAAATATCTTCCACTACCTTCGCATTCTCCTTAGCTAAGGAAATATTTTCAAGATAAATCTCTCGTTGGTCATCCTTGGTCTTCTTCCAAACTCTTGAACCTCTCTCAAAGAGGCCTACAATGCCAACACCGTCCCGGGGGAGGAATCCGATGCCTTATTTTCCCCATAAAAAGCGGCCTCAGCCTTGGTCAATGTTGTATATACAAAGGATAAAGCTTCATCTTTCTTCTTGACCTCTTGTACAAGTGACTGCTGAAGGTGAGAAAAGTACACAAGAAGGGGGTTGAATTATGTTTTCCGTTTTTCTTAATTTGCGTCTGATCAGAGTTTAGAACCTAAACTAGTGTTCAGATTATGGTTATACTTAGCAGCAGAATGTTAATAGAAACAAATAAATAATAGCAGAAGACACAAAGATTTATATAGGTTCCTCCCAAATGAGAGTAGTCAACTCCCCTTGCTTCACAAGAGATTTTCACTATAATCAAATCATGATTACAATCGCTTATGCATTTTGCATAAGACTTTTACAATGCTCATACCCTAAGTCCGAGACTTCTTGTTAAAACCTCTAAGGCTCAATAATTCCTTGCTCAAGTCCTACAGACTCAAGACTTCCTTACTTAGACCCTCAACCTAAGACTTTCGTGTTCAGGTCCCTCAGACTCGAGACTTCCTGCTTAAACCCCTCAGGCCCAAGATTTCTTGCTCAGACCCACGATCCAATACTTCCTTGCTCAGGTTCCACGAATCCAAGACTTCCTGCTTAAACCCCTCAGGTTCAAGACTTCTGCTCAGACGATCGATCTGAGACTTCCTTGCTTAAATCCCACAGATTCAAGACTTCTGTTCAATCAATCCACTTGATTAAGACTTTCATTTCTCTAGCACATAGCAAGAGACTTACATGGCTCAAGCATCTTGGCGAGAGACTTGGTTGCTCAATCAATCTACTTGATTAAGACTTTCATTGCTCTAGCACATAACAGGAGACTTACATGGCTCAAGCATCTTGGCGAGAGACTTAGTTTCTCAATCAATCCACTTGATTAAGACTTTCAATGCTCTAGCACATAGCAGGAGACTTACATGGCTCAAGCATCTTGGAGAGAGACTTAATTTAAACTGCTAAACAACATGTTTGACAGAATAGAGAATAAGGTGTACTTGATACAAATATCAGAGGTACAGGGAAATCACCATAACAAAGACCTAAAGTTCTTAAGATTTCTAAGATATTTAATATTTAAGAAATCTTAAGGCTTTTATAATTACAACCTACAATAGAAATTATGCATACTCGATTGTGTTGATAATTGTTGATCTTGTTACTCCTCCATCAGATTGATCCTTATTAAAGATTCAGTTTAAGCCTTCAGCTACTTATATAGCATTTGTAGAAGACTATCTGTTGGAGAGATAACTTGATCAAGTGTCTTTGCTTTCTCCATAGTATAAGAGACATTGAAGATAGATACACCAAAAGATCTTAATCCATTGTGTATCGCGTTTAACCATTGAGTCTTCAAAGAGATCCTGTACTATAGAGCCATTGAGAGTAAATATTCGTAAATCATGCAAACTTTTCTTGAGCCTTGTGAACTAAGACTCTAGCTGACAAACTGATTTGACAATGTAGCTTGCTTTCTGCAGTACGGATAACTTCAGCTTTATCACTAATTCTGAATGATCACCAAAAGCCAATTTACATTCACCAAGTGTAGAGACAATTATGTTGCTTCTTCTGATGCTGAGACCTTCAACTTGAGAGTCTACGCCAAACATCACTTAGAAAGTGTTTTTCAGATTTTGCACCACCAGAAGCTAGCAATTCAGCTTCTCTCAAGTGTGCCCTTGTATATCAGATTCTGAATATATATCTATAAGTATTAGAACCTACATACATGAAACACACATCAAATATAACCATTTTTCTTTTAATACTTTGTTATCATCAAAACCCAAGGAATACATGTCATGAACAAATCTTGTTCTAAAAATCTTCCCCTTTTTTATGATGACAAACATAAGTATTTAAAGGACAATGTTGGGCAGTTATAATTTTCTTTGCAACATCAAAGTATGAGGTTTGTAAGATCCACCTGAGTCTAATAGTCCAAAGTTTAGTTCTGTAAACCCACCCTAAGTACTGCTTTCAAGAAAAAGTATTTTAATTTTCTTAGTAACATCAGAGTCTGAGGTTTGTAAGTCCCCCCTAAGTCAAATAGACCAAAATTGAGGTTTGTAAGCTCCCCATTAGATCTATATTTAAGAAAACTAAAAATAATATTTTAACTTCCTTTGGAAACATCAGAATGCGAGGTTTGTAAGCTCCTTCTGAGTCTGATAGTGTAAGGTTGAGGTTTGTAACCTCGCACATAGTGTACAAGAAAGTTAAAATGTGTCGCTTGTGCAAAATAACCATTATGTACAAAAATTTAAATACAAAAATTATGAATGACCATTATGTACAAACTGAATGGGTTCAATTTCTAATTAAATACTTACTATCTTTTTTCCCCTTTTTGTCACATCAAAAAGAATAAAAAGAGAAAAAAGAAAAGAATTACACTCATAAATATAACGCCCCGATTTATTTTATTTATTCTCATAATTTAAAGTTTATGATATTGTGTGTATGTATGTGCTTATGTGTGTTGGGTTATGTTTGGATTGCCTTAGTATGGGGTAGTGACCTTAGAATTATAGAGAATAAGGTATTGGGGGTGTGTGACTAATTGTATAGAGATGAGTGGTGTGGTTAGTAATTCATTATCAATATTAGTTGGTAATTATTTATTGGAATAATATTATATGGGTAATAATAATTAGATAATTATTAATTTAAATAATTTAGTTTGAATTATTTAGATTTAAAATAATCAGTTTAATTATTTTATTTATATAAAAATTGGATAGTAGAAGTAGAAGAATAAGGAGGGCAAAGTGGATTATTCATGAGGATTAGTAAGGGTAAGTAAGGGAACCCATATTAGGGGTCTAAGGGTTATAGTATGAAAGAAGAAAATTGGGAAAGGGGAGAATCATTTGTGAACGATCATGTTTGGAGAAAAGAGGAACAGAAGAGAGGAGCAGGGCTAGGGCTTAGAGAATTCCATTAAGGAGCTTCGAGGAATCTTCATCTAAGGTAAGGGTGGGGTTCTTTGATCACTTAAGGGATAAATAATGTATGTATAAGGGTAGACAAATCATTAGGTTCATATCTATGTGTTTCTCTCGTTGTGTTGGTTGTTTCGGTGCAAAGTTGAGGTTCTGCGTGTCGGTGATTCTAATAATATGTAAATTGTACAAATTAATTGGTCGAATTGTGATTTTGTGTTGAAAGTGATTATAATTGATGTGTGTTATGTTGTATGGTAATCATGTATTCTGTGTGCATTCCTGGACTGTATGCTATTGAAATTGGAGAAGCCTTGGGGGTTTGGACTGTGCAGAATCGCAACTGCAGGGTTGCTGATTCGCACATTTTCACCGGGCGAATGGGATGTCTCACCGAGCGAAGCGATCTCACTTGGAGGTCGTCGGGCGAACTGAGAGGCGAGAGAAGGGTGGAAAATTAGGTGCTACTGGAATTTGTATGGGGGAGGAATTTCGCTTCTGCTTCGCCGGGCGAGCCTTGGGCAAAAGGGAAATATTGCCGGGCAAATGGGGGTTTCGTCGAGCGAAGGTGAGTTCACTGGTGTCTCGCTGGGCGAACATCTGGCGAGCAAAAACAGTATTTGGCTGCCACTGGAACAAACAAAATTTTCTAAAACTTTAACAATTCATATCTTTTGATCCGTAGGTCCGTTTTAGTCGTCGTTCGAATCATTGGAAAGCTGGTTTCGTATATTTTATGTTATAATTATTTTCAATGCCATAATTCTAACTATTCGACGTGTTAATTGTGTTCCCGTGTATGTTGTGATGTGTTGAACGTTGAAATGTTGAGTTCGGTTGTGTGAATGTGTGTTGTAGTTGTGGATTACAATTGTTGCATGTTTTGGCAGGTATATGCTGCGTGTTGGACAGTTGCGGTGTGATGTATTAGATGTATAATAGTCATATGCATTGGTCGTCATTGTGTGTTGTCGTTGAATGCATATCATGTTGCATAAGTTATATGATAAGTCGTGTGCCCATGTGGGGTGTGAGCGCCTTATCCGAATTCTTTGAAATAGAATCGTATTGTTGTTGTTGTTGAGGTAATTGTGTGCCTATGTGAGGTGTGAGCGATTACGGGTGTTCGTGTGCCCATGTGGGGTGTGAGCGATCACGGATGTCGTGTGCCCATGTGGGGTGTGAGCGACTTATATGGAAATTCCGACGGGAATTATGATCATGAAAAAGGGATCGAATTGGTACCACATACATTGAGTCGAGTTGTGAGTTTCATTGCATTGCATTATGTTGTGTTGTGGATTATATAATTGTCTACTTGTGTGGGAAATTGTAATTGTGTTGATGTTGTGATGATAGGGTGAATTGTATAATGATTATATGCTTTTATATTTATATTGTGCATTTCTTTTGTTGATTGAGAATCTCACCCTTCTGTTGGAATGATGCTTTATACGGCATCGTGAAGATAATCAAGGATAATGTGTAGTCGAAGTTAGTGAAGATGAAGTATTCTACTTTATTTTATTTGAGTCGGCGTCTGCTCTGATGTGTAACACTCGGGATATGGAACGCTTGTTGTTATTTATTTCATTAGCCGTTATTACTTTAGTTTAATTGATGTTGGTTACGTGGTTTGAACATATTATGTTTTTAGTCATTATTTCGAAGGAGTTTCCGCTGCTACATGAGAAGAATATTTAAGTATGATTTTGTTGGTACCATTAATGGTAATTATGTGTTACATGTCATATGCATGAGCAGGTGTATGTTGGAGAGTAACATCATATGTGCTGATTTTTTATGAATTTTACTCTGATAATTGTATTATTTCACGCAGGGATTTAGGGCGTGACAATAAATGCATAATAGGTCATCATAACAAGATCAATTTCCAAGGAAGGGAAAACAATCAAGTAACAGGGACCAATAAAGGATCGTGCAATGCATGTTAAATATATATTGGTCGTAACAGTCCCAAGAATCAAGCAAAGGATTATGTCGATTAGGTTACTCATAAGCCATTATAAAAGCAACCAAAACCTAGTTCATTTTCATCAACATCCACGAATACGTCATGGAGTCATCAGCTGAGAGCAAAAAAATCTCCGTTGTGACAGAAGTTACAAAGAGCTCTATGAATATGAATATCAAAAACCTTCAGACGCCAACAGCTTCATAAGGATCTGCTACTGGGCCTATGCCCTCTACTATCAACACTTCAGAAGAAGTTTCGCCAGCAGTACCTCAACAACCTACAGAAGCAGGTCTTTTGGTAATTGTGATGAAGCCAAAGAAGAAATCCATGAATAAGACAAGGAAGAAAGGCTCAACGAGATTTTTTACCGTCTTGTTATTGCAGAGGTAGAAGAGGAGGACATGGATGAAGATGAACCAGATATTGATTATGGAAATTGCTTCTCCTACAAGGCAATGGATGACTTAGATAGGGATTTATTCTAAGTTCATACCAATTCCTTTTGTAATATTTATTTTGTAATCCTTTAACCTAATCAACGAAGAAGAAGTTTTGACCAATTTATTTCTATATACATTGCATGCAAATAATCACTTTATTTTTCCCTTAATGATTTTCTGATAAAAACATTAATGAAGTAATAAGATAACCAGAAGCGACAGCTAACATGTTAACAATGTTATTTATAGCTGTTACAAGAATCTTAATAGGTCAGAATACTAGACATCATTTCCAAAAGTGAGTATTTAAAATTGATTTGACTTAATCAATAATAAAATAATGAATACTCAAAGGTAATGAATGTCACGATTTTATAAAAACCCCTTAGCATACTCACTTTTATAACCACTTAATCTTCTGAACACCAAAATGTATAAGCAAAAGGAAATTTGGGTTCCAAAGAGAGATTTTAGAAATATAGTCATGCTTAATGCAACAACTCAAGCAAACAAGAGTGATGCGGCAACTGAAGAATCTACAAGTAAGCATATGGCTTCAGAAGCACACACTTCTTCAGCAACCTTCGTTGAGACACACAGAAGAAGAAGAACTTCTAGGTTAAAACACAGAAATCAACTGAGAAAGGAAGCGGTAGAGTTTGCAAAGGAAGAATGGCAAGATTATTTAGACAATTTAGATATGTCAGATGATCCTAGGGAATACCTTAGGGAAAATCTGAATGCCTAGAAAGTCTAAACAATTTGTAATAGCTTCCAGTTAATGAGAATGTTGCATATATAGAGTTTTTAATCCTATTTATTTTACCCTCTTGAACAACAATATAAATAAATATATATAACAGTTAAGATGCACAAAAACATGAACAAACTTGGATTAACAATAAGATTTCTTAACACAAAAAAGTCTTAACAATTACAAGACATGAATTTACAGAAGTCTAAGATCAAAATCTCTCATAGATAGCTTCAAACATGTCTCTCCAGATTTTAGAAGAATCACCCTTTGAACTTATGATAACTCCCTGCTGGACCAGTAGTTCTGAAAGAACTCGTCCATAAGTAATAAAGAAAGTATTTCCCTTGTGAAAGGAAGAAAGAGTCCTCTTCAAATAGTCAAACATAACTTGAGGAAGATCAATCTGCAAGTTTGAATTGAGTAGTAGCAAATCCTTTTCAATAGGGTCCACGAGGTCTAGATCCTCATCCTTAGGAAGCAAGTTTGAGTTTAGTATCTGATTCCAAACAATTGCATCAGGACAAATATTTGAGACTAAGGATGTGTTAGATGGATCTATAAAGATACACCAAGTAGGAATATAGTGTTCCCAAACAAGAATTTCTAGGATTTCTCCAATCTCCTCACAATTGATCACATTAGCAATCGATTTAGAGGTTACTATCGTAGAAACACCAGTCACTTTATAAAGAATATCACACTCAGAATTCAGCTCAACAATGGAAGCATTAATACAAAACTCTTTCACAAGACTTGGATAAGTGAAACCACATAGCATCTCAAAGTATCCATTCCAACTTTGTTCAGACACGCTCTTCCAGAAGTTAAAACATAGCTTAAGCAACTCATCGAAATCCACAAACTTTTCATTGAAGACAACTAGTTGATTCAAAGGAAAATTGACTAGAGAATTCATCTCAGGTTTGGTTTGATCAGCACACAACCAAAGAAAATAAAAAGAAAATAAAATAACTAAACAAGATTCTAAAGTAATAAGAATCTTGTCAAAAAAGGACACAAAATGATGTTTCACAAGACAGAGTATAGAGATAATAATAATATATAAAAAGAAAAACATCATTACCCAAAGGTTCTTATCCAGCATATTTCCTGAATCCACTAGATGATTTTCACCTTTATGAATATTTAAGTAATATAAAAAATTTTGAAAAACCTTTTACTTAAACTGCTTTATCAGAAGTAAAGAATCCTTTTCTGAATCTCAGAGTCTGACAATTTTTAGAAGCTATCATCCATCAAAGTCTAGTAGATCTAGACTTAGAGTGAGACATCTTTTGTTAGTCATCAGTCTTCAAACATTTTCTCTTGAAACAAGATTCATGAGTGATTGATGAATATTTAATTGGTTTATTTGACAACTAACAAACTGCAATATCATCACAAAAAGTGAGGAAACTATTTCCATAAATATGACCATCATCTAGCTAAGGATATATTCAGTATAGACAAATATAACATAGTTTCTTCTTAAAGATCTTTGAAGATTCTTTTATCAAAAGAACTTCTCTAGAAATCTAACAGAGACTTTGTATTTACATATACATAAATATCTCATTGATTTGAGTAATAAGCCAGAAAGAATATATATACATTTTTTTGTTATTTTGCTGGTCAAACTCGTATGAGTATTCAGATTTGACCATAGAATCTGAATACTGCTTTGAGTGGATTCTGATTCAATGGCTGTTAAACCATTGACTCTACTTCTTTCACCAAACTCAGTACCTCTAGCACTTAAGTCGGGGTTGTAGGCTCTTCTTCCATCAAATGTTGTAAATAACCTTTGATAAGCAACATGGAAGATGCCTTGTCTCCTTTCTTCGATATCTGAAACAACTACATTTAAATAATGATACTCATATTTCTATGAGTCCATACATGTTGGTCTAGACATGATTTCCTTTGCCTTATGCCTCAATCTGATAGCAGTACCATAATTCATTCCAGAGTATCAGTCTAGGATGAGTCATGATATGAACAAGATCTTGTTCTTGGTAGAATCGTTGATTTCATTGTCTTGGATTAAATCTTTTGACTTTGAAATCTTTGACAAGCATAGAACCATATAGTGTTAGCTATCAAAGATTAGCATAAAACAAATTAAAGCACTGTCATATAATTGCTGGCAGAACACGAAGAAGAATTGAAGGTTTCTCATAGAATTATCCTTTAACACAAATTTTATGATGACCCTCAATCAAGGAGCAATGGAGTCACTTAAGATATCACCTTAAAGAACAAACTCCTTATTATCAAATATTGAAGCAAGATATATTTGGCATAATCTCTTTCTATTCAATACTTGATTTTTATTCCAAGATTCAGATGCTACTTCAAAAGCAGTAATGACCAACAGAGCTAGATTACTCTTTCTTCTAAATCCTGCACTAATGTCAGCTTCAAATGAATATGCAGTGAAGACCTATGACATTAGGTTCTGGTAGTGTTTCTCCTTGTTCTTGGATTTGGGAAATAAGTTGAAATACGAATATCTCAAAAGCTTCTGAAGTTACTCTTCTAACAACATATGTCACATTCCATTCAGCCAGTTAAAGAAATCTTCTAATTAGGAAGGTTAATTCCTCATCATCAGACATTCCATAGGAAGTATCTTTCAACAGGCTTTAGGAAAGATGATCTGTTAGATAGCTTTTCATCATCTAATTTCATTTCTTTTCTTTGGAGATTGCAAGATAAACTTACAAGGCACAGTAAACTCAAGTTGTATGACTTCTTGAATAATTGTGACCTCAAGTTTGAATTTAAAACAATCTTCTCAGAATTTGCTTGGAAAGATTAGATAAAGTGTAACTGGACAAGCTTCATAACTGATTCCCACAAATCTGAGCACAAGGATTCAAATATAGTCTAAGCATTAGATGTATCAGTGATGTTGATATACTCAGAATCGAGATAGAGCACCTACCATAATGCATCTACCTCTGAAGATATTTTCAATAAGCTTCTTCTGAGATGGTGAGAGAGACTTTCAAACTTTAATCATCCCTACACCATCAACATCTATAGTAATACCTTTTTCAAGGGTATTCTACAGACCTTGACAAAACCTTTATCAAGTCCAATGTTTAAAAATATATTTAACTTTTCCAGCATTTAAATTCAGTGGAATCACCCTTTGAATATGGTAGGGAAAATAATGTAATATTTTTCATGTGGCACTTAATTCCTTCTTGAAGGAAAGTCTTTAATAGACATACTTTTCTCATTGGATCATCATCTGCACCACAGTTAAGTGTTATGTACAGACCATGCTCTGATACCAATTGAAGGTGAGAAATGTACACAAGAATGAGGGGGGTTGAATGGTGTTCAGATTCTGGTTATACTTAGCAGCTAACAAAAGCAAATAAATAATAGCAGAAGACACAAAGATTTATACTGGTTCCTCCCAAATGAGAGTAGTCCAGTCCCCTTGCTTCACAAGATATTTTCACTATAATCAAATCATAATTACAATCGCTTATGCATTATGCATAAGACTTTTACAATGCTCAGACCCTAAGTCCGAGACTTCTTGCTTAAACCCCTAAGGCTCAAGACTTCCTTACTCAAGTCCTAAAGACTCAAGACTTCCTTGCTTAGACCCTCAGCCTAAGAATTTCATGCTCAGGTCCCTCAGACCCAAGACTTCCTGCTCAAGCCCCTCAGGCCCAAGACTTCTTGCTCAGACCCACTGTCCAAGACTTCCCTGCTCAGGTTCCACGAACCCAAGACTTCCTGTTTAAACTCTTAGGGTTTAAGACTTCTGCTCAGACCCTCGATCCGAGACTTCCTTCCTTAAATCCCACGGATTTAAGACTTCTGCTCAATCAATCCACTTGATTAAGACTTGCATTTCTCTAGCACATAACAAGAGACTTACATGGCTCAAGCATCTTAGCGAAAGACTTGGTTGCCCAATCAATCTACTTGATTAAAACTTTCATTGCTCTAGCACATAACATCAGACTTACATGGCTCAAGCATCTTGGCGAGAGACTTAGTTGCTCAATCAATCCACTTAATTAAGACTTTCAATGCTCTAGCACATAGTAGGAGACTTACATGGCTCAAGCATCATGGTGAGAGACTTAATCTAAACTGCTAAACAATATGTTCAGCAGAATAGAAAACAAGGTGTACTTGATACAAATATCAGAGGTACATGGAAATCACCATAACAAAGACCTAAAGCTCTTAAGATTTTTAAGATATTCAATGTTTAAGAAACCTTAAGGCTTTTACAATTACAACCTACAACATAAATTTCGCATACTCGATTGTGTTTAGGGTTGGAAATGAGTCGAGTCGAGTCGAACCCGCCTTAGCTCGACTCGACTCGTTAAGAATTGACTCAACTCAAATCTTGGTTCGAGTTCGACACAGACTTTTTTTTAAGCTCATACTCGACTCGTTAAAAGTTCACGAACAATTCGGTTCAGCTCGTTAGATTCATCTCGTTAGGTTCAATTCACTTGCTTCACGAACTAAAAAGACATTTTTTAAAGTCTATTGTAATTTTATATATTTGACATTTTAAGTTAATATTTTTTCAAAAAGAAAATATTAAAATAAAATAAAAAGTTATGAGTATGGAATTTAACTTTGTTTCAAAAATCTACTAATTCAAAAATTATACAACTTTCAAGAGACACGTTCGAAAGTCTAATTAAAAAAACAATCAATTGAAGTTTAAATTTGTCTCAAATATCCATAATTTCATCAAATATTTAGGAAACTTACAAATTTAATGAAATAGTACACACAAAAGTTACTAGAAATTGATACATTTTTATCACAGAATGATTACACCAATTTCAACTTTCATTACATTTTAGCAAATGCCATAATGTCTCCAACAAGATAACTCTAAATGAAATTATCAGTTTTACTTCCATAACTAATACATAAGGGACAATATAGGGTTAAATTTTGGAGTAAATCGTTAAACTTACTCTTAAAGATAATATAATCATTCTCGTATATAATCGAGTTGACTCATGAACCTAACGAGTCGAGCTATGTATAGTTCAAGTTCAGCTCATTTAGTTAACAAACATAATTTTTCGCTCATATTCAGCTCATTTGTTTCATGAACCTAGTTCAACGATTTAATTGTCGAACCGAGTTCTGAACTATTTTCGAGTTGGTTCGGTTTATTGCCAGCCCTAATTGTGTTGATAATTGCTGATCTTGTTACTCCTCTATCAGGTTGATTCTTGTTAAAGATTCAGTTTGAACCTTCAGCTACTTATATAGCATTTGTAGAAGACTAGCCGTTGGAGAGATAACTTGATCAAGTGTCTTTGCTTTCTCCATAGCACAAGAGACGTTGAAGATAGATACACCAAAAGATCTTGGTCCATTATGTAACATGTTTAATCATTGAGTATTCAAAGAGATCTTGTACTATAGAGACGTTGAGAGTATATATCCGTAAAGCATGCTAACTTTTCTTGAGCCTTGTGAACTAAGACTCTAGTTGACAAACTGATTTGACAATGCAACTTGCTTTCTGCAGTATGGATAGCTTCAGCTTTATCACTAACTCTGAATGATCACCAGAAGTCAATTTACATTCATCAAGTGTAGAGACAATTATGTTGCTTCTTCTGATGCTGAGACCTTCAGCTTCAGAGTCTACGTCAGACATCACTTAGAGAGTGTTCTTCAGATTCTTCACCAACAGAAGCTAGCAATTCAACTTCTCTCAAGTGTGCCCTTGTATATCATATTTTGAGTATATATCTATGAGTATTAGAACCTGCATACATAAAACACACATCAAATATAACAATTGTTGTTTTAATACTTTGTTATCATCAAAATCCAAGGAATATATGTCATGAACAAATCTTGTTCTAACAACTGCACCCTCTCAAAAAATGTACCAAAATACCCAAAAGTTTCTACAGTGGCCCATATTCCTAAAAGCAAGTTAGACACCCCTTGGAGATCTTCCAGGTACCCATTCTCAATTGTGAGAGCATTATGTTCATTAAGAACTTCCTATTTTTCGAATACGGCCAAACAAGAAAACTTATTCCTTCCCAACAGCACCAAACAGCACGACGGCCAACACTTGGCATGTGTGATATGCCGGATTGTCTAACTCTTTCTAGACAACGACTTCAACGTTTCTCAAAAAGTATGTGTAATATTCTTTAGAAATAGAAGCTCGAAATTCCATGACGATTCGAGGACCAGGACGCGAAATGAGCGAAGTGTTATGGCCATCGGAGTTGACACAATTTCTCCTATAGAGCCAACCCCCTCCCCCCCCCAAAGTTTTTTTAAGCGCCCTATATCGACTAATGGGATGACCTTCCTCCTAACGCACTTCAAGTTTAAGACTAATAAGGGGACTCCTCTAGTCACAAGCGACAATGAGCACATAGCATTTTTCTCTACATCTCAGTCAAGAGAATCGTGAACCTCCATTCACACTGAGGTAGGTGAGCAAAGAGTAATCAATCCTATAAAGGATCCCACATTCTAAACCTCCCTTGTAGTTGGAGCATTTGTAGCACCCACCAATAGAGGTATAACCCGAGGAGTCTTTTTCATCTATAACATTATTTTGAAACATTTCATTTTATCTGCAAGACAATAATAGACATGTTAGAAAGTAAACCATCAAAGGATTGATCAAAGAAAAAAGGGATCCTTCAATTTACTTACAAAAACTAATTTCCTTAACCTCTTTCGAGCCGACATTCACCAACAAGCGCATCTCTATGTATTGCTTCCCTTGTTTCCTCAGTGCTGCATCACAAGGGATAACACCATCGGCATAGCCCAAATTCTAAAAAAAAAAGATACCAATTAACTTTTCAAGTAAATCTCCCCTTAATACAAATCATCCATTTTATAAAAGTTATATTTGAATGTGCCAAGAAATGGCTTTGATGCTAGAGAATTTGTCCATACATTGATAATGCGGCCCCTGACTCTATGGTACATATGCTGGCATGGGCCTAATCGTTGAGGGGGTAACGAAGAAGTAGATATTTTTGAAATATTTCACTCTCCGAGTAGACCTCAAACATCTTGGAACGTTTCCAAAGAGATATTAGACCTTGGACATGTGCCGAATCAGCAGAGTTGTGTTGGACTTTAAAGAGATGTAAGAATAACAACATGGTTGGCGCACCATTCTTATATTCAGACCAATACTAGTAAAACCTCAATGTAGGCCTAACTCACCAGATGTAATTGCAAAAGAGAGATTAATAAATAATTAAACATGACAACCTTAAAATTGTTGAAGGGAAGGCGGAAACCCACCAAGGAGAATAAGCATTTGTGAAAGGGAAAGACACACTCATCGTACTTATTACATATCCTATTGTCTTCTTCAAGGGTAATCACCCCAATCTTCATAAGGTCTCGCCGTTGTGAAAGCATGGTCTAAACGGTCCTAACCAGTAAAGGCAAATGTGGTATTTGACATCCCTTGATCTACCCACACTGATAAGTTGTCCTCTATTGTCTTCCAAACTTTGGGTGGAGGTCTTCCATTGTAATGGATTATGTCAACGCGTGAAAAAAATGAATATAAATAGCAACATGAAACAAGTTAAAAGCTAAGTCTGGTGTACTTACTAAAATACATGCTACAACCTAATAATCCATCATCGGCGATAATTTCCTCCATTGAATCCCATGCCTCTCTTCTCCAAAAACTCTAATAATTAAGAAAGCAAGATTGACAGAAAGAAAATATAGGTGTTATCTTACAAAAGAAAAATTTGAGGACTCACATATTGAAAGAAAGGGCACGAACTAGTTAGAGACGAAGACTTGTGCAAGAAAGCGTGTAGCAATTGCAAACGAAAAGGAAGAATAAATTCTCAAATTCATAAGCAACGAAAAAAGGAGTGTAGTAGTATAAGAACTTCTTAAAAAGAGGAGTGTATTACTATAATAACTTCTTATATGCATTTACACAATAGTGTACTAAGTGATCTACCACATTGGGAAGTGTGAACCACACCACCAACAATTGAGATTTCATTGTGAACTATTTAGAGTATTTGTGTATCCTAGGACACAGAGGATGTCATAACCATCGAACATAGGGACACTCGTTCGGACTTCCTTGTGAAACATTGTTGATAAAAAAGACATTTAATGCCTATGTTTCAAATACTAATGACTCCCCATTAAGACTCTTTACTTACTTTTGCTAACACTCGGTCTAAAGATGTGCATGGCAAACCCCCCATTTTACATAATAGAAACAAGGGTTTGAAGGACAAATGTTCTGCGTCGTTCGCAAAACCTATAGTAAAAGGCCCAAAAGTGAATATCAAGTTGAAAGGCGCATAGAATAGGTAGACCTACGTTCTAACCACGAGTAGACAATTTCGTCCTCCAGCGCATCAATCACCGTCTGATTCAATTTGACAACTGCCCGCACAACCCGTCATATCACCCGGGAACAATTTCAACGGCTCTTGATATATAAGGGTGAAATGCATTATTTTAGGTATTCGAATCCATTCTCACACATATTACTTCCCATTTCTCTCACTGACTTGAGCGTTAGAGTGTTAACCTTGTAGATCTGTCCCGCCACAACGAGACACAACTCCACCACCCATCTTTTATTTTTATTTCCTATCAGAAGAGTACCATTGCCCCAATACATTTTAGGGGATTCAAATGATGGGAAAAGATAAGCAAGTTTGTATTATAATGAGAAAGAAAGATAGATTTAGGCTCTAGTAGCATATAATAACAGAAAGAATGTAAATGAAATGATGATAACTTGAGAACGTAGTTGGATTTATTGAGTTTCACATGAAAGCACGATCTCACCAACCTGTTATTGCCAAACAATTAAAGGAAAAGGGGGGGCCAAAATCCAACAATCATTCCCTTACAATAACAATCATACCCTTATGTGGGGACTTATCCTTATATTCTTTGTATAGCATGAAACAAAATCATAAACTAAGCTTAAACCAACCGTGCATTAACAATTGATATAAATAAACATTCCAAAATTTCAAGATATGAAAGATCTTATTCTCTCACTTTGCTTACATTTAAAACCTATTCTTACAAGATTAAATATATTACATCTTACCTTTTTTTTCCTCTTGCACGCTTACACACACATGCACATTGAAATTATACATCTTAAAAGCAAAACGAGGTTATGACTGTGTCCACCATATAAATGATTGATTATGTATATTTGCATATTTAAGCCAGAGTTAGCAAGTAGTATCATAGAGAGTGAGAGAAAAATAATGGACACTACTTGGACTCTGTTTGTGACACCAATTTTCTTGTGCACCTTGTTCCTCTACTACAGAAATAGGCTTTGTCTTAAGCTCAAATCAAAACACAGAAATCAGCTTCCAATAGGCACTCTTGGATGGCCTTTTATTGGTGAAACCATAGAGTTTGTTTCTTGCGCGTACACCGATCGCCCTGAAAGCTTCATGAACAAGCGACGCGCCATGTAAGTTCATCATCATGCATCACTTCATTCATAGCTAACTTTGTATTAAAACATATTAGTGTCTGTTTAGTTGTAAAAATTTGACTTTATAACCTCGAGGGACAAAATTCAAATCTCTTCTGAAACAGTTGTAAAATGATCATTAGTACTACTTTCCGTACGAGTTTATTGTTTTTTACAAAGATTTGTGGTGTGCTGTTGCAATATATTGTAGGTATGGTAAGGTGTTTAAGTCACACATATTTGGGAGTCCTACCATTATTTCAACAGATGCAGATGTGAACAAGTTTATACTACAAAGTGATGCAAAGGTTTTTGTTCCTTCATATCCTAAGTCATTGATGGAGTTAATGGGAGAGTCTTCTATTTTGCTCATCAATGGAACCTTACAAAGGAGAATACATGGACTAATTGGAGCTTTCTTCAAGTCTCAACAGTTAAAGATTCAGATTGCAACAGATATGGAGAAATATGTACAAGAATCAATGGCAAATTGGAAAGAGGACCAACCTATATACATACAAGATGAAACAAAAAAGGTTACCTCTCTGTCTCTGTAGGAGTTTGTGCCTATCTTTGTTTGTTTCTTTCTCCCATGTGTGTTGGTGTCAGAACCTATCTTCAAAGTTTGAACTCTTATAATTTACTATTTTCCAAGATACCAACATTAACAATTAATTACAATTTTTGTCTCTAGATTGCATTTCATGTACTGGTCAAGGCATTGATTAGTTTGGATCCAAGTGAAGAAATGGAACTTCTGAAAAAACATTTTCAAGAATTTATCTCTGGACTAATGTCTTTGCCAATAAACCTACCGGGAACAAAACTTTATCAATCTTTACGGGCAAAAAAGAAAATGGCGAAACTAGTGAGAAAAACTATAGAAGCTAAAAAAAATAAAGGTGTCGCTGAAGTTCCAAAAGATGTAGTAGATGTGCTTCTTAATGATACAAGTGAGAAATTGACAGATGATTTAATAGCAGATAATATTATTGATATGATGATTCCTGGAGAGGACTCAGTTCCAGTTCTTATGACTGTAGCTACTAAGTACTTATCAGAATGCCCTGCTGCTTTGCAACAATTGACGGTACGTTACGCATCTACGTAACACGTGGCTTGGAAAAAATCTTTTTGCTGATTTCTTGATTAGCTTTTGGTAACTGATCATTGATGATTCACAGGAGGAAAATATAAAGCTCAAGAAATTCAAAGATCAGCTTGGGGAGCCATTGTGTTGGAGTGATTACTTATCATTGCCATTTACTCAAAAAGTAAGCAAAACATGGCTCCTTATCAAACACACAAAAAAAAGTGATTTATGATTTTAACCTTACTTATTTTATGTTTCATTTATATAGGTTATAACAGAAACTTTGAGGATGGGAAATATTATAAATGGTGTTATGAGAAAGGCCATAAAAGATGTTGAAGTAAAAGGCTATTTAATACCACAAGGATGGTGTGTGTTTGCAAATTTTAGATCAGTTCATCTAGATGAGAAAAACTATGACTGTCCATACCAATTCAATCCATGGAGGTGGCAAGTAAGAGAAAAACCCTTTACTATTTAAATCTTGGTATAGTTTTTATGGATCCAAGTTACGTAGTTTCACAGTCTCGTGACTGCATGCAGTCAGTCACATCCGAACCGTGCTATCAAGAAAAGACGGTCTAAATTTCAAGCATTGAAATCTGAAACCTAAAATTGGTATTGAAATACAAACAGTCTAATCTTAGTCAGACAATTCAGATGTGGTTGACCGCGTGCAATCACGCTATACATAATCTTTTTATATGGTTTATTTGCATGTTATATTTTTAGGCTAAGTGGTTTTTTTGTCTGACCTCAGGATAAGGACATGAACAGTCACAATTTCAGTCCTTTTGGAGGGGGACAAAGGCTGTGTCCTGGTATTGACTTGGCCAGGCTAGAAGCTTCCATCTTTCTACATCACCTTGTTACTCAATTCAGGTAATCATTTGATCGTAACCTTTAATGTATGATAACAAATAATGAGTTAAGATTTGTGTTTTTCATTAGACAAGTACATTTGACTACTGTCTCTTGGCACTTTCAGACTTTTGAATAAATATAATGTTTCATATGCAGATGGTATGCTGAAGAAGATACAATAGTGAACTTCCCAACAGTAAGAATGAAAAGAAGGATGCCTATCTTAGTAAAAAGAGTGGAAATTTAAGCTGTCTTAGCTCACAAAAGTTTGAAGCCACTTCTACATTTTCATACAGTACAACAAGTATATGAATAATACACAAGACAGAATAAAAGAGGATTAATGGGGGGCCAGGAAAAACTGACTAATGTAGACACACGTGTGGGGAGTTTCATTAGCTTCTTTGTTTTGTTCCCTTGTATTTTGTCTTTGCACATAAAGACAATAGAAAGTTTTGTCTTTTGAGGGACCCAATGAATTAGGTTTTTACTTTTCACAAAATTTTCTTTTCCATTTTACTTAGTATGCAAGGGAAAAAAAAGTTGATTGTAAGATAACAACACTTTAAATTATCATTAATTAGAGTGATATTTATAGTAATTTTACAATTATTTTCGAAGAGATTTGAGTAGAACTTAAAATTATAAAGTCAAAATCTTACCAATGTATAGAAGAAGCTCTTTTATATTTTATCTTTTATTTTCTTTTTCTCTTTTCCTTTCTTTAGGAGAGGATTCAATCATGATGGTTAAGAGGGTCTTGGAAAAATAGTAGTTTGAATTTAAGGGTCCCATAAACCAATGATATTCATGGGATAAGTTGCTGAAAATCCATTTCAAATATGCATTTATTCATACTTTAGATAGGGATGATTGAACTTGAACATAAAAAAATATAGGAATGATTGAAATTGGAAACTTTAGTAGTTCATATATATGAGGTCCACTTCCTTTCATCATGAATCTAACTGTATCAGATTCTTGATCCACCATTAAATCTGATTCTAAAAGCAATTTTTAAACTCATCTAACTTTTTGCTATTTTGTTTAAACTTGTTTCGACATATGAGCACCTTCAAATTTAATTTTGAACAATCATTAACCATCTAATAATGTGTTGGGGCCTTCAATCATTAACACAATTGGTCCCTATATATGGATGGCCTTTATTTGGTAAACATCCATTTAACGCCTACTCCTTAGGCTTAGATATTTTTGGTGTTCTTTACTTAAAATATTCATAACTATCTTTAACTCCATAATTTTCTCAAATTTATTATAACCAATTTTCTCAAATTTATTATGTCAATCATTCCAATAACTGTACATTAAATGTGGTACGCACCAAACCGAGGTATACACCGAACCACGATTTGATCCAATTTAAATGGATCATTGTATTTGGATCATAATTTAGAACACCGCTTTACTCAATTAAGGGTTGGTGTATTTGCGCACTTTCAAAAAAATTCCCGATTGAACCTGAAATCAATGGGAGAATGGGACCGACATAATCTAATTCTCAGGACAGCAACAGCAGATGCACCAAATCATAACAAACTTCCACTCCTTGATGTCAACTTTTGACTAGCCGTTGAGTTACCAGTGGGAATCATCAACTCCAGTGTTGAAAATGAAGCTTGTAAATACTGTGGTTATCTCCCTGGGCAGTGACCAAACAAAAAATGAAAACTTTGAACTCAGTCCGAACCAATTCATTCCAAACCATTGAATTAAAAGAGGTAAGGAATGGGAGTATCTTACTTCAGATTAGGAAGAGTCAGGTGCCTTAGGAGTGAGGGGTTCCGAATGACAAACTCCCTCCACTCTTCTTTACTGATCCTATCATCCTTGTCAGCATCAGCATCTTTAAATGTCTGATTTTTATTTAAAAAAAGGTTACATAAAAGATTGAAGTTAAACACCGTAAGAGAGAAAGAAATGTTCCAGCGAATAATTTACCTTGTCAATAATTGCTTCAAGGATTTCATTTTCCACATTCATGCCACATTCTGATAAAATGGCAACCACCATTTGATGAACCTGGAAAAAATAGTAGGATAACAAAATAGTTACAAGCATTGGTAGATATAAAAGTATTGGGAGAAACAAGTTATACAAAAAAGCAGAGGCCTCATGGCGGTTATTGGAACTGAGATTTAATCATTATTCAAAGGACAAACCACCGCCACTTCATTAAACTCGTAATTTAAACTGATATTGCAATACGAAAATTTCTAGTGCAATACATTCTAAGATAACAAAAATATGTTTGAGCCAATAACACATTCGTAACCTGGATATGCGAAAATACTCACTTCTTCTCGTTCAATGTATCCAGTCTGTCTCAAGTCATACAATCTAAAAGCAACTGGAAACAAACCAAGAAAATATAATATATGTTTTAGCAGTACCGATGGTATTAAAACAGATAATATTAAAATAGAACTGCAAAATGCTTTCTGAGTCTTACAATCAATTTTCTTTTCCAAAGGAGTATTAGGATGAAAAACACTGAGAGCATGCACAAACTCCTCAAATTCTATAACACCATTCTTTTTTTCATCAAAGAGATCAAACACCTGGGAGATTTTACAAACAGTCAACAAAGCTCAATCATACAACTCCTAAACGAAGAATAGACATAAACAACATATCTTTCTGCAACTCAGATATATACATATCTGTCTAAATTTCAAAATGATAGATTACCACAAACTTAATGCAAAGATCCCTTGTATATTTTTATAAATGTTGTATCACTCAAAAATGAAAAGCTTACCCTCACTTCCTTTTCCCATTTAAACCCTCCATCCAAGCATATAAAGAAAGAAAATATACCAACTTGAAAAATAGAGAACGAATTAATCTGAATTGCTTGAGACTAAACTCTAGCCTTGTGTACTTATTAATCAAAAGCTTTTAGTCAAGATCCCTAAAATATAGTGATAAAATAAGAGGTAATTATCATATAAGGTAAACAACACTAATTAGATGTTAAAAAAACAGAAATACATCGGCCAATCTGTAAGATACACCTTATAATATCTCTACCAAAAGAAAAGATACATATCAGTCCATCACAACAATTTAAGTTTGTGAGGCAAGGCAACACTTAGGACTTACAGATATACAACTTCAAAAGGAATGATACAGAAAACATTAGAGTTTGATGTTTGCATAATATATATTGTACTGGTTAAATCATTCATCGTTCTATTACAGCCAGCAATGTCCTAAATGAAATTCTGAAGGAAATTTAGAGTGAAAAAACGAATAATTGGAGCCCGCAGTATTCTCATTTAATTTATGAACAGAAATTTATCTTCTGGAAGCAGAAATCATGCATAAGTTAGTCATATTGATGAAACAAATCCAGCTTAAAAATTTTAAGCCTGAGATAGAAACCATATTTAAACTTAATAAAACTCAAGATGAAATTGGAGATGATAAGGCTACAGATTCCAATGGTGGAACTTGATAAAAAGTCTTAAAGGGGTAGATTGAATATGATTTGGGGTTTTAGGTTACAGATTCCAATGGATGAAAAGTACTTATAGGAAAATGAATTGAGTTGTGTGAAAAAAAAGAAAGTACTAGGTAGAAAAATAATTCCACATATTCACCCCAATATACCCAAATGCAGGGGTGTGAATGTATTTGGTCCTACTTGAAAGATGTTTTCCTTGCAAATCAAAATATGACTTCCTCAATACAATAAAGCCTCGTGAATGAAATCAAGAAAACAAAACTAGAATTAATAACAAGTTTGAAAATGAACATACCCTATCAAGGAAAAGATTCTTGCCAACCGTGGTCTTCATTAGTGCCAATGTAAGCTCTTCCTTCATAGAGAAAGAGAAGGAAAAAATAGATAAAGGGTGCAATCTAACCACAAATTCAACACTAGTTCCGGTAATGATAAAACTAAGAGAATCAACACCAAACATATACTTTTGTCATTAGAGAAAAGCCCAAAATTAGGATAGAAAAAGACAAATCCCAATCCCATATCACAATCTAAGTTGTTATATTCACATAATTTCATTGAAGTTAGCAGCATTGCACTAAAATATCTAAGTTGTTATTTTCTCAAAATTAGACGAAAGGTAATAATAACCATTCGAAACTCATACACACGGGCCTCAAACCCTGGTGATGGCGTCCAACCTAATATCGAGTGTTTACTTGTAAATAAACAGAAAAGAGTTAGTTACTTTGTGGATGAGACCATCATCAATGATTGAACAACTCAACTTCTTGTACAATTCATGCAACGCCTCTATTTCATTCACATTAACTGCCACAAACCAAATCACAAAATTAAAATCATAACAATTAGCGTTTACCGAACAAACAAACTGATCAAATATCAAAAAATCGAGAAACGAACAAGGAGAATCATTAGCGAGGGCGAGAATATCATCGAATGTAGAAGAAAACTTCTTCTCTTTCTTCTTCAGCTCAAAACTAGGGAAACTGAAGCAACTTGTTAAGCCATAAAACAAGGCTTCAGCGATTCCAATCAGCGGAATGAACACCACGCAGAGTTTTTCTCCGAAAGTTAAACTCGATCTCTGATGATTACATGAACAAACAACAAATTTCAAATTTTGATTTGAGAGATAGCGAAACAGAAATTGAAATCTAGAAAGTTTTAGAAAAATTGGATTACCGCAGACAGAGAGCTGTCCATATCATGTAACCGTCGGCTAACGTGGAAAACTTCTCGAGCGATCTCGTCATATACATCGAAATTAATTTTGTGTATTTCGATTACAATGGATTTGGATTCAAAGTTAACTTTGGTGCTGATGTGTCAGTTAAATTTGGTGAGTTGGTATTTTTTATTTTAGCTTTAAATTTAATTATTACAGCCACATGTCAATATATTATTAGGAATGAATGGTTGAAAACCACTTCAAGTGTAGTCAACACAATTTTTATTGTAATATATTTTTGTACTCAATTTATGGACACTATTGTAGCATGTAACTTTTTAGGTCACCAAATTAGATTCCAACACATACACTATCTACCTCATGGACCTCACATACATCCTTTTATGTTTTATCATCAAACTTAAAAGAACAACGTGTGAATGTGTCACCATCCCCCTCTACCTTGCTTCATTATTCTGTATGTAATCTTGAAGGTTATTATGATAAATAAGCTAGTGCATCCATCAATGGTTGGACGGTTATTAATTAATTATTCAAGGACAAACACTTCAAGATTTAGTGACAAACCATTATGGTTTCGACCTTTTACTATTATTAAAGTTGCAGGAAAATCATCTGGTTATGGCTAAGTTGAAGATGAAACACTTACTCAGAAGAAAATAGAACTTTATCAGGCTTTGGAAGATACCATGTAATGCCCTGTATAATATATACCTAGAATAATATTATACAAGTATTTTATTTGGTACCGACATCATCATAAAAGCCTAATGGCGTAATTCACATATTTGACCATTCTAAAAACATAATACAATCTATGGTACAAGATATGGAAACGAGGCAAAATAATAAAAACTAAGATCAATATACAACATCCTCAATTGTATACAACAAAATACACAGCGGAATACTAAAGCTAAGCTTCTCTTGAAACATCCAAGCATAGCTCCACTCGTAAATCAAACCTGCAAATAACCTGAAAAATAACAACGATAATGGGGTAAGATATTAATCTCAGTGAGTTCCTTATCTTATGGATTCTCTCGGCTTTATAGGGTTTTAGCCAAATCCTAACTCAAGTCAAGGGGAAGGAAAATGAGCTTGAGTTCACAATCTCACACTATATGGAAACATGTTCATGAGTTCACCAACTCAAAATATCACTAATCGATAACCTTACACTACGCCAAAATTGGTTTTTCACATCGCACCAAAGACAGCGCTTTTTGGACAAAGCGCTGCTATAGGTCTTTAAAAATTTTCGCTAAAAAAAACGCTGTAAAAGACAGCCTTTAGAGAGCGTTTTTTAAAAGCGCTGTTAAATGCCCTAAATGGAAGCCACTTTAGAAAGCGCTTTTTGAAAAGCGCTCTTATAGGTTAACCTTAGAATGTGCTTTCAGAAAGCGCTGCTATAGGTCTTAAATTCTCCTCACTTTAGAATGCGCTTTCTGAAAGCGCTGCTATAGGTCTTAAATTCTCCTCACTTTAGAAAGCACTTTCTAAGGAAAGCGCTCTCATAGGTAGCACTTAAGAAAACGCTTTTTGAAAAGCGCCCTCTAAGGTCATTTATGAATTAAAATATAAAACACATTTCATATCATTTTCAGAAACTTCTTTTCATTTTCTGCTCTCGACCGTTTCTTTCTGTTGAAACCCTTGCATTCAATCGTTCTTGCATGCTTTCTAAAACCCTTGCTTTCATTGCCGTTGTTCTGAAACCTTTGCCGTCACCATTGCCGTCGTTTTGAAACCGTTGTCGTCACCGTTGTCATCGTTCATTCTTGCATTCGTGAAGGAGAAGACGAAAACGAAAAGAAGAGGTATGTTGTTGTTGTTTTTCTTGCTTCATACATTGTTCTTGCCGTCGTTGTTGTTGTTGTCGTTCACTCTTGCCGTCAGCATTGTCGTCGTTCTGTTGTTGTTGTTGTCATTCTGTTGCTGTTGTTGTTGCTTATGTTATTTTTTATCAGAATGAATGTATTTTTATCGTAAACCATCCAAGAATGAATGTTATTTTTTGCTGCTGTTGGTGTTGCCGTTCATTGTTGTTTTTAACAGATCCTCTATTAAATTAAAGGCTTTAGCACTGTCACTGTGAATGTGTTGGTTACAAATATGTTTCTCATTGTCACTGCAGTATTTTGTCAAGTTTTTAGGTTTATGAATTGGCACCTAAAACACTAACATAGACCAATGGTTTTAAACTACATGATACAAAATTCATTCTTGTTCAAATTAATTAATATTTGTAGCACCAATTAGTGCCAATATTTAGTGTATACTGCAGTTCAACCATCCTCTTAGACAACTCTTTGAAATAAGTTTACTAACTCCCCCATTGCAAATATCCCTCCATTGGTTCATTGATTAGCCTATTGTTTTTAATACTTTGATTTTTCCAGATGGTTCATCTTTTTATTGGATGGTTTGGAGTTGTATTTTAAGTAACACTCAAAGGTTATTGAAAATGCATTAATTCCACTCTGTAGGACAGACAGACACAAATCTGCACCAGCCACACTCTTGAGAATTTGATCCTTAGAAATTGAGACTAATAGGAATTTTGTTAAGTAAGGATAGGACATGATGAATGGTAGTTTCATTGTAAATCATTTTCTTTTTGTTCTAAGTTAGGAACTTATTTTTCATATCATGCACATGTGGAATTCAAATGAGTTTCATTCTTACAAGTTGCTGATTAGTAATGTGTAATTTCATATCCCGGTAGTTACAATCCGAGGTGTTCCCCGAGACAGATTCTAAGCAATTGGAGAAGAAACAGATGGAACAAGTTGGAGATAGAGGTGTTATGACATTAGCTTGAAATTAGAAGTTAGTAGGTTATATAGAAAAAAGAATAAATGGTGAATTAGTTATGGTATATGAAACCATCCAAGTTAAGTTCATGTAACATAAATATATAGCCATAACTAATCAAAACATTGTTATTATATAGTGACTAACTATATATATTGAGAAAGAGTACTTACTTTTGAGGCCACTATGTAGGTGTTTACCTCTAATTGTTCCTTGTTTGTGATTACATGTTGCCACTTATCAAGTTATGACTCATAATTGGTCAATTAATGATATTTCATTTTATGATACGTGTACAGGGGGATCTTGGTAATTCTAACCTATCTGGACACTGTGTGGGTCTAGAAGTTGTTTACATCTCTAAAGGTAATTAGTTGTTCTCTCTCGCCACTGTAATTAGTAGTGCTTTGAATGAACTGATATGATGGAGTTACTAACTTATTGAATTATATATATATATATATAGGGGTTACTTGTGATTAAAGTGTGAAAGTCGGATCGTTTCCCTACAGGTAAATATTTTTTATTTTTGTTTTTGTTTAGTTTAATTAGTATAACTATGGATAAGAAATGGATGTCTTCAAATCGATTGTCGAAAGAGTACGAGAATGCGGTATCGGAATTCGTTAAGTTTGCTGTTGCGCATGCCAAAGACCCCAGTCGAATGAGATGTCCTTGCTTGGGTTGTTGTTTTGGGAGTCAGGTTGACGCGGTTCAGTTGGCATCCTATTTAATGAGGAGTGGAATTGATAGAAGTTATACATGTTGGAATTTGCATGGTGAGAAAATTAACGGGAATGTTGAACTGGGGGATAATACGACCTATGCTTCAAACGACAATGGCACAGATACATACGATTCTGATCGAGTCGAAGAGATTGCAGAAGCACTTGAAGATGATCTTAAGGATTGTCCCAAAATGTTTGAGAGGTTGGTAAGCGATGCAGAGAAACCATTATATAATGGTTGCACCAAATTCACAAGATTGTCTGCGGTATTAAAGTTGTACAACTTAAAGGCGGGCAATGCATGGTCGGATAAAAGTTTCACAGAGTTATTGGCCCTTATGAAAGATATGCTTCCAGATGATAATGTTCTTCCCAATCGAACATATGAGGCCAAAAAGATGTTGTGCTCTATTGGCATGAGCTATGATAAGATACATGCCTGTCCAAACGATTGCGTTTTGTTTCGAAATGAGTATGCATCGTTAAATGAGTGTCCTAAATGCGGTGTCTCTCGATATAAGAAAAAGTTGTCTCCAGCAAAAGTCTTATGGTATTTTCCTATAATTCCGAGATTTAGACGCACGTTTCGTAGTGAGACCGATTCAAGACACTTGACTTGCATGCAGATGAAAGAATTATTGATGGAAAGTTTTGACATCCGGCAGATTTACCACAGTGGATGAAAATTGATGATGATTATCCTGAATTTGGAAAAGAAGCAAGAAACCTTCGCTTGGCATTATCTACTGATGGAATGAACCCACACGGTCTTCAAAGTATCTCACATAGCACTTGGCCTGTGATCATAATGATTTATAACCTACCTCCATGGCTATGTATGAAGCGTAAGTACATGATGTTATCTATGTTAATTCATGGGCCTAGACAACCAGGGAATGATTTATAACCCTTAATCGAAGATTTAAAGTTTTTGTGGGAGAACGGTGTGGAGGTTTATGATGGGTATAGGAAAGAAAGTTTTAACTTGAGGGCGATGTTGTTTGGCACAATTAATGATTTTCCAGCATACGGAAATCTATCAGGGTACAGCATAAAAGGTCAATGTGTGTGTCCTATTTGTGAAGATAAAACAGATTGGACGCGATTGGAGTTTGGTCAGAAGAATGTCTTTCTCGGTCATCATAGATTCTTAAATTCTAATCATCACTATCGTGGGTGGAGAAAAGCATTCAATGGAGAGCCAGAACAAGGTAGAGCTCCAACTATATTGATAGGTGATCAAATTTTTGAAAAGGTGAAAGATGTGAGTACTCAGTTTGGAAAGCCTTTTGCACATACACTTGTCAAGAGTGGGTGGAAGAAGAGGTCAAATTTTTTTGAACTGCCATATTGGAAGTCGTTGTATGTAAGACATTTTCTCGATGTTATGCATATTGAAAAAAATGTATTTGACAGTGTTATTGGTACGTTACTCAATATACAAGGAAATTCTAAGGATGACCTTAAAGCAAGAAAGGACTTGATAGCGATGGGGATAAGAACTGAATTAGGACCATTGAAGAAAGGAAAACGAACATATCTACCACCTGCTGCGTATACTCTTTCTAGAAAGGAGAAAAAAGTATTGTGTAAATTTCTAAGTGAAGTTAAAGTTCCAGAAGGATACTCTTCAGATATTAGAAGACTTGTGTCTATGAAAGACCTCAAGTTAAAGAGTTTAAAGACGCATGACTGCCATGTTATAATGGAACATTTTCTACCAATAGGTATATGTTCTATTCTGCCAGAAAAAGTAAGAAGCGCAATAACTAAATTGTGTTTTTTCTTCAAGTCAATTTGTAGTAAGGTGATCGATCCTGCGATCTTACCAACATTGCAAAAAGAAATAGTTATTACTTTGTGTGATCTTGAAATGATTTTTCCTCCCTCGTTTTTTGACATAATGATTCATCTAGTTGTTCATCTGGTGAAAGAGACACAATTGTGTGGACCAACTTATATGAGATGGATGTACCCTGCTGAACGTTATATGAAAATATTAAAAGGGTATGTGAAAAACTGAAGTCGACCAGAGGGTTGTATTGCCGAACGATACATTGTTGAAGAAGCGATTGAGTTTTGTACTGAATATCTGTCCAATGTACAATCAATTGGACTCCCCAAATCTCATATTATCGAAAAAAAGAAGGAAAAAAGTTAATTGGAAATGAAGTTGTGACAGTATCAAGGGTCGAACGAGATCAAATGCATTTGTATGTTCTGCACAATGAGAATGAGGTTGAGACGTATGTTGAAATGCACAAGGATGTTCTCCGAGGTTTAAATCTGAATAGAAATGAGAATTGGATAGTACGAGAGCACAATCGAAGTTTCATACCTTGGTTTAAGGATCATATTTATTCAAAGTATTATTCAGATCCCGCTTCAATAACAGAAAAGTTGAGATGTTTAGCATATGGTCCAAGTTTGGTTGTGTTTTCTTATAGCGCATACGCAATTAATGGATACACATTTTATACCAAAGAACAAGATGATAAAAGTACTATGCAAAATAGTGGTGTCACCGTGGTAGCTGAAGCAATGCACATTTCAAGTGTGAAAGATTTAAACCCCAAATTTGCAAATCTGTCATATTTTGGGGTTATCGAGCGCATTTAGGTGTTTGATTATGAGGAGTTTTAGATTCCTATATTTCGTTGCAAGTGGGTTGAAAATAATAATGGCGTACGAATGGATAAGTCAGGATTTTTGCAAGTGGATCTTAATAGGGTGGGGTACAAAGATGAGCCTTTTATTCTAGCCTGTCAAGCTAAACACGTGTTCTATGTCACTGATCCGACAAGTACAAAATGGTCTATAGTGCTTTTATCTAACAAAGTAATTGATGAAAACATTGGAGATCAAGGTGATATTGATGTTGATATTGAATCATTTACTAGAAATGATCAAGATGAAAATATTATAGCGAATGAATCATATACAAGAAATGATCATAATGAGGGTATTTGGATCAATCCAACCGTCCGTGTTGTTAAGAGACGGGTAGAACATATTCCAACCAAGAAAAGAAAGAGACGTTAGTGAAAAAGGTACTAGTTATAAAATTATAGCTTATATCATTCAATAATATTAATTAGTTGTCATGTTATATATAGCTTATATCATTCAATGGATTATGGATTATGGATTTTTATATTTGTCATTTAATTTTTGGTTTTTTCTTTCTTACAGGTCAAATGGCTAGTAACAAGGACGACACACACGAGACACATGATGAAAATGAAGCTCAAAATGAACCTTCGAATGTAGAAAGTGAAATAAAACGTGGAATAACTATTATGAAGTCAATCATCCATGCTAGAGATAAAGGGATCAAGTTTGATGTACATTGGAGTGATGAGAACCAACTAATTGAGCCTAACGGTTCAATGTTGTCTTCATACATTAGTTCACTTGTCTGTCAGCATATTCCAATTACCAGTGATAATTGGAGGAGTCCAAAGTTGAAAGTTGGTAAAGATAAGATATGGACTGAGATACAGGTACTTTAATTTACTTATACTAATACACTTTATGTTTATATGTTTATAAGATAAGATAAGTCTTTAATTTACTTATACTAACACACTTTATGTTTATATGTGTATGTTTTTTTGTAGAGGTCCTTTAATATTGATGAAAGCCGGAAAAAATATTGTCTTCAGTTGGCCGGAAAGAGACACAGAGGGTTCCGAGCCTTATTATCAAATAAATATCTTAGGGATGCGGATAAAATTTTTGTTGAAGTAGAACTTCCACAGTTGTATGCAGACGTGATTGAACCCGAAGAATGGAGCACGTTTGTAGCCAAACGGAAAACCAAAAAATTCAATGTAATGTTATCTTGTCATGCCTATTAATTGTATTATATACTTGTTGCATTAGTTTGTTCTGATATGACTTAAACTTGTTTATCCAGGATTTGAGTGCCATTAATCGCCAAAGAGCATCAAAACCCGCGTATCCATACAGAAAAGGGTGTTTGGGATATGCACGGTTACAGCAAAAATTGGTAAGTATATATTAATGCTATGATTTTATTAATTGTATTATTGTGTTATACTTGATGAATTTATTATTTAACTAAATGTGTAGTTAGAAGAGACGAAAAGTGAAGAATCATCACTTTCGGTACATGTTTTGTGGAAGGAAGCTCGTGTGGGTAAGGATGGAGTTGTTAGGGAAGATGTTCAGCATGTTTATGACGAATGTGTAAGTATAACATTATGTCTTTAAGTTAATCTAAATTTTATTAAAATATAATTAATTTGTAATCCCCACTAATAATTTTCGATATGTCAATGAATTTCAGGAGACTCTATCTAAATCCTTAACAACAGGCGAGGAGGATTGCAGGAGCATTCTTAGTCGAGTATTAAATGTTCCTGAGTATTCCGGCCGGGTGAGAGGTAAAGGATTTAGTGTGACTCCATCTTCCTTGTATCCAAAGAGAAAAAATCCCAGCAACTGAGAAGTCATGCAATCATTGGAGGAACTAAAGGCGCAAGTCCGTGAATTGCAAAAGGATAAAGAGAGATATGAGGCGAAAAAGCGCGGTTCCGGTTTGAAAGATGCTAGTGACAAAGCTAGTATCAATTGTCAAAATAAAATTCCTAAGGTAATTAGCACATATTTATTTTAATTAAATTAACACATTTATTTTAATTGACCTTTATACACATTAACAGTTACATGTTTATTATTGCTTCAGGGCATTTCATCTTGCCAGCTGTATTTGTCGTTACCGACTTATCGCATGGTTGGCAAGGGAAAAGTGCATAACCATGTGGGAGAGTTACTTCACCATCAACCGCTCCCTCATGGACATTTGAAAGTGTTGGTTGATATCGCTTTAGATACGGATGCTGGACTACCCATACCTGACTCAGTTTCAGAGGTTACATTGCTGCGAGATGCAATAGGTTCGTTTGTTGCATGGCCGTTAGACCTCATTTCCATAGATGATGAGGTATGTTGAAAACCATTATGAATCTCTTAGTATTCAAATGTCAAATTTGAACGATTATGAAAATCATTATGAACCATTACTTACATTTTTTTTACATGGTAATGTTAGACTCCTACAAAACCCGCAGCTAAGAATAAAGGGGTTTTGCGGCAAAACGAGTCTGTTGAATCACAAAGAGAGGTACATTTTAAGTGTTATTCTATCATCCAAATTCAAAAGTTTCATGATTTTCTACTTTACCTAACTTATATGATTGTTAGGTTCCTGCTCCAGCTTCACAACAGGCCAGCAAGAAAAAAGCTCCTACTAGGACCGTGCAGGCAAAAAGAGCTCCTCCTCGCTTTCAGTCGTGTCTAGAAACACTTATGGCAATGTCAGATTTGATGGATGGTGCTATTCGTCAAATAGACATGGACGAAGGTGTTTTTGGTTTTCCTCATTCCGAGATAATCGGAAGAGAGGATATGGAGCAGATTTTCAAGCATATTGAATTAGGCATCGGTGTTATGCATTCATACATCTGGTACTCCGATCAATCTATTATTTATTTAGTTGAACAATTTATTTACACATTTCAATGAAAATAGTCTAATGTTTATTATGTTTTTATTTAAGGTGCTTGTATGAAAAATTGATGCGGGGGACGGAATTGTCAAACAGATTTCGTTCCTTCTCTTGCACCCTTGTCAATGCACCGGCAATTGGTATGAATGCACTTTCAGTAAGAGACCACTTAACTAAGAGATTTATGGCCAGCAAGACAGAAAGTTTATTTCTTTTACCGTATAATACTGGAAACGGGTAAGATTTTCATTCTAATTTCATTCTAATCTTTAATTTGTATCTTTTGCATAGAAATTATCCATCTAAACTTTTGTTATATTTTACAGTGGACACTGGTTGTTGGTTGCCATTAATCCTACAAGAGAAGTGGTCTATTATCTGAATTCATTGGATACTGATTGGTCAACATATCAGGATATGAAGGATGTGGTTGATACGTAAGTGAGATTGTTCGAAATATTCATGTGTATTTGTATATTTAATTATTTCTGTGAGATTGTTCTAAATTTACGTTTTTCTTTTATAGAGCAATACTCGTATACCGAGCACAAAGAGAATCTCGAGTAGCACGGGCTAAAGCAACCTACGTTACATGGGTCAAAGTGGAGGTATATTAATTTTCACAATGTTGCTTATTAGTGATGCTATTTGATAACACAAAACAACTATATATTAATTCTTATTTGTTTGTCTATGTGTAGTGCCCTCGTCAGCGTAATGGCATAGACTGCGGGTATTTTGTTTTGAGGTTTATGAGAGAAATCCTTCAAATGGATCGATTAGAGATTCCTATTACGGTATGCATGGATTTATAACTTAGGATTTATTTTAATATTTATCGAATATGTCATATAATTTATTATTTTTAACTAAATCATGCATATTTTGTTTTGTTATGTAGTACTTTGATGAATACGCGTGTTCTCATTACACGAAGGATAAATTGCAAGAAATTAAGGAGGAATTGTGTGAATACCTTATTGAAAAAAGAATCCTATATATATATATATAAGGTATAGGATTATGGGATTATGTGAATGTATAGTTTTGTGAAGGGTTTATTTTATGGAATTGTATAGTTTTGTGAATGGTTTATGCCCTTTATGTGTTTTTGGATTGTAATTGTATAGTTTTGTGAATAGTTAATGTAAATAACTTGAATTATAATGGAAATGGTTTATGTGGTTTATGTGATTTATGGGATTAGTGGAAATGGTTAATGAACCATACTAGAAATTGTTAATGGAAATGTGAAATATACAGGTTTATTGAAATGACTTGAATTATACAGGCTTATGCATAAAACAATGGTTAAAATGGGATTTTTTTTTTTAAAAAATCATTAAAATTATACGTAGAAAAAAGACAGCGCTTTCTAGAAAAAGCGCCGTCTATAGTTCACAAACGAAAGCGCTTTTCCTAAAAAGCGCCCTCTAAAGGTATAGAAAAATTGATGACTAAAATTATAGGCATACATTAGACAGCGCTTTAAAAAGCGTTGTCTAAAGGGGGCCTTTAGACAGCGCTTTTTCTTGAAAAAGAGCTCTCTAAAGGTATATAAAAAAATTCATTAAAATTTTATACGTATACATTAGACAACGCTTTTTCAAAAGCATTGTCTAAAGGTCCACTTTAGAGAGCACTTTTTACGGAAAAAGTGTTGTCTAATGTATACTTTAGAGAGTGTTTTTTCATAAATAAAAAGCGTTGTCTTTACCTACGACAGCGCAACCTTAGGCAGCGCTTTTAAGCGCTGTCTAATGTTTTTTTCGGCGTAGTGTTACCAAGGCATCCCCTTTTCCCGTCCGCTTGTACGTCTAGAAGTCGACCCGAGTCATGGATCCTTGTAACCTACTTGACAGACGAATGGATTCGGGTTCTACGGGTCATTAACCGTTATGAACGTCACTTCACACGGGCCATAAACCGTCACAAGCATACGCCCCACGGGCGCCATTCGTACTGCATGCGGGAATCAAACCTGGCAAGTAATCATGCGTACTTTTCAGAGGAGCCCTAAGCTCATGAAACGACAACTCAAGGAAAACGGTTACGTTTATGTGATCTCACACACAAACGTGATTGTATTCGACAATCACAAGGCCACAATTGCCTTAAGGCACATTTGCCTTTTCTCAAAATCACAAGGGTCACACATGTTCCATACTAGTGTTTCACTCTCTCCTAGACCATTACTCGTCAAGGATGCACCTTTCTACATCGAATGCACGAGCATCGTCATCTAGGTTATCTACTCTAGACCATTACTCGTCAAGGATGCACGTCTATACATCGAATGCACGAGCATCGCCATCTAGAGTTTCTATCACAATCCTAGTCACAAATAGGTCACAACCTTAAACTATGCCATTTGGTTTTGGGGTAAAGTTTCCTCACTCTTCCTAATTCATTTTAAGCATGCATATTCTCTCAATCATACTTAACAATGATTAGTTAGAAATGGTATAACACAATTTGCACAAGTAAAACATTTATCACAACATATCACATAAACATTATTTTCATTCAATTGCCACTAAATAATTAATCCCACATCATACTCAATATTTTCACTTTTTATTGGGTAGAGGATCGTCATAGCTTTCCAACGATACCAAGATCGCTTCGATCGGAAACACGGTTCAAAAGTTATGAATTTCCAAACATTTTTCAAAATCACAGCAGTGGTAACCGGTTACCTCAAAATGAGTAACCAACTGTTACTCAAGTTCCACTATTCAAAACATAATCAAAATGAGAGTTAAAGGCACATTTTGGTAACCGAATACCTCAAAATGAGTAACCGGTTACTTAGTTCTTTTTTCACGTAAAACCTCAATTTTTCCTTCAGGTAACCGGTTACCTCAAAATGAGTAACCGGTTACTACTAAACCAGAAACACAAAAATCTGATTTTAATGGTACAAACGCAATCCAATCTCAACCAAAATATGTTGAAACTTAACAACAAGTATCACCGATTAAATTCATGCATAACCCGATTATACTATGCAATTTATTTCACGTTTTATCCGTTAGAAACATCGATTCCACGCAAATTATTCATTTTCTCAATTTCTAACCTAAGTTCTAAACAACTCCAATTTCTAGAACTTAAGTCTCTAACTAGAACCCACCTAATAATCGAAGAGGAGGTTGAAGAAGATGATGAAAAATGATGATGAACCAACTTCTTCTTCTCTTTTCCCTTCTTCCTCTCTTCTTTCTCTCTTTCTCTCCTTTTTCCTCTTCTTCTTACCAACTTCTTCTTTCTTTTCTTTCTAACAAATATATATATATATATATATATATATATATATATATATATATATATATATATATATATATATATATATAACACTTATTATATAATATAATCCAACAGGGTAAAATATCTCCAATTGATATTTTGTCATCTAACACCAATTGATCAATTATTAGAGTTACCTTAAAATCCTCTCTTGAACTAATAATTAATCTGTCCCTTCTACTAAATAATCTATCTCTTTAGAGCTCACTAGTTGCTCTATTGATCCCAATTGATAATACTTAGAGCACTTAGGAGATTCCATTAATCCAATTAACCAAAGATAAAGCACATAGACACTTATCTGATCTCATCTGATATCCAATTGAGCGTTTAGATAATATGGGGTATTACATACCAATTACCAACCCACTTCAAAGTATTGAAAAGAAAATTATCAGAAGAACTAAACCTACCAAATGAATCCAAAGAAGCGATTAGTTTGATGTTGTATATAAGTTGATGTATGAAAGTGACAAAATTGCGTTGTGGTTTACATGGTAGAGAACTTCAATATTATGTTTTAGTGCGTGAGTTCGAATCCCTCTTGCTACAAAAGAATTTATTTGCTCAATATTCACTACCCAATAATATATTGACATGTGGCTGGCACTTAATAATTATATTTAAAGCTAAAATAAAAATACCAACTCAGAAAAGTTAACTGACACATCAGCGACGTTAGTGCCACATCAACTTTTTGACCAACTTGTAATAATAAAATAATTTAAAGGACCTAAACAGTGTTTTTGCCATTATTTTTTCTAATTAAGAATAATTATATATATATATATATATATATATATATATATATATATATATATATATTAAAAGATCAAAATAAATCATTAAAAATAATATACGGGAAAAAAATAAACATTAAAGAAAAATGAATCTGTATTTTCATAAAATATAAAATATCATTAAAGTATTAATTGTTTTATTAATATTTTTTTATAAATATAATAATATTTGTACACTAATTTAAATTAGACACTATACGGTGTGCTTTGCATTTTTTATGCATAAACTTTTAGGGATTTATGAAAATGTATATGAATAAAAAGTAACTAAAGAAGATTTTTTTTAAATAACTTATATTTTTAATATAATTTCTACAATAACAGGTTTTTCAAAATATTTACCAAAGTGGCGTATTTTATGACATTGATAATGGCGCCACCATTATGCGCCATTTGATTTGGAGCATACACAAGGTGTAGTCAAATTAAATGGCGCCACGATTATGTTGTGCCCTAAAAATGGAGTGTATGCGCCATATGGGATGGCGCATCCTCCTTATTATTTTTTGTTTTTTGAATTTTTTGGTTAATTAGTAAATTAAATAGAAAAAAATTAAAAAAATTCAAAGAAAAAATAAATAACACTATTTATATATAAAAATGTTTACAACGGATGGAAAAGAAAATCAACGACTGCCCCGATCAAAACGTCTCCCGGTTTCACATCCCAGCGCATTTGCGCGGCGTCGAGGTCTACCACGATTTTGTTGTGGTGTTTGTGATCTTTGCATATTTCCATGTGGAAAAGGTATTTGTTGAGAGGGCTCTGGCGTATCTGACAAATTTTGAATCATCTGTCCCCAATACCCGGGGGGTTGCTACCAACGGCGCTTCCGTAATTTAGTTTCATGCACATGTTTTCGAAGTTGGGACGGGGGGTTGGGTTGGGTGCGGAAGGTATGGTTGGCCGAATTGGTACATTGAATCTTTTTGGAAACGATGCAATGGTTATTGTAGGGTTAGGTAGTCAAATAATGGTTGGGTATTTTGGTGGTATGACGATTGTGTGTTCATTTGTGGGGGGTTATGGTGAGCTGGGGTGGAGTCGAAAGAGGTATCAGGGCTATAGGCAGATGTGGTGTCGATGTGTGGAGGTTGGCGGTAAGGGTAAGGCTCTTGTTGTTGTGATTGGGTGAGTGGCATGAATGGGTTGCGGTTCTGGAAGATTGATCGGGTGGGTAGATATGGTTGTTGGGTATGGTGCGGTGTTTGATGTTGGGCAGGTGTTTGCTGTTGTGTGTACGAGGAAGAAGCATGTTGGCGCAAATCTATCAAATATGTCGGCTCAGACACAAATTGTTGTGTTGTTGTAACTGACCTAAACCAAATCATATATTGATGACTTGTCACTTTATATCAATAACAAATTTCATTTCATTGATAACATAGCTAAGCGATTACAATTAACAACGACATAACTTAAACAATCATAACTTAATATCTCAACAACAACAATTAACAATAACTTAAACAATAAAAAAACGAAACAAGCAAATACAACAGCTCAACAACATAACTAAGAGATTACAACCATCAACACAATTTCCTGAGAACTAAGCATCAAAGTTTGAACATCTCGGTCATTAGTAACATTCTCCCAAAAACGAACTTCTCCATTTTGATTAAACGTGGTAACAAGCCTTTCAATTCTTCTGATCTTTTCACCCTCCAGGATGTCTCCATCTAACCAGCGGATCAGACTCCTCTTGAGATGTTATAACGTCATTATATTCCAGAAGCGAATCTTCTTTGGAGGTTTGACTGGGGAGAAAACTAAATTGGCATTTCTCTTCGTGATATATGGAACCTGATAAATATATAAGGATGACGAAGAGGAAGAAGAGGAAGCCATTTTAACTAAAAAATAAGAGAATGGATTGCAGAGCAAATTGAGATGTTGCTGCAGAACAAGTGGTCATATATATATATATATATATATATATATATATATATATATATATATATATATATATACATACACACACACACATAGCCGAGTAGTAAGATTAATGAATAAAAAATTGAAAGAAAAAAAAGTAATGAGGCGTCATATCATATGGCGAATGCATGCATGCATATATATAGAGGCGCCATATGATATGGCTTCTGCTCTTCATATAAAACTCATGCGTCGTATGATATGACGTATATGTACAAATACAAAAAATACGCCATTTTTGTAAATTTTTTCAAAATGTGGTTATTTTAGAATTTTTGTTGAATATATGTGTTATTCTAAAAAAGTTCACTAAAGAAAGACAGGGAGAGATAAATATATATGGGAGAGGATTTTCTCCCGTGAGAATATCATAGGAGAGGGAGGTGTCAAAACTTTTGATGTTAGAATAACACATCTCTTTACTATACATTGAATTTCAATTTATTTACCTAATTTACTAGTTATAATTATATTTTTAAAAAATTAAGAAAATCAATTTTTTTCATTTATTAAAACATTCACAATAAAGGATACAAACACATCATTGTCTCCTAAAAAAATTATTCTAAATTTTTTTAATAACAATAACATAGCCTTACAAATAGGTAAAATAACACCAATTTGAGAAGCGACACCGTCTAGAACTAATTTACAATTTAGTTCTAGAGATATGATAGTATAACCTAAATTTTTAATCCAATGTAGTGTTTCCTTCAAGTTCCAAGCTTCGACTTCATGAGGTAGAGGACTACCTCTCCTCCATATGATTTGTGCTCTAATGAAGTTTTTAAGATTGTCGCGAATGCACATTTTCGTTCCATAACATTTCTATCCTTGAAAATAGTGGTGTCAACGTTGCATTTGAACTTTCCTTGCCCTGGAATTGTCCTGATGTGAATTAGGATGCCTTAAAACAAAGTATAATAGGTTTCTTTATGATCAAGAAATACACATGGGTTAGGGTTAAGGAAAAACAAGGAGAACAACAAGGATTGGTTATAACTACTATTCTTTACTTTCTCTTTAAATCAGATTACAAGTACTCAAGAATAAAAAATAACCCTCTCACCCTAATTAGGATTTGTCACACTTAAGATGAGAGACTAGTATGCTATTTATAATAAACCCAATATACTAAACTAATGGGCTTTTTAACAATTACCCATTACAAGCTAACTTAGGGTACAAGCTAACTTAGGGTACAAGCTAACTTAAACAATTGGATCCTTAACACAAGGCTCAATTCGACAACTACATACTAGAACACGATTCGACTACAGCATGTTGGTCTTCGACAACAGCATGTGAGAAGACTTTGACAACATGCTAAAAAATACTAGAGTTCGATCCAATATCTCACAAATCTCCACCTTGGAATAAACTCTATAACATCAACAAACTAGATTTCTTCATGCAGCTTTATCAACTGCATACAGTGGAAAAACTTGCAACTGGGCAACGTCTTGGTGATCATATCAGCAGCATTATGATATGTCGAAACCTTTAGCACTTGGACTTCTCCATGCTCGATTACCCCTCTGACGAAATGCAACCTCACATAAATGTGCTTGGTTCGCTCATGATAGGCTAAATTCTTCGACAGGTGTATTGCACTTTGACTATCACATTTAACAGTGACAACTCGACCTTGAAGTTTCAGCTCCTTTGCAAAACCTTCAAGCAACAATGCTTCCTTCACAGCTTAAGTTAGAGTGATATATTCCGCTTCAGTGGTATATAAGATAATAACCTTCTGAAGTGTTGTTTTCCAACTTATTGTTGTGCCAAACATAGTGAACACATATCCAGAAATAGATTTTTTAGAATCCATACAACCTGCATAATCATAGTTGACATATCTTTCAGTTGCTGCTTTACTATTTTCACCCAAGGCTCCACCATAAATTAGGTCTCTATTCAAAAATCCATTTATGTACCTTAAAATCCACTTCAATGCTTGCCAGTGAGCCTTTCCAGGATTCTCCATGTACCTGCTTACAAGACTTACTGCGTATGCATGTCGGGTCTAGTACAAACCATAACATACATCAAAGAACCCACTATATTAGCATATGGAATACTATTCATATAAGCTCTTTCAGCATCAGTACTGGGATACTAATCTATACTCAGCTTGAATTGAGGGTTTGTCGGAGTCACAACAGGCTTTGAATTTGACATACCAAACTTTTCGAGAATCTTCCGTAGGTATGCCTCTTGAGATAAGCATAATTTTGATTGATATTTATCTCTTCGGATGTCAATCCCAAGAATCTTGGGCGCATCTCTTAAATCCTTCATGTTGAATTCCTTATTGAGTTCAGCCTTCACCCTCATGTTAGATGCCAAACTTGCTTTAAATTGATCATTAATTATTGGCATTTTTCAACTCTTTTGTGTTATTTTGTGGGATTTACTCCATGATAGCATGTTATTCTTCATCTTTATGAAAATACCTTTGGTTGCTTTGATTTGTGTGTCATTGTGCAAAAATTAGACATGAAAGCATCAAAGTGTGAGATACAAGCAATTGGACAAGGAAGCCAAAGGAAGAGAATAATATCAGCATGTTTGTTGTGCGAACAGCCAGGGAGGAGTTCCAGCGAATGTTCGTTTTGCGAACATTTGGCAAAGTCCCAGCGAATCCTCTCAATTTTGAGGCAGTAACTAAAGGGCAGTAAGTTCGCTGGGCGAACAAGCAGCGAATGTTCGTTATGGCGACATGTCAGCGAAGAGCCAGCGAACCATCCCAGACTTGAGGCAGTAGCTAAAGGACCATAAGCTTGTTGTGCAAACTTGTAAGCGATGTAGTTCGCAGTGCGAAGAATTGCTCGCACAACAAACTTCAGAGATTTCTCAGGGGCAGTTTAACTATTCATAGGCACTTCAGGTGCCTAAATTGGTGTTTGCTGGGCGAAGAATCAGTTCGCAGTGTGAACATGACAGATTCTAAAAGTACTGTATAAGTACTTTTCACTATTTTTGGGGATGATAACGCATCTTTACACACCACAACTACATTTTCTCCGATTTCTTCACCAAAAGGTGATATTTTACAAATAGAAGTTGGATTCGCATCCGAGTTCGATTCTTCGACGTGGATGCTCATTCATCTCCTTCCAATTTTATGTAAAGATTAGAGGTAGTTAACCTTGCTTGTATCTATTTATTTTGATCTTTTGTATGTGAACAAGGTTGATGATCAATATATGATGAAGTTATTTGCTTTTAATGTTGTAATTATGGTTTGAATCTCTCTAGACATAGATTTTCCAAATTTTGATCTAATTTCTTCATCTATTAACAAACAAACTCTAGACATAGATTTGAGAATTAATATTTGCTTTGTATCATTCTTAATGTTTATTGTTTCAATTGTTGGTTTGAGAAATCATCTAACGATTTAAACAATAATACTCACGAAGTCACTTTAGAAATAAACAAACTCGCGAGGATACGCAATTGTATTGATCGAAACTAGGTTCACATGCTTGATTAATCAGATATGTATGAAAGGGGTTAATAAAATCTAATCTTGGCATGATTTTCTTAAAACAAAACACCTTTGCCCTAATTTACTCTTTGCTACAAAAAAAATATGTTACTCAACAAGAACTCTTTAAAAACCTTTTGCTTAGAACGTTAGACTATTGAAGGGCAAGCATCTAGATATCTGAACAATCCCTGCGGATAGATAAAACACCCACCTAAAACACTTTTCAACAAAATGGCGTCGTTGCCAGGGATTGTTGTCGATATTGATATTGCAAGCATTACAATAGTTTAGTGATTTTAAGATACTTGTATTTTGAATCTCTTACCTCTGTAATTCTCTTGTGCTTTTTAATTTGTTTGGCTTGTGTGCATAATCTGTTCATGCGAGGGAGTGTACCTGCAGAAGAACTTCTTTTTTGTCCTGAGATTGAAAGAACTGCTCGTAGGCTAAATAACAAAACAAGATGGAGATGACAACTTGCCAGAGAAAGACATGAGCGAGGAGAATCTTCTTCATTCACACCAATTGAAACACCAATCATGGAAAATCTACCTCCAACACCACCTCCTGCTTCAACACCATTTATCAATAGTCCGAGGCATAATGCTCAGTTTGCGCGCAACACCCACAATGGGAGGCATTCTAAGATGAAAGCTGGAATTCTTGCGCTTATATACCAAAATCCTTTTATCGGTATGGATCATGAGGATCCTTTCACTCATCTCACAAAATTCTATGAAACTGTGGGTGCAAAGAGAGCACCGGAAGCTGAAGAAGAATCATTGTTCAAGAGACTATTTCCGCATTCCTTAATTAGGAAGGCAAAGGAATGGTATCTTGACCAATCCACTTTGGTTCTAACAGATTAGAATTTGTTAGAAGAAAAGTTCCTTGAACGATTTTTTCCACACAATCGATTCATGGAAGCAAAGACAGAAATTTCGGTGTTTGCTCAAGGCGGAAATGAATCTCTCAATGAAGCTTGGGAGAGGTTCAAATCCATGTTACGAAAATGTAAGGGCCACGGTTTTGATGAACTAACTCAAGTGCACATCTTCTGAAATAGACTCCAATCGGTCCACAAGACTTTGTTGGATGCTACTTCGGGTGGATCATTAATGTCCAAGAGTGCCGAAGACGCAATTGCTATTATTGATAGGATGGCACTCAATGATCACCAAGGAAATCACAATCGTGGTATAATGCAAAGGAAGTCGGGCATGATTGAGTTGGGAACAAATGATGCGATTCTTGCACAAAATAAATTGCTTTCACAACAAGTGGAGTTGTTGACTCAACAACTGTCAAAACTTCCACAACAAATCAAAGAAATGCAAGAAATTCCCAATAATAACAAACTAGTGGCGAGTTGTGAGCTATGTAAGGGAGATCACCCTACCGGGTATTGTCCTCCAGTTGTGGAAGAGGCGAATTATGCGAGAAATCAAAACAAAGGGTATCAACCTCGACCACCTTACCAACAAGGCAACTAAGGTTACCAACAAAGAGTTAATCAAGGTTATCAACAACAACAGAGACCTCAAGATGTCGATCGTCAACAACAATATCAAAACTACACTCAACCTCCATAAGCTCCAAGTGGAAATTCAAAGGTGGAAGACACCATCACTCAATTCATGCAAATGTCAATGTTTAATCAAAAGAACACTGATGCGGCTATAAAGAACCTTGAGACATAAGTGGGGCAATTATCAAAACTATTGGCCGACCAACACAAAGGAAGTTTTCCGGCGAATACTCAAGTGAGTCCAAAAGAGCATTGCAAGGCTATTCTTACTAGAAATGGTAGAGAAATTGATATGGGTATAAGTGAGGAGGTTGTGGAAAGAGAGGGAGTAGTTGAAAAATAAAAAGACATTGATGAGAAAGAAGTAGAAAAGAATGTTGAGGGAGAATTAGTTGAAAATGAAAGGAAAAAAGAGTGAAGAAGAAGAAAAGAAAATGAGAGAAGAGAAAATTAAAAAGACTAGGAAGGGGAAGGAACAAATGAGTACTATTTTGATTCAAAATTTTCCTTATCCTCATGCTCCGTCGAAAAAAGATAATGCAAGGCACTATGCTCAATTTTTGGATATTTTTAAGCAATTGCAAATTAATATTCCATTTTCCGAGGCATTGGAGCAAATGCCAAAATACACAAAATTCATGAAGGATATTCTCACCAAGAAGAAAAGGTACACGGATCAAGAAACGATCATGGTTTATGCTAGTTGTACCGCGATCATTCAACTGACTCTTTCGCGGAAAGAAAGTGATCCGGGACGAGTTACTTTGCCAGTTACAATAGGAAATATTTATGTTGGCAATGGGTTGATTGATTTGGGCTCTAGTATTAATTTGATATGATTGTCCATTATGAAAAGGTTGGGCCATATGGAATTGAGAGCTACTCAAATGACATTGCAACTTGCCGATAAATCCACTACCCATCCTCACGGTGTAGCAGAAGACGTGTTGGTTAAGGTAGACAAATTCTTGTTTCCCATCGACTTTGTGGTGATTGATATAGAAGAAGATGAAGACGCTCCCTTGATTCTTGGAATACCTTTTATGAAGACCGCTAGAATGGTCATCGATATGGATTACGGTCTCATGAAAGTGAGAGTTCAAGATGAGGAGATTTGTTTTAATCTATTTGAAGCCATGAAGCATTCGAAGGACAAAGGTGATTATTTTACAATCGATGAAACGGAAGAGGTGATTGAAGAAGTAACAAGGCAATTATAAGTTCCTTCCCCATTACAAAAAGTTCTTATAAATGCTCTTCAAAGTGTCAATGAGAATGAAGAAAAAGAAATCGAAAAGTGTTAGCGAGAACTTGAAGAATTGGATGAGATTCCTCCCTTGAAAGAAAGGGTGGAAATTTTGAAAAAGGAAAATAATGAAGAAATCAAGCTTGAATTGAAATTATTGCCCTCTCATCTTAAATATCTGTTTCTTGATGATGAGGGGCATAAACCGGTGATCATAAGTAAGGAGCTAACCAAAAACGAGGAGGACAAATTGATTTGTGTGTTGAAAAAGAATCAAGATGCTATGGGGTGGACTATTTCCAATTTAAAATCAATAAGTCCTTCTTATTGTATGAATCGGGTATTCATGGAAGACGATTTCAAACCGGTTGCTCAACCTCAACGTCGCTTGAATCCTACCATGAAAGAAGTGGTTAGAAAGAAAATGGTAAAATTGTTGGATGCCAGAATGATCTACCCAATTTCCGATAGTTCATGGGTTAGCCCGGTGTAAGTGGTACCGAAGAAAGCAGGGATGACGATAATCCGAAATGAGAAGAATGAGTTGATCCCTACAAGAACTGTGACCATATGGAGAATGTGCATTGATTATCGTAGGCTAAATCAAGCTACGAGGAAAGATCATTTCCTTCTTCCATTCATGGATCAAATGCTTGAGAAACTTTCCGGTCAAGAATTCTATTGTTTTTTGGATGGTTATTCGGGTTATAATCAAATTATTGTGAACTCGGAGGACCACGAGAAAATTTCTTTCACTTTCCCTTTTGGAATCTTCGCTTATAGAAGGATGTCTTTTGGGTTGTGTAATGCACCGACCACTTTTCAATGGTGTATGCAAGCAATATTTTTGGACTTGATTGAAAAGTCAATTGAGATTTTTAAGCACGACTTCTCGGTTTTTGGACCACCATTTGATCTTTGCTTGAAAAACTTGGATGTGGTATTGAAGAGGTGTGTGGAAACCAACTTGGTTCTTAATTGGGAAAAATGCAATTTCATTGTAACCGAAGAAATTGTGATCGGCCACAAAGTTTCTTCAAAGGGACTTGAAGTTGATCAAGCCAAGGTGGATGTCATTGAAAAATTGCAACCACCATTGAATGTGAAGGGTATAAGGAGCTTCCTTGGTCATGCGGGATTTTATCGGAGGTTCATCAAAGATTTCGCAAAAATCGCAAAGCCTTTGAGCAATTTGCTCAACAAATATAAGTCTTTTGAATTTGATGAGTCTTGCATGATAGCTTTTAATTCTTTAAAATAAAGTTTGACTACCATGCCCATAATCATCGCTCTAAATTGGAAATCTGATTTTGAACTCATGTGTGACGCGAGTGATTATGTTGTGGGTGCGGTACTAGGTCAACGAAGAACAAATTTTTTGAATGTTATATACTACGCAAGCAAGGTCTTGAATGAAGCTCAAGTAAACTATGCCACAACAGAAAAAGAGTTGCTTGCGATAGTGTATGCATTGAAAAAATTTCGGTCATACTTAATTGGGTCTAAGGTTGTGGTTTACACGAATCATGCGGAGATTAAGTATTTACTTACCAAGCCGGATTCAAAACAAAGGCTAATTCGTTGGTTCCTTTTGTTGCAAAAGTCGGATTTAGAAATTCGCGCCCAAGAATTTAGTGGCGGATCTTTTGTCCCGCCTTGTTAATGTTGAGGTGACCAAAAATGAAAGAGAGGTCAAGGAAGAATTTCCTGATGAAAATTTGTTTATGGTGCAAGTTATACCTTGGTTTGCCGACATGGCAAATCACAAAGCCGCCGGATTAATACCGGAAGGTCTAACTCGTAACTAGAAAAAGAAATTTTTATCTGACGCCAAGTACATTGTATGGGATGAACCGTATTTGTTTAAGCTTGGTGTCAATAACATTTTGAGAAGGTGTCTGTTGAAAGAAGAGGCTAATAACATCCTTTGGCATTGTCAAAAATCTCCTTATGGAGGGTATTTTAATGGTTTGAGAACGGTAACGAAAGTCCTCCAATCAGGCTTTTATTGGCCTTCTTTGTTCAAAGATGCGTATGCGCATACACAAAGTTGTGACAAGTGCCAAAGGAGTGGTGGAATTTCAAAACGGAATGAAATGTCGTTACAAAACATGCTGGAGGTTGAGGTGTTTGATTGTTGGGGCATAGACTTTGTCGGCACATTTCCATCATCGTTTTCCAATGAATACATTTTGGTCGCAGTGGGCTACGTGTCCAAGTGGGTAGAAGCGATAGCATGTGCTAAAGCAGATGGAAAAACTGTGATAACATTTTTAAATAAAAACATTTTTTCTCGATTTGGTATTCCGAGAGTTTTGATAAGTGACGGAGGATCCCACTTTTGCAACACTCAACTAGAAAAAGCATTTGAGCAGTATGGTGTAAAGCACAAAGTTGCAACACCATGCCATCTGCAGGATAATGGGCAAGCAGAGGTATCAAATCGAGAAATTAAGAGGATTCTTGAGAAAACGGTGTCGGCTTCTAGAAAAAACTGGTCAAATAAAATCGATGATGCTTTGTGGGCCTATCGGACATCTTTCAAAGCTCCGATTGGTCTCACACCTTTCAAAATGGTCTATGGTAAGAACTGTCATTTACCGGTGGAGTTGGAACATAAGGCATTTTGGGCCTTAAAATTATTAAATTTCAATCCAACTGTAAGCGGTGAAAAAAGGAAGGTATAATTGCATGAAATGGAGGAATTGCGCCTCCAAGCGTATGACTCGAACAAGCTGTACAAAGACCGAGTGTAGACATACCATGGCAAAAAGATAGTGACCAAAGAGTTTAAAGAAGGGCAGCTGGTCTTACTGTTCAATTCGCGATTAAAACTGTTCCCTGGAAAGTTGAAATCTAATTAGTCTAGTCCATTCTGGATTAAGAAGATCAAACACTATGGGGCGATTTTCATTGAAGACACACTGTCGAATGAGAGTTGGACTATAAATGGTCAGAGGCTGAAGATTTATCTTGGTGGAGATTTCAAGAGAAATTTAGCCACAGTGCCTTTTTGCAATCCTTGAGGTCGCATTGGACCGTCGAGCTCAAACGACGTTAAACAAAGCGCTAGTTGGGAGGCACCCCAACATTGTAAGTATCCTTTAACTTTTACTGCTTTTATAGTGTAATTTTGTTTAGGAAGTGTTGTGGTAGAATGTGTTGAAAAGAAAAAAAATATTCAAAAATCTGTCACATTCGCCTTGAGTTCGCTAGGCGAACCTGGGGCGAATGTTTGCCGGGAAGTTCGCAAAGCAAACATAGTGAGACAGAGAATTAGCAGTTTTCTGCCACATCACTTAAGTGATCTTTTGGGTGGGCCAAAGCTACGTAGGCCTAACCCCTTTTGTCCAGATTTTGTGGGGTAAACTTTCCCTATTCCCCCTTTTTGTCTTCACTTACCTTTTGTCTCTCTATACTTTCCACACAAGCACACAACACACAAAAAAATTCCTTGTTCACCATTGTACCCGTGCAATTGAGTTTGTTTCCAGAAGTAATTGCAATTTCCAAACTCTCCTCTCAACACAACTCATGTTTGAATTTCTGTATTCTTTCCCTAGTTCTTATTAGAAAAAAAATATGTTAGGCTTTGTTTGTTAATGTGTTAGAAACTTGCTCATAGGCTTGGAATCTGTTTGCATGTGTTGATTGTTGGTTCCAATTGCTTTGCATAGTAGGTTTTGTTTGTTAAGAGTTTGAGAGTTGAGTTTGCTTAGGTTAGAGTTAAATGTGAAATTGACTAAACCCTTATGAACTCTTAATCTTTGCTTGAACAATTGTTGTTGTTGGTGTTGTTGCTTGACACTTATTGTGTACCATGATTACAAAAGACTGCATGTAGGAATTTAGCTCTGCAATTGATCTTATTGGATGTAGGTAGACCCTGCAATTTTGGAAATTCGCAGGGTTCACCTTGAGTTTGCACAGCGAACCTGGAGCGAATGTTCGCTAGGCTTTGCTAAGCGAACTCTTGGCGAACATGACAGCAAAAATTATTTTTTAAGTTGTACTAACTTTTCTGTGCCGATTCTTTGAGCATTGCTTTCTCACTAATATATCTTATGTTTGGCTTGCTGGTTTTGTTTGGTGAATGTACAGATGGCACCTCCTAAGGCAACTCCTTTAAAGAAATGAAAGGTTGGAAGCACATCTCGTCCGCAGCCAATCCAATATGATACTGACAGGTTCAAAGGAGCTAAGCAAGCTGCTAGATATGTTGCTCTTGAGAAAAGAAGCATTTTACCAGAAAAGAGGTTTAATCTTAATCCTCAAGGTTCCTACCGGGCGGTAGCGGGAATCCTACATTCCAAGAAGTGGGATAGATTGATCACACCTTGTGATAGTTTTAACGTAGAGCTCGTAAGGGAGTTCTGTTAGTTCTGTTATTGGCAACAATTTTGGTAAAACAATGTGTTTGATCAAGATGTCATGTCTGATGTCTTAACATGTGCTTCTAACATTCTGCTTGTGGTGTGTTGCTGGGTATTGCAGTTTTTATGCATGATGTCAAGACTTATATCTTAACATCTGTTGACAGAACATCATGCTCAGTCTGTTATTTGTTTTAGGGCTGCGTGTTAATTGTTATGTTTTGAGAGATTGCAGGCGAAATTCTTGGAGAAGCTTTATTCAGATGCAATCGTTTATTTCTATATTTAGGGCGAAAAGATTTGAAGATAAAATCTGGTTTTTATTGTGCATCAAATCTGAGTTTTTCACAGAGCCCAAGCCCAAGAATATGTTTCTATTTAAAGACGTATCAACCCTACTTGGAAGCTACGAAGACTAGAGATAAAAGACTGAGTGTTAAGTGTTAGGGTTTGTGTTTTCGTCTGTTATTTGTGAGCCATTCATTCATTTATTTTGATGTTTGAATTGGTCTGATTTAGTTAAGTTATAATTTGTCCACTCAAAGCTTTTAAGCACGAGTGTATTGTTCTTGGTTGAAGCTTTTAAGCAAGATCAAGGTATTGTCGTTGAAGTGTGTCTTCTACTTTCTTTATTGTATGTTGTTATCACTGCTGTGATTGAGGGGGAGTGAGAGGTGTCTCATATCTTAGAATGTCTTAGATAGAAGTGTCATTGGGTAGTGATTAAGTGAGTAGATTGTCAACTGGTGTGTTGGCTGTAGAGTCTATGAATTGATACTACTAATAGTGGACTTCCTTCCTGGCTTGGTAGCCCCCAGACATAGGTTGTTAGACCGAACTGGGTGAACAATTATCTGTGTTTATTTATTGCTTTTTAGTGCTGTTCTTTTACTGTCTTGTTCATACAACAGATATTGATGTTGTGACATCTCACTTAACATCACATATCTGATACCAGAATTTCAATTGGTATCAGAGCAGGTCATCCTGCTCTGTATCTGGGTGAGATCTAGGGTTGTTACTTTCTGGTGCAATGGACAAGGAGAGTGGTGGATTTGTGAATAAACCCCCTATTCTAGATGGATCAAATTATGACTATTAGAAACCTCGCATGGTTGCCTTTTTGAAATCTTTTGACAGCAGGGCTTGGAAGGCTGTTCTGACAGAATGGAAACATCCTGTCATTGTGGGAAAAGATGGTGTGTCAAAGCTGAAACCTGAGGAGGAGTGGACCAAGGAAGAAGATGAACTCGCTCTTGGGAATTCTAAGGCCTTGAATGTTGTATTTAATGGTATTGACAAGAACATTTTCCGACTGGTCAACACATGTGAAGTGGCTAAGGAGGCTTGGGATATCCTGAAAATAACTCATGAAGGAACTCCAAGGTCAAGATGTCAAGACTTCAGCTGCGAACAACAAAGTTTGAAAGTTTGAGGATGAAAGATGAAGAGACCATTCATGATTTTCACATGAATATACTTGAACTGTCAAATGCTTCTAGTGCCCTAGGAGAGAGGATATCTGATGAGAAGCTGGTAAGAAAAATTCTCAGATCTCTTCCCAAGAGATTTAATATGAAGGTGACTGCTATAGAGGAAGCTCAAGACATCAACCAGATGAGGGTAGATGAATTGATTGGTTCACTTCAGACATTTGAATTAGGGTTGAATGACAGATCTGAAAAGAAGGTTAAAAGCATAGCTTTGGTGTCTAGTACAGAAGATGATGAGAAAGAGTGTGGCCCTGAAACTCAGGAAGAGTTATCCAATGCCATTGTTCTGCTGGGAAGACAGTTTAATAGGGTTTTGAAAAGAATGGACAGGAGCTATAAACCTAATGTCAAGAACATCACATCTGACATTAACAGGTCAGGTGATCAGATGAAGAAAATAAGAACTGAGGAGAAGCCTAATTATGACAAAGGAATCCAATGTCATGGTTGTGAGGGTTATGGTCATATAAGAGCTGAATGCCCTACATATCTTAAGAAGCAGAAAAAGGGCTTATCTGTGTCCTGGTCTGATACTGAAAGTGAGGAAGATGAAGAGACTGTCAAGCATGTTAAGGTATTGACTGGAGGGTATATATCTGATGATGATTCTAGGGATGAAGAGAGCACATTTGATGAGCTTACCGATTCTTATAGAGAGCTATGCAGTAAAAGTGAAGAAGCCTGTCAAGAAGGGGAGAGGCAGAAGAAGATGATTGCTCAACTCAAGGCTTAAAAGACAGATCATTTGGAAACCATTGCCAAACTGGAAGATGATGTATTTGTGCTGAACTCTAAACTTGAATCTATGCCCAAGTCTATCAGAATACTGAATAGTGGAACTGATGTTCTAGACAAGATTCTTAATGTTGGAAGAACTGCAGGAGACAAAAGTGGGTTGGGGTTCAATAGTGGATCTGCTTCAAATGATGTTATTCCTAGTTCCAAGCCAATGATGTTGAAACAGATGTTGAAACATCCTGACAAGACTCCCTATAGGAAGAAATTCAGGCGCTGGAGATGGCATCATTGTGGGAGCTTTGGACACATAAAGGCTTTCTATTATAAGTTGCATGGGTATCCTAAGAGTACTCCTAATTATGCACCCAGACAGGTCATTCATAAAGGTAATCAAGTCATCAAGCAAAAGAAGCAATGGGTCTCCAAAACAGATGCTGTCAGCTTGATAGCTCATACTTCTCTTAGAGTCTCTGCTAAAGATGACTGGTACTTTGACAGTGGTTGTTTAAGACACATGACAGGAGTGAAGAATTTGCTGGTGGATGTTAAACTTCATTCTTCTGGCCATGTGACCTTTGGTGATGGTGTCAAAGGAGAAATCAAGGGTGTAGGAAAGTTGAATTGTGAAGGTACACCTAGACTTGATGATGTACTTCTAGTCAAGGGGTTGACAGCAAATTTGATCAATATTTGTCAACTATGTGATCAAGGACTCATTGTTAATTTTACAAAAACTGAGTGCATTGTCACAAATAAAAAAGGTGAAGTTATCATGAAGGGTGCTAGGTCTAAGGACAACTCTTACCTATGTGTGTCACAAGACTCAAGTTCCTCCACATGTTTTCTTGCAAAAGAAGATGAAGTCAAAGTATGGCATCAAAAGTTGGGACATCTACATCTGAAGGGAATGAAGAGAATCATATCTACAGAAGCCGTAAGAGGAATCCCATAGCTTAAAATTGAAGAAGGAAGAGTGTGTGGAGACTGTCAGATAGGGAAGCAGACCAAGATGTCACATCAAAAGCTTCAACATCCCACTACTTATAAAGTGTTGGAACTTCTTCATATGGACTTAATGGGGCCTATGCAGGTGGAAAGTCTAGGTGGGAAGAAATATGCTTATGTAGTTGTGGATGATTATTCCAGGTACACTTGGGTGAATTTTATCAAAGACAAAACAGAAGTGTTTGATGTATTTAAAGATCTCTGTCAAAGACTCCAAAGAGAAAAGGAGAGCAATGTCATCAGAATAAGAAGTGATCATAGGAGAGAGTTTGAAAATAGCAAGTTTGCTGAATATTGTTCTACTGAAGGCATCAATCATGAGTTTTCTTCACCTATTACTCCTCAGCAAAATGGGGTTGTTGAAAGGAAGAACATAACCATTCAAGAATCTGCTAGAGCAATGATTCATGCCAAAAAGCTTCCTTACCATTTCTGGGCTGAAGCTATGAATACTTCCTGCTACATTCACAACAGAGTTACTTTGAGAAGAGGTTTGTATGAGCTGTGGAAGGGAAGAAAACCAAGTGTGAAGTACTTTCATGTCTTTGGAAGTAAATGTTATATTTTGTCAGATCGTGAACAGAGGAGGAAAATGGATCCTAAAAGTGATGAGGGAATCTTTTTGGGATACTCTACAAACAACAGAGCTTATAGGGTATTCAACTCCAGAACCAGAGTCATGATGGAATCTATAAATGTGGTTATTGATGACTATGGAATGAAGGAAGTTGCTGATGTCCTGGATGATGTTGGAATATTTGTTGATGATGTATCAACAGAAGCTGAAGACAGAAGTGTAATTCCTAGTCCTACTACTGCTGAACCTGAACCAGAGCAGCCTAGCAAGGAACCATTCATCAGAGTGCAAAAGGACCACCCAAAAGAGCTTATTATAGGTGTCCAAAATCAGGAGTTACCACTAGGTCAAGAGAAGTTGTGTCAAATTCTTGCTTTGTATCCAAATTTGAGCCCAAAAATGTTAAAGAAGCCTTGAAAGATGAATTTTGGATTAATGTCATGCAAGAAGAGCTGGGACAATTCAAGAGGAATGAAGTGTGGGATCTTGTACCAAGGCCTGATGGAATAAATGTGATCGGCACCAAGTGGGTTTACAAGAATAAATCTGATGAACAAGGAGTGGTCACCCGAAATAAGCCTAGACTGGTTGCCCAAGGTTACACTCAGGTAGAAGGAATTAATTTTGATGAGACTTTTGCTCCTGTGGCCATACTGGAATCTATCAGGTTACTCTTAGGTGTGGCTTGTAATCTCAAATTCAAGTTATTCCAGATGGATGTAAAGAGTGCCTTCTTGAATGGGTACTTAAATGAAGAAGTTTATGTAGATCAACCCAAGGGTTTTATTGATCCAACATTTCCTAACCATGTCTGCAAACTAAGGAAAGCTCTTTATGGATTAAAGCAAGCACCTAGAGCTTGGTATGACAGGCTTACTGAATTCTTGTCTCTGAATGGCTACAAAAAAGGAGGAATTGACAAGACATTGTTTGTCAAAGAGGAAAGAGGAAAACTGTTGATAGCTCAAATATATGTTGATGACATAATGTTTGGTGGGATGTTAGAAGCAATGGTTTAACATTTTGTGAAACAGATGCAGTCTCAGTTTAAGATGAGTCTTGTTGGTGAGCTCAACTATTTTCTGGGTCTGCAAGTTAGACAAATGGAAGACTCCATATTTATCTCTCAGAGCAAGTATGCAAAGAACATAGTCAAGAAGTTTGGTCTGGAGAATGATAATCACAAGAGGACACATGCTTCTACTCACCTGAAGTTGTCCAAGGATGAACATGGAGTGAGTGTGGATCAAAGCCTATACAAAAGCATGATTGGAAGCCTACTGTATCTCACAGCTAGCAGACCTGATATCTCCTTTGCTGTAGGAGTTTGTGCCAGATATCAATCTGAACCTAAGGTTAGCCACATGAATCAAGTGAAGAGAATTTTGAAATATGTGAATGGTACTAGTGACTATGGCATACTTTACAGTCATGAATCAGGCACTGAACTGAGTGGATATTATGATGCTGATTGGGCAGGGAGTGCTGATGATAGAAAAAGTACTTCTGGAGGATGCTTCTTCTTAGGGAACAATCTTATCTCGTGGTTTAGCAAAAAGCAGAACTGTGTGTCTCTCTCTACTGCTGAGGCTGAGTACATAGCAGCAGGAAGTAGTTGTTCACAACTGGTTTGGATGAAGCAAATGTTAACTGAATACAATGTCAAGCAAGATGTCATGACATTGTACTTTGATAATCTGAGTGCAATCAATATCTCCAAGAACCCAATTCAACATAGCAGGACTAAGCATATTGATATACGTCATCATTTTATAAGAGACCTGGTTGAAGATAAAGTGGTTGCTTTGGAACATGTTGCTACTGAAATGCAATTAGCTGATATTTTTACTAAGGCCTTAGATGCAAATCAATTTGAAAATTTAAGAAGCAAATTAGGGGTTTGCATATATGAGGATTAGTCGATTTTTTGTGTGTGCGGAAGGTGGTTTTTGGTGCAGGAAGGTGGTTTTTGGTGCAGGTGTCTTATGTGGTGAAATTGATAAAATAAGAATGTTTGGAAACATACAAGAACATTTTTATTGCTGGAAGTACTCAATATTACAAAATTTGTGAAACTACAAGCAAGAAGTTTTCATGTTTGGATTTAGCTATTTATTCCAACCACCTGAGTTAATGAAATTAACCCAATCTTCATCTGCTTCATCCTCAGAATCATGTAGTTGCACATGAGCCTTCTTGTTGGTCTTCATCCTTGTTTTTGTTTTTCTTCCTGTCCTTGTTGCCCCTATAGAGGATCCACCTGTTGTCTTTTCTTTGGACTTCATCTCCTTTGGTTTTGTGATCTTGTTCTCCTGGTCTTGCTTCAACTGACCCTTGTATGGTTCAACTGTCTTGGAGGACTGACTCATGTTTCTTTCTCAGTATTGGCTGTAGTAAGAAGCAGTTTGGTGTAGTTCTTATATTTCAAATGGCAACCCTTGTTTGTATCGCCTGGTAAGTCAAAGTTGTTTGGTGTCTGTGAACCTCTCTCTGTTGAGTTCAACAGTTTTTCTTGGTACTTGAGCATGTTTGACTAAGTGTCAGAACATTGATAGTGGTCTTTTGGCCAATTATGGCTAAAAAGGGGGAGAGTAGTGACTTTTTGGCATTGTTGTTGCTATAGTGGATGTTCTGTGATGTTCTGATGTTGGTTTTTGGTTGTAATTGTTGAGAGTTGTGTTGCAGGTTTCTTGGCTTGAGGGGCAGTTTGGGTTTTGATTGTTGTGTGCTGCTAAGTGTGCAGCTGGTTTCCTTGGTTGTTTGTTTTTTTTCAGAATGTTAGATTTGTTTGAGTGGTGTGTTTCTGCTGCTGGTATCTCTGATGTGTGTTGATACTGTTTTAGCCAAAATTAGCCAAAGGGGGAGATTGTTAGTTCTGTTACTGGCAGCAATTTTGGTAAAACAATGTGTTTGATCAAGATGTCATGTCTGATGTCTTAACATGTGCTTCTAACATTATGCTTTTGGTGTGTTACTGGGTATTGCAGTTTTTGTGCATGATGTCAAGACTGATGTCTTAACATCTGTTGACAGAACATCATGCTCAGTCTGTTATTTGTTTTAGGGCTGCGTGTTAATTGTTATGTTTTGAGAGATTGCAGGCGAAATTCTTGGAGAAGCTTTATTCAGATGCAATCATTTGTTTCTATATTTAGGGCGAAAAAATTTGAAGATAAAATCTGGTTTTTATTGTTCATCAAATTTGAGTTTTTCACAGAGCCCAAGCCCAAGAATATGTTTCTATTTAAAGACGTATCAACCCTACTTGGAAGCTACGAAGACTAGAGATAAAAGACTGAGTGTCAAGTGTTAGGGTTTGTGTTTTCGTTTGTTATTTGTGAGCCATTCATTCATCTATTTTGATGTTTGAATTGGTCTGATTTAGTTGAGTTGTAATTTGTCCACTCAAAGCTTTTAAGCACGAGTGTATTCTTCTACTTTCTTTATTGTATGTTGTTATCACTGCTGTGATTGAGGGGGAGTGAGAGGTGTCTCATATCTTAAAGTGTCTTAGATAGAAGTGTCATTGGCTAGTGATTAAGTGAGTAGATTGTCAACTGGTGTGTTGGCTGTAGAGTCTATGAATTGATACTACTAATAGTGGACTTCCTTCCTGGCTTGGTAGCCCCCAGACGTAGGTTGTTAGACCGAACTGGGTGAATAATTCTTTGTGTTTATTTATTTCTTTTTAGTGTTGTTCTTTTACTGTCTTGTTCATACAACAGATATTAATGTTGTGACATCTCACTTAACATCACATATCTGATACCAGAATTTCAAGTTCTATGCTAATGCTCTTCTAAATGACGACGAGGTGTTTTCTTGGACCACTATGGTGTACGGGAGAGAGGTAAAATTCGATCGAGACACCATCAATCATGTTTTAGTCAAACCTCTTACCTTAGGAGAAGATGAGATTGATGAGTATCACAGGACCTTAAGGCTGAATAGAGACATAGAGGCCATCTCGAGTGCATTATTGTTAGAAGGCAAGTCGGTGGAATTGAACTCATCTGGGGTTCCTAGACGATAGTACAAGGAGGACATGCGACCTTTAGCTCAACTGGTACTTCTCTTGGTGTTGTCTAACATCAAGCCGAATTCGCATACCTCCACTTGCCCATTCCAGTTGCACACTTAGTTCATGGTATTTTGATTAACACGTAGATTGATGTTGCTAGGATCATAGCTGATGAGATGCGGGTTATTGATGAGAGTGGACTTAGGTCAGGGCGCGGAAAAATTGCCCCTTGGTCTTTCCATGTCTTATCATAGTTTTATATGTGCATGGGAGGGTGAAAGTACCCTCCCGTCATCAAGTTATGATCCCGAATGCTATCGATGATAGTTATGTGGATAAGTTTTGCAGGCCAAAGGGAGCGAGAGGAGGATAGTCCTCTAGTGCTGGTACTGATGTTGGTGGTGCTTCCGGTTCTGGAGTTGCAAGCTCCCAGGGCTTTGACCCATTTCAAAGGGAGATCTATAACTACAACTGGGAATGGATGGCAGCAACTCAGCATGCCATGATTGATATCCATGCTTCTATGCAGGTATTGCAGTTGCAGTGCAGGGAACCCTTTGTGGAGCGTTCTATGATAACTAGGGAGCCGTTCATAGCTCATGCTGCTTGGCCTAAGGCCAGGCCACGGTTTAGAGAAGGGGCAAGTATAGATGATCCTGAGGAGGCTGGAGATGATGTAGAGGCTAGTTCTGAGGAGATTTGTGGTTCTGGAGAGGTTGATATAGAGGAGGAGACTGAGTTGGATGAGGACTAGTTTTTGTTATTTGATATTTTGAGCATGATCTTAGGCGACTTCCTTTGGTTCTACAAAGTGAAGTTTTCTGTTAGCATTATTGTATTTCCTTTTGATGTACAATATCCACTTGATGGATTTTTATGGATTATGTTGTTGTATGTACCACTTTTGGGTACTAATACTTTTGTTGGTGTTTTTACACCATTAGCATTTGAATGTTATTATCAGTTGAATTCTTCAATTCACGAATGTTCAACTTTCGTTTTTCTTTCTTTATGTTGTTTAAGAGTTGAATTCTTCAGTTAAGGAATGTTCAACTCTTGTAGTTTTATTGTTGATATTCTTGTTTGGAATTTAATGTTTCCATTTTTTGGTGTGGAAATGTGAGAACTTCTAGATTGGTTGCTATTTGCTAAAAGTATCCAATAAAGATTCTCCCAAGTTTGGATGGTGATGATAGTATTTGATCATGTAAATGTTGGCAAGGTACATGGTTACCTCTTCCTAGGATGCTAGAATGTTTAAGAATTTATTTTCTTTGTGCAAATGTAATTTTGTTTCTTGTTGCAACTTTGTTTGAATGCTTGTAACACTTAGGTCCAAAAGCCACAAATTGTGAGAAACCTCCACTATTTACTAAATGCATAGAATGACTAATAAATCTTGTTGAGTACATTTGATTCATGCTTAATCTTGTGATTATTTTGATTTTGTGGAAGCATTAGATATGATCAAGGAATTTGTTGATAATGAGCACAACCATATCCAAAAGTAACTTACCCGTGAGTAGTGAGAATTGCTAGCCCCCTTTGAGCTTAATAGTTTAGATCCTAGTTTAGTGATGAACTTGGTATTTGTACATTTATTAAAAGATACTTCATCATTAAATTTTGTGGGATTCTAAAAAAAAATATTGAACCTTTGAACAATGTTTTAAATTGATTTCCTTGCCTAAAAAGCAAGGAACATTCACTTGAGGTTTGGTTAAAAATCAAGTTGGGGAGAGTGAAAAGAAAGTGGTAGGTTACTAAAAAATTTGAAAAAAAATTCAAACAAGCATTGAAAAAGAAAATTATGAATATGAATGGTGAAAAAGAAAAAGAAAAAGCATGCTTGTTTGAATGAGAAAAAAAATAGAGAATGAGAAATAATGTGAAAAAAAGGTGTTGGAAGGGTGAGTATTAGAGAAAAGAAAGTGTTGGATGAGGTTGTAATATGTACATAGCCTTGTGTAGTGAATGTTTCTTTTGCATTGGCAACTTTGAATCCATGACCTTATAAATGTCCTTTTGTTGTGAACCTAACCAAGCTACAACCTTTAAAGACCTTAGGGATCTTCTTGCTTCCATAATTTATTTATTGATTGTTTAGATAATGTATGAATTAGTTTGTATTTGCATCATTTGTCGGGTGAGTGAAATTACCACGCGGTTGTAAATGCTTTTATTTCTTCCATTCTTATTCGAAGAGGAGTGTTAGAGTGATTTGAGCATGATAATTTAGTTGTTACTTGAAGCATTGTATGATATTTGTTTAAGAACTAATTTTTTTACATTGTTCAATTCTAGGAAGTTGTAATCATTGCTTGTGTGCATTTGTTTGTTTATTTGAGTCATAAATCCATTCTTGATTGAATTAAATGCTTGAGCAAATCCTCTTGTTTTCAATGAGAGGCATACTTTGCTTGAGGACGAGTAAAGATCTAGTTGGGGAGAGTTTGTTAGATGCCAAACTTGCTTTAAATTGATCATTAATTATTGGCATTTTTCAACTCTTTTTGTGTTGTTTTGTTGGATTTACTCCATGATACCATGTTATTCTTCATTTTTATGAAAATACCTTTGGTTGCTTTGATTTGTGTGTTATTGTGCAGAAATTAGGCATGAAAGCACCAAAGTGTGAGACACAAGCAATTGGACAAGGAGGTCAAAGGAAGAGATGAATATCGGCATGTTCGTTGTGCGATAAACCAGCAAGGAGTGCCAGGGAATGTTCGCTTTGGAACATTTGGCGAAGTCCAAGCGAATCCTCTCAATTTTGAGGCAGTAACTAAAGGGCAGTAAGCTCGCTAGGCGAACAAGCAGCGAATGTTCGCTGTGGCGAAGTGTCAGTAAAGAGCCAGCAAACCATCCCAGACTTGAGGCAGTAGCTAAAGAACTATAAGTTCGCTGTGCGAACTTATAAGCGAGGTAGTTTGCAGTGCGAAGAATTGCTTGCACAACAAACTTTAGAGATTTCTCAGAGGCGGTTTAACTGTTCATAGGCACATTAGGTGTCTAAATTGGTGTTCGCTGGGTGAAGAATCAGTTCGCAGTGTGAACGTGACAGATTCTAAAAGTACTGTATAAGTACTTTTCACTATTTTTGGGGATGATAACCCATCTTTACACACCGCAACTGCATTTTCTCAGATGTCTTCACCAAAAGGTGATATTTTACAAATACGAGCTAGATTCGCATCCGAGTTCGATTCTTCGACGTGGATGCTCATTCATCTCCTTCCAAAACTTGTAAAGCAAGCTACCATGGTTATGGGTAGCTAATCACTTTTGTGTCAAGATTAGAGGTAGTTAACCTTGCTTGTATGTATTTCTTTTAATCTTTTTTATGTGAACAAGGTTGATGATCAATATATGATGAAGTTATTTGCTTTTAATGTTGTAATTATGGTTTGAATCACTAGATTTTCCAAATCTTGATCTAATTTCTTCATCTATTAATAAACAAACTCTAGACATAGATTTGGGAATTAATATTTGCTTCGTATCGTTCTTAATGTTTATTGTTTCGATTGTTGGTTCGAGAAATCATCTAACGATTTAAATAATAATACCCACGAAGTTGCTTTAGAAATAAACGGATTTATGAGGATACGTGATTGTATTAATCGAAACTAGGTTCACATGCTTGATTAATCGGATATGTATGAAAGGGGTTAACAAAATTTAATCTTGCCATGCTTTTCTTAAAATATAACATATTTGCCCTAATTTACTATTTGCTACAAGAACATATGTTACTCAACAAGAACTCTTTGAAAACCCTTTGCTTAGAACGTTAGACTATTGAACGACAAGCATCTAGATATCTGAATAATCCCTGCGGATACGATAAAACACCCACCTAAAACACTTTTCAACACCTCATTACATCTTCGACATTGTTGGTTGCTATTAGAATATCATCCATATAAAGCAACAAAATAACAAATAAATTACCAGGTCGAAATCTGAAGTAGACACAGTGGTCGAACTGACTTCTAATGAAACTTATGCGTGCCATGAACTTGTCGAATCTCCTATTCCACTGTCGAGGAGATTGCTTCAGTCCATTTAAAGATCTCTTAAGCCTATGCACATAGTCTTCCTTCCCCTTTTCGACATACCCTTCAGGTTGCCTCCTCAGGATTGTTTTATCTAGATCACCATACAATAACATAGTCTTCACATCCATCTGCTTTAGTTCAAGGTCAAACTGTGCCACCGTGGCAAGCAACATTCGAATGGACCTGTGCTTCACAACAGGAGAGAACACATCATTGAAGTCGACACCTTCTTTCTGAGTGAACCCCTAGCAACCAATCTTGCCTTATATCTCTTCGATGTCACTCATTCGATTCCTTCCTTAACTTTTAAAACCCATTTACAGCTGACTAACTTGGCTCCACTAGGTTTCTTGATCAGTTCCCAGGTGTTGTTACCATGAAAAGATTTCATCTCATCATTTATGGCCTTCAGCCATTCAGTCTTCTTTCGACTCCTCATAACTTCTTTATAGTCTCTAGGTTCTTCGTCGAGAACCTCACTTGCAGAGATTAAGGCATAAGCTATAAGATCTGCATACCCAAGTCTCTGAGGTGGCTTGATGACTCTCCTCGACCTGTCTCTTTCTAGCAGGTAGTCATTATCAGTATCCTCATCTTTGACAGCAACTTCTGCTTCTTCTTCGACTTCATCTGGGATATGCAATTCAGCATCAACATGCTCCACCTTAACAGGAATCTCTCCTTGTTCCAACTCTTCGTCAGTATCATCAGTTTTCTTGAAGGCCATCTCAGCTTCATTGAAAACTACATCTCGACTGGTGATACACCTCCTGTGACCTGCCTCTAGGCACCATAACCTATAAGCTTTGACTTCTTCAAGGTATCCCATGAACATGCATTTCAGAGCTCTAAGGTCGACCTTGTCTTGCCTAATGTGAGCATAGGCCACGCAGCCAAATACTCAGTCTGTCGAGACTAGGTGGATGTCCCGACCAAACTTCTTCATGTGTCTTCATATCTAATGCAGTCGAAGGACATCTGTTTATCAGATATGTTGTTGTTGAAACAGCCTCAGCCCAAAACACCTTCTTTAATCCAGTACTAGTCAACATGCATCTAACTCTTTCTAAAATAGTTCGATTAAACCTTTCTGCCAAACCATTTTGTTGTGGAGTACCTGCAGTAGTTTTTTACCTTGCAATACCTGAGGCATCACAAAAACTGTCGAACGCCTCATTACAAAATTCAAGGCCATTGTTAGTTCTCAACCTCTTGACCTTTCTACCAGTCTGATTTTCAACCAGAGTCTTCCAACCTTTGAAATTCTCAAAGGTTTAATCCTTAGTCTTTTGGATGAATACCCATAACTTCCTGAAATAATCATCGATATGGATAGAAAATATCTTGCTCCTGAATGTGATGGACACCTTGCAGGCCCCCAAAGATCGGCATGGATGTAATCAAAGGATCCATGAGTTCTTTGTTTCCCTTTATTGATCTTCACTCTACAAGATTTTCCAAGTACACAAGGTTCACAAAATTTTAGCTTTTCGACTTTGTCTTCTCCGAGCAGATTTTGTTTCCCCAAATCGACCGGACCATTTTCATTGACATCGCTCAATCTCATGTGCCAAATTTTTGTCTTCGACAAAGGTTTCGTGGATGCAACATTTGTCAAACCACTCACAACTTCATCCTTAAGGGTATATAAGCCTTGTTTCTTCACGCCTCTCAAGACTTCCTTCGACCCCTTCATGACTCTTAGGATATTTTTTTCTCCTTGAAAAACGATTCCCTTCTTGTCAAATTCATTAAGAGAAATCAAATTTCTCTTCAAATCAGGTACATACCTGACTTCAGTCAATAACCTTATTGACTCATCATGGTTTGTATTGAATTCTTTGAATAAAATCCCACTTTGTTTGTAAAAGTGTATATTTAGTGTATATTAGTATTTTCGTGTAAATATCATTGATTTTAATTATTTTTATCTCATTTTTGTAGGTATTCAAGCATTGATATTTAGTCATTATCAGATAGAGCATTGAATAAGCTTTTTGACGCTTCCGACCGGGCCTCAAACGGAGTTACGGTTCGAAAGTTATGAAGAAAACAAGATGCTGAATTTTTCTGTTACTGTCAGCTCTCGCCCCGAGCTCGCCGGGTGAATTAGTCTGGGCAGAAACACATTTAAACGGGTAAAAACGCATTTTTTAGGTTATGTTTTAGGGTATTTGTTCCAAATTCATCAAACCTTCATTTTTGATAGTTTAGAGCTTAGAAAAGTATCAATGGAGGTTGCAACTCGACGATTGGGGATTGATGATTCTTGGATCATAATTGACACCACGAGAGATTTTGATTCCTCTTCTCTCTTCCCTTTGTAGTTTCCATTTGTTGTGAGTTTTTATGTAAGTTTACCTTGATTATATGTATATTTATTGCTCATGGTGTTGTATAAAACTCATTTTACAAATTAATGTTGATGATTGCTTTCTTTATTTTAGTTTGAGTTGTTGCAGACATGGACGGGTTGAATCTGGATTTAGGATGAACATCTATTAGGTTCTAAATTCTAGAGATAGATTTAGGCTTAATATTCACTTGGGTATCGGAACTTAATGCTTCTGTGTTGTTTGTGTTGCGCTGAGAGATCGCCGACATGAGTAATACGATCCTTGTCTCACTCTGTGTTAGAGATAACCTCTGTGTGAGAGATACGTGATAATGTTGACGAGTGATTTAGGTTGCGTACAACTGGGTAGTAAGTTTAAGTATTTGGTCGCGACTTTCTGAGTCTAACGGTTACTAACTGCAAGTGCATAGCCTATCGCGTAGTATTAAAGATATCGATCCCACAGAGACCTGATAATCAATGCTACGGTTTATTACTGTGTTTAGCTAAGGCGAAGATGTTTTGGTTTTAAGTTCAAAAAGGGAAACTAAAGGGAATCTAAATTTTTGGAATAAACTAGTTAATATTAGAATATCGGTACGTAACTTAGTATACCATCGTGGATTCAATAAAACCTAAGCGTATAAAAATAAGTCACATTATATTTCTGTAGAAAATATCAGTTTAAAAGCCCTCACCTCACACTCTCGTGGATCTTGCTTCTGACTATATTCCTAAATCATAATGTCTGCTCTAGCTAGCCTATTTGAGTTTAAAAATACTTTTTGAAAACTAATACTGTCTAATTAACTTAAAAACGCTCTCGCTGTTTTTAAAACCAATGCCCGATTTCATCTATCCGGTTAAAATCTCACACTCTCGTGGATCTTGATCCTAACCTTTACTGCCTTTTTACTCTCGTAACAAAAGTCCAATTTTAATTAAGAAATCGCGACCAGAAAATAAGTTGTTTATGGTTTTGGCTTAGAATTATCGAATCCATTCCGGTTAACTTAATTACATACTGATAAATCGGATTTAGCTAGACATATTAATTAAAACAAACATGCATAAAAATAAATTACGAAACAGTAAATTAAACATTGCAATGAGAAACGATAATGCTATTATTACGATAATGAATAAAAACCTGATAAATTTGCAATAAGTTGATTCTCGCAATTCCTCCACAAGTCGGTAGGCTTTTGTTCGATCGTATTGGAATAACGAATGATGAAGGCAAGATTGAAAACAAAATTCTAACTATGGTGCAATAGCTCCTCGATGTGATAAACTATCACTAATTCAAGTAATGGTAAACAAGGAATGGGAACGGGAAACAAACAAGGAATGCAAAGAAAGTAAAAACTCAGAAATAAATTCTGCAGCAATTCCGGTAAATTCTCTATATGGTGTCTCTCCCGTTGCTCTTCAATCCATGCTATATTTATAGCCAAAGCATTGCCTTAACGTTGGAGAAAATATAGGAGCACATCCTTTAGTGGTTGAGAAGTCTAAGGGAGACTGGCTCAAGTGAGTTGAAACTGAAGTTGAGAGAATGTAGGAGAAAGTGCTGATCGTGCGTGTGCATTGGTCTGCTTTGTCCACGTCTGCGTTTCTGAACGTAATAACCACTTTGGTGCGCGTGACGGTCGTGATGACTATGTGACGAGCGTGGTACGCTTTTGGATTGCGTGACGGTCGTGGTGCGTGTGTGACAGTCGTCACACACACCACTTTTCATTTTCTGTTCTTTTTCTTGACATTTCTTCCTGTTTTCTACTCTTTTCCTCATGTTTCTCTACTTTGCTCCTTTTTAGCTTGGACAATGAAATACCTGCGAAAACACTAGAATACTCGCGGGATAATCGGAACTTCGGCTGAAATAACGTAATTATTAGTCGTAAATCAAGGCAAATATATGATACACTTTCGTGTTATCAAACTCCCCTACACTTGAATCTTTGCTTGTCCTCAAGCAATTAGTCAGTAAGAATGTCGAACAAGTTTTATCAACCGCACACACATGACATACCTTTTGTTTTGAGAATGTTTTGTAAGGCATTTTTGTTAAGATGACGGATATCAAGTAAAACAATAAAGATACATTAGTGACACAAGCAACAAGCATAATCATAGACCCCCCCCCCCTCTACACAAGTCAGTTCTAATCATTCTATTATAGCTCAACCTAAAGTTTCTCGTATCTATTTCACCTAGTTTCATTCTAGCGCAATCACATTAAGCCCTTTGCCTTTACACGTACATAGTGGAGTAGTCGGTTAGTGACTTTGATCCTTCTTAGCACGGGGTCTGGTACACAAGTGTGGTAACCCTTTATATATATATCCTAATCGTAGGTTGTGGGGGATCAAACCGTAGTTCGCCCTACCGAGTTTAGAACCAGGTTCCTCTGAACCAACCAACAATGAATTCTTTCTTTTCTTTTGTAATACTTTTGCAACCGTGGGTTTGGCGCATTTTTCAATTTTTCACAACAGCGAAGAATGCGAAAGATATTTAATAATTCGGAATCAAACACTTATCTTCATCGGCTCTCCACGTGGTTTGTGTTTAAGACGGTGCTGACTGCTAATATAAACTACTTGGGGTTACTTTAGAACTAGAACTGAGGGTATTGGTATAATGGGTATTGAAACTGATCTCGCATATGCAAGAGGTCTAAGGTGTCAAGACGGTATCAATCTTGTTAAATTTTTCTCGCTTTCCTAACATAGCCTATGTTTCAGTATGTTAAGTTGTGCAATGATCATAAATTTTTTTGTTATAGCCGAATAAAGTGGGGAAATTTTGAAATGTACGAAAATTTCATATAAATGCTTCTTTATTAGAAAGGAAATGCCGAAAGGGAATACATAAGGGAAAATAAAAGGTACCTCTCCCACACTATATCGGACATTGTCCTCAATGTTTCGATATAAACGCGGAAAGAAACTACAAAAAGAGATAAAACTAAAACAAAAATAAAATCTAAATCTAATGAGGTCCACGTCCTCTGCCTCGGGTGCGAGCGCGTCCATTCTGGGCTACATGATCTGGGATGCCTACGTGATGGATATAATCATACAGGTCTTGTACGCGTAGCGTTAGGGCACCCATCTCTTATATCATATCGTCGATCCGTTGTCCTTGGTGGACTTACCCCTGTTGGATTTGTCGCATTAGGCTCATCATCTCATTGTTCTGCCTCTGTTGCTGTTCCTCTCTTTGGGCAGCCAATTCTTTTTGTAGCCATATGCCCCTTAAGATTTCTTCATTAGTGACGGGGTCTTGTTCTGGAGTGGCGCAACGACGACGTCTGGTGGATGTTGAGGCATCTTGGGTAGGAGGTGGTGGGTTTTCATGAGGTGGTTGATCCATCTCTTGCTCCATTTCATCGACTGCTTCATTATTGTGGTTTTCTTGAGCATCCACATTAGGCTCAGGAGGACGGAGATCAAAAAGCCAATTTTCTTGTCTTTGAGGGTCGATGCGGTCTCTGCATGGCATGATGATGCTCCTGATTATTCCGGTACGGACCACTGGGTGGTATCGTCCATCCGCCCTTGCTTTAATAAGGTGGGAGGAGCGACAATACTCGGTATCCAGGGACTCAGGTGGTATGAAAGGTAAATTAGGGAGGTTGTCTCCCAGACCAAGGCCGAGTGCAATAGAAGTTACAATACCTCCGAAGTAGAAAGCTTTAGAACCTCTAGCACAATTGGCGTGGATGTGCGACAGAAGGAACGGAGCTGCATTAATTGGTTTAGGATGGAGCACACAGCGAAGGAAAAAGAGCTCCTTGGAGTTTACCTTGTGGTTGCTGTCCCTTGCGAAAATTGTGTGTCCTAGAACTCTGTGGAAATACCGTATTGCTGGGTTATGAATATAAGTAGCGTTGAGGCTGTCCCAGCTCAAAACAGCTACACCTGTAAGTCGATTCCAAAGGTCGAAGGCTTCTTGGAACCAGGCATCGTTAGGCAAACGGTAATGAACATTCTCACCATGATGGAATCCAAGCATTTGGGCAAGTTGGTTTTGGCCCACCGAATACTCAGAGCCAAACATGCGGAATCTAGCTACACCAGAAAGTTGGTTTGTTTCTCTCGGAGGTGTAACATAAGCAAATGAGCTTAGAAATTCCAGAGTCAGAGCTTCATAGGTAGGCTGCCCTTGTGTGCAGAGCTGCCGTAAACCGGCATTTTGGAGCATCCAACGTACACCTTCTAGCATGCCCAACTCTTCAAGGCTGGCAATGTGGACGTACCACGTCGGTTGGAAAGAGCGTTGGTAGAAGCTGACATAACTCGCTCTTTGGCGGTCACCTGCTTCTCCCTCTCTGAATGTAACAGTGGAAAGGTCAGGATCTTGTCTTGTGCGTCTGGCCATGGTGCATGCAAAGTGCAATAGGTTTAATGGAGGAAGTGGGTATGAGTAAGAGTTGTTCTCTGAGAATGAGAGTGTTTCGTGAGGTTTAAATAAGAGGGTTTGGAAATATGAAGTGTTGGAGTGAAATTGGATTTAATGTGAGGGGTTTATGGAAAGTAATATGAGTGGGACGGTTAAGGAGAGTGAAAGGATAGTGGGTTGTTTGAAAATAATTTGAAGAGAAGAGAAGATGAAGAGAAAAGGGTCTCTGTTATAAACAGAGAGCGCGTTAAAACAAGTATGATGCTCGTCACGAACCCGTCACGGTCGTAAGCCGTGTTACGGTCGTGACAAGGGCATTACGCCCGTCATGCTCACAAAATCTGCTATTCTCACAGAAACTAGATAAAATTTGGCATATTATATATATTGGATATGGCAATTATAAATAGCAGTAAAATATGAGATAAACATTAGAATGCATATAAAATGACTGAAACAAATTAAAATAAGCAGGAACATTATATCATCAACTCAACCACAAGCAATAAACACGAATTGAATATTTTATTTAAAATTGGAACTTCATAACAGTGTACTCAAAATAAAATTGCAGTAGAGTAATAAAGTTGAAATTGAACTGAATTAAACTTGTTCCTTGATATTAAAAAGAAATAGACGGTAAAGTAAATGGTTCTAAAACATTAAAAGAAAAGCAATTAAATGGAAAAAATGCAGTGTGACAGAATTAACCACGTTGCTTCTTCAAAGATTCCACAGCTTGGTTCAGATGATCAAACTGCTCCACTGTGATGTCCATTAAGTTAATGACATCGAGGCGCATAGTCTTGAGTTCATCCTTTACCGCAGCAATCTCAGTTTTGAACCCATCCATAGTGCCAAGGATGGTTGTCAAAATTCCAGCATATGCACTAGTGTCAGGCTCAGTAAAATTATGGTAGTTCGGAGGGGTTTCAGGGTCGGTTTCAGCTTCAGAGATAATATCATCATAATACTCATAATCCTGTGGTGTCTCAAGAGGTGATAATGGAGTGTTCTTAAGTTCACTAAACTCATAGAGCCAATTATTACGGTTATGGACACTTGTCCGCTCATGGTTCGGTAAAGTGAATAGGTGGACAACCTTATTAGTAATTAAGTAGTCAAAGGGAGCAGGTCCTAAGTTTCTAATGATGTGTCGGTTAAAACAAAATTCAAAGTTCATAGGACGAATGGTACCTAAGGGTGTAAGTTTGTTAAGCGGGTACCTAAGTCCAATGGCGTCCGCAATCATAGTAACTAAGCCTCCTATTATGATTGGGGTATTAGGTTCTTGTGCAATGCAAATAAAGGTTTCCATCATGAAGGTGACTGCATTAACATGGCGGCCTTGGGAAGCACAATATAAGATAAATAGTTCATCCTTTGACACTAAAGTATTGTTCTCTTCTTTTCCAAATAAGGTGTGGGCTAGAATGTTGTGAAAATAGCGAATGGCAGGGTTGTGTATCTCATCAGAATGCATGTCATTCGGCTCAGGGTGGTTATTTCCAGTTAGACTACCCCAAAAGTAATTCAGTTCGACATCCATGAGTTTTTCTTGGGTGGTTGTAAAGACAAATGGGCCACTAGGAAATCCTAAAAGGTCAGCTAAGTCTCTACGGTTATAAGAGTAATCAATATCAAACAACCTAAAACTAATCAGCCCCTTATTAGATCCGAAACCATGATCAGGTAGGTAAACTAGGGAGCTAAGAAACTCAAGTGTGAGCTCACGGTAGGTAACAAATCTCTTTCTAGTAGCAGCATTCTCCCAACCCAATTGGCTGAATAAAAACAAAACACTATCGTGGATACCTAGGCTGTCCATGGTAGGTCCATCATATTACAAAGTCATTGCCATGCTTTTCTTGGCCAAAACTTCAAATCTCTCTCTCTGAGCTCTACCTTTGAACACAGTTTCCATAAAATCTACTTGTTGCATGATGAATACTGTCATACCCCAAATTTGTCCTACATATGTATACTTTCATCTGTACATTCATCCACTAACCATCATATCTATATCCAATCCATTTGTCCATTTTCACTTTTAATTAACCTATCTTTTGCTTGTATTCATTTTTTATAACCATTTCCATTATCCATTACAAATATCCATTATTTACAATCCATTTATCCACTTTTTCCAATAACCATATCCATTTGGTAAAACCATCATCCACTTTAAAAAATGTCCATTTTCATTAACTTTACAAATAACCATTTTTCATGTCCATATCCATTCTTTCTCTTTAACCCATTTTCAAATTCATTTTAGCCTTTTTTTTTATTATTATCCAAATATTAACCAATTACCCAAAATTTGTCCATATCCACTTGATTAATCCAATCCATTTTTTTTTTCATACCCATTACACATTATCCATTTTATTCAAAAATATCACAAAAATATCCATTTCAAAAATCCATTATCCACTCCAAATATCCAAAACAATTTTTTATCACTTTTCCACCTTAAACTTTTATCCAAAAAATACCATTTATCCATTCTAATAATATTCACACAAGAAAGTAAAAAAAAAAATATGAGCCCAATATCATCACCATCTTACAAAGCCCATGTTCCAAATTGAAAATAAGTAGTAAACCTAATTTATAGCAGTATATATACTTGCTTGAGGGATCCAAAAAGAGATCGGCCGCCCAACATTCCTTGAATTTCATAAAAAGAAGAAAAGAGTCTGAACAAAAAGAAAAAGAAAGCGGCGCAGAAAAATTCATCACTCCCTCTGTTTCAGTTTTTCACTCGCCATCATACAACCATCATTTTGGTCTTCTTTCCACTTTCACTGTTTCAAATCCGACCATATAACCTCTACTTCACCTTCACCATTACCACCTTCATCACTCCATTCCTGGTTCACCTCTTTCCTTCAAATCATAAACTCTAATCCATTCCTCTTCCAACAAATTCCACGCACCTAAAAGCTCACGCAGCCGCGAGATCATCCTATGCTACTAAGAAAAACCAATTCACAAAACTTCATCTAAACCATACACCAACGATTCCACAACGTATAACCTCCAGCCAGCACCTCACCTCTGCTACACACCGTCAACAAAATCAAACCGTCATAATAAAACGACCTGCAAAGGAGCCAAAACGCTGAAAAAAAAGACAACAGATCCACGCCTTCCTCACGCTATAAATCGGCCCCAACACCTCATTCCTCCCTCAAGCTTTCAAAAGCCAAGTTTCTGTCCATAAACTCACCTTAGCACCACTCAACAATAAATACCACCACACAACCTCTCTGTGATCAGATCCCCTTCTTCGTGAACCTTCAACACAAACTCTCAACAAAACCTACAAAAATAAATTACAACTTGTAACCGATTTCAACTCGTGACCCTTCTACAACCCAACTCATTTTCAACAACTCGTCTGAACCTTCATCATCTTCCATTAAACCAATAACCACATCAAATCCATCAAACCAGAGTAAACATAGTGGAAAGAAAAGAGTAGAAGAGGAAGTGATTTAAGAAAACCAAATCGTGAGACGAAGACGAACTGGAACTCGAGGTCGAGAGGAAGAAGCCGTCGCGGAAGTGAAAGAAGGAGAGCCAGAAACACGAATCGGTGTCGAGACGAGGGCAGCATCGACGAAGAGAAACCAGACGAACGGAGAGAAAGGAGTCGATCTGTACCGGACGATGTTGATGATGATGGCGAGTCGTTGATGAGGGTGGTGATTACGTTGCTCTGTTTCGGATAACTACCCTTTAGTTTTTATTTTCCTTTATCATAATGAATAAATGGCTTTTGATCTGTTGAAATGGATTGTCACGATGGAATGATGCCCTGCCTCTCCTAATTTGGTTTTGTGGAACTGGTTCTCGTGTGGGCCGGGGCTTAGGCCTGTTTTTTTTATTTATTTTATTGATTTTAGAAGAATGGGCCATAAGGCCCATGAGGATTCCATGAGATTGCTAATCACTATCCATCCACCGGATTTGCACCCCTGTTTGTGTTTTATATTTTGTTTTGTTAGAAAGTTACTTTAATTACATGGTTATTAATATTAGATTTTGATAATCTGATTTTAGGTAATTTGACTTTAGTTCGTTAGTGATCTTGGTTTGTTAAAATTTTAATCTCATTTTTTTAGTTTGAGTTTAGATTATTTAATTTTTATTAGATATTGGATTAATTATTTTGGACTAAACTTTTGATATTAATTCTTGATTAATTTTCAATGGTAATCTTGAGTAGTTTTTGTTCAAATGTCATTTCTTTTCCTAATTGATTTTAATTAGAATTTTAATTAGCTCTCTTTTATTAAGTTCTTACTAACTTTTTGACTCTTTTGTTAGTACTTTTGATTTTGGCTCAGTTGATCTTGGATGTTGATTTGTGACGTTGGACACTTGAGCTTATTGGATTGATCGTGTGAAGCTTCTACAAGTCTCCTTGAGTTTTTTTTGCACGCATTGAAGAGGCAACGGACCTTCTCCGTTAGGTACCCCTAGAATCTCGATTTTATCTTTCATGCCTCATTCTAGGATTGTATCCATGTTAGAAGCATGTTTCTTCCCCCCACTTTGTTTGATTTTTAATCTTTGTGAGGTGTATAATTTTTTTTCTTGTGGATTTATTTCATACCTTGATTATGTGTGCTATGCATATTATACTTGTCCAAACCAAAAAAAAATCTTTTTCAAACTAATATTTGGACTTCGTGTCAATCATTTTCATACCTGATAAGTCGATCGTTTTCATGATCGCAACCAACCTCCCATTTGCCTCCTCTTGGGCCTTATGCAACGATTACCCATTTTATTTTGATTTGTATGCATGTATGTGATTGGTTTATGTTCAATCATGGCTTAATTAATTCCATAAGATTAAAATCAACCCTTTTTATAAAAGTAAAACAAACTTGATCCAACATCAAGTATTTTCCAAATAAATTCAACCAATTCAATCCTAAGCATTTACTTGATCCATATATCAAGTATTTCCAACCTTCACTTCACACCATAACTTCCTTTCCTTCCATTTCTTAACCTCTTCACACGTAAATTAAAACCTCGATCCAACGTCGAGTGCTTTTCTCAAATCAAACCAACATACGTAATAATACTTAAACATTTTCATAAAGGTGAAAAAGAGGGGGACTAAGTCTTTGGTCTTTCTCTTCAATTGTTTGAGTGCGAGTTTTCTTACTTGTGTGTGAACAATTGACACCTTCTAAAAAAATGTAAACTTTAATTTGTCGATTGTTTAGGTGTGAGTTCTCTTACTCGTGTGTGAACAATTGACGCCTCTAAAAATTAAACTTTAACTTGTCGATTGTTTAGGTGCGAGTTCTCTTACTCGTGTGTGAACAATTGACGTCTCTAAAAAACGTAAACCTTAACTTCTCAATTGTTTGGGTGCGAGTTCTCTTACTCGTGTGTGAACAATTGATGCCTTTAAAACACGCGAACTCGAAAAATATTCAAACCTTTTCAAATCAACTTATCAAAACACTTAATCCTTACTTAAACATTTTTACCAAAGGTGAAGTGAGGGGGATCAAGTCTTTGGTCTTTCTCTTCAATTGTTTGGGTGCGAGTTCTCTTACTCGTGTGTGGACAACTGGCACCTATAAAAACATCCAAATACGACCAAAATTATCCTTTCCTCGCCTCCGTGCGACCGAAACCATAAAACACATACCAATTAAATCCTTTTCTCAATCAAATCTTTAACATACTTAATTCATAACTCAAACAAATTTCACAAAAAGAACATTGTTTAATCCATTCTTCCGCGCATATAAACTAGTGCTTCAGCCTCCCTTGACGAGCAGACAAGCCAAACGTTTAGCAGTTAGAATGCGAATTAAACTCTCGTTCGCCTAAAAAACATCAACAAACCGTAGTCCCCCGAACTACGAATGCTCTGACTTTCCCATTGCACGAGGGAATACGTAGGCCGGAGGATTCTTAATCCTTGCCGAGCACACTAATAAAAAACCACCCATCTTCCCCCTTAGAAAACAAATCCTTTAGACGATAAACAAACAAACCTAGCTAACTTTCTCACGAATCGAATCAAGAGGTTCCCGTTGAGTACAACGGACGTAGAGGGTGCTAACACCTTCCCTCTTGCGTAACCGACTCCCGAACCCGAATTTGGTTGCGACGACCATGTTCTTATCTCCCTTTCGAAGGTTTTCTCGATATTTTCCTTTCCCTATTTTGGGATAAATAAAGTTCGGTGGCGACTCTGTTTCGAACAGTTCTTTTCGCGTCCATCGCGAGGATCGTATTTTTCGAGGTACGACAGATGGCGACTCTGCTGGGAATACTGCATTGCCCTATACTAGAGAGAGTCAAGCCTAACTTGACTCGATTCGTGAGTGTTAGATCCGCTTGTGTGTTTATCTTCTCTTGTTTGTTTGCTTGCTTGTTTGACTATCTATTATCTACTTGCTTGCTTATTTTTATTATATCCTATTATTGTTTCTTATGACACTGTTGGGGTTCTCTGATCTTTGGGAACTTTGTGAGACGGCTCTATACCCGAGTCCGAGTATAACCCTAGGTTTAGAATGGTGGTTGTGTAGTGTAGGCTTGCGTGGTCTCTTCCGCGTGAGTTGAAGCGAAAACCCCGCTTGGAGTAGGTTCTCTTGGATATATTATTGCTATGGTGAAACTTTGCCATGGCGGTAATATTTTCGAGCCTGAATCGTCGATCCCAAGGACCTTTAACCCGCTTTTCCATGGTGGTTAGTAGTGTTAACACTTTGTGGGTTAATGCGAACACCACAATCATATGAGATCCCTCGAACGTATTACTTTCTGACAGTAATATTTTTGACCTCGATCTAAGATTCTGAGAACCCTAAACTCGTGTGTCGATGGTTGTGTAGTGGGCGCCTCCGAGGAATCTTTCTCGTGGGGAAGAAACGAAGACCTCACCTAGACGAGATCCTTTCAAGGATATTATCGTCTGATGTTCCTTCGTCAGGGCTATAATGTCTTTGAAAGATATCCACAACTCTAGGCACCTACCCATTTAGAGCCTACCTATGGGGGTCCTGTGATCAGAGATATCCTGTGTCTAACTCCTTCCTCAGAATCAGATGTTGTTTTGATCCTGGAACCGTGCATAAGCATTGCATACTCATGACATCAGTATTGCATTAGCATGTATGCATGTCATTTTGCCAACCAACTCAATCATCCTTTATCCATAATCCGTAGTTGATTTCCCGACACCCGTATCGGAATTGAGCCGCTTTTGGAAGAATCATGGAGTCAGAAGAACATAACCAGTTTGCGTCAAGAACAGATGTTGACTTGATGAAGAACCAGCTAGACCAACTTGTGGAAGCTATGGCAAGGAAAGAGGACAACATTCAAAGGCCTACAGTCACTAAGAACGTCATTCTGCCTCAAGTGAATAATCTTGCCCAATTTCAGCCTGTGCGGATTCCTGTTGGGGACCAGGTTATACAAGAATGTCACATTATTCAAGATGAACATGCCTCGTCTCATGATGCAGTTGAATACCATAGCTTTGCATTCACCACACCGAATTCCCGAGGGGCAAGCCTGGTGGTGAATACTGAACGACCTCGAGATGTTGAGTTTGCAGAAAGATGTCGTGTGTTGGAAGAGAAGCTTGAAACCATGAAGGGGCGTGATGCTTTTAATCTGAATGCTTTGAACATGTGTTTGGTACCCGGACTTGTAATACCTCCAAAGTTTAAGATGCCAAAATTTGAGAAGTACAAAGGAGATAGTTGTCCAAAGCAACATTTGGTAATGTTTTGCAGAAAGATGACCACCAATGCTCTCAATGATAAACTTATGATCCACTGTTTCCAAGACAGTCTGAGTGGGGCATCGTTGAGTTGGTACATGCAGCTACAGAGTAGCCATATCCAGTCGTGGTTGGACTTAGCCAATGCCTTTGTGAAATAATACCAATATAATATTGACATGGCTCCCAATCGCATACAGTTGCAAGGCTTATCTCAAGAGGAGGACGAATCCTTTAGAGGGTATGCTCAGAGATGGAAAGAGGTAGCTGCTCGCGTTCAACCACCACTTTTAGATAGAGAATTGGTTGACCTGTTCATAAATTCTTTGCAAGGCCCATACCTAGAAAAAATGATGAGCAATGGGACATCAAACTTCTCTGACTTGGTTTTAGTAGGAGAACGCATTGAGAGTCATATCAAGAGTGGAAAGATCCTAGACGCCTCGAGCATCCAGGATAGAGAGACTGAATCCATTGTCAGTTCTCAAGAGGAAGAGGATGATGAAATCAATGCAGTCTGGGACACTTTACAAGCTCTATCTCCGGTACCTTATCCTCAATACCCAAGCATCTCAAATGTTCAAAGTCAGCAATCCCATGGGCCTCCCTGTACGATTTCATTCTCTCCACATGGTCAATATACTTCTGCCAATAGAGGTCCCTCTCATCAACAACATTCTTCACAACTCCGACGCTACTATAGTCAAAGACCAAAAAGGCATTTTGACCATTTGCCAGTTCCATTCAGTCATATATTGCCACGTTTGATTAGTAGTAGGTTAATAGTTCCAAAGGGCTTAGATCCTGTTATTCCTCCATACCCACCAGGCTTCGACGTCAATGCACGATGTGGCTACCATGCTGGCGCCATGGGGCATTCAGCTGAGGATTGCAAATAGCTCAAAAGCAAGATCCAAGATCTGATTGAGTCCAAGCTAATCTCATTTACGCCTCGAGGTCTTCAAATTAACGTCAATCCTTCATCTGATCAGGCAGGTCCATCATCCCAGGTTATGGAAGAAGTTACTGAGAGTAGGTGTGAAGAAGGCTATCATAGTGGTCTCGATGAACAAGAACGCTAGTCCAACAACAACTCGAGAAAGAAAAGCCCAGTCCCCAATGCTGGCATTTTTTTAGATCATGTCATTTCTATGCATTTGTAGTTTCTTTTTGTTATGTGCTATTTACTTTTAGACATTGTTGTTTATTAATGGTAATATTAATGAAGTGATCATGCAGTTTTTGAACTAATCACGTCGCATTCGCTCACATTTTCTTCACTTTTATCAAAAAACAAAAAAAAAACAAAAAATGATTCATCTATATACCTCTCATTCACTTTCTTTACCAAACCGTTGTTTAGCAAAGATTGGAGGGAGGATGACGAAAACGAGATACTCATAATTGCTGATGGTATGCTTTCGGATAGAATCCTGCCAAGGATGTACAGGCATTGTTTCAAATCCCCTAAACACTGGAGAGATAAGGAGTTAGTCCCTAGTCAACCCCTTCGAGCCTATAAGTAGGAGTTTCCTTCGGATTTCTAAACAATTACGCTTAACCTGGGGCATGGGTAGTGTTCAGTTAACCTGATTATGCACTCAGTTCACAAAAGCAAAACCCAAAAACATGATGGTTGTTCATCAATTACCCATGACTTGGCAGTCACAATCCTTTGACAAAGTAAAAAACAATATATATATATATATATATATATATAAAACAAAAAAACAAAAGCCTGCTAAGTCGAGCACCTCAAAGGAGACTTAGGCAAAAATCAAGACAACCCTGATGGACTCGACAAGCGAAATTAGTCCATGCAAAAGATAGGGATCAAAAGCAAAATCAAAAGAGGCCCTCGAATCCTCACCAAAAACAAAATAAGCTTCAGTGACCACCATACCAAAAATCAAAAGGTCACTGATATCCATCAAAAACAAAATAAGATGACTGCTATTTCAAGCGAATCTTGAACCTTCATCTTCATTCTTACACCGTCAGAATCTAAGTACATGTGTCGATTTAACTGAACTTAGGACTGGAGATTATCACAAAGAAGTGGTGGGTACAAATATAACTTTGAGCCTTATACCCTTTTGTTTCTATAACCGTGAACCAGACCACGTTACAACCCCCAAAAGACCTAATTGAGGCGGGGTTTATTCTGAAAGCATACTACAGCAAGGTTGCGTAAACTGATTCCTACGAATTTACTAATCTTCTAATTTGGTGTCATATTTTTGCTGTATCTTTCACACACCAGTAAATCAGCATTGCGTTTGGACTAATGGTTCACTCGTCACACACTGACACATCATTCTAATAAATGATTTTTCAAAGCTTGCATGAATGTCGCATTAAAATTATCATTTCTGAATAATCAATTTTAGCTACAAATCAGTACTTGACAGTTTGGAAATTCTGATAAAGTGCAATCAGAGGGAAACTTGAGTATTCGTTGGCACTGACACGAATCGAGGCCATCTCGTAACCTTGTGAATATGGGGCAAGTCCTTCAAAGCAATACTTAGTCAATTTGAGGCAAGTCTTTCAAAAGCCGAGACAGGGGCAGACCACTGCAACATCCAGACACTGGGGCAGATCATCTCATTACCCTCCAGACAGGGGCAGATTCCCTTCATACATTCAAGTTGGTCAAGCTGGCCATGTCATGCACTAAGCGACCCTTGAGTTCAACAAGTATTAAAAGCCTTGGGGCAGAGCAAATGCACAATCAGAATGCATTGGATAAGTCGCTACGCTCACACAATCAATGTACATTGGTTACGTCGCTATACTCATACAACCATTAATGGCATATCAGCTAGAAGTGAGGTTCTCTCACGCACAAGCACCCAACTTTCTGCAAAGGATCGAACTTGGGGCACCAAGAACATCTGTCATATTGGGCTACTGATCATAATATCTTCCATTTTCGAGTGTCGGGAAATCAAATCTTTCCATCAAATCAAAGTTCAACCTTGCTTGGCAACTCCTCTCAAAGTCCAACCCTGCTTGGCAACCACCAAAAGTCCAACCCTGCTTGGCACCTACCAAAAGTCCAACCCTGCTTAGCAACCACTAAAAGTCTAACCTTGCTTGGCAACCACCAAAAGTCCACCCTGTTGGCACCTTCATAAAACCAATCCCCTGCTCGCATTCGCATATACATCACATACAACATACACGCACCATATGCATACATAGCATAACCTATTTTCTTCCTCGACCCCCGAGTTGATATTGTCTTTATTTCCTTGACCCCCGAGTCGGTATTGCCTTTATCTCTGCCCTCGACCCCCGAGTCGATATTTGCTTTTACCTTCAACCCCCGCGTTGATATATTACCTTGCCTTTATTTCCTCGACCCCCGAGTCGATATTACCTTTACCTTTCTTTCAACCCCCGAGTTGGTAATATATTGCCTTAGTTTCTCGACCCCCGAGTCAATATCATTATTACATCTTCAACCCCCGAGTTGACATCTTATTGCATGTACTGACCCCCGAGTCATTATTATCTTTATCTTCTTCGACCCCCGAGTCGATATTGTCTTTATTTCCTCGACCCCCCGAGTCGATATTTGCTTTTATCTTCAACCCCCGAGTTGATATTTTGTTATTTCATTCAACCCCCGAGTTGATAGATTACCTTGCCTTTATTTTCTCGACCCCCGAGTCGATGTTGTCTTTATTTTCTCGACCCCCGAGTCGATATTACCTTTACCTTTCTTTCAACCCCCGAGTTGACGACAATTTATTTTAATGTTTCTTGACCCCCGAGTCGATAGTGTATTTCCTTTTCTCAACCCCCGAGTTGATATGCCAATATTCCCAGTGAGTCTTTCACCTTGCTCCATCTAATCCCCGTTAATCCTTCTTTGGAAACCAGATATGAGGCCTTGCCCAGTTGTATTCCCATATGCATCTCATAAATACAATTTCATTTGCATGCATGGCATATCCATCCCCGACATAGCATAGCAGGATCCAGGATCAGTTCGCAAGCATCTTGGCCAATCCTCCATCAAAGTCGGCAGTATTCTTCAAAAGAGAAGTTGATACCCCACACGTGCTCAAGGAATTTTAATTCCCTAGCAAGTTCTTCAACCATGATATTGATAATGACAATCTCCAGCAGCTATTATTATTTTTACTCCCCAAGCAGAGGATATCCTAGAAAGTTTCTTGTGAGTCTTCCCCTGCAAAGCCAACGCATTTCCTCCGACATGAATCTTGCTCAACTATTCTTCAGCAAATTTGCCTTTCAGAGATACTGCTTTGGTATCATCGAGGAACCTTAATGGATAAGGGACTGCTTCGACGACCCAGAGAATCATCTCCCTTCAGAGATACTGCTTTGGTATCATCGAGGAACCTTAATGGATAAGGGACTGCTTCGACGGCCCAGAGAATCGTCTGCCCTTCAGAGATACTGCTTTGGTATCATCGGGGAACCTTAATGGATAAGGGACTGCTTCGACAACCCAGAGAATCCTCTGCCTGTTCAAAAATACATCTTCCTCATCGGAGAACCTTAATGGATAAGGGACTGCTTCGACCACCCAAAGGATCTCAAGTTATTTTGTTCAATTTGGACACTGCTACCTCATTCTGTCAATTATCACTCTAACATTTTACCTTTTGTCGGACAAATTTGTGGTCTTCTTTATATCTAATTGTCTTATACCTCGAAAGACCGAACGCCGTAGCAGTTCATCTAACTCAGTTTAAGCCAATTAGATAGGGGCATCTGTCATACCCCAAATTTGTCCTACCTATGTATACTTTCATCTGTACATTCATCCACTAACCATCATATCTATATCCAATCCATTTGTCCATTTTCACTTTTAATTAACCTATCTTTTGCTTGTATTCATTTTTTATAACCATTTCCATTATCCATTACAAATATCCATTATTTACAATCCATTTATCCACTTTTTCCAATAACCATATCCATTTGGTAAAACCATCATCCACTTTAAAAAATGTCCATTTTCATTAACTTTACAAATAACCATTTTTCATGTCCATATCCATTCTTTTTCTTTAACCCATTTTCAAATTCATTTTAGCCTTTTTTTTTTTATTATTATCCAAATATTAACCAATTACCCAAAATTTGTCCATATCCACTTGATTAATCCAATCCATTTTTTTTCATACCCATTACACATTATCCATTTTATTCAAAAATATCACAAAAATATCCATTTCAAAAATCCATTATCCACTTCAAATATCCACAACAAATTTTTATCACTTTTCCACCTTAAACTTTTATCCAAAAAATACCATTTATCCATTCTAATAATATTCACACAAGAAAGTAAAAAAAAAATATATGAGCCCAATATCATCACCATCTTACAAAGCCCATGTTCCAAATTGAAAATAAGTAGTAAACCTAATTTATAGCAGTATATATACTTGCTTGAGGGATCCAAAAAGAGATCGGCCGCCCAACATTCCTTGAATTTCATAAAAAGAAGAAAAGAGTCTGAACAAAAAGAAAAAGAAAGCAGCGCAGAAAAATTCATCACTCCCTCTGTTTCAGTTTTTCACTCGCCATCATACAACCATCATTTTGGTCTTCTTTCCACTTTCACTGTTTCAAATCCGACCATATAACCTCTACTTCACCTTCACCATTACCACCTTCATCACTCCATTCTTGGTTCACCTCTTTCCTTCAAATCATAAACTCTAATCCATTCCTCTTCCAACAAATTCCACGCACCTAAAAGCTCAAGCAGCCGCGAGATCATCCTATGCTACTAAGAAAAACCAATTCACAAAACTTCATCTAAACCATACACCAACGATTCCACAACGTAGAACCTCCAGCCAGCACCTCACCTCTGCTACACACCGTCAACAAAATCAAACCGTCATAACAAAACGACTTGCAAAGGAGCCAAAACGCTGAAAAAAAAGACAACAGATCCACGCCTTCCTCACGCTATAAATCGGCCCCAACACGTCATTCCTCCCTCAAGCTTTCAAAAGCCAAGTTTCTGTCCATAAACTCACCTTAGTACCACTCAACAATAAATACTGCCACACAACCTCTCTGTGATCAGATCCCCTTCTTCGTGAACCTTCAACACAAACTCTCAACAAAACCTGCAAAAATAAATTACAACTTGTAAACGATTTCAACTCGTGACCCTTCTACAACCCAACTCATTTTCAACAACTCGTCTGAACCTTCATCATCTTCCATTAAACCAATAACCACATCAAATCCATCAAACCAGAGTAAACATAGTGGAAAGAAAAGAGTAGAAGAGGACGTGATTTAAGAAAACCAAATCGTGAGACGAAGACGAACTGGAACTCGAGGTCGAGAGGAAGAAGTCATCGCGGAAGTGAAAGAAGGAGAGCCAGAAACACGAATCGGTGTCGAGACGAGGGCAGCATCGACGAAGAGAAACCAGACGAACAGAGAGAAAGGAGTCGATCTGTACCGGACGATGTTGATGACGATGGCGAGTCGTTGATGAGGGTGGTGATTACGTTGCTCTGTTTCGGATAACTACCCTTTAGTTTTTATTTTCCTTTATCATAATGAATAAATGGCTTTTGATCTGTTGAAATGGATTGTCACGATGGAATGATGCCCTGCCTCTCCTAATTTGGTTTTGTGGAACTGGTTCTCGTGTGGGCCGGGGCTTAGGCCTGTTTTTTTAATTTATTTTATTGATTTTAGATGAATGGGCCATAAGGCCCATGAGGATTCCATGAGATTGCTAATCACTATCCATCCACCGGATTTGCACCCCTGTTTGTGTTTTATATTTTGTTTTGTTAGAAAGTTACTTTTAATTACATGGTTATTAATATTAGATTTCGATAATCTGATTTTGGGTAATTTGACTTTAGTTCGTTAGTGATCTTGGTTTGTTAAAATTTTAATCTCATTTTTTAGTTTGAGTTTAGATTATTTAATTTTTATTAGATATTGGATTAATTATTTTGGACTAAACTTTTGATATTAATTCTTGATTAATTTTCAATGGTAATCTTGAGTAGTTTTTGTTCAAATATCATTTCTTTTCCTAATTGATTTTAATTAGAATTTTAATTAGCTCTCTTTTATTAAGTTCTTACTAACTTTTTGACTCTTTTGTTAGTACTTTTGATTTTGGCTCAGTTGATCTTGGATGTTGATTTGTGACGTTGGACACTTGAGCTTATTGGATTGATCGTGCGAAGCTTCTACAAGTCTCCTTGAGTTTTTTTTGCACGCATTAAAGAGGCAACGGACCTTCTCCGTTAGGTACCCCTAGAATCTCGATTTTATCTTTCATGCCTCATTCTAGGATTGTATCCATGTTAGAAGCATGTTTCTTCCCCCCACTTTGTTTGATTTTTAATCTTTGTGAGGTGTATAATTTTTTTTCTTGTGGATTTATTTCATACCTTGATTATGTGTGCTATGCATATTATACTTGTCCAAACCAAAAAAAATCTTTTTCAAACTAATATTTGGACTTCGTGTCAATCATTTTCATACCTGATAAGTCGATCGTTTTTATGATCACAACCAACCTCCCCTTTGCCTCCTCTTGGGCCTTATGCAATGATTACCCATTTTATTTTGATTTGTATGCATGTATGTGATTGGTTTATGTTCAATCATGGCTTAATTAATTCCATAAGATTAAAATCAACCCTTTTTATAAGAGTAAAACAAACTTGATCCAACATCAAGTATTTTCCAAATAAATTCAATCAATTCAATCCTAAGCATTTACTTGATCCATATATCAAGTATTTCCAACCTTCACTTCACACCATAACTTCCTTTCCTTCCATTTCTTAACCTCTTCACACGTAAATTAAAACCTCGATCCAACGTCGAGTGCTTTTCTCAAATCAAACCAACATACGTAATAATACTTAAACATTTTCATAAAGGTGAAAAAGAGGGGGACTAAGTCTTTGGTCTTTCTCTTCAATTGCTTGGGTGCGAATTTCCTTACTCGTGTGTGGGCAATTGACACCTTTAAAATACATATAATCCGATAACACTCAAACTCCTTTTCTTAATCAATCATCAATACATTTAATCGTACTTAAAGATCATTTATTAAAAGGTGAAAAGGAGGGGGATCAAGTCTTTGGTCTTTCTCTTCAATTGTTTGAGTGCTAGTTTTCTTACTCGTGTGTGAACAATCGACACCTTCTAAAAAATATAAACTTTAATTTGTCGATTGTTTAGGTGCGAGTTCTCTTACTCGTGTGTGAACAATTGACACCTCTAAAAATTAAACTTTAACTTGTCGATTGTTTAGGTGCGAGTTCACTTACTCGGGTGTGAACAATTGACGTCTCTAAAAAACTTAAACCTTAACTTCTCAATTGTTTGGGTGCGAGTTCTCTTACTCGTGTGTGAACAATTGATGCCTTTAAAACACGTGAACTCGACAAATATTCAAACCTTTTCAAATCAACTTATCAAAACACTTAATCCTTACTTAAACATTTTTACCAAAGGTGAATGAGGGGGATCAAGTCTTTGGTCTTTCTCTTCAATTGTTTGGGTGCGAGTTCTCTTACTCGTGTGTGGACAATTGTCACCTATAAAAACATCCAAATACGACCAAAATTATCCTTTCCTCACCTCCGTGCGACCGAAACCATAAAACACATACCAATTAAATCCTTTTCTCAATCAAATCTTTAACATACTTAATTCACAACTCAAACAACTTTCACAAAAAGAACATTGTTTAATCCATTCTTCCGCGCATATGAACTAGTGCTTCAGCCTCCCTTGACGAGCAGACAAGCCAAACGTTTAGCAGTTAGAATGCGAATTAAACTCTCGTTCACCTAAAAAACATCAACAAACCGTAGTCCCCCGAACTACGAATTCTCTGACTTTCCCATTGCACGAGGGAATACGTAGGCCCGAGGATTCTTAATCCTTGCCGAGCACACTAATAAAAAACCACCCATCTTCCCCCTTAGAAAACAAATCCTTTAGAAGATAAACAAACAAACCTAGCTAACTTTCTCACGAATCGAATCAAGAGGTTCCCATTGAGTACAACAGACGTAGAGGGTGCTAACACCTTCCCTCTTGCGTAACCGACTCCCGAACCCGAATTTGGTTTCGACGACCACGTTCTTATCTCCCTTTCGAAGGTTTTCTTGATATTTTCCTTTCCCTATTTTGGGATAAATAAAGTTCGGTGGCGACTCTGTTTCGAACAGTTCTTTCCGCGTCCATCGCGAGGATCGTATTTTTCGAGGTACGACAAATACTAGTGGAGAAAATCAAAACAGAGGAAAAAGGAGAAGGTAGAAAGACTTTAAAATCCTGTAGCATGTAATTATAAGATCAACAAAGCAGTTTCCATAAAAATTTTAAATTTTTGAGAAATGAAAATAAATAAAAATGAAAAAGTAATGAAGATAAGATTAAGAAAGTAAAGGGAAACAAAAAGAAATAAAAATAGACTTAAGAAAAATGTAAAGAAATTTAAAAAGAAAATGAAAATAAAAGAAAGTTAAAAGGAAAGAAAACAATCTCGTGGGTTGCCTCCCACTAAGCGCTATTTTTAACGTCGTAAGCCTGACGAAGGCTTAGTGATAATTCAGTTATAGGGATGAGCGGGCAGCTCTAAAAGTCTTAGACTATTCAAATAGTCTCTGTTTGCAATATTATGATAATGTTTTAAGCGTTGCCCGTTTACTATGAATGGTTCACTATTTCTTCCTTTTATTTCTATCGCTCCACTTTGAAAAACTTTAGAAATTTCAAAGGGTCCGGACCACCTAGATCTAAGTTTTCCTGGAAAAAGCTTAAGTCTCGAATTAAATAGGAGCACGACGTCTCCCACACTAAATTCTTTTCTAGATAAGTGCTTATCGTGCCATCTCTTAGTTCTTTCTTTATATATGCGGGCGTTCTCATAAGCATCTAGTCTTAGTTCTTCTAATTCGTGTAAATCTAAGATTCGTTTTTCTCCTGCGGCAGCGTAATTTAAATTGAGGGTTTTAATAGCCCAATAGGCTTTGTGCTCTATTTCTACCGGCATATGATAAGATTTTCCATAGACTAACTTAAATGGAGTGGTTCCTATGGGGGTTTTGTAAGCGGTTCTGTAAGCCCATAAAGCTTCATTAAGTTTAGTTGACCAATCCTTCCTAGAGGTAGCGACAGTCTTTTCTAAAATTTGTTTTATTTCTCTATTCGAAACCTCGACTTGTCCACTGGTTTGTGGATGATATGGTGTTGCCACACGATGTTTGACTCCGTATTTTGATAGCAGTTCATCGAATATTTTAGATATGAAATGGGAGCCACCGTCACTAATGACGAGTCTTGGCACACCAAATATAGGAAAGATTATGTTCTTAAAGAGCTTTATCACTACTCATGTGTCATTTGTAGGAGAAGCTACAGCCTCGATCCATTTGGAAACGTAATCGACAGCGACGAGTATGTACTGGTTACCAAAAGAAGACGGAAATGGTCCCATGAAATCTATTCCCCATACGTCAAAGACTTCTACTTCTAGAATGCCCTTTTGAGGTATTTCATCGCGTCTAGCGACGTTACCAGTGTGTTGACACCGGTCACAATTTATAACCGCGATATGGACATCTTTCCATAGAGTAGGCCAAAAAAGGCCAGCTTGCAAAATCTTAGCACAAGTCTTTGAAGTGCTCGCGTGCCCACCATAGGGCGCGGAATGACAATGAGGAATTATGTCTTCCACCTCATCTTCGGGTACACAACGACGAAAAATACCATCGGCGCCCCTCTTGAAGAGAAGTGGTTCGTCCCAATAATAGTGTTTAAGGTCGTGGAAGAATTTCTTCTTTTGTTGATAGGTTAGATCAGGTGGCAGTACTCCAGCTGTTAGATAGTTGACAAAGTCAGCATACCATGGCAGCGTGGTTTTAGTATAAACAGATTCTACCATAGTCACTAGCGTCGCACATGATTTCGAATGGTTTATTCCAATCTGAGGGTTGCATAATGGGTGCTGATATTAAAGCTTGCTTGAGTGTTTGAAATGCGTCCAAGCATTTGTCATCAAAGACGAATTCAACATCTTTCATTAACAGCTCAGTTAGGGGTTTGGTTATCTTATAGAGATCTTTAATGAAACCTCGGTAAAAACCGACATGTCCTAAGAAACTTCTTATTTCTCTAACAGTTTTTGGTGGCTGGAGATTTTCTATAACTTCTATCTTTGCTTTGTCAACTTCGATTCCTCTGTCGGATACTATATGTCCTAGCACGATTCCTTGTCGGACCATGAAATGGCATTTTTCCCAATTGAGTACCAGGTTGACTTTTACACATCGTTCAAGCACCATTTTGAGGTTTGATAGACATCTTTCAAAACTTTCCCCACAGATAGAGAAATCGTCCATAAAGACTTCCATTATACCATCTAAGAAGTCAGAGAAGATGGACATCATGCATCTCTGAAATGTTGCGGGTGCGTTACATAATCCGAAAGGCATTCGTCGGTAGGCAAAAGTTCCATAGGGACATGTGAAAGTAGTCTTTTCTTGGTCGTTAGGATGGATAGGAATTTGGAAGAATCCTGAATATCCGTCTAAATAGCAAAAATGGGAGTGTTTAGCCAGACATTCAAGCATTTGATCTATGAAGGGTAAAGGGAAACGATCTTTACGAGTGGCTTTATTTAGTTTTCTATAATCGATACACATTCTCCATCCGGTTTAAGTACGTTGTGCTACAGATTCACCTTTTTCATTATTGATGACTGTACCACCTCCTTTCTTAGGTACCACGTGAACTGGGCTAACCCATTCACTATCTGATATTGGGTATATGATTCCTGCTTCTAATAGCTTTTGCACTTCTCTCTTAACGACATCACTCATAATGGGATTGATTCTCCTTTGATGTTCTCTAGAGGTTTTACAGTCTTCCTCAAGCATAATGCGATGCATACAGATAGAGGGACTTATTCCTTTCAAGTCTGAGATGTTATAGCCTAAGGCAGTCGGGTACTTTCTCAGGACATACAATAATTTCTCGGTTTTTATTTGTCCTAAGTCTGCGTTGACTATAACTGGTCGTTCGAGTTCTATATCTAGGAATTCATACCTTAGATCTTTGGGTAATGTTTCCAGTTCTATGGCTGGTTTCTTTGGGCAAGGGATAGGGTCAGGAGTAGTGTGAGACATTCACTTAGATTATTATCTTAGTATTCACCACGCCAATTATCATCTTCTAAAATTGGTGGCATCGGAATTCTCAGCACTTCAGAACGCGCGTTTTGGTGTTTTTCCATTTCTTTAACGCATTCATCAATTATATCTAGGAAGCAGCACGAATCTTCTATAGCAGGTGCTTTGAAGAATTGTGAGAGGATGAATTCTACTTTTTCTTCACCAACCTCGAAAGTCAGTTTTCCTTTTTTCACATCTATGATGGCTCCGGCAGTAGCTAGGAAAGGTCTTCCTAAAATGATAGGGATGTTTGAGTCTTCCTGGATGTCCATGATTATGAAATCTGTAGGAATATAGAATTGTCCTATACGTACTGGAACGTTTTCTAACATTCCTAGAGGAAATTTCACTGATCTATCAGCTAGTTGTACAGACATTCTTTTGGTCTCAGTTCTCCCATGTTGAGCCTTTTACAAATAGATAAGGCTATTAAACTGATGCTGGCTCCTAAATCGCACAGAGCTTTGTCTATGACAAACTTTCCAATCACACATAGTATAGAGAAACTACCAGAATCTTTTAGCTTAGGAGGCATGTTGTTTTGGATTATAGCGCTACACTCTGCAGTAAGCATAACGGTTTCAGTATCCTCGAGCTTTTTCTTATTAGTTAATATCTCTTTTAGGAATTTAGCGTATGAGGGCATTTGTGTGATTGCTTCTGTAAAAGGTATTGTGACATTTAATTGTTTCAGAAGTTCAACAAATTTCTTAAATTGGCCTATGTTTTTAGATTTAGCGAATCTTTGGGGATATGGGATAGGTGGTTTATAAGGCGGCGGAGGCACATATGGTTCTTCTTTCTCTTCGGCCTCTTTGCCATTATCTTCCTTCTCGTTTTCCTTTGGTTCGCCTTCCTTTTCAGACTCCTTACTAGGCTTTTGGTACATGGCTGGATTTTCGATTCTTGGGTCAGTGGGTCCTTCTAGTTCTGTTCCACTCCGAAGTGTTATAGCGTTTGCATGTCCCTTCGGATTAATTTGAGTTTGACCTGGAAGGTTCCCAGCTAGGGTAGCGGTAGCTGCTTGTTGTTGAGCCACTTGCGAGATTTATGTTTCTAACATTTTGTTGTGAGTGGCTAGAGCGTCAACTTTGTTTGCTAATTGTTTGATTTGCTCACCGGTGTGAACATTCTGGTTAAGGAACTCCTTGTTCTGTTGAGCTTGTGCAGCAATGAAGTTCTCCATTATAATTTCAAGGTTTGACTTCCTAGGAACGTTGGGAACGTTAGCAGCGAGTTTTTGATATCCTGGTGGCACAGCAGGCGCTTATCCAGGTGCATATAAAGCGTTATTGTTCTTGTACGAAAAGTTTGGGTGGTTTTTCCAACCAGGATTGTAGGTATTTGCATATGGGTTTCCTTGAGCATAATTCACTTAATCAGCGGAGACTCCTGCTAAACTTTGGCATTCCGAGGCAGCATGTCCAGGTACTCTACATAATTCGCAGTTTGGAGCTACGGCAGCCACGGTGGCTGTGGGTGTTATGGTCAAGTTGTCTATCTTTTAAGCAAGGGCATCTACCTTAGCATGGACATGATCAAGACTACTAACTTCGTACATTCCACCTTTCGTTTGAGCTTTCTCCACAGGCGTTCATTCACCTCCCCAATGGTAATGGTTTTGAGCCATGCTTTCGATGAGTTGATAGGCTTCGGTATAAGGTTTGTCCATAAGTGTACCACCAGCGGCGGCATCTATTGTCATTCTTGTATTGTACAAGAGACCATTGTAAAACGTATGGATGACTAACCAATCCTCAAGACCGTGATGCAGACACATCCTCATCATATCTTTGTATCTTTCCCATGCATCGTAAAGAGACTCATTATCTTTTTGTCGAAATCCATTAATTTGGGCTCTCAGCAAAGCTGTTTTACTTGGTGGGAAATATCGGGCTAAGAACACCTTTTTCAACTCATCTCACGTAGTGACGGAATTTGATGGCAAGGATTGCAACCAAGCCCAAGCTCTGTCTCTTAATGAGAAAGGAAAAAGACGTAGTCTTATCGCGTCTGCAGTCACACCATTTGCCTTCACTGTGTCTGCGTACTACACAAATTTGGTCAAATGTTCATTTGGATCGTCCGTAGGATTTCCAGAAAATTGATGTTGTTGTACGGCTGACAGCAATGAGGGTTTCAACTCGAAATCGTTCTGGTTGATAGCGGGGGCAGCAATGCTGTTGTGTTGTTCTTGCTCAGACGGGGTAGCATAATACTTAAGAGGACAGTTCTGTGGTCCATCGGCCATGTTTCGTTCTTTGACTGGTTCAGGAGTATGAGCGAGAAGATCGGGGATATTATACTTGCGTTGATACTCAAGTATTTTGCGTCTTAAATGTAAGAAACGCTCTAATTCGGCGATTGGTGGTTGCAAGTCTTCACTTTGTGAGCGAGTACTTGGCATACAATCGAGAAAAAGGGAAATAAAATTTGTTGCCTTAGTCTATACTGCGCAACAAAGAATCGCACTATTGACTAAATCAAAGTCCCCGGCAACGGCGCCAAAAACTTGGTCGCGACTTTCTGAGTCTAACGGTTACTAACTGCAAGTGCACATCCTATCGCGTAGTAATAAAGATATCGATCCCACAGAGACCTGATAATCAACCTAGTGCTACGGTTTGTTACTGTGTTTAGCTAAGGTGAAGATGTTTTGGTTTTAAGTTCAAAAAGGGAAACTAAAGGGAATCTAAATTTTTGGAATAAACTAGTTAATATTAGAATATTGGTACGTAACTTAGTATACCATCGTGGATTCAATAAAACCTAAGCGTATAAAAATAAGTCACATTATATTTCTGTAGAAAATATCAGTTTAAAAGCCCTCACCTCACACTCTCGTGGATCTTGCTTCGGACTATATTCCTAAATCATAATGTCTGCTCTCGCTAGCCCAATTGAGTTTAAAACTACTTTTTGAAAACTAATACAGTCTAATTAACTTTAAAGCGCTCTCGCTGTTTTTAAAACCAATGCCCGATTTCAGCTATCCGGTTAAAATCTCACACTCTCGTGGATCTTGATCCTAACCTTTACTACCTTTTTACTCTCGTAACAAAAGTCCAATTTTAATTAAGAAATCACGGCCAGAAAATAAGTTGTTTATGGTTTTGGCTTAGAATTATCGAATCCATTCCAGTTAACTTAATTACATACCGATAAATCGGATTTAGCTAGACATATTAATTAAAACAAACATGCATAAAAATAAATTGCAAAACAGTAAATTACACATTGCAATGAGAAACGACAATGCTATTATTACGATAATGAATAAAAACTGATAAATTTGCAATAAGTTGATTCTCGCAATTCCTCCACAAGTCGATAGGCTTTTGCTCGATCGTATTGGAATAACGAATGATGAAGGCAAGAATGAAAACAAAATTCTAACTATGGTGCAATAGCTCCTCGATGTGAGAAACTATCACTAATTCAAGTAATGGTAAACAAGGAATGGGAACGGGAAACAAACAAGGAATGCAAAGAAAGTAAAAACTCGGAAATAAATTCTGCAGCAATTCGGGTAAATTCTCTATATGGTGTCTCTCCCGTTGCTCTTCAATCCATGCTGTATTTATAGCCAAAGCATTGCCTTAACGTTGGAGAAAATATTGGAGCACATCCTTTGGTGGTTGAGAAGTCTAAGGGAGACTGGCTCAAGTGAGTTGAAATTGAAGTTGAGAGAATGTAGGAGAAAGTGCTGATCGTGCGTGTGCATTGGTTTGCTTTGTCCACGTCTGCGTTTCTGAACGTAATAACCACTTTGGTGCGCGTGACGGTCGTGATGACTGTGTGACGAGCGTGGTGCGCTTTTGGATTGCGTGATGGTCGTGGTGCGTGTGTGACGGTCGTCACACACACCACTTTTCATTTTCTGTTCTTTTTCTTGACATTTCTTCCTATTTTCTACTCTTTTCCTCATGTTTCTCTACTTTGCTCCTTTTTAGCTTGGACAATGAAATACCTGCGAAAACACTAGAATACTCGCGGGATAATCGGAACTTGGGCTGAAATAACGTAATTATTAGTGGTAAATCAAGGCAAATATATGATACACTTTCGTGTTATCAGTATTTGATAGGGTAGATGAAATGTAAACCCGAGAGTTCTCTACTCTCCAAAGAATGAATTATTTTTCTATTCATAAGTTTTATTTCCCGCATTTAATTTAAACTCATTTTAAACCCAAACTCAATAACATTTAAATTGTTGAACGGCACTTCAATAACACTAATATTTGTGGACACGATAATTTCCTGGATAAATACTTCCAAAAACTTTTGTTGCTTGCCGCTTTACCGCACCAACAACCAGAAGCACTGATCAACCATCTTGATCACATAGCTCCTCGAATAATTCTTTGTTTAGAGTCATGTGCCAAGTGCAACCTGAATCCAAAATCCACTCCTTTCTTGAGTCGCCGCTTAAAACCACAAGAACATCAGATGATTCGAAGTCATCTTGAACAATGGCTGCGTTTCCATTATCCTTACCTCTAGGATCTTTCAGGCGTTCAGGGCACACTTTTCTTGCGTGACCCTTTTTCTTACAATGATAGCATCGAATACCAGATGTCTTGCCACTATAAGATTTCTGTTGACTTTTACCTTTCTTCTTGTTGAACTTACCATCCTTTCGCAAGAATTTTCCCTTAACGGCCAAACCTTCACCCACCGTCGAAGGTTTATGCTCCTTTCTTTTGTTCAGGTCCATAGAATACAAGACTGATTGAACTTCTTTAAAGCTCAGGGAATCCCTTCCATACAGGAGAGTTTCTTTAAAGTGAGCATGTATTCAAGGAAAAGCGGACAATAACAATAGTGCTTGATCTTCATCATCGATCTTCACATCAATATTTTCAAGATCAAGAATCAGCTTGTTGAACATATCCAAGTGCTCAGCCAATACTTTGTCTTCATTCATCTTAAATGAATACAACGCTTGCTTCAGGTAGAGTCAATTCACCAGAGAGTTGGTCATGTACAAACTTTCAAGTTTCAACCATAACCCTGATGTCGTAGTCTCCTTTGATACCTGTCGGGAAACCTTATCACCAAGGCTCAACAATATTGTGTTGTGGGCTTTCTCTATCATGGCCGTCTTTTCTTTTTAAGTTAACGCATTGTCTATAGCTGGCTCTCCCTTCGACGCTTCCAAACAACCCTGCTGAACCAGTAGGGTTTTCATCTTCAAGCGCCACAGACCGAAATCGTTCACTCCGGCGAACATTTCAATATCATACTTTGTTGAAAGCATTTTTCTCCACGCTCGCCGCACCAATTTGATGTGAATTAGGATGCCTTAAAACAAAGTATAATAGGTTGTGTTATGATCAAGAAACACAGAAGGGTTAGGATTAAGGAAAAACTTATAACTGCTATTCTTTCCTTTCTCTTTAAATCAGATTACAAGTACTTAAAAATAACAAATAACCCTCTCACCCTAATTGGGATTTGTCACACTTAAGATGAGAGACTAGTATGCTATATATAATAAACCTAACATACTAAATTAATGGGCTTTTTAACAATTACCCATTACAAACTAACTTAGGGTACAAGCTAACTTAAACAATTGGATCCTAAACACAAGGCCCAATTCGACAACTACTTACTAAAACATAATTCAACTACTGCATGTAGGTCTTCGACAACAGCATGTGTGCAAACTTCAATGACATGCTAAAAAAATACTAGAGTTCGATCCAATATCTCACATGTCCAAATAGTATTATTTATTTTATTTTGGTGTTGTTCTCTTGTAATAGTCAATGCTTCAACTGTGTTGCGTTATTGTTCGCGCCTTCCAGGTCTCAAACGCGTTCTTCCACCTTCATAACTATCAAAATCAGTCTTTACTTGAGCATTTTGATGCATAATTCCTCTAGAATTCACATCTTTTCATTGATACAAACAGTTTCGTGCAAATGATAACGGTCAAACTTGCTTAATAAATATAACCCCCCCCCAATTTGTCTATGAACATATATTTGGACTTTCCTAGTATGTTGTTGTAGCAGTAAAGCGACAAGCAGCAAAAATTTTTGGAAGTATTTTTCTGGGAATTTATCGTGTCCATAGAGATCGGTGCTATTGAACTGTCGTTCGACAATTTAAATGTTATTGAGTTTGAGTTTAAAATGAGTTTAAATTAAATGCGGGAAATAAAACTTATGAACAGAAAAAGAATTCATTCTTTGGAGAGTAGAGAACTCTCGGGTTTACATTTCATCTACCCTATCAAATACTTAAACTTACTACCCAGTTGTACGCAACCTAAATCACTCGTCAACATTATCACGTATCTCTCACACAGAGGTTATCTCTAACACAGAGTGAGACAACGACCGTATTACTCGCGCCGGCGATCTCTCAGCGTAACACAAACAACACAGAAGCATTAAGTTCCGATACCCAAGTGAATATTAAGCCTAAATCTATATCTAGAATCTAGAACCTAATAGATGTTCATCTTAAGTCTGGATTCAAAGAGGATATGTCTAACGTAACTCAAACCCAAATAAAGAAAGCAATCATCAACATTAATTTGTAAAATGAGTTTTATACAACACCATGAGCAATAAATATACATATAATCAAGGTAAACTTACACACAAACTTGCAACAAATGGAAACTACAAAGGGAAGAGAGAAGAGGAATCAAAATCTCTCGCGGTGTCAATCACGATCCAAGAATCATGCACCCCCAATCGTCGAGTTGCAACCTCCATTGATGCTTTTCTAAGCTCTAAACTATAAAAAAAATGACGTTTGATGGAGTGGGAGCAAAAAATAACCAAACCATACCCTAAAAAATGTTAAAAAAGTGATTTAAATAGGGGCTGAAAAGACGCGAACCGCGCTAAGCGCGCTATGAGGGCGCTTAGCGCCATCAGCAAAACCGTAATTCTTATTTTCTTCATAACTTTCAAACCGTAACTCCGATTGACGCGTCGTCGGAAGCGTTGGAAATCTTATTCAATGCTCTATACAACAATGACAAAATATCCTTGCTTGAATACCTACAAAAATGAGATAAATTAAAATTATAAAAACAAAATTTGTTTCAACCGCGCTAAGCGCGGTCTCACCTAAACTACACTTAAACCGCCTTAAAGCGCGCTAAGCGCGGTCAAGAACCTTAACTACTGCCTCTGGCAGAAAATGCACGCTGATACCACGCTGAAAAGCTCGCTTAGCACGAGTTACCGACACGAACTCCTCGAAAATTAATTTTTAGGCCTTCTTTCCTTCACCAATTGTTCCTATCATCAAATATAAGCAAGAAGACCTGTCAAAGAACATCAAAATGATCACTATTCACAATATTTACAATAAAATCGGAAACTTGCATATTTACACTAAAACTAATAGATTTACTACTAAAATATCAAGGAAACCATTGAAAAGGGCCACAAAATACTATCTAAAATATGCATAATTTGGAACTTAACAACTCTCCCCAACTTAAACTTGTTTGTCCTCAAACAAGAATCAAACCACTCAAAGAAACACAAGTAACAACCAAGCAATCACAAGTCAACAAGTTTCGAAAAACAAAAACAAATGTATGGTTCAACACAAAAACGTACATGCAAAGCAAAACTTACCACTAAACTACAACGATAACATAACCACAAAACGAACGCTACGTACAAAAATCATGCCAAACATTTCAAAACAACACGAGTTCAATCATGAATCACACCTAGCAAAAATTCATCAGTGGATGAAAAATACACAAAATGAGGAATTTGACAGTCACACAACAATCTTAAAAACAAAAGACTAAATTATGCATTCATCTAACAATCATATTGAAAACATAAAAGAAAGAATCACAAGGGTTTTCAAGGTTGTAGCATGGTCTGATAAACAAACAAGGGGCAATTTCTAAAGGTAATTGAAATAAAAACTTGCTTAAACACAAGGGAGTGATCAATTCTCAAAGGCTCAAACACAAAATCCCAATCAACTTCTTCCAAAATCCCAAGTGTTACACAAAACACAATACTTATTTAGCAAAATTATTTGAACTCTTTTTGTTTCCTTTCTCAAGGATTTTTTTTCTTTTCTTTTTCATATTTTTTTTGTTTTTTTTTTCTTTTTCAACCTCATAGAAACCAACCAATGAGTAAACAATCATTCTCTCCCCAACTTGAATTCAACCACATCATCATGTGAATACTCCCTACTTTCTAAGGCAAGATAAAAATTCATACAACAACACAAAGTTGAGGTTCAAGAAAAAAACAATAAATCAAAATTCATACAAAAAGTGAATTTAATACTCATAGACAAGCATTAAGTTCAAACAACATGGATAATGATAGAAAGGCACAAAGGGGTTACGAATGATCACACACTCACAAGGTGAATGACTATTTGGCTAGGTAGTTGTGCTCAAAATGAAACAAAATGCCTTGATCCTTTTCATGCTTTCATATAATCAACACAAACAAAAGATTAAGCATAATAAAATCCAGTTAGAACAAGAATGTTGGTACTCCGCGCATATATGAACAATGGAAAGCTACCTCACAAAAAAGGGTGGGAACTAAAGTGATTCACATCAAGAACAAGTATACAAAAGAATGAACGACATGGAAGTTTGTAAAAATCCTAAATATCATGAATATGATAAAGTCTAGAAAGCAATAAACGCATACCTTGGAAGTGTACAAAACTTAACAATATCATCACCATACATTCGCAAGTTGAAACGATCAAACTTGAAAAATCACAAAATGCATCTTCAAGCTAATCAAAAACAAACTTGTGAGCAGACACACAATTTTATTCTAACAACCTAACAAAATTGAATTAAAACTAACTAAACACAAAGACCAAAATCGGTGAAAGCGGATGGAAAATGAGAGATTTTTCTTTGCAAAACAAGGCGCGCTAAGCGCGGGCAGGAAAATTTTGTTTTTCAAAATTGGTTCTTTCTCTCATTCACTACATCCGTTGTCACTTTATATTAACTATACTACTAGACATAAAACTATACAAACTCAATAATTATTAATATAAACATACTAAAAGACCGGGTGAAATTGGATTAAACAAGTTGTAAAGTGAAGAGTTGAGAATTTTACGAACAATCCGAGTACAACTTGTTTAATGAATGTTCACCACACTACCTAAGCTAGAATGAAAAAGTAATAACGAAACAAAAAATGATAAAACATACTTGTTTTACGCCGTAAGCTCGACGCCTTTACTGTACTTAGCTAGTAACTTACTCCCTTCATGACATGGTGATACCTCACCGCGCAAACCAAAAGTAAGTGTCCTAACCAAACACTTGAACAAACGTTACAGGAACAAAATGTATACAACACTTGAACAAACACAATGGAAAATAAAAGCAAAACAAGTATCTATACAAGCATATATACAATATAAACAATTATGTACAAAGCTCCAAAACATCGAAACTATCGCAATGCAATTCAATATCAAAACTAATACCCGACAACGACGACATTTTGTTGAAGCGGTAAAGCGGCAAGCAACAAAAGTTTTTGGAAGTACTTTTCTGGGAATTTATCATGTCCACAGAGATTGGTGCTACTGAACTGCCGTTCGACAATTTAAATGTTATTGAGTTTGGGTTTAAAATGGGTTTATATTAAATGTGGGAAATAAAACTTATGAATAGAAAAAGAATTCATTCTTTGGAGAGTAAAGAACTCTCGGGTTTACATTTCATCTACCCTATCAAATACTTAAACTTACTACCCAGTTGTACGCAACCTAAATCACTCGTCAACATTATCACGTATCTCTCACACAGAGGTTATCTCTAACATAGAGTGAGACAACGACCGTATTACTAGCGTCGGCAATCTCTCAGCGCAACACAAACAACACAGAAACATTAAGTTCTGATACCCAAGTGAATATTAAGCCTAAATCTATCTCTAGAATCTAGAACCTAATAGATGTTTATCCTAAATTCGGATTCAAAGAGGATATGTCTACCGCAACTCAAACCCAAATAAAGAAAGCAATCATCAACATTAATTTGTAAAATGAGTTTTATACAACACCATGAGCAATAAATATACATATAATCAAGGTAAACTTACATACAAACTCACAACAAATAGAAACTACAAAGGGAAGAGAGAAGAGGAATCAAAATCTCTCGTGGTGTCAATCACGATTCAAGAATCATCCACCCCCAATCATCGAGTTGCAACCTCCATTAATGCTTTTCTATGCTCTAAACTATAAAAAAAAAAAGAAGTTTGATGGAGTGGGAGCAAAAAATACCCAAACCATACCCTAAAAAATGCTGAAAAGTGACTTAAATAGGGGCTGAAAAGATGCGAACCGTGCTAAGCGCGCTATTAGGGCGCTTAGCGCCATCAGTAAAACCACAATTCTTATTTTCTTCATAACTTTCGAACCGTAACTCCGATTGACGCGCCGTCGGAAGCGTTGGAAACCTTATTCAATGCTATATACAACAATGACAAAATATCCTTGCTTGAATACCTACAAAAATGAGATAAATTAAAATTAGAAAAACAAAATTTGTTACAACCGCGCTAAGCGCGATCTCACCTAAAATACACTTAAACCGCCTTAAAGCGCGCTAAGCGCGATCAAGAACCTTAGCTACTGCCTCTGGCAGAAAATGTGCACTGATACCGTGCTGAAAAGCTCGCTTAGCACGAGTTACCGATACGAACTCCTCGAAAATTAACTTTTAGGCCTTCTTTCCTTCACCAATTGTTCCCATCATCAAATATAAGCAAGAAGACCTGTCAAAGAACATCAAAATGATCCATATTCACAATATTTACAATATTTACAATAAAATCGGAAACATGCATATTTACACTAAAACAAATAGATTTACTACTAAAATATCAAGGAAACCATTGAAAAGTGCCACAAAATACTATCTAAAATATGCATAATTTGGCACTTAACACATGTATTGCCTAAAAATAGGTATGAAAAAAAGACTGGAAAACCAAGATTCAAAGCACAAGGGCCAAGTCAGAGCAAAACTCTTCAAAGCAAGGCTCGTTAGGCCAAGAGCATAGGCGCGTTAAGCGAGCTCAAGAGGCCATATGGCATTTCCAAGCTAAAGTACTTCATGGTGAAGAAAGATTTTGTGTGGTAACACATAGGTGGTTCGCCTAGGGAGGCAAGGTGGATAGGACCACCTATCATTCAACTAGCATTGCTTAATCCATAATAAAGTAGGCTCGATAGGCGTAAGGGTGGTGTACCTAACGCGAATCCTAAATCCACGTTATATATAGAAGCATCTAGTTTAGTTCAAATGGAGTTTTGGGGGAGTGAGGTAGTACAAAATTGGAGTAGGCTCACCTTGGTTTACAACATGAGAATAAGGGAGGGAGTTTGAAGGAGGAAGTGTTGCTCAATTGATAAGGCAGAGAAACTTCCAAGCTCAACTTTGTCGGGGGTTAGATGTAATAATTATATTCATACATTAAAAAGGCCATGGCATTTTATGTAAGTATGCTCAAGCTTTAATATTGATGGGTTTTTAATCTTAATGCTTGTTTTAGATTTTCTACCTAAAACTTATTTTCATGGTATAACTTGAAATTCAAAAGTTGTTTATTATTACTATATCTAAGATTATCATCTATTGTGAAGGTGTGAGAAAAACACAAGAAAGGGGGGGGGGGGGGTTTGAATTGGGTTTTCCATTTTGAAAGCTTTTTGTGACACTTAAACAAAGATCATAAATAAGCTAACAATAGAAAGACACACAATATATCCTGGTTCACTTGAAAACTATCAAGCTAATCCAGTTCACTCGCCAAGGTGATTTTTCCTTATACACAAGGACTTAATCCACTATAACCAAACTGATTACAATTGCACGAGCCAACTGCTGGTGACTAACAACCTCTAAGACTCGCCAACCTTAGACTTCTTAAGAATTCTGACCCAACTGGTCTCTTAAGGAAAACAATGCACAAGCTAACTGCAAGTGACTAACTACCCTAAGACACACTGCCTTAGTCTCCCTAAAAATTCTGACCCAACTGGTCCAATAGGGAACGCAAACAACTGTTTGCAACAAGAGTTTGTTTACAATAATTATGCTTCTACTCAAGCAGGGTAAACATGCATTTTAGCTCAATCTAACTTAGTGGAAATCTACAGTAATACATTCTTCTTCGTTGTATTGTGATGCTTTACTACTCACTCATAAGTTTCTTCATTTCTTGAGTTCAATCTTCGTGTACACCATTATTTCTGATACTTCTTCTTCTACACTGAGTATTACATCATTTGTTGTTCACTCATATTTAATCATGCTTGCACGCATGCATCTGATCTTTTTCACTCAGGCTCATCAGCAACTCACATTTTATCATGCTTTCGCATGCGTTTATGCTCTTGCGCTCTTCAGCAGCTTCTTTGTTGAGTGATCAAGTCTTTATATAGCCAGAAATAGATCCGTTGGAAGGCATATCAGTAATATGATAAGAGTATTGGCGACTTGAAATAGAGCCGTTATGTTGGGTTGAAAATCGTACACTGAAGTTGTCCTTTGTACCACCAAATCAGGGTAGTGGAAAGGAGCGTGCTTTATCTGTACTGTGTACTATTTTCCCACACAACCGTTTCATCTTCTTCTATTCATCAGAGGCTTCTGAATTAATTTGATTGAAGCATGATCAGAAGAATGAATCATTGGGTCTTTGGAGTCTTGAGTCTTCAGAGTCTTCAGAACTTATTCAGTCGAACCTTGTCTTCAGAGTCTTTAGCACTTCTAGTTCAGAACCCTTGGTTATCAGAATACTTAAGTCTTTAAAACCTCGTTCAGCTGAACCTTGTCTTCAGAGTCTTCAGCACTTAGTCTTCATAACCTTTAATCTTTAGAATACTTAATTCTTCAGAATCTTCAGAACTTCGTTCAGCAGAACCTTGTCTTTAGAATCTTCAGCACTTAGTCTTCAGAAGTTAACGACCTCAGAAGCTATACAGGCTTCAGAAATAGAACATCAGAGTCACAATCAGAGATTAGATCCAAGAGACGTTACAACAGCAACATAGTGTCTTCTCAGAATTTTTCTGACGCACAGTAGATTAGAACCAATTCTTGCTTCTTCACATAGAAGTAACCATAGAGAATATCAGAGTGACGTAGCACCTGGTCTTTATCAGAGTTAGAACCTGTTTGCTAAAAACTATCAGAATAACAAACGTTAGAGCACAATAATTGTTCTCACACAAATACTTCATTGTTATCATCAAAACATAGAGACAAGATGCAGAACCAAATCTTGTTCTTACATATTGGATCTTAATGCCTAGACATAGATTTAGTTCAATATCTGCATGTATTGTAGTGGGATCCGCGGTGAGTTTTGTTGTTTTATAACTGCTGGGATGTAATGTTTTGTGTTGTTTAATAGACTGATATATCAACTATTAGGTAATGCATTAATCTCATGGCGTTGAGAGCTACAAGAGATATGAATGAGAACTACAAGTGGTAAGATTAATTCCTGAGAACATGCTATTGGCATATGGTTTTGCATGATAAATACGTAATGATGAAATGTATTAATTCACTTTTATTATTAACATGTCTTTGACTACTTAGAACATTATTCAAACCATTTTTGACATTTTCATAATTGCATATAACTTGATTAATATCAACAATTTTGGATTCAAGAAATATACATTTATCACATGTTAGACAATCAATTTGAATATTTAATTTAGATTTATCTTTTACTAACTCATCTTGCATGATTTTAGAATTACTTTCTAATGATGAAATTATTTTCTTTTGCTTAGCACTTAATCTAGAAAGCTTTAAACATTCATCATCCAAGTCATTGAAAGTATCATGTAATTCATCATAAGAAGGTTTATCATTACTAACCTCATCATCATCATCATCATTAGAGTTATGTGAAACCTTGAAGGATAAATGTGTTTGTTCTTCAATTTCAAAACTTGTACTCACATAATTGTCTTCTCAAGTGATGTATGCTCTTCTTGACTTAATCTTTCTTTGTTATTGAATTTGTTCTTCTTTTGAAATATAGGGCAATCATTTTTTACATGCCCTGATCTTCCACATTAAAAATAAGTAATTTTCTTTCTTGAAGTTGAGGCTTCATTTAAATTCTTTTGACCAACTTGTCTTTTCTCTTTTGAAGAATTTTTCAAATTGTTTGAATAGTAAATCATCTTCATCATATTTGTCACTATCAGATTAATATTCTTCTTCTTGATCACTATCATAATATTTTACTTTGGTTTTTAAGGAAAGTTATCTTACTTTATGTTCACGCCCTTCATGTTTTTCCAATCGTTCAAGTTCCAATTCGCGTTCTTGCAACTTTCAGAATAATTTTGCCGATATCATCTTTGATAAAAGTTTCTTTTCAAAAATAGTCGTTACTTTCGGTTGTCTTGATCCTTTTAAGGATCTAAGTAATTTTAGATTTAATTCATCATTTGATAAAGTTTTTCCAAGAACAATCGAATGATTTATCAAATAAGTGATTTTTTTTTTGCAAATCAAGTATAATTTCTCTTGGTTGCATTCTAAACATCTTATATTCTTGAGAGAGAGAGTGTGTGTGTGTGTGTGTATGTATATGTGTGTGTGTGTGTGTGTGTGAGTGTTTAGCTTAGATCTTTTTACTTCCTTCATACCTTTATGTGTGGCTTCTAATGTTTCCCATATTTCCTTAGCGCTAAGACAATGAGACACTCTAAAGAATTCATCCATTCTTAAGGAAGATGATAATATGCTTTTAACTTTCTTATCATGAAGAAAGTTCTTGTTATCGTCATCATTCCATGAATCTTTGGGTTTTAGTTGACGTACACCATTTACAAGTGTGGTTGGAATGTAGGGACCATTTATTTATTTATTTCCATACTTTTATTCCTTGTGATTCAAAAAAAATTTACATTCTAATTTTACAAACATCATAGTGTTCATCAACAAAACATGGAGGTCTATTGACGCTTCCACCTTATCCTAATAACACTTTTGCAGAAGATATTTTTACCCGAATCTAGGAGCAAGTTACCCAACTCATGCTCTGATGTCAATTGTAACTATGAGTTGAAATCTAAGAGGGGGTGAGTTAAGTTTGCCCAAATTTTCTCATTTTTTTATTGCATTATAATTCTTAGCTTGTTATTTTTTAGGGAGTTATGAATATGTATGTTCTTAGGATGAATTTAAAATGTAGAAAGTAAAATGCATAAAACTAAAGAACACAGTGTAATTATAATAGTTCCCCTTATAATCAAGGGTACATTTAGTCCCTTCACACCTTGAAGGATTTTTTTAATTACTATGTTTAGATCCTTGTACAAGTATCACATCAAGACTTATTTACAACCATCTAAAACACACATAAACACCAAACTTAACTTCTTTACAACCTTCTAAAACATACACAAACACCAAACCTATGGTGAACTTTGAATCACCCCAATTCAAAGAACCTTTTAACAAACACCAAACACTATGATGGACTTTAAATCAACCTAATTCAAAGGACCTTTTTACAAAGACCAAACACTATGGTGGACTTTGAATCAAACCAATTCAAAGAGCCTTTTTCAACAACTTATCACCACAAACTTGATGATTACATCAAAATACACTTTAAATGATTGGAGATACAATTTTCCTTGAAATAATTTCTAAGATGAATGATTTGCTATTATCTTTCTCTTGAATACAATCCAAATATATATATATATATATATATATATATATATATATATATATATATATATATATATATATATATATATGATGGAGGAGAGAGAAAAAAACTGACACATAATCTCCACCATTTATTTTAAAATTGAATGGTTCAGATTCATTCTCATGTTTTCACATAAAAATGACATTCTCATATGATACGTTCCATATATATATATATACACGCGCGCGCACACACACACACACACTTAAGTGGTCAAATGTTTAAATGAAACTCTTTTGAATGATATGAAAGTTATGCACATAGTTTCATTGTTAAAGTTGTATGAACACTTGAAAAACTTGTTTGAATTGATTAAAAATAATACGTGAAAGGTGTTATTCAAAAATATGATGTATATAGCCTTACGTACACCCTAAGATACCTCTAAGAGAAGATGCACATGTTAGATGCAATTACATGAAGCTTTGTCATGATTTGGAATGATGTTGATTCATGAAAATTTACATTTTTACAAAGCTTAAGTAATTACCAATAGAGCGTAACCAAATACCACTCTTCTAACTTTTAAAAAATGTCAAACAGAATCAACATGTAACCGATTACCTGATATAAAAATTGTAGAAATCTGGTTTAAAATGACTTAGTTTCAAAGGTTTTCATGCATGATGTTCATGGCTTTTATACATGAAGATTGATATGATATTCTTAAGCATCTTGAGAGATATATTATGAATGTTAATGCATACTTTAATCATGATCAATTATGTCAAATCTTTCCTTTCATTTCCAAAGCTTATAATCACTTGAATTTTAATTGAGCTTGTTTAAAAATTTTCTTCATTGATAAGCTTTTGTCTTCGTCAAAACTAAACTAAGATAGATGATGAATATTTTCTTCACAGTACCAATAATAAGGTCGCTGCTTCCCTTTAATTTCCTAGCATCTAAGGTGTACACCCTTCTTGTCTTGATAGGTCGTGCTTTAGGCACCTCTTTAGACATCATCTTTGGGTAATCTTTCTTTATGTGATTGAATTATTTACAATAGTAACTCATTTATGTCCGGTCTGAAAATCTCCATAGTGAACCCTCTTACACCTCCAATAGTTAGCAAAATGTCCTTACACTGACTTCTGAATTTTCCCTTCAAATTAGTTTATGTAATCTCAAATGAAAAAACCAAAATACTCTTCCTAATTGATCCCTGACGCTTATAACTCACCTAAAAATCCATAATTAGTTATTATAAATCTTAAGTGAAATTGTGTGATATTACAATTTTGACATTATAATTCTTATAGTATCCTCCAAAATAATAGTATAATTACTAGTATAAAAACAAACCATTTTAAAAACTATTTGAGTAGTGTAAGATGCATAATTTTATAGTAACTAGTTTAAACTGTTAGACGTTTGTAGACATGTGTTATAGTAGTGTATTAGATGGTTAACGATTTCGGTTACCATTTAGTTATTGATTGTTATTAGGGGTTAGTGTTAACCGTTTCTATTAACTCAACTGTATTTAAACTAGCTCCATGTATTGTGTAATAAAGATACTATTCATTATTGCATTATCTTCCTCATCTTCTTGTTTCTCTGGTTTTGCACACAGTGCTCATAGTAGAAGAATGAACCTTGTAGTTCATCTCTAATATGGTATCATTCGCAAAATTGATCCTCTGCGCTTCCTCAATTTCTCATCTATTATCCACCACAATTAACTCAGTGCATCATCTCGGTTCAACAATGGAAGATCCTGAAAATCAAGAATCGGAAAACAAAGTTTAGTCTCAAGAAATTTCCACCGTGTTTACAACAACAATGGCTGTGAACTCCTTTGGACTGAAGTTATCCATCAAACTGCAAGAGAACAATTACCTGTTATGAAATCAACAAGTAGAAAGTGTGATTTTGACACAGAAGATGCACAAACTGGTTGTCAATCCTCAAATCCCGTTGAAGTACAAATTGGCTCAAGATCGCATCGAAGGTATGATTTCTGAAGAGTACGAAGCTTGGATCGTGCAAGATCAAGTTGTCTTCATCTGGCTATTATCCACAATTTCTAAATCCATACTTCATAGTGTTCTTGCGTGCAAGCACACGTTTGAAGTTTGGGACAAGATTCATCGATTCTTCAACAGTCAAATGAAAGCAAGGGTTCATCAACTTCGTGTAGAGCTAAAATTGACTAAAAATGGGAATAAGTAAATTACTGAATTTCTTCTAAGAATTAAGACTATTGCGAACTCTCTACTAGCAATTGGTGACTCTATTATGGAGCAAGATCAAGTTGATTCGATTCTTGAAGTTTTACTGGAAAAATACAATCCATTTGTTATGCAAATGTACGGGTGTCCTATGTTGGAGTTAGAATAGCAGCAAGCAAAAATATACAAGTAACCCAATTTATCATTCTCCATAGGGATCAGTGTGAGGGAAAGAATTCCATTCAACGGTTTCTATATTTCTAAACTTATGGTTCAAAAGTTCTGGTTTAAAGCGGAACCAAAAGCAAATGCGGAAAATCTAAAGACGGAAAATATAAAGTAAAGACATAATTATAAACGGGGCCTTATTGGAATTGGATCTCATCAATTGATAACACATGCATTCTTCTAATCAAGTAAACACAAATCAATCATTCGCCTAATATCCTCACGTATCACTCACAACAGAGGTTATGTCTAATGCAACGTCGAGAGGCCAACTGTATCGTCTTATCAGTGATGTCTCATGCAACAAAACCAACACAGAGCTTTAAGAGCTGATACTCACGCAAGTGTTAGGCCTAAATCTATGTCTAGAGTTCAGTCCTAACAGATATTATTATAACATCCATATCAAATAAATGATTTCTTCGTATTTAAACAAGATCAAAATACGTACACACGCTTAACCCTTTTTACATGTATTCAACTAATTTGCCCAATAAATGTGAATATCCTTCTTCATCACTATTATCACGCATCCTCGCGATACTGTATTGATCCTACTCATGCTACCCATGCTACTTAATCAACATAATACAACAAAAGATGAAATGAATATCAACTCACAAAACCATGTCAAAAGCTTGTTCATTGATAGATGAAAATCTAAGATCAAAGATTTGTAAAGGTTTTGTCAAGACCACAAATAATCAACAAAAGACAACAACAATAGAAAATCAGAATTCAATCCACAAACATACATTAGAGGAAATACAATAGGTATCAAGAGATTACATCCAACACCAACAAGAAAGCAAAGATCCTACCTTTTCTCCCTTGGAAATGAAGAAATATCAAGTTCTGATCCTTAACTACAAGTTTCTCTATCCAAAATTACAAAAACCTTTACTAAAAAGTGTGAAAATCCTATTTATACAATTCAGGAATTTACACATTCGCATTGCGAACCATTCATTCGCACAAGAAGGGAGAAAAATAGCACTTCAAGTGCCTCTGACCAGTTAAACCGCCCCAGAAATTCTCGTTACTTTGCACTGCGAAGGATTTGTTCGCAAAGCGAACACTCGCTTTCAAGTTGGCAAAGCGAACTTTAGCTCCTTTTTCCTTTGTCTAATTCTGGGACCATTCGTTGGGACCTTCGCCAGAGTTCGCAAAGCGAACCTTCGTTGGCACTCGCCTTCCCATTCGCAAAGCGAACCAACTAATTCATTCCTCAATTCTTTGACAGCTTGCACCATTTCTTGTGTCTTACCACTTTGATCAATCCATGCCTTATACTTCACAATAACACACATATTACAAGCACCAAAGGTATTTTCAATGTTTAGAAGAACAACAACAATCATTAGTAAAACGGATGAAAACATGAGAAAAGAGTGACAAAAGTGCAAAGAAAGATATGCCATTTTTAGGTCAAATCTGCACCTAACAAATCTCCCCAACTAAACTTTTGCTTGTCCTCAAGCAAAGCATCCCTCATGAAAACAAGAGGATTTGCTCAAGCATAAGATTCAACCAAAGCAAGATAAATGCGGACAAGCACGAAAATACGCACAAGCAACATTCACCACTCAATAGAATCAAACAATGACCAAGAATTAAGTTCTTAAACAAATATCATAATTGGTTCAAAGAACAACTAAGTTTTCATACTTGAATCACTCTAACACTCCTCTTTAGAATAAGAATGAATAAATTGACGCGTTTGCAACCGCGGGGAAATTTCACTCACCCGACAAACAATGCAATTAACAATCAATTCATACAACATCTAACAATCATAAATGAAAACATGGAAGCAAAAAGATCACTAAGGGCTTTAAAAGTTGTAGCCTGGTCGCGTTCATAACAAAGGGACATTTCTAAAGGCCATTGAATCGAAATTGCTGATAAATGGTATTTACTCATTACAACTTCATTCACCATTCTCATTCCTTTACCACCAACCTTCTCAAACTTCCTTATGCATAATTATTTCACTCTATTTTTCTCATCAAACAAGCATTCTTTTTCTTTTGTTTTTCACATTCATATTTACACTTTTTCATTTCATGCTTGTTTGAAATTTTTCAAAAGTTGAAAGCAACCTACCATCTTCTTTTTCATTTTCCCCAACTTGAATTCAACCAAACCTCAAGTGAATGGTCCTTACTTTTTAAGGCAAGGAAATCAAATTAAAATAAAGGAGGTTTCTCACAGTTTGTGGCTTTTGGACCTAAGTGAAACAAGCATTCAAACAAGTTGCAAAATGAAACAAGAATACACATTTGCACAAAGCACAAAATTCTTAAATCATTCTAGCATTCTATAAAGCAGTACAATTTACCAAGCATACTTTCAACGCTCAACATCCATCCAGACTCGGTCGAAGCTTCGTTGAATACTTTTATACACAAAGCAACCAATCTAGAAGGAGTTCTCATCATTCCTGATCACACTAGAAAAACATTAAAGGAACACAAATGCATATAATATTAACAAATGTACAAAGCTTAAAAATATAGAAACTCTGCAATGCGATTCAATATCTAAACACCGATCCCCGGCAACGGCGCCATTTTGTTGGAGCTAGAATTACAGCAAGCAAAAATATATAAGTAACCCAATTTATCGTTCTCCACAGGGATCAGTGCGAGGGAAAGAATGCCATTCAACGGTTTCTGTATTTCTAAACTTATGGTTCAAAAGTTCTGGTTTAAAGCGGAACCAAAAGCAAATGCGGAAAATGTAAAGACGGAAAATATAAAGTAAAGATAGAATTATAAACGGAGCCTTGTTGGAATTGGATCTCATCAATTGATAACACATGCATTCTTCTAATCAAGTAAACACAAATCAATCATTCGCCTAATATCCTCACGTATCACTCACAACAGAGGTTATGTATAACGCAACGTCGAGAGGCCAACTGTATCGTCTTATCAGTGATGTCTCACACAACAAAACCAACACAGAGCTTTAAGAGCTGATACTCACGCAAGTGTTAGGCCTAAATCTATGTGTAGAGTTCAGTCCTAACAGATATTACTATAACATCCATATCAAATAAATGATTTCTTCGTATTTAAACAAGATCAAAATACGTACACACGCTTAACCCTTTTTACATGTATTCAACTAATTTGCCCAATGAATGTGAATATCCTTCTTCATCACTATTATCACGCATCCTCGCGATACCGTATCGATCCTACTCATGCTACCCATGCTACTTAATCAACACAATACAACAAAAGATAAAATGAATATCAACTCACAAAACCATGTCAAAAGCTTGTTGTTGTACCCCAAATTTTACCCTTAGATTCATTGATCTCTTGCATGTCATATTAGGCCAATCATATTGCATAGCTAACCCATTAAATCAAGCAAGTCTCTCATTTCAAAGAGATGTCTCTATAACCCTCTCCATGATCCTCTCCATAACCAAAATTCTACCCACCTTATCTACCCTCAATTGTCACCTTTAATTCCAAACCAATTTCAACAATCATCTATTAACCAATTTTATCAAATTTCTCCATTTGTCAATGTTAATCCTCCTAAACCATATCTATCACCATATCAATTATCAAATCCACCTATTTTTCATCTTTTATTCATTTCCTAACCATTCCTTTTATAACAAGAAAGAAAAATCAATTCCTATATTTATTCATAAGCCCACCATCAATAAGTCCATCGTGACAACAAAAAAACATGTTACAAACTAGTGAAATGCATTTGCCAAAAACCAATAGGAAATGAGCAAGGAGCTTTGACTTTTCAACCTCATTTTTCTGACCAATGGAGAGGTGACATGTGGCATACCAAGAACCAAAACATCCAAAATGCTTCCCTCTCCCTTGTCGTGCTTGCGAATTTCAGAGGAGAAGAGAGAAATTCAAACACAATGGAATCAATTCGTTCAAAATCAAATCCATCATCAATCCTTTGGCGCGGTTTCTCACTTTGAATTCTCCAAAGACAATTCCCTTTTAAGCTTTCAATGGTTTAGCTCATTAAAAGTGGTTCAGAGGCATTGCTAGTTTCAACATACAACTTGTCCTCCTCTGCAAACAGCTTCACGCCAATCCCAATCCTTACATCATCTGATACCCCTCCATATGACATCAAATGAGGAGCTCTGAAGCAATATACGAAGTGGTGAATTGACCCTGCAACCTCTGAGATTTTTGGTAGCATAAGCAGCGCATTTGTCTCCAAGGAGTGGACCATTTTTGAATTCAAAAAGAGACGTTGTAACCCTAGCTTTTGACTCAGTACACCAAGTGTTTATGCTTTGGACTCAAGCAACCCAAGCTCATTGGTTCAGCCTATAAAAGGAGCTTGCCTCTACACCTCAACTCACCAACAATTCTCGCAAACACTCAAATACTCTCTGAAGTTCCATAAGTTCGAGCAAGCAAAGTGAAAGTTGGCTTTGGATTGCTTTGGAAGGAAAAGCACTCAGCACACTTGAAGGCAGTGGACATTAATCCACTTGGTATAACATTCTTTCCCTCTTATTAAATCATGTTTATTTAATATCATATACATCCTATTATTTTCCCCATATGTGTCTGGCTGATGTGTGTTTGAACATATTGATTGGTTACTCATGGTAGATTTCATAAAATAGCATGATTCTGTTTAGTGATATGTTGAGGTATACGCATATTTGTTGTATTAAGTTGTAACGATTGTGGTTGAACTTATACTTGTTACATGACTAACTGCTACATGATTGATTTATGCCTCTGATTTTGTTCATTGAATGGCTGCAACATTATGAATTCTCATTGTGGTATTGTATTGACAAGTTTAGATGTTTGATTTCGTTAACAATACTTGTATGTCATATGTGCTTGGATGTTGCTGAATCTTGGTTCTTTATGCATTTCTGATATGCTCATGAGTTTTAGAATGGATGAATCTATTTGTTACCTTTTGTTGATGGCTTAGTGTTTGACTAAAGATTGTTAAGCTACCTTCCTTAGTTTGGCACTATTGTTCTCTTTATATGGATGATCATCTTGTATGTCCAAGCTCATAGCCATGACTTTATTGAGTTGCTGAAAATACTTGACTGTTATGCTGGTGCTTTTAAGATGATTACTTTTCTTTCTGGTTTAAGTCTTTACTCCAACTCTGTATTTGCAATACTTCACTACTTGCTTGAGATTTATGTGTTGATAACATCCAACTGTTGAGCATATATATGCTGAATACAACTTGCTGGTGTGATAAGTGTTTTCCAAGCATGTTTACCATTATTCTATCAACCTTTGTTACATGATATGCCATTTGCGTACTTGCAGCCACTATGATATGTGTTTGGTTTGAAACCTAGAATCCATGGTTTTGTATGCCCTATTATGTTTGAACTTACATTATCCATTTGCCTTGTCATTAGTATGTTGTTAGCTTGGTATCTAATTTGTGTGTAAGTTTTAAATGTCAAACATGATTTGTACCTTGTTTAACATTGGTTGTTAAGCTTTTTTGAAGTGTTTGCCTTGTTGCTACATGCTGACCACCATGGAACTGTGTACTTTGTTTGCTCTGCATTACCTTAAATTAGGACCAATTCTTGATACATGTTTTATGTTTGTCCTCACATCCACTACATGCTAGCACAACAAATGTTTGTTTTACTATCCTCTGCCACTGCCTGTATTTGAGTGAACTTGTTGAAATTATGCCTTAAACCCTAGTTCATATATGTATATTGTGTGATAAATGTGTTTGCATGATTGTTGCCTAATTTGGTTTTCATTAAGTCCTATGCTACTGTCTGTGCTAAGTGATACCATTTGATTGAATTAAAACTTGGTTGCTATGATATGTCCTATTCTATCTTGAATATGTGTGTATGATTCATAAATGCCTTTGACCATCATATTGCTTGTGTACTTATCATTGTAATATGACTGATTTTCTTTCCTTTATCAACATGATGTGTGTAACTATTTTGTGTGTCTAATACTCATGTCTAGCTGTTACTTGATTTAGATGACACTATGTATGAACAAATCTATTTAGACTATTGTTGTATGACAGTGCCATGTTTCCAAGATGCTATGAACCTAAGTGAACTTGCCTTGGCATTTCATTTAACTTGGTTTGCCCTTAATCTATCTTGATACATGAATCATTTATATGCTTGCTATTATTATGAGTGAGAGCATCTTTCCTTGACACTATGTAACTTTATGTTTGATTGGTCTTTCTTGATAAGCATTTAAGTTGTATTGAGCCATCATCATTTGTCTTTGTATGTTGAACTGTAATCAGACCATGTTGAGTTTTGTGATATATACATTGTTGTTTAGTATGTGGATGTTGGATGTATGTATCAAGCTGTCAGTAGGGTTTTTAGTCTCCAATTCATTGGCTGCCTGTGTATGAATTTGCTAACTCACCTTGCTCTTGCATTGATTTGTTTGTTTACATTAAACTTATGTTTGAATCCATGCCATCATGTTTTGGATTCCATGATCTGTATATTGTTTATCAGTTGTGTCCAAGTTGTATCATTGCATGAAATTCCATTTGAATGTGTTGTATGTTAGCTCACTGCCTTGTAATGACATGATTAAGTATGCTGCTGACTACTTGTGTTGTTGATGTTGTTACCATTCTACTTGTCCCTTATTTTAATCATATGAAATTATCACCAACAGTCTTAGAATATGCTTTTACTTGGGTCTAACCTGTCCCTATTTTACCATTTATTGTGACATGTTTGAATTGCTTCTGAACTTTGATAGAGTATCTTTGGAACCGACTGCAATGTCTTAATCTATCTTTCCATGTTCTTGCATTTTGAGCACTAACCTTGCCAACCATATGATTTTAGTCTTAAAACAACTTTGTTACTCTCCATTAAACATGCTAAGTCTTGAAGATGTTTTGATACACATGAAACTAACCTCATTGCCATGCTGATTTGGACTTACATGCTTGTTTGTCAATTGTTTTCCAAGATTGTTTTCATTTCAGTAAACCTCCTTTAAACATGTTGTATGATTGCTGCTATGACTGTGTTGGTTTTATTGCTTTACACATTCAAAGGTTGTTACTTTGAAGTCTAATTTGTATGATCTAAACACTTCCTTGGTATCTAATTTATATAACAATTCATGATGTTGAGATGATAGCATTGTGTTGCTGCTTCATTTTATTTGGTTGCTGATTGATGGCATGGTATAGTAGTCTTTCACGAGCAGCTTTTGTTTTTGGTTGGTTTGTGGTTGATTTGAAATATGTGCACACGAATAGCTTATATATTCATTGAGTTGGTTATATTACCGGATGTAACAGCCACCCCAGTGGCAAGCACACACTATCACACGCCCTTGCAACCCTTAGGACTGGGGTTCGAATCCCCTTCGCCCCAGTCCTTTTGCTTATTTTTCTGAATTTCGCTTCTCTTTAAATATATACTTGTGTTATCCATTATATATCAAAGGCGCACATTAGTTTTTAACCTGTGAGCGAAGGGTCCTGGGTTCAATCCCTAGGAGTACCCTTTCCTTTATTTTTTTTAATACTTGGTTATACTATTTATTTTATGGTTTATGCTTAATTTCAAAATGCCATAACTTGCTTATTTTTCATCCTTTTTCTTCCATTATTTTTGCTATATTCTTCTAATTGAATCTACTTTTCAAATATAAAAAAGAAATGGTTATAAATATTTAATCTTGAGGCATTTATTCATGATAAGTTTGGAAGTACCTTTTAGGGTTTTTATTGCACTTCTTTATGCATCTTACCATGTTATCTTTGTTTATCATGTTTGAATAATGTCTAATGTATGATTTTAGCTTTGCATTGATATCATAGCTTTGTTCCATCTCATTATCTTATTCATGTATTCTTGCATCATCATGTTTGAACTTTTTAACTCTTTATCTCTTAGTAATTTACAACTGTTATCTTTCCCCCCATTCCAAAGGGAGATCACTCTAAATTGACTCATGAAGTCATTAAACAACCACCATACCTTATCCTTTTAGGTTTATCTTATTTCTTGGCCTCATGAGAGCCAATGAAATCATAACTTGGAAATAGGTTGGAGTTTTGAACTCTATGAGATTCTCATCATCATGGAACTCACTTTCCCCCCTATAACGTAGACTTAGAGAGTTATCGTGAACTCTAAAATGAGCTCATACTCATTTTCCCCTTGGAACTTTGGCCATAGCCAATGGTTCCTATCCTTCACCCTTATATCGGTGAACTACGGATACTCTGATTCCACTCCCGTAAGGATACGTAGGCACAAAGTGCGATACTTTGTCGAGTATACTTAGATAGTAACCCCTAGGGTTTCAACCTTTAGCATAGCACCTTTAGCAAGCGAGTAAGACATAACAAGTTAAAACAAGAGGTTCCCGTAGAGTACTACGGACGTTTAGGATGCTAATACCTTCCCTAGGCGTAACCAACCCCCGAACCTTAGATCTTCCCCCTTTAGGTTTTCTCGACCTCTAACCTTTCCTTTGGATAAATCAAAGTCGGCTGTGAATTTAAAGAAATGCGATGCAAGTTAATAAATAGATTGGTATCCGATTCTCACCACAACAGAAATGGCGACTTCACTGGGGAGTCTTTTGAGGGTTAAGCCCACCTTGTTTTGCTTGTGTTATTTATGTTGTTTGCTATATATGTACATATCTGTATATATTTGTATACCTGTTTTGCTGGGGATCTTCTGTGTGCAGGGTGCTACTTTTGAGTGATGAGATAAATCCTAACCCGAATTTGAGTACACTTATGATAGGAAGATGGTATATTCAAGGAGGCTTTGAGGGAGTCGATTCCTGAAAAAGTTGAATTGAGACACCATCACTCAGTTGAGGCCCTCTTGAGAGTCTAGTCATGTTGAACGAATCTATTCGTGAAAACGTGCTACTCTCGACCTAGGAGCCCTTGATATTGAGAACCGTAGTTACCAAACCCCACTTAGCCTTTTTAGGATGTAGTGCGGTGATCATGATGAGTTTATTTTTGAATTGGTTGTCACGCGATACTACACTCAGACGAGATTCTCTTGAGAATTTTATTGATTACCAAGTCATATGGGAAATCGATAAAATCTGAAAGATGGGTTGTCGACTCTGGGAACTTCTTAGAACCCTTGTTCAGTAGGTGAAAACCAATAGTACATACCAATGGGAAGGGTAAACCCTGGCTCCATGCTTAAACCTATCCCTTTTTTTTGTGCTTTGTGTGTCTTTGTATGTGCTTTGCATTCATATATCATAAGCATTCATGTTGCATCTGTTCCACGGAACTCAGATTTCTTTTCTTATATCAGAGGGATATCATGGATAGCTCTAGAAGAAACACCATCAAATACACTTTCAAGAGTCCAAGATTGGATGACCTAAAGAAATTGGGAGATTTGCTAACAGACCCTGAAGGATTCATAAACAGATATGGGAAGTTATGGGTTTTGTTGAAGAAGACCATTGCTGAAGGGCTCCTCTCAACTTTGCTTCAGTTTTATGATCCAAAGTATCACTGCTTCACGTTTCCTGACTATCAACTCTTACCCACCCTTGAAGAATATTCTCAGATAATTGGTTTGCCCATCAAGGATGAGTCCCCGTTTCCTATATTCGAGAAGGATCCTAAAGAGGAAGAAATAGCCAAGAAAACTCATCTGGAGTTAGTTGACATTAAAAGCAATTTAACTTCTAAGGGAGGTATTTTTGGGTTAACTGCTAAGTTCTTGTTTGAAAAGGCTCGTTACTTTGCTAAACACTCCAACCGCGATGCCTTTGAAGCTGTTTTTGCATTGCTCATCTATGGACTTTTCTTGTTCCCGAACATTGACAACTTTGTGGATCTGAATGCAATCAAAATCTTCTTGAAATAGAATCCGGTACCTACCCTGATTGCTGAAGCTTATCACTTAGTGCATACAAGGAACGCTCATGGGAATGAACATATTACTTGTTATGTCCTTGTATTGTATAGATGGTTTATTTCGCATCTACCAAAGGCAGGCGCATTCTGGGATTCCAAGAGAGGATGGTGGTCTCAGAAGATTATGGCACTCTCCCACGCAGACATTGATTGGCATAATCGGGTGTATGATGGAATCCTGATTATAGACAGTTATGGAAATTATGGCAACGTGCTTCTTCTTGGCATTAAAGGTGGTATTATCTACAACCCTGTATTAGCACGACGCCAATTAGGGTATCCTTTGGAAGATAAACCTCTCAGTGTTCATGTGGAAAACATCTACTTTGAAGCATATGACAAGAACGAAGAACAGAAGAAGCTAATCTTGAACGCTTGGGGTAGCAAGCACAAAAGAGGAAGAAGTTCTTTAGGAAGACCTAACTGTGTGTCCTTGGAGCCTTATCTCCAATGGGTCAGAAGAAGAGCTATAGAGTTAAAGATGCCTTATAAGAGGCAGGAACTAATTGCTTTGAAGAAAGAGCATGTTTTATACTTCATGTCAAAGGAAGAAGAGCTGGAGATTTTTTTAAGACAAGCCCGGCGGTCAGAAGAAGCCTGAAAGCTCAAGTATCAAGTGGTTGTTGAAGAAAACCTGGAACTCCAGAAGCAGCTACGGATCAAGAATGAAGAGTTACTCTCATGCAAGAAGAGAAAAACCCTGGAAGATCCTAGTTCCTCCAACACTCAGCCTCCTGCTTGGAAATTCATCCTTGACAACCTCGTCGCAGAAAGGGAGCAGATGGAGAAAGAAATCAGAAGACTCAACATGAGACTCTTAGGAGAATTTCCTTAGGACTTTCTAGCTTTTATTTAGCTTCATGTTTAGGGCTCTTGAAAGTGTATCAACTCTTGTAATTCACCTTTTATTTAATGAGAATGAGGTCTTTTGATATCTCTTGATATTCTACGAGTGTCTGAGTTCCATGAAACTTTGCATTGCATCTTGCACTCTCCGCTAAACTATCAAGATACTAATTTTGTTTTGCAGATTCTGTAGAAATGGATGCTGCAGGGAAAAGGGTTTGGCCTTATTTCTTTGAACTACCAGAGGTGGAGTGTTTGTTGTGGTTAGAAGAGATGGTTGAAGACTAGTCAGCCTTCGCTGATAGGTATGAATGTATCATTCCACTGATGAAGACACCAGTGACCGTAGGGCCCCTTGAAGTTTTGGTCCAGTTGTATCATCCCGCGTACCGCTGTTTCGTATTCCCTGAATTCCAGTTGGTGCCGACCCTAGAGGAGTTCTCGGCCATGATAGGGATTCCAGTCAGAGAAGTCCCCCATCTTTTCTGGGATTGAAGAAATGCCTTCTGCCAGAGACATCGCCAGAGTAACCAGAATCAGATTATATGACTTCCAAGCCAACCTGACCAACAAAGGAGGAAAGCGTGAACTCCCTACTCAGTTCTTGATGGAAAAGGCTCTGTACTTCAAAAATAGAGGAAGTGAGGCTTTGTTTGAATCAACTCTAGCTTTGATGATATATGGTTTGTTTCTATTCCCAAATGCCAAGAACTTTGTGGATACGCAAGCCATTCAGCTTTTTACAGTCAACAATCCGGTCCCTACACTGCTAGCTGATGTTTACCATTCCATACAGAGATACACAAGAGGCTGTGGGCCAATTGTTTGCTGCGTAGCCCTCTTTTACAAGTGGTTCACCTCTTATCTGCCGAAGACTCCGACTTTCTGGGAGGTCAAAGACTATAAGATTTGGTCTAAAAAGCTTATGGAATTGAAACATACCGGCATCGAATGGTATGATTCAACTGAAGAAGGAATTATTATAATCCATAGCTGTAGGGATTGCCCCAATGTGCCTCTCATGGGGAGAAACGACTGTATCAATTACAACCCTGTCCTTGCGCGCCGTCAGTTGGGTCATCTGAAGGAGGGAATTCCAGATAACGAGGATATGCAGATGATGTTTTATGATGAAATAGGAGGCTTTGAAATGAAGATGCGTTTGGAGCGTGCTTGGCGCCAAATTAACAGACAACTATGGAAAGCTGAATGCCCAGTCACAAAGGCTCACTTGCAATGGTCTCATGATATTGCTCGTGAAATGATGAAGCCACATCCTCACCATGAATCACCTTCAAAGACAAAGCAGAAGATGATGGAAGAGTTAGGAGAATTGGTTCTTGCAAGAGAAGAGACGAAAGAGCGTATCAGCAAATTGATGAGAGTGATTAATGGAGGAGAGGGATCATCAACCAGTGGATTCAATCCTTAGTATTGTTGTTGTTATTTCCTTTGTTGCTAACGTTCCCTTTTGTTTTGATGTATTTCCATTTATGTACTTGGAGTATGAGGATACGCTGCTCCTGATGTAATGCTCACCAGACTCTTGAATGAAGAAGTTTATTTTGTCAAAGATCTATCGTCTATATCATTTGCAAAATTTCTTTAGTTTCTTGATAGTTTAGCCTGCATTTTCATTTACATCCTCATTTGCATCTTCATGTGCATTTCTTTCCTTGTCTTTGTCTTATGTCGCCGTGTTCTCTCCAGAATCGTCACACTGAATCCCAGACATAACTACAACACCCGGGCCCAAGCTCGATTCAGAATGTCAGAGATATATGGAGAAATGGACAGAGTCAACAATGAATTGAATGAGATACGAGGAGGGATGGGACAAATCCTCGAGGCTATTAATGTTATGAAAGCAAAGATGGACACCCAGGCCACTGTGGTCTCTGAAATCGTCACTACAACGGTAGAACCTCCTATCATCCCTATCATAACCCCCCACGTTGGGCATGCCAGGTGATTTTATCCGTGCTACAGTTCCTTTATCCACACAACAAATAGTTCCTTTGGTCAATGAGACTCTGCAAGCTATTCCTACCTATGCTCCGCCAGCAGTGCAAACGCAAGTGCATCCAGTTTTCCAAAATCACCAGCCCTACGATTATGTTGATGTGTCAGAAGAGGGAGACGATAGACACAAGAAATTAAGAGAAAGTGTTGAAACAATGCAGAGGAAGATGAAGGCGATGAAGTTGAGTAATGCATTCAGTACTGATATTAAAGACATGTGTTTGGTTTCAGATTTGGTGATCCCACCTAAGTTCAAGTTACCAAGTTTTGAGTTATACTCAGGGGCCACATGTCCCAAATCCCATCTGATCATGTACTACCGAAGAATGGCCGCACACGTATGCAATGACAAGCTGATGATCCATTATTTTTAGGACAGTTTGAAGGGGGCTGCTGCTAAGTGGTATTTAAGTCTAGACCAATCCCAGGTCCGTTGTTTCCAGGATGTGACTGATGCTTTTGTGAAACACTACAAGTACAACATGGATTTAGCCCCTGACCGTAGGCAGTTATTGAGTATGGCCCAGAACAGTACTGAGACCTTCAAAGAATATGCACAACGATGGAGAGAGACTGCTTCTCAGGTTGAACCACCATTGACAGAGAAGGAGTTAGCTGATTGGTTTGTAGACACAGTAAAGCCTGAATTATATGAGAGAATGAAAAGCAGTGTCAGTGCTAATTTCACTGATATTGTTGCCATTGGCGTGAAGGTAAAAGAAGGATTAAAGAGTGGAAAAGTGATCAGTTCTCCAAGTAGTTCAACTGGCGTCAGTACTAAGAAGTCTCCTAGTCATTCTCATAAGAAGAGAGAATGAGAAACTAATGCCGTCATGGCAGGAAAGACCCAGAGCCCTCGATGGAAGCAACCAATGCACCAGCAACAGCAGAGACCAAACTTCTCTCAGCATCTAATCTACCAGATGCAGTATGCTCAGCAACCTTACGTAGCTGCTATTACACCTACCTTTAACCACCAAGCAGCGCAGCAGGCGCCAGCTTATCAACAATGGCATAAAAACCAGAATTATCAACAACCAAGACTACAAGTTCCACAGCAGAATTCTCCCCACAAGAGGCAAGGAGGAAAGCCAGCATTTCCACCTATACCAATGTCATACACAGAGCTCTACCCTTCTTTAGTGGAGCAAGGGTTGATCTTTACTAGACCTTTGGGATACCAACCGACAAATCTATGCCTTTCTTCAACCCAAATGCGACTTGTGCTTTTCATCAAGGAGGGGCTGGTCACGACTTAGAGGGTTGTTTAGTGTTGAAGAATGTAGTGAAGGTTTTGATGGAGAAGAATATTCTTTCATTTGCTGATAATCAACCGAATGTGAAGAACAATCCCTTGCCTACCCATGGGGCTACTAATGCCATCGAAGATGAGAAGGATGAGGTATTAGTTTTGGATGTAACAAAGATCAAGACCCCTATCAAAACTTTTCATGCTAAGCTGTTTGAAGCTGGGTTAGTTAAAGTTTGCCATGATGACTGTGAAGAATGTAATGTCAGTATCAAGGGCTGCCGTTTAGTCCAAAAGGATGTTCAGTACCTGATCAATGAAGGGTTCCTACAGGTGTTCAGCAAAGAAAAGGAGAACAGAGTTGCAGCAATCGAACCTGTATTCAACCTACCAAAGACAAAAGGGCAGGTATCCGAGTCTAACACACTTAAGTCTGGTTCTGTAGTTCCTATATTTAATAAACCAGTACCAATTTTCAACAATCCTGGAACGGCCGATGCTTCCACCATTAATCATTCCAAGCAATATGACACCCGACAACCCGTTCCATTTAGGTTCAGGGGGACCAAGGCTGTGCCATGGGTCTATGAGAATATCATGAGTAGCAGAAGACGAGAAGACATGATTCCAAGGAAAGAGGTGGGAATCACTGTTGAAGACGTAGTTCCAAGGAAAGAGGTGGGAACTACTGGTGAAGATGTGACTAATATAGTTGGAACTGGAAAGATGACCCGAAGTGGAAGAGTATACACGCCTTCTTTCAAAGAAACCATACCCAGGTAAACTGTTGTCCCCACACCGTCTAGAAACAAAGGAAATGAGGTAATTTCTCAAGAAGAATACGAAGAGTTCCTAAGAATTATCAAGATGAGTGATTACAAAGTGATAGATCAGCTCCATCAGACACCATCCAAGATTTCGATCTTATCTCTGTTAGTTAATTCACCAGTTCATAGATCAGCTTTGCAGAAGGTGTTAGCCCAGGCACACGTAGCCCAAGATATAACAGCCGGACAGTTTGACCATGTTGTCGCCAACATCACAGCTTGTAACACTCTCAACTTCAGTGACGAGGAGTTACCTCGAGCAGGAAGGAATCATAATTTAGCCTTACATGTATCCGTGAAATTCCAGGAGGATACAATGGCCAGAGTTCTCGTAGATACCGGTTCATCCTTGAATGTTTTGCCAAAAAGAACTCTTGAGAAGCTGTCTTACCAAGGAGCTACAATAAGACCCACTTCTCTTGTTGTCAAAGCTTTTGATGGTTCAAGAAGATCGGTGATGGGAGAGATTGAGCTACCTATTTTGATTGGCCCTTAAGTATTCAACATCCTTTTTCAGATCTTAGATATTAACCCTGCCTACAGTTGTTTGTTGGGAAGACCTTGGATCGATGAGGCTGGTGCTGTAACCTCTACCTTACATCAGAAGATGAAGTTCGTGGCCGACGAAAAGTTAGTTATCATACATGGTGAGGAGGACCTGATGGTCAGCAATCTGTCCTCGTTTCGTTATATTGAAGCGGATGAAGATGCTTTGGAAACTTCTTTCCAGGCTCTTGAAATAGCTAATGCCGTTATGCTTGACGACAAGAAACCAATGGCCTCTGATTACCCATCTTTTGCTTCTTTCAAAAGCATTCAATCTGCTCTATGAGGAGGAGTACCTGAAGCCTGGGGCAAGATCGTCGAAGTCCCAGAAAGAGAGAAATACCAATGGTTGGGTTACAAACCAACTTTTGAGGGAAGAGCTACTTCAACAAAAGGAAGACCAAGGACCATTCAAGAAGTGTTTGTCAGTGGAGGATAGCAAGTCCATGCAATTATTGAAGAAGCTGAAGACAAAGATATCAATCGTTTGGTGTTTCGGTGTGACGCCGCTTTAAGTAACTGGGAAGCCATTGAGATACCCACTTTGTACCCTATGCCAGAGTAATTTGTTTGTTTGCTTTGATATTTTCAATTCTGCAGTCTTGCCCGAGGCTTTCAGATTATTTTGTATGGGCCACCGCTTTTAAATCTTATTAATCAATGAAGTGTTTGTTCTGTTAAAATTCCTTGTCTTTATTCCTGCTTTCGTTTTAAGAAAAATGGCAATCTTTTCAAAACTAAAAATGTCTCCTTCTTGTGTTCATGTTTGTGCATTTTTAATAAAATAAATCCCTCCATCGTGCAGAGTGATTCCCAAAGCCATCGTATTCAATGACCCTACTCTCGCTATCGACTTTGATTCGCCCATTTATCAAGCTGGAGAAGAAGAGGATTATGAGATCCCCGATGATTTGGTAGAGATGTGTGAGTATCAGTACACAGATCTCCAACCACATGAATAAAAAGTGGACGTCATCAACCTTGGCACTGAAGAAAAGAGGAAAGAGGTCAAGATTGGGGCAACACTTGGGGCAGAAATCAGACAACGGCTAGTCTTGCTTTTGGAAGAATATGTAGATGTGTTCACTTGGTCTTATCAAGACATGCCTGAATTGGATACAGATATAGTAGTTCATAAGCTACCACTCAAGCCTGAATGTCCACCCGTGAAACAGAAGCTCCGTAGAAGTAGACCTGATATGGCTCTCCAAATCAGGGATGAGGTTAAGAAGCAACTGGATGCAGGATTCTTGGCAGTTTCAAAATATCCAGAATGGGTAGCCAACATCGTGCCAGTTATGAAGAAAAATGGTAAAGTCTGAATGTGCGTAGATTACAGGGATCTCAACAAAGCTAGTCCCAAGGACGACTTTCCCCTACCACATATTGACACTCTCGTGGATAATACAGCTAAGTTTGCAGTTTTCTCCTTCATGGACGGTTTCTCCGGTTACAATCAAATCAGAATGGACCCGGCTGACATGGATAAAACTACATTTATCACCTCGTGGGGAACCTACTGTTACAAAGTTATGCCATTTGGTTTGAAGAACGCAGGGGCAACTTATCAGAGAGCTATGGTGACTTTATTCCATGACATGATCCACAAGGAAATTGAAGTATACGTGGATGACATGATTGCTAAATCCCGAAGTGAGGAGGAACATTTGGACCATCTTTCAAAGTTGTTTAAGAGACTCCGAAAGTATCAGTTGAAGTTGAATCCGGCCAAATGTACTTTTGGTGTCAGGTCAGGGAAGTTGCTCGGTTTCATCGTCAGCCAAAAGGGAATTGAAGTAGATCCTGACAAGGTACGAGCTATTCAAGAAATGCCAGCCCCACAAACTGAATCACAAGTGAGAGGATTTCTGGGTCGTTTAAACCATATATCCAGATTCACGTCCAACATGACTCCAATTTGTGAACCGATCTTCAAACTGCTTTGAAAAAACCAGACTGTAGAGTGGAATTCTGATTACCAACAAGCTTTTGAGAAGCTCAAGAACTATTTGCAAGAACCACCTATTCTGATTCCTCCTGTTCCTGGAAGACCTCTCATTATGTACATGACTGTTTTAGAGGGGTCTATGGGTTGTGTATTGGGCCAACGTGATGAAACTGGTCGCAAAGAACATGTCATTTATTACCTGAGCGAGAAGTTCGTTGGTAGTGAAAGCGGTTATTCACTACTTGAGAAAACCTGTTGTGCCTTAGCATGGGCCACCAAACATTTGAGGCAGTATTTGATATGTCACACTACTTTGTTGATCTCGAAAATGGATCTAATAAAGTATATCTTTGAGAAGCCTGCTCAAACAGGAAGACTCGCCCGCTGGCATATGCTATTGTCAGAATATGATATCCAGTATGTACCTCAGAAGGCTATTAAGGGAAGTGTATTATCAGAATACCTTGCAGATCAGCCCGTCGAAAATTATGAACCGCTCAAGTTCGATTTCGTGGATGAAGACATTATGGTAATAAAGGATAGTGAAGAGCCTGGTCCTGAGCCTGGTTATAAATGGAAGATGATGTTTGATGGTTCTTCCAATTTCAAAGGACATGGTGTAGGTGTTGTATTGATAAACCCCGATGGTGGTTATACTGCTTTCACAGCAAGGCTGGACTTTGGATGCACGGACAATATTGCTGAGTACGAAGCGTGTATTTTGGGTCTAGAAGCTGCAATTGACCTTGGAATCAATGTTCTTGAAGTTATGGATGATTCTAATTTGGTCATTTACCAATTCAAGGGTGAATGGGAAACCAAGGATGAAAAACTCATTCCCTATCGTGCTTACATTATGGATTTGATTAAGTGTTTTGATGAGATCACTTTTTGTCATGTACCTCGTACTGAAAATCACATAGCTGATTCCCTAGCCATGTTAGCCTCAATGTGGCATGTCAGGTTTCACAATGAAGCACCTCTCATCAGTATAGAGCGCAAGACCGAACCCGCTTATTTCCAGGCAGTCGAAGAAGAGGCAGATGGAAAACCTTGGTTTCATGACATCATGAATTATCTGAAGACCCAAGAGTACCCTGCCAATGCTTCCAATCTAGATAAGAAAACTTTGCGAAGATTGTCATCCAAGTTCTTTCTCAGTAACAACATGCTTTACAAGAGGAATCATGACATGGTCCTGCTAAGATGTGTTGATAAACGAGAAGCAGACCTGTTGATTCACGACATTCACGAAGGAGCCTTTGGCACTCACGTTAATGGATATGCCATGGTTAAGAAAATTTTGAGGGCTGGATATTATTGGTTAACTATGGAAGTTGATTGCATCCAATACACTAGGAAATGCCATAAGTGCCAGATCCACGCTGATAAGATGCACGTGTTCCTCTTACCTTGCTGAATGTTTTGTCATCCCCTTGGTCTTTCTCTATGCGGGGCATTGATATGATTGGAGCTATTGAGCCAAAAGCTTCTAATGGCCATCGTTTCATTTTAGTGGTCATTGATTATTTCACTAAATGGGTTGAAGCTGCTTCTTTTTCTAATGTGACCAGGCAAGTAGTTGCTCGTTTCATCAAGAATAATATCATTTGTCGTTATGGAATTCCCAGCAAGATCATCACGGACAATGGAACAAATCTGAACAACAAAACGATGAAGGAGTTATGTGACAATTTCAAGATTGAGCATCACAATTCCTCGCCTTACCGTTCCAAGATGAATGGAGCTGTCGAGGCTGCTAATAAAAACATCAAGAAGATCTTACAGAAAATGGTCAAAACTTATAAGGGTTGGCACGAGATGTTACCGTTTGCTTTGCATGGATACAGAACTTTGGTTCGAACCTCGACAGGGGCAACCCCTTTTTCTCCTGTATATGGAATGGATGCGGTCATTCCCATTGAAGTGGAAATACCATCTTTAAGAATCCTGATGGAAACTAAGCTTGACGAAGCTGAATGGGTTAGAGAGAGAGATGACCAACTGAACCTCATCGACGAGAAGCGACTGACTGCTATGTTTCATGGTCATCTGTATCAGAAAAGAGTGAAGAGGGCATTCGACAAGAAGGTCCGCGTCCAGAAATTTCGAGAAGGAGAGCTTGTACTCAAGAAGATTCTGCCATCTCAAAGGAATGCTCGTGGAAAGTGGGCGCCTAATTATGAGGGTTCATATGTGGTAAAGACTCTATTTTCAGGAGGTTCTTTATTCCTCACAACAATGGATGGTGAACAGCTCACACACCCTGTAAATGCTGACTCAGTACAAAAATATTACGCTTGAGAATTTAGGTCCTCTTGTCTGTATCAACATAGAACTCTAGAAATTTTAGTCATTAGGGAGTAGGTCATTGAATATGATGTAATCCTTTCCTTTTACCATTTTTCAATTGTAATGATCCATGGAACTTCGCTATTAGCAAGTTACCATTCTAATGAAATCAGTTTTTTTTTAGCCATTCTTTGTTTGATATTTATCATTACTCTGATATTTTCATTGTTATGCAAAATTTCACTTATTTATTAATAATGGTTTTAAAAGTGGAATGATTTTAAAACCTTTTTACTAAAAGAGGATTGGCAATACTTTCCTGATTTAAATGCTTTAACAATGGCTGACCACTAATACAAAGGATGTCTCACTGGTATCTACGCAAGATGTTTGTTGAGAAGTTGATTCCCCGGCAAATTAAGGATGTTCTCACATGTGTTTTAAGACTGACCACCTGCTCATATTTCAGTGTGACTCCTTGTGGTGGACACGGTGTTTTCTTTTTTTTTTGTTCCCGATTTTGTTGTCTCGTGTTGGAGTCGTTCCTCGCATATCATTTAGCATTCGCATCATACCATAGCATTGAGCATCTTTTGCATTTGGGCGTTTCGTTTGCACGGCTTTTGTTTTTGTTTCTTTTTTCCTCTTTGTGGGTCTTTGGTTCTTTGTCTTTGCTTTGCTTGTGTCCGGCTTCTTCACCTCTGTGCGCCAGATTTTGACCATTTGTGCAGTATTCCCCAGGAAGTCTAACCAGCAACCATTCTGTTACTCAGTCACCTCAGTTGGAAACCTAAAATTTCAGTAATTGCTGGCGTTGTAAACTCTGGTTATCGTGAGCTAGTTGTTTATATCAGGTTATCGTGAACCTCAACCTTTGGTTATCGTGAACCAGTTGTTTGTCTCTGGTTATCGTGAGCTAGTTGTTTATATCAGGTTATCGTGAACCTCAACCTCTGGTTATCGTGAACCAGTTGTTTGTCTCTAGTTATCGTGAGCCAGTTGTTTATATCAGGTTATCGTGAACCTCAACCTCTGGTTATCGTGAACCAGTTGTTTGTTTCCGGTTATCGTGAACCAGCTTTTTTATTTCAGGTTATCGTGAACCTCAACCTCTGGTTATCGTGAACCAGTTGTTTGTTTCCGGTTATCGTGAACCAGCTTTTTTATTTTAGGTTATCGTGAACCTTAACCTCTGGTTATCGTGAACCAGTTGTTTGTTTTCGGTTATCGTGAACCAGCTTTTTTATTTTAGGTTATCGTGAACCTCAACCTCTGGTTATCGTGAACCAGTTGTTTGTTTCCGGTTATCGTGAACCAGCTTTTTATTTCAGGTTATCGTGAACCTCAACCTCTGGTTATCGTGAACCAGTTGTTCATTTTCGGTTATCGTGAACCATCTGTTTATATCAGGTTATCATGAACCTGTATTGCTTAAGCTCAGATCAAATATGAACCTAAACCAAATTACAAATCCAGCTCATAATGTTTTTCCTCATAAAGCAAATTACTTATTATTCAACCAACTCTTATGAGTACCAGAGTCTATTCTTGGCTTATTAACCTTATTCTCTTTTAAACTCCAGGTGTTTTTATCTGGCGCACAGAGTTTGTCTCTGTCTTTTCTGGCTTTTCTTGAAGATCCCGTTGAACTCTTCAGTATAAGAAATCCCCAAAAAATATTTTTTTGGGTGTCTATCCTTTTATTTCAAACTGATCTCCAGTGGAGATCATGTTTTCTTTCTGGTTTCATGCCCAGTAAGATTGTGTCTTTTCCCAAGTGTCGTCCGGTCATATTTGAACCTGTCGTCCACCTCCCTGGATCTTTCCCCAGTGGAGATTACCCTGTTGTTTTCTATCCCCGGTGTTGCCTCAGGGTCTCCCCAGTGAGTCTCTTTTGTGGGTTAGCCTGTGAAGCTCATCTGTGTTTGGTAGCTCTTTGTTCTTTGGTGTCCTGTTTTGTCTGCTTTTTTTGCATTTTTCATGGCATCATATCATCATATAGTAGCATTGCATGTCTTTGCATCTAAGGGAAAATTTTTCGGTTATTTGTATTTAAATATCTTTTACCATGATTTCATGAGGATTTTCATCTCTCATGTCATCCGGTGAAGATATTTAAATAGGGGCATTTGTCGCACCCCAAATTTTACCCTTAGATTCATTGATCTCTTGCATGTCATATTAGGTCAATCATATTGCATAGCTAACCCTTTTATCAGGTTTTGTTTGTTTCATTTGTGAATCAGGTGTTATCTTAAGGAGATTCAAGAGGTGATTAATCAAGATTTTGGATGGAGCATTGAATCAAGAAAGTCTCTCATTTCAAAGAGATGTCTCTATAACCCTCTCCATGATCCTCTCCATAACCAAAATTCTACCCACCTTATCTACCCTCAATTGTCACCTTTAATTCCAAACCAATTTCAACAATTATCTATTAACCAATTTTATCAAATTTCTCCATTTGTCAATGTTAATCCTCCTAAACCATATCTATCACCATATCATTTATCAAATCCACCTATTTTTCATCTTTTATTCATTTCCTAACCATTCCTTTTATAACAAGAAAGAAAAATCAATTCCTATATTTATTCATAAGCCCACCATCAATAAGTCCATCGTGACAAAAAAAACATGTTACAAACTAGTGAAATGCATTTGCCAAAAACCAATAGGAAATGAGCAAGGAGCTTTGACTTTTCAACCTCATTTTTCTGACCAATGGAGAGGTGACGTATGGCATACCAAGAACCAAAACATCCAAAATGCTTCCCTCTCCCTTGTCGTGCTTGCGAATTTTAGAGGAGAAAAGAGAAATTCAAACACAATGGAATCAATTCGTTCAAAATCAAATCCATCATCAATCCTTTGGCGTGGTTTCTCACTTTGAATTCTCCAAAGACAATTCCCTTTTAAGCTTTCAATGGTTTAGCTCATTAAAAATGGTTCAGAGGCATTGTTAGTTTCAACATACAACCTGTCCTCCTCTGCAAATCGCTTCACGCCAATCCCAATCCTTACTTCATCTGATACCCCTCCATATGACATCAAATGAGGAGCTCTGAAGCAATATACGAAGTGGTGAATTGACCCTGCAACCTCTGAGATTTTTGGCAGCATAAGCAGCGCATTTGTCTCCAAGGAGTAGACCATTTTTGAATTCAAAAAGAGACGCTGTAACCCTAGCTTTTGACTCAGCACACCAAGTGTTTGTGCTTTGGACTCAAGCAACCCAAGCTCATTGGTTCAGCCTATAAAAGAAGCTTGCCTCTACACCTCAACTCACCAACAATTCTTGCAAACACTCAAATACTCTCTGAAGTTCCAAAGTTCGAGCAAGCAAAGTGAAAGTTGGCTTTGGATTGCTTTGGAAGGAAAAGCACTCAGCACACTTGAAGGCAGTGGACATTAATCCACTTGGTATCACATTCTTTCCCTCTTATTAAATCATGTTTATTTAATATCATATGCATCCTATTATTTTTCCCCATATGTGTCTGGCTGATGTGTGTTTGAACATATTGATTGGTTACTCATGGTAGATTTCATAAAATAGCATGATTCTGTTTAGTGATATGTTGAGGTATTGTTGGTTGCAATATAGAGCAAGCAAACAAAAAGATTTGGACGTATTTTTCTGGGAATTTATCGTGTCCACAGAGATCGGTGCTACTGAATTGCCGTTCGACAATATCAATGTTAATGAGTTTGGTTTTAAAATGGTTTAAAGCGTAAAAACAGAAAAGTAAATAAAAACATAAAAACAATTCATTCTTCAACAAGACTAACTTATCAAGCATACATATAATCCACTCGTCACAAACATAAATTTACCGACCAATTATACTCCACCTGCAATACTCGTCAAAATCATCCAGCATCACTCACAACAGTGTCCATCTCTGGCACACTGAGCTGAGAGACAACCGTATTACTCTCGTCGTCACTCTCGCGCACGACGCCTCGAAACACGGAAGACATTAAGTTCCGACACCCAAAAGATTATCATCTAAATATATCTCTAGCATCTAGACAATAGATATCCATCCCTAATCAAGATTCGTGATGTTTATCTCTAACACAACACAAATCCAAACATAAATGCAAAAAGATCAAGGAAGACATCGATAATGATTTGTAAAGCAAATTTCATATAATATTATGATCAACAAAGATACATATGTTCAAAGTAACTATACAAACACCCAACAAAGAAATTAAAAAGAGAAGAGAAAAGAGGAACCAAACATTTCTTGGTTTGTCAACACCAATCGACGAGAGATTCGACTCCGGATCATCCAAATGCAAGCTCCAATGATGTTTTCTAAGCTAATCTACAAGAAAAATGAAGTTTGATGGAGTTGGGAGCAAAAAAAACCCCAAAACCATCCCTAAAAATGTGTTTTTTACCCATATTTATTGCTGTCATCATCGCAGACCGCGCTAAGCGCGCTTTTGGGCGCTAAGCGCACCCTTATTAATGTTAAACCGCCTTAAAAGCGCGTTACCTGCAGCCATGAAAAATGTTTCGGCCATAACTTGAGAACCGTAACTCCGTTTTTCGCCCGGTTGAAAGCGTTGGAAAGCTTATTCAATTTCCTATCTAAAAATGCATAAATATCAACCAAATTGGTGATTTATATTATCCTCATTTTGAGCCTTATTCGTTGATGAGTTGCTCAAAATCGCGCGTTTGAAGCCGTGTCTTCGAATCTTTATTGCTCATGCTCCAAATACACCTCAATACCTACAAAATGAGTAGAAAACTATCAAACGGTACACAAATACTCTAAAACTTGATTATACACTAATTATACACATTTACATACAAAGTGGGGTTTATTCGAACGATTTTAACAAAAAGTATCGATAAGTGCAACAAAACTTATATACAACAATAGCTACAATTTGCACTTATCAGGTATACGCATATTTGTTGTATTAAGTTGTAATGATTGTGGTTGAACTTATACTTGTTACATGACTAACTGCTACATGATTGATTTATGCCTCTGATTTTGTTCATTGAATGGCTGCAAAATTATGAATTCTCATTGTGGTATTGTATTGACAAGTTTAGATGTTTGATTTCGTTAACAATACTTGTATGTCATATGTGCTTGGATGTTGCTGAATCTTGGTTCTTTATGCATTTCTGATAAGCTCATGAGTTTTAGAATGGATGAATCTATTTGTTACCTTTTGTTGATGGTTTAGTGTTGGACTAAAGATTGTTAAGCTACCTTTCTTAGTTTGGCACTGTTGTTCTCTTTATATGGATGATCATCTTGTATGGCCAAGCTCATAGCCACGATTTTATTGAGTTGCTGAAAATACTTGACTGTTATGCTGGTGCTTTTAAGATGATTACTTTTCTTTCTGGTTTAAGTCTTTACTCCAACTCTGTATTTGCAATACTTCACTACTTCCTTGAGATTTATGTGTTGATAACATCCAACTACTGAGCATATATATGATGAATACAACTTGCTGCTGTGATAAGTGTTTTCCAAGCATGTTTACCTTTATTCTATCAACCTTTGTTACATGATATGTCATTTGCGTACTTGCAGCCACTATGATCTGTGTTTGGTTTGAAACCTAGAATCCATGGTTTTGTATGCCCTATTATGTTTGAACTTACATTGTCCATTTGCCTTGTCATTAGTATGCTGTCAGCTTGGTATCTAATTTGTATGTAAGTTTTAAATATCAAACATGATTTGTACCTTGTTTAACATTGGTTGTTAAGCTTTTTTGAAGTGTTTGCCTTGTTGCTACATGCTGACCACCATGGAACTGTGTACTTTGTTTGCTCTGCATTACCTTAAATTAGGACCAATTCTTGATACATGTTTTATGTTTGTCCTCACATCCACTACATGCTAGCACAACAAATGTTTGTTTTACTATCCTCTACCACTGCCTGTATTTGAGTGAACTTGTTGCAATTATGCCTTAAAACCTAGTCCATATATGTATATTGTGTGATAAATGTGTTTGCATGATTGTTGCCTAATTTGGTTTTCATTAAGTCCTATGCTACTGTCTGTGCTAAGTGATACCATTTGATTGAATTAAAACTTGGTTGCTATGATATGTCCTATTCTATCTTGAATATGTATGTATGATTCATAAATGCCTTTGACCATCATATTGCTTGTGTACTTATCATTGTAATATGACTGATTTTCTTTCCTTTATCAACATGATGTGTGTAGTTGTTTTGTGTGTCTAATACTCATGTCTAGCTGTTACTTGATTTAGATGACACTATGTATGAACAACTCTATTTAGACTATTGATGTATGACAGTGCCATGTTTCCAAGATGCTATGAACCTAAGTGAACTTGCCTTGACATTACATTTAACTTGATCTGCCCTTAATCTATCTTGATACATGAATCATTCCTATGCTTGCTATTATTATGAGTGAGAGCATATTTCCTTGACACTATGTGACTTTATGTTTGATTGGTCTTTCTTGATAAGCATTTAAGTTGTATTGAGCCATCATCATTTGTCTTTGTATGTTGAACTGTAATCAGACCATGTTGAGTTTTGTGATATATACATTGTTGTTTAGTATGTGGATGTTGGATGTATGTATCAAGCTGTTTGTAGGGTTTTTAGTCTCCAATTCATTGGCTGTTTGTGTATGAATTTGTTAACTCACCTTGCTCTTGCATTGATTTGTTTGTTTACATTAAACTTATGCTTGAATCCATGCCATCATTTTTGGATTCCATGATATGTATATTGTTTATCAGTTGTGTCCAAGTTGTATCATTGCATGAAATTCCATTTGAATGTGTTGTATGTTAGCTCACTACCTTGTAATGACATGATTAAGTATGTTGCTGACTACTTGTGTTGTTGATGTTGTTACCATTCTACTTGTCCCTTGTTTTAATCATAAGAAATTGTCACCAACGGTCTTAGAATATGCTTTTACTTGGGTCTAACCTATCCTTGTTTTACCATTTGTTGTGACATGTTTGAATTGCTTCTGAACTTTGATAGAGTATCTTTGGAACCGACTGCAATGTCTTAATCTATCTTTCCATGTTCTTGCATTTTGAGCACTAACCTTGCCAACCATATGATTTTAGTCTTAAAACAACTTTGTTACTCTCCATTAAACATGCTAAGTCTTGAAGATGTTTTGATACACATGAAACTAACCTCATTGCCATGCTGATTTGGACTTACCTTCTTGTTTGTCAATTGTTTTCCAAGATTGTTTTCATTTCAGTAAACCTCCTTTAAACATGCTGTATGATTGCTGCTATGACTGTGTTGGTTTTATTGCTTTACACATTTGAAGGTTGTTACTTTGATGTATAATTTGTATAATCAAAACACTTCCTTGGTATCTAATTTATATAACAATTCATGATGTTGTGATGATAGCATTGTGTTGCTGCTTCATTTTATTTGGTTGCTGATTGATGGCATGATATAGTAGTCATTCACGAGCAACTTGTGTTTTTGGTTGGTTTGTGGTTTATTTGAAATATGCGCACACGAATAACTTATATATTCATTGAGTTAATTATATTACCGGATGTAACTGCCACCCCAGTGGCAAGCACACACTATCACACGCCCTTGTAACCCTTAGGATTGGGGTTCGAATCCCCCTCGCCCCAGTCCTTTTGCTTATTTTTCTGAATTTCGCTTCTCTTTAAATATATACTTGTGCTATCCATTATATATCAAAGGCGCGAGTTGGTTTGATTGGCATTGGTTTTTAACCTGTGAGCGAAGGGTCCTGGGTTCAATCCCTAGGAGTACCCTTTCCTTTATTTTTTTTAATACTTGGTTATACTATTTATTTTATGGTTTATGCTTAATTTCAAAATGCCATAACTTGCTTATTTTTCATCCTTTTTCTTCCATTATTTTTGCTATATTCTTCTTATTGAATCTACTTTTCAAATATAAAAAGAAATGGTTAGAAATATTTAATCTTGAGGCATTTATTCATGATAAGTTTGGAAGTACCTTTTAGGGTTTTTATTGCACTTCTTTATGCATCTTACCATGTTATCTTTATTTATCATGTTTGAATAATGTCTAATGTATGATTTTAGCTTTGCATTGATATCATAGCTTTGTTTCATCTCATTATCTTATTCATGTATTCCTGCATCATCATGTTTGAACTTTTTAACTCTTTATCTCTTAGTAATTTACAACTGTTATCTTTCCCCCCATTCCAAAGGGAGATCACTCTAAATTGACTCATGAAGTCACTAAACAACCACCCTACCTTATCCTTTTAGGTTTATCCTATTTCTTGGCCTCATGAGAGCCAATGAAATCATAACTTGGAAATAGGTTGGAGTTTTGAACTCTATGAGATTCTCATCATCATGAGAACTCACTTTCCCCCTATAACATAGACTTAGAGAGTTATCGTGAACTCTAAAATGAGCTCATACTCATTTTCCCCTTGGAACTTTGGCCATAGCCAATGGTTCCTATCCTTCACCCTAAGATCGGTGAACTACGGATACTCTGATTCCACTCCCGTAAGAATACGTAGACGCAAAGTGCGATACTTTGTCGAGTATACTTAGATACTAACCCCTAGGGTTTCAACCTTTAGCATAACACCTTTAGCAAGCGAGTAAGACATAACAAGTTAAAACAAGAGGTTCCCGTAGAGTACTACGGACGTTTAGGATGCTAATACCTTCCCTAGGCGTAACCAACCCCCGAACCTTAGATCTCCCCCCTTTAGATTTTCTTGATCTTGAACCTTTCATTTGGATAAATCAAAGTCAGTTGTGAATTTAAAGAAATGCGATGCAAGTTAATAAATAGCTTGGTATCCGATTCTCACCGCAACACTTGTTCATTGATAGATGAAAATCTAAGATCAAAGATTTGTAAAGATTTTGTCAAGACCACAAATAATCAACCAAAGACAACAACAATAGAAAATCAGAATTCAATCCACAATCGCACTGTGAACCATTCATTCGCAGAGCGAATGGTGAAAAATGGAATTTCAAGTGCCTCTGAACAGTTAAACCGCCCCAAAAATTCTCGCTACTTCGCACTGCGAAGGATTTGTTTGCAAAGTGAACACTCGCTTTGAAGTTCGCAAAGTGAACTTTAGCTCCTTTTTCTTCTGTCCAATTCTGGGACCATTCGCTGGGACCTTCGCTGGCACTCGCCTTCCCATTCGCAAAGCGAACCAACTGATGCATTCCTCATTTCTTTGACAGCTTGCACCATTTCTTGTGTCTTACCACTTTGATCAATTTATACCTTATACTGCACAATAACACACATATTACAAGCACTAAAGGTATTTTTAATGTTTAGAAGAACAACAACAATCGTTAGTAAAACGAATGAAAACATGAGAAAAGAGTGGAAAAAGTGCAAAGAAAGATATCTCATTTTTAGGTCAAATATGCACCTAACAACTCTCGCCAACTAAACTTTTACTTGTCCTCGAGCAAATCATCCCTCATGAAAACAAGAGGATTTGCTCAAGCATAAGATTCAACCATAGCAAGATAAATGCGGACAAGCACGAAAATGCGCCCAAGCAACTTTCACCACTCAATAGAATCAAACAATGACCAAGAATTAAGTTCTTAAACAAATATCATAATTGGTTCAAAGAACAACTAAGTTTTCATACATGAATCACTCTAACACTCCTCTTTAGAATAAGAATGAAGAAATTGACGCGTTTGCAACCGCGGGGAAATTTCACTCACCTGACAAACATTGCAAATAACAATCAATTCATACAACATCTAACAATCATAAATGAAAACATGGAAGCAAAAAGATCACTAAGGGCTTTAAAGGTTGTAGCTTGGTTGCGTTCACAACAAAGGGACTTTTCTAAAGGCCATTGAATCGAAATTGCCGATAAATGGTATTTACTCATTACAACTTCATTCACCAATCTCATTCCTTTACCACCAACCTTCTCAAACTTCCTTATGCACAATTATTTCACTCTATTTTTCTCATCAAACAAGCATTCTTTTTATTTTGTTTTTCACATTCATATTTACACTTTTTATTTCACGCTTGTTTGAAATTTTTCAAAAGTTGAAAGCAACCTACCATCTTCTTTTTCATTCTCCCCAACTTGAATTCAACCAACCCTCAAGTGAATGATCCTTACTTTTTAAGGCAAGGAAATCAAATTAAAACAAAGAAGGTTTCTCACAATTTGTGGCTTTTGGACCTAAGTGAAACAAGCATTCAAACAAGTTGCAAAATGAAACAAGAATACACATTTGCACAAAGCACAAAATTCTTAAATCATTCTAGCATTCTATAAAGTAGTACAATTTACCAAGCATACTTTCAACGCTCAACATCCATCCAGACTCGGTCGAAGCTTCGTTGAATACTTTTATACACAAAGCAACCAATCTAGAAGGAGCTTTCATCATTCCTGATCACACTAGAGAAAACATTAAAGGAACACAAATGCTTATAATATTAACAAATGTACAAAGCTTAAAAATATAGAAACTATGCTATGCGATTCAATATCTAAACACCGATCCCCGGCAACGGCACCATTTTGTTGGAGCTAGAATAGAAGCAAGCAAAAATATATATAAGTAACCCAATTTATTGTTCTCCACAGGGATCAGTGCGAGGGAAAGAATGCCATTCAACGGTTTCTATATTTCTAAACTTATGGTTCAAAAGTTCTGGTTTAAAGCGGAACCAAAAGCAAATACGGAAAATGTAAAGACGGAAAATATAAAGTAAAGACAGAATTATAAACGGAGCCTTGTTGGAATTGGATCTCATCAATTGATAACACGTGCATTCTTCTAATCAAGTAAACACAAATCAATCATTCTACTAATATCCTCACGTATCACTCACAACAGAAGTTATGTCTAACGCAACGTCGAGAGGCCAATTGTATCGTCTTATCAGTGATGTTTCACGCAACAAAACCAACACAGAGCTTTAAAAGCTGATACTCATGCAAGTGTTAGGCCTAAATCTATGTCTAGAGTTCAGTCCTAACAGATATTACTATAACATCCATATCAAATAAATGATTTCTTCGTATTTAAACAAGATCAAAATATGTACACACGCTTAACCCTTTTTAAATGTATTCAAATAATTTGCCCAATGAATGTGAATATCCTTCTTCATCACTATTATCACACATCCTCGCGATACTGTATCGATCCTACTCATGCTACCCATGCTACTTAATAAACACAATACAACAAAAGATAAAATGAATATCAACTCACAAAACCATGTCAAAAGCTTGTTCATTGATAGATGAAAATCTAAGATCAAAGATTTGTAAAGGTTTTGTCAAGACCACAAATAATTAATCAAAGACAACAACAATAGAAAATCATAATTCAATCCAAAAACATACATCAGAGGAAATACAATAGGTATCAAGAGATTACATCCAACACTAACAAGAAAGCAAAGATCCTACCCTTTCTCCCATGGAAATGAAGAAATATCAAGTTCTGATCCTTAACTACAAGTTTCTCTATCCAAAATTACAACAACCTCTACTAAAAAGTGTGAAAGTCCTATTTATACAATTCAGGAATTTACACGTTCGCACTGTGAACCATTCATTCGCACAGCGAATGGTGAAAAATGCCACTTCAAGTGCCTCTGAACAGTTAAACCGCCCTAGAAATTCTTGCTACTTCGCACTGCGAAGGATTTGTTCGCAAAGCGAACACTCGCTTTCAAGTTCGCAAAGTGAACTTTAGCTCCTTTTTCCTCTATCAAATTCTGGGACCATTCGCTGGGACCTTCTCCAGAGTTTACAAAGCGAACCTTCGCTGGCACTCGCCTTCCCATTCGCAAAGCGAACCAACTGATTCATTCTTTATTTCTTTGACAAATTGCACCATTTCTTGTGTCTTACCACTTTGATCAATTCATTCCTTATACTGCACAATAACACACATATTACAAGCACCAAAGGTATTTTCAATGTTAATAAGAACAACAATAATCATTAGTAAAATGAATGAAAACATGAGAAAAGAGTGGAAAAAGTGCAAAGAAAGATATGTCATTTTTAGGACAAATCTGCACCTAACAACTCTCCCCAACTAAACTTTTGCTTGTCCTCAAGCAAAGCATCCTTCATGAAAACAAGAGGATTTGCTCAAGCATAAGATTCAACCAAAGCAAGATAAATGCGGACAAGCACGAAAATGCGCACAAGCAACATTCACCACTCAATAGAATCGAACAATGACCAAGAATTAAGTTCTTAAACAAATATCATAATTGGTTCAAAGAACAAATAAGTTTTCATACTTGAATCACTCTAACACTCCTCTTCAGAATAAGAATAAAGAAATTGACGCGTTTGCAACCGCGGGGAAATTTCACTCACCCGACAAACAATGCAAATAACAATCAATTCATATAACATCTAACAATCATAAATGAAAACATGGAAGCAAAAAGATCACTAAGGGCTTTAAAGGTTGTAGCTTGGCCGCGTTCACAAAAAAGGGACATTTCTAAAGGCCATTGAATCGAAATTGCCGATAAATGGTATTTACTCATTACGACTTCATTCACCATTCTCATTCCTTTACCACCAACCTTCTCAAACTTCCTTATGCACAATTATTTCACTCTATTTTTCTCATCAAACAAGCATTATTTTTCTTTTGTTTTTCACATTCATATTTACACTTTTTCATTTCATGCTTGTTTGAAATTTTTCAAAAGTTGAAAGCAACCTACCATCTTCTTTTTCATTCTCCCCTACTTGAATTCAACCAAACCTCAAGTGAATGATCCTTACTTTTTAAGGCAAGGAAACCAAATTAAAACAATGTTCAAAGGTTCAAGAAGAAATTTTTAGAACCTCATAAAATTCAATGATGAACATACTTCAAATTATGTACATAAACAAAGTTCATCATTAAAATGAGATCTAAACTATTTAGGCTCAAAGGGGCTAACGAATTCTCACTACTCACGGGTAAGATACTTTTGGATACGGTTGTACTCAATATAAACAAATTCCTTAATCATTTCTAATGCTTCCACAAAATCACAATAATCAAAAGATAAAGCATGAATCAAACGAATTAGACAAAGTTATCAGTCATCCAAGCATTTAGTAAACAAAGGAGATTTCTCACAATTTGTGGCTTTTGGACCTAAGTGAAACAAGCATTCAAACAAGTTGCAAAATGAAACAAGAATACACATTTGCATAAAGCACAAAATTCATAAATCATTCTAGCATTCTATAAAGTCGTACAATTTACTAAGCATACTTTCAACGCTCAAAATCCATCCAGACTCGGTCGAAGCTTCATTGAATACTTTTATACACAAAGCAACCAATCTAGAAGGAGTTCTCATCATTCCTGATCACACTAGAGAATACATTAAAGGAACACAAATGCATATAATATTAACAAATGTAAAAAGCTTAAAAATATAGAAACTATTCGATGCGGTTCAATATCTAAACACCGATCCCCGGCAACGGCGCCATTTTGTTGGAGCTAGAATAGCAGCAAGCAAAAATATATAAGTAACCCAATTTATCGTTCTCCACAGGGATCAGTGCGAGGGAAAGAATGTCATTCAACGGTTTCTATATTTCTAAACTTATGGTTCAAAAGTTCTGGTTTAAAGCGGAACCAAAAGCAAAAGCGGAAAATGTAAAGACGGAAAATATAAAGTAAAGACAGAATTATAAACGGAGCCTTATTGGAATTGGATCTCATCAATTGATAACACATGCATTCTTCTAATCAAGTAAACACAAATCAGTCATTCGCCTAATATCCTCACGTATCACTCACAACAGAGGTTATGTCTAACGCAACGTCGAGAGGTCAACTGTATCGTCCTATCAGTGATGTCCCACGTAACAAAGCCAACACAGAGCTTTAAGAACTGATACTCACGCAAGTGTTAGGCCTAAATCTATGTCTAGAGTTCAGTCCTAACAAATATTACTATAACATCCATATCAAATAAATGATTTCTTCGTATTTAAACAAGATCAAAATACGTACACAGGCTTAACCCTTTTTACATGTATTCAACTAATTTGCCCAATGAATGTGAATATCCTTCTTCATCACTATTATCACGCATCCTCGCGATACCGTATCAATCCTACTCATGCTACCCATGCTACTCAATCAACACAATACAACAAAAGATAAAATGAATATCAACTCACAAAACCATGTCAAAAGCTTGTTCATTGATAGATGAAAATCTAAGATCAAAGATTTGTAAAGGTTTTGTCAAGACCACAAATAATCAACCAAAGACAACAACAATAGAAAATCAGAATTCAATCCACAAACATACGTTAGAGGAAATACAATAGATATCAAGAGATTACATCAAACACCAACAAGAAAGCAAAGATCCTACCTTTTCTCCCTTGAAAATGAAGAACTATCAAGTTCTGATCCTTAACTACAAGTTTCTCTATCCAAAATTACAATAACCTTTACTAAAAAGTGTGAAAATCCTATTTATACAATTCAGGAATTTACACGTTCGCACTGCGAACCATTCATTCGAACAGCGAATGGTGAAAAATGGCACTTCAAGTGCCTCTGAACAGTTAAACCGTCCCAGAAATTCTCGCAACTTCACACTGCGAAGGATTTGTTCGCAAAGCGAACACTCGCTTTCAAGTTCGCAAAGCGAACGTTAGCTCCATTTTCCTCTGTCCAATTCTAGGACCCTTCGCTGGGACCTTCGCTAGAGTTCGCAAAGCGAACCTTCGCTGGCACTCGCCTTCCCATTCGCAAAGTGAACCAACTGATTCATTCCTCATTTCTTTGACAGCTTGCACCATTTCTTGTGTCTTACCACTTTGATCAATTCATGCCTTATACTGCACAATAACACACATATTACAAGCACCAAAGGTATTTTCAATGTTTAGAAGAACAACAACAATCATTAGTAAAACGAATGAAAACATGAGAAGAGTGGAAAAAGTGTAAAGAAAGATATGTCATTTTTAGGTGAAATATGCACCTAACAACTCTCCCCAACTAAACCTTTGCTTGTCCTCAAGCAAAGCATCCCTCATGAAAACAAGAGGATTTGCTCAAGCATAAGATTCAACCAAAGCAAGAAAAATGCGGACAAGCACGAAAATGCGCACAAGCAACATTCACCACTCAATAGAATCAAACAATGACCAAGAATTAAGTTCTTAAACAAATATCATAATTGGTTCAAAGAACAACTAAGTTTTCATACTTGAATCACTCTAACACTCCTCTTCAGAATAAGAATGAAGAAATTGACGCGTTTGCAACCGCGGGGAAATTTTACTCACCCGACAAACAACGCAAATAACAATCAATTCATACAATATCTAACAATCATAAATAAAAACATGGAAGCAAAAAGATAACTAAGGGCTTTAAAGGTTGTAGCTTGGTCGTGTTCATAACATAGGGACATTTCTAAAGGCCATTGAATCGAAATTGCCGATAAATGGTATTTACTCATTACAAGTTCATTCACCATTCTCATTCCTTTACCACCAACCTTCTCAAACTTCCTTATGCATAATTATTTCACTCTATTTTTCTCATCAAACAAGCATTCTTTTTCTTTTGTTTTTCACATTCATATTTACACTTTTTCATTTCATGCTTGTTTGAAATTTTTCAAAAGTTGAAAGCAACCTACCATCTTCTTTTTCATTCTCCCCAAATTGAACTCAACCAAACCTCAAGTGAATGATCCTTACTTTTTAGGGAAAGGAAATCAAATTAAAACAAAGGAGGTTTCTCACAATTTGTGGCTTTTGGACCTAAGTGAAACAAGCATTCAAACAAGTTGCAAAATGAAACAAGAATACACATTTGCACAAAGCACAAAATTCTTAAATCATTCTAGCATTTGATAAAGTAGTACAATTTACCAAGCATACTTTCAATGCTCAACATCCATCCAGACTCGGTCGAAGCTTCGTTGAATACTTTTATATACAAAGCAACCAATCTAGAAGGAGTTCTCATCATTCCTGATCACACTAGAGAAAACATTAAAGGAATACAAATGCATATAATATTAACTAATGTACAAAGCTAAAAAATATAGAAACTATGCGATGCGATTCAATATCTAAACACCGATCCCCGGCAACGGTGCCATTTTGTTGGAGCTAGAATAGCAGCAAGCAATAATATATAAGTAACCCAATTATCGTTCTCCACAGCGATCAGTGTGAGGGAAAGAATGCTATTCAACGGTTTCTATATTTCTAAACTTATGGTTCAAAAGTTCTGGTTTAAAGCGGAACCAAAAGAAAATGCGAAAAATGTAAAGACGGAAAATATAAAGTAAAGACAGAATTATAAACGGAGCCTTGTTGGAATTGGATCTCATCAATTGATAACACATGCATTCTTCTAATCAAGTAAACACAAATCAATCATTCGCCTAAGATCCTCACGTATCACTCACAACAGAGGTTATGTCTAACGCAACGTCGAGAGGTCAACTGTATCGTCTTATTAGTGATGTCTCACGCAACAAAACCAACACAGAGCTTTAAGAGCTGATACTCACGCAAGTGTTAGGCCTAAATCCATGTCTAGAGTTCAGTCCTAACAGATATTACTATAACTTCCATATCAAATAAATGATTTCTTCGTATTTAAACAAAATCAAAATATGTACACACGCTTAACCCTTTTTACATGTATTCAACTAATTTGCCCAATGAATGTGAATATCCTTCTTCGTCACTATTATCATGCATCCTCGTGATACCGTATCGATACTACTCATGCTACTTAATCAACACAATACAACAAAAGATAAAATGAATATCAACTCACAAAACCATGTCAGAAGCTTGTTCATTGATAGATGAAAATCTAAGATCAAAGATTTGTAAAGGTTTTGTCAAGACCACAAATAATCAACCGAAGACAACAACAGTAGAAAATCAGAATTCAATCCACAAACATACATTAGAGGAAATACAATAGGTATAAAGAGATTACATCCAACACCAACAAGAAAGCAAAGATCCTACCTTTTCTATCTTGGAAATGAAGAAATATCAAGTTCTAATCCTTAACTACAAGTTTCTCTATCCAAAATTACAACAACCTTTACTAAAAAGTGTGAAAATCCTATTTATACAATTCAGGAATTTATACGTTCGCACTGCGAACCATTCATTCGCACAGCGAATGGTGAAAAATGGCACTTCAAGTGCCTCTGAACAGTTTAACCGCCCCAAAAATTCTCGCTACTACGCACTGCGAAGGATTTGTTCGCAAAGCGAACATTCGCTTTCAAGTTCGCAAAGCGAACTTTAGCTTCTTTTTCCTCTATCCAATTCTGGGACCATTCGCTGGGACCTTCGCCAGAGTTCACAAAGCGAACCTTCGCTGGCACTCGCATTCCCATTTGCAAAGTGAACCAACTGATGCATTCCTCATTTCTTTAACAGCTTGCACCATTTCTTGTGTCTTACCACTTTCATCAACTCATGCCTTATACTGCACAATAACACACATATTACAAGCACCAAAGGTATTTTTAATGTTTAGAAGAACAATAACAATCGTTAGTAAAACGAATGAAAACATGAGAAAAGAGTGGAAAAAGTGCAAAGAAAGATATGTCATTTTTAGGTCAAATCTGCACCTAACAACTCTCCCCAACTAAATTTTTGCTTGTCCTCGAGGAAATCATCCCTCATGAAAACAAGAGGATTTGCTCAAGCATAAGATTCAACCATAGCAAGATAAATGCGGACAAGCACGAAAATGCGCACAAGCAACTTTCACCACTCAATAGAATCGAACAATGACCAAGAATTAAGTTCTTAAACAAATATCATAATTGGTTCAAAGAACAACTAAGTTTTCATACTTGAATCACTCTAACACTCCTTTTCAGAATAAGAATGAAGAAATTGACGCGTTTGCAACCGCGGGGAAATTTCACTCACCCGACAAACAATGCAAATAACAATCAATTCATACAACATCTAACAATCATAAATGAAAACATGGAAGCAAAAAGATCACTAAGGGCTTTAAAGGTTGTAGCTTGGTTGCGTTCACAACAAAGGGAAATTTCTAAAGGCCATTGAATCGAAATTGCCGATAAATGGTATTTACTCATTACAAGTTCATTCACCATTCTCTTTCCTTTACCACCAACCTTCTCAAACTTCCTTATGCACAATTATTTCACTCTATTTTTCTCATCAAACAAGCATTCTTTTTCTTTTGTTTTTCACATTCATATTTACACTTTTCCATTTCACGCTTGTTTGAAATTTTTCAAAAGTTGAAAGCAACCTACCATCTTCTTTTTCATTCTCCCCAACTTGAATTCAACCAAACCTCAAGTGAATGATCCTTACTTTTTAAGGCAAGGAAATCAAATTAAAACAAATGAGGTTACTCACAATTTGTGGCTGTTGGACCTAAGTGAAACAAGCATTCAAACAAGTTGCAAAATGAAACAAGAATACACATTTGCACAAAACACAAAATTCTTAAATCATTATAGCATTCTATAAAGTAGTACAATTTACCAAGCATACTTTCAACGCTCAACATCCATCCAGACTCGGTCGAAGCTTCGTTGAATACTTTTATACACAAAGCAACCAATCTAGAAGGAGCTCTCATCATTCCTGATCACACTAGAGAAAACATTAAAGGAACACAAATGCATATAATATTAACAAATGTACAAAGCTTAAAAATATAGAAACTATGCGATGCGATTCAATATCTAAACACCGATCCCCGGCAACGGCGCCATTTTGTTGGAGCTAGAATAGCAGCAAGCAAAAATATATAAATAACCCAATTTATCGTTCTCCACAGCGATCAGTGCAAGCGAAAGAATGCCATTCAACGGTTTCTATATTTCTAAACTTATGGTTCAAAAGTTCTGGTTTAAAGCGGAACCAAAAGAAAATGCGGAAAATGTAAAGACGTAAAATATAAAGTAAAGACAGAATTATAAACGGAGCCTTGTTGGAATTGGATCTCATCAATTGATAACACATGCATTCTTCTAATCAAGTAAACACAAATCAATCATTCGCCTAATATCCTCACGTATCACTCACAACAGAGGTTATGTCTAACGCAACGTCGAGAGGTCAACTGTATCGTCTTATCAGTGATGTCTCACGCAACAAAACCAACACATAGCTTTAAGAGCTGATACTCACGCAAGTGTTAGGCCTAAATCTATGTCTAGAGCTCAGTCCTAACAGATATTACTATAACATCCATATCAAATAAATGATATCTTCGTATTTAAACAAGATTAAAATACGTATACACGCTTAACCCTTTTTACATGTATTCAACTAATTTGCCCAATGAATGTGAATATCCTTCTTCATCACTATTATCACGCATCCTCGCGATACCGTATCGATACTACTCATGCTACCCATGCTACTTAATCAACACAATACAACAAAAGATAAAATGAATATCAACTCACAAAACCATGTCAGAAGCTTGTTCATTGATAGATGAAAATCTAAGATCAAAGATTTGTAAAGGTTTTGTCAAGACCACAAATAATCAACCAAAGACAACAACAATAGAAAATCAGAATTCAACCCACAAACATACATTAGAGGAAATATAATAGGTATCAAGAGATTACATCCAACACCAACAAGAAAGCAAAGATCCTACATTTTCTCCCTTGGAAATGAAGAAATATCAAGTTCTGATCCTTAACTACAAGTTTCTCTATCCAAAATTACAACAACCTTTACTAAAAAGTGTGAAAATCCAATTTATACAATTCAGGAATTTATACGTTCGCACTGCGAACCATTCATTCGCACAACGAATGGTGAAAAATGGCACTTCAAGTGCCTCTGAACAGTTAAACCGCCCCAGAAATTCTCGCAACTTCGCACTGCGAAGGATTTGTTCGCAAAGAGAACACTTGCTTTCAAGTTCGCAAAGTGAACTTTAGCCCCTTTTTCCTCTGTCCAATTCTGGGACCATTCGCTGGGACCTTCGCCAGAGTTCGCAAAGCGAACCTTCGCTGGCAATCGCATTCCCATTCGAAAAGCGAACCAACTGATGCATTCCTCGTTTCTTTGACAGCTTGCACCATTTCTTGTGTCTTACCACTTTGATCAATTCATACCTTATACTGCACAATAACACACATATTACAAGAACCAAAGGTATTTTTAATGTTTAGAAGAACAACAACAATCGTTAGTAAAACGAATGAAAACATGAGAAAAGAGTGGAAAAAGTGCAAAGAAAGATATGTCATTTTTAGGTCTAATCTGCACTTAACAACTCTCCCCAACTAAACTTTTGCTTGTCCTCGAGCAAATCATCCCTCATGAAAACAAGAGGATTTGCTCAAGCATAAGATTCAACCATAGCAAGATAAATGCGGACAAGCACGAAAATGCGCACAAGCAACTTTCACCACTCAATAGAATCGAACAATGACCAAGAATTAAGTTCTTAAACAAATATCATAATTGGTTCAAAGAACAACTAAGTTTTCATACTTGAATCACTCTAACACTCCTCTTCAGAATAAGAATGAAGAATCTGACGCGTTTGCAACCGCGGGGAAATTTCACTAACCTGACAAACAATGCAAATAACAATCAATTCATACAACATCTAACAATCATAAATGAAAACATGGAAGCAAAAAGATCACTAAGGGCTTTAAAGGTTGTAACTTGGTTGTGTTCACAACAAAGGGACATTTCTAAAGGCCATTGATTCGAAATTGCCGATAAATGGTATTTACTCATTACAACTTCATTCACCATTCTCATTCCTTTACCACCAACCTTCTCAAACTTCCTTATGCACAATTATTTCACTCTATTTTTCTCATCAAACAAGCATTATTTTTCTTTTGTTTTTCACATTCATATTTACACTTTTTTATTTCACGCTTGTTTGAAATTTTTCAAAAGTTGAAAGCAACCTACCATCTTCTTTTTCATTCTCCCGAACTTGAATTCAACCAAACCTCAAATGAATGATCCTTACTTTTTAAGGCAAGGAAATCAAATTAAAACAAAGGAGGTTTCTCACAATTTATGGTTGTTGGACCTAAGTGAAACAAGCATTCAAACAAGTTGCTAAATGAAACAAGAATACACATTTGCACAAAACACAAAATTCTTAAATCATTCTAGCATTCTATAAAGTAGTACAACTTACCAAGCATACTATCAACGCTCAACATCCATCCAGACTCGGTCGAAGCTTCGTTGAATACTTTTATACACAAAGCAACCAATCTAGAAGGAGTTCTCATCATTCCTGATCACACTAGAGAAAACATTAAAGGAACACAAATGCATATAATATTAACAAATGTACAAAGCTTAAAAATATAGAAACTATGCGATGCGATTCAATATCTAAACACCGATCCCCGGTAACGGCGCCATTTTGTTGGAGCTAGAATAGCAGCAAGCAAAAATATATAAGTAACCCAATTTATCGTTCTCCACAGGGATCAGTGCGTGGGAAAGAATGCCATTCAACGGTTTCTATATTTCTAAACTTATGGTTCAAAAGTTATGGTTTAAAGCGGAACCAAAAGCAAATGCGGAAAATATAAAGTAAAGACATAATTATAAATGGAGCCTTGTTGGAATTGGATCTCATCAATTGATAACACATGCATTCTTCTAATCAAGTAAACACAAATCATTCATTCGCCTAATATCCTCACGTATCACTCACAACAGAGGTTATGTCTAACGCAACGTCGAGAGGTCAACTGTATCGTCTTATCAGTGATGTCTCACGCAACAAAACCAACACAGAGCTTTAAGAGCTGATACTCACGCAAGTGTTAGGCCTAAATCTATGTCTAGAGTTCAGTCCTAACAGATATTACTATAACATCCATATCAAATAAATGATTTCTTCGTATTTAAACAAGATCAAAATACGTACACAGGCTTAACCCTTTTTACATGTATTCAACTAATTTGCCCAATGAATGTAAATATCCTTCTTCATCACTATTATCACGCATCCTCGCAATACCGTATCGATCCTACTCATGCTACCCATGCTACTTAATCAACACAATACAACAAAAGATAAAATGAATATCAACTCACAAAACCATGTCAAAAGCTTGTTCATTGATAGATGAAAATCTAAGATCAAAAATTTGTAAAGGTTTTGTCAAGACCACAAATAATTAACCAAAGACAACAACAATAGAAAATCATAATTCAATCCACAAACATACATCAGAGGAAATACAATAGGTATCAAGAGATTACATCCAACACTAACAAGAAAGCAAAGATCCTACCCTTTCTCCCTTGGAAATGAAGAAATATCAAGTTCTGATCCTTAACTACAAGTTTCTCTATCCAAAATTACAACAACCTCTACTAAAAAGTGTGAAAATCCTATTTATACAATTCAGGAATTTACACGTTCGCACTGTGAACCATTCATTCGCACAGAGAATGGTGACAAATGGCACTTCAAGTGCCTCTGAATAGTTAAACCGCCACAGAAATTCTTGCTACTTCGCACTGCGAAGGATTTGTTCGCAAAGCGAACACTCGCTTTCAAGTTCGCAAAGCGAACTTTAGCTCCTTTTTCCTCTGTCCAATTTTGGGACCATTCGCTGGGACCTTCGCCAGAGTTCGCAAAGCGAACCTTCGCTGGCACTCGCCTTCCCATTCGCAAAGCGAACCAACTGATTCATTCTTTATTTCTTTGACAGCTTGCACCATTTCTTGTGTCTTACCACTTTGATCAATTCATGCCTTATACTGCACAATAACACACATATTACAAGCACCAAAGGTATTTTCAATGTGTAGAAGAACAACAACAATCATTAGTAAAACGAATGAAAACATGAGAAAAGAGTGGAAAAAGTGCAAAGAAAGATATGTCATTTTTAGGTCAAATCTGCACCTAACAACTCTCCCCAACTAAACTTTTGCTTGTCCTCAAGCAAAGCATCCCTCGTGAAAACAAGAGGATTTGCTCAAGCATAAGATTCAACAAAAGCAAGATAAATGCGGACAAGCACGAAAATGCGCACAAGCAACATTCACCACTCAATAGAATCGAACAATGACCAAGAATTAAGTTCTTAAACAAATATCATAATTGGTTCAAATAACAACTAAGTTTTCATACTTTAATCACTCTAACACTCTTCTTCAGAATAAGAATGAAGAAATTAACGCGTTTGCAACCGCGGGGAAATTTCACTCACCCGACAAACAATGCAAATAACAATCAATTCATACAACATCTAACAATCATAAATGAAAACATGGAAGCAAAAAGATCACTAAGGGCTTTAAAGGTTGTAGCTTGGTCGCGTTCACAACAAAGGGACATTTCTAAAGGCCATTGAATCGAAATTGCCGATAAATGGTATTTACTCATTACAACTTCATTCACCATTCTCATTCCTTTACCACCAACCTTCTCAAACTTCCTTATGCACAATTATTTCACTCTATTTTTCTCATCAAACAAGCATTATTTTTCTTTTGTTTTTCACATTCATATTTACACTTTTTCATTTCATGCTTGTTTGAAATTTTTCAAAAGTTGAAAGCAACCTACCATCTTCTTTTTCATTCTCCCCAACTTGAATTCAACCAAACCTCAAGTGAATGATCCTTACTTTTTAAGGCAAGGAAATCAAATTAAAACAATGTTCAAAGGTTCAAGAAGAAATTTTTAGAACCTCATAAAATTCAATGATGAACATACTTCAAATTATGTACATAAACAAAGTTCATCACTAAAATGAGATCTAATCTATTTAGTCTCAAAGGGGCTAACGAATTCTCACTACTCACGGGTAAGATACTTTTGGATACGGTTGTGCTCAATATAAACAATTGCCTTGATCATTTCTAATGCTTCCACAAAATCACAATAATCAAAATATAAAGCATGAATCAAACGAATTAGACAAAGTTATTAGTCATCCAAGCATTTAGTAAACAAATGAGGTTTCTCACAATTTGTGGCTTTTGGACCTAAGTGAAACAAGCATTCAAACAAGTTGCAAAATGAAACAAGAATACACATTTGCACAAAGCACAAAATTCTTAAATCATTCTAGCATTCTATAAAGCAGTACAATTTACCAAGCATACTTTCAACGCTCAACATCCATCCAGACTCGGTCGAAGCTTCATTGAATACTTTTATACACAAAGCAACCAATCTAGAAGGAGTTCTCATCATTCCTGATCACACTAGAGAAAACATTAAAGGAATACAAATGCATATAATATTAACAAATGTACAAAGCTTAAAAATATAGAAACTATGCGATGCGATTCAATATCTAAACACCGATCCCCGGCAACGGCGCCATTTTGTTGGACCTAGAATAGCAGCAAACAAAAATATATAAGTAACCCAATTTATCGTTCTCCACAGGGATCAGTGCGAGGGAAAGAATGCCATTCAACGGTTTCTATATTTCTAAACTTATGGTTCAAAAGTTCTGGTTTAAAGCGGAACCAAAAGCAAATGCGGAAAATGTAAAGACGAAAAATATAAAGTAAAGACAGAATTATAAACGGAGCCTTGTTGGAATTGGATCTCATCAATTGATAACACATGCATTCTTCTAATCAAGTAAACACAAATCAATCATTCGCCTAATATCCTCACGTATCACTCATAACAGAGGTTATGTCTAACGCAACGTCGAGAGGCCAACTGTATCGTCTTATCAGTGATGTCTCACGTAACAAAACCAACACAGAGCTTTAAGAGCTGATACTCACGCAAGTGTTAGGCCTAAATCTATGTCTAGAGTTCAGTCCTAACAGATATTACGATAACATCTATATCAAATACATGATTTCTTCATATTTAAACAAGATCAAAATACGTACACACGCTTAACCCTTTTTACATGTATTCAACTAATTTGCCCAATGAATGTGAATATCCTTCTTCATCACTATTATCACGCATCCTCGCGATAACGTATCGATCCTACTCATGCTACTTAATCAACACAATACAACAAAAGATAAAATGAATATCAACTCACAAAACCATGTCAAAAGCTTGTTCATTGATAGATGAAAATCTAAGATCAAAGATTTGTAAAGGTTTTGTCAAGACCACAAATAATCAACCAAAGACAACAACAATAGAAAATTTGAATTCAATCCACAAACACACATTAGAGGAAATACAATGGGTATCAAGAGATTACATCCAACACCAACAAGAAAGCAAAGATCCTACCTTTTCTCCCTTGGAAATGAAGAAATATCAAGTTCTGATCCTTAACTACAAGTTTTTCTATCCAAAATCACAACAAACTCTACTAAAACGTGTGAAAATCCTATTTATACAATTCAGGAATTTACACGTTCGCACTGCGAACCATTCATTCGCACAGCGAATGGTGAAAATGGAACTTCAAGTGCCTCTGAACAGTTAAACCGCCCCAGAAATTCTCGCTACTTCGCACTGCGAAGGATTTGTTCGCAAAGCGAACACTCGCTTTCAATTCTGTCCAATTCTGTCCATTCGCTAGGACCTTCTCCAGAGTTCGCAAAGCGAAGCTTCGCTAGCACTAGCCTTCCCATTTGCAAAGCGAACTAACTGATGCATTCCTCATTTCTTTGACAGCTTGCACCATTTCTTGTGTCTTACCACTTTGATCAATTCATGCCTTATACTACACAATAACACACATATTACAAGCACCAAAGGTATTTTCAATGTTTATAAGAACAACAACAATCATTAGTAAAACGAATGAAAACATGAGAAAAGAGTGGAAAAAGTGCAAAGAAAGATATGTCATTTTTAGGTAAAATCTGCACCTAACATCCTACACCTTTCACGCTGTGTGATGTTAAAGCTTTGCTATATGTGCAAGAAGCACAACTTGACAAGTTTCATCAAGAATTCGCGACCTGAAATGTTGCTGCGAATTGTCACATTCAATCTTTCAATTGTCAGAAGTATGGCCATTATGTTAGTAACTGTCCAGAAAAGAAGAAAAATCAAGAAACTGATGCAAATCTGGCGAAGCATGAAGAAGAAGAGATGTTGTTGATGGTCACAACAAAAGATGAAGAAAGATTCCAAGATCAGTGGTACTTGGACTCAGGATGCTCATCACACATGACTGGGAGGAAAGATTGGTTTGTCAACATGAAGCCCTCGTCGAAGAACACGGTGATGTTTGCAAATGACAACACTCTAGCAGCTGAAGGTGTTGGTGATGTTCTGATTATGAGGAAAGATGGCAAAAGGTCAACAATTTCCAATGTGTTGTACATTCCTGGCATGAAGAGTAATTTGCTCAGTATAGGGCAGCTAGTCGAAAAGAACTACAAAGTAGTTGTCGAAGACAAGATGATGAGATTTCTTGACGCAGGTGGTAGGTTGATCTTGAAGGCTCCAATGTCTCAGAATAGGACCTTCAAGATTGAACTCAAGGTGATGGAGCACAAGTGTCTAGCAATAACAGCCAGCAGAGATGAGTGGTTATGGTATTTTCGACTAGGCCATCTCAACTTCAATGACATCAGAGAACTGAAGAGAAGAAATATGGTTTCAGGATTACCAGAAATCGACATTCCAAGTGAAGTCTGTGAAGAGTGTGCTCAGTCAAAACAACACAAGAATAGCTTCAGCAAGGATGCAGGAAGGAAGTCGAAGGCAATTCTTGAAGTCATATACTCTGATGTATGTGGTCCAATCCAGGTGGATTCGATTGGTGGCAACAGATATTTTGTCACGTTTATAGATGATTTCAGTCGAAAGTTGTGGACTTACCTCATCAAGAAGAAAATTGATGTGATTGAGGTATTTTCCAGATTCAAATGCATGGTCGAAAGATAGAGTGGTTGAAAGTTGAAAATTCTGAGGACAGATGGTGGTGGAGAGTATGTGTCGAAAGAGTTCGATGCATTATGTGAAAAAGAATGGATTGTGCATGAGGTGGTGCCACCCTATACACCACAGTAAAATGGAGTTGCAGAACAAAAGAACAGAACCATCATGAACATGGTGAGAAGTATGTTGAATGGAAAGCATCTACCCAAAAAATTATGGGGAGAAGCAGTTTCGACAGCAACATATATTTTGAACAGATGTCCAACGAAGAAGCTTGAAGGAATCACACCAGAAAAATGTTGGTTTGGTGTCAAGCCTAGCCTCAGTCACTTGAAAGTGTTTGGATCTATAGCACATAGACATGTGCCAGATCAATTAAGAAGGAAGCTTGATGACAAGTCGAATCAGATGATCTTGATAGGATATCATTCGACTGGAGGTTACAAGTTATTCGACCCAGTGAATAAGCAGGTAGTGATCAGCAGGGACGTGATCATAGATGAGCTTAAAGAATGGGATTGGAAAGAGAAATCCAAGAAGGATTCAGTGAGAATATCTTGTGAAGAACCAGTCACTGAAGTCGAAAGAGAAGTTCGACAGGAACTAGTTGCAGATGAAGCAGGTTCAAGTAGACCTCGACGAACAAGACATATGCCTGCAAGGTTGCAAGAATATGTAATTACATCAGATGATGTGGTCGATGAAGAGGGTGAGCTGGTACATTATGCTTTCTACGCAGATGTCGAACCAGTCAATGCAGCTGAGGCATTGAAATATTCGAAGTGGGTGAAAGCAATGAATGAAGAGTTAGAGTCCATCGAAGTTAACAACACATGGTCACTTGTCGAATTGCCTCAAGGCAAGAAGGCAATTGATGTGAAGTGGGTTTACAAGGTAAAGGTGAATCCTAGAGGGGAAGTAACTCGACACAAGGCGAGACTTGTGGCGAAAGGATTTCTTCAGAAGGAAGAAATAGACTTCGATGAAGTGTTCGCACCTGTTGCTAGGATCGAAACAATCAGGTTGGTTGTTGGTCTAGCAAATATGAACAATTGGCACACATGTCAGATGGACGTGAAGTGTGCATTCCTTAATGGCCCCTTAGACGAAGAAATTTATGTCGCACAACCAGCTGGGTATGTGAAACAAGGCGAAGAAGGAAAGGTGTATAGGTTGCATAAAGCCCTGTATGGACTTATGCAAGCTCCAAGAGCTTGGAATAAGAAAATCGAAAGCTTCTTAAGGGAGAAGGAATTTGTGAAGTGTACGACTGAGCATAGAGTATATGTAAGAAGAAGCAATGGCGAATTGCTTATACTATGTCTCTATGTCGATGATTTGTTGATAACAGGGAGTTGCAAGAAGGAGATCGAAGATTTCAAACATGACCTGAGTAAGGAGTTTGAAATGTCATACTTGGGAAATCTCTCATATTTCCTTGGCATCGAATTCTGCAAGACTAGTAGAGGTTTGATGATGCACCAAAGAAGATATGCAGGCGAAATACTCAAGAGATTTGAGATGCAAGATTGCAACTCAACTTCGACTCTAGCTGAGACCAGACTGCAACTGTCGAAGGATCCAAATGAAGATGATGTTGACCCAACCCAATACAGAAGACTTATTGGGTCACTTAGATACCTTTGTCACACAAGGCCTGACTTAGCATACAGTGTGGGTATGGTAAGTAGATTCATGCAGAAGCCAAAGGTATCACACCTAACAGCGACGAAGATGATACTAAGGTATCTGAAGGGGACTCTCGACTATGGCATTTTGTTTCCTGCAGCTGATGAAGGGAAAGAATGCAAGTTAGTGGGATACACCGACTCTAGTTGGTGTAGTGATGCTGAGGATAGAAAATCCACAGCTGGATACGTGTTTATGTTAGGTGGTGCACCAGTTACTTGGAGTTCGAGAAAGGAGCCAGTAGTGGCATTATCATCATGCGAAGCAGAATATATAGCTGCTTCTCTTTGTGCATGTCAAGCAACTTGGATGGTGAACTTGGTCGAAGAGATTACAGGGAAGAGTCATGGAGCAATTACCATGAAGATCGACAGCATGTCAGCTATTAATTTGGAGAAGAATCCAATAGCTCACGGTCGAAGCAAGCACATCGAAATGAGGTTCCATTATCTTCGAGAGTAGGTAGCAGAAGGGAAGATGAATTTGGAACACTGCAGAACTGAGAATCAGATTGCAGATATCATGATGAAGGGAGTGCAGGTCGAAGCCTTCAGAAGACTAAGATCGATGATGAATGTAGATAGTTTAGACACAATGAATTAGGTGGTGTGTTAAATGTAATTCATAGTGTCGAAAATCATCCATAGTGTCTAATAGTTTAATGTCGAATTATTGAAAGTGTTTCGACAGATTCGTCTTAGATTTGATTTGATTGGATTCAGATATGATTTAGATTAGATTTGATATTTTTGGGCCTTGTAATTCTAAATCTATAAATACCTGTACTTTGTAGAATGTAAATAACACAACAAGCAGTGAAGATTATCACAGTGCTAGTAGTTGTAATCACAGTTGCAGTTCGCAAGTGATCAATATACTTTGAAATCCCATAGTTCGTGGGTAACACAATTTTTCTCCAAATATTTCTTCTCTCTCTCGTTTCTTTTCTTGCTGTTAGTTTGTTCTTCTTTCTTTGTTCTTCATTGCCATTACGTGTGTTTGTGGGCTTGTGTACAATCTTGAGATCAAGATTGAAGTGGAATTACCATAGGGTGTGGTGAATTTCCAACAGTAATCTCCATAGTAGATTCGATTCAAAGGTAATCACTTGGTACATCATGCATTTGGATAGTATGCACATGGACTGGAAATTTGAGATGATCTACATGATTTCTTCACACCAAAGCTAAATCTCCAAATTCTTGCAAAAACACAGAATTGGTGATAAATAACGATTAGATTAATAGTAAAAGACTATGTAAGGACACTAACTTACTGTTATGGACGAGATTCGTCATGAAGGTTTTCATGTAAATTGTATGTGATTAACTTTTTGAGATGTTGTGAAGTAGTGAATTGTCTACATAAATCCTCCAAGGATCCAATAAAGTTAAATGAGACACTTGGACCACTATCTAGCTCCCTCCTTGATGGTTAAGGTGAATAACCTATATTTCAAATGACCATGTACTATTTGATAATTGAGGACATTAAATTAGCAAGTGTATCAAAGTTGTCGTCAAGTAATAATATTTATAAAGATTCTTTTCCACATGAATTATGTTAAGTTTATGAAGCAATGATAAAGGAGGTTTCTTAATACACCATCCAAGTTTCTTAGGCACCACGTGAAATTTCTTTTTTGCCCCTAGTTTTCGGATGTGCACATCCGGACGCACTAATTTTTTTAAAAACGTTGATGTGTTCCGGATATGCATATCCGAAAACATTTCTGATGTGCATTTCTGGAAGGATTTCTTATTAATTCGCGTCAGACCTTCTTCCTCCCCCTCATTCTTCAGTTTTTCATTTTCCAAACTCTCTCAAACTCTCTCAAACTCTCAAATTTTCAATCCCACAAATCTCGATTTTTTCCACTCGAGTTCGGCACAGAGCAACTTCTACAACGATCAAGACACTCCAAATCCTCCGTATCTCATTTTAATCGGTAAGTTTTCAAATTTTAGAGTTTCGGAGTTATTTTTGAGTAATCGATTTAGAGTATACATTTAGGTGTAGAAATTGTTAGGTTGTATGAATAACATAGGTTAGAGACAATGTAGGTCTTGTTTTCTGCTTCAAACGGACGATCAGGGCATTAAAATGCCCTTTTGCATGGTACAGTAGCCATGGCTGCCATTTTGAACTTCAAAATACGTACCGGATGTGCAGATTCGGAAAGATTGTAATGTTAAATTTTCTGAGTGCTTCCGGATGTGCACATCCGGAAATACCCAACGTTAAAAATTTTGTGTCCTTCCGGATGTGCACATCCGGAAGACACCCAACGTTAAATATTTTGCATATTTCCAGATGTGCACATCCGAAAGACACTTGGTTTTTTTTTTAGTTTGTTTGTTTGTTTTTGTTTAATTATTTTTAAAAAATTCTAATTTATTTATTATGCTTTGCATATTAGATGGCTGGCAGAGACGATCGTATCATACATGGACGGATAACTCAGCACGCATCTGTCTGACGTGAGCGGATGTAGTCTACAACCAAGGCTTCTGGTACAGAGGGAGTTGGGGTAGCCCTTACAGCTGAGGGACATCCTACACCACATCCTACACCGCAGCCATCCACATCACAGGTTCAGGCCACTTCCACATCACAGGTACAGGTCACTCCCCATTCAGCCGCCGATTCTACATCTCGGAGGCGTCGCGTTTCTACTGGCAGTTCATCAGAGTCCTCTCCCGCACGCAGGTGTCGTCGGGAGACTCCAGCTCCATCAGATGCTCCTACTTGTTCCCCTGTTCCTATTCCTGTTCCAGAGGGTGATCACCCAGCACATGAGGGTGTTGACGCCGATGACGATTTCGATGAGCTGGGTGGTTACCCCGGGGGACCGTCTGATATGTCCCTACTCGTGGGGTACTCTTAGCATACTGCCAGATATGTCAGGCTAGGAGAGGTAACCTTTCTCGGTTTATTTATAGAATTGTTTACGTTGAAAATATTTTCATTTGTAACATTGTTTTATTTGGAAATTTTCAGGAGAAGGATTCTCAGAAGTTCTATAACCATGGGGGCAAGGTTATAGACATGCTTGAGATGCTGCCATGGGATCAGTGGTTCACGTCTGCACTTGCTACCTCTGGTCTTGGAGGTCTGTCTAGGATTGGGTATTCCCAGATCCTGTACGGTATGCTGATGGCCTTTGTTGAGAGATGGCACCCTGAGACATCCTCATTCCATCTACCGTACGGCGAGATCACGATCACACTCGATGACATCTTGTGCCTTTTACATCTACCGATCACGGGTACCCTTCTCTGTCACGGTAGGATGTCGAAGGTGGACGCGATAGAGATGCTGATTGTAGAGCTTAGGGCTAGCCCAAATGAGGCACTTGCGGAGGTGACCCAATTGAGGGGCATACACGTCCGGTTCTCCTTTCTGATACGCAGATTTGGTGAGGAGCTTGACGAGGCACGACAGGCAAAAGGGAATGCAGCTGAGGTGGAGATCCACAGGCAGCGTGCCCTGAGATGCTACTACTTGTTTTTGCTCGGCACACAGGTGTTTGTGGACACCAGCGTCTATTATGTTGATGTCGTCTACCTCAGGTACCTTTTGGATCAGACAGAGATCCATATGTATAACTAGGGGGCGGCTGCGCTAGCATACACCTATGCTAGGCTCTCCGATGGTTGCCTCTGGGCATCCAAGACTGTGGCAGGAAGTTATGCGCTATACGTGGTAACAATCTAATATTCTAAGTGATTTTTTTCATTTCTTTTCTTTCTATATTCATTATAATGTTTGACACCCATGTTATGTTTTCCATTTCAGGCGTGGATTTTACAGCACTTTCCCAATATTACTGGTTGAGGGAGTGTCGATGGGTACACTAAGGATATGCCACGTGCTGCTGCATTTCTCCTGCTCAGAGGGAACCAGGTGCCCGACCCCTACAGAGTGTATCTTGATCGAATGACTGCTGAGGACGTTTTGTATCACCCCTATGCCGATCACCGTGTGACGCGCCCGTTCGATGAGGTTTCGCTGTTCTCATGATGGTTGGCATGTAGTTCGACCATTACTGCTCGATACCTGCCGGAGCGCGTCTTGCGTCAGTTTGGTTACACGCAGACAATTCCCAGGATGCCTCATGAGTCTGCTCCTCTAGGCTTGACCCGCAGGCAGATATATGAGATATATGCTGACTTCCAGTCCCACTTGGTACCGAAAGAGGCTCGGCCGACTAGAGCGGAGAGAGACTGGAGCGTTGCTGCCGGGTACATCGTGTGGTTCTACACCGTCTCACACCCATGCATGATGCCCACTGCTGAGGGATCGCCACTCAGACCTGCTCATCAGGAGATATTATAGGAGCGACAGTCTCAGCTGCACCATACTCAGGATGTCCTACCTCGCTGTCGTCAGATAGAGCAGATAGCGTTGCAGGCCATTGTGGATGGTCACCTCCCTGAGAGCTCTGGTGCCAGACTTGCCGTGGATAGGATTATTGAGATTGCTCGGGGGACACTTCAGTACCGCAGACATCGAGCCAGGATTGCGGGTAGGGGCAGAGGAGCAGGGGAGCCAGGAGAGATCCTTCGCCATACGCAGTAGTTTTTTGTTTGATGTATTCTATTTATATTACATATATGTACTGTATTTTGACAGAAGTTTATTATGTATTTATATCATTTTATTTTATATATGGATGTTGTCGAATGTATATTAAGTTGCGACGATATATTAACATATGCGACCAACCAACAAAACCGATTTAAAAAAAAAAATAAAGTTCTGCTGTTTTTCGGATCTGCATATCAGGAATGTTTCCGGATGTGTACTTCCGGAAGGCATCAATGTTTTTTAAAAAATTGATGCGTCCAAATGCGCGCATCTGAAATCAGAGGGTAAAAACAAAAATTTGGATGATATCTAAGAAACATGGGTGGTGTGATAAAAAATTCTCATGATAAATTCACTTGGTTTTGATAAAAGATAAAGGGTAATAAGGAGGGGAACGCATAACGTAAGGTTGAAAGTAGAGAACAGTGCACATAAAAATGAAACTTTAAGAAAAATATAAATATCAATAATTTCGTTGTGTGGATCTGAAGCAGAAATGATGCTTAATTGAAGATTTGTTGTTTCATTTTGTATAAATCTTCATTATCTCATTTCTTAGGAGATTGCACTATTTTTTGTCCGGTTCTCTTCAAAATAAGTACTATACTCTCTTTCGTTTGTAAGTATTTAGAGTGTTTACACTTGTGCTGTTTTTATTGTTTATGAACAGTTTCTTTTGATTCCAATTTAGTGTGTGGAGGTGTGCCACCGCCACCTCACGTTTCACACCCTTTTGCCGTGAATTTTTAGAAGCTACAAATACTAACTTTTACCTGCCTCGCATTTAAACCGTGGTTTTTCCATAATTCCAAATATAGGCTTAGGCTTCTAATTTTGATTTGAGAAATTTGGTTTTCTTAAAATTAAACTTTAGTTCTTTGAACACAAAGACATATTGCTTGAGATCCTTGATTGATTCAAAATTGTCAAAATGTAAAGAGACACTCAAAGATCATCAAATCATATTCATATGATGTCTTTGGTAAAAAAAAATGGAGGATAGTCGTTAAGCTTATCTTCAATGTTGGATAGTTGATAAGTTAGTTGACAGTGGCTAAATCAGTTAATTGATTTGATCATATATTAGATAAATAGAGAATAAATAGAGTTGTTTTAATTTTAAATACATGATAATATTATTATATGTATAGATTCTTATGCACTTGCAATATTTTATATATTAGAACACCTACATGTTTTTATCTCAAATTTGATGCTAAGTGGTCAAGTTAGGGGGCAATGTAGATCTCTTCCCCTTCACTAGAGAGTTTGTATCAAGAAAATAAACTCCATTACTCAAGTCTCTCACATACCCTTCTTGTGTTACTCTCATTGGGTAAGTAACAAGGTGCACACCTTCCATGTCTACAATTTCTTCACTGCTGTAGATTTCCCACATTTGATCTCCAATGGAACACATCCTCTTCACACATTCCAAATTTTCTGGCTCCAAGAACAATTCATTGAAACTATTTGTGTGCTCATACCATAGTGACATTCTGTATGCATGAACATCACCAAGGTTCTTTTGTTTCATAACTTCATCTTGAGATTGGAAGCATCCTATGGCAATCTCAGTGTCCCTTTTCCCATCCATGGATCTTTGATTCATATTAGCTGAACCTAGTAGTATGTACATGTCATCCACTGGTGACATACATACATACATGCAACAAAACAAGACTTATCAAACAAAAACAATCATATAATAGTTGATAAATTCTAAAAGAATAGTAGTAGTACCTATCATGAGCTTGGAATGTACATTAACCATGAATCTTCTATTCTTTTGTGCATGCCAGTATTGTGTTTTAGGATGGGGAGAATCCAGTGGAAGATACTCCCCTTTTCCCTTATGCTCTCTATTTGCAAGACAAAAGAAATTCAAATAGTCTCTTGGATGTCCTATTTCACCACTTTCTTTTATTGCTTCACCAATCAACCTATACATCATTGTCAAAGTTTCTCTAGTCCAATGCAATATATCTTGAACATATTCACTCTCAGGCACTCCTTCTGGCCACATTGGAATAACTATATACACTGCAAATCTCTCCTTTGCTTTGATCTTACTTACCACTTTTAATGCAATTTCGATTGGAATTAGATTCGTACAACCACAATGCTTATCTTTTCCCCACCATTGGCATCCACCAATGAAGTACTGGTTTTCAATGTATATAAACCTCTCAGCATGCCTAATTGCTTCAACATAAGCGTCGTGGATACTCTTCTCCGCAGTGAAATTTCCACAGAAATCGCCAACAGAAGCATGATCAATCGACCTATAAACTTGAACTTTCCAATTACTTTCTATCGAAGTGTTTGAGTTTCTTCGAGGCATGAAATTTACCAAGGTGCTAGTAGGGACTAGAAAAGAAGGATCACATTGCTTAGTCCATCTTTGCTCAAAATTTGTTAACACATCCCAAGCAGCTTCGCCGATAACACAAGTATGAGCATCATGCCAAGGAACTCTTGGTCCTCCTTTGTTAAGGCAAGCGCCTTCAATGTTTGGTTGGTAAAAGTCATAACAATGTGATTCCTTAATGAGTGTTTGGAACAATGAATGTTGTTCCGTATCATATCTACCCTCACACAAATCTAAACCACCAACAAAACTCATAATTTCTCTATCGCTAACCGATTTAGCCACTTTTATGTCAACCGTTATAGTTTTCTGATTGTGAGCAAATAGTGTTGGAAACTTGTGGTGTAATCTAGGACACTTTTTGCATATAACTTTTGTATGATTGAAATAAGCAAGAGCATCCTCATCATGTGTGTTCATCACACCTTTGTTCTTAATTACGGGCAAAGATGTTTCATCCTCCCAAAGCATAACTCTCACAGCCACTCCTTCATCTGCCTTCTTTTTCAACAGCTCGCCTAAACTCATTCCTCTTGCATGTTGGATTTTTGTATGAGGATCTCTTACCTGTCCAATATGCACAGACACAAACAATGTATGTAGATGTATAAAAAACAAGAACAAATCAATGCATAACATGTATAAGTGGGATGTCGCAGAATTGCAATTAGATGTCCCCTACCAAATGAGCTGGCTTAATTGGACAAGTCTTTTGAATCATTTTAACTCTCCGAAAAATGAATCCAAACATGTATTTAGTATATTGTCACAAAAAGTATATTTACCAAAACTATCTTGGGATTGAGGGACCAAGCTGCAATATAAACTATATACTTTGCATCTTCAATGGCTTTATAGACATCCTCCCATAGGTTGTTTGGAGTACCACATGGATCAAAGGGAGGTTGAAAGGTAGGAGAATGATGAGCATCATGATAAAGTTTGACTTGACAATTAGACCTTTGTGGAAATTTTGCATCCTTTAGCCCTTGAAATTCCTCATTGCTTAGTACTTTTGCCAAACTCTCTTCCAATTTTGCAGGCTTGAACCATAATATAAACTTCAATTTAAGTTTCGGGTTTGGTTTTTCATTTTCCGCGAGGAGAGGGAAGAATCCGTTGATTAAGCTTCCTTCGTTTAAAAGTTGTTGGGGTTTGATACTGTATTTTCCTAACTTGGAATTTGATGTTTTCAAAGTAATGGTGATAACTGAATCTGCTGGATGAGCACATTGAATATGAAAGGTTTGGTTCCAAACACGGCTTCTTTCTCGGCTCGTTTTCGCAACTTTCTTGTTGTCTATCTTGATGGTCACATATGCAGGCTTTCCATTTGTACATATGCACTGCAAAAAAGAAGAGAAAAATTCATGCAATGTTATGAGTTTAGGATTTCACTACAAAACTTTCAAAGTATAGCTACATATAATCATAGGAGTTGGGGTCTACATGGTTCTAATCTCACATAACCAAGTCGAAAATCTACAATTTTGTTACACTTGAATCATATCTATTATCAATAGATACAGGTACGGTATTCAGTACGAATACAGATACTGGTACTACCTGTACGAAATACGACATTTCAAAAAAATTACGGCACAAAATATGGCATTCTTAAAAAGTTTACGGATATGTCAATAAAATATAAAAATTAGAGAAAAATAAAGTATCACGAGTATGACACGTATCAGTCCATAGTACTCGTACTCAAATCATACTCACGTTGAAGAGGGGAAATGGTGTGTAAGGTGAGGCCTTAAAGATGGTAGCTTCAATTGTTCCATGAAGGAGTCTAGGCATTTCCTCCATTTATTTCCTTTAATAAAACTCTTAAATTTGGTGTCAATTTACCATTATCAATTACTGACACATATATATAATTTACTAGTTGAAGAAGAAAAATGAAATGGAAGCTTGGAATGCAATTGAAAGTTAGCAACTTGAGAAGACTTGTATAACTTGGAACTCACATAGAGACACAATCCAACCTTCAAGTATTTGCCATTACAAGTTTTACCTTGAAGCTAAGTTTTTTAAGCCTAAATTACAATTTGAATTTACCGTAAAAATACTTGGGACATTAATATTGGGTACATTATTACATCAAATCATGGTTAATTAACCAATTGCTGATTTATTAGAACAGAAAAAAAATTATTTTATAATTAAGCAAAATCGATATTTGGATTAACATTTTTATACAGTGACAAATGACATTTGGGTAGTAGGTGAGTGCCTTAGGGGATCAACAATGTAGTGTAGCAATTTAGAACTATAAGCATGTTTATGTTTGATATTAATGTGGATTTGCCATAATCATAATAAAGTATACTATATATTTTTGGCAAAATCAGGGTAACGGCACTAATTTCAGAAAAACCCTTATGATATCAAATATACTATACTACTATGAAAGTCTTTTAAGTAAATTAATCAAATCACTTGAAATTATTTCTAATATACTATAGATCAGATTTAAGTCTTATAATTTTGAATCGATTTGAGTTTTGGAAAGCTTAATTGCACTGAGTCTATTCTCATCAAGAAGGTGGGGGATTAAGCATATACTCTCACTTACCTTGACCTTCCCATAAGCTATCAAAGTAATCTTTAGAAATAGATGTCCGAAGTGTCCGTGTTCGACACTTGTATGACACTGGTGTAATACGTGTCAAAAAAATCAGACATGTATTAGAAAAGTCAAACAAAAATTTCAAACAATTATTTTTCTCTCTGTTTTGACACTCTTTAAATCGATTATAGACGCTCATATGCTATCCAACAACACGTGTCAAACAATTCAGACAAGTGTTTTTAAATAAATATTATTTTCTTCGTTTCAACACACATTATATATTTTTTAGACAAATGCCACACACATGTTACAATAAAAAATTAAATTAAAATATTTTTAATTCTTTTAATAATAGATAAATAAATGAAACTCAAATATATATATATATATATATATATTATCGGTGTCGGAATTTTCATATCGTGTTCTGGTTAGGTATGTGTTTCATATCCTACCAGCATACCTAGAGTCATGATCTATTGTCACTACTATGTGTAGAGTAGTTAGTTGGAAAGTATGGGATTATTCAAGAGATGAAATAAAGCAAAGATGAGTTCTTGCATCCCCCTTCCAACACAATACTACTTCTACTCTCTATAGTTTACAAACACAACAAATACTAAAAACCACAACATGGTTAGACATGAAACATGGATGATTATAAGTACAATATGAGCAGAGGTCATTTCATGTTCTCAAAACATTTAAAATGTCCATTATTGAGGAATTGGAAATAGGATACTTTTTCATCAACATTTAAAGTATTAGGCGGTTTCTTAATGCACCACTCAAGTTTCTTAGGCACCACGTGAAATTATTTTTTTGCCCCCTGATTCCAGATGTGCACATCCGGACGCACCGTATCCTTAAAAAATAAGAAGTTGTTCCGGATGTGCATATCCGGAAGATCTCCGGATCTGTATATTCGGAAAAAAAAAGCTGATATATTTGAAGCTGCATGATCACTTCCCCCTTCCTATTCTCAACATTTCTCCTACTACACGCACTCTCACCAACTCAAAAAACCCTACTTCATCAATCTCATTTCTCACTCAAAAAGTTCAAGTTTTTGGTGCAACAAATCAAAGGGAGCAATGAAATACTGAATTCTAGGTAAACATTCAACTTCATCCACTACATTGCTCACATTATCAATCTACATTTTTTAAAAAACAAGTTACGCTGCTTCCGGATCTGCACATCCGGAACGAGAGCATGAACATTTCCGGATGTGCACATCCGGAAAAATTCCTGAAGCTAATTAATTTAAATTTTCAGCATTTTTGAATATATTTTATTTATACATATTAATTATTCTATTCTTGTTTATAAATAGATATGGTGTTCCCCGATAACATGGCAAAAGAATTAGTTGCGCCGATTTCCCCGAAAGATGAATGAATGCTCGTAAAGTCGGTTGATGTCGGCGGTGACTTTAACAACAAGCAAGACTTTGATGATTGTGAAAGCATGATCGTATACATTCGTAGGACGACTATTGAGCTTGGCTTCGGTGTAAATATCGGGATATCGGATAATGGGTCGGATAGAAGAAAAGCTTTTGTAATTTTGGGTTGCGAAAGAAGCTGCAAATATCAAGTACCTTTACGGAAGTTAAAGAAAGACGAGACCGGTACTAGAAGATGTGAGTGCCCTTTTAAGATTGGTGGTTACATGTTAGTTTCCAAGAAATGGAGATTTACCGTTCGTTGTGGTATACATACCACGAAATGTGCTCAAAGCTTCAAGACCATCCAATTGTATGTCGGCTAAAGGCGGAAGAGAAGACATGTATAGCCGACATGACCTTGAACCTTGTCCAACCGAAGAATATACTTGCGATGTTGAAACGGAAAGAACCCGAAAATGTTGCAAACATAAAGCAAGTGTATAACATTCGGTATCAAACGAACAAGGCAATTAGGGGAGATAGGAGTGAGATGCAATAATTGTTGAAAATGTTGGAGGACAACGATTACGTGTCTCGGCACAGATATCGCGATGATGGAATTACGGTCTGAGATATTTTTTGGACTCATCCGGATTCCATCAAGTTGTTCAACACGTTCTCGACAGTGCTCATTCTCGATAGCACCTACAAGACAAACAAGTATCGTCTTCCATTGTTTGAGATGGTTGGCGTTACGTCTACAGATAAGACATATGCCGTCGGCTTTGCCTTTTTGGAGTGTGAGAAAGAGGACAATTTCACGTGGGCGTTGGAGACGTGTCGGTCACTTTTGAAGAAACATGTTCAAATGCCAAAAGCAATTGTTACGGACCGCGACAACGCCTTAATGAATGCGGTTGCAAAGGTCTTTCCTTCTTCCAATGCACTACTTTGTCGATTTCACATAACAAAGAATGTGCGAAGTCGGGTCAAGACCGCGGTGGGTGCGAAACAAGTGGAGTCGGAAGACGAAAAAGCGGTCAGGCCGGGTGTCATTGTAGAGAAAATTATGGATGCATGGACTCATGTTTTAAATTTTTCCACAACGGAATTATATGCCGATTCGGTCATTAAATTCCGAAAAGTGTGTGAACGGTACCCCCGCTTTGTTGAAATATGTTGAATCCACCATTCTTGATCAAGTGAAAGAAAAGATTGTTTGTGCGTGGACCGATAACGTACGACATCTTGGAAACACTACCACCAATAGAGTTGAGTCGGCACATGCCACTTTGAAGAATTGGTTGGGGAATAGCAGGGGGGGTTTATGTCGGGATTGGGACTCCGTGCATCTAATGATCAAAAACCAACACAATGAGATACAAACCACTTTCGGTCGAAGCAAGACGGTTTTGGAACATCGGTTTAAAGGTAACTTCCTCTACTCTCAATTGATCGGCAACATGTCTCGGGCAGGATTGGGCTATATTTTTCACGAGGCCAACTCAACAACTCGGTCTCCTTCGTATTATGAGCACGTTGACCAAATCTTTCCAGACTATCCGACTCCTAAATCTCTACAAAGTATCATGAAAGGAGCTCGTATTTCCAAACCGGCTCTGACACCGATTCCATGAGTTCTGACTCCGACTCCAACTACACGTATGATTTCCTTTATTGACGAGATGTCAGTTTTTATGCACAATCATATCGACGGTATAATCGATGTTGTAGGGGATGGTAATTGCGGTTACCGAGTCGTGTCGGCACTACTCGGTAAAGGAGAGGAAGGCCATGCACTTATACGTCATCAACTTATCCTAGAGTTGGAGACGCATAAAGAAGCATACTTGCGTCTCTATGAAAATCAAGAAAATTACAACAAGGTTCAAAAGTCACTTGTTCCGTGGTTGAGTGGTCCGACACCGATATCGAAATGGATGAGCTTCCCCGAGATGGGTCATCTTATAGCATGCGCCTACGATATGGTGTGTATCGACTTGACGAGATACAGATTTTTGGAAACCTTTTTTCCACTCCACACCGCACCTCCGTCGAATCCAATTGATCGCATCATGTGTATTGGATGGCTTGCTAAATCAAGATATTTCGTACAAGTTATCTTGAAACCCGGATGTCCGATGCCACTTAAATCACCGCAATGGGCGACGCATGCAACCGCAATTGCCGAGTCTTGGCCGGATAGTTTTGTCGAAAGGATGCTTGAATTCGAAAGATTGCACGCAATTGAAAAGGCATCAAATGCGGAAAAATCGAAAGTTCTAGCTCCAATAGATTTAGAAGGAGAATTTTGTTTTAACTCTTTTGTATAATCATACGACACAATGTACATTACTGAAGTGAAATATATTGTATTTTTATCCATATGTCTTTTTAATACACTTACGAATTTTATTGCAGTGAAAGTATTCCAAGTGTCTGCATAAGCTGTTCAATTCTGTTTTAAAATTGTATCAGTAAAACATTCTGATTTGCAGATCCGGACAATTTCTGGATTCGCACATCCAGAACCAATATTTGTAGGATTTGTCCGGATCTGCACATCCGGAACAAATTTAGGCAGATATAACTTTACCCTAACTTTTCTATATATTAGGAGTTTCATTTGATATCATTCACACAAACACTAAATGTCTCAATTGTATGATATCAAGATCCATTGGTATGTCGCAATTGTCTCCTACACCGACGGCAAAACACGCGGTCGCAAGTATAAGTTAACGAGGAACACCTCCATCGGTGAGATCATTGACGACATCGAACATCTCCTACCTTACGGAGACAAACGGAAGGCTACGAAGCTTCAGTATCGTTCACCTTCCGTTGATAACGAAGGGAACGTCGCTTACAGCCTTGTTGAGCTCATGAATCAAGAGGATGTTAGAGCGATGTGGCGAACTTTTTTGGGCTACGAAGAACGATTCCCGCTCGAGTTCGAGGCGACCGTCAAAATCCGAAGAACGGTCGATGACATCTTAGAGATGTGCAAGCGTCCACCGGACTATTGAACTTGTAATATTTAAATTTTTGTCGATGTCATGGCGATTTTCTCAATGTAATCCCGATTTTATTTTATGAATGTGAGAAACATTGTTGGATTTTTGGTGTTCTGCATCAGGTTTTATTCTGGATTTGCAAATACGAACGTTTACTGGATGTGCACATCCGGTAAAAATTGAAAATTTTTAAAACCACGGTGCGTCTGAATTTGCACATCCGAAACGCAGGGATATTTTCATCCGCGCGCTAGGTGCCTAAGAAGGCTAGATGGTGTGTTAAGAAATCTCCAAGTATTATTACACAACCATAAAATTTCTCAAAATTAACTAAAGTAGTTTAACTATTGACTATGAAACACGACAACATCAACACTTACATGTATCGGTGTTAGATATTAGACATGCTTTTATTCAAAAATGTGTATCTAAGTATTAGATTTGCCCACTCATGAAATAGTTTGAACATTATAACCAAGGAAGAAGCAACACCAGCCACCTTCCAAATTTGACAACAAAACGTATACTATGTTATGAATGTCTTCACTCATTTGGAAAACAACATATCAAACATCTACCTATCTAACTCACAAAAAGACATGCAAATCCAACAGCAAAAATCAAATTACAAACCCAAATTATTACCATCCACATGACCACATCCCATCATCCCAAATCCATAATCCATAATAATACACTCGTCACAAAACTAAAAAATATATAAAACATAAACAAACTCACAAAATCGTAGGACCCAATTGCTCCTATAATTATCAATCTCTACTAAGTATTAACCATTTCATTCTTCATCCAATTCTTTCATAGGCTGTTTTGTTTCCAACACCATGACAACAACCTATGGCACAATCCCAACCTCACCAACACCACCAAAACTCCAATACATAACACGCGGAAAACAAAGAATCAAAGCCGGCTTAGGAACTCGTCGACCATGGAAAACCATGTTCGATATCCGGTCACTCGGTATTCCCGCCCGCAGCGCACCAGAAGCAATTTCACGTATTCGTGACAACATCTCGTACTTTCGCATGAACTACACTATGGTCATGCTTTTGATTTTGTTTCTGAGCCTTTTATGGCACCCTTACTCCCTCATTGTTTTCGTTCTTCTAATGGCTGCGTGGTTGTTCCTCTACTTTCTTCGAGATCAGCCGGTGATTATATGGGGCAGACTTGTTGATGATCGACTTGTGGTTGTTGTTATGTCGTTTGTTACGGTGGCGCTGTTGCTTCTTACACACGCTACTGTGAATATTGTTGTCGCGGTTAGTGTTGCGGTTGTGGTTGTGGTGGTGCATGCGGTGTTTAGGAGGACTGAGGATTTGTTCTTTGAGGAGGAAGAACAAGTTATTGTTTCTGTTGCTTCTTGATTCTGTTTTCTTAACGATTGAATTAATCTTTTGCACTTGTTTTAATCTTCATTTTTGTTGTATGTGGATTAAGTGAAATAAAAACAGTTGTTGCATTTTTAAAATAGGTTAACTTATATTCATATGGAGTAAAATGATTTTACATGGTAAATCAATATTAATAGTTATATTAAAAAAAAAAAGAAATGAACTAGTAAAATAATTTTATACTATTCTAATAAATACTGATATTTTAAAAATATTTGGATGATTTAGCATATTGGTAACATTTTATTTGATGATCATATAAAATTTCAACTATGCATGTCTATTAAACTTTTATTAATAACTAGATTAAAATTCGCGCGATGTACGGTTGTAAATTATTATTTTTTTATTAAATTTGTAATTATGTTAAGAATAATTTTTTAAATAAATATGATTGATAATTTTATATCATTAATAATTTATTATGAGTTATAATTTGAGACTTATTGAATTAAATAATTTTGAAAAATTAAACAATTTAATAAGATATCACTTATGATTTATATAATTTTTTTAAATTTTGATTCTCTTGTCTTTTTTGGTAATTATCCCTTTTTAAGATATTAAATTTGTTATTAGTCCTAAATAAAGTTTAAATTTTATTTTTAATTATTATCAAATAAAACTTTCAAAAGTTTTTTAAATTTATATCTATATTGTCAAACATTAGTAATATATGATCAATAAAAGAGTTTTAAATGCTAATTAATTGATTAATTTAGTTAAAAAAATAATTATTTTAATTTGTTAGGAATGATATTGTAAAATGCTTATGTGATTTTGTTGTTGATATTAATTAAAATATGAGAGATATTTAGAAAATACTATATTTGTTTTTTATTATATTCATTGAGATTATTAGTATAAAAAATAATTGAGTAAACTTTAAATTATGAGTTTAATGGTAGTGCACTATAAGTGTAAAAAAATATTACACATACATTCAATTAAAATATTTTAAAGTGCTAAATCATATAAGTAATTTAAAATTTTCTGGTAGATTTGGCGGAATACATGATTATCATTGGCTGATAGTGTAAAAATAATTTGCATTGTCAGTGCATCATCCTTTTTCTCTTAAACTATATTTTCTTATATGTGAAAAATCAAGAATTTTATTGTTTGTCTTTGGTTTATTTGTTCGACATAATACGAAGAAGGTGAACACTTCGGTACCCTTAGATTTAGTTGGGTACCGATACCCTCATCCAATAAGAATTTGTAGAATAGAAAAAATTTTAAAAAAACTATTTTAGAGACATTTTATTTTTATGTTATTTTTCTAAAAAGAATTATCTTAATTTCTTAATAATAATATTAAAAAAAAAACTAATGTGATTTTATTATTGATATGAGTTGAAATATTAGAATTCTTATTTTAGACATTATTACTTAAGAAAAAAATTATGTAAACTATAAATCAGTTTTGATAAATTTTGTATTCTTATATGTGAGAAATAAAAAATATTGTTATTTGTTTTTAATTTATTTGTTCAAAAAAATATATAGAATAAAAATAAAATTAAAAATATATATCAAAATTTATTTTCTTTAATTTTTATAATTAAAAAATAATTGCAAAAATATGATATTATATAAGTTTTATGAAAATAATATGTATTGACGTTAGTAAGTGTTAATGTTTTTTTTTTTGTGTTTGTTGGGATTTGAACTCGTAATCTCTAAAAGATTATGTGATTGTGTTTTTTGAAAAGTGAAGATGAAATTTGGAATGTGCTACATAGGAATAATGGTGATGCGGCACAAATTATATTGAAGTGTCAACATGATAGTGTGTGCTTCTGATTTAATATATTACTAGATTAAGACCCGCGCGTTGCGCGGGATTGGAGATGAGCTATTTAATTAATATTAAATAAAATAAATTTTAATATTATTTATTATAAAGTTTCAGTAATTTAGACAATAAAATTAGGAGAGCTAAAAAAGTAAATTGTAAAATTTTAAGTGAAAATGTAAATAAGTCTGAAAAATTCCACAAGATTCCAATTTTATTGTGATTTAATTTAAATGTGAGATTTGAAATAAGTAATATAATTGAAAATGTGAAATAAATTAGATAAGTAAAAATGTTGAATTATGAAATTGTAAAATAAGTTTAAAAAAATTCTAATCAATTAATTTATTATTTCATGTCTTTTTTTTTGTCTTTGTCATCCAATAGAGTCATCTCTAAAAGTTTATGTCGGAACTGCATAGTAACTCTCTGCCCACAACTGTGGAATTTTATTATCACTTTGCAACTGTAAAACCGTGAGTATCAAACTTAATGATTACAATGATAAGGGTTCTTCCTATTTATATAGATTTAGGTTAACTTGCATCTCAAGCTAAAGCCCAAACTATAAAAGCCCAAAAATATCTAATCTAATCTTTCTAAATCAAACCTGGTCTTTCTAAATCAAATCTAATCTTTCTAAAACAATAAATTACATATTTAACACACCCCCTAATTCATTGTGTCTAAACTATCTACATTCATCATAGACCTTAGCTTCTTGAATGCTTCGACTGACACACACTCCCTTCGTCATGAATCTACTTACCATACCCACACTGTATGCTAAGTCAGGCCTTGTGTGGCAAAGGTATCGAAGTGACCCAATAAGTCTTCTATATTGGGTTGGGTCGACATCATCTTCATCTGACTGCTTCGACAATTGCAATTTGGTCTCAATTGGAGTCGAAATTGGGTTACAATCTTGCATCTCAAATCTCATGAGTATTTCGCCTGGATATCTTCTTCGGTGCATCATCAAACCTTTACCAGTTTTGTAGAATTTGATGCCAAGGAAATATGAGAGATTCCCCAAGTCTGACATTTCAAACTCCTCACTTAGGTTATGTTTGAAATCTTCGATCTCCTTCTTGCGACTTCCTGTTATCAACAGGTCATCGACATAGAGACATAGTATAAGCAATTCACTATTGCTTCTTCTTACATATACTCCATGTTCAGTTGTGTACTTCACAAATTCGTTATCCCTTAAGAAGCTATTGATTTTCTTATTCCAAGCTCTTGGAGCTTGCTTAAGTCCATACAGGGCTTTATGCAGCCTGTACACCTTTCCTTCTTCGCCTTGTTTCACAAACCCAGTTGGTTGTGCAACATAAACTTCTTCATCTAAGGGTAAGGATGGCAGGCAGACCCAAACCCGCGGGGCCCACCCAAACCCGAGTTGACTGGGTTCGGGTTCGGGTGCGGGTTTGGGTAGTGTAAAACTCGTGCCCGAAACCACACCCGATATATATATATATATATATATATATATATATATATATATATATTGAGTTTTTGCTACGGGTTCGGGTTTGGGTGAAAAATCCTGAACCCAACGGGTGTGGGCGTGGGTGTTATTTTGCCACCCGAATAGCCTTTGGGTTTGGGTTCGGGTTTGGGTAGTGTGAAACCCGCACCCGACCCGACCCGTTTCCATCCCTATTTAAGGGGCCATTTAGGAATGTACATTTCAAATCCATCTAACATGTGTGCCAATTGTTCATGTTTGCTAGACCAACAACTAACCTGATTGTTTCGATCTTAGCAGCAAGTGCAAAAAATTCGTCAAAGTCGATTCCTTCCTTCTGTAGAAATCCTTTCGCCACAAGTCTCGCCTTGTGTCGAGTTACCTCTCCTTTAGGATTCACTTTCACCTTGTAAACCCATTTCACATAAATTGTCTTCTTGCCTTGAGGCAATTCGACAAGTGACCAAGTGTTGTTAACTTCGATGGACTATAACTCTTCATTCATTGCTTTTACCCACTTCGACTATTTCAATGCCTCAGTTGCATTGACTAGTTCGACATCTGCGTAGAAAGCATAATGTACCAACTCACCCTCTTCATCGACCACATCATCTAATGTAATCACACATTCTTGCAACCTTGCAGGAACGTGTTTTGTTCGTCGAGGTCTGCTTGGGCCTGCTTCATCTCTAACTTATTCCTGTCGAACTTCTCTTTCGACTTTAGTGGCTGGTTCTTCACAAGAGATTCTCACTGAATCCTTCTTGACATTCTCAGTCCAATCTCATTCTTTAAGCTCATCTATGATCACGTCCCTACTGATCACTACCTGCTTATTCATTTGGCTGAATAACTTGTAACCTCTAGTTGAACGATATCCTATCAAGATCATCTGATTCAACTTGTCATCAAGCTTTCTTCTTAACTGACCTGGCACATGTCTATGTGTTATAGATCCAAACACCTTCAAGTGACTGAGGCTAGGCTTGACGCCAAACCAACATTCTTCTGGTGTGATTCCTTCAAGCTTCTTCGCCGGACATCTTTTTAATACGTATATTGTTGTCGAAACCGCTTCTCCCTATAATTCTTTGAGTATATGCTTTGATTCAACATACTTCTCACCATGTTCATGATGGCTATATTCTTTCTTTCTGCAATTTCGTTTTGCTGTGGAGTGTAGGGTGGCACCACCACATGCACAATCCCTTCTTCTTCACATAATGCATTGAACTCTTTCGACACATACTCTCCACCACCATCAGTCCTCAGAATTTTCAGCTTTCGAGCACTCTGTCTTTCGACCATAGATTTGAATCTGGAAAATACCTCGATCACATCACTTTTCTTCTTGATGAGGTAAGTCCACAACTTTCGACTGTAATCATCTATGAACGTGACAAAGTATATGTTGCCTGCAATCGAATCCACCTGGATTAGACCACATATATCAAAGTATATAACTTCCAGAATTGCCTTCGACTTCCTTCCTGCATCCTTGCTGAAGTTATTCTTGTGTTGTTTCGACTGAAAACACTATTCATAGACTTCACTTGGAATGTCGATTTCAGGTAATCCTGAAGCCATATTTCTTCTCTTTAGCTCCCTGATGTCATTGAAGTTGAGATAGCCTAGTTGAAAATGCCATAACCACTCATCTCTGTTGGCTGGAGTTGTTAGGCACTTGTTCTCCATCACATTGAGTTCAATCTTGAAGGTCCTATTCTGAGACATTTGCGCCTTCAAGATCAACCTACCACCTGCGTTGATAACTCTCATCATCTTATCTTTGACAACTGCCTTGTAGTTCTTTTTGACAAGATGTCTTATACTGAGCAGGTTACTTTTCATGCCTGGTATGTATAACACATTGGAAGGTATTGATTTCTTACCATCCTTCCTCACAATCTAAACATCACTAACACCTTCGGCTGTTAGAGAGTTGTCATTTGCAAACTTCACCGTGTTCTTCGACGAGGGCTTCATGTTGATAAACCAATTTTTGCTTCCAGTCATGTGTGATGAGCATCCTGAGTCCACGTACCACTGGTCCTGAAATCTCTCTTCGACTCTTGCTCTGACCATCGGCAACATCTCTTATTCTTCATGTTTCACCCGCTTTGCATCAGTTTCTTGATTCTTCTTCCTTTCTGGACAATCACTAAAATAGTGACCATACTTTTGACAATTGAAACACTTAATGTGACTTTTGTCAGACTTTTGACCATCACCTCTTCCTCTACCTGCAACACCACCTCTTTGGATGCCTTGGTTCCAAGGTTTTCTCTTATTCGACCAGTTTCCTTCATGCTAATTTTGACCAGTCGAGTTGGTGTAGCCTCATCTACCTTTATTGTTATTCCTGCTTCTATTGCCTTTCCTTTCTTTTTCTGACTGTGCCTGCAAAGCCATATCACTCTTCTACTTTCCTACAGCTCTTTCAGCCATCCTTTGTTCATGAGACTCAAGCGTCCCTTGAAGCTCTTCCTCCGTCAATACTGATAATTCTTTTGACTCTTCTATGGCTACTACCACGTGGTCGAATTATGGAGCCAATGACCTCAAGATCTTTGACACAACTGATCTTGATGTCAACACTTCTCCACATACCTTGATTTGATTCACCAGCTTTGTAACTCTGGTGAAGAAATCTATTATACTTTCATTGTCTTCCATCTGAAGCAATTCATAAGTCATTTTGTGAGTTTGTAACCTCACCTCTTTCATCTTCTTTGCGTCTCTAAACGATTTTTCAAGAATCTCCCAAGTTTCTTTTGCTGATTCTACATCCCCAACCTTTTCAAAGTTATCTGGATTAACACATTGATGGATTATAAAGAGAGCTTTAGAATCTTTCTTCTTCAATTTTTTATATGCTGTTTTCTCTTGATCTGTCGCAGTTTCTACAAGCGGTGATAATCCCTCCTTCACAAGATCCCAAAGATCTTGGTAATAGAAAACCACTTTAATCTACTTGCACCAATTCTCATAATTATCTTTCTTGAGAATTGGAAGATTTGCTGGAAAGTGGTCGTTCGGGTGATTCATCGCCATCACAGTTGTTCTTCCCTTGAATCAAAACCGGAGCTCTAGATACCAGATGTTGGAATTCAACCACGATCTATGGTGAATTCTTCTCAATCTTGATCTCAAAATTGTTATGTAATGACAATGAACAAAAGTAAGAACACGTTTAAAGAAGATGAGTATGAACTGCAGAGTAACTCTCTGCCCACAACTGTGGAATTTTATTATGCCTTTGCAACTGCAAAACCGTGATTATCAAACTTGATGATTACAATGATAAGTGTTCCTCCTATTTATAGATTTAGGTTAACATGCATCTCAAGCTAAAGCTCAAACTATAAAAACCCAAAAATATCAAATCTGGTATTTCTAAATCAAATCTGATCTTTCTAAATCAAATCTAATCTTTCTAAAACAAAGCATTACATATTTAACATCACATTCGTATTTAAATTATTTAATAAGTATTTATCATGTGTATTATTTTTTATTTTTCATTTTCTAATTTTTTGAATCTTGTTTATGTAAATCGTATGTACTCACAATTAAAAAGTAAGGAAATTATTTGGTAAAATTTTATTAGTTATTAGAATGTTTATGAACAAAATAAGTGCGTGAAAAAATTACAGGAGTAGTTGTGTCCAAAACATAAAATAGAAAATTTTGACTCATTTTAAAAGCATGTTTTTATATAGGATTCAAATTGTATATTTTTAATTAACATTAAATAATTAGTTATATCTTTATATTTATTGTTAAGCGTCTAATTGTTCATTTTTAAGGGTATTTAAGTGGTGAATAGGTCAATTTTTTTAAGAATAAAAATTGTTTTAATTTTTAATAGAGACTAAATTAGCTCTCAAAATTTGTTAATACTATTATTTAAAAATTGAATAAAATTGTCTATAATAATACTTAAAGGTTATACACATAAAATTAATATAACATATTAATTTAAGAATAAATAGAAGTCTATTAATAAGTAAAAGAAAAACTAGGGAGATAGAAAGATATTTGTAGTTACTTTTTTTCATAAAAAGTTGAGCATAAAGAAAATAAAATGATACTATAAAGTAACATTTTTTGAGATGTAATTATTGTGTGTTGAATAGACAATTTGTACACATATTCAATTAAGATGATGTGGATTAATTAAAATATTTAATTGATGATGTGTCACAATATTATTTAATGCATTAAATTTAATATATTATAATAGATAATAGATAATAGATAGATAATGGTGAATTCTTATCTACCCACCTCAAAAAGTTTGGTAGAGTTACCCATAGAGTAAATTAGAGTAAATTGCATTGGAAAGCTACAAAATTTAAACTATTAAATAAATAATTAAATATAATAAAATGATATGACATTGATTGATTGGTTTAAGGTACACTACCCAACTTTTTGTGGTGGGTAGAGAAGTTGTCCCCATAGATAATAGACTAGATAATAGATGTTTGAATTTGACATCCCTTTCATTCTAGATAATTCAACATCCCAACTATATGTTTTACTTCTGCTTCATAAAAATTCAGAATCACATTTATATTATATTTTATTTTTAGTTTATGAAAATTCAGCATCATAACTATATCATTGTTATTTAAGTTCATGAAAATTCAGCATCATAACTATATCATTGTTATGTTTTAGTTCATGAAAATTCAGCATCATAATTATCTCATGTTTTACTTCTAGTTCATTAAAATTCAACATCACAACTATACAATACTTAACTTCTAGTTCATGAAAATTCTGCATTTCAACAATATCATATGTTTCTAATTAATGAAAATTTCAGCATGTCAACCATACCATAATATGCCTTTAGCTAGTTCATGAAAATTCAACACCATAACAATACCATGTTTTTACTATTGGATCATGATAATGAACTTAAAAGTGAATTGTGATATGAGTTGATGTAGATGTTTTTAGTGAATTTAGAATATGCTATGATGTGGTTTAGATGTTGAATTTTATTGAACTAGAGGTAAAACATGTTATTGTTATAATGTTGAATTTTTATAAACTACAAATAAAATATGTATAATTGTGATTCTGAGTTTTCATGAACTAGAACTAAAATATATAGTTGTATTTTAAAATTACTAAAATCTCAAAACAATCATAACCTATTCTAAAATTACTAAAAGTTGAGCATTTAACCATATATTAAAACTTACATAAAATCCACATCATAACCATTCACTAAAATTCAGCATCAAAATCTTAATCAAATAACTTAAAATTAATCTTTAAAGTATGAGGAGTGTTTTCTTTAACAACAATCTAATTTAACATAATCTTAAATTCTAAAGTCTGTTTATCACTATTCATTATCCATACTCAATCCCAACTCTTAAATTAGTCATAATTAGTCATAATCCAACCTAGCTCAACTATCTAAAGGTCTATGTATCTCAAGGTCTATGAAGTTACATGAATTTACTAATAAATGTACACTTTTCCCTTTCTTAAAGCTATGAATCAAAACTCCTAGATTTTTAATAATAGCCGCATACCCATCAAACTATGTTCTAAATTAAAATTTTCATCTTAAAAAGAAACTTACATGAAGTTTGAAGGATTTTGAAGAACTTGGAGAAAATCTCAATTTGACATTCTTTAAATAAAAAAATTATAATTTTTTTTCCAAAATTTACCCCTTCAACTAAATTATATATTAAAGTACTACACTGCCCTCACTAACTAAACAAAAATTGCTATGTTTGCTCTTGCCACTAAACTACTCTTAATTGGTAATTAGTAAGAAAACCCACCATTATCTCACTAATTATAAAGAAAATGAATTAATATATTTAATAAATAAGATATTACAACCATGTTGAAGAAACACTCCCTAAGATTAAAAAATATATAAAACATAAACAAACTCAAAAAATTGTAAGACCCAATTGCTCCTATAATTATCAAACTATGCTCCTACAACAACCTACGGCACTATCCCAACCTTCCCAACACCACCAAAACTCGAATATATAACACGCAGAAAGAATCAAAGTCGGCTTAGGAACTCGTCGACTATGAAAAACTATGTTCGATATCCGATCACTCGGTATCCCCGCCCGTAGTGCACCAGAAGCAATTTCACGGATTTGTGACAACATCTTCTTGTGCTCAAGAATGCAGAGCATTCATCTACTCTAGTATGTCATCCAATTCACAAGTCATGAGTGATTCTAATTCCGTGTCTAATCAGTTCTCACTTTGGCATAGCAGGCTTGGCCATGCTACACTACAAAAACCGCGCTTGTTTGCGGTGGTTATTTTGAGGGGTGTTTAAAAAATCCCCCCAAATTAGAATAAAAAATGATATTCTCTATTTAATGAGAAAAATAATGGAGTAATTTACGGGGGGTTTCAAACCCACGTAATCTTGGGACATTTTTACTCTAAATAGAGTAATTTACGGGGATTTGAAACCCTCATAATCTTGGCGCATTTTTACTCTAACTTTTAGTCTCCTGAGCATTTTTAATTAAAATTTATTAAACTAAAATTTTTTGGCGCTAAATATTTTTTTATATCAAAATTGGCACGATTTATGTTATTTTCCTTTTAATTTACATTAATTATTAATTATAATAATATATATTATTATATATGAAATAATTATATGATATATCTACAAAAATAAAAAAAGAAATAGAGAAACCCTTCAGTTACTGTAACTTGCTTCTCACAACACACTTCCTTCTCTAACCTTCTTCTCACCCTGTTCGCTAATCCCGTTTTGCTCAATATCATATTATTTAACAATGTTTCCAAGAAATACCAACTAATAGAGATGCTGACCGTACGTACATAGATCGGAACTGACAACACCGATTTTGCTCACCACCGTCGGCATTCCACCCTTGTCTGTTGCTAACAACAATCTCTGATTATTCTCTGGTCTTCATCTTCACTAAGGTTAGTTTATTCTTCTTTATCTTCTCTTTGTTATATTTAAGATTTGTCTCGATCTTTAAAATCTTGTTTGCTAAAAACCTTCTACAAATGTAGTGTTCTCTCTTTCCTATTTCAATTAAAACATTATAGAATAGTAAGAGGGTTCAATTTCAATGAGAAATAGATTAGAGGTTTGATTTAGGAATTTAGGGTTCATTAGTTTTAATTTCTTATGGCATTGATTTCTCTGATGGTATGGCAAAGTATTTATGGTGTATGTTCTGATAAGTAGCTTCTTTTTACATTGATTTCTCTTGTATGTTGAACTTGTTCCAAAACTCTTCATTCATTACTTTTGACATTGAACCTGTTCCAAAACATTCTTATGTTGAAGCTGTTCCAAAATTCTTTGGTGTTCCTTGACTTAAAATTACATATATATATATATATATATATATATATATATATATATATATATATATATATATATATATATATAATATAAAAATGTATTTAGAAAGTATGTTTGTCTTTTTTCTGATTTTTTATGTGCTTTGTAGTGTTGTGGCTACATAATCGTATCGTCGTCGACCACCGATTATTTGTTGATAACACGACAACATCTCCATTGTTGAACTATCATCTGATCTTAAGGTAACAATTTTTGCTTCTCTGTATTTTTAATATTATTACAATCAATTTTACTTATTTATGATTTCAATTAAATATGATTTTGTTTTATTCTTCACTCTAAAAATTTGTGTTGTTGATACTGTTAGAATCAATATGAATTTTTGAAACAAATACTTTATTCAATTGAAATATTTTATAATAATGTCTTGTTCTATAATGAAGTAGCTCTATTTGTACGTAATCCAGTTGGGTACCTCACCCATCTTAGCTTTCACTGTTAAAATGTTAAAGTTTACCTAGAGTTCATACTTCGCCTCATGTTCCACTTCAAGCTCATGCTTCATGTCAAGTTCCAACACAAGTTCATCTTACACATTGTTAGGTGCTAAATTGTGTTAATATTTAGTATAGTTTTTGGCACCTTTTTGTAATCTTTATTTGACAATCAATGTATTTTCCCATTGTTTCCGGTTAATAACCGTAGTATAGTTAATTACATTATTTAACTTATCTATTTAACTTTTGGGTTTTAATTGTAGGTTTTTACATGGAAAGGTGTAGATTGGAGCAAGGAAGGCTTCCTAGAAGCAGTTTTTGGACAAAATGATTTTTGAAGCATGCTTGGAGCCCGCTCAGCGCGCTCCTAGCGCGGTGTTGAAGCTAATTACAGAGAGTTTCCCGCTGAGCGCGGTACTAAGCCCGCTTAGCGCGCTGTTAGGTCGGTTTGCAGTTAATGAGGCCGCGCTTAGCGCGCTCTGCGATCCTCTGCCCCCTTATAAATAGACTTTTATGTATTTTTCTTGGGATCCTTGATATATTTCAGAGCAAAATACATTGTAACACTATAGCATCCTATTTTGGAAGATTGGAAGCATCATTCGTCGAGAGATCGTCATTGATGCTTGATATTCTTCTTCATCTTCTTGATTGTTTAGCTTCCATGACAATGGAGAGCTAATTTTCCTTTTATGTCAAGGTTAAAAGGTAGACAAACCTTTCTTTTGTATGTATAGGTATTGATTCTAGCTTATGAACTCTTGGATGATGAATGTATGATGAAAAACTTTATTTATATGGTTTATTCTTTGTGTTGGTTCATGATTGAGAAATGTGTTCTTACACTTTACCTAAGTTTTTCATCCATTAATGTGCATTGGCTAGAGATAGTAATGTGTGTTGATGTTCATAAATATTGAACTTAAATGTTGCCATTTTGATAGTTTGAGTGAGAGATCATCAAAGGATTAAAATGGTAAAACTCACAATATGTGTTAGAGATAAACATATTTGGAGGATATGTGATTACATTTACCGTCTAAACGAGTTCATTCGCTTTGTCGATTTTATCCGTGCAAAATGGTTTGTCGAACCCTAATCTTGACATGCTTCTTATAAATCGTTAAAACAAATCTTTTTACCGCTATTACTTAAATTCGAATGCAAGTGTTCCGACTAAAAACAACCAAAAACCCTTGTTACTTTAAAGTTTAAAACGTATATGACTGTAGAACGGCTGCGATATCACCGAACAATCTCTGTGGATCGATAACAAAACCCTAACTCTATTTGTATTTCAACAAATTGGCGCCGTTGTCGGGGAAAAGGAAAAATAAATGAAAAATAAATGAAAAATCAAAAGAGAAAGAAAAAGAAAATTGTAGAAATCAAATGAGAATGAGATAGAATGCATTGTGAGAATAATGTGAAAGTTTGAGCAAGATTGGTTGTTTAGAAAAGAAAATGCTCTTCATGAATTTTACCCTCTCTTGTTCAAAGGTCATGTACATATGACCCTTGTTTCTTAACCTCGGCCAAGTTACAACCTATGAAAGTCCTTTTGTGATCTTTGTTTCCATTATTTTCATTAAATTGCGAGATGAGTGCATAAATTGTTTTGGATGTGGTACAATTGCTTATGAGTGTGTTTTGTCCCTTGTATATATTGAGCTTGACTCATTTGAATAAATTAGGTGATTCCCGTTTGAACATTTGTTTGCTTATGTTGAGTGTTTGTTATTTATGTTTAGAAGTTAGTTCATATACATATTTTTATTCTGTCGGAGCTGAGCATTACTTGCGGGCGTATCAATTCGGTTTGAACCATTGATTTTTGTTTGTGTTTGCTTATCCGTTTTTCCTCTTACTTCTAGTCTATTTTACCTTTGTTTGAGGACAAACAAAGAAACAAGTTGGGGAGAGTTATTAGGTGCTAAATTGTGTTAATATTTAGTATAGTTTTTGGCACCTTTTTGTAATCTTTATTTGACAATCAATGCCTTTTCTCATTGTTTCCGGTTAATAACCGTAGTATAGTTAATTACATTATTTAACTTATCTATTTAACTTTTGTGTTTTAATTGTAGGTTTTTACATGGAAAGGTGTAGATTGGAGCAAGGAAGGCTCCCTAGAAGCGGTTTTTGGAAAAAATGATTTTTGAAGCATGCTTGGAGCCCGCTCAGCGCGCTCCTAGCACGGTGTTGAAGCTAATTACAGAGAGTTGCCCGCTGAGCGCGGTACTGAGCCCGCTTAGCGCGCTGTTAGGTCAGTTTGCAGGTAATGAGGTCGCACTTAGCGCGGTGCAGCGCGCTTAGTGCGCTCTGCGATCCTCTGCCCCCTTATAAATAGACTTTTATGTATTTTTCTTGGGATCCTTGATATATTTCAGAGCAAAATACATTGTAACACTGTAGCATCCTATTTTGGAAGATTGGAAGCATCATTCGTCGAGAGATCGTCATTGATGCTTAATATTCTTCTTCATCTTCTTGATTGTTTAGCTTCCATGACAATGGAGAGCTAATTTTCCTTTTATGTCAAGGTTAAAAGGTAGACAAACCTTTCTTTTGTATGTATAGGTATTGATTCTAGCTTATGAACTCTTGGATGATGAATGTATGATGAAAAACTTTGTTTATATGGTTTATTCTTTGTGTTAGTTCATGATTGAAAAATGTGTTCTTACACTTTACCTAAGTTTTTCATCCATCAATGTGCATTGGCTAGAGATAGTAATGTGTGTTGATGTTCATAAATATTGAACTTAAATGTTGTCATTTTGATAGTTTGAGTGAGAGATCATCAAAGGATTAAAATGGCAAAACTCACAATATGTGTTAGAGATAAACATATTGGGAGGATATGTGATTACATTTACCGTCTAAACGAGTTCATTCGCTTTGTCGATTTTATCCGTGCAAAATGGTTTGTCGAACCCTAATCTTGACATGCTTCTTATAAATCGTTAAAATAAATCTTTTTACCGCTATTACTTAAATTCGAATGCAAGTGTTCCGACTAAAAACAACCAAAACCCCTTGTTACTTTGAAGTTTAAAACGTATACGACTGTAGAACGGCTGCGATATCACCGAACAATCTCTGTGGATCGATAACGAAACCCTAACTCTATTTGTATTTCAACACACATCAATCTCTACCTCAAGTTCATAATATACCTCAAACACCAATTTCATCCCATTCATTACCTCAAGCTCAAACTTCAACTCATTCTTTATCTCAAACCCATCATAGTGAACCATCTCCAACACAAACTCCAACTAACTCATCAACATTGAATGGTACAACACCAACAGAGTCTGTAGAAATTCCACAACAATCTCAAATATCTAGACAATATGTTGGGCGTGAATCTACGGAATATTGGACTGTTGAATCAATAGGTATATGTGTTATATTTTCTTAATTTATTTTACTTTTTTATGATAGATTTATGATATAATTTATTTTATTTCTCAAGACTCACAAGGAGCTACTGAGAAGATAAAGCTCAAGTATTGGCAAGTCAATGATTTACCTATTGGGGAACGGGTAATTATACACTTTGATGATCGATGTGCTGCATATGGTGAAGCACAAGGTTTGCTAGCAGGATATTGTGGAACATTAGCAACTAATTGCAATCTATTTCCAATTAATTTTGAAAGGTGGTCTAGAAAGTTAGGCATGCCAAAATCTTATTTTGATAATTGCTTTGAAACTGATTTAAAGGTATTAATAGTTTGTTACACCTTCTATGTTGGACTTTGTATATTTAAATGCCTAAAGTTTTACTTTCTTTTTTCTTGAAGCCTCGGTTTCAGTTTAACACTGTTGAAGCCATGGCAAAGAGATATTGCAAACTTAGCATTTCAAAGAAGTGGGCTGTACATAGACAAAGTTTGTGGACTAGATTTTATGATCCATCTCAAACCCGAGATGAAATCATAAGTAACATTCCAGTTGGTGTAGACCCAACTCAATGGGCTCATTTTGTTAATTATCGCTTGAAACAGGAAACAATGGTAAATTTTTATTACTTTTATTGATTTATTGTTGTATTTTAATTATATTATTAATAATTTGTATACATTTTTATAGGAGTGTTGTCGCAAAAATAGAGAAAATCGTAGCAAGCAAGTGATTCCTCATACTGGTGGTTCTAAACCTCTTTCTAGAAAAAGACATGAGATGGTAGTTTTACAAATTAACTTTGTATGTTCTACTATTTGATATGATTTACTATCTATTTTGACATATTTTTTTCTTTAGTTTTTGGAAACTGGACAACAACCTAGTCGTGGAAAATTATACATTGAAACCCATAAAAAAAAGATGGATCATTTGTAAATGATGCAGCAAAGAATATTGTGGTAAGTTCTTAATGAGCACAACCTTAATAATGTTCAATTTTATCTAGTTATTATCATAACTTGAAAATTCTACACTTGACTTTCTAAATTCATTTGAAAGTTGAACAGTTAGTTTAGACTTTCCCACTTCATGATTTTTATTACAAGTTTTTAATATGATGATCTTGTATATTGATAGGAACAAATTGAAGTGGGTTTGACACAGAGCAATGTTGATGAATCTCAAATATCTCCTAATGATGTTATTGGTAGAGTCTTTGGGGCCGAGCATTCTGGAAGAGTGAGAAGCATGGGTATGGGAGCAGCTCCTACCAATACATTTAGAAATAATGGAGTTAGACTTTAAAATTTGAATAATTCTTCAACAAGTGCTGCTACATCATCATCTAACTTTTGGCAAGAGAAGTACATGAACTTGGAATCTCAAGTTCAAAACAATATGGCAGCATTTAAAGCATATATTATGATGAAAGAAGGAAAGATTCCTGATCAAGTGGCTGACATTTTGGGTTTATCAAATGTAAGTTCTGATTTTTATCTTTCATTTTCACTATTCACTACGCCAAAAATATGTTTAGACAGCACCTAAAAGACAGCGCTTTTATACAAAACCGCTGCTAAAAAGAATAAAAAAATTTCGCTAAAAAAAAGCGCCTTAAAAGAAAGGCTTTAGAAAGCGCTTTTCAAAAGCGCTGTAAAAGACTGCCACCTTAGACCACCTTAGAAAGCGCTTTCCAAAAAGCGCTGCTATATGTATTACTTTAGAGAGCGCTTTTAAAAAGCACTGTCTAAAGGCCACCTTAGAAAGCGCTCTTATAGGGCTCTAATTATTTTCACTTTAGAAAGCGCTTTCTAAGGAAAAGCACCCTCTAAAGTCTTTTACTAATTAAAATATAAAACAATTCTCAATATTTTCAGAGACATTTCTATTCATTTTCTCTCTCGACCGTTTCTCTAAACCCTTGTCGTCGTTCTTGCATGCCATTATTGCCGTCGTTCTTTGCCGTTGCCGTTACCGTCACTGTTGCCATTATCGTCGTTCTTGCATTCAGTTCCCGTTCGAAACTCTCATTTGTTCTTCAGTTCAGGTATTCTTCAGTTCTCATTATCGTTCTTCGTTCTTCTTTGTGAGCAATATTTAACAACTCTAGCTTATTGAATGTCATTGTTAGAAAAATAATAATAATATTGTCGAAAAATGTTCTGTTTGTTCTCAATATTCAGTTTGCATTACTTCCTTCGTAGAAAAATGTTCAAGATACAATATTGGTGAACTCATGAACACTGTTGCTTCTCAGTAACTTGGACGATAAGCATATCACATGTTTGATGTAATGCCACACAGAGAATGACTTGTTCTGTAATCAGTCATATATATTAATAGTATTTTTCATTCTATTTTTCCATAATATGCAACCTTGTTTTGTTTAAATTATAGAATCAGAGAAAATTAGGGGAATTCTTAGGGTATTTACTGTGATATGAATAGAGTTTTAAGAATGTAACCAATGTCTAGTTTTTAATCAAGAATGAGTCACTAATCTTTGATAACAATTATGTTGCATTTGTTGTGGTTGCATATTTTTCCAGTGTGATTCGTTGGCTGCAGTGTTGCTGAGTCAATGTGACTAATTCTTTTGTTGCTTTTAAATGTTGGTATTTGACTGTTATTCCTTTTTTGGTTAGAATGTGATTCAAACATTTGGTTACCACTTATACAAGTGATACTGCTTATTTTCAAAATAAATTCTTCATAGATGAATGATGATAGCTGAGTCAATTTGACTAATTCTTTTGTTACTTTTAAATGTTGGTATTTGTCTGTTATTCCTTTTTTGGTTAGAATGTAATTTACATCTCTAAAGGTAATTAGTTGTTCTCTCTCGCCACTGTAATTATATATAACTTATATCATTCAATGGATTATGGATTATGGATTATGGATTTTTATATTTGTCATTTAATTTTTGTTTTTTTCTTTCTTACAGGTAAAATGTCTAATAACCAGGAAGACACCCACGAGACACATGATACACAGGAAGCTCAGAATGAAGCTTCGAATGTAGAACATGAAATAAAAAGAGGAAAAACCATTATGAAGAGAATCATCCGTGCTAGAGATAAAGGGATGAGATTTGATGTACATTGGAGTGACCAGAACCAACTAGTTGAGCCTAACGGTTTAATGTTGTCTTCATACATTGGTTCACTTGTCTGTCAGCACATTCCAATCACTAGTGATAATTGGAGGAGTAAATCGTTGGATGCCGGTAAAGAAAAGATATGGACTGAGATACAGGTACTTACCAAATATGATTGATGTTATTAGATTTTTGTTGACGATTAAGTCTTTAATTTACTTATACTAACACACTTTATGTTTATATGTGTATGTTTTTTCGTAGAGGTCCTTTAATATTGAAGAAAGCCGGAAAAAGTATTGTCTTCAATTGGCCGAAAAGAGACACAGAGGGTTTAGAGCCTTATTATCAAACAAATATCTTAGGGATGAGGACAAAAATTTTGTTGAAGCAGAACTTCCACCGTTGTATGCGGATGTGATTACACCGGAAGAATGGGGCATTTTTGTAGACAAACGGAAAACCGAAGAATTCAATGTAATGTTATCTTGTCATGTCTATTGATTGTATTATATATTTGTTTCATTAGTTTGTTTTGATATGACTTAAAAAATTTTATCCAGAAATTGAGTGTCATTAATCGCGAAAGAGCATCAAAACCCACGTATCCATACAGAAAAGGGCGTTTGGGATATGCACGGTTACAACAAAAATTGGTAAGTATATATTAATGCTATGATTTTATTAATTGTATTATTGTGTTATAATTGATGAACTTATTATTTAACTAAATGTGTAGTTAGAAGAGTCTAAAAGTGAAGAATCATCACTTCCGGACCATGTTTTATGGAAGGAAGCTCGCGTGGGTAAGGGTGGAGCTGTTACAGAAGATGTTCAGTATGTTTATGAAGAATGTGTAAGTATAACATTATGTCTCAAAGTTAATTGAAATTTTATTAAATTATAATTAATTTTTAATCCCCACTAATAATTTTCGATATGTCAATGAATTTCAGGAGAATTTATCTAAATCCATACCCGCAGGTGAGGATGATTGCAGGAGCATTCTTAGTCGAGTACTAAATGTTCCTGAGTATCCCGGTCGGGTGAGAGGTAAAGGATTTGGTGTGACTCCATCATCCTTGTATAAGCAATCAAAGAAAAAAAATCCCACCACCCAAGAAATCATGCAAACTGTGATGGCACTACAAGCGCAAGTCCAAGCATTGCAGCAGGATAAAGAGAGATATGAGGCGGAAAGGCGCGGTTCCGGTTTGAAAGATGCTAGTGACAAAGCTAGTATCAATTCTCCAAATAAAATTCCCGAGGTAATTAGCACATATTTATTTTAATTAAATTAACACATTTATTTTATTTGACCTTTATACATATTAACAGTTACATATTTATTATTGCTTCAGGGCATTTCATCTTGCCAACTGTATTTGTCGTTTCCGACTTATCGCATGGTTGGCAAGGGAAAAGTGCATAACTTTGTGGGAGCGTTACTTCACCATCATCCGCTCCCACAAGGTTATCTGAAAGTGTCGGTTGATATCGCTTTAGATACGGATGTGTTACTACCGATACCAGACTCGGTTTCAGAGGTTACATTGCTGCGGGATGCAATTGGTTCGTTTGTTGCATGGCCGTTAGACCTCATTTCCATAGGTGATAAGTTATGTTGAAAACCATTACGAATCTCTTAGTATTCAAATGTCAATTCTTAACGATTATGAAAATCATTCTGAACCATTACTTACATTTTTTTTACATGGTAATGTTAGACTCCTACAAAACCCGCAGCAAAGAATAAAGGGGTTTTGCGGCAAAACGAGTATGTTGAATCACACAGAGAGATAGCTTTTAAGTGTTATTCTATTATCCGAATTCATGATTTTTTACTTTACCTAACTTATATGATTGTTAGGTTCCTGCTCAACCTTCACAACAGACCGACAAGAAAAAAGCTCCTACAAGGACCGTGAAGGAAAAAAGACCTCACTTTCAGACGTGTCTAGAAACACTTTTGTCAATGTCAGATTTGATGCAAGGTGTTATTCGTCAAATCAACATGGACGAAGGTGTTTTTGGTTTTCCTCATTCCGAGATAATCGGAAAAGAGGACATGGAGCAGGTTTTCAATCATACTGAATTAGGCATCGGTGTTATGCATTCATACATCTGGTATTCCAATCAATCTATTATTTATTTAGTTGAACAATTTATTTACACATTTCAATGATAATAGTCTAATGTTTATTATGTTTTTATTTAAGGTGCATGTATAAAAAATTCATGCGGGGGACAGATTTGTCAAACAAATTCCGTTTCTTCTCTTGCAGCCTTGTTAATGCACCGAGAATTGGTATGAATGCAATTGAAGTAAGAGACCACTTACTTGAGCGATTTATGGCCAGCAACACAGAAAGTCTATTTCTTTTACCGTATAATACTGGAAACGGGTAAGATTTTCATTATAAATTCATTCTAATCTTTAATTTGTATCTTTTGCGTAGAAATTATCCATCTAAACTTTTGTTATATTTTACAGTGGACACTGGTTGTTGGTTGCCATTAATCCTATAACAGAAGTGGTCTATTATCTTAATTCATTGGATACTGATTGGTCCACATATCAGAATATGAAGGATGTGGTTGACACGTAAGTGAGATTGTTTGAAATATTCGTGTGTATTTGTATATTTAATTATTTTTGTGACATTGTTCTAAGTTTATGTTTTTCGTTTATAGAGCTATACTATTATACCGTGCACAAAGAGAGACTCGAGTAGCACGGGCTAGATCAACCAATATTACATGGGTCAAAGTGGAGGTATATTAATTTTCACAATATTGCTTATTAGTGATGCCACTTAATAACACAAAACATCTATATATTATTTCTTATTTGTTTGTCTATGTGTAGTGCCCTCGTCAGCGTAATGGCATAGACTGCGGGTACTTCGTTTTGAGGTTCATGAGAGAAATCCTTCAAATGGGACAATTGGAGATTCCTATTAGGGTATGCATGGTTTTATAACTTAGGGTTTATTTTAATATTTATCGGATATGTCATATAATTTATTATTTTTAACTAAATAATGCGCATTTTGTTTTGTTATGTAGTATTTCGAAGATATGGCGTGTTCTTGTTACACAAGGAAACAATTGAATTATATTACGGAAGAATTGTGCGAATTCTTTCTTCTAAGAATAATTCTTTGAATGTATAGTTTTGTGAATGTAAATTTTAGTTTTGTGAATATAAGGAAATTCTGTTGCAAGAAGAATTCTGTTGTAAATTCTAGTTTTGTGAATAGAAGGAAATTCTGTTGTAAATTCTGTTGCAAGAATTCTGTTGTAAGAATTTTGTTGTAAATTCTAGTTTTGTGAATAGAAGGAAATTCTGTGTTTATTGAAATGTATATGAATCTTGTTGTTGCAAGAATTCTATTTATTGAAATGTATAAGAATTCTGTTGTTGCAAGAAATTCTATAAGAAATGCAGGTTTGAAACTATGCAGGTTTCTGCATAAAAAAAATGGCTAAAATGGGATTTTTTATACGTAGAAAAAATCAATAAAATTATAGGTATACTTTAGAGAACGCTTTAAAGGAAAAAACGCTCTCTAGAGTCCCCTTTAGAGAGCGCTTTTAGGGAAAAGCGCTCTCCAAAGGTATATAAAAAAATCATTTTCCGTATACATTAGACAGCGCTTTCAAAAGCGCTGTCTAAAAGCACCTTTAGAGAACGCTTTTGAAGGAAAAAGCGCTTTCTAAAGTTTATAAAAAAAAAATTTTAATTTTAAACGTATACTTTAGACAGCGCTTTTAAAAGCGCTGTCTAAAGTCCCCTTTTAGAGAGCGCTTTTTCATAAATAAAAAAGCGTCGTCTTTACCTACGACAGCGCAGGCTTAGACAGCGCTTTTATAGGGCAAAAAAAAGCCCTCGTTTCCCGTAGTGATTCCATTAATAAAAATAACTAATGCATATTATGTTTTAAGTATATCTCTCAAAGAACCTTAAGCAAAAGATATATCTAATTCTGCTGAAATCTTATAGTTGTGTTGAAAATATGGTTGATGGCTTGACAATTGATATAATAAATAGATATAACAAATTTGTGAACCTTATTTCTGCAAAAACATAGTATTAGTGAAACTCAAACTATTATAGAGTAGTATCTTGGATTGGCGTGAAGCACTTCTTTGGTAATAAAGTCACAATAATAAGAACCTGTTGATTTTGTGAGGTGGAGAATATTGTATATATCCTCAGATTGGCATTGAGTCATTTAACAGAATCTTGTCTGGTTTCTATTTTGAATCAATAATGATGTTAGTGGTCTTGTTAGCCATCTAAGATTGTGCAAATATTTTGAATCACAAATATTTAGTGGTCACAATATTTTGAATCAATAATGATGTTAGTGGTCTGGTTTCTACTTTGATTCCATAATGGAATGGTTCAGATTGTGCAATACAAGTATACTGTTAACAAATGAAACTCTCGATTATGCCAATGATTCGTCCCTTCTGGCCTTCATCACCTTGAGAGCAGTGGAATCGCATGCAGCTTCTGAGTTTTCTAGTTTTCTCTGTTTTATTTTTAATATACGTTCAAACAAAGTAAAATAAAAGTGACAATTCTTGTTCTATTTGCACTTTTCAAAATATATTTATTAGAATGCATTTCAAAATTAAAACATTTGTGGTACTTAATATATTGTAGATATTCAATTTGGGTTTGAGTACCTGAAATTGAAAACTTCTGAGTAAATCAACTTAACCCCATAGTTTGAATAAAAAATGTAAGCAAACTAGAAATATGAGCCTCCCAGAATGAAGAACCAAATCAAATATTGTTTAATAGTGGTGTCAAGAATCAAGATCAATAGCCTTATTATTGTCATTGAGATGAACAAGTCTCTCATTCTAGGAGTCTTAGAAAGAAGAGTTGTGGTGAGATCCTGATAAATGTCTAAAATGAATAAAATTTCATATTAAACAATTACATAAATAAACGATGGACAAATGTGTTTGAATATATCTTTATGATTTGTTCATGTTACATGTTTTGAAATATCATATTCTAACTATTATTGCTTTTTACAATATGAATTTGTTTACTACATTAAATATTAATTAAAAATTTGTCAAAATATGAACTTGCTTAAACCATTTTTATTTATAAGTGGGATGGATTTGCTTTAACCAATTGTATTTAAAAATGTGTAAGTTTTATTGATATATTTTTTCTAGGTTATTGTTTTTACTAACGGTCGGATGATGTAGCTAAAAATAAATAACTTTTCTGCATGAAATAGAGACAAACATTAGGCACTGTAGGAAAAAGTATTTGTCATCTATAAAACAATATACCAACAAAGAAAGATTCGTTGCTTGTCGCGCTATTACTGAATGAAGAAAACTTAGTTGAAGAAGTTAGTTATGTAGATAGTTAATTTTTTATTTTCATGAAAATATCTTCAATGGATAGGGTAATTGGAACTGCCAGAGTGACAATTTTAAGAATATTCTGCAGATTTATTTTCCAAACATATTTTACAAATATTATACATTTTGATAACAATGTTTAATGCATGAATTATTAGTCAAATATTTTATCTAATTAATTATTTCTTTTATAATTTCAGCCAAGTGATGATGCAAGTGAGCCTAATTCGCCGTTGATTGCAAGAGGATCTTGTGGTGGTAGCAACAATTGATGTGTGTTTCATTAAGGAGATTGAACAAGAGTGATATTGATTCTATGTTTTTGTTATATGTTGAATCTTTAGATGAAAATATATGTTAGACTGAATTTGTATTTGATTATCACATTTAATATAATACTTAATATTTTGAACAACACATTATTAACATATTCAAGTTGAAGATGTTATCATGAATTTCAATTGTATGGTTCCATTTTAACTAGATTTATGTTATACTATTTATTTATTTATTCTTCATTTGTTTAGTATAATGATTACATTTAATACTTAATAATAAATATTATAATCTAAAAACATTGTGTGAAAAAATTTCAATAAAATAGAAAAAAAAAGAATATAAATTTTTTAATATAATTATCTAAAATAATTTATTGATAAAAAATTAACCGATAAATATAATACAAAATAAAATTTATCAGTTATTGTGGAGGTTTGAAATCCCCACAGAATAGTTTAAAAGATAAATTAAAACTTTTATAAATATGATATTATAGGGGGTTGATGATTGCCTCAAATTAACTCTACATACTGTGGAGGTTTAAAACCTCCGGAAAATAACCCCTGCAGTTTGATACCAGCGGTTGGCCAGAACCCCCGCAGGTATTCTATGGGAATTGTAACTTTGGGAGTTTTAAAAAATCCCGTAAAATATGTTGCGGAGGTCATAAACCCCTCAAAATGGGTATAAAACCCCCGCAAGTCGAGCGCGTTTTTTGTAGTGCTAATGTTGTAGTTGTTAGGTCTGTACTAAAATTGTGTAATGTCACTTTAAGTAATAAAGATATTATTGATTTTTGTTCCTCTTGTTGCTTGGGCAAGTCACATAGACTTCATGCCCCTTACTTCTATTGTCTATACTATCCCTTTTAATTTAATTCATACAAATTTGTGGGGACCCTCACCCAATGTGTCTAGTCAAGGCTACTCATATTACATAGTCGTTGTTGATGTTTATACAAAGTATACTTGGATTTACTTTTTAAAACCAAAGTCTGGAGCCTTAGGTGTGTTCAAACAGTTTTATGCTTATGTTAATACACAATTTAATGTAAAAATTAAAGCTATTCAATCTGACTTTGGTGGGGAGTTTAGACCTTTTACCAAATATCTCAGTGAATTAGGCATAGTCCATAGACTCGTATGCCCTCACACTTCCCATCAAAATGGTATTGTTGAAAGAAGGCATAGAAGTATTGTTGAAATGGGCCTGACTCTTCTTGCTCATGCTCACCTCCCTATGGAGTATTGGGATCACGGTTTTACTGCTGTTGTTCACCTTATTAACAGGTTACCTACTCCTACTTTGTCTTGTTGGTGTAAGCCCTAGAGGCCAATACTTTTGGTACTTGTATCGAATTATTTATTAATAATAAAAGGCATTTCTTTATTATGTTTGTTTTTCCAAATTGATAAAGTCTCTAGAATAGCTAGTTCGTTTAATGAAACATTAAGTGTGACTTAATCATGAGATTCCATTAAACATAAGGACATTATTCTTAAAGTATCCATAGTCGAGCTTTAATGTGAAATTGGATAACCTTAAAGCATTAAGACTATTATGTAGATAGACTGATGATCACATCTCATGGATCATGGATAAGGAGTTATCAAGTCTTAACATAGGTATGAATATTAGGAGTAATATTTATACTGGATTGACCCACTATGAGAGTACTACATAGAATGTTATGTAAAGTGTCATAAGTTACTCTCATGGTGATAGTGGTGTATACCACCCTTCGACCTGAAACCACTATGGACCCTAGATGTAGAGTCAAGTACTTTATTGTTGATCAAACATTGTTTGTAATTGGATAACTATAAAGACAGTTAATGGGTACTTCATAAAGCATGCTGAGGGACATGAGTGACCTAGATGAAATTTGCCCATCATGCATAACAGGATAAATGTATAAGGGCCCAATATTGAACTGAACAAGGATGACACGGTATATGCCTTGTGTTCAATATAGACATAAGGGCAAAAGGGTAATTATATACACAAGCACTATCACAAAAGATTTTGTTAGATCACATGACAATTTCGTGACTTAGGTAGCAGTGATGTGTTGCTAGATACCGCTCACTGTTTATTATGATTTAATATAATAACCAACGTCGTGAAATCCGATAGGGACACACACATAAGGACATTTTGATAAGAGGTAGAGTAAATAAGGAACACCGTAAGGTATGGTGTACTTAAGTAAATATGTAACACCGTAAGGTACGGTGCACTTAAGTGGAATACGGATTGTGGTAACACACCGCGTGCTTAAGTGATATACGGTACATCATAAGATATGGTGTGCGTGCACTTAAGTGGGCTTTTTAGCTTGCATCCCAATCAAATGGTTCTATAAATATAACCCCTGTGCAGAAGCATAAACACTTGATGAAAATTCAGCTATGAAACCCAAGCCGTATTTTCCTTCTCTCTATCTATCATCAAAGCCTTCAATCGTAGCAGCTAGCACTGAGACTGAAGGAAGTTGTTCGTGTGGACTGAGTAAAGGCGTTGTTCATCATACATCGCTTGTGATCATTCCTTCGATTCAGAATCAAAGGTTTCATCGCCACAAGAGGTAACCATTCTATCATTGATCATGATCTTTCGTAAGAATCGCTAAAGGGAAATTTTAATTTCCGTTATGTTTTTGAATCGCAATTTCCCTTCAGTGGTATTAGAGCCACTTAGGAAACCATGCATCAGATAAGTGTCTGTATTTTTTTGTTTTAATTCGATTAAAACACATAACAAATTAAATTAAATCGAGAAATTGAATTTTGGCATGAGGCTGTGTACGATTTGGATGATCGGTATTGACTATGCTTCGGAACCGACAATAGTATGGTGAAGCAGCGATATATCGATCATCCTTAAGTTACACAAATATGATCGACCAAATTTTAAATGTGATATAATTAACTCTGATGCAAAATGGTATATTGGATATATTGTTTCTATTTCGTTCATGTAAATCGCGTAATGATCATTATTCCTTTGAGTGATCCGTGTTTATTTGCTTCAGAAACCGACTTTAGTATGGTGAAGCAGTGGCATATGGATCAATCATAATGAATTATTGATCATGGCGTTTTGACGATATGAAATTGTTGCATTAGGGTTCATGACGGCACAAGGGTTATGTTGTCTGAAAGGTCTGCGATTAGGGTTGTGATGGCACAAAAGTTGTGCTTTAATTTTATGGAAAGTATCAAGTGTTTATATGAAAAACCCCCCGTCTGCATAGTGTGATCATTCGCCGAAATTTAATTTAATTAATTTAATTAACATGATTTAAATTAATAATAATAAAAGTGTGTTTATTATTTTTCTCTTATGGTGATCAGTTATGGCATTAGTTTTCCTTTATTTTGTTTTAGATTTTAAAAATACGACCTGCGTGTCGTGCCTCTCTTTTAATCTCTTGATGTAACTTCTTTTTTCATCTCACTCCCTCGTATGTAAAACGATTATTCTTTAATGTAATGTAATGTTATGAAGAAGAAGAAGACTACAAGATCAAAGAAGGACAACCTTGGAGATCTTGCTTGGAGAAGTGTAGATCGTTATTAGGTTTAGCTTAGGTTCTCTCATTGGTTTGTGAGAACAATTGTGCTAGGGGCCATAACTGTTTCATTTTGTATGTATGTTGATGCATGTGAGACGATTTATATGATAAATAAGTCGGTGAGATCAAACTAATGAAAATTCCCTCAAATTGAATATTGAGTTTATGCTTTCTAAGTTTTAGAACTCATCAAGACTAGTATTGAATAATGTAGGTTTCGCCTAACGCGAGGTGCATGTTCTATATTAGTAAGATGCGATGGGATAAATGTAATATCCAATTTCTAAAACAATGGGTCAAACTTAACTAAACAAAATATGATAAGATTATATACGTTTAGAAGCAAGAGTTGGGAATAATCCATATGATGGATTAGAATAAGGAGTTATTCACCCAACTGAAATATTCGAGAATTGTATTGGATATAATTGGAAGGAGTTCCTACCTAAATAGCTAAGTTTTGTGTAATCGGCCTAACGCTGACTTAAAACAAAGTGAAATATGGATCTCGATCCACTAGAAAATCTACCAACGAGATTTTCCGAATCAAATGGTGAGGGTCATTTGGTTTGAGTAAAATAGTGGGAGCATATTTAATTAAAGGCCTAATTGAATATGTTATTTTAATGATACTTATAATTTTCCATTCTATTTTGTAGATTACCATGACAACAAACACATCTAACAACATTTTGTGATCAATCCTTGATAAGGAAAAATTGTCTGGGACAAAGTTTTTGGATTGGCACCAAAATCTGAGGATTATCCTCAAACATGACAAAAAGCTGTATGTCTTAGAGACACATGTTCCTGAGGAGAAGCCTCCTAGTTCTGCTCCTAAAGCTGAAAGAGATGCTTATAAGAAGCATGTAGATGATGCCAATGAAACTGCTTGCCTCATGCTGGCTACCATGAATTCTGAATTGAAAAAGCAACATGAAAACATGGCAGCGTCCGATATGATCGAACACCTGAAGGTGCTCTATCAAGAGCAGACAAGGCATGAGAGGTTTGAAGTTTCAAAAGCCTTTTTTTCAAGCCAAGCTATCTGAGGGAACCCCTGTAGGCCCCCATGTACTCAAGATGATTGGGTATCTGAGAGAACCTTGAAAGCGAGATAACCACTTTCTAGACAAGCATATCATTTTCCACCGCAAAAGTTATTATGCTATAATCGCTAGCCAAAGGTATGTCTCGCTAAGTGAGATAATGGATTTTGAGGAAATATTATTGTGTTTGATCTTTCATGAGCATCGCTGAGAGCTCGCTAGGAGAAAGCTCGCTTTGACATCTCGCTAGGGATTACTAGGCGAGAGTTCTGAAACTTTGAGAAATTACTTGTTTCCATGTTTCCATCATAAAACGGGATCCATAACTCCGATTGATATGAGGTCGAATACATTGGAAAGCTAGTCCAATGTTTTACCTTTTGGTAAAGAGAAACCATGTTTGTGTTCCAATTATTAATTAGATAATGGTAATGAACTATTATGATGTGTATGTATTGAATTAATAATTTATGAAGCAAGATCCATGATGACGAGTGAGAACGAACCTAGAGTGATAGCTAGAGGAATGAATAAATAAAGATAACTTAGGGTTGTGATACTCGAATGTAAGAGGTGCCTTAGTGTGTACTAGTGGGCGAGTAGTCACATGAAATGAGTCATCCCATCCATGAGAATGCCGAAGGCATGAATGGGTAATGATGTCATAATTATGAATCAATGAGCTTGTATGGAAACATATTATGATATATTGTGATTGTGATATAATCACATGGTAGTTGTGTATAATCCCATGATGGTTGTGATATAATCTCATGGAGATCGATGAGAATAATCGCATTTTCGGGAATAAACCTTATTCGTGTGTATCCCGAGTTCGAGACTTATAAAAGTAGTAATCGGGAAGACAAATGATTGAGTTGGATACCGTGACTCGTGTTCATACTCCATGGATTTGGATCAATCGGGGAAAAGTATTCCAACTATAAGAAGTCGGTGACCGTGTCCATAGTCCATGGATTTGGATCGACCAGGGAGAATACATTCCTTATTGAGCGGAAAATTGTGACATGTGTCCATAGTCCAATGGATTTGGATCGGTCGGGAAGAAGTTGTCTGAGGTAACAGAGATCAGTGATTCGTGCCTATATTCCTAGACGTGGGTTCGGCTAGGGAGAAGATACTTTGTTGTGTCATTCTTGAATAGTGATTATTTGAGTTATGTGAACTCATGTTGTGTGTTTTCATACGAAGCGTAAAACCCCTTTAAGTCCTTGTTACATGTGTGAGTGTTACACAAGTAACGTAAGGTTGAAATGCTTAAGTAAGAAATCAATAAGAGACCCCTTTAGAGTCGAGTGAACCCATAAGATAAGAGAACTCACTGAGATTATTATTTCACCCCACTATTATTGTTGTCTTTAGGTAGTTCTACTTGATGATGTTTGGCAACTCGACTTTTTGATCATGATCTTTCGTTGTGAATCATATTGATGTTGTACATAGATTCTATTTTTGTTTAGGCACTCTTATATATCACATGTCATATTTTATATATTATTCGTTTTGGACATGTATATATGATGATGCCAATAGGCTTTTATGATGTATCGGTACTAGTTACACAATGTATAATATATTTTTTAGATGTATATTATATGTAAGCGTTACAATTAATGTCAATGGTAAAGCCTAAAAGCTTAACAATAACTGTTATCTCCTACCAGATATGGAACTGGTGTAAATGATGGATTTATTAAGATTAATTTGACCAGAAGATTGACTATACTTTTGAAAAAGTTGTTTGATGTTTTGCACATAGACATAGTTTCATTGCAAAAAGATTAATTAATAAACCATTTTCATACATCACATGAGAAAGGATTAAATAGCCTATTAGACCTTTTCATTTAGTTGAGCTTATCCTCTTCAACCAACCTAAAGATTTTTCTACCGAGGACCACTTTCACAACACACAAAAGAAGAGGTGATAGTGGATATTTTTTTTAACACATTTTTTACATGAGAAAAAACTAACACACTTGTCATTGATAAAGATGAATATCCAAGCTGAATGAAGAATGGTGTCGATCTAAGAGTAAAAATTTATTATTGTAACTAAAATTATAAAGCACTTTGATTAAGAAGTGCCAATCAAGAGTGTCAAAATCTTTTATAATACCAACTTTCAACTCCACCTTACCCCCTCAAAAGATCATTGGTTAAGAATGTTAATGATTTCAAAGGTAAGACAAATACAATAATTAATATTTCTACCTTTAATAAAACCTTGTTTGAGGCCTTAAATATATGGAGCTTCTATGGTGAAATCACACAATTGATTTCTTTAATAAAGTCATTTTAATCACCCAATGGAAAAAAGTCCTAAGGCACATCAGTTTTATAATGCAGTAAATTTATAGTGGGTAATTTACAAAAGAAAGTTTTAAGTATTGCATATCAGTCCCCATTTATTTAATAATAATTTACAAAATAAAAATAACTTTTATTAAATTTTAATATTTTTTAAACAAAAATCATTCGTTCTTCTTCTTCTTCCTTCTCCCAACTTCAGAGTTCAAACACCTTATTCAACTTCTTTCTTCTCCCAATCGAAGAATTCGAAATTGCAATTAAACTCTACAACTCATCATGTTCTTCGAACTCCAAATCCCTAAATTTCACCTACCTGTTCTTCGAACTCCAAGTCCCTAAATTTCACCTACCTGTTCTTCGAACTCCTTCTTCATAATTCTCCCACACAATTACGTAATTGTGTTCATGTACAGTTATGGTGTCGTATTGGTTGTGGTTTTCATCAGATCGTATATGTTCGTGTAATTTGTATTGGTTGTGGTTTTCATCAGATCGTATATGTTGTCGTCTGCTTTCACAGGTAATTGTTCATATCCATCCCAATATGTATATTTTCCCAAAATCAATTAGATTTTACTTTTTATACATAAATTATTGAATTGGGTTTAAGGATTTGTATTTCAAGTTGGAGTTGATTAGAAATCTTACCAGAAATAATTGCTTTGGGGATTAGGTTTGTATCTTATGAAACTCGTATATTTTGAAATGGATTTGAATTCCTACCCTGAAATTATGTAATTGGGGATTAAGGCTTGTATTCATGAAATTAATGAATTCTAAAATTAAATTGAATTAACCAAAAATTATGTAATTGTGGATTAGGAATTGAATTTTATCATAAAATTTTGAATTTGCATTTGCATTGAATTGGGAGATAGTTAAATAAGATTCGTTCAATTGAATCTTTAGGGTTTGACTTGAATTATGAGTTTATATTTTGATGTTGTGTTATTGAGTTGTTAGCATTTGAATTGAAATGTGAAATTAGATTGTGATATTATTCAAATTTAGTTTGTGTGTTGTTTTGAATTATTTTGATCATTTATCTTCACATTTTCCGCAGTTAAGTAATGGATGCAATATCTTCACTCTATCCCATGTAAGGAAGGTTTTGTCCAGAGACCCAATTTCTCCTTACTTGTTTGTTATTTGTGCTGATGTTTTGTCCAGCTTGCTTATGGAGGCCTCGAAGAACAAGCAGATCCATGGAGTCAAGGTGGCCAGGAAAGCTCCCATAATATCTCACCTGTTTTTCGCTGATGACTGTCTCCTCTTTGCCAGAGCCAATGAAGTTGAAGCTGACCGTATCAAAGATATCCTTCAGGCCTACCAAGATGCTTCAAGACAAAGAATGAATACTAATAAATCTGAGGTTTCTTTTAGCAGGAACTTAGAGGAGGACACCAGAGAGACGATTCGCAGCAAACTGGGCTTCAAAGGAGTGACATCCCATGCGAGGTATCATGGCCTCCCAGTAGTGATTGGTAGGTCTAAAAGAGAGGTCTTCCAATTGGTTATTGAGAGGGTGTGGAAGAAAGTCAAAGGTTGGAAAGAAAGTTTTCTGTCAAGAGCGGGGAAGGAGGTGTTCATTAAAGCGGTGGCGCATGCAATCCCAACCTTCATTATGAGTTGTTATAAACTCCCAGATCAGTGTTGTAAAGAAGTTGAAAGAATATTGGTAAAGTTTTGGTGGGGGTCCAAAGGAAGTGATAGCAAAATCCACTGGATGAGTTGGGAGTGTTTATCTCAAAAGAAAGGAGAGAGACGAATGAGATTTTGCAGTATACAGGATTTTAATTTGTGTTTACTTGGGAAGAAATTTTGGAGACTCTTGAATAATGATGGCTCTCTGTTTGAAAGATTCTTCAAAGGTAGATACTACCCACGCTGCAGCATCTTTGAGGCCACTATGGGTCACAATCCAAGCCATGGGTGGAGGAGCATTCTCAGTTCTAGGGAGCTGGTGTCGGGGGATCTTGCTGGAGGATTGGTAATGGGATGTCAGTCAAGGCCCAAGGGGAGAATTGGATTCCTTCGCTGCCAAGCTATATGCCTCGAATACCACCTATGAATCTTGATAAGGAGGACAGGGTTTCGTGTTTCATTGACCCCATAACAGGTTGCTGGGTGAGCCAGAAATTAAATGAGCATTATGAGACAAATTATGTGAATCATATCTGCAGCATACCTCTGTCAACCAGAATCCCACCTGACAAGCTGATCTGGATGCACGACAAGAGTGGAAACTTCTATGTCAAGTCTGCATACCAGCTCCTGGCATCAAGGAAAAGAATGTAAGCGCCTAGCACGTCGATGAATAGAAATGCCTTGGATTGGAAGAAACTGTGGAAAGTTGACGTGAGCCCCCGTATCAAAAACTTTATTTGGTGCCTTACAAAGGATATCCTCCCAACAAAAGCAAACTTGAGACGAAAAGGTATGCTTCTTGACGACTCTTGTGTTTTTTGTCACTGCCATGTAGAATCCACTCTCCATCTCTTTCTGCAATGTGATCTTGTCAAGAAAACCTTTTTTACTTTGCCTTTGGGAATTCGTATTCCGTCTGAAGGGACATTGTTGGATTGGCTAGAAAGAATATTGAATGTTGAAGAGAATGTCATAGCAAGGATGGTTTTTACTAGGCTGTGGATAGTTTGAAAATCCAGGAATGAGAAGGTCTTTAAGTCTATCTCCTTTGATCAGCACTAGCTGGCGCTGAGTATCTGGACTTATGTTCAGGAAAATGGTAATTGTCTTGATGGCTCCATTGGCAAGCCGAATGGGAACCCTGGAAATGTTAGGCATGGTGATTGGACGATCCAAACGGATGTTGGCTGCTTTGAGGATGGAACTATTTCATTGGGTTGTATTATAAAAGACTCTGGAGACAACGTTTTCCTGTCAGCCTCGAAGAAACTCATGAGCTTTGTGTTAAAGTGGTAAAGCGGCAAGCAACAAACATTTTGGAAGTATTTTTCCGGGAATTTATCGTGTCCACAGAGATCGGTTCGAGGGAAAGAATGTCGTTCGACAATTTAAACGTTAAAGAGTTTGGGTTTAAAATGGTTTTAAAGTAAATGCGAGAAATAAAACTATTGAACATAAAAAGAATTCATTCTTTGGAGAGTAGAGAATTCTCGAGTTTACATTTCATCTACCCCATCAAATACTCAAACTCACTACTCAGTTGCACGCAACCTAAATCACTCGTCAATGTTATCACGTATCACTCACAACAAAGGTTATGTATAACGCAAAGTGGAGAGAACAACCGTGTAAGGCCCGATTATTTAATTAATTATTTAATTAAATATCTTCGTATTATTTGTTTGATTTGTGTTGGTTCTCGAAAATGTTGTGTTGAGTTGCTATGTCAGTGTTAGTTGAATTAATTTAATTGATTTAAGTTGTGTTGGCTTTAGTTGGATTAATTTAATTAAGATGATTTAAGTTGTAGAAATAATATAGTGTTAATATATTAGAATTATAAGAGAATATTGAGCCTATTTAGATGGTGAGTGTAGTACTAATAATTGGGGGGGGGGGGATAGAAAGTTGGCCCAAATGAAAGTTAATAGAATAATAGTGTTATTATATTAGGCATTTAGAAATAATGAAAAAAAAAGAAGTAGCAGTAAGAACGTGGAAGTTACAGAGAAGAGGAAAAGAGGCAAAGCTAGGTCAATCGGAGATTTAGAGCAACCTTCAATCCAAGGTAAGGTGGGGTTCTGACTCTATAATAGGGTAGTTGATGAATAGTATGTGGGATTTGGGTTTGTATAAATGGTCACTGTGTGTAAATTGTGTCGAGAAATATACCGATTTTCTATTGTTTTCGTATCTGATTGTTATCTCTGAAAAATTATGGGTTCTGTGAAATTAATTAATGTTGCTAAAAGGAAGTTGAATTGAAAGGTCTGTGTTCGGAAATTATTTTGGAATGGGTTGATTTTTTTTAGGTTGATTTGTTTTAAAAAAAAGGGGGGGGGTGGCGCAAGCCACCTTGTGTGTGTGGGGGGGGGGGGGGGGTGGCGCAAGCCACCTGTGTGTGTGAGAGAGGTGGCGCAAGCCACCTGTGTGTGTGGGTGTTTATTGTTTAGAAGGAATATTATTAATGGCAAGGAAATATTAAGGATGACAAGAAATATTATTAATGACAGAAATATGTTAGTAACAGTAAAATAACAAGGTTGATATAGTGAATTAGCAGGAAAATAATGTAGCCTCAGTTAATGGAAAAATGACAGCAAAGGCATGAAATAACTGGTAGTATTCAGTAGCAGTAACAGTGATAATTAGTAGAAGAATAATTTAGGCAGTATAGTGAGTAAACATAGCAGAACTTGTATAATATCAGTACCAGAATAGTTCCAATAACATTAAGGCAGAGTAGAAACATTAGTAATTTTAGCAGAAGAATAATTAACCGGGTTTTAGTAGCACTGTCCGGATAATTTCAAGGAACGTTTGTAATATAATTTGGATGATACAGAGTATGGTGTAAATTACGGTGGTATTGTTGTGGTTAATTATAAAGTTGCAGGTGTGAATTTTGTTGCATTGCCTCTAATTATTGGCGAGAATTAAGTTGCTGGTGTGTTCATAATGTTGTTGCATACATAACATATCAAGTTGGAGCTGATGCTCGGTAAGTTGGCCTGGATTGGCAAATTAAGTTGAAGGCTTGTGCCTTGTTGACGCCTCTATTAATTGGCAAATTTTAAAGTTGGGAGTTCTGCTCCAATGGTACCACATGCATCTGCATTTTATGAGTCGCATTCCATGTTGCATAATTGTTGTTGTGTTGTTGATGAATGTTGATGGTAATGTTGTGAAGTGGTGATTTTATATAATCCGATCTAATATATTGTTTATCATATACCCGATTATATTGTTTGATATCTCACCCCTTCTGTGTTTGGTGATGGTTTATACGTCATCCTGCAGGTAATCCAGAGTGAAGGTTGTCTACCTTCATTAGTTCGAGTCGATGTCGTTGCTCTGATACGTAACACTCGGGGGGATGAACGCATGTTTCCTTTATTGTAGATTTTAGTATTGTTGTTGAATTTTTAAGTTGTCTTCATTAAAGACTTTTGTTTTGAAGTTGTTTTAAGTGGACAAGGATGGTATCATCAAAGTTGAATTTTTGTGAATCCGCTGCGTAGTAATTCAAACTGTTTTATTTTTAAAGACTGAGCAGGTTGTTATCGGTTCATCCGAAATCATGTGTTATGTATCTGTTTTCCAGGTGATTAATTGTGGTTGTTTTAAGTAGAAAGTGTATCATTCCATATGCAAATTGAGACTTTGTAACTCTGATTTTATATTATTCAATGGGTAGAAATGGGGTGTTACATTAGTGGTATCAAAGCCTGGTTGGTCCGTCCGGCCAAGTTGTCGAGTCGTAGTTTTGTTTAACAATCGAGTATTGTTAATTAGTTCTAACCTTGTTTATGATGCAGTGATAAGTTGAGATGGATGGAAGAAATGATGTTGTAATTGCTGCTGCGTTGGAAGCAATGGCTCAGGCTTTGTAGAATCAGCCAAACGCTGACGAGAATGCTAGATCTCGCAGTTTAGCAACTTTTCAGAGGGAGAATCCGCCTACCTTCAAGGGCAAGTATGATCCTAATGGAGTGTTGGATTGGTTGAAAGAGATGGAGAGAATCTTCCGTGTGATGGACTGCACTCCAGCGCAGAAGGTTCGATATGGGACTCATATGCTAGCAGTCGAGGCTGATGACTGGTGGCTAGAGACTCGTCAGAGGTTGGAAGCTGCAGGTGAAGGTATCACTTGGGCTGTGTTCCGAAGGGAGTTTCTGAGGAAGTATTATCCAGAGGATGTTCGTGGTAAGAAGGAAATAGAGTTTCTTGAGCTGAAGCAAGGAAATATGTCGGTTACTGAATATGCTACAAAGTTTGTTGAGTTGGCTAAGCTTTATCCGCACTATAACGGGGATACTGCTGAGTTTTCCAAATGCATCAAGTTTAAGAGTGGGTTGCGCCTAGAGATCAAGAAGGCAATTGGATATCAAAAGATTTATGTCTTCTCTGATTTGATTGATAGTTGCAGAATTTATGAAGAGGATAACAATGCTCATTATAAGATCATTAATGAGAGGAAGAACAAGCACCGACAGAATCGTGGCAAGCCTTATGATGCTCCAGCTGGAAAAGGTAAACAGAAAGTGGCTGATGGTAAGAGGACTGGTGGGGGAGATGCTCCTGCTGGCGTAGTTTGTTTTAAATCTGGGAAACCTGGTCATAAGAGTAATGTGTGTATTGCTAGGTGAAGAGGTGTTTCCGTTGTGGTAAGATTGGGCATGCAATATCTGAGTGCAAGCATAAAGAGATGATTTGTTTCAACTGTGGTGAAGAAGGACACATTGGTAGTCAGTGTCAGAAACCAAAGAAGGCGCAAACCGGTGGGAAAGTGTTCGCTTTGGCTGGGACTTAGACAACTAATGAGGACAGACTCATCAGAGGTACATGTTTCATTAATAGTACTCCTTTAATCACTATGATTGATACTGGTGCTACTCATTGCTTTATTGCTGCTGAATGTGTTGAAAGATTGGGTCTTGTGTTGTCTTTTATGAATGTAGAAATGGTCGTCGAGATTTCGGCTAAGGGATCGGTGGCTACTTCTCTTGTGTGTTTAAAGTGTCCTTTGATGATCTTCGACAGAGATTTTACTGTTGATTTGGTGTGTTTGCCGTTAACTGGGATGAATGTAATCTTGGGAATGAACTGGTTAGAATATAACTATGTTCATATCAATTGTTATAACAAGTCAGTGAGATTTTCTACTCTTGAAGAGGAAGAAGCTGGTTTGTTGTCTTTTAGGCAGTTACAGCAGTTAATGCAAGAAGGAGCTCAGATGTTCTCGTTGATGGCGTCGTTATCTATTGAGAGTCGAGCTGTAATTGAGGAGTTGCAAGTGGTGCGTGAATTTCCTGAAGTTTTCCCCGATGAAATTCCTGATTTACCGCCAGAAAGAGAAGTGGAATTTGCAATTGACCTTGTACCTGGCACCAGACCTGTTTCTATGGCACCATACAGGATGTCTGCATCTGAATTATCAGAATTAAAGAAGCAATTGGAGGATTTGCTTGAAAAGAAGTTTGTGAGGCCAAGTGTATCGCCGTGGGGAGCTCCAGTGTTGTTAGTAAAAAAGAAAGATGGAAGTATGAGGCTCTGTGTTGATCATAGACAATTAAATAAAGTGACGATTAAGAACAAGTATCTGCTTTCGAGAATAGATGACTTGATGGATTAATTGGTGGGTAATTGTGTGTTTAGCAAAATTGATTTGAGGTCGGGCTATCATCAGATTAAAGTGAAAGATGAAGATATCCAGAAGACGACTTTCAGAACGCGTTATGGACATTATGAGTATTTGGTGATGCCTTCCGGTGTTACTAATGCGCCGGGAGTATTCATGGAGTACATGAACCGTATCTTTCATACTTATTTGGATCGGTTTGTAGTGGTGTTCATTGATGATATATTGATTTACTCTAAATCGGAAACAGAGCTTGCAGAACACTTAAGACTAGTATTGCAAGTCTTGAAAGAGAAGAAGTTATATGCAAAGCTGTCTAAATGTGAATTATGGTTAAAGGAGGTTAGTTTTCTTGGTCATGTCATTTCAGGTAGTGGCATTGCTGTGGATCCATCTAAAGTAGATGCTGTGTTGCAATGGGAAACTCCAAAGTCGGCTACCAAGATTAGAAGCTTTTGGGGACTAGCCGGTTATTACCGAAGGTTTATCGAAGGATTTTCTAAGTTAGCACTTCCGTTGACTAAGTTGACTTGTAAAGGTAAAGCTTTTGTGTGGGACATTCAATGTGAAGAAAGTTTTACGGAACTGAAGAAGAGATTGACATCGGCTCCGGTTTTGACCTTACCTAATCCAGGAGAACCTTTTGTGGTATATTGTGATGCTTCTAAGATGGGTTTAGGAGGTGTGCTTATGCAGAATGATAAGGTAGTTGCTTATGCGTCGAGGCAGTTGAGAACACATGAAAAGAACTATCCTACGCATGATTTAGAACTTGCTGCAGTTGTTTTTGTGCTGAAGATTTAGAGGCATTATCTTTATGGTTCTAGATTTGAAGTGTTTAGTGACCATAAGAGTTTAAAGTATTTATTTGGTCAGAAGGAATTGAATATGAGACAATGAAGATGGTTGGAATTATTAAAAGATTATGATTTCGGTTTGAACTATCATCCAGGTAAAGCTAATGTTGTGGCTGATGCCCTGAGTCGGAAGACCTTGCATATGTCGGGGATGATGGTTAAAGAATTGGAATTAATTGAGCAGTTCAGAGATATGAGCTTAGTTTGCGAAGTGACGCCGCAGAGTGTGATGTTGGGAATGCTGAAGATTAACAATGATTTTCTGGACAATATCAAGGAAGCTCAGAAGTTAGACGTGAAACTGGTAGATTCGATGGTTGGGATCGATCAGTCTGAGAATGATGATTTTAAGTTGGACGTGCAAGGTGTATTGAGATTCCGAAATCGAATTTGTATTCCTATGATGCGGAGATGAAGAAAGCAATTCTCGAAGAAAGTCATAAAAGCAATTTGAGTATTCATCCGGGAGCTACAAAAATGTATCAAGACTTGAAGAAATTGTTTTGGTGGCCTGGGATGAAGCGTGATGTAGCTCGATTTGTGAACGCCTGTTTAAGTTGTCAGAAGTCGAAAGTTGAACATCAGAAGCCTGCAGGGTTGATGCAACCGTTAGAAGTTCCAGAATGTAAATGGGATAGCATTTCAATGGACTTTGTGACGGGATTACCTAATACTTCAAGAGGACACGATTCGATTTGGGTGATTGTTGATAGGCTTACGAAGTCGGCTCATTTTATTCCTATTAACATCAGTTTTCTAGTATCGAAGTTGGCGGAGATTTATACTAGCGTAATTGTAAAGTTGCACGGTGTTTCTCTGTGTATTGTGTCGGATAGAGATCCGAGGTTTACTTCTGATTTTTGGGAGAGTTTGCAAGAGGCGTTGGGTTCTAAGTTGAGGTTGAGTTCAGTGTATCACCCTCAGACGGATGGTCAAACTGAGAGGACTATTCAGTCGTTGGAGGATTTGTTAAGAGCATGTGTTCTTGAGCAGGGAGGTTCGTGGGATACTTATCTTTCATTGATCGAGTTCACTTATAATAACAATTACCATTCCAGTCTTGGAATGACCCCTTTTGAAGCATTATATGGTCGGAGATGTAGGACTCCTTTATGTTGGCATGAATCTGGAGAAAGTGTAGTGCTTGGACCTGAAATCGTTCGAGAGACTACTGAGAAGGTGAAGTTAATCCGAGAAAAAATGAAATCTTCCCAAAGTAGGCAGAAGAGTTATCATGACCAGCGAAGGAAAGATTTAGAATTTTAAGCAGATGACCATGTGTTTTTGAGAGTTACACCTGTGACAGGTGTTGGGCGTGCATTGAAGTCTAAGAAGCTCACTCCTCGTTTTATTGGTCCGTATCAGATTTCGGACAGAGTTGGAAATATTGCTTATAGAGTGGCTTTACCGCCTAATCTTTCAAATTTACATAGCGTGTTTCATGTGTCTCAACTCTGGAAGTATGTTCTAGATCCATCTCATGTAATTCATATGGATGATGTGCAAGTACGGGATAATCTTACTATGGAAACGATGCATGTACGGATCGCGGACCGTGAAATGAAGACTCTAAGAGGCAAGGAGATCGCGTTGGTAAAAGTAGACTGGTTAGGAGCTGTCGGAGAAAGTATGGCGTGGGAGTTGGAAAGCAAGATGCGGGAATCCTATCCCGAGTTGTTTGAACAAGGTAAATTTTTTAGGACGAAAATATCCTAAGTGGGGGAGAGTTGTAATGCCCGATTATTTAATTAATTATTTAATTAAATATCTTCGTATTATTTGTTTGATTTGTGTTGGTTGTCGAAAATGTTGTGTTGAGTTGTTATGTCGGTGTTAGTTGAATTAATTTAATTGATTTAAGTTGTGTTGGCTTTAGTTGGATTAATTTAATTAAGATGATTTAAGTTGTAGAAATAATATAGTGTTAATATATTAGAATTATAAGAGAATATTGGGCCTATTTAGATGGTGAGTGTAGTAGTAATAATGGGGGGTAGAAAGTTGGCCCAAATGAAAGTTAATAGAATAATAGTGTTATTATATTAGGCATTTAGAAATAATGAAAAAAAAAAAGAAGTAGCAGTAAGAACGTGGAAGTTAAAGAGAAGAGGAAAAGAGGCAAAGCTAGGTCAATCGGAGATTTAGAGCAACCTTCAATCCAAGGTAAGGGTGGGGGTTCTGACTCTATAGGGTAGTTGATGAATAGTATGTGGGATTTGGGTTTGTATAAATGGTCACTGTGTGTAAATTGTGTCGAGAAATATACCGATTTTCTGTTGTTTTCGTATCTGATTGTTATCTCTGAAAAATTATGGGTTCTGTGAAATTAATTAATGTTGCTAAAAAGAAGTTGAATTGAAAGGTTTGTGTTCGGAAATTATTTTGGAATGGGTTAATTTTTTTTAGGTTGATTTGTTTAAAAAAAAAAAGGGGGGTGGGGGGGGGGGGGGGTGGCGCAAGCCACCTTGTGTGTGTGGGTGAGGTGGCGCAAGCCACCTGTGTGTGTGTGTGTGTGTGAGAGAGAGAGAGAGAGAGGTGGCGCAAGCCACCTGTGTGTGTGGGTGTTTATTGTTTATAAGGAATATTATTAATGGCAAGGAAATATTAAGGATGACAAGAAATATTATTAATGACAGAAATATGTTAGTAACAATAAAATAACAAGGTTGATATAGTGAATTAGCAGGAAAATAATGTAGCCTCAGTTAATGGAAAAATGACAGCAAAGGCATGAAATAGCTGGTAGTATTCAGTAGCAGTAACAGTGATAATTAGTAGAAGAATAATTTAGGCAGTATAGTTGTTGGATGCAGAATAGGGCAAGCAACAAACATTTTGGAAGTATTTTTCCAGGAATTATCGTGTCCACAGAGATCGGTTCGAGGGAAAGAATGTCGTTCGACAGTCTCTCGCGTTAATGAGTTAGGGTTTAAATGGTTTAAACATAGAAACATAAAAGTAAACATTAAAACATAAAACAAAACTCATTCTTCAGAGAGAAAAACTTGTCCGACAATGCATATAAATCACTCCTCACAAACTTAAACTTACCGACCAGTTATACTCAGCCTACAATACTCCTCAATATCACCCAGCATCGCTCACAACAAAGGTTATGTCTAACGCACAGTTGAGATAACAACCGTGTCACTCTCTTCGTCACTCTCGCGAGCGAAGCCTTGAAACACGGAAGACATTAAGATTCGACGCCTATTGAAGATTGTTAGCTCCTAAATCTATCTCTAGAGTCCAGAAACTAACAAACAATCATCCCTAATCGAAGTTCGCAAAGGTTATGTCTAACGCAACCCAAACCCCGCGCATAAAGCAAAAATCAGAGACAATCACCAATAAAGATTTGTAAAGCAAGTTTCATATAACGCCATGGGCGACAAATATACGTGAGTTTACAGTAAATACATATACACAACCCAACCATAAAGAAAAACACAAAGAAGAAAAGAAATGAACCAAACATCTCGCGGTTTGTCAACGCCGGTCGACGATCAATCCACCCCGGTTCATCCGTGTGCAAGCTTCATAGTTGTTTTCTAAGCTAATCTATCAAAGAATGAGGTTGATGAAGTTTGGAGACAAAAATCACCCCCAAAACAACATCCCATAACAAAAATGAAGTCAAATGAATTAAATACAAAATTTTGGTTCAGACAAATTCGCCAGGCGGATTGAAAATTTGCCTGGCGGATTCCCCTTTTTCTCTCACACAGCTGCACAATCAAACCGACTGGCAGAAAATATCTAGATTCACCAGGCGGATTGAAAATTCGCCCGGCGGATTGCCCAAAATTTGCCCGGCGAACATGACGCGAGCTAGACGCGAGCACAAGACAACAACCACTTGAATTTCCAACTTTTCACTCGCCACAGACTCGCCCGGCGAAATTCTCAAATTCGCCCGGCGGATTTAAAATTTGCCTGGCGAATTTGACAGAACAGCATTTTTCCAGCACTGTTTTATTCGTAACTTTTGAACCGCAACTCCGTTTTTCGCCCGGTTTGAAGCGCTGGAAAGCTTATTCAATGCTCTATACAACAATGGCAAGATATCCTTGATAGAATACCTGCAAAAATGAGAGAAAATCAATTAAACTCATTGATATTTACACGATACGCAATATATACACTATAACGTAAACTAAACATATTTATACATAAAGTGGGTTTTATTCGCACGATATTTACCACAAAGCATCGATAAGTGCAACAAAACATATATACAAAAATAGGTACAATTTGCACTTATCAAACTCTCCCCAACTTACCTACTTGTTTGTCCACAAACAAAAATCAAACAAACTTGAAAATGCAAAAGCGATATCCAAAGAAAGACGAATCAACAGGTTTTGAAAAACGGACACGAATGAATGGTTCAAATGAAAACGGTACACATAAAAAGTAAATACTTACCACTAAACTACGACGACAACATAGTCACGAAACAAACGCAAAATACAAAAATCATGCCAAAAATTCTAAAACAACACAAGTTCCAAAGTGAATCACACCTAGTAAAAACAATCATCGGTAGATGAAAAACACAAAATAAGGTACTTTACACTCACACAACACTCATGCAAACAAAAGACTAAATTATGCATACATCCACAAATTCATATTGAACATACAAAGGCAAGAATCACAAGGACTTTCAAGGTTGTAACGTGGTCGGGTAAACAAACAAGGGGCAATTTCTCAAGGTAATTGAAACAAAAACTTGCCTAAACCTAAGGGAGTGAAAACTCACAAAGATTCACACACCAAAATTCCAATCAACTTCTTCCAAAAATCCCAAGTGTTACACAAAACACAATACTTATTCAACACCATTATTTGAACTCTTTTTGTTTCCTTTTTCAAGGATTTTTCTTTTTTCTTTCTTTTTCACTTTTTTCTTTTCTTTTCTTTGTCATATTTTTCTCTTTTTTCTTTTCTTTTTCAATCCGCATAGAATCCAACCAATGAGTACACAATCATCCTCTCCCCAACTTGAATTCAACCGCACCATCATGTGAATACTCCCTACTTTCTAAGGCAAGGAAAAAATCCATACAACAACACAAAGTTGAGGTCCAAGAAAAAACAAAATCCATTCAGAAATAAGTGAACTAAATACTCATAGACAAGCATTAAGTTCAAATAGAAACATGGATCAAAAAGCTCAAGGGGTTACGAATTCTCACACACTCACAAGGTGAATTGACTATTTGGCTAAGGTGGTTGTGCTCAAAATGAAACAAGTGCCTTGATCCTTTTCATGCATTCATATAAACAACACAAACAACAGATTCAACATAATAAAATCCAGTTAGAACAAGAATGTTGGAACTCCGAGCATATATGAACAATGGAAGGCCACCTCACAAAAAGGTTGGGAACTAAAGTGATTCACAATAGAACAAGTATACAAAAGAATGGACGGCATGAAAGTTTGTAAAATGCCTAAGTATCATAAATATGCTAAAGTATAGAAAGCGATAAATACATACCTCGGACGTGTACAAAACTTAACAAGATCATTACCATATATCCGCAAGTTGAAACACACCAACTTGGAAAATCACAAAAGCATCCTCAAATAAGTCGACCAAGACTTGCAACCAAACAACAAACAAAACTTTAGAAAAGAAAAACTACAAAACATGCTTGTTTTACGTCTTAAGCTCGACGCCTTTACGGTGCTTAATTAGAAACTTCCTTCATTCATCCCATGGTGATGTCTCACAGCGCAACCAAAAGCAAGCGTCCTAACCAAACACTTAAACAAACGTCAAAAATGTACAAGTATCATAATAAACAAGTGAAAATATACAAAATGTACGATATTTACAAAACTAAAAAAAAAAGAAACTATCGCAATGCAATTCAATATCAAAACCAATCCCCGACAACGGCGCCATTTTGTTGGATGCAGAATAGGGCAAGCAACAAACATTTTGGAAGTATTTTTTCGGGAATTATCGTGTCCACAGAGATCGGTTCGAGGGAAAGAATGTCGTTCGACAGTCTCTCGCGTTAATGAGTTAGGGTTTAAATGGTTTAAACATAGAAACAGAAAAGTAAACATTAAAACATAAAACAAAACTCATTCTTCAGAGAGAAAAACTTGTCCGACAATGCATATAAATCACTCCTCACAAACTTAAACTTACCGACCAGTTATACTCAACCTACAATACTCCTTAATATCACCCAGCATCGCTCACAACAAAGGTTATGTCTAACGCACAGTTGAGATAATAACCGTGTCACTCTCTTCGTCACTCTCGCGAGCGAAGCCTCGAAACACGGAAGGCATTAAGATTCGACGCCTATTGAAGATTGTTAGCTCCTAAATCTATCTCTAGAGTCCTGAAACTAACAGACAATCATCCCTAATCGAAGTTCGCAAAGGTTATGTCTAACGCAACCCAAACCCCGCGCATAAAGCAAAAATCAGAAACAATCACCAATAAAGATTTGTAAAGCAAGTTTCATATAACGCCATGGGTGACAAATATACATGAGTTTACAGAAAATACATATACACAACCCAACCATAAAGAAAAACACAAAGAAGAAAAGAAATGAACCAAACATCTCGCGGTTTGTCAACGCCGGTCGACGATCAATCCACCCCGGTTCATCCGTGTGCAAGCTTCATAGTTGTTTTCTAAGCTAATCTATCAAAGAATGAGGTTGATGAAGTTTGGAGACAAAAATCACCCCCAAAACAACATCCCATAACAAAAATGAAGTCAAATGAATTAAATACAAAATTTTGGTTCAGACAAATTCGCCAGGCGGATTGAAAATTTGCCTGGCGGATTCCCCTTTTTCTCTCACCCAGCTGCACAATCAACCCTCCGGGATTTATGTCGTGTCCACAGAGATCGGTTCGAGGGAAAGAATGTCGTTCGACAGTCTCTCGCATTTATGAGTTTGGATTAAAATAGTTTACAAGTAAAAACAAACAGAAAAGTAAATATTAAAACAAAAAGAAATCATTCTTCAGAGAGAAAAACTCGTCCGACAATGCATATAAATCACTCCTCACAAACTTAAACTTACCGACCAGTTATACTCCACCTACAATACTCCTCAATATCACCCAGCATCGCTCACAACAAAGGTTATGTCTAACGTACAGTTGAGATAACAACCGTGTCACTCTCTTCGTCACTCTCGCGAGCGAAGCCTCGAAACACGGAAGGCATTAAGATTCGATGCTTATTGAAGATTGTTAGCTCCTAAATCTATATCCCTAATCGAAGTTCGCGAAGGTTATGTCTAACGCAACCCAAACCCCGCGCATAAAGCAAAAATCAGAGACAATCACCAATAAAGATTTGTAAAGCAAGTTTTATACAACGCCGTGGGCGACAAATATACATGAGTTTACAGCAAATACATATACACAACCCAACCATAAAGAAAAACACAAAGAAAAAGAGAAATGAACCAAACATCTCGCGGTTTGTCAACGCCGATCGACGATCAATCCACCTCGGTTCAACCGTATGCAAGATTCCATGTTGTTTTCTAAGTTAATCTATCAAAGAATGAGGTTGATGAAGTTTGGAGACAAAAATCACCCCCAAAACAACATCCCATAACAAAAATTAAGTCAAATGAATTAAATACAAAATTTTGGTTCAGACAAATTCGCCAGGCGGATTGAAAATTTGCCTGGCGGATTCCCCTTTTTCTCTCACACAGCTGCACAATCAAACCGACTGGCAGAAAATATCTAGATTCGCCAGGCGGATTGAAAATTTGCCCGGCGGATTGCCCAAAATTCGCCCGGCGAACATGACGCGAGCTAGACGCGAGCACAAGCCAGCAACTACTTGAATTTCCAACTTTTCACTCGCCACAGACTCGCCCGGCGAAATTCTCAAATTCGCCCGGCAGATTTAAAATTTGCCTGGCGAATTTGACAGAACAGCATTTTTCCAGCACTGTTTTATTCGTAACTTTTGAACCGCAACTCCGTTTTTCGCCCGGTTTGAAGCGCTGGAAAGCTTATTCAATGCTCTATATAACAATGGCAAGATATCCTTGATAGAATACCTGCAAAAATGAGAGAAAATCAATTAAACTCATTGATATTTACACGATACGCAATATATACACTATAACGTAAACTAAACATATTTACACATAAAGTGGGTTTTATTCGCACGATATTTACCACAAAGCATCGATAAGTGCAACAAAACATATATACAAAAATAGGTACAATTTGCACTTATCAATAGTGAGTAAACATGGCAGAACTTGTATAATATTAGTACCCGAATAGTCCCAATAACATTAAGGCAGAGTAAAAACATTAGTAATTTTAGCAGAAGAATAATTAACCGGGTTTTAGTAGCACTGTCCGGATAATTTCGAGGAACGTTTGTAATATAATTTGGATGATACGGAGTATGGTGTAAATTACGGTGGTATTGTTGTGGTTAATTATAAAGTTGCAGGTGTGAATTTTGTTGCATTGTCTCTAATTATTGGCGAGAATTAAGTTGTAGGCTTAATGCCAAAGTTGAATTATGGTTGTAATTATGTTTGTAGTTGCTGGTGTGTTTATAATGTTGTTGCATACATAACATATCAAGTTGGAGCTGATGCTCGGTAAGTTGGCCTGGATTGGCAAATTAAGTTGAAGGCTTATGCCTTGTTGACGCCTCTATTAATTGGCAGATTTTTAAGTTGGGAGTTCTGCTCCAATGGTACCACATGCATGTGCATTTTAAGAGTCGCATTCCATGTTGCATAATTGTTGTTGTGTTGTTGATGAATGTTGATGGTAATGTTGTGAAGTGGTGATTTTATATAATCCGATCTAATATATTGTTTATCATATACCCGATTATATTGTTTGATATCTCACCCCTTCCGTGTTTGGTGATGGTTTATACGCCATCCTGCAGGTAATCCAGAGTGAAGGCTGTCTACCTTCATTAGTTCGAGTCGGTGTTGTCGCTCTGATACGTAACACTCGGGGGGATGAACGCATGTTTCCTTTATTGTTGATTTTAGTATTGTTGCTGAATTTTTAAGCTGTCTTCATTAAAGACTTTTGTTTTGAAGTTGTTTTAAGTGGACATGGATGATATGTCATCAAAGTTGAATTTTTGTGAATCCGCTGCATAGTAATTCAAACTGTTTTATTTTTAAAGACTGAGCAGGTTGTTATCGGTTCATCCGAAATCATGTGTTATGTATCTGTTTTCCAGGTGATTAATTGTGGTTGTTTTAAGTAGAAAGTGTAACATTCCATATGCACGTTGAGACTTTGTAACTCTGATTTTATATTATTCGATGGGTAGAAATGGGGTGTTACAAACCGCATCGCCTCGGAGGTGATGTCTCACGCAACTCGACCACACGGAAGCATTAAGAATCGATACTCAAGTGAATATTAAGCCTAAATCTATCTCTAGAGTCTAGAACATAATATATGTTCATCCTAAATCCGGATTCAAAGAGGATATGTCTACCGCAACTTAAACCCAAATAAAGAAATCATGGCACCAACATTAATTTGTAAAATGAGCTTTATAGAACACCATGAGTAATGAATATACATACTATCAAGGTAAACTTACATACAAACTCACAACAATGGAAACTACAAAGGGAAGAGAGAAGAGGAATCAAAATCTCTCGTGGTGTCAATCACGATCCAAGAATCATCCACCCAATCGTCGAGTTACAACCTCCATTGATGCTTTTCTAAGCTCTAAACTACAAAGAATGAAGGTTTGATTAATTGGGAACAAATACCCCAAAACATCGAAACTATCGCAATGCGACTCAATATAAAAACCGATCCCCGGCAACGGCGCCATTTTGTTGAAGCGATAAAGCGGCAAGCAACAAACATTTTGGAAGTATTTTTCCGGGAATTTATCGTGTCCACAGAGATCGGTTCGAGGGAAATAATGTTGTTCGACAGTTTAAACGTTAAAGAGTTTGGGTTTAAAATGGTTTTAAATTAAATGCGAGAAATAAAACTATTGAACATAAAAAGAATTCATTCTTTGGAGAGTAGAGAACTCTCGAGTTTACTATTCATCTACCCTATCAAATACTCAAACTCACTACTCAGTTGCACGCAACCTAAATCACTTGTCAACATTATCACGTATCGCTCACAACAAAGGTTATGTCTAACCAAAGTGGAGAGAACAACCGCATCGCCTCGGAGGTGATGTCTCACGCAACTCGACCACACGGAAGCATTAAGAATCGATACTCAAGTGAATATTAAGCCTAAATCTATCTCTACAGTCTAGAACATAATAAATGTTCATCCTAAATCCGAATTCAAAGAGGATATGTCTACCGCAACTCAAACCCAAATAAAGAAATCATGGCATCAACATTAATTTGTAAAATGAGCTTTATACAACACCATGAGTAATGAATATACATACTATCAAGGTAAACTTACATACAAACTCACAACAATGGAAACTAAAAAGGGAAGAGAGAAGAGGAATCAAAATCTCTGGCGGCGTCAATCACGATCCAAGAATCATCCACCCCAATCATCGAATTGCAACCTTCATTGATGCTTTTTTAAGCTCTAAACTACAAAGAATGAAGGTTTGATGAATTGAGAACAAATACCCCAAAACATACTCTAAAAAATGACTGAAAATGAACTTATAGTATTACAAAATCTGTCACATTTGCTAAGCGAACGTTTTACTCGCAAAGCGAGCCTCAAAAAATGACACTTAAGTGCCTCTGAAATGTTAAACCGCCTTTGCAAAATTCCAGAAGTTCGCAGTGCGAAAGATTTATTCGCAAAGCGAATGCTCGCTGCACAGTTTGCAAAGCGAACTTTGGTTCTTTTCTCCCCTGTCCAATTCTGGGAGCCTTCGCTGGGAACTCGCCAGGCATTCACAAAGCGAACATTCGCTGGCACACTTGCAAAACGAACATAACAGCAAACCAACCCTTATTTTGACCACAACTTCTGAACCGCAACTCTGATTTACGCACGGTCGGAAGCGCTGGAAAGCTTATTAAATGCTCTTTATGAATATGGCAAGATATCCTTGATTGAATACCTGCAAAAAATGAGAGAAAATCAATTAAACTCAATGATATTTACACGATACGCAATATATACACTAAAATGTAAAGTAAACATATTTATAAACAAATTGGGGTTTATTCGAACGATATTAACCAAAAAGTATCGATAAATGCAACAAAACTAATATACAAATCCCAGTGGTGGCGGAGACTATAGCAATTCGATGGGGGCTGCAATTGGCAAATAATTTCAATTTGAGCAATGTTTGTTTACAGCCTGATGCTCTTGTTATTGTCGACTGTATTAACGATTGTGATTTTAGAGCTGAAGTCGAGCATTTAGTAGTAGACTGTAGGACTTTGCTGCAAATGTTGGATTTATTAAGATTAATTTGACCAGAAGATTGACTATACTTTTCAAAAAGTTGTTTGATGTTTTGCACATAGACATAGTTTCTTTGCAAAAATATTAATTAATAAACCATTTTCATACATCACACGAGAAAGGATTAAGGAGCCTATTGGACATTTTCTTTAATTAAGCTTATCATCTTCAACCAATTCAAAGATTTTTCTACCGAGGACCTCTTTCACAAGACACAAAAGAAGAGGTGATAGTGGATCATATTTTTTAACACATTTTTTACATGAGAAAAAACTAACACACTTGCCATTGATAAAGATGAATATCCAAGCTGAATGAAGAATGGTGTCGATCTAAGAGTAAAAATTTATTATTGAAACTAAAACTATAAAGCACTTTGATTAAGAAATGCCAATCAAGAGTGTCAAAATCTTTTATAATACCAACTTTCAACGCCACCTCACCCCTCAAAAGATCATTGGTTAAGAATGTTAATGATTTCAAAGGTAAGACAAATACCATAATTAATATTTTTACCTTTAATAAAACCTTGTTTGAGGCCTTAAATATAAGGAGAAATTCTTAGAGAAAATCCAAGGCTAAATGGTTTACCGAAGGAAATAGAAACACTACATTATTAGATTGATTCATGAAGATAATCTTATTGAGGAACTTGAAGAGATTGAAAGACTTTTTTGTTAGTTACTTTGAAGGTGTCTTCAATAATAATAATAATTAGTGTTTGGATAATGATATAGTAGGTTATTTTATACCTTGCCTTGTTGATAATAACATGAATGTTATACTTATTAATCTACCTAGTCGAGAAAATGTCAAATATATTAGGTTAAACATGAATGCTGTAGGTGTTTCTGATTTAGATAATTTTAGTGTTTTTTTTTAAAGTATTAAGATATTATGGATTAATTTTTTATGCATTATCTCAAATAGGTTTAATTGTAACCTTGATATCCGTATATTTCTTTTGGTTTTGTCCTATTTTAATATGTCGTTTTTGTTCTTTTTAAAGGTTTTATCGTAATTTTAATCATCTCTGAATTTTAAATCGAATTTTAATGACATAACGTTACGTATGATAACGTGTCATTGCCACATCTATCAAATTTCATTAATAATAATTATCATGCTATTTATTAAAAAATAAATTTTTTATTATTAAAAGTCTAAAATATTAATTAAGTGATATCCTAAATTCTTCTTTTGTTCATTAAAAAAATCTGAAAAACTGAGTTATCCATTAATTTCGTTTATGAACTTGGTGAGTTCGTTAGGGATTTAGGGGAGAAAAAAACCAAAGAAATAAACCTAACCGGAGTCGATTCGAGTCCTTCTCCGGCCCCTGACGTCACCGCCTCATACGAAGGAGCTTACCGGCTCACTTCACCGGCGCAACCCTCCGAATGGCTATGCAGCCGTTCGATCCGTATTACATGTACCAGCCAGATGAACGGAGCAACATAAACACGCTCTTCGTCTCCGGTCTCCCAGACGACGTGAAGGCGCGTGAGATTCACAACCTCTTCCGCCGCCGCCCTGGCTTTGACTCTTGCCAACTCAAGTATACCGGCCGTGCTAACCAGGTACTCATTCTCAGTTCGATTTTCGACGAATGAAGGTTCTGTTGAGTGTTGCAATTTCAACGGAAATTGAAAATTGTGAATTTTGTTTATGAGTTAGTGAAATTTCGGTTTTCTTTTCAGGTTGTTGCATTTGCTACGTTTTTCAATAATCAAGCAGCAATGGCAGCGTTGCACGACCTGAATGTGAGTGTCTAGTTTCGAATATCACAATCCACTGTAACACTGAGAGTTAGGAGTTTAATTGAAGATATTAGATAGCTTAATTTAAGAAATTACAATTATATGTTATGATTGTTGTTCCTTGGTATTGGGAGAAACCTGAGTCCCAAATTGATTAAAGATTGAGCCTAATTAGGGTTCATATAGGGTGACACCCCTCAGCCCTCACCTTAAAAGTCAGTTTTGTAGGGGTGAATTAAACCAAACTCTAATTCTAAGATGATATCAAGAGCCTATTGATTCGGTCCACCCTCCATTTATATATCCTGAATGTTAGGAGGTGTATTTAGAGATACCCAAGTTCCACATCGGTTAAAGATATATTTTAAAAATGATTTATATAGTACAGAGTGACACCCCCACCTTACAAACTGGTTCCGTAAGGATGAGTTAAGCCAAACTATAATTTTAAGACTAGTCTTGTTCTGCCGTGAAATATCCAAACGATGGAATGAAATCTCCATTCCACTCCCGCTCACATCCATCCCACTCCATTTATTTTAAGATATCCAAGCATAGTGGACACGACTTTATTAGTTCTCAGGTATGAGTATGTATCTAATTTTGTACCTAAAATTGTAGGACTATATCAAAGATTTAGTCCCTACATTAACAATATACCAAATTTTTTTTAATAACATCCCTTGAGTATCCGGTTACACCCTGAAATGATCAAAGTATTCCTATTGTAAAATTAAATTTTCAAAATCAAACTTTTTGACCCATTTTCCATTTTGATAGTCTTCGTCACCTATCTCTTCATCTTCACTTTCTCCCTCTCCCATTGTCTTCTCGTGTTCTCCTCTCCCTTTTTCAGATATATTCTCTTAATTTATATTTTCAATAAATTCAAAAGTTATTGTTTGATATTCGACAATAAATATTAATTGCACAGTGATGTATCACATATAACACTTCTAGTTCTAGTTGTTGAGTTCACTTTGTGACCATGAAGAACTTCGGCATTGATGAAAACATGTTTAGACAACAAAATAGGCATAATTTGTACATGCGATCTTAACCATCAGCAACATTACAGAGGTATTCAGTATTCACGTTGAACTTCTCTTACACATAAGTGCTCATGAATTCAGTTAACATATTAAGTCTGTAAAACAAAATGTACGTTAATTTAATTCACGTATAAATACGCGATAATAGTTAACATAACGTAGTGCCTGTATTTTCAGTGTTTTGTTGGTTTGTGAACTAAGTTTGCATGCACTAACAAGAATTAAATTAATGTTAAGTATAAATTTAAAATTTTAAGCAACTCACGATTTGAAAACACAGCAAAGAAAAATACAAAAAAGCATAAAATCATTAAAAAAATGCAGAAAATCACTAAACCTAAGCAAAAGAGTTTCAATGGAAGACTTTGTATTTCAATCTTTATCCTTTCATCAAGTTTGGTTACATATCCATGGATGATTGTGAGAGGGATGAAGATTTCAATTGAGAGATAAATTGGGGTTCTTGAAATATTTATATGAATAAGGGCGATTTTGGCATTATGATTAAATTTTATAGATTTGGGTGTAGCCAAATACTTTTGGGGTGTTACTAGAAAAAATCTATACTTAAATGATCTAGAAATTGTAAATGTTAGTTAAGATTTGTACCTTCGTTGGTAATTGCTGGGACTATAATGGCATTAAGTTGATTATGTCGGGGATGCATTTGAGATTAAGTAAATAATATCGTAAATGCATTTGATAACACATCAAGATAGACTAACCTGATTAACATTTTACGAATCTAAGGATTATTTTGAAATATTGATGTGGAGGATGAAGTTGATGCAGTCCAACAATTTCAGTTATCAATTTGGGTATTTACTCGCGTAAATGTACTGAAAAAATTCACGTATGACATGTTTATTGTCTATTAGCTGTCTTTGTGTTATTTTCAGTAAACTCTTCATAACAACTTATGAGTTATGAATAAGCACTTAATAAGTCTCAAATTTCTTATTGAATTAACATTTAACTAAACCTTTTAACCAAATGCTTCCTAAAGTGATAATGCAGAAGCTATGAAGTTGCACCCAATCAGATGTTAGTTTCAGTGACTTCACTTGACAACATACTCTGAAAGAAGTCCTAGGAGTTTTAGTGGATTATATATGTTTCAAATTTGTTATTCAAATGTAGTGGTTTGATAGATACATAAAGAGGGTTATATTTACGAATATAATGTTGACAATTTATAGAAGTTGGTCTTCGATCTAATATATCTTTTTTACTTAACGATTGCCAGGGTGTGAAATTTGATCCTCAATCTGGGTCCGTCTTACATATTGAACTTGCCCGATCAAACTCTTGGAGGAAGCGAAAAGGTATATATATTGTGCATGAAAGTATCAACTTTCAAGATATAATGCATATTCATAATTTAGAGATCTTCTTGTTTTCACTTTTATTCCATTCCTTTTTTCCTTCTAAGCATTTTTCTGCCATTCTTCCCAATTTATTTATTTTGATGAACTATGGAGACATTCAATGTGTTTTATAGTGTGTTTGGCTAAACAACTTCATAAAGCACATATTGAATAAATACAACTTCATTAAGCACATATTGAATAAATACTTATCATAAAATTGATTATGTATAATTTGTTTCTATAATCGAAGATGAATGGGCCCGTTTGTTTTGGCTTTTTTAAAAATGATTTTTATAGTGTAACATAATTTTGTGTAAAAGAAATTTACAAAGAAACTTCTCATAAAAGTTTCGAATGAATATTTGGTTTGAATAGTTATTCTTAAAATGTTATTTTAGATATTTCATCATTTTATTGAAAAAAAATTTGGATATCAAAATTTCAAAAAATCATTTAATTTTGAAGTTATTTCAAATAGATTTTCATAAAAATCGTTTTTAAGATACAACTTTTTGAAAAAGTTGCGATTTCGACTATGTTTTGATTTCCAATAATGTATGTTTATGTTATACGATGTCAAAATTAGTCTTTTAATTTAGAAAAACTGAATATAAAAAAATTTGTAATATTTTGAAAAATAGTTTTATTAAATCCTTTTTTTTTAAAACTAAAACAAACAGGTCCAAAGTTGTCTATCTTCTTATTACCTGGAAGTTGTTTTTATAAACAATCTGGGACATCTTACTAAAATAAGCTGAAAACAACTTATAGACATATGATAAACTATTTTTATTAGCTTAATCCTAAAAATTACACAAATACCTGTGACATAAGATAAGCTTATATTAGTTGTAAAGTCTAAATAAACTTTTTCCAACTTATTATTTTGTACTTTTACTGTTTTTCCAGGATGATTAGTGGTTTTATTTTGTACTCAGGTGGTGGAGCCTACGTGGTTATAGATAAAAGGTCCAAAGGGGAAGCCAATGTTCAGGGAGCCTCAAGTGATGATGGTAACTTTTCTTTGATTATAAGTTCAAGGCAACATATACATTTTTTATTCCGAAATGTGACTGATAATATGGCTTGCAAGTTTCTACTATTTTATTGTTGACTCTAATATATTCATAGCTATTTGTCCCTCTCAATTTAAATTAAGTAGGTGATATTATAATTTAATGAGATAAAAAGTAGGAAAAGGTAGCTAGGTTTCATACTCATGCCGCCCCTCTTATTTTGATTGCTTACCTGCACATGTTTTCACGTTTAGGTGAAAGTGATGCTGATGAACCATCAGAAAATGGAAGCAACCATGGTGATATAGCAACTACCCAAAGGTTGAGATTAATTTTAATACTGTTTTCCATACCTCAAAAATTGTACAAGTATTTTAAATTTTCGATCGGTTCACCAAGAATATTATATTTTCTGCTTGTGTGCAGTGGCGATGCTGTTGTTGGTTCTGACAATCGTGTACCTGGAGCAAGGGTACGTGAAACCCAGCATTAGCAATATGTTGGAAATCGGAACTCTATCTCGCTGCATTTGTAGAAATCATAAAACATCCAATATTCTTTCTCTCATGAAGTGTTACGTTATACAAATTTTGTTCCTTTCTGTGTTTTGGCCAAACCATTATGAACCCATACAAAATTGTGTAATTTGTTAATAAAAAAATATTGTATAGTTTGTATAAAGTTTCTTTTCATTTTCCCATTAAGCACTCATGTATTATGATGTTTTCAAATTGGTTGCAGGACCAACATGGAAAGGGTGGTGGTGATGTAGGACCGTGTTCCACTCTTTTTATTGCAAATCTTGGTCCAAACTGCACTGAGGATGAATTAAAGCAAGCTTTTTCTGTGTGAGTTGCTGCTTCTATTTTGTATTCATAGTTTTGCCAAGGATCTCTAGTATTGTTAATATAATTGGAAAAGCGTTCACCCAGCTGGTTCTTGATGAAAATCTAGACCCTACATTGTTCATCATCTACTTGCTTTTGATTATAGAACTTAATGGTTCAATCCATTTTTCTAGGCATGCTGGATTCAACTTGGTCAAAATGCGTTCAAGAGGAGGAATGCCTGTAGCATTTGCTGATTTTGAGGTAAGTCAGCTGCTTGCTGATTAATAAAGCACCAACACACACACACACACAAAAGACACTAGGTGTCAAACCTTAAAACTTACATTAACTAATAATACTTATATTATTGTATGGTACAAAATTAACCAGACATGCATCAATTTTTCATGTATTTTAAATTATTTATTATCTATTAAGTTAAAACAAGACAGTCACCAATGTAATACTTTGTTCAATAACTTCTTATTAGACACCCTTGTATTACAAAGTTCTTTGTTGCATTATCGTCTAATTTTCATGTTGATATAGTAGGCATCATTTGTAGGATAGTAGGCATCACTTGAAACTTTGTTAATTGATGTTATTCATGACATCTCAATGACTATTGGCATCATTGGTAGAATAGTAGGCATTTATTCATGTTATTCAAGCAAAGTTCTTTTCATCTCATAAAAAAATCCGCATTTTTTAGCTCTTACAAAATTATATCATGCATGCAGTTTTAGTCTCTGATGTTCAGTCATCTTATATTTTCGAATGATTTTTTGCAAGTCATGTTTAGAACATTATAAAAGTTTCTCCATAAAAATGTTCATTTTTTGTCCATTTTGTACAGATTAAAAAGTTTGGTGCTTAAAAAAATCATATGCTACATGAAGCATAACTAAGCTAGCCAAATCTATCAAATAGCCGTGCCCTGATTTTTGTTCATTTATTGATGATCTTATCCACCTTTCTTCTTTTGACAGGAAGTTGATCAAGCTGTTAAGGTCATGGAAGAGCTTCAGGGAACCACGCTTCCATCATCAGATCGGGGTGGCATGCACATAGAGTATCTTCTAACCTTATGGATTTTATCAAATTTGTATCGCTATGTTGGATAATACTTCACATTTCTTACTCTTTTTCTCTTCTTGGTTGTGCTCTCTAGATATGCACGGTCTAGAATGAGGAAGAAGCGCTAGAAGATATTGGAGATAGACCGTTTATGGATGATCCGGATTCGATAAAAAAGGAATCATTGTGTTCCCTCTGGAATATTTTCAAAGAAGAGAAATGTTGGTAAGATGTCCCATTTGCAACTTACAAAGCGAGTACAACAAACGGTTCCGTCTTAACCATGTAATCCATGGAATGAGTTGAGGAAAGGTTGCTAAACTTGAACCCGACCCTGTACCGAAACTATTTTTAATATGTTCATTGCAGATGCTTCCTAAACTATAACCAAAGTTTTCATCTTATTAACAGAAACGGAGCAAAAGTCTCTTACTTTTTTCCAACAGATTTTATTGTTTAGATTAGCCATAACATTATTTCCTAATATACACATATAAGAATATCTAAACAATGAAATGTGGTTTGACGCATGCATAACACTATTTTACATTATTCATGCATGTAAATTAATTTTTCAAATTAACAACAATAAAAAGCTAATAATAGCTGAGTCGGCTATTGAGCAGTGAGGTTTTCTGAGTGATGCCAGAGTAGTAGACAGGATGAATAACCAATATTTGAGAGTGCGAGACATTAAATTATATTGTGACTATTACTCTGCGATTCTGTTTTAGTAAGTTATAAATATAATAAATTCTCGATAGAGCTTTCTTACAATAATTTAAAACAGAGAGTTAAATGTGTTTACCTGGTTTGATCTAAATGATGGACATCTAAAGGTGAGGGTAAATCTCTGACCCACTGGACCAATAGTTAGTTGGATAAGTGTTTTTGTTACTCTTGTATGCACAAGCAAAGAAGAAGAGGATTTCTTTTAAGTGCCCCATATGTTTTTTTTGTACGCCATGTGAGTTTTCAAAAATATCCAATTTTTTTTTAGATATATCACCGGACGTACCAAAATACAAAATTTTATTCGTTTTTGAGTTAGATTCTAATTTTACGAATACATTTATTTCAGAAATATATCTCTGAAAACTTTTCAAGATATTTGCTTGGGTGACTTTGCATAAATTGTTGGAAATTTACCATACTCTATGATGATTTCATTTCAATCTTGATCTCAAGATTGGTCACCAACCCATAAACTGTACGTAATAACAATGAAAAGAAGAAGAACAAAACAAGAACAATAAGAAAGAAAAGAGAGAGAAGAGAAATATTTGGAGGAAAAAATGTTACCCACGAACTGTGGGATTTTGAATCTATTGATCTATTCACTTGCTAACCGCAAACTGTGAATTCAATATGTGTTACAATGTACAAGGGAAACTCCCTATTTATAGATTTAGATTTACAAAGACCCAAAACTTTAAAAGCCCAAAATATCAAATCTAATCTAAATCATATCAAATCTAATCAAAACCAACTCTAACACGATTCTGTCGAAACACCTTCAACGACACTATGAATGCTTTCGACTTCGACACTATGAATTACATTTAACACACCACCTAATTCATTGTGTCTAAACTATCTACATTCATCATCGATCTTAGTCTTCTGAAGGCTTCGACCTACACTCCCTTCGTCATGATATCTGCAATCTGATTCTCAGTTCTGCAGTGTTTCAAATTCATCTTTCCTTCTGCTACCTGCTCTCGAAGATAATGGAATCTCATTTCAATGTGCTTGCTTCGACCGTGTGCTATTGGATTCTTCGCCAAGTTGATAGCTGGCATGCTGTCGATCTTCATGGTAATTGCTCCATGATTCTTCCCTGTAATCTCTTCGACCAAGTTCACCATCCAGGTTGCTTGACATGCACAAAGAGAAGCAGCTATATATTCTGCTTCACATGATGACAATGCCATTACTGGCTCCTTTCTCGAACTACAAGCAATTGGCGCACCACCTAACATAAACACATATTCAGCTGTGGATTTTCTATCCTCTGCATCACTACACCAACTAGAGTAGGTGTATCCTACTAACTTGCATTCTTTCCCTTCATCAGCTGCAGGAAATAAAATGTCATATTGAGAGTCCCTTTCAGATACCTCAGTATCCTCTTCGTCGCTGTTAGGTGTGATACCTTTGGCTTCTGCATGAATCTACTTACCATACCAACACTGTATGCTAAGTCAGACCTTGTGTGACAAAGGTATCTAAGTGACCCAATAAGTCTTCTATATTGGGTTGGGTCGACATCATCTTCATCTGGATCCTTCAACAGTTGCAGTCTGGTCTCAGTTGGAGTCGAAGTTGAGTTACAATCTTGCATCTCAAATCTCTTGAGTATTTCACCTGCATATCTTCTTTGGTGCATCATCAAACCTCTACTAGTCTTGTAGAATTCGATGCCAAGGAAATATGAGAGATTTCCCAAGTCTGACATTTCAAACTCCTCACTTAGATCATGTTTGAAATCTTCGATCTCCTTCTTGCAACTACCTGCTATCAACAAATCATCGACATAGAGGCATAGTATAAGTAATTCGCCATTGCTTCTTCTTACATATACTCTATGCTCAGTCGTACACTTCACAAATTCCTTCTCCCTTAAGAAGCTGTCGATTTTCTTATTCCAAGCTCTTGGAGCTTGCTTAAGTCCATACAGGGCTTTATGCAGTCTGTACACCTTTCCTTCTTCGCATCGTTTCACAAACCTAGCTGGTTGTGCGACATAAACTTCTTCATCTAGGGGACCATTAAGGAATGCACACTTCACGTCCATCGGACATGTGTGCCAATTGTTCATATTTGCTAGACCAACAACCAATCTGATTGTTTCGATCCTAGCAACAGGTGCGAACACTTCATCGAAGTCGATTCCCTCCTTCTGAAGAAATCCTTTCGCCACAAGTCTCACCTTGTGTCGAGTTACTTCTCCTCTGGGATTCACTTTCACTTTGTAAACCCACTTCACATCAATTGCCTTCTTGCCTTGAGGCAATTCGACAAGTGACCATGTGTTGTTGACTTTGATGGATTCTAACTCTTCATTCATTGCTTTCACCCACTTCGAATATTTCAATGCCTCAGCTGCATTGACTGGTTCGACATCTGTGTAGAAAGCATAATGTACCAGCTCACCCTCTTCATCGACCACATCATCTAATGTATTTACACATTCTTGCAACCTTGCAGGCATATGTCTTGTTCGTCGAGGTCTGCTTGAACCTGCTTCATCTGCAACTGGTTCCTGTCGAACTTCTCTTTCGACTTCAGTGGCTGGTTCTTCACAAGAGATTCTCACTGAATCCTTCTTGGCATTCTCAGTCCAATCCCATTCTTTAAGCTCATCTATGATCACATCCCTGCTGATCACTACCTGCTTATTTACTGGGTCGAACAGCTTTTAACCTCCAGTCGAATGATATCCTATCAAGATCATCTGATTCGACTTGTCATCAAGTTTCCTTCTCAACTGATCTGGCACATGTCTATGTGCTATAGATCCAAACACCTTTAAGTGACTGAGGCTTGGCTTGACACCAGACCAGCATTCTTCTGGTGTGATTCCTTCAAGCTTCTTCGTCGGACATCTGTTTAAAAGATATGTTGCTGTCGAAACTGCTTCTCCCCATAATTTTTTGGGTAGATGTTTTCCATTCAACATACTTCTTACCATGTTCATGATGGTTCTATTCTTGTGTTCTGCAATCGCATTCTGCTGTGGAGTGTAGGGTGGCACCACCTCATGCACAATCCCTTCTTTTCTACACAATGCATCGAACTCTTTCGACACATACTCTCCACCACCATCTGTCCTCAGAATCTTTAACTTTCGACCACTCTGTCTTTCGACCATGGATTTGAATCTGGAAAATACCTCAAACACATCACTTTTCTTCTTGATGAGATAAGCCCATAACTTTCGACTGAAGTCATCTATAAACGTGAGAAAATATCTGTTGCCACCAATCGAATCCACCTGGATTGGACCACATACATCAGAGTATATGACTTCAAGAATTGCCTTCGACTTCCTTCCTGCATCCTTGCTGAAGCTATTCTTGTGTTGTTTCGACTGAACACACTCTTCACAGACTTCACTAGGAATGTCGATTTCTGGTAATCCTGACACCATATTTCTTCTCTTCAGTTCTCTGATGTCATTGAAGTTGAGATGGCCTAGTCAAAAATGCCATAACCACTCATCTCTGCTGACTGCTGTTGCTAGACACTTGTGCTCCATCACATTGAGTTCAATCTTGAAGGTCCTATTCTGAGACATTGGAGCCTTCAAGATCAACCTACCACCTGCGTCGAGAACTTTCATCATCTTGTCTTCGACAACTACCTTGTAGTTCTTTTCGACTAGCTGCCCTATATTGAGCAAATTACTCTTCATGCCTAGAATGTACAACACATTGGAGATTATTGACCTTTTGCCATCTTTCCTCATAATCAGAACATCACCAACACCTTCAGCTGCTAGAGTGTTGTCATTTGCAAACTTCAATGTGTTCTTCGACGAGGGCTTCATGTTGACAAACAAATCTTTCCTTCTAGTCATGTATGATGAGCATCCTGAGTCCAAGTACCACTGATCTTGGAATCTTTCTTCATCTTTTGTTGTGACCATCAGCAACGTCTCTTCTTCTTCATGTTTCGCCAGATTTGCATCAGTTTCTTGAGTTTTCTTCTTTTCTGGACAGTTACTAACATAATGGCCATACTTCTGACAATTGAAACATTGAATGTGACTTTTGTCTGGCTTTCGACCACCACCTATTCCTCTACCTGCAGTACCACCTCTTTGGTTGCCTTGGTTCCAAGGTTTCTTCTGAGTCGAATTACTGCCTCCTCTATCTTTGTTGCCATTCACGTTTCCTTTGCCTTTCCTTTCCTTTTCTGACTGCGCCTGCAAAGCCATATTACTCTTCGACTTTGCTGCAACTCTTTCAGCCATCATTTGTTCATGAGACTCAAGCGTCCCTTGAAGCTCTTCCTTCGTCAATATTGACAAGTCTTTCGACTCTTCTATGGCTACTACCACGTGGTCGAACTTAGGAGCCAACGATCTCAAAATCTTTGAGACAACTGCTTTCGTCGTCAACGTTTCTCCACATACTTTGATTTGATTCACAAGTTTTGTAACTCTTGTGAAGAAATCTATAATACTTTCGTTGTCTTCCATCTGAAGCAACTCATAGGTTATCTTGTGAGTTTGTAACCTCACCTCTTTCACCTTCTCTGCGCCTCCAAACGACTTTTCAAGAATCTCCCATGCTTCCTTTGCTGATTCTGCATCGCTAACTTTTTCAAAGTTATCTGGATCAACACATTGATGGATTATAAACAGCGCTTTATAATCTTTCTTCTTCAATTCTTTGAGTGCAGCCTTTTCTTGATCCGTCGCGTTCTCCCCAAGCGGTGTTACTCCTTCCTTCACAAGATCCCAAAAACCTTGATAACAGAAAACCACCTTGATCTGCTTGCACCAATTCTCATAATTGTCTTTCTTGAGAATCAGAAGACTCGCCGGAAAATGCCCATTCGGATGATTCATCGCCATCACGTTCTTCCTTCCTTGAATCGCAACCGGAGCTCTAGATACCAGATGTTGGAAATTCACCACACCCTATGATGATTTCGCTTCAATCTTGATCTCAAGATTGATCACCAACCCACAAACTGTACGTAATGACAATGAAAAGAAGAAGAACAAAACAAGAACAACAAGAAAGAAAAGAGAGAGAAGAGAAATATTTGGAGGAAAAAATGTTACCCACGAACTGTGGGATTTTGAATCTATTGATCTATTCACTTGCTAACCGCAAACTGTGAATTCAATATGTGTTACAATGTACAAGGGAAACTCCCTATTTATAGATTTAGATTTACAAAGGCCCAAAACTCTAAAAGCCCAAAATATCAAATCTAATCTAAATCATATCAAATCTAATCAAAACCAACTCTAACACGATTCTGTCGAAACACCTTCGACGACAGTATGAATGCTTTCGACTTCGACACTATGATTTACATTTAACATAAGGTTAAATATGTATAAGGTCCCTGAAAATAACCCAACATTCAAGTTTGGTCCCTATAAAAATTTTCTTCAAAGTTTGGTCCTCCTAAAGTTTTCCGTTTCTAACTGTAGTCCCTCCCGTTAGTTTCCACTAACGGTGGCTTATGTGGCATGCCATGTGGAAATTTTTTGATGACGTGGCGTACATCTGGCATTGCCAACGTGTCAAAATTGCTTACATGTATGCCATGTGGCAATTGTTTCAATTTTAATTTTTTTTATATATTAATATCATAATTGAACCCAGAAATGGTAGTTAATCTGTAGCTACTTCCTGGCAAATCTCTAGCTACTCTCTAGGTAATTTAAACACACCATTTTTGTAGCTAATTCATAGCTAATCTCTAGCTAATTTAAACACACCATTTTTATAGGTAATTCATAGGTAATGTCTTGCTAATTTAAACACATAATTATATTAGTAATACACAACTCATTGATTTTCATTATAACCCCAGTGTTGCAAAAACATAATACCACTTATAATTATCTAACATAGTTTTACTGTCATCTTATAACATTGATCAAGTGCATACTAAAAAATATGTGGATGTAATAATAGGGACACTTTTACAATTTCAGTCCATAGATATCCCACATTATGAAGTAACACCTACTCTACAACTACAAATTACATTCAGAACGTGGCATATAACTAAAGAAACCCCATCTGCACCTTGGCATAACCTAAACCATGAATGATGATGTTTCTCAAAATTGTGCCTGTGCCGGTGCCGGTGCTGGAGAAGGTGATGTAGTTTCTTCACCATTGGAGCTAGAATAAAAAAATCAGGGTGCTAGATCTGCCAAGATTAGAGTTCCTCTCTATCAACTATAAAACAGTTCTCTTACAAAAGTGTTGAGCACAAATGGTGGAAATACCAGCTAGAATATAGACAATTATTTAGAGCAATGTTGCCACACCCTTTATGAGATCCCTTGCTTCCCTAATGAGTGTACCTTCTTTGCTAAAATGATAAGCATCCACCACACCCTCTAAACACGCGTGAAGTTTCTCTGGTGTCCTGAAAAAATATATAAAGAAGTTTTTTATCACAACTGAATTCTATTTCAAGATAATTTGTATTCTGACTCGGTTTGCTTGTTATATTCCCCAAATATGTGATCATTCTTACCTCCTCTATTTTCCCATATCATACAACAAAGAAATTGCATCTATAAACTTTCCTCTATAACATACAATGGCAGACAATATTTTCACTCCTAATTGATGGTTTTTGTATTGCTTGACAGTTAAAAGATAGAAACTGAGAAGTAAGAATGAAGTAGAGATTCAGATTTTTATACCTAGACTGGTAGGACTCGTTAAAGCTAGACATCAAATATTCACTCATTGAAAGTAGAGCAGGTCCCAAAGTTGGTCCAGCTGCTTCCACTGCATCAGCAAATGCCTTTTCCGAATTGGGAAATTTATATGAGCTAGTGTTGCATCTTTGAATCCAACCTCCTTTGACATTTTGTGCTACCTTTATCATAATAGAAAGTTCAGTAAAAAGTCCATCAGGATGCCCTAGAGTGCTAAGAAAATATTGTTTCAAAACTCATTTCTGATTGATAAGACATTTTACATTGCATTTTGATCTATAGTTGATTAATAATACATATTTTGCCACATTCCTCTTCATAAGTGAACAAATTGTGCAGCCTTAACCTTATGTATACAACACCAATACTGTACATTATATTACGTGCAACTATTTGGGAGCTAATCTGAGAGGGAAGATAGAGAAAGCAATACAACGAGCTGAAGAAAATGTCACATTCATGTGATGCAAAAATCTTGAACGAGGTGAAGAAAATGTGCTACTTCACCAGTGCATAACCCCCTCAAAAGCAACCATTTTCTGAACACTGTTAAATTGCATAGCATTTTGAGAGAGGATTTCACAATTTCACATTACAAAATTACTTGCAATTCCTATACCAGAAAAAAGACCACTGACCATAACAATTCTAACAGAATTACACCAGAACATTCATTTTCTTACAATCCCTAACAGAGTTTTCCCTTTTTTCGATAACCATCTCTAACTTTCTCTATCATCTTCCTAACATTTCCTAACAGACTTTTCTAATGAATTCCTAACAAAAACTCTAACTGTCAAAAACTCTCCTAAAGCTTTCTCTAACAAACTCTCTCCAACCTCTTCAATATTCTTCATCCTCTCCGCTTCTTCCGATCAATTCTCCATCGATAAAACTCTGCAATCTCCCATCTTCTACTAGATATCTCACAACCTCGCTTCTGCCTTGGATGCGCACCAAACCGGATCAGTCCTCCTTTGAGTTCTCAAACTTTCATACTCAATCAAAGAATTCAAGCATCTGCAGATTGATTCAAGAAGCAATTCAGAACCTGTAAACTCATAACAAAAGCCAGTAACAGAAATCAGAAAAAGAGAACAGATTTGGGGTGGCTTCATCATTCTTCTTCCACTGCGGTCTCTCTCTCTATTCAATCTTCAATCAACTGCAGAATCAAGCTTCAAGAACTTCACGTAACTCATCATCAATTCACCAAGCTTCGTCATCTTCATCAATTCTTGCGAATTCACAACAACAGAAAAGCTTAAGAGTTCCACAGATTCGTATCGTAATCTAGCATCAATAACAACAACGCATAAGAAACAAAAAAGAATGAGAAGGAAAGATCTGCGTAGAAGAAAGAAAAGGAAGAAACAGAGTACGAACCGTATCGTTGTCGACGTCAATATACATTCGCCTTCAATTTTGTAGCTGCGGCCCTGGACCTAATGTCCATTGTGGTTTATTTCTCACGTGTTGATACCTTTTATTTTGGAATTCTTTTGTGCTTCGATCTCGTCGTTTGAGTGAGTTTTAGGAAGAATGGAGGTCGGATTCGTGATGAGGAAGAAATTTGGAGAGGGGTTTGTGTAGGAAATTTTGAGGTTGGAGGTGGTTGGCCGGAGAGGGACGGCGGCGACCACCGCGCGCCACCGCCTTCTCCGGCGAGTAATTAAGGCTCTTGGAATTTAATCTGCAGAGAGAGAGAGAGAGAGAGATGGTTAGAGAGAAGAGACGGATAGGTAAGAATGAAGAGGCTTCATGTTATCTTGGTTTTTATCCACCGTCCCTTTGTTTTAGATCATAATTTCTGATGTAGAAAAATTATAATACACCTGGCATGCCACATCATCTTCTGTTAGTGGAAACTAACGGAAGGGGCTATAGTTAGAGACGGAAAACTTTGGGAGGACCAAAGTTTGAAAGAAATTTTTTTAGAGACTAAACCTCAAAGTTGGATTATTTTCAGGGATTTAATACTTATTTAACCCTTTAATATAAATCAATATATTTGGGACTTTGCATAAATCAGTATAGTTGGAAAGCTGGGTGTGTTGCATAAATCTAAGTTGTTAGAATTGAAAATAATAGTATACCAATTTTAATTCCATATTAAATCAATATAGTTGTACAACTATATTGGTTAAAAAAATATTTAATAAAATTGAGTACAATAACTTGATAAATTATTATATATTATAAAAAATTTAAATAAAAATATATTAATTAAATAAAATGTTATTTATATAAAAGATTTAATTTTTAGTTTGAAACTATAAAATGTTATTTATATATTAATTAAATAAATTTATATTAATTAAATAAAAATATGTTAATTAAATAAAATGTTATTTATATAAAATGTTAATATGTTATTATTAGTTTGAAACTATATTAATTAGGGTGATGCATCCAGACAAATATCTTGTAAACGTTGTTTTGGAAATATATTTTTGAAATTTTTTTGAAGATATATTTTCGGAATAAATATATTTATAAAATTAGAGTATGACTTTAAAATAAATAAAATGTGTGTATTAGAGTACGTCCGAAGATATCTCTCTGAAAACGGAGGATATTTTTAGAAACTCGCGAGATGACTAAGAAACACATGAGGTGCAATAAGAAACCCTCAAGAAGAAAAGTAAAACTGCTTTAAAATGAACACAGATTTTGATAAAAGTGCATGCATGATAGAATAAAAATGAAAGATTAATACCCATAACAATAATGGTGGAAATGATCACAATATGAGTGAGCTTTTCATGTATACATGATAACCGGTGAAAAGTTCATAATAAACAAAGAAGGAGGATAGAAACTGAACTTAAAATTGTGAAATTGGAAAAGAGTTTGAAAGAGAAGGATATGGTTGAATTGGAGAGACTCTTTCAATGTGTCAATTTTAATTTTTATAATGTGAACTCATGTTCTTTTAGAGAAGTAATGAGAAAATAGAAAATTAATTCAATAAGTAGTCTTTTTTGCCGGACCTTAAAAATCAAAGTGAATGTACTCAAAAAAATCTAATAGAATTATGCATGTCATAATCTATGATGTTTCGTCTTGTATGCAATGATTACGAAATTTAGTTTATTTATTTTATCATCTCCTAAAAAAAATTTGCTTAGCTATATTAACTAAACTACTCACACTAACATGTCTTAACTTTAAATGCCATATTTTGATTGTATTGTAAAAAATTTAGCAAACATTAGCACATCCCACAATTCTTTTTAACATGTCATGTTCGATTACAATAATATAATCTATCAAATATGCTCTAAGATGATAAATTTGTAAGTTCAGAAACATGCCTCACGTTATATAGAAGAAGCTCACGACTATCAAACATCATTAGACAAATAGAACTCATACCTTGAACCTTACAAGCTTTATCATTTATAAGGCAAATGAGTTTACATTCTTTCAGCTTTAAAGTCTTAATTAGTACTAATATCTAAGAAACGATTGATAAGAGCATTTATAATCCAAGACTAGGCACCATGCACGCTGACGAAAATATTTCTGGGTTTCGGATGTATAAATCCGGACGTACTATTTTTTTAAAATTTTTCCGTATTTTTCGGATGTGCACATCCGGAAGAATTCCTGATCTGCAAATTCGGAAAAAATCAAAAAAATTCCATAAAGTCATTTACTTCTAAATATAATTAAATCCAATATAATTAAAATTAATATCATTTTTTCAATATAATTAAATCCAATATAATTAAATTCAATATAATTAAAATCCAATATAATTAAAATTAATATGAATTTTTTAATATAATTAAATCCAATATAATTAAATCCAATATAATTAAATTAATTTTAGAAGTAAATATCATATAATTTTAATTATAATTTTGAAGTAAATACCATATAATTTTAAATACCAATATAATTAAATCCAATTTTAGAAGTAAATACCATATAATTTTAAATTCAATATAATTAAATTAATTTTTTTAATATAAAAATAATAATTTAGAAGTAAATACCATATTAATCATTTAGAAAAAAAATCATATTAATTTTAATTATATTGGATTTAATTAAATTGGATTTAATTATATTGAAAAAAATCATATTAATTTTAATTATGTTGGATTTTAATTATATTGGATTTAATTATATTTAGAAGTAAATGATTTTATGAAATTCTTTTGATTTTTTCCAGATTTGCATATCAGAAATTCTTCCGGATGTGCAAATTCGAAAAAAACTGAAAAATTTTAAACAAACGGTGTGTCCGAATTTGAACATCCGAAAATTGGGGGCAAAAATGAAATTTCACGTGGTGTCTAAGAAACATGAATGTTGTATTAAGAAATCCTCCCATTTAAGTCAACCAGGATCTAAATGAAACTCTCATTGCCTCCTTTGCTGAAAAATTCTTCTTAACGCAACTAGTCTTATGCATTTGAAATGCTTATATTTCAACTCATCAAACACCATTTGACTTGGGCTTTAACCTAAATTTCTCCTTCCTATGATTTCTTCTACTCATATTTATTTCCCTTGAAACATTCATGCCTTCAACACTATTATGAACCTTAATATCCTTCATCTTGGTTAATTAATTGGTTCTAATAGTTTATTGGACCTTATCCAAAGTGATGATTCCTTCATTACCATAAAGAAGAGCACCCTTAAAATACTCAGGATTTAGATAATGAATTCCACAAAAGTGCAACCTTATCATCATCATTAAGACTCACCTCAATATCTTGGTGAACAATATATTTTTACTATATCTTCCTAAATATGTAGAGTTATTGTTTCAAGGACTATCTATGAGCCTATAATTTGGTCATGTACAACAATTCAAACTTCACCCATATTTTCTTTTGAAGTCTTATTTCTTATGACTTTTTTTTTTTAATATTTATATCCAAGACATAGAATAACGACACTTTTGATCTTATCTATAATCCCGGTCTTCTAGTCTTATTCACAATCTCAATCTTCTTTGCATGTCTTAGACTTGCTGAAATTTATGTCCCACCTTTCAATACATCGATACATTTTTATTGAATTAAATTGCTTGCATCTTCACCTTCAACAACTTAAAATGTCCGAAGGAGAGATCAACTCTCAAATCTACTATAAATAATTTGTTACAAGAGTTACAAAGAAGTAAAAAAAAATTAACTTTAAAAGTTCTCCAAAAATAATCCATAATTTCTAACCTTAGTTTTTTCATTCAAAGTACAAGAATATTCGAGAGACACGATATTTATGAACTTATTTTTATCCACAAGCAACTCTAAAACAAATAAACTTTAATTTGTTTTATGATGGCCATAGGGCATGCCTACCTTTTATATTTTATTCTACATATGCAGTATTAGTCTGATCTGATGTTTAGAAATACACTCATTTTGTCTTCAATCAAAAAGATTTTCAAATATACATTTTCCTTTTTTTTTTTAATGTAATTAATTGATTCAAGATCAGGGTCGGTAGGTTACATAGTGTTGCACATATATATACATTTTAGAGAGAGAAGCTCCAACTTCTCTCTTCTTCTCCTTCTGTTATGGTCAACGATGGAGAATGGATGAAAGTCAAGAAACGCTCCTCATCAGCTTCTAATAGGAGGTGGGACAAAGAAGGCAGGGTTAAAGGGAAGAAGGTGTTGGAATCAACCACTATTTTCGTGACAGAATTTCATGAGAGACTTAGGGCAAAGGATCTTTTCCACGTAATGGAAGAGTTTGGGAAGGTTGATGAAGTGTTCATACCTCAGAAACGAGATAAAAGGGGGAAGAGATATGGTTTTGTTCGCTTTTTCGAGGTTGAAGATTTAAGAAGTCTGGTGTTGAAGCTGGATAATTATTTCATTGATGGGAGGAAGATGTTTGCGAATATCCCGCGTTTTGCAAAATCTTTAAAGGAACCTTTAGGGAGGGAGAAGGTGCAGGTTGGCGCACGAGAGGAAGCTGTTAGGATTCCTGTGAAACCTTTCGTGAATGGTGTTTCAGGGGTTAACGCCCTTGATGGGGGCAAGAGAGGCAACCGTTTGTATTCTGAAGCTCTTTGTTCTTCAAAGAAGGCGGGGGGGAGGGGGGGATGGATGTCTCAAGTTTTCGGTGAGCAAGGATGCTATCAAAAGGTTTGAAGGCGCATATGTAGGGAAAGTCTTGAAGCCAGGTTCTTCTTACAACATGCAACGCAACTTTCACTTGGAAGGTTATTTTGGAGTGAAGATAACTCCGTTAGGAGCTAATCTCTGTCTGTTAGAAGAAGGAGACGCGGGGGAGATTGCAAGTCTGCTTGAGGACGCAAAGGACCGGCTTGATAATTGGTTTAGTAAGGTGGTCAAGTGGGAGCCTCATATGGTGGATCATGAAAGAATTACGTGGTTGCGGTGCTACGGGATTCCTTGCCATGCGTGGTCGGCGGAGTTCTTTGTTTTCCTAGCCTCCCTGGTTGGTGCTTTCGTATGCAATGAGGAAAGTACTTCGGACTGCTCCAAGTACGACGTGGCTAATATTATGGTTAGGACTTCGGTTGGTTCATTGATTGACGAAGTTGTTAAGGTTAGAATCAATGGTATCTTGTTTAGAATCAGAATTGCGGAGGAAACGTTAGGCCCTCTTTCCAAAACGGTTGTCAAAGACTTTTCTATTTGTTCTGAGTCCGGAGAAGAGTCGTCTTTCGTTAGTGAGAGCGACGATGACGAAGGGGGCGTGAATGGTGGTCCCGACAAGGTGGAAGAAGTTGTTATCGATAATAGTGTAGGTTTGAATTCCCAGAAGGTCAGAAAAAGAGAAGTTATAAACGGTGATTTTGTTTTTAATGATACAGGCAACAGTGTATCTGCAGAACCTATTTTGGAGAAAAGAGTTGGGCTCGAGAGTGTTGCTGTATTGGATGTTGTACCTAGTAATAGGGGTAACGTGTCCATCTTTGATAAGGAAAGGTCTGAGGAGGTTATTGAGGCATTGAGGGTGGGGCCCAGAATAGTGTCTGATGAGGCTTTGAGTGATTTAATTGTTCTTAAAGACAATTCACTCTCTTTTGATGGACTTTTAAAGGCCCAACTTGCTATGAGGTCTTGTAGTTTCGGGTTTGGCCCAATCTCTAAGCATGGGGTTAGTGATGATTCTATCTTATCCCCCATCCCTTCTGGTAGCGGGTCAAAATTAGGGATTTTGCCCTGTTCTGAACCCGACTCTATTTCTTCGTTTTCCCATCAAGCTGCGAATGGATGTGTGGGTTCTTCTGTTGATGGTGTTCAAAGAAGGGTAATAGTGGCTAAATCAAAATCTAAGAAACCTTCAGTTCGGGTAAAGGAGAATCATGTAGAAGATCCAATGAATCCGGAAGGGGGGTTTTCTCGTTGTCATTCGGTCACAGATTCGGAGGCTGCTTTGGGAAATAAGAGATTCTGGTCCGAGATGGAGTCAAAAGTTTCGTTGAAGGTGTGGGATATATTCCATTCCTTAGGAATTGGAGGGGAAGGAAAAAAGGAAGATCTTTTAGCAGTAATCAGTGCAATGGAGTCGAGAGATAGGGAGAGTTCCGTTATGAAGGTGTTTAAATCAAAGGATGTCTAATGAATCTGCTATCCTATAACATAAGAGGATGTGGGAATTCTATAAAGAGAAAGAGAATTACCGGGTTAGTTCAATCAGGGAATATGGATGTTTGTTTTGTTCAAGAATCTAAAGTGGAATTAATGAATAATTCTTACGCAGTGTCTTTATGGGGGGATCCGATGGTTGGATGGTTTTCAGTGGGATCTTCTGGTAAGGCTGGAGGTTTGATTACTCTGTGGAGGTTAGATAGGGTTAATTGCATTTTCAGTATTAAAGGTAAGGGTTATTTGGGAGTTCTGGTGGATTGGAAAGGAAAAGAGGTGATGTTGATCAACATTTATTCAGCCTGTCTGTTAAGTCTCAAAAGGAAGATGTGGAAGGAACTGGTTGGTTTGAGGAGAAAATTCAGGGAGGTAGAATTCATTTTTGAGGGAGACTTTAATGCAGCGGCGAGCAGTTATAAAAGAAAATGGGTGTCCAATAGAGAGAACAAGAAGGAAATTGAAGGGTTCAAGAAGTTCATTTCAGAAGTAGGGTGCGCTGATATTCCTTGTGTGGGAGGTAGGTTTACTTGGTTTAATAGCGTCGGTTCAGCTAGAAGTCGTCTCGATAGATTTTTGATATCCAATGCGTTGATAGAAGATTGGGGTTTGTCGAGTCAGTTCATTGGAGATAGGGATGTTTCTGATCATTGCCCTATATAGATTAAACCGAATGCAGTAGACTGGGGCCCGAAGCATTTCATCTTCAATAACTGTTGGTTGAGGCATCCGGACTTTTACGCCTTTGTCGAAGAAAAGTGGAAGTCTTTTGAAGTTTCCGGGATAGGAGATTACGTTCTTAAAACTAAGTTAGGGCTCCTTAAGAAGAGCTTTAAGGAGTGGAATGTCAGAGTTTTTGGTTGGATTGACTTGAATATTAAGAAAGGAGTGGAAAATCTTAAAGAGTTAGATGTGTTGGAGGGTGGCGAAGGTGTGGAGGATGAAGTTGAGATGGTCAAGAGAAGGAAGGCGGTGAAAGATGAGATTTGGAAGGGCCTTAGTGTGAAGGAAAGTATGCTCAGATTGAAATCTCGGGCTTTGTGGTTGAAAGAGGGTGATAAAAATTCCAAATTCTTCCATAGTGTTGTGAGGGGTAGGAGAAGGAGGAATAGCATTACTTTCGTAAATACGGTGAGTGGGAGGAAAGAGTCAGTGGTGGAAGTTAAAGAGGAAGTGAGGAGGCTCTTCAGTGAAAACTTCTTGGAAACAATGTCGCATCGTCCTAATTTTGAGGGATTAAATCTTAGCAGACTGTCAGTTATGGATAAGGAGGGTTTAGAAGAAGAGTTTTCAGTCGAAGAGATAAAAGAGGAAGTTTGGTTGTGCAACGCTAACAAGAGCCCCGACCTGGACGGATTTACGTTTGGTTTCTTCCAAGTTTGTTGGAACATAGTTCAGCATGACGTTGTAAGGTTTATTACTCATTTTCATTCGAAACCTAGTCTTACGAAAGTCGCTACTGCTTCTTTTATTGCTTTAGTTGTTACCAAAAGTTATTATCTAAAATTTTGGCTGGCAGATTGAAGAAGGTGGTTGGTTCAATAGTCTCAGCATAACAAACTGCTTTTGTCCCCAACAAACATATTTTTGATGGGGTTTTGGTTATCAACGAAGTCTTGGATTATGCAAATAGAAACAACTGTAGATGTATGTTTATCAAGGTAGATTTCGAGAGGGCTTACGATTGCGTATCTTGGGATTTTCTTAGAAGGGTTATGATTCGTATGAATTTTGGATCTCGATGGCTGTCTTGGATGGATTCTCTGATTTTTAGCGGTGCTTCTTCTGTTCTTGTCAATGGCAGTACTACGCTAGACTTCAACATTTCTAAAGGGCTACGTCAGGGGGACCCTCTCTCCCCGTTTCTGTTCATTCTTGTAACAGAGATTCTATCTCTTCTGTTCAATAAATTGGAGGTGGAGGGGTTGTTTAAGGGTTTCAATTTGGCTGATAGAGTTTCTTTCAAACTGGTTCAGTTCGCCGACGATACGATCATCATAGGAGAAGCGAATTGGGACAACTTATGGAGTATTAAGGCAGCTTTAAGGGCTTTCGAGTTGTTATTGGGGCTTAAAATCAACTTCAGTAAGAGCAGTGTGAGTTGCCTTAATTATTCGTCTGGTATGTTGAAAGCTGCAGTAGATTTTCTAAACTGCGGGGTGAGTACTCTTCCTTTTAAGTTCTTGGGCATTTTAGTTGGAGAAAGTCCAAGAAAGGCTGTTATGTGGAAAGGGTGATTGATAATATTCGGTCGCGTCTTTCGTCTTGGAAATGGAGGAATCTTTCAATCAGAGGTCGAGTTACTTTGATTAACTCGGTGCTTAATTCTCTGCCTTTATATTCTTTGTCTTTCTATAAAGCACCGAAGAAGGTTGTAAAGGCTATTCAAAGCATTCAGAGCAGGTTTTTATAGGGCGGTTGGTCGGAAAAGAGAGTTATCAATTGGGTGGCATGGAAAACGATTTGTGAGCCTAAAGAAAGAGGTGGATTAGGGATTAAAGATCTGGAAGCCTTTAATAATTCCCTGTTACTGAAGTGGAGGTGGCGGATCCTGCACGAGAAGAAGGCTTTATGGTTCAGTCTTCTGAAGTACAGATATTCAAAAGGAAGTTTGTCTTCGACGATTTTAAGTTGTGATCGGGGTAGGGATGTCAAAGCAGCCTCTATATAGTGGAGGGACATTTGCTCGTTTGGCTTTGATGAAGATTTAGGGGAGGATTCGTTCACTTATAATCTGTCGTGCAAGCTTGGTTTGGGTGATGAAATTTCTTTCTGGCATTGCGGCTGGATGGAGGGTGTTCCTCTAAAAGCCAGATTTCCTAGGCTGTTTGATTATGTAAAAACCACTTCCTCTTCTATTTCTTCTGTAGGTTTTTGGATAAATTCAAAGTGGAAATGGAGGATTGAAACGCATTCTATTTCTGGCAATGTGATTGTGGAGACTGAGCTGAAAGATTTGCTCTGTTTGTTGGAGCCGTATTCTCCGATTCAGGGCAAGCTTGATTGTTTTGAGTGGTTTTCCGGTGAAGCGACAGATTCTTTCACAGTAGCAGACGGTTATAGGCTGTTAACTACTCCCAGTGTGTCGAATACGGAGCTTAGGGACGAAGAGGAGGAGCTATTGTTGAACTCCCTTAGACGGATTTGGCTTCTAAATGTCGTTTCGAAGTTTCAGATCTTTTTGTGGCGATTATTCAGGGATAGATTAGCGACAAAGGTTCAATTGGTGCGGCGGAATATTAAGATGGGTCAAGGAGAGGTTTCATGTTCGCTCTGTCAGGCTGATGATGAGACTAGCTTTCATCTTTTCTTTTGTTGTGATTATGCTAAGGAAGTTTGGCAGGTAATCTGCAGTTAGGTTGGGTTTGAAGTCAAGGCTCAACCTTCCTGTGCTGTTTCGTTCATGGTTTTTATTGAGGAGATTTCGCAGGTTTGTCGAAAACCCAATGGAGCGGTTATTTGGATTGCGGCAGCTTGGAGTATTTGGTTGAACAGGAATAGCTTCATTTTTCAGAACGAGTTGGTGTCGGTTATAGATACTTTATATTCTGTTAAGTATCTGTCTTGGAAATGGATTCGTAATTCTTCCGTTAAGAGCAACTTTAGTTTTTATGATTGGTGCACTGCACCTGTAGACTGTTTAAAGCGTATTTAACAGGCGGTTCTGTTGTTTCCGGGTTATAGCACCCCTTGTGCTATCTTAATATCATTGCTTATTAAAAAAAATTGATTCAAGATCGTCTAGGTTGTTTTTATTTATTATATTGTTTTTGATGATTATATTTTATTTCATATTGAGTTATATCTATAAACAACTAGATGTGAGACAGAACACAACACAAACAATTTTAAAAATATAGGACATTGACACCGTTACACATATGATAATATTTAAACTTTATTTATCAATCTATTATTAAAAGACTTAAACTTCATTCATAACATTGCTTCAGTATATGTTTAACCATTTTAGATATGTGATGTAGGAAGGTTGTTAAGCCATTCAAGTTTGTTTCATGTCCAAAAATAATACATTAATATTTTTCACAATTTTTTATTTTTTTATTAAAAGTGCATTAGAGTTTCTTTTTTCTATTTTATTTCTCTTTTGGATTAAAAATCCATTAGGATTTCTTTTTCTGTATTTAAAAACTTTTGGGTGTGGCTGTCAAGATTATTTTTGATCATGATAAAATTCAGTATTTTTTTATCTGGTGGATTCTTAAGCTTATCTTACAGGTTTTGGGCTTGCAATCCTATGTTTTCATTTTAGATTTAGCGCTTGCTATTCCTTCGTGATTCCAACTGCGTCAGGTGGTATCAGAGCATGTTTCTCCTATTTTTTTATGTAGCTTAATTAGCCATGGAAGATCAACCATTGACCAGAGCAGACCTTGAGGGTATTACCGTGTCTTTTACCATGGCCATAATTGCTTTGACTGAACAAATGATAAGTTTAGCAACTCAGGTGAGCAACGCCAACTACAACGGGAACCAGCAAGAGGCAAAAGAAGGGAACCAAATAAGGTTCTGCGGGGTGGAAATAATAATACTATTATTGTTGAAAATTCGAGTTCTGAAGAAGAAGAACACTACGAGGAAGAGGTTTATCATGGGAATCGACAGGATAACTATGACTATCGAGTGAAGGCTGATATTCCATTGTTCGATGGAACAATGGGAGTGAAGGAGTTTCTAGATTGACAGATCGATGTTGACAAGTTCTTCGATGTTATGGGTGTCCTCGAGAATAAGTAAGTTAAGATGGTGGCGATCAGGATGAAGAGTATTGTTGTTGTTTCGTGGGATAAACTTGTTGTTCAGAAATAGAGGCAAAGAAAAAGTTCGGTCATATCTTGGCAAAGAATGAAACAATTGATGTTGAAGCGGTTTTTATCGGAGGACTATGAGAATATTCTTTATAAGATGTATATTGAGTATGTTTAGGGAAAGAGAACTGTAACAAAACACACAGCTAAGGTCTAGCGTTTCTCTGAGCATAATGAATTAGGAGAATCAGAGAGCCAGAAAGTGGCTTGATACATTAGTGGCTTAAAGGTATCCTTGCAGGAGAAGATGAGTTTATAGACTGTATAGACAGTGGCTGAGGCATCCAGTCTAGTTTCTCTTCAAAATTTCTCACCTTTTAGGTATTCGCCCCAGAATAGGTTTGAATCAGTAGGTGGTAAGGAAAAGAGTGCAGCAACCAAAGATTTTAACATTGAGAATAAGAGGACTAGTAGCCCTAGCGGTGTCCATCAGAGTAAAACAATGGTCTGAAGGCAGAATAATCCATATATTAAACTCACTGGAGACACGTGTTATCGTTGTAATGGAAGAGGTCACAAATCAAATATTTGTCTAACAAAGAGAGTCGTTGCTGGTGCGGAATAAAGGGAAGAGGAAGAGGAAAAAAGTAGGACATGTAGTTGAGAACGATGAACATGTTGAGGTTGAGTTTGTAGAGGAAGAATCTGATGATAGGGTAAATTTTGTGTTGCAAAGAATTTTGCTAGCATTCAAAGATGGAGGACAACGCAAGAATTTGTTTAAAACACATTATTATATCAAGAACAAGGTGTGTAATCTGATTGTGAATACTCCAGTACAGAGAATCTAGTGTCACATAAATTGGTAGATTATTTGAAGTTGTCAACAGAATCCCATGAGAAGCCATACACCCTTGATTGGGTAAACAAGGGCTCCCAAGTTCAAGTAACACTAACCTGTAGAGTTCTTATCTTCATTGGAAAGCATTATAGAGAATAGGTACTTTGTGATGTTCTTGAAATGGATGTTTGTCATATTTTACTTGGTAGGTCTCTGTAATTTGATAATGATATCACTTATCGAGGATGGAATATCGTGATGATGTTTACACGGGGCACACATAAAATTGTTATGGTTCCTGTTTTGCACTTTGATAAAAAACCAAAGAGGAAAAGGGTCTAGTTTATTGGTGATGACACATAGTAAAAAATAACTTGATGAGGTTGTTAAAGAAATTGAATTTTTCTGTCAAGTGGTGAGTAAAGGACTGATGAGTGTTGTAAAGGAGGAAACAAGAATTCTAGAAGAAGTGTTAGGGATCCTAGAGGATTTCAAGGAATTGACCGCAGATAAGCTACCAAACAATTTGCCTCCTATGAAAGATAAACACCAGAAAGTTATAGCTTTCAATATGGGAGACAATGTGATGGTGTTTCTATTTAATGAGAGGTTTCTAGTTGGTCCTTTCAGCAAGCTTCAGCCACATAAGTATGGCCCGTTCAAAGTGACCCGAAAGATCAATGATAATGCTTATGTGGTAGCTCTTCCAGATTTCATGAATATAACTAATACTTTCAATGTTGTTGATATTTATGAATATCAAGCAGATGGGGCTCTTTATCAAGAAAAGAATTCGGGGTCGAGTTTTTTAGAGGTGGAGGAGACTGATGTAGAAATATTTTTTAAGCCATCGGCATTTGTTTCAGGTCCAAAAACAACATTTTAATAGTTTTTGCAGTTTTATATTTTATCTCTCTTTTTTTTATTAAAAGTCCATTAGGAGTTCTTTTTTCTATTTTATTTTTGTTTTGTATTAAAAGCCCATTAGGATTTCTTTTAAAATTCAGTATTTTTTTTAATCCGGTGGATTCCATAACTTATCTTTCAGGTTTTGCGCTTGCATTCATGTGTTTTCATTCTAGGTTTAGCGCTTGCTATTCCTTCGTGATTTCGATTGCATTAATATGTGTGAGATTTGTCTTAAATATGTGTAAGAGTGTGTCGAAGCAAAGAAAAAACAAATTATTTTTTAAACACTTGTCTAAATTGTTTAACATGTGTTGTATGAGTATCAAACGGATATTGAACACTGATTTAAAAAGTGCCGAAGCAAAGAAAATAAATTATTTATTTGTAGACACTTGTTTGACTTTTTCGACATGTGTCGCACGGGCGTCATACAAGTGTCGGGCACCAATGCGCATATCAGACACCGCGACATGTCTACTCCTAGAGATGTTTGTGCTTCAAAAGTTATATGCATATCTATACATTAGAAGTTAGAATTTGAATCAACCATTATTTTCCATGATTTGCTGTTAACACTAATATAAATTAGAAGTTAATGAAACCAAGACAACAACAATGGAGGAATCACAACCGTTGGTTCTGCAAAGATTTCTGTTGATGTTGATATGACTGAATCATAAAAGATATATACATATGTATATGGACAAGAATCAGACCAAGTTGTCCTGAGGATAAAGTGTGGTGTTACTTTGGTTTATATTACTATAACTTAACAAAACATAACAGAAAAACAAAACACACATGACATGTTTCACACCTGTATTACTATTATGTCTCAACCTCCAAGCCCTGTCATCTTCACCCAACCAACAAAATGTTTTTTTATACATAACCAATAAAGTCTCTTTTACAAAATCAATAATTCAAAAATATGACATTGTCAACATCATCCAACTTAGGTGATTCAAATTCAAAAAGAAAAAAAAAATGGCATCTCTGATTTTACACTACATTGATGTTTAAAGGTAACTGTTGTTATGTGTTATCATTGTCATTGATTGCTACTTCAGAAGACAATCATCATCACAAGTTTGTTTCTCATCACATGCAATTCTAGAGAGAGAGAGAGAGAGAGAGAGAGAGAGAGAGATTGGACCACCTTATAGAAAAAAGCTATTTCAATTTCATCCATTTGTAGAGACCATACAAATATCTCAAGTGTAATCAATTAAGTTCATTGAAGCACTAGTTTACATAATTTCTCTAAACAGATTCAAAAGCTTCTATATTTTGCTTATACAACTTTCACTTTCACTCTCACTCTGCTATACACAGATATCTATGTAGCACCGACATTTCCTAATGCAAAAAATTAGAACAAAATTAGGAGAGAAATAACTAACAACATATTTAGCATAATTATAATTGAATTTTCATGATCTATGATCAACCACATTGTTTCAAATATCATCTTCAGATGAGGCTCTTATAGGCTTGTCCCTACTCCTATCCCAATAGGAAGGTTTGTACTTGTCAAGAGATAGCTTTCCACTGAATGATGACTCCAATGAATCTTCTAAGAGGGGGCCACTGTAATGATGCTGTCTCTGCAGTGGCTCTGACCAAATGCGACCGCTCCTGTTTCCAACATCATAGCCTGGAGTTGAAATGTAATTTGTGTCCATCACCATGTCGCCCTCTAGAATTCGGAGAACCTTGAATAAACAACCAAGTATACCAAATCAGTTAGCAAATTATATAGTTAGTTTATTAGTTATTCATTGACAGCGTAAAAATGTTTTACACAAACGTCTACGTCGTGAGATATGAATCTGTGAAAATTTTTACAGCGAGTGCATGATTGTAAAGTTCTGATATTATTAGAAATAAATGTTCTAAAAAAGTTACTAGAGTGGAAGTGGTCCAATTTCTAATTATTGTGAACTTTTTCCATTGACTCTGTAAGATTTCCATCTTATCTTTTTAGAAAAGTTGAAAAACCTATGCAACCGTTGATTCTTGAAAACAAATAACATGGCGACAAAAAAAAAAGATATGTCGAGAACTTTGTTTACCTGTGACATGCGTGGTCTAGAATGAGGATCTCTCCTTATGCATAATGAAGCAGCATGCAACATGCAATAGACCTCATGTTCTAAATAGAGACGTCCAAGCCTCGGGTCAATCAGTTCGTCAATGGCATATTCTTCTAAAAGCGGTCGTGCCTGTTTAATATTGAAATATTGATACACGGTAGTCAAGGTTAGACATGAACATTGATTGAACAAACAAGAAATTCAACAATTTTTCTTTCAATCGGGGTGTCATGTAACTTTGACTCTTGAAACAGTAGCATTGACTTATTTGAATTTATTAATCCCTTGGAAGACTGTTAAGAAGAGCTTATGACATGTCTATAAGTTGTTTTCAGCTTATTTCCATATGATCTCCGGATAGGTTATGAAAACAACTTATAGTTTATATGAAAACAATTTGACTTTATTTTATCTTTCGTGATAGAAATTGCTTATTCATAAACACTTACTCGATAAGCGCTCAATTAAGTTACTTATCCAAAGAGGACTTATATCACATTATGAAGTCTAACTTACCCACTCAGTAAGACATTGTTGTCCCTTTGGCCGAGTCAGATCGACAGCCTTTCTACCGGTAACAAGCTCCACCAATACCACCCCAAAGGAATAAACATCAGCTTTTTCAGTGATTTGACCACTTTGAGCATATTCAGGAGCCAAATACCTACACGCATAAAACAACTTAATTGCAATCTAAGAAACACGACGAATACAACATGATACAGACATGTTATACATTATATAGGACTTGTCACAGTTATAATACAGTGCTTAAAATTTCTATAACATTAATATAAAAACACAAATCACATATCAAAAGAAAAAATTGATATACTAAAACTTAAAATGAATGATTATAGAAAAAAATTTGACAGCAACGCATTCTTGGTTTTAATCTCATATTGCACACACAAGTTTGACAATGAAACAGAATCAGGATCGATATAAAGCGTACCCAAATGTTCCAATTACTCTAGTATCCACACCCATGTCTCCATCAGGTTGCCATCTTGCCAATCCAAAATCACCAACCTTGCATATTTCAGATTGTGATCAGATAAATATGCAATAATGAAGTAATGATAATGGTGTCTTTTGTTGTAAAAAACTAAGGCAAAGAACTACCCTACCAGAGGTTCAAAATCATGAGTTATGAGAATGTTGTTTGGCCTCATGTCGCGGTGGATGATACAACCAACTCTGCACTCTTCGTGAAGATACCTTAACCCACGAGCAGCTCCAACAGCAATTTTCTGCCTCGCAGACCATTCTAAAGGATCCCTTTGTCGCCCTAAAATATTACAAAGTATTAGATCAATATAGAATCAAAAAGGGTATCAGTACTACTAAGAATTCAATATTATATTGCAATCACCATATAAATGTGAATCCAATGATCCATTGCATATGTACTCGTAAACCAGAAGCCTTCTCTTATCCTCTATACAGAATCCAATCAGCATAACAACATTCCGATGCTGAGCACAGCTCAGGACTTCTACCTCGGAGCAAAACTCGACATCACCTTGAGAACTAGCCAATTTATGTTGCTTGACAGCAATAACCTGTCCTTCTGGTAGAACCCCTCGATGAACCGATCCATACCCTCCTTCCGCCAAGAAGTTAGCTTGTGAAAATCCACCGGTAGCGAGTTCCAACTCAGCATAGCTGAACCACCTTGGAGGTTTTCCAAAAACAGGTGCCTTGTGTTGACATATCGAACATAATGGAGGTGGACCAAGTGGAGCATTTCCTGATAATGCTATTGCTTCTCTTAAATTACCACTAAAATCCGAGTCATTTCTATATGCTGCCGACATTTCCATTCCAGCTCCTCTATCAAGCCTAGAATACTTTTCTAACAAAGCTTTGGTTGTAGTTGCTTGAGGCATACCATGATATGCCTCTGATCTTTCTCCGTTGCGTTGAGATGATTGTTGATGTAAAAGCAATTCTGTGATCCACGGTTGGTATCTAAAGCTAGCTGAAGATGTTGACAGACTTTCACTTTCTGTGTCTGAATTAGTATCACAAAGTTCTTGACTTTCTTTAATGGTTTCTTCTCTCTTCGTCTCACCATTCATCACTGGGATACAGAACGGTGAAGTTCCAGGATCAGAGCTTGAAGTTGATGAAGTGCCAGCTTCAGTAGTAGCGGTGAATGGCGTCCCTAGCTCAGGGCTGCTAGTTGGAGTAACATTGGGTCCTTTGATAGAATCTACTAAAGAATCCATCTTGTTTTCGGTTTGCTTTTCAGGTATGTCATCTTGCTTAGAAGGTGATGTGCCAGCTTCTTCAACTTCCTTCTTTTGTGCTCCAATCAAGTTCAAACGAAGCACTTTCGGTTGAGTACGCTTCATAACAACTATGTTACACTGCAACTCTTCCATGCATCTCTTTTCCTCATGTTTGAGATGTCTGCACAAAAAGCAACATCAAATTCCATCGTATCAAGTTTCATACTTGTAACCTATGAAGCACAGACACATTACAGACACATCACAGATATTGACACGTAGATACTAGTAATGATTTCAAAATGAAATAATTGAATGTTACAACATATGCCGGTGTCAGACACTGACATGTGTCGGACACCGGACACGTTTTCAATCTGAATTGTTGGTGCTACAAAGGTTACAATAGTGTGATTCTTAATGAGGAAAAAATAAGAGAGACTATTACTTGTCTAAAACAACCCAACTGGCTTGTCCTTTCTTGGCTTCTGCGGCCACTGATCCACAAGGTGATCCAGAAATAATTTTAATCCTCACATTTATCTGTTGGAAAAGGTTTAACACAAGGATTAATATCTTCAAAATTCAAATTGCATGAACCTTTTACACACCAAAACCAAGACTACTACAACTAACCTTATTTGGATCATAGACATCGTGGAGCTGAAGGATCATCTGAGAGCAAGAATCGGTGATATCACTCTTCTGCTCTAAAATTGTTCCTGGAGGATACTTCTTAATACCACTGGCACAGTCACCAGCAAATCTAGGAAAACCCCATCTTCTACCTGCGCGGTAGTAGTAAAAACATCAGGATTTAATTTCTATACACCGACAATGTAAAATAGTTTTACGCAGATAACACGTAACGAGCAAAGAAGCACAAAATTAAAAGAAGGAATCAATCACCTGAACTTTGAGAAGGAACAACAACAAGCAGAGTAATGCAATCACCAGGTTGAACAACGTGAGTCAATGACCAAACAAGAGCAGTCTTCGGAATTTCCTTTGACGCCTTAACAGCAACAATAACCTTCTCAGCACCATCACAACTTTTCTCTTGCTTCCCCCTCTTCGGCTGCTCTCGACTCATCGCCACGAATAACAACACCACAAAAACTACCTCACTAAAAAGCTTTAACTCTCAATTCAAGTCTCAAAAACCATTAGCCTACCCTACAAGTACAATTATCATTTATCACCAACATGCTACTAGTTCTATAAAGTCTTGTAAGTTGTAACCAAATAACCAAATTCAAACCTTTATATCACAAACTCTCAAATTCAAAAACTCCTCTAACGTTCACAGAATCTTGTTTCTTTCTTCTTTATTATCTTATCACCAATATTTAAGACTGATTCTACACTACAAGTACATTCCTAAAGTAGTATCAAATAAATCAGTGAAGAATCAGATACCCTTTTGTGGCTCAGAAAGCAAGAGAAGATGTTATCACAGTTGTTTGTAGCAGACCCCTCTCCAAGTTCAAAATGCACCTCACTCACCCTTTCATATCTCACTAGCTTTGCTTTTTGTGCCTTCAAGTTTCAAATCACAAAGCCAAGTCAAAATAGATGAAAAGAAACACCTTCAAAAAAGGTAAAGTTATGTGTGTATTTTGGATCCATTTAGCTGGCTCTACTACCCAAAAAAACACTAATAGAAGAAAAATTCCACCAAAAGATTCCTAATTTCCTATACACAAATAGTATATCTTGGGACCCTATGCTTTCTATTTCAATTTTCAACAGGAAACTATGCAATCAATCCCTCACAAGATATATAGGTTCCAATGTTTAGGCCATGTAGCTCTCTAGCACTTCCAAACTTCATTGAATATTTCCACCCTGCACAGTTCCAAATCAAACTAGATTACAAAAATGATATAAAAGAAATGAATAGTATAGCAAAGTTAGGTATATGCACATTGCACAACAATACATACATGTGCAAACATATATCAATATCATATAATGATAATAATGAAAACAATGATAATGAAATAATGTTGGTTTAGAAGGTCAAATACATCATTAGAGACTAAAAAACAAGAAAAGGAAAAAAGGGGTGTGTGGCTAAATAAGCATTAGATCCAAAATTCAGAACCTTTCATTTTCTTTATTATATTCATGTTTTTGAATATTATATTTGAAAACTCCAATAGAGAAATGAACATTTCCAGAGAGATAAAAACAATAAAAAAGAATAAGAAATAAACAATCACATTATTTAATTCTTTTGCTCACAGTTTTTTTGTTGAGTTGAGATTCTTTAAAAGTTGATTTGCAGTGAAAATCCGTTTGAGAAAAGTTGAATGAAAATGAAAAACGAAAAAGAGGGGTTGAAGAAAATGGAAGAAAGACGGAAACTTTAGGAAGAGATAAGAGAAGGGTGAAAGAGAAAAGAGTGTTCGTTGAATGAGAAATGTGTGAAGAATAGAAAATGGTGTTGTGGGAAAGAAGAAAGGTGTGAGCTTTGTTTTGAGTGACCAATTGAGAGTGAGAACAAAATGAAAAATAGTTTTTATTTTCAATAATCGGCAACCGATTTACTAGATCGACTAATTTGATTGCAGTTGCAGAGATTCGAATTGTGATTTTTTCTATTAAATTTAGCGTCAATCACCACTAAATCGACTAATAATCGATTAAAAAAATTAAATGGAGTTTTTTAAAATAAATAAATGAGGATTAGTAATTTTTAAGAAATATATAAAATTGAAGGAAAAGGTTAAAAATTGCAGATTCAGGGGCAAGTCATGTGGTACTATGAGTTTTGTTTTAGTGCTGTAAAATCAGCTTTCAAATGTGTTATGTTTTAGGATATGAGTATGCCCCTGATTTTCATCTTAATTTTGGATATGCCAGTCAATTTGAGTTAAAGGTAGAAATTTTACAAAATTTAATATTTAAAATGATCAATTATTTCTATGTTAATTTAGCTTAAGATCTCATATTTTCTGATTAAACCAACTCAAAACTTTAATTTTATCGCAGTTAAATTATGATTAAAAATATTATTTTACATAATTGTCATAATACTATTAGGTGTCTTTAAATTTGAAAAAAAAATATTTAAATAATATAAATTATAATAATATTCATAAATAAATTTACAATATTAAAATAATTTGATAGATATATTTAAAATATGGAAATATGAAAAATTATTTATGAATATAATAATATGATTTAAAGGTTTTGTCAACAAAATTTAAACATTTTTATTAGATATAAATAAATTGTGATCTATCTTAATTCTTAATTACAATTTAAATAAAATAAGTTTTATTTTCATATAAAATATTTTATACAAATCATTATAAATGATATTCATTAATAAATTTTAAATATGGAATATGAAAATTTATATAGTTAATATAATAGTAACATATGATCGGTTAACATTACATTTTAAAGAGTTTTTTAAAGTCATATTTTGATATCATTAACTTTTTTACAATACGAGGGACAACAGGCCAAACACAACAGACTAGGGAATGTTAGTTTGTAGATATAGGAGGTTTTTATTATCGTCTCCACAGTGTTTATTCTGATATAGGATGCTTGTCGTTCAATAGTTTACCGTTTTAAGAAATGGGTTTTCAAAGTTTGTTTCATAAATTGTCACGATTTTAGTATCAAAGCTTATAAATTCTAAAGTGTTTGATTAACAAAGTATATCAAAAGTAGTTTTCATCGACCCTAACTTATATGTATTCTTTCAATCTTGCATGTGAAGTCGGACCTGATTAATATCATCGCGTATTCTCTCAATACCGTCTATCTCTAGAACGGTATCGTGAGAAATACCGTATTCATTGCTACACGATCTCTCCATATAACAACCAATATAGTAAGCTTTAAGTTCAATACAAAGCAAATATCAACCATAGATTGATCTCTCCAATCTACTAATCGATAGATGAATATTTTAGGTCAAGTTCCATAAAATCTATGTCTAGAGTTTTACAAAACAAGAATGGATCATTAAGAACAAAAATATTCATCATATATTAATCATCACTTGTTCACATACAAGGTCAATCAAAAGAAATACATAAAGTTAAGGTAGACTACCTCTACCTTTGATACAAAGGAAATTAGCTACCCATAACCATGGTAGCTTGCTTTACAAGTAATAAGAGAAGATGAATGAGCATCCACGTCGAAGAATCGAACTCGGATGTGAATCTAGCTTCTATTTGCAAAATATCACTCTTTGGTGAAGAAATGCAGAAAAATGAGGTTTCTATGTGAAAATGGGGTTATGATCTCCAAAAAATGTGAAAAGTATTTATATAGTACAACTAAAGTCTGTCAAGTTCGTCCAGCGATGACTACTTTATAGCACCTGAAGTGCCTCTGAACAGTTAACCGCCCTTGGGAAAATATCTAAGTTCGCCTAGCGAACACTTCTTCGCCCAACAAGCTTCTTCGCTACAAGTTCGCATAGCAAACTTATGGCCCTTTACTTACTGTCATCCAAGGTTTCCTCCTCGTTGGGACATCGCTGAAACTTCGCACAACGATCACTCGCTACAAGTTCGCCCAGCGAACTTAGAGTCATTTCCTTACTGCCTCTAATCTGAGATGGCTCGCCGGGGCTTCGTTGCTACTTCTCCCAGCGAATATTTGTTGGCTGCTCGCTGTTGTTCACCCAACGAACATGCTGAATCTTCACATTTTCTTTGGCTTCATTGTCAATTCACTTGTGTCTTACTCTTTGATGTTTTATGCCTAATTCCTGCACAATAACACACAAATCAAAGCAACCAAAGGTATTTGCACATAATTGAAGAATAACATGGAAATATGGAATAAATCCATTTGATGCATAAGAAAAGAGTTGAAAGATGCCAATAAATATGGATCAAAATAAGACATGTTTGACATCCAACAAACTCTCCCCAACTAGATGTTTGCTTGTCCTCAAGCAAAGTATGCCTCTCATTGAAAACAAGAGGATTTGCTCAAGCATTTAATTCAACCAAGAATGGATTTATGGCTCAAATTAAACAAACAAATGCACAGAAGCAATGTTCACCACTTCCTAGAATCGAACAATGAAAAAAGAATTTAGTTCTTAAGCAAATATCATGCAATGTTTCAATTAACAACTAAATTCTCATTCTCATGCATAGCGAACTGAGTGTGAACATGACAGTAACTCAAAAATTCAGGTTTTTTTCAATTTTTGGTTTATCACAACACTCTTTCACAATACCAAAACTAACAAATGCAGTAAAAAACAGTAATACTCACAATGTTGGGGTGCCTCCCAACAAGCGCTTTGTTTAACGTCGTTTGAGCTCGAAGGTCGAAAGTGACTCAAGGATCGCCAAAAGAAATTGTTCCCGCATCCGTAACAACTTCACCACCAAGGTACACTTTCAACCTTTGCCCATTAAATGTCCAACTTTCTTTTGATGAAGGGTTTTCAATTACAATTGCTCTGTAGTGCTTGATTTCCCTAAATCGAAACGGACCAGACCATTTTGGCTTCAACTTACCCGGAAACAATTTTAATCACGAATTAAACAATAAGACCATTTGTCCTTTATGAAAGTCTTTTTTCACAATCTTCTTGTCATGATACTTTTTTACCTTCTCCTTGTAAAGTTTGTTGGAGTCATAAGCTTGAAGTCACAATTCATCCAAATCATGAAGTTGCACTTTCCTATTTTCACCACTTAAAGTAGGATGAAAGTTCAAGAAATTTAAAGCATAAAAAGCCTTATGCTCCAACTCTATCGGTAAATGACAAGTTTTGCCGTAGACTATCTTAAACAGTGTGAGACCTATCAGAGACTTAAATGCGGTCTGATAAGCCCACAAAGCCTCATCAAGCTTGTGTTTCCAATCCTTCCTAGAAGAAGACACCGTTTTCTCAAGAATCCTCTTGATCTCACGATTTGATACTTCAACCTGACCATTAGCCTGAGGATGATATGGCGATGTCACTTTGTGCTTCACACCATAATGCTCCAAATCTTTTTCTAACGGAGCGTTGCAAAGGTGGGATCCTCCATCACTTATCAATAGTCTAGGCTTACCAAAACGCGAAAAAATGTTTTTCTTCAGGAATTTTATCACGGTTTTACCGTCTGCTTTGACGCAAGCTACGACTTCCACCCACTTGTACACATAGTCCACAACAACTAAAATGTACTCACAAGAAAATGAAGATGGAAATGGAACAACAAAGTCATTACCCCAACAATCAAATAATTCCACCTCCAACATACTTTGTCACGGAACCTCATTCCGTTTTGTAATTCCTCCACTTCGTTGGCAATTGTCACAACTTTGGACATGCACATGAGCATCTTTAAACAAAAAAGGACAATAAAAGCCCAATTGAAGGACTTTCATTTCCGTTCTTAACCCGTTAAAATGACCACCATAAGGTGAGTTGTCACAATGCCAAAGAATGCTCTTTGACTCCTTAATTGTAACACATCTTCTCAAAAGGTTATCAACACCAAGTTTGAACAAGTAAGGCTCATCCCAAACAAAAGACTTGGCATCATATAAGAATTTTTTTCTTTGATTCCAAATTAGGCCTTCCGGAATTACTCCGATAGCTTTGTGATTTGCAATATCGGCGAAAGAATGCCTAACTTGAACCATAAACAACTTCTTATCCGAAAATTCTTCCTTAACCTCAAATTCATTTTTAGCTACTTCCACATTCACAAGACGGGATAAATGATCCGCAACCAAATTATCAAATCCCTTATTTTATCGAATTTCAAGATCAAATTCTTGCAACAAAAGGACCCATCTAATAAGCCTTTGCTTAGAATCTGGTTTGGTTAACAAATACTTAATTGCCGCATGGTCCGTGTAAACAACCACTTTAGACCCAATGAGGTAAGACCATAATTTTTCCAATGCATACACTATCGCAAGAAGCCCTTTTTCCGTAGTGGCATAATTTATTTGAGCTTCATTCAAAACTTTGCTTGCATAGTGTATAACATGAAAAAAATTTGTTCTTCTTTGACCAAGTACCGCACCAACAACATAATCACTAGCATCACACATGAGTTCAAAATCAAGTTTCCAACTAGGAACCGTGATTATGGGTGCGGTAGTCAAACTCTCTTTTAAAGAATTAAAAGCAAGCATGCAAGAGTCATCAAATTCAAAAGACTTATCTTTGTTGAGCAAATTGCTCAAGGGCTTTGAAATCTTTGCGAAGTCTTTAATGAATCTCCGATAGAATCCCATATGGTTGAGAGAGCTTTTAATTCCTTTCACATTCAAGGGTGGTGGAAATTTCTCTATAACCTCCATTTTAGCTTGGTCAACTTCAAGGTCCTTTGAAGAAACTTTGTGGCCGAGCACGATTCCTTCCGTAACCATGAAGTTTCACTTCTACCATTTAAGCACAAGATTAGTTTTCACACACTTTTCCAACACAACATCCAAATTTTTCAAACAAAGATCTAATGACGACCCAAAAACCGAAAAGTCATCCACGAAAACTTCAATGGACTTTTCAATCAAGTCAGAAAATATTACTTGCATGTACCTCTAAAAAGTAGTTGGCGCGTTACACGACCCAAAAGGCATCCTCCTATAAGCAAAGACCATAAATGGACATGTAAAAACAGTTTTCTCATGATCCTCCAGGTTAACAATAACTTGGTTGTAACCCGAATAACCATCAAGAAAACAATAGAATTTCTGACCGGAAGGCCTCTCAAGCATTTGGTCCATGAAAGGTAAGGGAAAGTGATATTTCCTCGTAGCTTTGTTTAGCCTACGGTAATAGATACACATTCTCCAACCGGTCACGGTTCTCGTTGGTATTAATTCATTCTTTTCATTCCGAATCACTGTCATCCCACCTTTCTTCGGTGTCACTTGCACCGAACTAACTCGCGGACTATCGGAAATCTGATAAATCATTTCGGCCTCAAGCATATTCACCACCTCTTTCCTAACCACTTCTTTCATGGTAGGATTTAAGCGGCGTTAAGGTTAAGCTATCGGCTTGAACTCATCCTCCATTAAGATCTTATGCATGCAATAGGATGGGCTTATTCCTTTTAAATCGGAAAGAGACCAACCCATAGCATTTTGATCCTTTTTCGCATGTGAAGTTTATGAATTTTTCGGTGTACTCATGAGTTTTCCGGTGGACCTTCAACGGAATTCTGGGTAACATGCCGGGGAGGATCTCCATGAAGGTTTAAAGGATTGCAATGAGAATCTCCTTGCATCGTTGTTGGCGTTGTCCTCAGGCCTTCGTGCGCCTTTTCACTTGACTAGCGGTGGAAGGGTGGATTTGATTTTGTCATCGAATTCACTTTTGTCCTTTGCTTTTCAGGTAAAGGAGATGACTCGCAATCCCGAGGATGAATTTATGCTAGAGCGGGAGTCGTTCGAGGAGAGCTCTTTGGAGGATAGCAGTGCTGACGAAACCTTTGCTCCCCGGAATACCGACGAAACCTCCACTCCCAGTAGTACGGGGGAAGAGTGGATTGCTGCTGAGCCTCAGGAGCACGCCTCCCTCTTTGCTTTTCACACTCAGGATGCCTTCACGATGGTGGGGGTCGAGGAAGACTAGAAGGTCCATTTTCTTGAGGAGGACGAGCGATAATGCTCGGCTTATGGAGAGAGGTTCCCCATGTACGAGTTTGTGTTCAAGGAGATCCGGTTGAGGCTGCCCTTCACGGATTTTCAAGTGGCAATTTTTGGACACCTGGACTTGGCCCCCTCCCAATTACACCCGAACTCGATTACCTTCATTTGTTCATTCGAGATTACATGTGAATTTTTGAAGATTTGAGCCACTTTCCCCCACTTCTTCATTGTCTTCCACCTCTAACACCAGGTCGTTGGGAGGAAGTTTGGATGGGTTTCCCTGAAGCAGGGGAGAAAATTGTTCAAGGCCTTCTACGAGTCCATCAGGATGTTTAAGGAGAGGTATTATATAGTTAAGCTCGTGTCGGAGAGGGCCAAAGACTCCTCGTTCATCTGGGAGATTTCAACAGACGAGAGCGGGGAGCCCCTCATCGACGAGCAGGACAAGATAAAGGGGTGTTGGTTGATGAAGTTTTGTTTCTCCTGGAATGAGGACCATTTTACCAGGGAGACCAAGGAGTACATTGCCAAACCTCATATGCTGGAGGAGGATGATCGGGCCAGCTACGAAAAGCTGGTAGCCTTTGTCGATGGCTTTCACCCTTCCCAGTGCGTGACCAGGAGCGGGGACATTATTTATGAAGAAGACGGGGGGCCTAAGGTGGAGACCCGATACATTAATGCGAAGGAGCTCCTCGAGTGCGGCACGCGCGAGAATGCTCTGGAACTTCTGGGTAGCTAGTTTTTTCTTCTTAATTTGCCTATATTATTATTTTTTGTTTACTAACACGTGCTCGTTGTTTTGCAGGCAACATGTCCTCAGCTCAGAAGCGTTTGGTGAAGAGTGCCGAAGCCAAGCTCAAGCTGCGCAAGAAAATTGGGAGAAGTCTCCTTGGCGAGCAAGTGGTTCCGCCCCCGACGAGATCGGGGACCTCTTTATCCAGAGTCGCTACCACCCAGACCTCCCCTCTGCTGGTAACCTCAAGGCCCAAGCGCCCTCTGGCGGACGAGGTCCTCGATCTTACCAAGGGAGAGAAGAGCAAGTACGAGTTGCCTTTGTGCTTCCACAATAAAAGTTTATTCGAAGGCTCCTCCCTCGTACTCCATTGGGCAGAGTCCTTGTCGTTCGAGGAGATGAATCGTCCTAGCAAGAGGACGTTGCTGGCCCAGGACGTCGTTGCCCTAATGAGGGTCTTGGGCATAGCGGTGGTCTACACCGAGGAAGTGGGCCTCCAAGAGGTGGAACTGAAGAAGACCAAGGTCGTGGTCACGGCTCTGAAGGAGGAGCTGAAGGCTGCAAAGGAGGCGGGGAAAAAGTCTAAGCAAGAGCTAGTCGCGGTTACCGGGGAGAGGGATACACTGGCCGCAGAGAAGAAAGTTGCGGAAAACATGTCTGTTTCATTGAGGGTTGGCGCTGCTCCTGCTGAGGATGAAAGCGATCAGGTGAAGAGTCTGAAGACTCGAGCCGAGCTTGTTGCCCGAATCAGCCAGGTTGAGGAGGATTGCTTGGGGGGCCGCCGAGGAGGCTTTCAACAATGCGGTGGAGCAGCTGAAGTTGGCGAACCCCGGGGTTAAGCTGTCTACCGAGGGGACCGGGTTCCTCAACAGTGTGGTGGATAGCCAGATTGTCGTCTCGGACTTCCTTAGATTTGACGAGGAGCCCGAGTAGCCTGCCCACGAGGAGCCTCGGCCTATGGTCAACTGATTTTCTCCTTCTTATACCTCCGGCCTGCGTGCCGTACTTTTCTATTTTTTTCTTTTTGGATGGGGCTTAGCCCTTTTTTAATGTAATCAATACAATTTTGGTCCTCGTGACCCTTTTATATTATAATATTTATTTTCGGTCGTAGTGGTCGGTTATGTATGAATTGTTTTCGACATTTGTGCATGCATGTTTTTATTTTGCTTGATTTCTCTAAGTGTCACTCGTTGCTCGTCACGTGTGCCCGTTGTATGAGCTATTTTTGTGAACGATTTATCACTATATTTCGGGGGTTGCTCAATAAATTATTGTTCGATAGTGAGGGGAACTGGTTGAAAGGCCTGGGTAGTTTCCGGGAAAGAGAGCGGAGCTTAGGTCACGTCTGTGGCCTTAGTTCGTGGCGTGAACTTTCGTCGCAAGCTAGGTGTTCTGCCTTTCGTGGTACGTTGGCGCTGGCGGGCTCGGTCGAGGGACTGTTTTCGGGCAGGGGTTCGCGGCGTGAACTTCCATCGCGAGCTAGGTGTTCTACCTTGATTTATTTTAGTATGTAGCGCTTGTACCGGGGCGCACACTTCTAGTCGGTACATTATGCCCCTCGTGTGGACGGAGCACGCCGACAATTATGGCATTAGCTATAATATTGTTTTAGATTTTCGGCGTTCCATGGTCGAGCGAGTTCTTCCTCGTTGAGGTGCTCTAGGTAGTAGGTCTCTTTCTCTGTTTTTGCTCGAACACGATAGGGTCCTTCCCATTTTGCGGCGAGTTTGCCTTCACGATAATCTTTGTGATTTCTCCTTAGGACGAGACTGCCCACTTGGAAGTCTCATCGTATGACTTTGGCGTTATGCCTTATTGCAATTTTTTATTTTAACGAGGCCTCATGGAGGGCATCCCCTGATCAGACCTCTTCGATGAGATCAAGCTCCTCCCTCAGTGCCTCGTTATTGTTCTCCTCGTCCAGGGGAGCTTCAGTCCTCCTGGAGGGCACGTGTATTTCGATAGGGATTACTGTCTCGGTCCCGTATGCTAAACGGAAAGGGGTTTCCCCGATCAAAGAGTGGGGCATGGTTTGGCAAGCCCAGAGCACGTTGTGCAGCTCCTCGACCCATTGTTTCTTGGTTTTGTCCAGTCTTCGTTTGAGACCTCGCAAGATTACCCTGTTTGCTGCCTCGGCTTGCCCGTTCGTTTGCCGGTGCTCGACGGATGCGAAGTGTTGTTTGGTGTCCAGTTAGGCGATGAACTCCTGGAATTTTTTATTCGTGAACTGTGTCCCGTTGTCGGTGACGATTGCCTGCAGAATGCCAAAACGAGCAAGAATGTTTCACTTGTAGAAGCGGAGTATATTTTGGGCCGTTATTTTGGCCAGAGCTTCTGCTTCTATCCATTTTGTAAAATAGTCCACGCCCAATATCAGGTATTTATTCTGATTTGATCCTATGACGAATAGTCCTAGGATGTCCAGACCCCATCATGCGAAGGGCCACAGGAAGAACATTGTTTTGAGCTCATTGGGCAGTGCCAAGTGCATGTCCCTGTGACGTTGGCATTTGTCACATTTTTTCACATGCTCCTTCGCGTCATGCTGCATGGTCAGCCAGTAATATCCTGTTCGTAGAGCTTTCCTGGCGAAGGATCTTCCTCCTAGGTGATGGGCATTGATTCCTTCGTGGATTTCGCGCATGACGTGGGCGACCATTTCCTCCTCAACGCACTTGAGTAGAGGAATCGAGAACCCTCGCCTGTAAGGCTTATTTTCGACCAGGACATAGGAACAGGCTATGTGCCTGACCATGCTTGCTTCCTTTGGGTCGGATGGTAGTTCGTCCTTGGCGAGGTAGTTGTAGACTGGGGTCATCTAGCAGTTGCTGTCACCAATGACGTTCACATCGAGGGTCGGGGGAGTTCTCTCAATGCTTGGTCGAGGAAGTGCCTCATGGAAGACATATTTGTTTCCTCCCTTCTTTTTTGTGCTCGCCAGCTTTGACAAGACCTCTACCCAGACATTGTGTTTGCGTGAAACGTGCTTCACCTCCACCGATGTGAACTTCGTCATCTTTTCCTTAACCAAGGTCAAGTATTCATATAGGTTATCGTTCTTGGCCTGATACTCTCCCTGAAACTGGAAGGCCACGAACTGGGAATCTATGCAGATTATGACTTCCCCGGCTCCCAGATCTTCGGCGAGTCGTAAACCCGCAAGGAAGGCTTCATACTCTGCCTGATTGTTGGAGGTGGGAAAAAATAGGGTGAGTGAGACCTCGACGAGGATACCCTCCTTGTTTTCCAAGATGATGCCTGCCCCGTTCCCAGCCGAGCTAGACGCTCAATCATTGAAGATTGTCCACTTCCGAGCTCCGCAAGTCGGGGAGGCGGGCAAGGTCATCTGCGCCACAAAGTCGGCCAGCGCCTGAGCTTTTAGGGCTTTCCTGCTCTCGTACTGGATTTCAAACTCAGACAGTTCCAACGACCATTTGAGCATTCTTCCGGCCATGTCTGGGCGGCCCAATAGCTGCCTCACAGGCTGGTTTGTGTGCACCACGATGATGTGGGCTAGAAAATAGTGCCTCAGCCTCCTCGCCGCATTGATGAGGGTCAGGGATACTTTTTCGATCTGCTGGTATCTAAGTTTTGGTCCTTGCAGCGCCTTACTCGTGAAATATATGGGCTTCTTCCCTTCACGGGTTTCACGAATGAGGGCGACACTGACAGCCTCGGCTGCGACGGCGAGATAGAGATAGAGGGTCTCCTTGTTATTTGGCCGGAAGAGGACCGGTGGTTTCGATAGTGCTTGTTTTAGGTGGAGGAGGGCTTTGTCGCATTCCTCCGTCCACTCAAAATTGCCTCTTTGCGGAGGAGTTTGAAAAGGGGGAGTGCGTGCTGGGCAGATTTTGCCACGAAACGGGACAGTGAGGTGAGCGTACCGTTCAGGGCTTGGATTTAATTTTTCAAATTCTGCATGGGGAATTCAGAGAAGGCTCTGTATTTGTCGGGTTGGCTTCGATTCCTCGTTTTGTTAGGTAGAAGCCGAGGAACTTGCCTGCCCATACCCCGAACGTGCACTTTTTCGGGTTGAAGTGCATCTTATACTTCCTAGCCTGCTCGAAGACCTTCTTCAGATGGAGCGTATGATCGAATTCCTCGTGGGATTTCACGATCATGTCGTTCATGTAGACTTCTAGCATATCCCTGATTTCTCCTCAGAAGACTTTGTTCATTATTCTTTGGTAGGTAGCGCCAGCGTTTTTCTAGCCGAATGGCATTACGTTGTAGTAATAGTTGCCCGATTTGGTCATGAAAGTTGTGTACCTTTTATTGCTTTTGGCCATGGGTATTTAGTTATAGCCCGAATACGCATCCATGAAAGACAATAGTTTAAAACTGGCAGAGTTATCAACAAATTTGTCTAGCAGAGTTATCAACAAATTTGTCTATGTTGGGGAGGGGATAAGCGTCTTTAGGGCAGGCCCTATTAAGATCGGTATAATCAACACACATTCTCCATTTTCCATTTGATTTCTTTACAAGTACAACGTTGGACAACCAAGTAGTGTACTTGGCTTCTGAAATGAAATTTGCCTCTATGAGGTCTTTTACAGCTTGTTCGACAGCCTCAGTTTTTTCCGGAGACTGCTTTCGCCTATGTTGAGCTACTGCCATAACGGCGGGGTCGATGGTGAGCTGGTGGCAAGCCACCTCAGTATCCAGCCCAGGCATCTGCGAGGCGCTCCACGCGAATAGAACTGCATTCTCCTTGAGACAGGCTTTTAGCTGCTTCCTCGCAAGGTCAGGGAGGTCGGTCCCGATCTTCACTCCCTTGTGGAGGTCGTCACCGAGGAGGACTAGTTCGAACTCGTCATCCGGGATTGGCCGCATCGGATAGACGGTCTCGCTGCTGCTGGTTGATGTGGAAGGGTTGCTCGAGCTTAGTCGGATCTCCTTCCCCTTCCTTTTCTGGTCCCTCAAGTCGTCCTTGGAGAAACGGCTGTCGAGGTCGATGAAGTTGACGCGGGGCAGCGATTTCGCCTCTTCGGAGCTGCAGGGCAGAGCAGGCTTGCCGGGAGTCTTTAGTCAGGCGGCGATGGTGTTCAGCCCTTTCTAGGCTGCCTCGAAACACCTTATCGCTGCTTCTATCTCTCCGTGCAGGGTGGCAACGAGCCCTTTGGAAGTGTAATACTTCATCTTCAGGTGCACGGTGGAGGGCACAACTACCAATTCACCAGAGTTGGTCGTCCGAAGATGTATTGGTAGAGGGATGGGTAGTCAATGACCAGGAACTGGACTTTGATGGACCTGGCCATTTCCGCTGCCCCGAAGGTGACGATCAGCTCCACATATCCCCACTATTTTGTGACAGAACCGTTGAAGCCTTGTAGATCAGAGCCTACGTAGGGAGTCAGGTGTGTCTCATCCAGTTGAAGTGTGAAGAAGAGCTGGGAGTACATGATGTCGACCGAGCTTCCCTGGTCGACCAGAATTCGGCGAACGTCAAAGTTATCCATTTGCGCCCTTACGAGCAGAGGAATGCTGGAGTTGGGAGCTCCGCCAAGGAGTTTTTCGCGGTATAAGTGGATGAGAACCGACTCTCCTTGGACCTTATCAAGGGTAGAACTCCAGTTCCAGCTTGTGTTGATGAGGTGCTCAAATTTCCTCTTCACTGACCCCACGATCACCTTGTTGAACCCTCCTCCCAAAATGAGCATAGCGGAGGGGAATGTTTCCCATGGGTTGTGTGCAGCGAAGTAAGGAGGGATGTTGAGCCCATCGGGGACATAGAAGTCTTCCGGCTGTGAGATGCTCATGGCGACCTGAAGACTGGTCTCGTCCGATGAAGGCACCTCCTCTTCAACCTTCTTTGATTCCTGGGCGTCCTGTCGAGGAGCGTTCTTCTTCTTCGCGAAATGTTTCAAGTGCTCGTCGCTGATCAAGATCTCGATTGCATCCTTGAGACAGATGCAGTCATCTGTCATGTGACTATTTCTCTTGTGGAACCTACAGTAGTTCATTTTATTTGTGTTCGGCTTGGTCGGTATCTGCTTCAGGAAACGCACCCCTGTCTGCCGGAACTCCGAGTGTATTCATGAAAACGGCCAGATGGCCCTTTGGGATCTCGGGATTCCCGGGGCCGGTCATCTCGTCTTTTCTCTACTCCCCGACGGGTTGACGAGGAGTCGTCGTGCTTGGAGGACCTGGCGCTCTCCTGGTGCCTCGAGTCCCGGGCAGTGTTCGCAGTTTCCTTTTCTTCATACTGGATGTACGCCTGGGCCTTGAGGAGGAGGGCGTTCAGTGTTGTTGGAGTCTCAATGCTAACCGCCTTGGCAAAGTCGCTGTGGGGACGGAGTCCTCGTTCGAGCAAGTACTTCTTCATATCGTCGGTTGTGGAGACCTGGACGACTTTTTTATTGAATCTTTCGATATATGCTCGAAGAAATTTGTCTTTCCCTTGAATGATGGCCTCAAGGGAGGCTTCTGTCTTTGGGTGACGACAAGAGGCTGTGAAGTGTTTGGAAAACATCCTCCCTAATTGCCTCCATGATGTGATGGATTCGAAGGGAAGGCTCTTGTACCATGACATTGCTCTCTTTCTCAGCATAGTCGGGAAAAATATGCATTTAATGACCCCTCTGACGCCACGGTAGTCGAGCAGGGCATCGATGTTCTCGATGTGCTCGTCGGGATCTGTAGTGCCATCGTATGTGCCCATGGGTGGGGGTTTCTCCGACCCTTTGGATAGGCGTGTGACCATAATCTCTTGGGACAACGGGCCTCGAGGCTCGTCGTTGCTGCTACTGCTAGATCGCGAACGAGAGCGGGTGTTTTGTCCAGGGAGAGGACCGTGATCTCGACGGGGAAAGGAAGTTTGTGCCCGACCCTTGGATCTGGGCGGAGGCGAACACTGGTGCTCTGTCCGTAGATCCCTTCTAGTTTTTTCAGCCCCTGGGGAGTGTTGGTTCCGGGGAGGAGTATGGTCGCATTTCCTTATTGCCAAGGACTAGCTCCGTTAGCGCCGGACGGTCTCTTCCTCGTCTGGGAGAAGGACTCCGAGATCTCCGGCGCTCGTGCCTCGGCGGAGGAGATCTTGGACGGCAGGACCCTTCTAAGGCTCCAATTCTTGCATTCTGCTGGAGGATCAGAAGGTTCGTCTTGTTGAGGGCCTCGAGCAGGGGCTGCCATGGCCAGATCGGCGTTGGGTGGAACTGGGACGGGCTGTTGGTCCTCTGAGGGCTGGACCTCTACGTTGTCAGCGTGATCCAGGGAGGGAGACGCAGTGGCTTCATCCTCTACTGATGAATGTCGTCTCCAAGAAAGGGGATTGCTCAGTCATTGTCTGTCTTGCTATCGGGGAGGACGACGGTGTTGCGAGCATCGTTGACGTTGTCATGGGTGGCCATGCTTGGAAACTCGAAAGAACTGTTTTGGTTTTTGATTTACGGGGAAAGAAAGACGAGGAGAACAGAGTTTCCCACAGACGGCGCCACTGATCTTTTCGGTTGATTAGAACCTGAAGTGGGCCAGAGACTTTGTCTGCGATGCTGGGTTCCAAGGATGAGGAGGGGGTGTACCTGTAAGGTACTCCGATGCTAAAGTAAGAATCGGGAGAAGAGAAGGCAAATACAAAGTGAGTATGTCTTAGGATGATTTTAGAATACCTGGCCCTCTCAAATGAAAGGGTTTTTATAATGCCCTCAGCGCTTGGCCATTGCTCCCTATTTTCGGGGCGAGATACGCTCCCCAAAAGTTGGTAACTGACAGAAACTAGCCGTTAGGACGGGCAGACATACTCGGAACTAGCCGTTGATGCGAGCAAGGGCGTGGTCGCGGGTAAGAGCGTCGTGACTGTTCTTAGATGGTGGAACCATGCGTGACAGACAAAAATGTGACGAATGACAGCTGATCCTGAAGGTTAGTTGACCAACCTTCCTTAGCGGAGGGGCGGAGGAGAGAATGCTTCCTTTTGCCCTTAACTGGCAGGACTTAGGCTATTATGTCGTTCTGCGAGCATAAATAAATTGGATCATGCCTAACCATTGAGCCAGTCCAAAACAGAAAATATGAGTCCTCACGTTACAAAGATAAGTCCACGAATTTTCTCTCACCGAAAATCTAGGACTAACATAAACTCATAAGCAAACACAAAGACATATTTTTTTGAGTGACTTTAAAAGTAATACATTAAATTACACTCTTAGATCACCGAAATTGAATATGATCTAGAGCCATTACTTAAAATCAATAGACCAACTAAGTCTGCATAGGCCTCCATTGCATCAACAAATGTATAATCTTCCTTCTAAAATCTTTTAAAATGATCAAATTTTATGTGACTTTCGTACAAAAATAACCACATTAAACTTGAAGCGCTTTAGAATTTCTCACATATAGTGACTTTTATTACTAGCAAAGCCCCTACCATATTGACTTTTATTACTAGCAAAGCCCCTGCCATATTGTAGAATGAAACACTATAAATATCAAATCTTTTATTTTTAATCTTTTTTATAATCACTAAAAAAAACTTTACCATAATTAGATACTCTATAATTTCTTTTTTTTAGTATCTTAGATACTCTATATGTCATCACTAATATGATTCTATATGTTAAATAGTTTTATTTTTTATGTCCAAGTGTTAACATTATCTCATCTTAAATCAACTATGTTAGTTTGACTTTTCCAACATGAATATTTGGCTGGATTTAAGGATAATAAAGTTTGAAATTTTGAATATAAAGAGTTAATGCAATAAAAAATTTGAGCTGTGTATGTATATAGATAATTAACATATGTTGATATCACGTGTCAATTTTAACATACATAGATTTTTAACATTTTTTTTTTTAAAGTAGAATCAAACTAGTATTTTTTTCCAATGATAAATTGTTAAGTATTATATTGACACCCTTATCAAATCTTGAATCATGAATTTCCTACCTCTTTTAACCTTTTTTTTTTTACCTCTTTTAACCTTTAATTCAGCTAGTTTAATATCTAAATTAAAGTTTATATTAAATAGGTCAAATTTATAAAAAAATGATAGAATTTTAAAATTACATTAATTCCATCCTATCATATTATTTTAATATATACTATATTATCTTAAATATGGAGGTATGGCAAAGTACACCCTCCGTCCCATATTATAAGTAAAAATTACTTTTTAGATACATTGAATAATTAATGTATATGACATATATATAGATCAGATACATTAATTATTCAATGTATCTAAAAAATAACTTTTACTTATAATATGAGACAGAGTAATATTATGTATGATATAGTAAAATTGGAAATTTTAAAATGTTGTTGCATGGTAATAAATAAATGCATAGAGGTTGCTCTGCGGTGTGTACTGCAGTGAAGTTGGCATGACTTAGATATCATTAATACAATGCAGTGTCGTACTGGTTAGGATTGTTTATGACAAACTCACTGACTTAAGGTCACTGACAAATGAAGCAATAGATATTTAGAGCAATGTGAAAATAACAATATATATGTAGCGTGAGGGACCTACATGATCTTGTTATAATTTGTTTTATCTTACTACTATAATGCATGATTCAAATTTCAAAATAAAGGGTTTTGTTTTGGGGTGATTCGAAGGTGCTAAAGTTTGAAGCTTCCTAAAGTTATGTGCCAATTAAGACCAAAACAAGTGGGAGGGAAATCTAGGTGACATCAACATAAATAAATACCACAAGATGGGAAAGAAATCAAATTATTGTCTAAAGTGAAAGATACCCTCCACATATATTATGGCTTCCTTTTCAAACTTTGTTATTCATGATTTAGCTTATGATTGTTTGAATGTTTAAAGTTTAAACTTAGCGTTAGAGTGTATTTGGATTGACGGTGAACATAATTGATTCTAGCAGAATTGAGTTTGGTATAATTTATTTTAATAGAATTGAGTTTAACAGAATTGATTTATGTTTGGATACATTTATGTAAAAGTGAGTTAGACAATAAATTTCAGTGTAAAAATCACCCAGAATTAATTCTAAAAATAGAAGCTACAAATTCTAACTTCAAGTAGAATTAATTCTAGAGGTAGAACCAATTCTACTTTTGATAAAAACAAACACCTTAAAATTACCTAAAATCAATTTTATACATTTAGAATTAATTCTGAATCTTTCAAAATGCTATTAGTAGTTTCAAAAAATGTTCACGGATTTGAAAAAGTAAAAAAAATAAAAAGAGCATTAAATGTGATGTATATGGTGTTTAAGTGGGCATGCATGGGTATTTGAAGTGTGTGTGAATCTGTGCAGAAAATAGAAATAGACAACAATCCCATGATCGTAAATTGCTCCATAATGTTGTCTTTTTCTTCTTCTCTGTCTGTCTGGCCCCATACAATGTTTTTGAAACATTGCCATAAATGTCATGGTGGTTTTAAGTTTGAGATTTAAAAAACACCGTCACGATAGTACCTTACAACCATTCAACCATTTATTTTGCTTCCGATTTTTCAAACCAATCAACCATTATTTATGTCTCTTCTAGTACCATTTAGGTTTGGGGGACAATTTAAATTAAATCGATTTTGAATTTTTATAATATTATATATTTCTGCTAAATAAAATTTTTTTTAAAGTTATAAATAAAAAATTAATTCAAATAATTTTTACAAAATATTACTCTCTCCGTTCTATATTATAAGCACATTTTACTTTTTAGATATATTGAATAATTAATGTGTATGATCTATATATAGATCAAATACATTAATTATTCAATATATCTAAAAACTAAAATTTGTTTATAATATGAAATGGAGAGAGTAATTTAATTATTTCAGTTTTTACTATATTATTTTTAATAGCAAAATTTTATAAATTATTTAAATTTAAATTACTTTATTTATATCTCTTCTACCATTTAGGTTTGTGGGACAATTTAAATTAAATCGATTTTGAATTTTTATAATATTATATATTTTTGTTAAATAAAAATTAATTTTTTTAAAAAGTTCTAAATAAAAAAATTAGTTCAAATAATTTTTATAAAATATTACTCTCTTCGTTCTATATTATAAGCAAATTTTACTTTTTAGATACATTGAATAATTAATGTATATGATTTATATATAGATCAAATACATTAATTGTTTAATATATCTAAAAATTAAAATTTACTTATAATATGAAACAGAAAGAGTATTTAAGTTATTTCATTTTTAACTATATTTTTTTAATATCAAAATTTTATAAATTATTTAAATTTAAAATAAGTTTAAATAATTTTTTTTATAATTTGTTTTATAATATGAAACGGAGAGAGTATTTTAGTTATTTCATTTTTTACTATTTTTTTTAATATCAAAATTTTATAAATGATTTAAATTTAAAATTAGTTTGAATAATTGTTTATACAAATTATTTTTGAGATATATATTTTGATAGTATGTTGCACAGACTCAAAAGAATTATTAAGAATAATTTTTTTTGTTTGGAAAATTATGAAGAATTTTTTTAGAACAAAAGTATGTAATGCTTTAAACCCACATAAATTTATGTTATTTGTTATTTCTAATTTCTTCAAGTGGGTCCGGATCTAGTGGTGTTAGATTCACTAGGATTGATATAAATATATAAGTTGTATTCTCATTTAATGAATGGCATGAAGAATTTGAACAATACTTTTTTTTTATAAGTGAGAGTCCAAACTTAAAGAGAAAGAAAAAGTTAAAAAAACAATATGCGAGATTCTAGTTTTTGAAGCATCTAAATATATCAAATGACTAATAAATTCTAAAATTGTCTCACCAAAAATCAAGTTTTTAGCGTTCTTTGCACTTACTTTTGCTAGGGTATCATACATATTCGATTTTTTAAAAGAGTGGACCACTTCAACTTCTTCATGCGCATCCATTGAGCGATAAATTTGTTTGACGAGCGAGTAACCATCAACGAGGGATGCTCAACATTGGTTTATTTCTATAATCAATTTATATCTAATATAAAATAATTTATCTTAACCGGTTATTATTATAACCAATCCATATAAATGATTTTGTTTTTACAAAACCGGTTATAAACCGGTTATATCCATAACCAAATTTTATAACCGGTTATATATTTCATAACCGGTTTTCAACTTAAAACCGGATGTGGATATAAAAATTCAGTTTTTAAAATGGTTATAAACCGGTTATATCCATAACTAATTTTATAATTAGTTTTAATTTAATTTTGTTTTAAAATCAATTTTTTCAAGAATTTTTTTTTCAAAAAAATAATATTTTTTTAAGAAAAAATATTTATGTTCAAAAATAAAATATTTTTTTTTTAATTTTTGGAAAAAATATTTTTTTTGTTTTTAAAAAATCATTTTTTAAAATTTTTTGAAAAAAAATTATTTACTGAAAAAAATTAAAAATATATTTTTTTTCGAAAAATATTTTTTTTTAAAAAATAATATTTTTTTTTTTAAAATATTTTTTTTCAAAAAAAATATTTTTTTTCAGAAAAAAATAATTTTTTTTCAAAAAAAAAATATTTTTGGAAAAAATTTTCGAAGTTTTTTTTTTATATATGTTTTTGACTAATTTGGTTTTTATTTTGGATATGGATGTCCAAATTATGGATTTGGTTAAAACCATATTAAAAATATATCCAAAATATGGATTTGGTTAAAACCATACTAATAATTAACCGGATTTGGATATGGATATGGATTATTTAAATAACCGATTTATTTGAGCATCCCTACCATCAACCTCTGAAATAGGGATGTAAATGGATATCCATGAGGACGGATACTATGATATCCGTATCCGCCCCGTTGGATAAATATGATATCCATATCCGCCCCATATCCATGTGAATATCCGTTAAGCAGATAATCCGCGGGTTTTACGATATCCGTGGATATTTACAGATATCCATGGATAATATTTTTTTAATAAAAATTATTTTTTGAAAAAAATATTTTCAACTTCTTTTAAAGACACAAAAAGTTATTTTCACATAACATCGATACAATTCGCTCTTAATTTAACAATAAAATTCCATCGCATTAATGTTCTTCTTATTCACCAAAACATAATTAAATCCAAACATAATATCCATACATTTCATTTTTAACCAAACAAATAAAAGATACTGTGATTGTGAGTTATGATGGAAGAGCGGACGATAGAGGAGTAGGAAGGGAGACACTGGTTTGACAGAGAAATGACGACACTAGTTAGTTGGACTATGAAATTGTTGAATTGAGGTAAGAAGTATTGGAGAGTTTAAATATGAAATGACTAATCGAATTTAAATGAAATGTTAAAGGTTTTATTCAAAGAAAATTTCAAAAAAAATAAAATAATAAGAAGACTAATTTTTTTAGAAGATGAAAAGATAAGGTATAGTAAAATAATAATATTTAAATGATTTTTATAATTTTTTAACGGATATGGATATCCGCGGGCATGGATATCATTAAACTCGTATCCATGTCCATTAACAAACGGGTATTCAAATATCCATTTATTTTATCCGTGGATATCCATTAAACTATCCGTCCCATATCCGTGACGGATTTTATCCGCGGATATCCGTGGGTAGGGATTTTTTTGCCACCCCTACTCTGAAACCTTTCTTCCTTGTCTTAATAATTAAACTCTAATTTATTGGTAGTAGCAGAAACACTTATCGTTGATGCTTTCATCTTCTTCTTTAATGCCTTTCAAAATTACAAATCCTACCAATTAGCCAATAAATTTCAATGCACTAACTTGACAAGAGAATTAGCTGAAATTTCTGTACAAACGTAAGACAAGATTTCATGTCTTTTGATTAGAGATGGTTTGGGACAAAATATCAATATTCAACATATTAAGGATTTGATCTGATATACTTAGCAAAATTTTCAAACTTTGGTTGTTGACGAATTCAATAGATCGAAAGAGATTCGACCAAAGCAAATTTAAAATCAAACTAAATAATTATTTTTTGGTCTCATCCAAAACGCCAAAGACACGTGGAGATCAATCGAAGGCAAGTGAAGCATGTAGAAGTGACGTGTCAATTGGAAGACAATTGAACGTTGAAGATAATTAGTTTCATAGTATTATAAATAGGGATTTTAGCGTTAGGATTCGGGGTGGCAAAATCATTGTAAACTTCAATACAACCTCAAAGTACACATACTACATAAGCGAGAAACGAGTCTCTGATGAAAATGTACTTACATACAAATTTTTACTTATGCAAATAAAATCTTTCCATGTTATCTACATTTACTTGTTTTATTTTCATTCAAGTTATCATTTTGACTTAGTTGAAATTGTTGTTACCATTACTTTCAAACTTAATCTTTTTTCCAAAATTGTCAACACAAATACTTGACAACATTAATGTACACTTCTTTTCTTAGAACTAGTTTGGTCATTCGAGCAATAAATTTAAAACTAAGTGATTGTTTACCAAAATCGCCAGTGAACACTACCCTAAAAAACCTTTATGATTCTCATATGACCGCCCCGACCACAACCAAAACCTTGAAACAACCATTGAATCTTACAACCATTTCATCTTTATGCAGTTGGGTGTGCTTGAAAACAACATTCAGAATCTCTTGATGCAGCTGAGTCAGTTGGATAACAGTATTGACGATCGCATGAAAGTCAACTTGACAACACTAGCTCACCTCTCTCATGACTCAATAATTTAATGTCATGACAACTTCCTCTTCATAGAAAAAAGTTTATGCAAGTATACCTTCCTCACCTTTGACCTCCATTAGCTTTGAAAATATTACTACCTCCGTCCCTAATTATAAGATCCTGTTGAGTTTTTTTCTTGTCTTTTTTTATAAGACCCTCTTCAACTTTCAAAGTGTATTAATTACTTTTTTTCACACATACCCCTAATTATATTACATATTTTTTTGCACTCTGTAATAAATACAGTTACATACACATTAACTATTTCTCTCTCCTAAGGATAAACTTGTAAAATTATACAAAATAGTCAATAAATTTAATACTCTAACCAACTTTCTTAATTCCCTTAATTTTCTCAACAGGGTCTTATATTTAAGGACGGAGGTAGTATAATTAACACCTCTTTCCCACTTATGCATATACAACTTTAAAATATATACCTCATCTAACTCAAATTCAAATCTCATTCACTCCATCTAATTCTCATGTTAACTTGAACTTAATGTTAATCTTGTACATCAACTCTCTATCCACCGTACCAAAAACTCAAGCTTATCGTTACAATCCACATGTTCATCGTTTACCGATCAATTTTAATTTCTACTTAAATAGATTTTAATTAATATTATATATATATATATATATATATATATATATATATATATATATATATATATATATATATATATGATCAAGTGAAAAAAATTATTAGAGTTTAGCGTTCTAATTTCAAAATGCATACTGTATTTCAAAATTTCCATGGACCGAGGTTGTTAAATGCTCTAATTAATAAAAGAAAGGCTCGTTTTCCTTTTCCATTTTTGTTAAATAAAATATTGTAGAGCTATTATAACAATGACTTTGCAACGTCGTCTTCGTATCCTCGATTTCCGCCCCACGTATCATGGATCATGTTGTGTGGTTAATGAACCTTCGAAACGTTTGGTAAGCTCTTTAATTAATTAAAAAAAGAAAATTCTTCGAGATAAGTTTTTGTTTTTGGCACAAAAGATGGAAGAGGAACATTTTTTAATTGCTACAGTATAATAATTAAATGGAAGCATGCTCAATTAATATTCTATCTTTGTAGTGTCGACTGTCGAGTAATTTAAATATTTTGGCTTAGCCTCCGTATATGACAAAAACAGGTATTCTCAATGGCATACATCGATTATTGGTAGTAGTAGCATGCCACCGGTCAACATTTTCCTGCTGAATAATTACAAAATACAAAATTTTTCATAGTTTATATATATATATATATATATATATATATATATATATATATATATATAAAATACTTTTGATATTTGATTTTAGGACCGATTAAGAAGATTAATCTCATTGTTTATTAGCAGGATCGATTAATTTATGAAAATTAATCTCATCGTTTATTAGCAGGATCAATTAATTTAAGAAAATTAATCTCGTTGTTTATTAACAAAAATGAGTTTAAAGGGAATAGTATACTATCAGTGTAAAGAAATATTATACATATTTCAATCAAATTATTTTAAAATATCAAATTCTAACGGTATTTTAAAAATAAAAGCGTGATGTGGTAGAATACATGTCTGTCATTGATTGACAGTGTAAAAATATTTTACACTGTCGGTCGGTATATATTTCTATTTCTCAACAAAAATTCTGTTTAAAACTAAAGCAAAATTTTGTATAAGTTAGTCTAATATAAAAATTGTTAACTAATACTCAAATCTTTATAGTAATTTATAGTAGTATTACTTTAGTTCTCATCGTCTTAATGAAATATTTTTTGTAGTAGCTACAAATTATAATTATGTACTAATATGTGTTTAATTTTATAAGGATTATGTTAAAAGTTAAATGTTTTTAATGATTTAGTGGATAATATTTATTAGATTTAAACAGTTTTTTGTTTCTGTATGTCGTTGTGTTTTTGTTTTTTGTCATTGTATTTTTTTTAATAAAGTTTTTAAATATTAAATTTTATTTTATTTTAATTTTTAAAAATTGAAATCTGTAAAAAAATCTACAAATTTCTTACAGATTTTTCTTCCGACTTTCTTGTGGATTTTAATTTTAAAAACTAAAGCCAATTTTTTTTAAACATTCATATTTATTTATTAACACTAAAGAGTTGCTTTTACACTAAATGTATATTTAGTATCAACGAATTTATATATATATATATATATATATATATATATATATATATATATATATATATATATATATATATATATATATATTCAATGTATTAAATACATATTATATTACTTAAAAAATTTAATCATTTTTATTTACAATACATTGAATCCATACATGTTAAAAAAAATCTTTATAGTCTCTTAAAAAATGACCAAGTTACCTTTTTATTTTTCTATTACTCATCTTGCATTTCTTCTAGCTTGCTGATTTTAACAAAAAGCAATGCCCTTTAATTGCTTTGTATTATGTAGGTGGCTTTGCCGCTTTATATTTTATTTGTTTTTTGGAAAATTGTTGACAAAAGGTTTTTAATTAATTAAAATAAAGGTTTTAAATTAATAAAAATAATAACTGCCAAGAAAAAATAATTTATGTATGATAAATAAAACAAATTTGACCAACCACCATAAAAATTAAATATAACATAAGAAACTATAATCTTTTATATATAATGTATAAAGGTCTCATCTCAAAATTTACCTCAAGCCTCAATACTCGTTGGACCGACACTGTATACTCAAAGACAAGTATAAAATATTAAATAAGCTTAAGTTTGATGAGCTCAATAAAAAATAAAAAATCATACGAGGATAAACACTAATAGTCTCTTGGAAGCTAGTGTGTAAATATCTTTTAAACTTGGTTTGGATATAAAGACAAAAAAGGGGTGCATATCAAGAGGTTTTGTGAGAAGATAGGTTAATTGTGATGAGTCATCATGAGAGAGAGGTATTCATATTGGGTCAAACACTCACCTAAAGGTTAAAGACTCACCCAAATAAATGAGAGAGACACCACACATTCACCCAAAACCTTAAGGTGTATGGGTCATCTTATTTATAAAGTGTTCAACCTCCACTTTTCTAAGCAATGTGGGACTTAGAACTCAAACTTGTTTCTCAACACAACTCACTTATTTCCCAACAATCTCCCCCTCAAGTGTGAGTTCATCCACTATGCTCCCCTCTAAGAGGAAGCTCTTTCATCTACATACTTGTACAGCCGTTGAGAGACACCATTATCTCGTCATTGACACTTCAACGAAACACGCCTCTTGACCACCATGTCAGTAAAACTTTCGACATAAGGAGTCAGTCCCTTACTCAAACCAGACTCTAATACCACTGATGGGTCATCATGACGGGAAAACATTCACATTAGGTTAAACATTCACCTAAAGGTCAAAGACTCACCCAAACAAGTGAGAGAGACACAACACATTCACTCAAAATTATTAGGCGATAGGTGTATGAGTCCTCTTACTTATAAAGTGCTCAATCTCCACTTTTCTAAGCAATGTGGGACTTAGAACTTGTTTCTCAACATAACTCATACTTATTTCCTAACAAATTGTTGGGAAGAGGAGATAAGAAGAAGATGAAATAACTTTTCCTGTAGCTTTTTACGAACAACGTCGCAATCGAGCACTATATGCTTTGTCATTTCATGGAAGGATGTGTTTGTAGCAATGTGATTATCTGATTGATTATCATAGTATAGAATAGCAGATGAAATGAAGTCCAACTTTAAGTCTTGTAAAAGAAAATTCAGCCACTGAATTTCGCACACAGTGCTCAGGTATTCATTGTCGTCATTATTGCTCAGTTTTAAGCCATCATTATTGCTCAAATATTCATGTATATCTCTTTAATTCGATTTTTTTAATATAACACACATATTAAAAAAAATACCAAACAAATTAACATTTCAAAGCTATTACCAAAGTAACCTATTTTTAGAAAAAAGAAAGACCTAAGGCGCCATATGGGATGGCGACTTAGGCAAAAAAAATTCTGAAAATTCCCACAAGCCATATGGGATGGCGACTCAGTGTAAATGTGGGTGTCCTAATTCTCAGGGGAGGCGCCATCCCATATGGCGCTTCAGGCCAATCCTATTTTTTTTAAATGATTTAAATTAAATGATTTTAATATATAATTAATTATATTATTTAATAGGGTATCATGTACCTATAAATAAGGGTTCACCTTCATTTGTTATTGCACAATACTTGTCACCAAAACCCTAATTTCCTCTCTTCTCTCACCAATATCCCAAACTCTCTCCTTCTCAACACCATGTCTTCATCCTCAAATCGTCGTCCATCGTCATCATCATCAGCACCAGAGGAACCATTTCCAAAATTTCCACTGATGAAAAGAGATGCCCTAGTTGTATACTCAGCTGTCAAGCCTCCGATGAAGATACGACTCTGGAACACGCAGACGTTGAAGCATTTGCATAGGGAACTTTGCCGCTGGCTAGCAGAAGAATTTCAGGCAGGTGAAAAGATCAGGAAGATTGAGAGGCTGGTTGAGGAGCCTCGTCCAAACGGAGTTACCCGCACTTGGAGAAAAGTGCAAAATGATGTCGGTGTCCTCATGATGATGTTGACACCACAGAAAATTCAGTCGATGCTTGTAATATCCTAGATAGGCTGATTCGTTGAGTTGTTTCGTTTGGGTTTGTTCTTGTTATTTTCTGATTTGGTATTAGGTTCCGTTGATGGTTATTTGTTGATGTTTAGCTATTATGTTATGTTATGTTATGCTATGTTATGTTATGTTATGTTATGTTATGTCGTTGTAATCATTAGGTATGCCATCAATGAAATAAAATGTGTTGTTGTTATAAATAGACAAGTTTACAGTTGAAACTATGATGTTGTGCTAGATCCCGACACATTTGGACACTTGGTACGATTGTGTCTTGACTGGCGGCACAAACCACACAACCTCACCATTTTGTCTGTTGCATCCATCTCCGTTTGAATCCGGCTGCTGATAGGGCGACCCTTTTTATTTCTTCGCATCAAATCATTATGCCACACAATTTTGCCTTCGTATGTAGGTCAGTAGTCCTCTTTTGCTACCACCTGAAAGCTAGTGCCGTAGATATTGCATAGAGTAATGACTTGGTGAAGAACAGAGAGATAGTTGGTTGGGTCCAGCCGGACCTTCGAACAGGCTGCTATAAAATGGGAGCAAGGCATACGAAATGCCTGAAACTTTCAACAGTCACACCAACTCCTATCCAGTTCCACTCGATAACATCCTCTAGGCCTTCCTTCATTGTGAGCAATAGACTCTGCAACACTGAAGTGACATGTAATACGGTCAAAGACCGTGACGACATGTGTGTTGGCCTTTGCAACTTCTTCCTTCATGAATGTCATTGAACTATCACTAAACAGCTGCCCAGATTATATGACTAAACCCCACTTTGTACGTCTGGTATCAAAGAGTGCAGCGAGCCTAAAATATGTTAACCTCACAAGAGCGGTTATCGGTAAGTTTCTGATGCCTTTGAATACAGAGTTCATAGATTCAACGAGGTTTGTTGTCATATGGCCCAATCGTTGCCCATTGTCGTACGCCCTTGTCCACTTCTCCCGTTGAATATTATCAATCCATCTCAATGCATCTGTGTTTGTAAGTCTGATCTCTTCCCGGTAGTATCTAAAGGTATGCTCTGTTAGTGCATAGCCTGCGTTAGTAACCATTTACTTTAGCCCCTTGTCCTTGAACGCCCGCATGAAATTTTGTCCGATGTGTCTAATGCAATACACATGGCTTGAGGGAGGATCCTGCCAACCGTTATCAGGATTATTGTAAGCACTCTCTATTGAGGGGTGTTTGTCAGAGATCAAACATAAGTTAGGCTGGGGAGCAACGTATTGTCAGAGATTTTTTAGGAAAAAACTCCAACCTCCAGCAGTCTCCCCTTCAACTAGAGCGAAGGCGATAGGGAAAATGTTGTTGTTGCCATCCTGTGCCACGACCATTAGTAGCGTGCCTTTATATTTGTCGTACAACCATGTTCCATCAATTTGAATTATAGGTTTACAGTACGTAAATCCTTTGATGCATGGTTCAAACGCCCAGAAGAGTCTGTGGAAAATGCCATTTCCACTGACATAATTTCCGTCTGGCGTATATGCCGGCAACGTCTCCAACATGACAACAGTCCCTGGAGCATAGTGTTTTAGTGTCGCGAGGTATCTTGGGAGTTATTTGTAAGAGTCCTCCCAGTTTCCAAAAATCGCTTCAACCGCCTTTGTCCTAGTAATCCACGCCTTCCTGTACGAAGGAGTGTAGTTGTATCGTTGTACTATATGAGCAATTATTGTACTCACTTTCACATAAGGGTTGTCGTTGACGACTGATAGAATTTCGTTGCAAATCAACTGAGAGCTGAGCTTGCGATGATCCTGACTTGGATTCGTGATTATGCAAGTATGCTCTGGACCAATTGACCCTATCTTCCAGGAATCGCTTCGCTTCTGGAAAGATGTTGTTAATCTAAATGGGCACACCTCGTTATGGCAATAGATCTTGTATAGAGTCGGATTTGTTCGATCGACTCTATAATCTGCAGATAAGTTCATGTGGTATTGTTTTATTGCTCGGACGCAATCTTCTTTCGTACGAAAATTGTCTCTAACTTTTAATACTCCCCTTGTCCGCATGTATGGGTCGTAAAAAATATCCGTTGATGGTTCGTCCTCGCCTAAGTTGAGTGTTGTCATGTGTTAAGGTGGGCAATAAACATGACTCCCTGGTAATTGGTCTGCCTCGTCGTTGTTTACCATTTCATCGATATTGTCCTCCGCTTATTCTTCTTCCTCATTAACGACATCCACCTTAGCTTGTTCGTTGTCAGAATTGTTAAAAATCTGCGAAACTTCTAGTTGTTGAGACAATGGTTGATGTTGTAACGTAATATATAACTCAACGTCATTGAATCCAGAATGCTCATAACTGAGAAACATATTACGCACATCATCATCCCGAATCTTCATTTGAAAAAATTTGCATTGGTCATGCCCGTCAAAAAACATAGGGTTTTTGTATACAATTTGCCCAACTGGACCACACTGCAATTTCTTTTCTAACCGGGCTTTCAAATGATACAAATTTGTTCTTCTATCAATTAAAAACCTAGTCACTTTAGTATCCCTAAAATTGAAACCCGTGATTGGACATTGAAATATCTCACCATTGAGATGTGCACTTATCAGGTATTGTGGTATTTGAGCCATAACTATATTGTGTTTGGAAGAAATGGTTTACAAACTTTAGTGCTTGGAAGAAAATGTTAACACAAGGATGTAATGATAAGCTGTATCTTTCATGTGTATTAATAGGCGTATGGTTGATACAACTTACATCTCTTGGTAGTTTAATTGCTTCAGAATAGTTTACCATTGCCTTGCATGAACCATGTACTGCTCTGCGTGACAAGACCATATAACTCTGCATGGCTACACTAGCCTTGACAAGATCACACAACTCTGTATGGCCAGACTAGCCTTGACAAGACCACACAACTTTGCACGCCTACACTTGCCTTCCAATTCTCTAGCATGCTTTTACACCATTAGTTTTGGTTGCTACAAGTAAAGTGTCTTGGGAGTTTAATTGCTTCATAATGGTTTACTATTTTGATAAGACCACACTTATGACTGCTTTATCATTATTGTTATTATTTTTATTGGTATTATTTTTATTGGCAAACTTTAGTTATTGGAAGAAAATGTAAAGAAAGGATATGATATGCGTGACATGACCACACTTGCACGCCAAGAATTTATATCTTTGTAAATAATTCGTACTATCATCATTGTAATTTTTCAATAATGCACTACCACTATTGTATACTGCGTGACAAGACCACACTTACACTTTCTCATGTGACTAATTTTTCAATGACTATTGTATACTATTAATATTACTATTGACATGACAATACAAGCATGCCTTCACTTTCTCATGTGACTCTCTAACCAAGAATGCCTACACTTGTCAGACTACGAAGACCAAGAAAGCATGCTAGAGAACACATAATAGATTCCAAAGCATGCATGAGTACACTTGTTAGACTATGAAGACCAAGAATGCATGCAAGATAACACACAAGAAATTCCAAGGCATGCATTACTACACATGTCAGACTACAAAGGCCAAGAATGCATGCATTATCATGTGACTCCCCTCTACACCAATATAAATACCATCTCACCACTCTACAATTTATTCTCATCCCTATCTCTTCTCTTCTCTTCAACCTTCAAAACATTCGCATCCATTACAAAGTCTTCCTCTTAAAACCACTTACGAAAAAGATGTCTCTGCTCACCATGGGAAATGACCATAGAGGAACACCCGAAAACATTGAAGACTTCGTAAGTATTTCGGACTTCTTTTATTTCACACTCCTAAACATAGATGTATTTTTTATCTAGTTAATGTTATATATATTTTTTGTTCATGAGGTATCAAGGTTTCGTTGCCGTGGGCACGAATACATGGCCCACGACCCTTTCATCGAAGAATGTTCAACGAGATGTGGATTTGGTCACTTGATAAAAATCACGTCATACCATGTCGACCCAAAATTTATTCTGGCTTTGCTAGAACGATGGAGGCCGGAGACCCACACATTTCACCTTCCTTGTGGTGAATGCACGGTCACACTCCAAGACGTGCATATGTTACTTGGCCTCCGCATAGATGGCACGGCCGTCAACGGCCCAGTTTTTGTGAACGACCAACTATGCAACGATTTTTTGGGCACTCCCCTAAGACTGGAAGCACCTGAGCCAAGACGTGATGGTAGACCTAGGGGGCAAGGTATTAACTTAAAATACCTTAGGGGTTACTATGACTTTATTGTATTAGACGAGAATTCCCTCCCCTATCACAAGATAATTAAAACTCGGTGTTATTTAATGCTCTTGTTCGGTAATTTTTTATTTCCTAAAAGCACTGGAAACACTGTAAATATTATGTATTTACCTTTGTTGACTAACATTAACAGAGTGAATGAATGTAGTTGGGGTTCAGCTGTCTTGGCCTATCTGTATAGTTCACTCTGTAAAACTACAAAAAAAGACGCTTGTACATTTTATGGCTACGCCTATCTCCTTCAGACGTGGGGTTGGTCGAGAATGCCAACACTAGCTCCAATTAACCGGAACCCCTTCACATTCCCCTATGCATTAAGGTAAGCTTGTACACTTCGCTACACCTATGTCCTTTAATGAAATGTTTAGTTGTAACTAATTTATCTTGTAACTACATTTTTAGGTGGTCAGTTTCGGAAATGATCTACCATCAAAATCCCAGGAGCGACATAATAGTCTACCGCAACCTACTAGATCACATTGGCCCAGACTACGTAAATTTTCCTTAAACTTCCATAAATATTTCTAACACATTAAAGCACCATACAATTTATCATTAAACATTTTGTTCTTGTAGTTTGTCTGGAGGTTGTATGAGGGGCTCGACCATCAGCCCAATGCGAATGATGTTGTTGTGTGGACTTCAAAAATGCCCATCATTCAGTTCACCACTGTGGAGATGCATTAGATCGATCGAGTCAAACTTTAATTCGGAATGCATCAGGATATTTCGGTGGCTCCTACAAGTTTGGGATCGTGGCATCTGTATAGAGTGGACACACAGTGGGCAGTGGGTGAGTGGAAGAACTTTGCAACAGAGATGTGTCAACAATGGGAGAATCGACACCAGCACGTCTTAACCGACCCCGTTGTAAAAGATGATATACCAACGCAACAATATATGAGTTGGTTTAGGTCTGTTACAACACCCCAACCATTCCTCTCTCAGCCGACGTATCTAATTGACCCCCCCAACGTGCATCTTCCTCATAGCCACATACCCAACCATATGCCCAACAACATACACCTACCTATAGTCAACAACAAAAAGAGCCTTACCCCTACCCTAACATGCCACCTACTCAATTACAACAAGAAACCCCTTACCCCTACCCCCATCTCACCTACACCGACACCACTAATGCCTATAGCCCTGACGAGTCTTTCGAACCCACACCAGCCCACCACAAATGAACACCCCATCTTCCTACAACCAAGAACCACAATCGTCCTACAGCCAACAAACCCACCCATTATTCGACTACCAAACCCCACATCAACCACTGAATCGGCACCAACAACCACCAATGCAACATTTCGGCCAACCATACCGCCTGTAACCAACCCAACCCCCCCTTTTACAAACTACGCAAACATGGACATGCAGCTGGATTACAGAAGCGCCGTTGGTGGCAACCCCCTGTCTATTGGGGACAGATGCTGCAGAATTTGTCTAATGCGTCGGGGCCATCATCTGATGCATCTGGGTCATCTCAACATACGCAAAGACCAGCCACACCTCAACAAAATCGTGGTAGACAAAGACGCCGCGCAAGAGCCCCTGCATGTGGAACCGGTGGACGTTTAGATAGGCACGATCATTGAATTTTTCTTTACCACCCATTGTACTAATTGTTATCATTAACATTCTTATGTCTTTATGGCTACCCTAATTTTATTTCCAATGCATTTTTCATTTCACAAATTAAACAAAAAAATTTTAAAAAAAATTAAGTGAACTGAGGCGTCATCCCATATGGCGCCTCCCTTGTCTGACGGAAAAAAAAAATGGCAAACAAACTTTACAACCAAGGCGCTATCCCATATGGCTTTTAGGGTTTGGGCCTTTTGCCTGAGGCGTCATGGGGTATGGCGCCACCCTGTTGGTGGATTTCAAAAACACGCCACTTTGGTAATTAATTGGAATTGTTATTTATTTTAGTTTTTTTTTTTAAAAAATATGTTATACTAAAAAAAATTCCTTTAATTCATTACCATCTATTCCTTTTCATGTATTACTTTTTCTTGTACGTGTATGTTTGGATAACTAAATGTGCACTGATAGTAATTATAATAAATTCACTTTAAAATCTTTTCTAACTTTCAAATTTTTTTTCTCTTCATGTTGGCTTCATTCATATTCTTATAATACACAATTTTTTCTTCATATTTTCATATAACATTTCCATATCATATTTTCATATAACATCTCCATTCATTCATATTCTATTTTTTTTTCCTTTTTCATATTTTCATATATTCATGTTTTTAATTTAGAATGAATGTTTTTAATTAAATTAATTGTTTATGATGTTTTTAATTTAGAATGAATGTTTTTAATTTAATTATTTTTTTATGATATTTTTATTTTTTTGTTAATTTTTAAATTGTTTTTCATATGTAGTTGAAATGGATGATAAACAAAATTTTCATTATTTTCTTATTTGGAGGATGTATATCCAGATTCTGGCCATGCAAGTTGTTGGTTATTTTTTCTTGAATTTTGTTTTAAGTGATAATTATGAGAGAAGATCTTTGAATGAAATAGCTTTAGCTAGGTATGAGTCACGTAGGGATGTTTTGGAATCTATTACTAGTACAAATGATTCTCATTGCATATGGGAATTAAGAATGTGTAGAAACTCATTTGCACATCTTTGTGAGGTTTTAAGGGTACGAGGAGGATTAGTGCAACTCGGACAAGTAAGCGTTGAAGAACAAATTGTAGTTTTTTTAAATATACTCGCGCATCATACAAAAAATAGAAGTATTCAAGTTAGATTGTCTAGATCAGGACAAACAGTTAGTAGATATTGTCATAGAGTGTTGGCCGCGGTTTTGATATTAAGAAATAATTTACTTGCCAAACCAGAACCTGTACCTTAAGATTGCTCTGATGAAAGATGGAAATGGTTTAAGGTAATAAATTTTTACCTAGTTACATCAATATATTATTCTAGTTAAGCAACCTAATTTGAACCATTTATTGAAATTTTAGGGAAGCTTAGGAGCTTTAGATGAGACTTACATAGCAGTCACTCCGAGTGTTTCTGACAGACCTAGATATCGTACGAGAAAAGGTGGACTTGCAACAAATGTCTTAGGTGTTTATACAAGGGATATGAGATTTATATATGAATTAGCAAGATGGGAAGGATCAGCTTCAGACTCTAGGGTATTACGTGATGCAATAAGTAGACAAAATGGATTGATGGTTCCAATAGGTATGCCAACTTCTTTTCTTTTTAGTTCGTTTGAGCATTATTACAAATAATGAGTTGTTGTCAATATTTTAGGTTCGTATTATCTTGTTGACGGTGGATACACTAACGATGAAGGATTTCTTGCCCCGTATAAAGGTAAACGATACCATTTACAAGAGTGGGAACACCCATCATTCAGTTCACCACTGTGGAGATGCATTAGATCGATCGAGTCAAACTTTAATTCGGAATGCATCAGGATATTCCGGTGGCTCCTACAAGTTTGGGATCATGGAATCTGTATAGAGTGGACACACAGTGGACAGTGGGTGAGTGGAAGAACTTTGCAACAGAGATGTGTCAACAATGGGAGAATCGACACCAGCACGTCTTAACCGACCTCGTTGTAAAAGATGATATACCAACGCAACAATATATGAGTTGGTTTAGGCCTGTTACAACACCCTAACCATTCCTCTCTCAGCCGATGTATCTAATTGACCCCCTTAACGTGCATCTTCCTCATAGCCATATACCCAACCATATGCCCAACAACAAGAAGAGCTTTACCCCTACCCTAGCATGCCACCTACTCAATTACAACAAGAAATCCCTTACCCCTACCCCCATCTCACCTACACCGACACCACTAATGCCTATAGCCCTGACGAGTCTTTCGAACCCACACCAGCCCACCACAAATGAACACCTCATCTTCCTACAACCAAGAACCACAATCGTCCTACAACCAACAAACCCACCCACTATTCGACTACCAAACCCCACATCAACCACTGAATCGGTACCAACAACCACCGATGCAACATTTCGGCCAACCATACCGTCTGTAACTAACCCAACCCCCCCTCTTACAAACTACGCAAACATGGGCATGCAGCTGGATTACGGAAGCGTCGTTGGCGGCAACCCCCTGTCTATTGGGGACAGATGCTGCAGAATTTGTCTAATGCGTCGGGGCCATCGTCTGATGGATCTGGGTCATCTCAACATACGCAAAGACCAGCCACACCTCAACAAAATCGTGGTAGACAAAGACGCCGTGCAAGAGCCCCTGCATGTGGAACCGGTGGACGTTTAGATAGGCACGATCATTGAATTTTTCTTTACCACCCATTGTACTAATTGTTATCCTTAACATTCTTATGTCTTTATGGCTACCCTAATTTTATTTCCAATACATTTTTCATTTCACAAATTAAACAAAAAAATTTAAAAAAAAATTAAGTGAACTGAGGCGTCATCCCATATGGCGCCTCCCTTGTCTGACGGAAAAAAAAAATGGCAAACAAACTTTACAACCAAGGCGCCATCCCATATGGCTTTTAGGGTTTGGGCCTTTTTCCTGAGGCGTCATGGGGTATGGTGCCACCCTGTTGGTGGATTTCAAAAACACGCCACTTTGGTAATTAATTGGAATTGTTATTTATTTTAGTATTTTAAAAAAAAAAATGTTATACTAAAAAAAATTCCTTTAATTCATTACCATCTATTCCTTTTCATGTATTACTTTTTCTTGTACGTGTATGTTTGGATAACTAAATGTGCACTGATAGTAATTATAATAAATTCACTTTAAATCTTTTCTAACTTTCTAATTTTTTTTCTCTTCATGTTGGCTTCATTCATATTCTTATAATACACAATTTTTTCTTCATATTTTCATATAACATTTCCATATCATATTTTCATATAACATCTCCATTCATTCATATTCTATTTTTTTTCCTTTTTCATATTCATGTTTTTAATTTAGAATGAATGTTTTTAATTAAATTAATTGTTTATGATGTTTTTAATTTAGAATGAATGTTTTTAATTTAATTATTTTTTTATGATATTTTTATTTTTTTGTTAATTTTTAAATTGTTTTTCATATGTAGTTGAAATGGATGATAAACAAAATTTTCATTATTTTCTTATTTGGAGGATGTATATCCAGATTCTGGCCATGTAAGTTGTTGGTTATTTTTTCTTGAATTTTGTTTTAAGTGATAATTATGAGAGAAGATCTTTGAATGAAATAGCTTTAGCTAGGTATGAGTCACGTAGGGATGTTTTGGAATCTATTACTAGTACAAGTGATTCTCATTGCATATGGGAATTAAGAATGTGTAGAAACTCATTTCCACATCTTTGTGAGGTTTTAAGGGTACGAGGAGGATTAGTGCAACTCGGACAAGTAAGCGTTGAAGAACAAGTTGCAGTTTTTTTAAATATACTCGCGCATCATACAAAAAATAGAAGTATTCAAGTTAGATTGTCTAGATCAGGACAAACAGTTAGTAGATATTGTCATAGAGTGTTGGCCGCGGTTTTGATATTAAGAAATAATTTACTTGCCAAACCAGAACCTGTACCTTAAGATTGCTCTGATGAAAGATGGAAATGGTTTAAGGTAATAAATTTTTACCTAGTTACATCAATATATTATTCTAGTTAAGCAACCTAATTTGAACCATTTATTGAAATTTTAGGGAAGCTTAGGAGCTTTAGATGGGACTTACATAGCAGTCACTCCGAGTGTTTCTGACAGACCTAGATATCGTACGAGAAAAGGTGGTCTTGCAACAAATGTCTTAGGTGTTTGTACAAGGGATATGAGATTTATATATGTATTAGCAAGATGGGAAGGATCAGCTTCAGACTCTAGGGTATTACGTGATGCAATAAGTAGACAAAATGGATTGATGGTTCCAATAGGTATGCCAACTTCTTTTCTTTTTAGTTCATTTGAGCATTATTACAAATAATGAGTTATTGTCAATATTTTAGGTTCGTATTATCTTGTTGACGGTGGATACACTAACGGTGAAGGATTTCTTGCCCCGTATAAAGGTAAACGATACCATTTACAAGAGTGGGGTACTGGTCGTCGTTCACCTCAAGACCGTGAAGAGTTATTTAATTATAGGCATGCTCGGGCCATAAATGTGATAGAGAGATGCTTTGGCCTCTTGAAAAAACGATGGGCTATATTGAGAAGCCTGTCATTTTATCCTATTAGAACACAATGTCGAATGATCCTTGCTTGTTGTTTATTGCATAACTTCATCCGTGTGAACATGACAATGGATCCAGAAGAATTTTCTCTATTTGCAGAAGACGAGGTACCTTTAGGAGAAGAAACAATAAATATATTAGGAAATATTGAACCTAGCAATCAATGGACTCAAAGAAGGGATGTGCACGCACAAGAAATGTTTACAGAATGGAGGAATAGACAGACATAGGCATTAGATAGAACTAGTTTATTAGATATATATTTTTGGTATGAATGAATTGTGAACTTAGTACCATGTTATTGCATAATTTTTTTTCAAATTCTTTTATGTCTAGAATGAAGTTGAATTTATTAGCGTGTGATTGTCAATATCTTTTTTTTTTGAATTTTTTATTAGATTTATTTTATGTTGTTGCACTTGTGAATTATATTGGGTATTACAATATTTTTTTTGAATTTTTTGGTATTTAGAAATGGAAAATGAAGATGGCATTATTAGTGAGCAATCAATGAGTAACATTAGACTCTGACGTAATTGGAGTACACCTGAAGAAGAAACTTTTCTCACTATATTAGAAGAGATGGTGGTGGCTGGAAATAAAGGAGAGAATGGAACATTCAAGAATAGAACTCATGAAGAAGTTTGCAAGAGAATGAAAAATAAGATTCCTGGAATTTCTATTAATGTGAAACAAATAGTTAACAAGATGAAGAGCTGGTCAACAAAGCTAAATGATGTTGTTGATATGATGAACACAAGTGGATTTGGATGGGATGACACAAAAAATGTGTCATTTGCGACAACAGTCAAGTCTTATCTCAATATTTAGAGGTATTTAACATATAATTTATATAATGTGTTATTTTTTATGAATAATTTATTCATTTGAAATTTATTTTTGTCTTGTAGAAACATCCCAAAGTTGGCAATCATGTCAATAAAGAGTTTAAAGAGTTTGAGAGGTTGCAAGGTATTTTTGGAAAAGATCGTGTAAATGGTCGTAGAGCTGATGATGGAGTTGAAAATGAAACAATTGAGAAGCAAGTTGGTGATAATGATGACTTGGTGCACCAACATGATAATTCACCAACTTCTGATGGAAATATTACTCCAGGACCTTCTTTGAAACGACCTCGACGTGATCAATTAGCCACTAAATTTTTGGAGAGTTTTAATAGCAAAATGGAAGTTGTGACAACTGATTTTGCTAAAGTTATAGCCAAACTTCCAGATCCTTCAAAATCTGACTTGATTGAAGAGGTTAAGAAATTGGGATTAACTGATGAAGAGGAAATTGACTTGGTGATTAAATTTTCTCATAACCAACAATATGAAAAGTTCTTTTGGGAGTTTGAAGGTTCCCAAAGAATGACTTTTGTGAGGAAGATTATGAGAATGTGATAAAAGTTAAAAATTTAATAATGTCATTTTGCTAAATTATTTGTTAAGTTTCATTTATAATTTATGTTTTAATTAAGATTTCTTTTGAATTCTATCAACATTATGCTTGATTAATATATTTATTTAGTCTATATTTTGAATGTTAATTTTATGTATTTTTTATGATTTGCTTTTAATTTATGGTATATTTTTTAATGATTTGATTTTAATATGTATTGTGTCTTTACATAGTGAAAAATAAAATGTTAAATATTACAAAGGGCATTAGAGTAAATTTTGTATGATTTTGTCCCGTACATTAACATATCAAACAAGGAACAGTACAAAATTATGTGTCCTGTACATCAGATATCAAAAAAGGGACGGCACAAAAAATTGTCCTGTAACTTAGTCATATGTCCAGTACTATTGTGTCTAGTGCACATATTTTTACAAATCAAACACACCTTTACTATCACAATTTTTAAGAGAAAATTTATTGTTGGGTAAGATTTATCATAATACCGAGGCTTAAATGTATTTTTTTTATCTCTTATTATAGTCTATTCATAATATTTAGCTCTTTACTTATTTTTATTTTGCAATTTACTCCCATTATTTTTAAAAATCCACATTTTACCGAATTCTCAATTGAAAAAGTTCAATGACTAGCAGATGCACAGATCAATTGTATAACATTATCTTTATTATTTATAATATTTAATTGAATTGATTAAAATATATTCATAAATGAAATATTATAATTAAAGAGATTAATTGTTATGCATTGTCAGTGTAAAAAGTTTTACACTGTCAATGCATCAGAACCATCCGTTGGTATTACTTTTCAAGTGATTAAATTAAAAGTCATACTTTTCAAACAAATCAATGGTTGTGATTCACTGACAGTGTAAAAAACCTTTACACTGTCAGTGCATATCAATTAAATTCATAATTAAATATATATTTGAGGAGATTAATCAACTCTAAAAATAAAATATTCTAATTCCCCTCGTAAATATGAAATAATCGACTTCTCTAACACATGACAACAAATAATTCAATTCATATTAGTTTTGACGACATATATTTTATTTTATCTTTTAACTCGAGTTCTGAACAACTTCTTTAACAACACGCTTACCGAAATATTGTCACACAACAATAAAATATACTAACAAACCTTATAGATTTTTTTTAAATAACCATTTTTTTAAAATTAAATAGCAAATTCAAATTATTTACTAAAGTGACCATATTTCAGGTGGACGAAAGGAGAAATAGCAAATCTTGTTGGCGTATGCTTTTAATGGTTACACATAGGCGCTGTTGTGGTTGGCGCATACATATATGTCGTCTTTTCAAGTAGTGCATGCATGCATCCACTAGGAGCACGCGTCACATGCAGTGACTACTCTTTTATTTGCAAATTCAATAAATACAATATCTCTTCCAATCATTTTTCACACCTCTTATTATCTCATTTCATTTTTATTCAATCTTCTTCTGTTTGTCTTCAAAATGTCTTCATATATGTGTTCTTATATTCACAAGACATTCGAGCATCTTAATAGGAGCTTGGTCTGTTGGTTAGATGGAGACATCGCAGAGGATGAAAAGATCAGAAGAATTCAAAGGCTTGTTACCGTGTTCAACAACAATAGTGAAAATCGTTTCTAGGACAATGTTAAAACTGTCATAGATGTTCACATGATGATGTATGGTTCTCAGGAGATTGTCCTGATGGTTGCAATCGCATAGTTATGTTGTTTTGTCCTTGTATTTGTTTGTTTTGTTGTTTAATTGTTGCTTAAATTATTGTTTAGTTGTTGTAACCGAATGTTAATGATTTTATGAAATGAACGTTGTTTTCAATATAAAGTCATTTCTGGGACAATGTTAAAACTGTAAGAGATGTTTGCATGATGATGTATAATTCTCAGGAGATTGTCTTGATGGTTGTAATTGCATAGTTATGTTGTTTTGTCCTTGTATTTGTTTGTTTTGTTGTTTAATTGTTGCTTAAATTATTTAGTTGTAACCCAATGTTAATGAAATTTATGAAATGAATGTGTTTCAATATAAAGTAAAATGTTTACATTTAAAATTATGTTGTTATGTTTGGTCCAGCATTAGGACCGTTTGTACGATTATGACCTGGTTAACGACATGAACTACATAATCTCACCAATTTGTATGTCTTATCCATTTTGGTTTGAATATGCGTGCTGTTAGGGCGCACCTTTTTCTTTCTTTGCATTTTAACATTGTGCCAGACTATCTCCCCTTGACATGCAGGCCAATAGTCCTCTTTTGTTACCACCGAAAAGCTATTGTTGTAAACATTACATAGAATTATGATTTTGTAAACAGCGGATATTAAGTTGGAAGAGTCCTGATGCGCTCCGAAGGCACTAACGTGACTGTCGAATAAAGACTGCAAGTATACAGTTGTTCGCGTAGTTTTAAATAAGGTTGTCGAACCCACATGGAAGGGATAATCAAAATAATGCAATTAATATTTGCAGTGTAAAGCTAAGGCTACGGATTTTTGAAAATTAAACGGAAAGGAAAAATTACTAATTATAAAGGTTTTAGAAAATAATAATAAAATCGAGTCCGGAATATGGATTCTGCGTACCTAAGGGATTTGTAGAAGTCGGGTGCTAATTACGACTGCACTTCGTTCCGTAGGAAGTACTAACTTAAAGACTTCGTCTCACACTCTCGCGCTATCGACAAGAACCACACCTAACAACGACAGGATTTTGCTCTCGCTCGCCCGTTTTAATTGAAAAGCGTATTTTGGAAGTTAATGAAATTTTAAACGATGCGTAAAGCGCTCTCGCTGTTTTTAGGATCGATGCCTAGTTTCTACTATTCGTTCATTCCTCACACTCTCGCGCTATCAATCCGAACTTAGTATATTCCTCACTCTCGTGTCGAAATAATAAAGCATGAGAAAATAGAAACAAAGACCAAAACTAGAATGCATTCAAATAATGTCGCACCTATATTTTCTATTGAGTCACGTCGGTAACGACGGTCCTCACACGCCGAATTCAAGCAAATTTAGCAACACATAGTAATTTTGATCACAAACATAATTATGGTGATTAACATGGAAAAATACATACCATACAAGACAAAGAAGATTAAATTGCAAAACAAAAGAAAAATAACCTATAAAGTAAAATGCGAAATTGAATTGCAAGGAAAATGCCGACAGGCTTGTTCGAATCCAAAGTACAACAACTGAATGTAAATTACAAAGCAATTGCGACAATTCCTCGATGTGAGTAATTTCCGCTTTTAAAGTAATTATATGCCTAAACGGAATTCGACAGAGCTACCGCGTCTAAAATTGGGTATCCGAAACATGACTGGAAGGTCTTATATATAGAGAAAAACTCAGGGTATAACTTCCAAATCATGCTTCTGAAGTGGAGGGAAAGTAGGGAAGGAATAACTGCCCAAAACAGTTGCAGAATTTGAATTCTGCAACTGCGACGTCATGGCGAGCGCCACCAGGCCATGGCGAACGTCATGGTCCTGGCCTTTTTAATTACATGGCAAGCATGTCCATGGCGAGCGCCATATGGTAATGGCGAACGCCATATCAGTAAAATGACAGAATTTTTTCTTTCTTGCTGGATTTTCCTTTTCTTTCGCTCTTTTTCGATCTTTCTCCCGATTTCGTAACAGATGAAGTTGTCAATTGTAAAACACATAAAACACAATCAAATACAAATAAAACTCGAATAAAAACGAACGAAACATATGCGTAACGAGCCTAAAAGTATGATACGATATCTCGTTATCAAACTCCCTCACACTAAGACTTTTGCTTGTCCTAAAGCAAACTCCCGACACAAATAAAAAACAGTAAGTACACTATCTGAAACGAAGGCACGACATGACTTTAAAATGGAACACGACTAATAGGCTAATATTAAAAGATAGGTACTAGACTTCGACAACGAGGATACCGTAATGTCACATCTCCGCACTTGCGGACAAAGACTCCCCCTATGCAGTACCAATCCAAATCATACCATTATAACTCGACCCATATTCCTTGTTTCTTTTTCCCTCTTTTTCATTCTCACACGATCACATTAAGCCCATTATCCCCACACTCGCATGGTAAGTGAACATGTTAGTGTTTATGATCTCAATTTTTAACTTTTTGCATTTTTTTCTTCTTTTCTTTTTCTTTTCTTTTCGAATTTCAAAAATCCGATCCGTTGGGATATATGGCCGGGTGAGGGCCACCTAACTTAGAATGAAACAAATTCTTTCATTCGCTTTTCTACAAAACAGATCAATTCAAATTATTAATATTTTTTCGAGATCACCACATATTTGCATCGGTTCATTACTTAGCGTGTGTTTTTGTGATGGTGCTGACCGCTAACATAAACTACTAGAGAGACTACTACAAAAACTCGGAGATCAAGGTCTCGGCATAATGGTTATTTAGATCGATGTCGCATACTTAGGGAGTCTGGAGTGCTAAAACGATATCGACGACGTCATACTTTCCCAAGTCTAACCAACATAGCCTAAAGGTGAAAAGGCGCCATGCTATTGAATCGGAAGAAAAAAAATCGTTGGGGTCGCTTTTTATCAATCTAAGGGGAACTTTTATAACGAAGGAAAAAGGTAAAATACAATAGGACTCGATTAACGCATAAAAGACTCAACATAAAAGAAACTAACTAGAAAAGCATAAGAATAACATGAAAATAAAGGGAATAAAAACAAAAACAAAGCAGTAAAGTTCCTCCCCCACACTTGAACCGAACATTATTCCCAATGTTTTAGTGCAAGGTGAAAAAGAAGTGGAAAAACCTGGAGTAACCAATGGTTGTGGCCTCGGTCGCGATGTCATCCAAAACCTCTGCCAAGGGCAGGGTTAGGAACATGCTGAACATACTCTCTCAAAGTGGTAACCTGTATCCTCGTGCCCTCCATCTGCTCACTCAGGTCCGCCATATCAAGTTCTATGCGCTCTGCAAAGTCAACCTGCTACTGGTTTGCATGATCCACAACAACTCTGATGTCCTCCTGCTGACGCTGCAAGCTTTAGAGCAGTAACTCACGTTCCGCCTCCTTTCATTATGAAATCGAAGTTCGGACAAGATATCATCTAGGCTGCTCCGGATAGCGACGTAGTCGTACTCCTCCCGAGACTGGTATGTACCTGAAAATTGGTCAGAGAAAGTGGATGCAGTGTGTACTCTGTGACTCGGCCCTGGGATGTCAGCATTGGCACGGGGGCCAGTTTGTGGTGCAAATCCCATGGTCTCAGCATAGGCCTTATTAAGAGCCTCATCATCTAAGTTTGGGGCCTCAGTGTCAAATAACCAATTTGTGCTAACGCGCACATTAATGCGTGATGCACAGGGTAAATCAATACTCCTCACCTCTCTGTTCCTGATCATAAGCCTATACTTATCGCTTGGCACATTCTTGATAAGGCGCATGTTGCGACAGTAATCTAAATCAACAAAAGGAACGGCTAATCCCTCGAGGGTAGCCAACTCATCATGCAATCCTAGAGCAAAAGCAATGGAGGTAATCACTCCTTCGACACAGATGTGACCACCGGACCTACCGGCTGCATAACCAAGGTGGGCTAACAGGAAAGGGGTAGGATTAACTTTAGTCTCCGACAAAGCACAGTGAATGAAAAATAAATCATTGGAATTCACGTTTCTCGTGTTCTCTCTACCAAAAATAGTGCTCGCTAGAACGCGGTGAAAGTACCTAATCGCAGGGTTGTGAATTAAAGTGGATTTTAGGCCTTCCCACGTGGACGTGGTTTTGCTAGTGATTTGGCGCTTGAAGCCTAAAGCATGGGCTTCCCACTCGCTTTTAAGCGGCGCCTAACAAGTGTAATCTTCGCCACTCGAAAACTAAAAAATCTCACCTATCCTCTCTTGTGGCAGCGTATAATCTCTATTAAACATCCTAAAGTTAGCGGTGCCAGTGGTACGAGACGAGTCATGCAAGTATTGAAAAGAACTTAAAAACTCATAGGTTAATCAAACGTAGGTAGGACTAGGATTAGAGAAAAAGTGAGACAAACCTACATTAGTCAGTATCCAGTTGACGCTGCCATACAACCCTAGTGCACGTATAGTGTCGATATGAGAATATTGTGTGGCTTCGACATGTCCTTTGTAAATTTTGTGAAAAACAACCCGTTGTCGCTCACCAAGGATACCTTCGGGAAACTCTATTCCCATGTAGTCAATGTCGCGAGCAACTCTATGAGGCATTCTGAATTTTTTTGGAAAGGGTTTGGAGAGTTTGGGAGTGAAAACAGTACGTAAGAGAGTTTGAGAGTGTAGGTGATGGTGATGTAGAATGAGTTTTATAAGGTTTATATAGAAGAAGAAAGGGTATATGGGTGGTTAGGAGTTAAGATAATGATTAATGGGGAGTTATTTGGGTGGTTATAAATATGTATGGGAATTTGAAAGGGTTTTTAGTTTGAAACCCGTGCACTTTCTGCAATAGAATACGCGCAGAAAAAACTGCACGTTCCGTCTCCATGGCGAACGCCATGTGTTTAAATGTTGGAAATTCAAAAATAAAGAACTGATGGCGAATGCCATCATGCCATGGAGAACGCCATCATGCCATGGCGAACGCCATTAGGTAAAAATGTGCAAATTTTCAATTCAAAGGTTCAGAATCAGAATTTTTTTGGTTTTTGATATTTTAAACAAATATAATATATAGGACTAACTGCAGGATAATATTGTGAGATTAAGATTGCAGAAAAATAAAAAACAAGCATGAAATATTATGAACCAATATAAAAGATATAAATAAAAAATCACATTAATTCAATAACCAGAACAACATGTCTTCGGCGATGAATCGACGATACAGAAAATACAAATTACAACGGAATGAAATAAATTAAAAACCAAAACAAACTAAAACATAAAGGCAACAAGAACTCCATCGGTACAAGTCATAATTCATTTGCTAAAGTGCCTAGTGAAAGAATGGACTTGCTGGAATAAATGGTCGAACTGCTCATTAGCAACATCCATGAATCCAATGAGATCTCCTCAGATGGAAGTGATCTCATCCCTAAGAGTGTCCACTTGGCATTGTAGAGCACCAATGGCAGTAGCATAATCTACACGAGCTCCAGAGACATGAGAAGTGGCATCAGGGGGATTGGTATCAGGTACTTCATAAGGCTGAGGGCTATAGGGTGGTGTAGGTGATTCACTCTCCTCCTCAAGGTCATATAACCAGTTGTTCTTATTATGCACATTTGACCTCTCGTGGTTAGGCAAGGTAAAATTATGGACCACTTTGTTATCAATTAGGAATTCAAACTCGGCTGGTCCTAAGTTAGTCAACATACCACGGTTAAAACAGAAATTTAAGTGAATAGGACAGATTCCTCCATAAGCACGGATACAGTTAAATTGGTAACTAAAACCTATGGCTTTAACAATCATGGTAACTAAACCTCCAGCGAGGATATAACCATCGGTTTCTTGTGCAATGTGGTTCAAACTAGCCAACATAAAGGAAGAAGCATTCACAGGCCTCCCCTGTGAAGCACAATACATAATAAACAGTTCATCCTTAGAAATAGAGGTGATATTCTCTTCCTTACAAAATAGGGTGTGTGCCAAAATCTTATGAAATACCTAAATGTCGGGTTATGTATGTTACTTGAGAACATAGTGTGAGGTTCAGGATGGTAGTTACCGGTAATGGCTCCCTAGAAGTAGTTAAGGTCGAGGTCGGTAAAAGCATCATTAGGTGTCAAGGAATGGGCATCAGGTCCATTAGGGAAATCTAATAGGTTGGCCATTTCATGATGGGAAAGCGGTGTTTTGTGTTGAACAACCTGAAGGTGGCTAATCATCGGCTAAAACCAAGACCTCGGTTTATATCATAATACAATGAGCTAAGAAACTCTAGGGTAAGCATACGGTAAGGGCTATATTTATGCCTTACACCAAAGTTCACCTAGCCAATCTGGTCAAGCAAGTACATAACACTGTCCCTTAATCCTAGGGTCGGCGAAGTACGACCATCAGAGTATATAGGTAGTGCCAACTCCCTCTAAACCAGAATATCGAATCGGCGTCTCTGAGCATCGTGCCTAAACACAATCTCCACATCAGCATTATGACCCATACTCTAAGTCAACAACGGCTATCCTAAGCTAAGCTAGCCTGAAAATAGACAAAAAGTACACTATTAATGAACTATACCGTGAAGGTGTCAAAAATAGTAGTAATAATAATAATAATAGTAATAATAGTAGTAGTAATAATAATAATAATAATAGCAAACAAACACAAAAACAGATAATAAAGATAAGAGATAAAAAAAAAGTTTAAAAATCTAAGGGTCGTGGGTTGCCTCCCACGCAACGCTTGTTTAATGTCTTCATCTCGACATCAGGGTCGAACTAGTCTTTCGAAAGAGCGGGTAGCTCCTCTAACTTATACCTTATGCATAAATATTTGTTCTCGATGTTATGGTAGTGTTTAAGTCTCTATCTCGTTAACAATGAAAGTCTTGTTAGATTTTCCCTTAATTTCCACTGCTCCGCTTTGGAGAACTCTTATAACTTCAAAGGGGGCAGGCCATCGGGAACGAAGTTTGCCAGGAAACAGCTTAAGTTGAGAGTTAAAAAGAAGAACTATGTCACATTGACTGAACTCTCGTCTAGCTATTCGTCTGTCATGCCACTGTTTGGTTCTTTCCTTATAAATTCGGGCATTTTCGTATGCGTCAAATCTAAGTTCCTCTAGTTCATGGATATCAAGAATTCTTTTCTCTCCTGCCACTGTATAGTTCATATTCAGGGTCTTAATGGCCCAATAAGCTTTATGCTCAAGTTCGACAAGCAGATGCCATGATTTTCCATAAACTAGTTTGAATGGGGTGGTTCCTATTGGAGTTTTATAAGTTGTTCTATAAGCCCACAGAGCTTCATGAAGTTTCGTAGACCAATCCTTTCTAGAGGTCGCAACTGCTTTCTCTAAAATTGGCTTGATCTCTCTGTTGGAAACCTCAACTTGTCCACTCGTTTGAGGATGACATGGCATTGCTACTCGATGTCACACTCCATATTTAAGCAATAGTTTCCAAAAGATACTCGAGATGAAATTGGATCCACCGTCGCTAATGACAACTCTCGGCACACCGAATCTAGGAAATATAACATTCTTGAAGAGTCTTATGACTACTCGTGCATCGTTGGTGGGAGAAGCTATTGCTTCGATCCACTTCAAAACATAATCAACTGCAACGAGTATGTATTTGTTGCCAAAGGATGACGGAAAAGGGCCCATGAAATCTATTCCCCAAACATCAAAGACTTCTACTTCTATAATACCCCTTAGTGGCATCTCATCGTGTCTAGAAATGTTACCAGTGCATTGGCATCGGTCTTAATTTGTAACAACGATGTGGACGTCCTTCCAAAGGTTAGGCCAGAATAGGCCGGATTGTAAAATCTTTGCGCAGGTCTTTGAAATGCTTGCATGCCCTCCATAAGGTGCAGAGTGGCAATGAGATATTATGTCTCCCACTTTAGATTCAGGGACACATCGACGGAAAATTCCATCAGCGCCTCGCTTGAAAAGTAGGGGCTCATCCCAATAATAGTGTTTGAGATCATGGAAGAATTTCTTCTTTTGTTGGTAGGATGTGGCGGAAGTACCTCGGCTGCTAGGTAGCTGACAAAGTCAGCATACCACGACAGCGTGGTCTTTGAGCATATTGACTCCACAGCTTCATTTGTTTCTGCATCATGATAAATTAAAGAACATTCACTTGTTTCGCTTTCATTTTCTAACTGGGCTACAAGTATATCGTATGGAAAATCATCATTGATGGGGACTCGCTCAGGTTCTTGATTTTCAATTCTAGAAAGATGATCCGCTACTACATTTTTTGTTTCTTTCTTATCTTTGATTTCTAGATCAAACTCTTGCAAAAGCAAGATCCATTTTAAAAGTCTCGGTTTAACATCCTTCTTATTCAATAAATACCTAATTGCAGCGTGATCGGTATAGACAATTATTTTTGCTCCCACCAAGTAAGAACATAATTTATCTAAAGCGAACACAACAGCTATGAGTTCCTTTTCTGTGGTAGCGTAGTTCATCTGTGCACTGTCCAAGGTTCTACTTGCATAATATATAGCATGAAGCCTTTTGTCTTTTCTTTGTCCTAAGACAACACCAACAACATAATCACTAGCATCGCACATTATTTCGAATGGTCTACTCCAATTGGGCGGTTGCATAATAGGTGTAGTTATGAGAGCATCAAATACAAATTCAGCTTTTTTCATTAACAAGCCCGTTAGCAGTTTGGTTATCTTAGAGAAATCTTTAGTGAATCGTCGGTAGAAACCGACGTGTCCTAGAAAACTTCGAATTTCTCTAACCGTTTTTGGAGGTTGAAGGTTTTCTATAATTTCAATTTTTGCTTTATCAACTTCAATTCCTCGGCTAGATACTACATGTCCAAACACAATTCCTTCTCGGACCATGAAATGGCATTTCTCCCAATTCAACACTAGATTGACTTTAGCGCAACGTTCAAGTACCATTTCTAGGTTCGATAAAAATCCTTCAAAACTTTCCCCACAGACAAAGAAGTTATCTATGAATACTTCCATTATATTGTCTATAAATTTGCCAAAGATTGCCATCATGCATCTCTGAAAGGTTGCGGGTACATTACACAGTCCGAACGATATTTGTCTATAGGCAAACGTACCATAAGGGCAGGTAAATGTAGTCTTTTCTTGATCGTCAAGATGGATAGGAATTTGGAAAAATCCTGAGTATCCGTCTAAATAGCAGAAGTGAGAATGTTTATCCAGTCACTCAATCATTTTATCTTTAAAGGGTAAAGGAAAATAACCCTTGCGAGTGGCTTTGTTTAGCTTTCTATAGTCTATGCATATTCTCCATCCAATTTGAGTTCGTTTTGCAATGGATTCACCTTTTTCGTTACTGACAACCGTAACACCTCCCTTCTTTGGCACAACGTGCATAGGACTAACCTAGTTACTATCAGATATCGAGTATATGATTCCTACTTCTAGTAGCTTTTATGCCTCTTTTTTTACTACATCGCTTAAGATAGGATTTATCCTTCTCTGGTGCTCTCTAGAGGTCTTACAATCTTCTTCGAGCATAATGCGATGCATGCATATCGAAGGACTTATTCCTTTTAGATCCGAAATGTTATACCCCAATGCTTTAGGATACTTTCTTAGAACACGTAGAAGTTTTTCGGTCTCTATCTATCCTAAGTCAACGTTAACTATCACTGGTTGTTCCAGTTCGGTGTCTAGGAACTCATACGTTAGGTTTTTGGGTAGTGTCTTAAGTTCTGAAGAAGGTTTCTTCGGGCATGGTATTGGATCGGGTGTTAGTGTTAGGCATTCCCTCAGACTGTCATCTACGTACGGATCACGCCAATTATCGTCTTCGAGTATAAGAGGTACTAGAATCTTTAGTATTTCTATACACTTAAATGATTCCATCTCCATTTCTTTTACACATTCGTCGATGACGTCGAGGAAACAACATGAATCATCTATAGCGGGAGCTTTCATGAATTGGGCTAGAATAAATTTAACATTTTCTTCACCAACTTCAAAAGTTAGCTTTCCTTTCTTAACATCAATGATCGCTCCGGCTGTAGCTAAAAAGGGTCTTCCCAAAATAATAGGAATGTTGGAATCCTCTTTTATATCCATTACCATAAAATCAGTAGGAATGTAGAATTGTCCTATACGAACGGGCACGTTCTCTAGCATACATATAGGAAATTTAACAGAACGATCCGCTAGTTGTAGAGACATTTTCGTTGGTTGCAACTCTCCTAAATCGAGCCTTTTACAGGTGGATAAGGGCATTATACTAACACTGGCTCCTAAACCGCATAGAGCGTTATCTATGACATACTTTCCAATTACATAGAGTATCGAGAAACTACCTGGGTCTTTCAGTTTAGGAGGCATGTTATTTTAAATGATAGCGCTACACTCGGCAGTGAGCATAACAGTTTCGTTATCCTCGAGCTTCTTCTTATTGGACATGATATTTTTAAGGAATTTGGTATACGAAGGCATTTGTGTTATGGCTTCTGTGAAAGGTATAATAATATTAACTTGTTTCAGAAGCTCCATAAACTTTTTGAATTGTCCTTTATTTTTAGGCTTAGCGAGCCTTTGTGGATAAGGTATTGGTGGTTTGTATGGTGGTGGAGGCACATAATGTGTTTCTTTCTCTACGGCCTCTTCACTTTTGTCTTCCTTTTAATCATTTTCGGTTCTATTACCTTTTCGGCTCCTTTACCAGGATTTTGATACATGGCAGGGTTTTGGAGTCTTGGATATACTGGTCCATCTAGTTCAGTTCCGCTTCGCAATGTAGTAGCATTAGTATATCCTTTTGGGTTTAGTTATGGTTGTCCAGAAAATGTCCCTACAGGGGCTGCTACTGTTGCTTGTTGTTGGGCTACTTGAGAGATTTGAGTTTCTAACATTTTTTTATGGGTAGCCATGGCGTCAAGCTTAGTTGCCATCTGCTTTAACAATTCACTTGTGTGCACATTTTGGTTGGCAAACTCTTTGTTTTGTTGAGTTTGGGTTGCAATGAAATTTTCTAGTAAAACCTCAACGTTTGACTTTCTTGGTGCTTGAGGGGCAATGACTGCTCCCTTGTGATATCCTAGAGGAACTGCAGGGGTTTGAGTTGGGGCAAATAAAGCGTTATTGTTCTTGTATGAGAAATTTGGATGATTCCTCCAGCCAGAATTGTAGGTGTTTGAGTACGGGTTTCCTTGAGCGTAATTCACTTGGTCAGTAGGAATACCGGCTAGTAAATGACATTCAACATTACTATGCCCAGGGGTTCCGTACAATTCACATTTTGGTGTCACAGCGGCCACGGTGGCTGTTGGAGCTACGGTCAAACTTTTAATATTTTGAGTAAGCGCATCTACTTTAGCACTGACACGGTCCAAACTGTTAACTTCGTACATTCCGTTCTTCATAGCAAGTTTTTCTGTTGGAGTTCTCTCATCTCCCCATAGAAAGTAGTTTTGAGCCATATTTTCAATAAGTTGATAAGCGTCTTTATATGGTTTATCCATCAGAGCGCCACCATCTGCAGCGTTCATATTCACCTTTGTGTTGTAGAGAATACCATTATAAAAAGTATGGATTATCAACCATTGTTCAAGTCCATGGTACGGGCATAGCCTTAACATGTCTTTGTATCTTTCTCAAGCATCGAAAAGAGATTCACTGTCTTTTTTCCTAAATCCATTAATTTGGGCTCTTAACATAGCAGTTTTGCTCGGCGGAAAATATTGGGTTAAAAAGACTTTCTTCAACTCGTCCCACGTAGTGATAGAGTTGGATGGTAGAGACTGGAGTCAAGCTCTAGCTCTATCTCTTAAAGAGAAAGGAAAAAGACGTAGTCGTATGGCTTCGTTACTAACACCATTTGCTTTTACGGTATCAGCATATTGCACAAACATCGATAAATGAAGGTGCGGTTCATCTGTGGAACTTCCAGAAAATTGGTTCTGTTGAACGACTTGTAACAACGAAGGTTTCAGCTCAAAATCGTTTCGATTAATGGCAGGGGCAGCAATGCTGTTATGCGGTTCATCTTATGATGGGACAATGTAATCCTTAAGAGGACGATTTTGTGGGTTATCAGCCATGGGTATTGGTAATTCAGGGTAAGGAATTTCAGGTTCAGGAAGATTATACTTAATTTGGAATTCGTTAATTCGGCGTCTGATTTTAATAAAATGCTTGATATCGTCAATCGGTTGCTCAAGCTTATCGCCTCTAGAACGAGTGTTTGGCATACAATCGAAGAATGAGAGAAAAAGGAAAATTTTTGGTGCCTTAGTCTATACTGCGCAACAATGGATTCACAATATTGACTAAATAAGTCTTCCCCGGCAACGGCGCCAAAAACTTGATGCGCTCCAAAGGCACTAACGTGGTCGTCGAATAAAGACTGCAAGTATATAACTATTCGCGTAGTTTTAAATAAGGTTGTCGAATCCACGGGGAAGGGATAATCAAACTAATGCAATCAATAGTTGCAGTGTAAAGCTAAGGCTAAGTGTTGCGGTGAGAATCAGATATCAAGCTATTAGTTAACTTGAATAACAAAACATGAAATTCACCACCGAGCTTTGATTTATCCAAAGGAAAGGGTAAAGAACGAAAACCCTAATAAGAGAATCTAGGTTCGGGGGTTGGTTATACTAAGGGAAGGTATTAGCACCCTAAGTATCTGTAGTACTCTACAGAAACCTCTTGTTAGTATTTGTGTTAAGTTATTATTTGCTTGTTAAGGGAAATGTGCTAAGGTAAAGACCTAGGGGTTTGTACACTAAGTTTGCTCGCCAAGACATTGCATCTCGTGCCTGCGTATCCTGACGGGAATAGAATTAGAGCATTCGTAGTTCCCCTGGCTAAGGGTGAGGGAGGAACCATTGACTATGGCTAAAGTTCCAATGGGGAATGAGTATGAGCTCATTTAGAGTTTAAGAAACTCTCTAAGTCTAAGTTATGATGGGTGAAAGTGAATACTCAAGGTGATGAGTTCACATAGAGTCCAAGAACTCTAACTTAATTCTAAGTTGTGATATTGAATGGCTATGAGGCCAATGGAAAGGTCGCTATGACTATGAGGTCAAAGCTGGTAAGTAAATACCTATGACTATGAGGTCAAGGTTTGATTATGAGTTATCTATGACTTTGAGGTCAATAAAAAGACTTTCATTTGGAAGGAGGGAAGGATAACAAACTTCTTATGAATAAGAATATTATAAAGGAAATTAGATTCGAATGAACACTATGAGTTGAAGAATTCAAGGAGAAAGTGCAGAAATTAATCAATGATAAAATTCAAAATTATGGTTCAAATATCAATGTTTTATAATGATACAATTCACAATCCCCACAAGCCTATGAGGACACAAACACATCATCTTCATATTTTAAACAAATACCAAACAAAAGCAATGTTTAAACATGTTGGAATAAGCTCAAAACTGATTTAAAAGTGTCAAGAGACACAAGCAAATAACTCTAAAATATTTCACATAGTGCACGTAAACAAAAGCTTATAAAAATAAATATTTTTGGTGATTTCTTAATATCATGGGAAAGTAGATAAAAAATGGTGAAAGATGCAAAACGAATGACTAAAAAATCATGAATTATGAAGAAGTTATGTGCATTTAGAGATACTGAAGACAAGTAAAAATATTAAAGAAAATAGGTATTTAAAAATAGGGAAAGGTCCCTAAGGGTGTTGAACCCGTGTCCTTAGGATTGCAGCCTAAAACGCTCAACACTCTAACCACTGCATGCGTGTTGACAAAGGATGACCAAGGTAAAATATATGTAAAAGCAACGTATTTCAGAAAATAAAAAAACAAAAGGACTGGGGCGAGGAGGATTCGAACCCCAGTCCTTGTGTTCATACGCGCGCATCCTTACCACTGGGGTTGCTATACATCCGTTGTATATGCCACCCAGTGTAATATTTAAGTTCAAAGAGCTCAAAATGCCCTACCAAATGAGTGTAACATTACCTCAATGTATTGGTCATACTTCAAAACTTGCCATAACAAACCAACTGGACCAAACAAAACGCACAAGAACAGCCATGGACCAAAATCACTCACGTTGTTCATCAAGGAGCACCCCTAAGCTCAAAGAGAAAACCATGCCATGAACAAGCCAACAAAACACGTTAAAACAGAAGCAAAACAGTCATGAGAGTGCACTCTTATCATGTCACAAACTCAGCTTACATGGCCTAAACTTAAATACACAGAGGTGACTTGGGAACAATTTCAAATATGAGTTTTTTTAGCAAACCAACTATCATCAAATTCACAAGCAGTGCCAAGAACAAAACCTTAAATTCAAACCTTTGTTTATACCAACAGCCAAAAATAATGCACATGCCACAGACTTAAACATCAATTGGTTTTAACTTATCCTAAATAGCAACAAAGGATCAAATTAAGACAAGGGTGTGAACAATGTAGTAACATAACACCAGAATAATTGTTCTTGGTAAGGAAAATATAACTTCATCATGCTTTAGAGACAAATGCATATCTATTAATAATTCTCATGCCACTTAACATAGAAGATGGATCAACAAGACAAGTATCCTCCCATACTGATAGTGTCAAACGTGCACTGTGTGGACTAAAACTTTGAAACAAAATTAACATGCATATCAAAAACCACTTCCTGTCACAACATAATTCATACAAGTTCTGGAAGGAAACTGTCAGTGCTCAAACATGGTATTAGAATATCATACAAGCAAGTCTCAGGTCAGTGGTAGTGTTACAAATGTCAACTCTATACACATTGGCACTTAATTAAAGTGCAAGTAAAAACAAACAATCATCAATGCAACAGCATAATCGTGACAGGGCGAGCACATAAGCTAATAAGTATCAATAGGGGAGTAAGGAACAGAATAAAACTTGGTTACCACAATGATTTCAACAAAGCCTTCATGCCATTCCAAACAAAACTACATGATATTTAAATACCAAATACTTTCAAATTAACAGTAGTGAACAAAACTTTAACAAATCTCCCACATGTTCTCAATCAAACAAAAGCATTCAGGCATTAGCAAAACAGTTACATGATTTGTGGTATTTATAAGCACAAAGCAAACATGGCATCAGGCACTGGCAGTGCTACAATGACCAACATTATCCACTTGATTCGAGTGCAAAAAGGACAAACAAGCATGCTCATGGCACAGTGAGGGCAAGGTTATGAGTTAGTGGAAAGTGAGAGCAAATACTTATTATATTAGCAAGCAACTACTTGAACTGAGACACTTGAGAAATATCTCAGGATTTTAAATCAAAGCATTGGTAATGAAGTGCTTCAGACCAATAAATGACAGTGCCTACAAACAAACTATCTATGCATATGGTCATGTATCATTAGTGGGAGTATTTTCCACAACACTCATATCTATCAATAATTCAGGCATGCAAATTTTATAGGCAGAAACAGTCTTGAATCATGGCAGAACAAGTCAAACACATATGGCCAGCCCATACATGGTAATTTAAGCAAAAACAATATCATACCAATTTCAAAGCAACTCTTTCATACAAGTAAGATTAACATCAGCACAATATAGGCACAAAGAGACAAATCAAACACATAAACCTACAACAGAAATACATGGATGTTATGGCAACAAAACCTTGAACATTCTATGCACATAGTCACTCATACCAAAATGTCAAGAGATGGAATGCATGACATTGTGATATAAGAGACAATGAGAACAAAAGATATAGATTATGACAGCCCAACAAACCACAGTTGTTTAGATAAAAACCACTTAACGGGACAATCATAATATGGAAATGCTAGCACATGGATATTACAAACCAACAATTGTAAGTGCACAATATGGATGCAAACACTAATAGCACAATGTCAAGTATGAGATGATCATGGCAATCAGTTTAAATAACATGGGTATGGTTGATGCAAATGGAAGAAAAATACCTAGTGGAATATGTCCACTGCACCCTCAAATATGGTTGGCTTCTTTTCCTTACTGAACTAACAGAAACCTCCAAAGTGCTACTCTTTCTCCTCCAAACTTGTTAAGCTTACAACTTCAGAGCTTTTAGAGTGTATATGTGAAAAGTGTTCATAAAATGAGTGGAAACAACCCCTATTTATAGGAAAAGGTTGAAGACTCAAGGGATGGTGGAAATTGCCACAATTGCCAAGTTTGTCCTTCTTGGAGATTTTCATCGTGTGAGCTGCTTCAATACTGAACAAAAATCTTCCAAAATCTCTGATTATTGATGTGGTTAGGTCTGAGCAACTGGTGTGAAGTGATTGGACCAAGGCTCCATGAATAAACAATGCATTGTTCTCTTGAAAAGTTTCTCTCTCTTTGCACCAACTTGACATAAACCATTATTTTAATGTAATCAACTTGAAAATTCATAGCAAGGCTCAAATTATCATTAAATCCACCCTTAGAACTCAGAAAAGTGCAGCCTTGGTGATTAGAGATGGTTTTGTACCATTATACAAAAGTTGGTTTCTTGAATCTTAAGTAATGAAACCCATAACTTTGAAGCTTCGTATCTCTCAGCTCACTCAATGGTTTGAGGAGTTCTAGTACTTTTTGGAAAACCCTCAATGCCCTCTACAACTTTCATGTTCAAAGATTTTTTATTTAAGGCTTGGAACTATATGAAAAATTGAGTTGAAGTTGTGTGAAAACTAAGATGAAAAAGCTGAAATTTCACTTAGTCCCAAAGGGTGATTTGTCTTCCATGTCTTGTAACTTAAAAACCATGCATTTTTGAAAGAGGGTCCTCTAATATGTTTTGAAGATCATGGAAAGAGCTTCCATTTGAGCTTTGAATCACTCAATTTGGATGTGTGGTTTGAAAGTTATGACTGTTTCAATTTTTGCACAAGTAGTGAAATTTCCACATTTATCAAGTTTCAAGAACCAAGCCTTGCTTCCTTTGCAAGAAACTTCTTAAAAATTGATCTCTCATGCCTTAACTCATCAATGAGACATGTCATGATGGATTTAGGACTTGGATGCTTCATCTTGGATGCACATGAACATGAACGATCTCTGATGATCTTGCTTCTTCAATCACATATAAGGCTCATAGGTAGTCTCTGAGGATGTATATTACCACATGGAGTCATGTCCCAAGACTCGAGAATAAATCTTGATCAAAATCAAAGGCCAGGATTGTCTTGTCATAACAAAACCCTAATTGGAGGCAGGGTGAACTTGTGACTCTTTGTGCTAGTGATGAAAGCCAGATGATATTGATTTCTCGTTGAATAAGACCTCTAGGATGTATGTTAGCTCACATGGTTACATTTGGAGCCTTAATTGTCTTTTTAAACAGGTACCCTCCCTGATTCATGTGTGAGCTTGGCTTAGGAGACTTGCCCTCCTCTTTGTATAAGTCCTGGCTTTCACAAAAGAAACAAACTAGCAAAATGAAATGGTTAGTTACCAATGCATAGATGATTGAATCTAAATGTCAAGTGCAAGATGTTATGACATCTAAGGGGTAAAATTTGGGGTACAACAGTTGCCCCTATTTAAATAGCTTACCGGATGGCACGAGGAATGGAAATCCTCGGGGCATCAAGGTGAAGGGTGTTTAAATATAGCAAACCGAATTTTTTTCCCTTAGATGGAATGCAGATGCTAAAGACAAGCAGCAGACATGCAAATGCTGACATGCCATGAACTTCTAGTATGATAGTATGATGATATTGCAAAGATGCAGACAAGCAAAACACCAAAGATAAAGAGCAAACCACCACAGAGAGCTTACTGGGAAAGGATGATGGTTAGTATCCATGAGGAAAACTCACCTGGGATACAAACTAACCAACATAAGAGACTCAATGGGGAGACTCTGAGGAAACACTGGGGAAAATAAAAGCACACTCTTTACTGGGCATGGAACCAGAAAGAAGACATGATCTCTTCTGGGGATCAATTTGAAATAAAAGGATAGACATCAACAAAAGATTTTCTGGGATTTTCTTATACTGAAGAGTTCAAATGGGATCTTCAAGAAAAGCCAGAAAAGACAGAGAAAGGCACATCCGGAAAAACATCAGATGGCGAAAGAAACCAGACATCCAATAATGGCTTTGAATGAAAGGTACAAATCACAATATCTAATAATGGCTTTAGATAAAAGTGAACAAAGCAGGGATCCAAGAAAGCATTGGATGCAAAGAAACCAGTCACCCAATAATGGCTTTGAATAAAGGGTATAAATCATAAGATCTGAGAAAGCATCAGATGAAAGTGAGCAAACAAGGGTAATCCAAGAATGTATTGGGTGAAAAGAAACAATCATCCAATAATGGCTTTGAACGAAAGGTACAAATCACAATATCTGAGAAGACATCAGATGAAAGTGAACAAAGCAGGGATCCAAGAAGGCATTGGATAAGAGGACACCAGCCATCCAATAATGGCTTTGAATGAAAGGTACAACTCACAATATCTGAGAAAGCATCAGATAAACGTGAGAGAGGTAGAGTTCCAAGAAAGCATTGGATAAAAGGACACCAGACATTCAATAATGGCTTTGAATGAATGGTACAAATCACAATATCTAATAATGGCTTTAGATAAAAGTGAACAAACAGGGATCCAAGACAGCATTGGATGCAAAGAAACTGATCATCCAATAATGGCTTTGAATGAAAGGTACACTCAAACTATCTGAGAAGGCATCAGATGCAAATAAGACAAAAGGTGAAATCCAAGAAGACATTGGATAATGAGAAACCCCAACGTCCAAGAAAGCATTGAACGAATATGAACAAGGAGATACCCAAGAAAGCATTGGACAAAAGGAATCACAACATCCAAGAAAGCATTGAATGTGAACAAAGGTGAAATCCAAGAAAGCATTGGATAAAAGGAATCACAGAAGGTAGGCAATTTGATGGGGATTACAGAAGGTAGGCAAAACTTCCAGGAATAGCACTGGGAGAAACAAGAGGAATAAGATATCCAGGAATGGCTCTGGAGATCAAAAGAGACAGACATCCAGGAATGACACTAGAATGAAAGAATATAAAGATCCAGGAATAGCACTGGAGTGAAAGAAGACAAACATCTATAAACAGGATTAGATGCGCAAGAGAATGACAACATTCTGGAATAACATTGAATAAAAGGACAGGTAACGTTTTGGTAGGCGCCAAGTAAATTGGACTTTGACCATAAGGTAAGACGTGGATAACGACACGGCCTCAGGAGAAATGCAAATGAGGATGAAACACTCATGATATGCATATGGTTATATGAATTATGCAAATGATATATGATCAAATACAAATGCAGATGCTGACGACACCGTTCGACTCTTTTGGGGAGAAAACAAGATTGGAAGACTGATTCCTCAACACGGGGATCACTGTCATTCTGCTTAGGGACTAGAGATGTTATTACTAGACACATCTCTGTCACACTGTAAACTATATCAAGTGATGATCCTTGTAGGAAGGATGGAAAGTTGCATGGGGATTCTTCAAATTAATTGCCCCAGATTAGCTGACTGTTGTAGATGAACTGATCATTGCTTCAATTTGTCTGAGTCTTGACATGACTGCTTTGCTGTGCTCTTTGGAAAGCTTGCCCCAGTCTGAGTCTTGAAAAATCTTCTGGATAAACCAATTCTGAGAAGGACTTGCTCATGAACAACAATTCTTGAACTGATTCTTCAACAGGATTTGGAAAAAACTTGCCCCTGATAGGATCACCGACCAAGTTTCTTAATTATTTGAAAATTCCTTGAGAGGAAAGCCAGTTTGCAAGAAAAAGTATTTGTACGAACATGGTAATTTTAGAGTTCATGCAACTTTTGAAATCAAATCATTTTTTTTAAAGATGCAAAACAAAATGAGTCATTGGTCTGAACACGGCGATTCAAGACTTTTAAAAGTGAAAAGTGAAGCACAAGTGTAGTGACCTGCAAAGATCTTTGGGAGTCAGTTTACGCAACCTTGCTGTAGTATACTTTCAAAATAACCTTGCTTCAGTTAGGTCTTTTGAGGGTTATAACGTGGCTTGGTTCATGGTTTAAGAAACAAAGGATAAAAGCTCAAAGTTTGTTTGTGCCCCCCTAATCTTCGTGATGAACTTCCAATCCTAAGCTCAGTTAAAACATGATATACATTCAGATTCCCATAGGCTAGGAATTGCACTGATGATGATAATGATGATGGTCCAAAATTCAATGGACTTGAGATGGCAGTCACTGGTTCCTCACCAATGTTTTCCATTGAGGACTTTCAGGATGAAAAATTAAAGGTTTCCTCTTTTTGGGTTGTCATACAAACTTTTCTTTCTTTTTTTTTATAAGGCAAGGTCATGAGTTTCCCATCTTTCTCGGCTTTTGCCTTGAAAGAGACTCGGCTCATTCTTTGAGTAAGGATTTCTTGACGATTCTTCTTCATTTATCACTCTGGGAACAACTTGTACCACATTTATTCATTTAATTTGGAAGAGTTGAAAGGTTATGAACGTCTGGCTTAATGATTACAGTGAACCATCATTGGCGTTTGACTTGAAAGACATCTTCGACACTTGCTTGCTGTGTGCGAAGTAAAATTTGTGAATGAAACCTTTTGTTGAAAGGCGTCTTGCATGAAACTCTTGTATTTGAATGCGCAATCCAGTTAACTGAGAACTACCCTTCCCCAAGTTAAAATTGCGGGTTTTTATTTATAAAGAAAAGAAACTCCTACTTCTAGGCTAAAAGGGTTTGACAAGGGATTAACTTCCTTATTTCTCCAGTGTTTAGGGATTGAAACAATGTCTTACATCGTCAGCAAAGTTTATTTGAAAGCATACCAACAGTAGTTATGAGTATAACGTTTTCATCATCCTCCCTCCAATCTTTGTATAGTAAAAAAACATTTTGCAAAAGAAAGCATAAAGATGTAAATAGTGGACAAAATGAATTAAATCAAAAGTTGCAATGCTCATTTCATTAATCACGAAAGTACAAACATAATTTAAAGGCAAACATCCAGTACAAAATAAGAAAAATGCAAACAACAAGAAACAAGGCCCAGTGACTAGTTAAACACAAGGATGAGCTGTCCTGTCTTTAAGAAGTAGTTGAGCTGAAGTCGACTGAAGCTTCACTTGGCGTGCCCTGATAGAGGATTGCTCTGAACATTGGGATTGTCCTTAAAGGAGAGGATTTTGTTTCTCATCAGCTCTTGTACTTTAGCCTTCAATGCAAAGCAACCTTCCAAGTTATGGCTCGCACCATCTTGATGGTATTCACAATGAAGATCAACCTTATAGCCGGCTGGAAGAGGATTTGGAGGAGGAGGCAAAGGCGTTGTGGTAATCAAACCTTGTTGAACCATACCAGGATAAAGCTCGGTGTATGTCATGGGAATAGGATAAAATTGATTCCTATTACGATACTGGTTATGTCCTGCAGTTGGACGTTGGGAAGCTTGATCTGCTCGTGGAGCAGTAACGACGGGAGTAACAACAGCAATAGTAGGGTGAATAGCATACTGAGGTTGGGGACGAGGCTTTATCACTTGAACCATTACAATGTTAGTCTGATCTTCCTTTTTCCTCTGAAAGTTCCCATAGGATTTCTTCACAGCATTGGAAGATTCAGCAGCTTTTAATACTTTTCCTTTCTTAAGACCTTCCTCGAGTCTTTGGCCGATAGTAACCAAATCAGTGAAGTTGGAGGAAACACTTCCAATCATCTTTTCCCAATAGAATGGGGACAGGTTATCCATGAACATTCCAGTTAATTCCTTGTCGGCCAAAGGAGGTTCAACTTGGGAAGCTAACTCTTTCCAGCGTTGAGCATACTCTTTAAAAGATTCCTTCTCATGTTGAGTCATATTTTGCAGCCGGCAGCGATCAGGGGCCATGTCAAGGTTATACTTATACTGCTTCATGAAGGCATTTACAAGATTTTGGAAGCAGTGGATGGAGTTTTGCTCGAGACCCATATACCATTGGAGTGATGCTCCACTCGAACTATCTTGAAAACAGTGGATAAGCAGCTTCTGATTTCTGGTATAAGCAGTCATCTTGCGAAGATACATGACCAAATGAGCCCTCGGACAAGAATGGCCCTTGTACTTCACAAATTCTGGAGTTTTGAACTTGGCTAGCATAACAAGGTCAGACATTAAGCACATGTTGTCTGCATCCACATTAAAGAAGTCATTACCCTCAACGACTTTAAGTCTTTTGTCTAAGGTCTGAAACTGGTCACGGACAACTTCAGGTTCAACAAAGTCTTCACACTCTTCTCCCTGAGCACTGGCAGCATTGTACTCGAAGATGGGGTTCTCAAAAGAAGCTCAAACAGTCTGTGGAACAGCATGGACAACAGGTATGGGTTTGGCGAAAACAGGAGCTTCAAATGCAGGCATAACAGTCTGACCAGCCATAGCAGTAGATATAATTGGTGGAGAATAGTTGGGAGGTAAACCGAACTCTAGCCAAGTTGAAGGTGGAATCTGAACAGGTGGAGGATCAGTGCTTGAAACTTCCTGAATGACAGTCCTTTGGGGTTGCTCTTCTCTAGCAATCAAAACTTGAAGCATCTCAGTGAGTTTAGTCATGCTCGACTTAAGGTCATCGATTTCTATTCGGACCTTAGCATTGTGTGCCTCTTGCTCTGACATTCTTCGTCTGTAGTTAGCTCTAGTCCGGTATCGGTGTCGAGGAATCAGCTTGACGACTCACAGATAACACTGGAAGATACAGACCACTGGAAATGAGTCACTGGACAAACAAACGCATGAAATGAATCATGCAAAAATGTAAATGATATGCAATGCAATGCAAATAGGATGCAAAACACACGCAACAGAATCGGTTCGACATCACAACATGGAGTCTGGGTAAAGAACCAACCAAAGGGTGTGTACTAGGGTTCTTGTATCAGTAGAACAGGGTTCTAAAGAGTTCCCAGAGTCAACAACCCATCTTTCGGATATTATCGATTTCCCAATTACTTGGTAGTCAATAATATTCTCAAGAGAGTCTCGTCTGAGTGTAGCATCGCGTATCAACCATTTTGGGATTACTCCCTCATAGTCATCGCACTACATCCTAAGAGGCTAGGCGGGGTAACATGGTAACTAAAGGTCATCAGTATCCCTGGCACCAAAGTTGAAAGTGGCAACCCATTCACGATTGCTCGTTCGACATATACCACCTCCAAGAGGGCCTTAACTGAGTGTGGAACCTCAAGTCAACTCCTTTGGGATTACTCCCTCGAAGTCTCCTTGACTATGTCCACGATCCTATCATATGTGTAATCTCAAGTTCGGGTTAGAACTTATCCTCACCACTCAATAGTAGCACCCTGTCAAACAGAAGATCCCAAGCAAAACAGGTATACAGGTATATACAGATATGTACAAATAAGCAAAACATAAATAACACAAACACAACAAGGTGGGCTTAACCCTTACATTAGTCCCCAGTGAAGTCGCCATTTTCTGTTGTGGTGAGAATCAGATATTAAGCTATTAGTTAACTTGAATCACAACACATGAAATTCACCATCGAGCTTTGATTTATCCAAAGGAAAGGGTAAAGAACGAAAACCCTAATAAGAGAGTCTAGGTTCGGGGGTTGGTTATACTAAGGGAAAGTATTAGCACCCTAAGTATCTGTAGTACTCTACAGGAACCTCTTGTTAGTATTTGTGTTAAGTTATTATTTGCTTGTTAAGGGAAATGTGCTAAGGTAAAGACCTATGGGCATGTACACTAAGTTTGCTCGCCAAGACATCGCATCTCGTGCCTACGTATCCTGACGGGAATGGAATCAGAGTATTCGTAGTTCCCCTGGCTAAGGGTGAGGGAGGAACCATTGACTATGGCCAAAGTTCCAAGGGGGAATGAGTATGAGCTCATTTAGATTTTAAGAGACTCTCTAAGTCTAAGTTATGATGGGTGTAAGTGAATAATCAAGGTGATGAGTTCACATAGAGTCCAAGAACTCTAACTTAATTCTAAGTTGTGATATTGAATGGCTATGAGGCCAAGGGAAAGGTGGCTATGACTATGAGGTCAAAGTTAGTAAGTAAATACCTATGACTATGAGGTCAAGGTTTGATTATGAGTTATCTATGACTTTGAGATCAATAAAAAGACTTTCCTTTGGAGGGGAGGGGGGGGGGAGGATAACAAAATTATTATGAATAAGAATGTTATAAAGGAAATGAGATTCGAATGAACACTATGAGTTCAAGAATTCAAGGAGAAAGTGCAGAAATTAAGCAATGATCAAATTCAAAAGTATGGTTCAAATATCAATGTGTTATCATAAGATAATGATATAATTTACAATACCCACAAGCCTATGAGGACACAAACACATCATCTTCACATTTGAAACAAATACCAAACAAAAGCAATGTTTAAACATGTCGGAATAAGCTCAAAAATGATTTATAAGTGTCAAGAGACACAAGCAAATAACCCTAAAATATTTCACATAGTGCACATAGACAAAAGCTTATAAAAATAAATATTTTTGGTGATTTCTTAATATCATGGGAAAGTAGATAAAAAATGGTGAAAGATGCAAAAAGAATGACTAAAAAATCATGAATTATGAAGAAGTTATGTGCATTTTGAAATAGTGAAGACAAGTAAAAATATTAAAGAAAATAAGTATTTAAAAAATAGGGAAAGGTCCCTAAGGGTGTTGAACCCGTGACCTTAGGATTGCAGCCTAAAACGCTCACCACTCCAACCACTGCATGTGTGTTGACAAAGGATGACCAAGGTAAAATATATGTAAAAGCAACGCATTTCAGAAAAAAATAATAATAAAAGGACTGGGGCGAGGGGGATTCGAACCCCAGTCCTTGTGTTTATACGCGCGCATCCTTACCACTGGGGTGGCTATACATCCGTTGTATATGCCACCCAGTGTAATATTTAAGTTCAAAGAGCTCAAAATGCCCTACCAAATGAGTGTAACATTACCTCAATGTATTGGTCATACTTCAAAACTTGCCATAACAAACCAACTGGACCAAACAAAACGCACAAGAACAACCATGGACCAAAATCACTCACGTTGCTCATCAAGGAGCACCCCTAAGCTCAAAGAGAAAACCATGCCATGAACAAGCCAACAAAACACGTTAAAACAGAAGCAAAACAGCCATGAGAGTGCACTCTTGTCATGTCACAAACTTAGCTTACATGGCCTAAACTTAAATACACAGAGGTGACTTGGGAACAATTTCAAATATGAGTTTTTTTTAGCAAACCAACTATCATCAAATTCACAAGCAGTGCCAAGAACAAAACCTTAAATTCAAACATTTGGTCATGCCAACAGCCAAAAATAATGCACATGCCACAGACTTAAACATCAATTGGTTTTAACTTAGCCTAAATAACAACAAAGGATCAAATTATAACAAGGGTATGAATAGTGTAGTAACATAACACCAGAACAAATGTGCTTGGTAAGGAAAATATAACTTCATCATGCTTTAGAGACAAATGCATATCCATCAATAATTGTCATGCCACTTAACATAGCAGCAAGACAAGTATCCTCTCACACTGATAGTGTCAAACATGCACTGTGTGGACTAAAACTTTGAAACAAAATGAACATGCATATCAAAAACCACTTCCTGTCACAACATAATTCATACAAGTTCTGGAAGGAAACTGTCAGTGCTCAAACATGGTATTAGAATATCATACAAGCAAGTTTCAAGTCAGTGGTAGTGTTACAAATGTCAACTCTATACACATTGGCACTTGATTAAAATGCAAGTAAAAACAAATTTTCATCAATGCAACAGCATAATCGTGACAGGGTGAGCACATAAGCTAATAAGTATCAATAGGGGAGTAAGGAACAGAATAAAACTTGGTTACCACAATGATTTCAACAAAGCCTTCATGCCATTCCAAACAAAACTACATGATATTTAAATACCAAATACTTTCAAATTAACAGTAGTGAACAAAACTTTAACAAAGATCCCACATGTTCTCAATCAAACCAAAGCATCCAGGCATCAGCAAAACAGTTACATGATTTGTGGTATTTATAAGCACAAAGCAAACATGGCATCAGGCACTGGCAGTGCTATAATGACCAACATTATCCACTTGATTCGACTACAAAAAGGACAAACAAGCATGCTCATGGCGCAGCGAGGGCAAGGTTATGAGTTAGTGGAAAGTGAGAGCAGATACTTATTGTATTAGCAAGCAACTACATGAACTGAGACACTTGAGAAATAGCCCAGGATTTTAAATCAAAGCATTGGTAATGAAGTGCTTCAGACCAATAAATGACAGTGCCTACAAACAAACTATCTATGCATATGGTCATGTATCATCAGTGGGAGTATTTGCCACAACACTCATATCAATCAATAATTCAGGCATGCAAATTTTATAGGCAGAAACAGTCTTGAATCATGGCAGAACAAGTCAAACACATATGGCCAGCCCATACATGGTAATTTAAGCAAAAATAGTATCATACCAATTTCAAAGCAACTCTTTCATACCAGTAAGATTAACATCAACACAATATAGGCACAAAGAGACAAATCAAACACATAAACCTACAACATAAATACATGGATGTTATGGCAACAAAACATTGAACATTCTATGCACATAGTCACTCATACCAAAATGTCAAGAGATGGAATGCATGGCATTGTGATATAAGAGACAATGAGAAAAAAAGATATAGATTATGACAACCTAACAAACCATAGTTGTTCAGATAAAAACCACTTAACGGGACAATCACAATATGGAAATGCTAGCACATGGATATTACAAACCAACAACTGTAAGTGCACAATATGGATGAACACACTAATAGCACAATGTCAAGTATGATATGATCATGGTAATCAGTTTAAATAACATGGGTATGGTTTATGCAAATGGAAGAAAAATACCTAGTGGAATATGTCCACTGCACCCTCAAATATGGTTGGCTTCTTTTCCTTACTGAACTAGCAGAAACCTCCAAAGTGCTACTCTTTCTCCTCCACACTTGTTAAGCTTACAACTTCAGAGCTTTTAGAGTGTATATGTGAAAAGTGTCCGTAAAATGAGTGGAAACAACCCCTATTTATAAGAAAAGGTTGAAGACACAAGAGATGGTGGAAATTGCCACAATTGCCAAGTTTGTCCTTCTTGGAGATTTTAATCGTGTGAGCTGCTTCAATACTGAACCAAAATCTTCCAAAATCTCTGATTATTGACGTGGTTAGGTCTGAGCAACTAGTGTGAAGTGATTGGACCAAGGCTCCATGAATAAACAATGCATTGTTCTCTTGAAAAGTTTCTCTCTCTTTGCACCAACTTGACCTAAACCATTATTTTAATGTAATCAACTTGCAAATTCGTGGCAAGGCTCAAATTATCACTAAATCCACCCGTAGAACTCAGAAAAGTGCAGCCTTGGTGATTAGAGATGGTTTTGTACCATTATACAAAAGTTGGTTTCTTGAATCTTAAGAAATGAAACCCCTAACTTTGAAGCTTCGTATCTCTCAGCTCACTCAATGGTTTGAGGAGTTCTAGTACTTTTTGGAAAGCCCTCAATGCCCTCTACAACTTTCATGTTCAAAGATTTTTTATTTGAGGCTTGGAACTATATGAAAAATTGAGTTGAAGTTGTGTGAAAACTAAGATGAAAAAGCTGAAATTTCACTAAGTCCCCAAGGGTGATTTGTCTTTCATGTCTTGTAACTTAAAAACCATGCATTTTTTGAAAGATGGTCCTCTAATATGTTTTCAAGATCATGGAAAGAGCTTCCATTTGAGTTTTTAATCACTCAATTTGGATGTGTGGTTTGAAAGTTATGACTGTTTCAATTTTTGCACAAGTAGTGAACTTTCCACATTTATAAAGTTTCAAGAACCAAGCCTTGCTTCCTTTGCAATAAAATTCTTAAAAATTGATCTCTCATGCCTTAACTCATCAATGAGACATGTCATGATGGATTGAGGACTTGGATGCTTCATCTTGGATCAAAATCTCAAAGGTTAAAGTCTCAGTCAAAACCCTAATTTCGCTTGTGAATGCACTTGAACGATCTCTGATGATCTTGTTTCTTCAATCACATATAAGGCTCATAGGTAGTCTCTGAGGATGTATATTACCACATGGAGTCATGTCCCAAGGCTCGAGAATAAATCTTGATCAAAATCAAAGGCCAGGATTGTCTTGTCATAACAAAACCCTAACTGGGGGCAGGGTGAACTTGTGACTCTTTGTGCTAGTTATGAAAGCCAGATGATCTTGATTTCTCGTTGAATAAGACCTCTAGGATGTATGTGAGCTCATATGGTTACATTTGGAGCCTTAATTGTCTTTTTGAACAGGTACCCTCCCTGATTCATGTGTGAGCTTGGCTTAGGAGACTTGCCCTCCTCTTTGTATAAGTCCTGGCTTTCACAAAAGAAACAAACTAGCAAAATGAAATGGTTAGTTAACAATGAATAGATGATTGAATCTAAATGTCAAGTGCAAGATGTTATGACATCTAAGGGGTAAAATTTGGGGTACAACACTAAGGATTTACGAAAATTAAACGGAAAGGAAAAATTACTAATTCTAAAGGTTTTAGGAAATAATAATAAAATCGAGTCCGAAATATGGATTCCGCCTACCTAAGGGACTTGTAGAAGTCGAGTGCTAATTAAGACTGCACTTCGTTCCATAGGAAGTACTAACTTAAAGACTCTGTCTCACACTCTCGCGCTATCGACAAAAACCACACCTAACAACCACAGGGTTTTGCTCTCGCTCGCCCGTTTTAATTGAAAAGCATATTTTGGAAGTTAATGAAATCCTAAACGATGCCTAAAGCGCTCTCGTTGTTTTTAGGATCGATGTTTAGTTTCTACTATCCATTCACTCCTCACGCTATCGGTCCGAACTTAGTATATTCCTCACTCTCGTGTCGGAATAATAAAGCATGAAAAATTTGAAATAAAGACCAAAACTAGCATGCATTCAAATAATGTCGCACCTACATTTTCTACTGACTCTCGTCGATAACGACGGTCCTCACACGCCGAACTCAAGCAAATTTAGCAACACATGGTAATTTTGATCACAAACATAATTATGATGACTAACATGGAAAAATAGATACCATACAAGACAAAGAAGATTAAATTGCAAAACAAAAGTAAAATAACTTGTAAAGTAAAATTCGAAATTGAATTGCAAGGAAAATGCTGGCAGGCTTGTTCGAATCCAAAGTACAGCAACTGAATGTAAATTACAAAGCAATTGCGACAATTCCTCGATGTGAGTAATTGCCGCTTTTAAAGTAATTATATGCCTAAACGGAATTCGACGGAGCTTTCGCGTCTAAAATCGGGTATTCAAAACATGACTTGAGGGTCCTATATATAGAGAAAAACTCTGGGTGTAACTTCCAAATCGTGCTTCTGAAGTGGAGGGAAAGTAGGGAAGGAATAACTGCCCAAAATAGTTAACTACGAAGCAAGATCGACCTTTCATGATTTTTGTTCAAACTGAAGAAGAAAAAACCAAAAGTTAATTGTTCTTCTTGGTGCACTAGACCTCGATCAAGTGGTGATATTTGTGAAAAAGTATTAATAAAGCGATTGACCTTAGACAAAGTACTTGCAGAACAAAATTTTTTTCATCAATAGTTTATGTTCAAGTATATACAAAAATGGACGAATTATTTTGCAGCCTCATAAGCCCTATTACATATGTTGATACTGCACTTAGATCCTCAAACAATTCAAAGCTGTTGCAAGGTTACATTAGTCAGTATGGGAAAAGTTTTTAGAATAATTGGAGGTCCGGAAGTGCTCCTGGACGGTCTGGGATTTCCATCAAATTATGCACCAATTTAAAATGAATTTGTTTGGGCGTCACATGATAAAACGTTTCAACCTCACATGCTTGTTCTGGCAGTTTAAGGAGTTTGTCTTTGGGAGCATGAACAACTTGCAAATTTGTGAAATGATAGGATATGCAAATCTGCAGGTGGTCACACATTGCATCTAGTCGTGGGGTAATTTGATCTGCCACTTCCAGGAAGTCTGCGCAATCTGTTAAGAAGAGGCCCAAAAGAAACAAAAAAGAATCCATTTTACTTAAAGACTTTTATTATTAATTTGGAGGTGTTATTAGCAGAATTTTCACTTATGTTTTTATTTGTATTGGGCCCAGACCCAAGTCTCTTTGTAACCCTAGCTATAAAAAGGGTATAATTCTGATGTTAGAGAAGAATGAAAATTTTTGAAAAGTTATTGTTTTATGTGTTCTTCTTCCTTTGCCACTTTAGATCTTAGATAATTATAGTGTAACCTAACAATTTGGTGCTTTCATTCCTTGTTCTCATGGCTCCCCCAAAACCAACCAACCCTCCTCCTAGAGAAATTGTTGAGGAAGCTGTCCAAACAGCTCACCTACACCTTAACAATGCTATGGTTGAAGTTCAACAACAAATGGATGAATGCTTTGATAGGGTCAACGCTGATTTAGAGCAAAATCTGGGTCTGATTCACACTCGATTGGAAAACGAAAAACAGATTTCAGATTCTAGACATGACTTTATCATGTCCACCCTACACAAACTACTTTCACAAAAAGAGAAACAAACGGGTACTGTTCATTCAGGTGCTAGCTCTTCAGGTATTACTCAACACCTTTCCTCTGCATCTATGGTTACTACCTCTTTGATTCACATGACCTCACCCACAAATACCCCCTTGACTCATTCTGCCCCTTTTTTTCATTCACCCTCACAACCTCCCGTCACCACCATACTAAGAAATACAGCAGCTCAGCCGCCACCACAATTTTCAACCTATATTCCCTCCCAATCCGTTTTTACACCAAACCCTAACCATTCCATTCCCATTTTTCAGCAACACCCATACCAACAAATTCCCCATATTCCCCCTTTACCCCCTTTTCGTACACCTAAACTTGAGCTCGCAATGTTTGATGGCTCCAACCCATTAGATTGGTTGTTTCAAGCGGAACATTTTTTTAGTTTCTATAATATGCCCCATGAAAATCGTTTGTCATTAATCTCTTTTTACATGAAAGATGAAGCTTTGAGCTGGTATAAATGGATGCACCAGAATTCATTCTTAACAAATTGGGTTTCATTCACAAGAGATTTGGAATTGCATTTTGGTCCTTCTACTTATGAAAACCATCAGGCAGAATTATTCAAACTGACCCAAGACGGTTCTGTTGTTGAATACCAAGCAAAATTTGAAAAGTTAGGCAATCAAGTCATTGGCTTGCCTCCGGATGCCATTTTAAATTGTTTTATTTCAGGATTGACAACAGAAATCCGTAATGAGTTAGCTATCTGATCGGAGATGACCAGAAGGAGATCGTCGTGGCCTTCGTGTAGGGCAGAAGTTGATGCTCGTAGGTGAGGAGAATAGGCAAGGTACTCCGATGCCAAAGTGAGAGTTAGGACCAGAGGAGAAAAGCAAGTACAAAGTAAGAATGTAAGAGATTAGATACCTTACCCTCTCAAGTGAGAGGGTATTTATAATATACCCCCGACGCAGGGCCAAGATCTCTCCTCGCGAGTAGGATATCTGCTCGGCGAATGAGAGACTGCCAAGTGGAGGACACAGCGCGTGGTCCTCTGACCTGGTCCAACTACTCCCGCAATATCCGGGGAGGGAGTTGGTCGTGTGAATTGATAAGCGAGTGAGGGGGACGTGCCCAACGGCTATATTGTGCCCAACGGCTATATTGTGCCCAACGGCTATATTGTGCCCATTGGGCCTGTTTGCCAACTATAATGGATTGGGCCTGATCCTTAAGGGCAGAAAGCCCTGCCTGGTCCAGAACAGGAGCCCCCCAAGTCTTTGCTCTGCTGGAGAGTAATGACTTAAGATAACTGTGACTATGACCGTACTGTCGGGGACGTGTTTGCTCGTGTGGAGTGTCCCATTCGTGTCCCGGTGTGGTCGTTAGATGATTACGCTGAGTGTCGGCCAAGATTCGTTACGTGCTCGCAGAAATTGGCATTTTTCGCCGAGCAGCCCTGCAACTAGTGCGTTCATTTTTGACGAGGAGATTTGCTCGTGTGGGAGCCAAGGACTTACTATATTTTATGTAATAAGTCAGGCGAAGAGTTTGTGACACGTGGTGAGTATGCATGGCTTTTGTCAGTCCTAGGGCCACGTAGGCTATGATGACCTTCACGATTCCCCACGATCAAATGGTTATAAAAGGTGGAGGAAGGTTTTATTTTCACAATTCTCACAAGTTCTCACTCCTTGCTCTTATTTGCTCTGCAACTAGTCCTCCTGTCGGAGTTCCTCTTCGCCACCGTTGATCCTCCTCTTCTCCGTCAACTTCTTCTTCTTCCTGTAAGTTTGTTCTTCCTTCTCCGTATTTTTTATGAACCTTCGAGTTTTATGGGTGTTGTTCATGGATTCTCCGGTGGGTTTATGAATTTTCCGGTTGAACTTCATGTGTGTTTTTATGAACATATGAGTTTCTGGAAAACCCATGAAGAACATGAAGAACATGAAGATTTCTAGGATAATTGTAGAGAATGTTTTGATGTAGATCTTTGTAGATTCTGGTTAGGCGTATAGTTTAGGTTTGTAGTCGGGCATTAGGCCTGTTCGATACCTTGTCGTGATTTTGGGACGCGACGAGCCTGTGTCCTCGTTTTGATCCTCGCTATATTAAGTCGTGGGAACTTGCCCTGCTGGTCGTTAGACAGATGAGTTAGAACAGGCTCGAGGTTGTCCTCGGCTTCATCCTCGCCCTTTCACTTGATTAGTGGTGGAAGGGTGGATTTGATCTTAGATGTCGAATTCACTTATCTTCCTCTGCTTTTCAGGTGAAAATGGTTGATCCTCGGGATGAAGTTGTGCCCGACCTTCAAGAGACACAAGAGGAGCCGGATGCGCCTGCCGATTATTCCAACATCAAGGTCGCAGAGGGGGACCTGGACTGGATAGCGCATGAACCTCTGTTGTTCCGATCGACTTTCACCGAAGAGGAGATTCGAGAGTTCTCCCTGTTGGAGAACCGGGTAGGGGAAGCTCCTCGGCAATGGAAAGCATTTCGTCCCGGGGAGAATGATAGAATTTGCTTTGGGTATCCGGGATTGCGTTTCCCAATGTACGAGTTTGCTTTTACGGAGGCCAAGATGCGTCTCCTGTTTACCGATTTTCAAGTGGCTCTCTTCACCCATTTGGCGTTGTGCCCGTCGTAGCTTCACCCTAATGCTCTGGCCTTCATCCGGGCATTTGAATTAGTCTGCCGCCATATCAATGTCGGGGCGACCATGGATCTCTTGTTTTGTCTCTTCTAACTTCAAAGGAGTACCACGGGGACGAAACAAAGTTGGGTTTCGTTCAAACAGCAGAGCAGGCTATTTTGGCCGTATTCTGACTCGATTCGCCACTTCAAAGATAGGTTTTTTATCGTGAAGCCTATTTCCGAGGAGGCGAAAAGATCTATCTCGACAATCAAAAAGGTGACGGTTGATGGTCGGGAGGTGGATGGAGTTGTATCCATGTTTCCTCTGGAATGGGTTTACTCCCATTTTAGGCGTAGGACCGACCAATTCTTGGTGAAACACGAACAACTCTGTGAGGCCGACAAGGAGTCGTACAGGATCCTCCATGCTTATGTGGAGAGTTTTTCCCCGGCCTCTGTAGTTGATCGGGACGGAAATAAACTGATCGGGAATGATGGGGAGCCCGTCCAAGCAGCTAGATATATTAACATCAAAGCTCTCCTCGAATGCGATAATGATGATGATGCGATCCAATTACTTGGTATGATCCACTGTTTGTTTTTGCTTGTTCGAATTTCTGAGTTCTGACTTATTTTGTGTGTTCGCAGGTATGATGGCAGACATGTGGGAACGCCTGATGAGATCTCAAGCGGCGAAAGTTCACAAGAAGTCGACCGCAAGTGCCAAGGTCGGGGTGCCTAAGCAAACTGTTCTGAAAAATTTTGCAGCTGGTCCTACCCCTGTTCCGGAGAGAGCCTCGACGCCGCTGACCCCGGATACCACCCATAAGAGGAAGAGAGATGTCGCAGGGACTTCTATGGCCACTGGCCCTGTAGGTTCTGGCGTCGACCATTATGTTTTGCCCCCGTGTTATTCGCGTGGAAATATGTTTAATGAAGGGAACTCAATTTCCATTCAGGATTTTGAAGTCGAGGCCATTGTGACCGCCAATCCTCAGGCGAGGAGGAAACAACTCTGCCAGGACGCTGGAGGCATGTTCAGGGTGCTCGAAGAGGCTCTTGCCCTAGGGGACAATGAGGCGGCTTCCTGTGTTAACCTTCGAACGGCCAAGGCGAGGATTGTCGAGTTGGAAGTTGATAACAATAAGCTGTACAATGATCTGAAGCAATTCGAAGGTCACAAGGAGGCCAAAGTATTGCTTAAGCAGGAAGTTACCTAGTTGAAGTTGCAGATGATCGCGGCCGACGAGGAGAAGGCATGCTTGCAGGCCAGAATAGCTGAACTGGAGGGTTTGTCAGCGGCCGTCGAGGGTGAGAATGATGATGAGAAATCCCTGAGGACCAGAGTTGAGCTAATCGGAAGGATTCAGATCCTTGGCGAGGATAACTTGAAGGCAACTGAGTTCGGTTTCAATGCTGCTTCAGAGCAGATGAAAGCCCTTAATTCGGACGTGCAGCTTCTGACCGACGGAATGGGTCTGTTCAACAGGGTTTTTAATGGACAGGTTGTTCCCCCCGAGGATGGAAGCGAAGTTTAGGACTTGGGTTATTTTTTTTACATGTTTTGTGGTCCTGCGTGCCCTTGCCATTTTGTGGGCCTGCGTGCCCTTACCATTTTGTGGTCATGTTGTTTTTTGGGTGCTACCCCTTTTGTACTTATAACATTGCCCGGTTATGACCGGTGTTTAATATACTTGGATTTTGTGTAAAAATGTTTTATCTTGGATGTTTGCTCTGTTTATTTATGTGTGTGCTCGGCGAGTTGTGAAACCTACCGAGGAGGGCAAAGTGGTTTTGCCCATGATGAGGCTAGGACTTCGTTTGAGGTACCAATCTCATAGGCTTGGACTATTCCCATCGCGAGCTGGGTGTCCTGCTTGAATGGTGCGGCAACGGCGGAGCTCGGTCGAGGTATCCCCGTTGTGCACAGGATCTGCTCGTACAATGAACAGAAGCTGGCCGGCATTGTAATGAGTGTCATGCTTCACCAGGGCATGATACGATGGCCGCGCAAATCTCCCTATTTTGGGTGATTACGTCGCCAATTTGTCTAGCCTTGTGGTTAAGGACTTAGCTGTAGTACTGCTTGAGTTTTTCAGCATTCCATGGTTGAGCAAGTTGTTTTTCATCCAATGTTTCCAAGTAATATGCTCCTGTGCCCGTTTTGGACTTGACCCTATAAGGTTCTTCCCAGTTTGCTGCTAGTTTCCCCTCGCGCGAATCCTTCTGGTTTCTACGCAGGACCAGACTGCCCACGGGGAAGTCACATTTTATGATCCTGGCGTCATGTCGCAACGTTATCTGTTGTTTTAATGTGGCCTCGCAGAGCGCAGCTCCTGATCTTATTTCTTCTACCAGGTCGAGCTGCTAGCGTAGAGCCTCGTCGTTCATTTCTTCGTCGAGGGGAGCTTATGTCCTTCTGGAGGGTTCCCTAATCTCCATCGGTATTACCGCCTCTGTTCCATACGCTAGTCGGAAGGGAGTTTCCCCGGTGGTGGAGTGTGGTGTTGTTCTATACGCCCAAAGGACGCTGTGGAGCTCCTCGGCCCATCTTTTCTTGGCCTCGCCTAGCCTTCGTTTTAGCCCGCGGAGGATCACCCTGTTCGCGGCCTCCGCTTGCCCATTAGTCTGGGGGTGCTCGACGGAGGTGAAATGTTGTTTTGTCCCTAGTTTGGCGACGAAGTCTTGGAAGTTTTTGTCTGTGAATTGGGTTCCGTTGTCGGTCACAAGGGACTGAGGTACCCCAAATCTTGCGAGGACGTTCCTTTTGTAGAAACGCAGTATGTTGAAGGCTGTGATCTTGGCGAGCGCCTCGGCTTCAATCCATTTTGTAAAATAATCGACGGCCACAATTAGGAATTTGTTTTGATAAGATCCCATTGTAAAGGGGCCTAGAATGTACATCCCCCACCAGGCGAAGGGCCACGGCGAGGAGAGAGTCTTTAACTTGTTGGGGGGGTGCTAAGTGCATGTCCCCGTGGTGTTGGCAACGGTCGCACTTTTGTATGTGATCTTTGGCGTCGTGTTGCATGGTTGGCCAGTAATATCCTGCTCACAAAGCTTTCCGAGCCAAGGATCTTCCCCCTAAGTGTTGTGCGTTGATGCCCTCGTGAATCTCTTGTAAGATTTCGGGGACCTGGGTCTCGTCGACACATTTCAACAGGGGGTGGAAAATCCTCGTCGATATAATTTGTCCTCGACCAGTACATACGAACAGGCTCATCGTTTAGTTACGCTGGCCTCCTTACTGTCCTCGGGGAGTTCCCCCTTGGTGAGATAATTGTACACAGGGGTCATCTAACAAAGGGGATCTCCAATGACATTAACATCTAGTAGGTCGGGTTTTACAATGCTCGGGTGGGCCAGCGTTTCTTGTATGATAGATTTGTTCCCACCTTTTTTCCTGGTGCTGGCTAGTTTAGAGAGGATGTCTGCTCGGGTGATTTGCTCGCGCGGGATGTGCTGAACTTCCCATGCTTCGAGCTTCGCTATTTTTTCTTTCACCATTGCCAAATATTCGGCTAGTTGGTCGTTCTTTGCTTGGAACTCTCCCCGTACTTGGGACGCTACGAGCTGGGAATCAGTGTAAATTTTTATTTCTTTCGCGCCAACGTCTTTGGCCAATCGTAATCCTGCGAGGAAGGCTTCATACTCGGCTTGATTGTTGGATGTTTTGAAGGACATGACCAGGGATACTTCGATCAGGGTTCCTTCCTCGTTCTCGAGGATAATTCCTGCTCCGCTGCCTGAGGGGCTTGATGCGCCATCCACGTAAATGATCCACTTCCGCGTCCCTCCTGGAGGGGATAGTTCCGGAGTCATTTCTACTACGAAGTCGGCCAGGACCTGTGCCTTGAGGGCTTTCCTCCCCTCGTAGTAAATGTCGAACTCGAACAATTCAAGGGACCATTTTAGCATCCTGCCCGCCATATCTGGTCGGCTTAACAGCTGCCTAATAGGCTGGTCGGTTCTGACGACGATAGTGTGCGCCAGGAAGTAATATCTGAGTCTCCTCGCGGCAACTATGAGAGCAAGGGCCACTCGTTCTATTTGTGTGTACCTGACTTAGGGTCCCTGCAGGGCTTTGCTGGTGAAATAGATGGGTTTCTGCCCGTCCATCGTCTCGCGAATAAGTGCTGCACTTACTGCTTCGTTGGCCACGGAGAGGTACATGTATATGGTTTCCCCGCGGTCTGGTCGGGACAATATTGGTGGCTCGGATAAAGCTTGTTTGAAATGGGCAAGGGCCCTCTCGCATTCGTCCGTCCACTCGAAATTGGCTTCCTTCATGAGTAATTTGAAGAAGGGCAGAGCGTGCTGGGCGGATTTGCTCACAAAGCGAGCAAGGGACGTGAGCATCCTGTTGAGGGATTGTATCGCCTTCTTCGACCGCGGAGTGGGGAACTCCATGAGTGCTCGGCATTTATCTGGGTTTGCTTCTATTCCTCTTTCAGTGAGGTAAAACCCGAGGAATTTCCCTGCTCGTACACCAAAGGTGCATTTTTCTGGATTGAAACGCATTTTACACTTTCGAGCTTGGTCGAACACCTTTTGTAAGTGGGTGGTATGGTCGGATTCCTCTTAGGATTTCAAGATCATATCATTCATATATACTTCGAGCATGTCCCCGATTTCTGATCGGAAGACTTTATTCATCATGCGCTGGTACGCGGCCTCGACATTCTTTAGTCCAAAGGGCATTACATTGTAGTAATAATTCCCCGAGGAGGTCATAAACGCCGTATACCTCTTGTCCTCGTCTGCCATTGGGATTTGGTTGTATCCTGAATAAGCGTCCATGAAGGACAAGAGCTTGAAACCTGCGGAATTATCTACGAGTTTATCTATGCTCGGAAGCGGATAAGCGTCTTTCGGGCAAGCCCGATTGAGATCAGTGTAATCAATGCACATGCGCCATTTTCCATTAATTTTCTTTACAAGTACACTGTTTGAGAGCCAGGTCGTATACATGGCCTCAGAAATAAATTTTTCCTCTAAGAGGTCTTGTACTAGTTTTTCGGCAGCTTGTGCCTTTTCCTCGGGTTGCTTTCTTCTTCATTGGGCAATGGCGCGAGCAACTGGATTGATCGTCAAGTGGTGACATGCAGTTTCTGGATCAAGGCCGGGCATATCCGCCGCACTCCAGGCGAACAGGTCGACGTTGTCGTCAAGACATTTCTTCAGCTCCTTCTTAATTTCTCCGGGGAGACCAGCACCTATCTTCACTCCCCTGTTGGGGTTATTGCTAAAGGCGATGATCTCGAATTCTCCATCTGGGACTGGTCGCAAAAGTGCAGAAACCAGGGAGCTTGTTGCTCCTGACTGTTTGTCTTCGTCACGATTCTCTTTACCTTCTTCAGGAAGCCTGCTGTCGAGGTCGATGATATGCACGCGAAGCATGGGCTTTTTGTCTGGCTGACCACCTTCAGCTGGAACCTCATCCTCTCTTGGGTGCTTTGCTGATTTTGCCGTCGTCGCGATCTGGTTCTGCCCTTTTGTTGTGGCCTATAAGTATCTGCGAGCAGCCTCGATGTCGCCATGTAGAGTTGTGACGTGCCCTTTCTCAGTATAATACTTGATTTTGAGGTGGACCATAGAGGGGACAACAATGAGTTCTGCAAGAGCTGGCCTGCCGAGGATGCACTGATAAAGTGACGGGCAATCAATGACTAAGAACTGCATTTTGATTGTTCGAGATGCCTCTTCCTCGCCAAAAGTAACTGGTATCTCCATGTAACCCCAAGGTCGGGCTGTTACCCCCGTTGAATCCTTGGAGGTCTGATCCCACGTATGGTGAGAGGTTGGACTTATTCAGTTTTAATGCGCGGAACAAGCTGGTATACATGATGTCCACGGAACTACCCTGATCGACCAAGATTCTTCGAACATCGGTAGAGGACAATTTGGCCCTGATCAGCAGAGGGATATGGGAATTTGGGGATCCCCCGGGCAGTTCTTCTCGATAAAACGTGATCGGCTGCGAACGCCCTTTACTTTTCCGATCTCGGACAACTTATCGGGGCTGTTAGTTCTTGGATTGGCTAGAATTTTGGTAAAACAAAGTTGTTCAAGTTTGATGTCACATGGGTGATGTCTTAACATTGGTTAATGTTATATTTTTAAGTTGTTGAAGTTTTGAAGTCTGATGTCACATGCGATGTCATGACATCAGATATGCAGATCATTAAAACATCAGGTTTGAGATGTTTTTAGGGTTAAGCGTATTAGCTGGACTTTGGGAGAGCTGTTAGAGTTATTGGTTGCGAATATCTTGGAGAAGATATTTTCTGTTGCAAACAGATTTGATGCAGATTTGTAGGAGTGTTTAAAGGCTGAAGATTTAAGAAGATTTTGAGAGAAAATCTGTTTTGAAGATTCAGTTTTAAATAACAAATCAGGTCAAAGATTGTAGCAGGTCCAAGCCCAAATCAAAAAGCTAGATAAAGCGCATCAATCCTGAAGGAAAAGTAACGAAGAAAGAGAGCTAAAGACTGAGAGTCGTTTGTGTCTTCGTGTATGTGTTGTAAACCATTCTAGTGTGAATTGGTGTTGTTGTTTTGAGTTGTTCTTGATCAAAGTTGTGAAGCAGAATCAAGTTGTGTTTTTCAAAGTGTGTAATCTTTGAATTATATCACTGAAGTGATTTAGGGATTGAGTAGTGTTCTCATACCTAAGTGGTCTCTTAGGTAGAAGGTTCATTAAGTAGTGATTAAGTTTAGGAGATGTCAACTGGGTTGTTGAGTCTGTAAATTAATTCTACTGATAGTGAAATTCATCCTTGGCTTGGTAGCCCCCAGAGTAAGTTGTTTAACTGAACTGGGTGAACAATTCTTTGTGTACTCTTCTGTTGTTTTATATTGTCTATTGCAGAGTGTGTTATTGTGACATCACACGTAACATCACATATCTGGTACCAGAATTTCAATTGGTATCAGAGCAGGCATCCTGCTCTGCATCTGGGTGAGATCTAGGGCTGATACTTTCTGGTAAGATGGATAAGGAAGTTGGTGGATTTGTGAATAGACCCCCTATTCTAGATGGCTCTAATTATGATTATTGGAAGCCAAGGATGATTACTTTTTTGAAATCCTTGGACAGCAGGGCTTGGAAGGCTATCATAAAAGAATGGAAAGCACATGTTGTTGTTGAGAAAGATGATGCTGGGAAAGAAAAAGAAGGCAGCTCAAAACTGAAACCTGAAGAAGAATGGACCAAGGAAGAAGATGAGCTTGCCCTCGGTAATTCTAAAGCTCTAAATGTTGTTTTCAATGGAGTTGATAAGAACATCTTCAGGTTGATCAACACCTGTGAAGTTGCTAAGGAAGCTTGGGACATCTTAAAGACTACTCATGAAGGAACCTCAAAGGTTAAGATGTCAAGACTTTAACTTCTGACATCAAAGTTTGAAAGTCTAAAGATGAAGGAAGATGAAACTATTCATGACTTTCACATGAGTATTCTTGAGTTGTCTAATACCTTTAGTGCTCTTGGAGAAAAGATGACTGAAGAAAAGCTGGTGAGGAAAATCCTTAGATCCCTTCCCAAGAGGTATAAGATGAAGGTGACTGCAATTGAAGAAGCTCAAGACATCAGCAAAATGAGGGTTGATGAGCTTATTGGATCTCTTCAAACATTTGAGCTTGGGTTAAGTGAAGAGGAACCTAAAAAGAAGTCCAAGAGTATAGCTTTGGTTTCCAGTTCTGAAGAAGCCAAGAAAGGGAAAGAGGATGATTCTCAGGAGGAGCTGTCTCAGGCTATTGCTTTGCTGGGAAAACAGTTCAGCAAAGTTATGAAGAGGATAAATAGGAGTTATAATCCCAATGTAAAGAACGTTACTTCTGACATCAACAGATCAGGAGAACAAGGGAAGAAGTCAAAAGATGAAGAAAAGTCCAGTAATGACAAAGGGATACAATGCTATGAGTGTGAAGGGTATGGACATGTCAAGAAGGAATGTCCTACTTTTCTAAAGAAGCAGAAAGGGTTATCAGCTTCTTGGTCTGACAGTGAGAGTGAATCTGAAGAAAATTCAGCTAAACTTGTTAGAGCTATGGTTGGGGTTTATGAGTCAGATGATGATCCTTGTGATAATGAGATTACTTATGATGAACTTGCTGACACTTATAAAGATCTTTTCATAAGAAGTGAACAAGTGTGTCTTGAAGGAGAAAAGCTGAAGAAAACCATAGTACAGTTAAAAGCTGAAAAGACTGAACTTGAATCTGAAGTCAGTATGCTTAACTATAAACTGGACTCTATGACCAAAACTATCAGAATGTTGAACAATGGTACTGATACTCTAGACAACATTCTTAGTATTGGGAAGATGGCTGCAGACAAATGTGGTTTGGGATTCACCAATGATGCAGGTTCTAATGATGTTATCACCTCCAAACCAGTGATGTTAAAACAGATGTTAAAACATCATGACAGAACTCCATCTAAGAAGAAATACAGGCACTGGAGATGTCACCATTGTGGATGTTTTGGACACATTAAGGCTTATTGTTATAAGCTATATGGATATCCACAGAAGGCTCATCAGGTTGTTCCCAGACAGAACTGTCACAGAGGAAGGCAAGTTACCAAGCCTAAGTAGCAATGGGTCCCTAAAGTTAAGGTTACCAGCTTGATAGCTCACACTTCTTTAAGGGTTTCTACCAAAGAAGATTGGTACTTTGACAATGGGTGTTCAAGGCACATGACTGGAGTTAAGAATCTGTTGGTAGATGTGTAGCTTCATTCTTCAGGCCATGTTACATTTGGTGATGGGGTCAAAGGAGAGATCAAAGGGATGGGTAAACTGAACTGTGCTGGTGCTCCCAGACTGGATGATGTTCTTCCTGTTAAAGGTCTGACAGCAAATTTGATTAGCATTAGTAAACTTTATGATCAAGGATTCAAAGTAGACTTTACAAAGTCTGAATGCATTGTCAAAGATGATAAAGGAGAAGTCATTATGAAGGGAGTCAGGTCTAAGGACAATTGTTATCTTTGGGTGCCACAAGACTCAAATTCTTCCACTTGTGTTTTTGCTAAAGAAGATGATGTCAAAATCTGGCATCAGAAGTTGGGACATCTTCACCTAATGGGAATGAAGAGAATCATCTCCTCAGAAGCAGTCAGAGGAATTCCCAAACTTAATATTGAAGAAGGAAAAGTTTGTGGAGACTGTAAAAAAGTGAAGCAGACAAAGATGTCTCATCCGAAGCTTCAACATGACACCACCTCCAAGGTCTTGGAACTACTTCATATGGACTTGATGGGACCTATGCAGGTTGAAAGTCTGGGTGGAAAGAAATATGCGTATGTAGTTGTGGATGACTATTCAAGGTACACCTGGGTGAGCTTCATCAAAGACAAATCAGAGGTGTTTGATGTTTTTAAAGATCTTTGTCAAAGACTCCAAAGAGAAAATGAGAGTAATGTTATCAGGATAAGGAGTGACCATGGAAGAGAGTTTGAGAATAGCAAGTTTGTAGAATTTTGCTCTGCTGAAGGTATAAGTCATGAATTTTTATCTCCTATTACTCCTCAGCAAAATGGAGTAGTTGAGAGGAAGAACAGAACTATCCAAGAGTCTGCTAGAGCTATGATCCATGCCAAGAAACTTCCCTATCATTTCTAGGATGAAGCCATGAATACTGCCTGCTACATTCACAACAGGGTTACCCTGAGAAGAGGCACTTCATCCACTTTGTATGAACTATGGAAGGGAAGAAAACCTAATGTTAAATACTTTCATGTTTTTGGAAGTAGATGTTATATTCTGGCTGATAGAGAACAGAGAAGAAAATTGGATTCCAAAAGTGATGAAGGAATATTTTTGGGATACTCTACCAACAGCAGAGCATATAGGGTTTTCAACTCTAGAACCAAGGTGATGATGGAGTCCATCAATGTGGTGATTGATGACAATGATAAGCAGGAAGATGGTGATGTCCTAGATGATGTTGGAACATCAGTTGGTGAAGTTGCACCAGAAGCTGAAGACAGAAGTCCAACTCCTAGTGTTGCTGCTGCTGAGCCTGAATCTGAGCAACCTCATAAAGATCCTTCTATCAGAGTGCAGAAGGACAACCCAAAGGAGCTTATTATGGGTGATCCAAATTCTGGAGTGAGGACTAGGTCAAGAGAAGTTGTAGCAAGTTCATGTTTTGTCTCCAAAATTAAGCCAAAGAATGTCAAGGAAGCATTGACTGATGAGTTTTGGATTAATGCCATGCATGAAGAGCTGGAACAATTCAAAAGGAATGAAGTGTGGGATCTTGTACCAAGGCCTGATGGAGTTAATGTGATAGGCACCAAGTGGATTTACAAGAATAAATCTGATGAACAAGGAGTGGTCACCAGAAACAAGGCCAGATTAGTTGCTCAGGGATACACTCAGGTTGAAGGAATTGATTATGATGAAAGCTTTGCTCCTGTGGCAAGACTGGAATCTATCAGATTGCTCTTAGGGGTGGCTTGTAATTTCAAATTCAAGCTTTTTCAGATGGATGTTAAGAGTGCCTTCTTGAATGGTTACTTAAATGAAGAGGTGTATGTTGATCAACCAAAAGGATTTATTGATCCAACATTTCTTGACCATGTGTACAAACTAAGGAAAGCTCTATATGGGTTGAAGCAAGCACCAAGAGCTTGGTATGAAAGGCTTACTGAATTCCTGGTTGTGAATGGCTACAGAAAAGGAGGGATTGACAAGACTTTGCTTGTTAAAGAGGAAGGAGGAAAACTGATGATAGCTTAAATCTATGTTGATGACATAGTATTTGGTGGGATGTCAAATGCAATGGTGAAACATTTTGTGGAACAGATGCAGTCTGAGTTTGAAATGAGTCTTGTTGGTGAGCTAAGCTATTTTATTGGTCTACAAGTTAGACAAATGGAGGACTCCATATTCATTTCTTAGAGCAAGTATGCAAAGAACATAGTGAAGAAGTTTGGTCTAGAGAATGTGAATCATAAGAGGACTCCTGCCCCTACTCATTTAAAATTATCCAAGGATGAACATGGAGTTAGTGTGGATCAAAGTTTATATAGAAACATGATTGAGAGTCTATTGTATCTCACAGCTAGCAGACCTGACATTTCTTTTGCTGTTGGAGTTTGTGCCAGATATTAATCTGAGCCTAAGGTTAGTCACTTGAATCAAGTGAAGAGGATCCTGAAATATGTTAATGGTACTAGTGACTATGGGATGCTGTATAGTCATGGATCAGGGACTGAGTTAAGGGGATATTATGATGCTGACTGGGCTGGGAGTGCTGATGATAGGAAAAGCACTTCAGGAGGTTGTTTCTTCATAGGGAATAATCTGATTTCTTAGTTTAGTAAGAAGCAGAACTGTGTGTCTCTGTCTACTGCTGAGGCCGAGTACATAGCAGCAGGGAGTAATTGCTCTCAACTGCTGTGGATGAAGCAAATTCTGAGTGAATACAATGTCAATCAAGATGTCATGACATTGTACTGTGATAATTTGAGTGTTATCAATATCTCTAAGAATCCTATTCAACATAGCAGAACTAAGCATATTGATATAAGGCATCATTTTATAAGAGATTTGGTAGAGGATAAAGTAGTTGCCTTGGAACATGTTGCTACAGATAAACAGTTAGCTGATATCTTCACTAAAGCATTAGATGCAAACCAATTTGAAAGTTTGAGAAGTAAATTGGGAATTTGCATTTGTGAAGATTAAATGTGCTAGAGAGTGTATTAAGCAGTTGTATTCTTTATTAGATATTGATTTTATTCAACTGCTGAAGGCATACATGTTTGAAGTACATCAATAGTTACAGATTATCCCAACCCCCTGCATCTAGAAAAGCTTTCCAGTCTTCATCCCAATCATCATCAGAAGCATGTTATTGCACAGGAAGCTTCTTGCTGGGTTTCATGGTTGTCTCTGAGGTTCTGCATGTCTTTGTAGTTCCTGAAGTAGTTTCAGCTGCAATCATTGTTTTGCTCCTCTTCTTAGGTGGATCTGAAGTCTTGTCCTTCTACTTGAGGTTCTGTGTTACATCTTTGGTGTTTGACTGGCTCATTCTTGGTTGTTGTGTGGTGCTGCTAGAAGGAAGAAAGGCTTGTTTTTATCATGCAAACAAGGAGCATTGTTTGTATCGCCTGACCAGTCAAGGTGTTGGAACTTGTTTTTTTGGGGAAAGCTTGGTGTTTGACTGTGTCATTTATTATGTCAGGACAATGTGTTTGGAGATTGACCAATTGTGGCTAAAAAGGGGGAGAGTTAGCCTAGCTTGCCTAGCCCTTGTGTGTAGAGTGTGACCTATCTCAGTTCTGGTGTGTAGCAGATGTTGAGGGGGAGTGTGCATGTTGAACAGCTGTTTATGCTGGTTCTGGTTTTGAGGGGGAGTTTGCCCTTTGTTGATAGGTGGTGTGCAGGATTTTGAAGTGGGAGCTGTTTGTTTTAAAAAATTTATCCGCTGCTGAAGTCTCTGATGGTGCAGAGATTGTTTTAGCCAAAATTAGCCAAAGGGGGATATTGTTAGTTCTTGGATTAGCTAGAATTTTGGTAAAACAAAGTTGTTCAAGTTTGATGTCACATGGGTGATGTCTTAACATTGAGTCTTAACATTGGTTAATGTTATATTTTTAAGTTGTTGAAGTTTTGAAGTCTGATGTCACATGCAATGTCATGACATCAGATATGCAGATCATTAAAACATCCGGTTTGAGATGTTTTTAGGGTTAAGCATATTAGCTGGACTTTGGGAGAGCTGTTAGAGTTATTGGTTGCGAATATCTTGGAGAAGATATTTTCTGTTGCAAACAGATTTGATGCAGATTTGTAGGAGTGTTTAAAGGCTGAAGATTTCAGAAGATTTTGAGAGAAAATCTGTTTTGAAGATTCAGTTTTAAATAATAAATCAGGTCAGATATTGTAGCAGGTCTAAGTCCAAATCAAATAGCTAGATAAATCGCATCAATCCTGAAGGAAAAGTAACGAAGAAAGAGAGCTAAAGACTGAGAGTCGTTTGTGTCTTCGTGTATGTGTTTTAAACCATTCTAGTGTGAATTGGTGTTGTTGTTTTGAGTTGTTCTTGATCAAAGCTGTGAAGCAGAATCAAGTTGTGTTTTTCAAAGTGTGTTATCTTTGAATTATATCACTGAAGTGATTTAGGGATTGAGTAGTGTTCTCATACCTAAGTGGTCTCTTAGGTAGAAGGTTCATTAAGTAGTGATTAAGTTTAAGAGATGTCAACTGGGTTGTTGAGTCTGTAAATTAATTCTACTGATAGTGAAGTTCATCCCTGGCTTGGTAGCCCCCAGAGTAAGTTGTTTAACTGAACTGGGTGAACAATTCTTTGTGTACTCTTCTGTTGTTTTATATTGTCCATTGCAGAGTGTGTTGTAGTGACATCACACGTAACATCACATATCTGGTACCAGAATTTCAGGGGCTACTGTCTATCAGCTGCTCAAACTTTCGTTTGATGGACCCTATTGTAAGCCCATGGTACCCCCATATGAGATGACCATGGTCGTAGGAAAGGCTTCCCAGGTGCTGTGTATGAATACCCGGGAAGTCGCGTTGAGGTGGTCAGGAATGAAGAAGTCCTCTGGTCGGCTGATGGCCATTGCAACCTACAGGGGAGGACTGGATTGGGCTGATTCTGCCTCTTTCTTCGAATCAAATGTGTCTCGTCGAGAGGACTCTCCCTTCTTCACGTACTGCTTTAGGTGACCCTCTTTGATGAGGATCTCTATTGCGTCTTTAAGATGCACACAATCTTCTGTCACGTGGTCGTGACTACGGTGGAAACGACAGTATTTGCTTTTGTCGACGTTCCCTTTGGATGTGGTCGGTTTAGGGAACCTGACACCCCCTTGTTTAAATTCTGTGTTGATGCAATCGGAGAGAATGCGCTCGTGCGAGGTCGTGAGCATGGTGTACTCCGTAAACCGGCCAGCTGGCCCTTTGCTTTCACGAGGACGCTCGTCGCGCCTTTTCTCTTTCCCTTGCCAGGATGATTTCGGCTCGTCTTTTTTTGATGCCCGGGGTACTTCGCGATCTCTTAAGTCCCGGGCATGGAATGCAACTTCTTTTTCCTCGTAACGGATGTAGTCCTCAGTTTTACGAAGGAGTTCTGTCAGTGTCTGGGGAGCTTCGATCCCTACTGCCTTACGGAAATCGCTTTTGGGCCAGAGTCCCTTTTCGAGGAGGTACTTTTTCATGTGATCCGTTGTTCGGACTTCCACCGCTTCTTTGTTGAATCTTTCAATGTATGCCCGCAGGGATTCATCCCTGCCTTGTATAATGGCCTCCAATGTAGCCTCCGACTTAGGATGTTGTTGGAAAGCTGTGAAATGGCGGGCAAACTGGCTCTTTAATTCTCTCTATGAAGAGATGGATCCGCGAGGAAGTCGTTTAAACCATGTCATCGCTCCCTTTCTCAAGGTGATGGGGAACATTTTGCATCTGATAGCCCCGGAGACACCGTGATATTGGAGCATAGCTTCTATATTTTCGATATGCTCGCGGGGATCAGACGTCCCGTCATAGGTTGTCAACGTGGGTGGTTTCACCAATCCGCTGGGGATTCGAATGTCTAGGATGTCTCTTGTGAACGGGTCGTGAACGTCATCGTCACTGCTGGAACTAGGAGAGAGCGAATAGGAATGGCTGTGACCGCGACTTCGACTTCGGCGAGGAGAACGTCTGCGGGTGTGTCGGTGCTCGTACTTATCTGAGTGTCGAGACCTCTTGGATACCGGGGAGTGACTGGATCTCCGCGGGGGAGACTGATGGCGTCGTCGTGCTAGATCGGGTGTAGGGTTCCTCGATCTTGAATGTTTCCTCTCCGGGGAGAGACTGTCGCGTCTTCGCTTCGAGGGAGTTCGTGGACGCGGGGAAAGACTTGTCAGTTTTTCTGAAGCAAGGCGTTCCTGAAGGATATGCTCGAGAGCATTGATCTTCTCTCCCTGCTGGAGGATTAAGAGGTTCGAGTTGTTAAGAGATGCGATGAGCGCTGCGGTGCTCAAATCAGCATCCTGGGGGACCGAGATGGGCTCGAAGGTGAGCTCCACAGCTGGTGCCCGTGGCTTTGGTTCGTCGGGTTTCGGGGAAGCAGGCCTTCCGTCTCTTCGGTCACTTTCCTGCGGGATATGCCCGACGAAAGCGTGGTCGTTGTTGTTGGCCGCAGAGGCCACAAAGTCTTGGTGAACATCGTTCTTGATGAAAGCCATGTCAATCTGAGATTTAAAAGGATAAAGCTTTGGTCTTTGTTGAGCAAGAGAGAATCTTGGTTAAAGACGGGGAAGCTGGGATTTCCCACGGACGGCGCCACTGATCGGAGATGACCAGAAGGAGATCGTCGTGGCCTTCGTGTAGGGCAGGAGTTGCTGCTCGTAGGTGAGGAGAATGGGGGGTGTACCTGCAAGGTACTCCGATGCCAAAGTGAGAGTTAGGACCAGAGGAGAAAAGCAAGTACAAAGTAAGAATGTAAGAGATTAGATATCTGACCCTCTCAAGTGAGAGGGTATTTATAATATACCCCTGGTGCGGGTCAAGATCTCTCCTCGCGAGTAGGATATCTGCTCAGCGAATGAGAGACTGCTAAGTGGAGGACACAGCGCGTGGTCCTCTGACCTGGTCCAACTACTCCCGCAATATCCGGGGAGGTAGTTGGTCGCGTGAACTGACAAGCGAATGGGGGGACGTGCCCAACGGCTATATTGTGCCTGTTGGGCCTGTTCGCCAACTATAATGGATTGGGCCTGATCCTTAAGGGCAGGAAGCCCTGCCCGGTCCAGAACACTATCCACAAACCAACTTCAATTTCACAAGCTATTGGGCTAGCTAAACTCATAGAAGCAAAACTCAAGGCTGTAAAACCCAAATCCTCTAAACCGTTTAATTACTCATATACGAAGTCCACTCCTAATTCTAGCAACATCCAACCACCCAAACTTCCAAATACACCAACCCCACAAGCAACCAATTCCTCAAAACCACAACCTACAACTATCCCCCCAAAACTCCCCATTCGACGTCTCTCATATGCCCAACTTCAAGAACGGCGGGCCCAAGGTTTATGTTTTAATTGTGATGAAAAGTTTATACCAGGTCACAAATGTTCCACAAACAGATTCCTTCTTCTGTAGGCAGAAGACGAAGCGCTGGCTGAAAATGATTTAGTCCAAAACAGCAGCGAAAGTGAAACAACTGAGTCTGATAACACTGATACCTACTTCCAACTTTCACCTCAGGCCTTAACAGGCCAGTTCTGTCCCAAAACTCTCAAATTTAAAGGCCTTATTGGTGGTCTCGCTGTCATGATACTTGTGGACACTGGTAGCACTCATAATATTCTACAGCCAAGAATAGCTCACCACCTTAACCTCAAAGCAAGTCCCACCCCTCAATTCTCAGTCATGGTAGGAAATGGTTCTTACTTACAATGTGAAGGAATTTGCAACAATGTTCAAATTGCCCTACAAAATACACAATTCCAGTTGCCATTTTACTTAGTACCAATTGAAGGTGCTGATGTAGTTTTGGACATGGTATGGTTTCGCACTTTGGGCCAAATTCAGGTTGATTTCTCTATTCCCTCCCTCACCTTTACATATAAAAACAAACCCATCACCTTGAAAGGTGATTCATCATCCCAACCTAGCCCTACTACTTTCCACCAACTTCGCCACCTTATCCATACGAACTCCATCTCATCTTTTCATTTATTGACCTTTCAACCTAGCCAGCCCTCCCAAACAATGCCCCTTCAGCCAACACCTAAATTTGAAAACTTACCAAATAATCTCCACCCCAAAATCCAATCTTTAATCCAAAACTACACGGAAATCTTTCAACAACACCTAGGCCTCCCACCAAAACGACCACATGATCATCACATACCTTTTCACCCCAACACACCACCTGTTAATGTCAAGCCCTACCGCTACCCACACTCATAGAAGGAAGCAATGACCTCTATCATTCAAGAGATGTTACAACAAGGAGTTATTGTTCCTAGCCATAGCCCTTTTTCATCCCCAGTTTTACTTGTAAAAAAGAAAGACGGTACTTGGCGTTTTTGTGTGGACTATCATGCTCTAAATGTTGTTACCATTAAAGACCGTTTCCCAATTCCCACCATTGATGAACTTTTAGATGAATTGGGTTCTGCCAAATTCTTTACCAAGTTAGACTTACGCTCTGGTTATCATCAGATCCGAGTTGCATCGGAAGACACACATAAGACGGCTTTTCGAACTTTTGACGGGCATTACGAATTCCTCGTTATGCCCTTTGGGCTAACTAACGCCCCTTCCACTTTTCAGTCCGCTATGAATGATTTGTTACGCCCTCACTTGCGAAAATTTGTTTTAGTTTTCTTTGATGATATACTGATTTATAGTCCCAATTTTAATGATCATCTAACTCATTTACAGGTTATTTTTGAGCTGTTGAAATCTCATTCTTTTGTAGTGAAATTACCTAAGTGTGTTTTTGCAGTTAATCAAGTTCATTACCTCGGTCATGTAATTTCAGTGGGTGGTGTTGCACCCGATCCAAATAAAGTCAAGGCGATCTTGGACTGGCCTCAGCCTCGTTCGCTCACGGCACTACGTGGTTTTTTGGGCCTTACCGATTTTTATCGTCGTTTTGTGTGCAACTATGCTACTCTCGCCACTCCTCTCACCGATTTGTTACGTTCCACTTGATTTGTTTGGAGTACAGATGCGACCGCAGCCTTTACAGAGCTACAAAAGAAAATGACCGACATGTCGGTCATGGCTTTGCCAAATTTTACAAAAAAATTCCTTGTTGAAACTGACGCTTCGGGAGTTACTGTAGGCGCTGTTTTATCCCAATGAGGTCATCCTATTGCCTTCTTTAGCAAAAAGTTGTGTCCGCAAATGCAATCTGCTTCAGTGTATGTGCGTGAGATGTTTGCTGTTACAGAGGCAGTAAAAAAACGGCGTTAATATTTACTGGGACAACAATTTGACATTCACACTGACCAAAAAAGTTTGCGTAATCTTCTACTTCAGAAAATACAAACACCAGAACAGCAGAAATGGGCTTCAAAATTGCAAGGGTTTAACTTCGAAATATTTTACAAACCTGGAAAAGCCAATCTCGTTACGGATGCTTTAAGTAGGAAATTTCATGAAGAAGAAGCGCTTTTGTTAGCCTTGTCCTCTCCAATTCCAGATCTCCTGTCCAAACTCACTGCATTTTACACAAGGGACACAGCAGGCCAGGCACTAGTGGAACAACTCACACAGATAAATTCGGACAACAAACTCTACAAATTCTCAAACGGATTATTGTACTACAAGGATCGATTATTCTTACCAGATCTCTAAGGACTTCGTTACAACATATTACAGGAATTTCATAGCACCCCCACAGCTGGTCATTCTGGAGTTAAAGCATCCTTAGCTTAGGTCTCCGCTTCATTGTCCTGGCCAGGCATACACAGTGAAGTTAAAGAACTAATCAAGCACTGTCCAACATGCCAACACAACAAGTATTTGACTCAGGAAAAAAAAAGGGGTTACTGCAACCTCTCCCTATCCCTAATCAAGTATGGGAAGAGTTAAGTATGGATTTCATTACACACTTACCTAACTCATTTGGTCACACAGTCATCTGGGTAGTTTGTGATCGCCCCACTAAGTTCGCCCACTTCATTGCTTTGCCAACAAAATTCTCGGCCAAAGCTCTTGCTTCACGTTTCGCTGTCAAAATCTCTCGCCTGCATGGGATTCCAAAATCCATTGTTTCCGATAGAGATCCTCTGTTTCTTAGCAATTTCTGGAATTTTTTTTTCAAAAAACAAGGAACAACATTAAAATACAGCACAGCTTACCACCCAGAAACGGATAGACAGACAGAAGTTACAAACAGATCTGTAGAAACATACCTCAGGTGTTTTGTGAGTGACCATCCGCGCCAATGGTTTCAGTTTCTTCATCTGGCCGAGTTTTGGTATAACACATCTTTTCATTCTGCGATCTTAATGACGCCCTTCAAAGCCCTTTACGGAAGAGACCCTCCAAATGTTCATGCTTATGTCGCAGATCCTAGCGTCGAGGATTCCTTGAGTACCTCCCTTCAACAACGCCAACAGATCCTTGCACAGTTAAAAGAAAACTTAAGAAAAAGTTGGATTCAAATGGAAAAGCAGGCAAATAAAAAGCGACTAGATTTTACCTTCAAGGAAGGTGATTTAGTTCTTTTGAAGCTTCAACCTTATCGACAACAGACCGTCACAACTCATACCTCTCAGAAGCTCGCGAAACGGTTCTATGGTCCCTTCAGAATCGTCAAAAAGGTAGGTGAAGTCGCCTATATGTTGGATCTTCCTTCCTCTTCTAAGATTCATCCCGTCGTACACATATCGACCCTGAAACCTTACTTTGGACCGCACTTAGACTCCAAACTCCATCCCCTTCCTCATGACTGGTCCAAATGCTTCCAAAAACATTATTGTTCTACGCAGGAATCAGTTTTTTTGGACAACGAGGCTAACTCGGTTTTGCTTAACAAAGAAGAAGAAGTGGGTTCAAAGAAAAATGAAGAGGAAAATTTTGCGCTGCAAAAAAAGAAGGAAAAGAAAGAGTCTGGGAAACCTTCACAGAGTGAAAGGAAAGAGAAGAGGGTTTCCGAAAAACTTGAGGAAACCAAAATGAAAACTCCTTTAAGTCTTCCAAGTGACTTTAATGACCCAACTTTGGATTCTCTTAACACCACACAACGGTCAGAAACTCCACTTACCCCACACGTTTCTTCACGTGCCACACTCATTCCAATAAAGTCTACCATAGACTTTTCAGAACACACTGCCCAAAGCCCTTTTCTCTCACCTAACACCATGCAGCCCCCTTCCCCTTGCGTGCCACGTATTCAAAACCAACTCACTCCTTGTCCTTTCCCTACTTTCCCAGTTGTACCCACTTCCCAAGACAACATGCACTTACCAATTCCACCGTTTCCTTCTTTTCAGTCCACATCCCCACCTTATCCCTTCGCCCATTCCAGTTCCCAAAAGCCCCATTCCTCTAGCCCAATTCCTTTGCCACAACCAGACGGCCCAATTCCACTTCAACCCAATATTACCAAACCCATGAACCTTGAGGACAAGGTTCTCATTGACCCAATGAGTATTGTTAAGAAGAGGCCCAAAAGAAACAAAAAAGAATCCATTTTACTTAAAGACTTTTATTATTAATTTGGAGGTGTTATTAGCAGAATGTTCACTTATGTTTTTATTTGTATTGGGCCCAGACCCAAGTCTCTTTGTAACCCTAGCTATAAAAAGGGTGTAATTCTGATGTTAGAGAAGAATGAAAAATTCTGAAAAGTTATTGTTTTATGTGTTCTTCTTTCTTTTCCACTTTAGATCTTAGATAATTATAGTGTAACCTAACACAATCATGCAGGGATTGAGTTAAATTCAGACACAGGACCGTTAATGTGCCAAACGAGGTTATTATAAGCAAATCCGATCCTACACCTAAGCAAGATGGAAATTAGAAAAAACTCATCAGTTCACAATTCATCAAAATCAGTTTAATAACTTCCCAAATAAATCACATTTCATGACCACAAGGAACTAATGTTATATCAACCTCATAACTCGGACAAACCCGACAAGTCCATGTTGCTTTTGCGGTATTAGCCTCTTTTATTGACCATCCAACCTTTCCTGCTCCAGCAGTAGTGCTGCCTGTGATTCTTTTAGCAGAGAGAATTTCAGCATGCACCGAGCTTGTTCTTATTAGTTGCAACAGTTGTCGATATTGTTTTATGTTGTACTCGGTACCTTCCATCCATATAACCATGGCTGCACCTATGTCACCTGGAGAAGTTCATGAAGAAAACCAAACATTCTAAATTAGAAGTCCTCAATGTCATTGTTTCGCATTCAGTTTTGTCAAAGAAAGAGTCAAGAACACGACAAAATCAAACACATTTACCATCATCCAAGTTTTACCAAAAATGTTTGAATTACCATTATCAATCTTTTCCAAAACAATCAAAAGAATATTGAGACGAAAACGGAAACGATATCATATTCCTAGCAGCATATAATGTTTCCAAAACATGATGAGAACAATTTTGAATTCTTTCCATAACTATACACAAACGTGCTGGACCTAAAAAGGAAAAGGATCGAAGACAATTAGACACAATTCCAAGACAAATTGTTTGTCTAGCAGAGTTCCAAACGTGTATCACGCATTTATGGCAAGTTTGTGAAATTCTTTCAATATAGAATCAAACATGTGAGAATGAAAATGGAAAGGAGGATCACCATATCATACACAATCAAACACCCATTCAATTCAAAGTCAGTATAAAAGAAGAATAGGGGGAGCAAGATTCAAGGACGGCATATACACATTACAATAATACACACAAATACATACAAAGTAGTAGATACGATCCTCTTCTCAAAATTATCATCAGTAACAAAACCGTCACACCAGTAAAGTGCCATACATACCCGTTACAGTGAACACAAAAAGCCACACTCACAACCATATACCCACACAAGAACAACAAATCCACAAGCAACAATATTGAACTAAAGAGAATCACAGGCATAACAGTAAAACATCATACAATCACCAGAAACACTACACAACATATATACACAGACGAAATAGCTTTTTCATCAAAAATCACACAGAAGAATCATAGTAGAACAAGAACAACAAACAACAAAACGGATATACGAAGAAGGAGACTCATCTTTGGGGCGAAGACTCTAGGATCGTGGTTGCTCTACTCTTCACGCCCTTTTACCGTTTTTCCTTTACTTTCGCAAATTAATTGTAAATAATCCTTTGAAATCTAATGAATTTGGGGCTAGGGATTCAGGGGTTAGGGTTTTACTTTCTGGGTAGATTAGGTTCATTTAAAATGTTAAAATCTTTTACATTTAACTCTTCCCCTTAAACTAGGATAGAACCCTTTTCATTCTTTAAGTTTCTCCTAGCTCTCCTCTCAGTGGTTTGTGTTTGGGTAGGTGATTTCATGTGATATATGTATTTTATTGGTTTAAGCTCTGATTGTGTTCTAAACCTTTTCAAAATAATAAAACTCTCGATTCAATGTTGAACCATCTTTTCTACTCTTGTAAGTCGACTCTTTCAAGCATCGCCACTAACCCTTTTGGTCACTATACACGAGGCTAACACACTTTGCTAGTGCGCACGAATAAATTTACATTGCTTCCATTATATTCAAGGGAAAATCTCATGCATGATAATCAATTATTGTGCATGGTGCATGTGCATTTCATACCTCCCTATAGGTTTTCATACCCTTAAGATAAGTTCATTTCTTAGACAACTTTAGGATAGATTTCCTAAGTTAGTCCCCCCTTAATTTTGATTTTACAATCAAACTTTAGCTCACCTAATTCTCCACACAAGAGAATTAGATGTGAATTATCTCAAAGAAGAGACATACAATCTCACACCCCACAAATACAAACAAGATGTGGATTCCCTTTCCACTTATGAGAGGTATGAGGCATACTCGTCGATTATATATCCGAGTCGGAGCCCTTCTCCTAAGATAAAGCAAAGGTCCATTCTCAAAACTGTGGTGGTTTCTTAAGATGATGACTCATCTTTTCTCCTAGACCATTTTCAAGCAACCTTTAGTACATCCTCAGAGAGGAACTACAAGTGGTCTGATTCCACTCCCGACAGGATATGTAGGCACAAGATGCGATATCTTGTCGAGCACACTTAGGAATAGAACTTTAGGTCTTCATATCCTTTAACCCTTAGTAAACAGATAACAATTAGCAAATAACATGATAATACAAGAGGTTCATGAAGAGTACTACAGATGTCTAGGATGCTAATACCTTTCCTAGGTATAACCAACCTCGAACCTTAGACTCTTAGCTTTGCATTTGCATTGCATACTGTGAGAAATTTGATCTTTCTCCCTTCCCTTGGATAAATCAAAGACCGGTGGGGAATAAACGATTTGCGATTCAAGTTAATCAGTAGCTTGATATCTAATTCTCACCGCGACAGAAATGACGACTTCACTGGGGATTTAAAACTTAAGGCTAAAACAACAATTACTAGACTATGATTTAAAACTTGGTTGCATTACGATTAAGTGTGATAGTACCAGTGCAATAAGTCTCACTAAGAATCTGGTACTTCATTCAAAAACCAAACACATTGAGAATTGACACCATTTTCTTAGAGATCATGTGAAGAAATGGGATGTTGTTTTTGAATACGTTGACCCTAAAAGTCAGCTTGCTGACAGTTTTACAAAACTATTGTCATCGGATCCCTTTCACAAGATTTGTACGGATTTGGGAGTCTTAGACTCTTCATGCCTTAAATAGAATGATGATTTTATTTAGTTTCATTTTCTATATATTTTGTTTTCACTAACACTATTTTGTAGCAAATCATAGCTTTTACCGAACTACATTGGTATGTCTCTATAACTCTTGTATCCGGTTTATATCATTATATGTGTTTGTTCTAGAGTTGTGTGTTGGTTTGCTTATTTACTCCTTACCTTACTCACTCATCTCTAGATCATGTCTTTGATTGTTATTATTTGCATTTAAGTCTTTTAAATGTGTATTGCTAATTATGTGCATTCGAACATTTATATGCTTGTTCATGCATTATTCATGACTATTAATGCACTCCTTTACATACAAGTTTTGATCACTTAATTGTTTGATGTTGAATGTTGGTGTTGCATGTCTATTTGCATTTTTTGCTTATGGCATGTATATCTTCATGTTCAATATGAGATATTTGTTGTTGGATATATTTCTTAGTTGTTTAGCTCATATGTTAATTGGAATTATTTGTTTGTGGTTGTTTATTTAGTTTTTAGATGCATTTTGATCTATCTCTTTTTGATGTTGTCAAAGGGGTAGAAATTGTAATGTGAATTTAGAATTGTTTCATGCGTTTTATATTGTGATTTGTGTGCAATGTTTCATGGGGAGCATAAGTGTTTTCGCGTTATACTCAAAGTCGACTCAATTCCATGTGAAAGCTTGCCAAGCATAAAAAAGGGGGGAGAATGTAGTTGCATGTCCCTAATACATTCAGGGGGGACACCCCAATACGATTATTTTGTTGTTTGTCTCATCGCTTTAATTTTGAGTTACTTTGAATTATTTAGTCCCCTTCATGATTACACCTCTCTGAATCAAGTTTTGAAATGATTTGTTTTTAGCATGTATAAACCATTTGTTAGGTTTGAACTTGATCATGGTTTTTTTTATCAATCGTATGAGTCAGTGGAATAAGAGCCATATATGTTATTTATTCAAGTAAGGTGGAAAAAAAATCTCAAAGTCTTTTAAAAATTTTGAAAAATTGGGATTTTAGGTGTTTGATTCGAGTCAAGCACAATTCCTGATTCGAATCACTTTGGACATAGCCAAAACAAAAATTTTCAAACCATTTTATTCGAATCAAAATTAACACATGATTTGAATCATTAAACTATGGGTCACCTCTGCCTCAATTGATTTGAATCAAACTTTACACCTGATTCCAATCATACAATTTTCACATTTTTCAATTAAGCTCAGAATGTTTGATTCGAATCAAATTTAACACATGATTCAAATTACGGGGTCTTTGATTCTAATCACACTTTCCTCTTGATTCAAATCAACTAAAAATGGGTAAAAATTCTATTTATCTTTTATTCCATTTCACTTGGTCATTTGATTCAAATCATGAAATGCTCTTGATTCGAATCTAACCGACTTCTTCAACCATTTTTTATGCTTAATCTCAAGCACATTTAAAACATTTTTGTCATCATTTCTCAAAAAAATGAATCAACAAATCATATTCATTTTTTGTGTGATTCTGTGAGAAAAATAAATTTCCTCTATTTTTTAAAGTTCAAGTTCTTGCAACGAAATAATTGCATCTTCAATTTCAATTTGATTTTGATCTTGATAACAAGAATATTGTAATTGATTGAAGGAGACACGCTCTTGAAACTAATCATTCTTGAAGATTTGTTTGAGATTTTCAGGTTGTTTGCAAGATTGATATGATTATTAATGGTGTTGATAAATTCCATTAAAAATAAGTAGGTACTTTTCTCCAAATTGTCTTGGTAGTGACTATGTGGAAGGCTACGAATAAGGCGGAGTTCTTCTTAAATCTTTGGACAATTCATCGCTTAAGGAATTGAAAGATCAAGGGGTTGATTTCTACACATAAAGGCTTGGAGCAGATTGGTGATATTGGAAGATTCAAGAAGCGTCAATCCAGTAAAGATTGCGCAAAAGAGTTTGGTGTTATGCTATAAACAAGTCAAGATCTTGATAGGAGATTTAATAATTCTCAGCATTATTGTGGATTGATAATTGTATGAACTCTTGCGAATATTTGTCAAATAAAAAGGAACAATGCAGGTTCCAATGGGAAACCATTGAAGAATGCACGTAGGAAAATCAAGGACAAACGCCGAAGCAATATAAATCTTGGTGTCATCTCTCTCTCTCTCTCTCTCTCTCTCTCTCTCTCTCTCTCTCTTATTTAATTTCGTTGTATTTTATGCTTAGGTATTTCAATTTTAGCGTAGTTTATCGTATATTCAATTGATAGCGATTTATCATGTAAGTGTTAGGTTTTGTTAGAATTTGATACCTTATTGAGCTGAATTGGTGAATTAATTCTGATAAATAATTAAGGTTAGAATTCACTATATTGAATCGTTGTATAAACACACCTCGTGGATTATACAATCAAATCAATCAAATACCTTTGCGTATCGTCGTATTCATCTTTGGCATTTATGAAGCGATTTAGTGTTAATGTATTCATCTTTGGCATTTATCGTCGTATTCATTTTTGCATCAAACTTTCTGCTCGCATCTTTTGAAAAATATCTGTTACATTTTGAAAAAGCGGTTGAATTTTATTTAGGTTTATTCACCCCCTCTATACCGTTTTTATACTTCCATATTCACATCCAACAAAGTTGAGTGGATGAATAACACAAACATCCAAATGTCTTTATAATGTTGAGATCTGGTTCTACACCATTCAAAACTTCATGTGGTGACTTATCTTTCAACAACTTGGGTAGGAATTGATAAAAAATAACTCGTTGAACAACATATAACCAGTTGTTGTACCCTAAATTTTACCCCTTAGATGTCATAACATCATGCACCTACATTTAGGGTTCAATCATCTGTGCATTGTTAACTAACACCATATCTTTCTAGTTTGTTCTTTTATGTGAAAGCTAGATTTTGCACAGGAAAGAGAACAAAAGTCAATAAGTCAGACTCTCACATATTTCAAGGTCTCCTAAGACATTCTTTGGTTCCATACAATCATCAGAAGTGTTCACCAGTTTGGGTGAGATTCTTATGAGAAGCCATTTGTTCAAGAAAGATAACTGAGGTTCCAAAGTGCAACCATTTGGTCTTGGAGGCTAATTATGAAATCCTCAAATCATATTCCATGATCTTAACAAGATTGGGTCAAGAGAAATCAAGAAGAGATCATCTAGTCAAGAGTTGTGGAATTAGGGTTTTAACCTGAAAAAATCATTGAAGAACCTTGTTGTAATCAGGCAGTATCTTTAAGGGTTTACCAACCATTTGAGCCCACATACTTTCAAGAGGTCCAATTCAACAAGAAATCAAGTGTGTTTGGTTCCTCATATAAGTGCATTGAGCCGCAAGATTCAGCATGACTCAAACTAGGGTTTTATCAGCACCAGTCAACCATTGCCCTTGATTTTAATCAAGACATATTCCCAAGCTTTGGAACATGATTCTACATGATACTGGACATCCTTAGAGGCCATCTATGGACCTTGGAAGAGATTGAAAAAGCAAGATCCTCAAAGATCATCCAGTGGAATTATTGAAGAAATTAGGGTTTTGACTGACATAATCGAACCTCTGACTTTGATGTTATTAGACCAAAATGAAGTATTCAAGTCATGTCTCATCTTAATATGCTCGACCATTGACTGAGGGCATGAGAGATCACCAGGCATTTGTGAATTTTATTTGAAGAAAAAAAGCGAAAGAAAGAAACAAAAAAAAAGAAAGAAAAAGAAATGAAAGAAAAAAAGGGAAAAGTATCTCATGGCACTGGCCACACTTTGGTGGCACTGGCCATGAGATACATGGCGCCCACTACCTTGAAAAATACATGGCGCCCACCACCACAAGAGGCATGGCGCCTGCCATGTTAATTTGTGGCACTTGCCATGAAAAAAAATGTGGCGTTTGCCACCTTTCCAATCTGTACTTAGATAAATTTTGTTTTAATTAAAACAATATTTTTTAAGCAAAGATCAAAGGCAAGTGGATCCATTCATCATGAATAAAGAAAAGGCTTTTCAGTAAAAGCATGGTTCCAAGTCTCATCAGCACACAAAAGCAAAACCTACTCTGATCCTATTCTGATCAATTAAAGACTTTTCAAACCAACCACTTGCACTTGCACGAAAATTTTGAAAAGGGTAATCTTGGCAAGATGCACCAATATGACCATGCTGCAAGCTCCCCACTTTTTCCTATAAATAGGACGTTCCTCTTCAGTGAAATTTACACCAGATTCACCCCAAACATAGGCTGAATACTTTTTTCTCCCTCACTTATTCTTGAAAAAATCTGCAAGTACGTTGTTGCAAGAGTTTTGGCGAAGAAGCTCTATATTTTTCAGAACTCGTACTCGTGAAGAAGCAGTGGACTTTCTCCACTAGGTAACACTCATCTCTGTTTCATTTCGTTTTCAAAATATCATAATCATGTGTTTCATACTGTTACTATATTTTGCTATTATGTCAATGATGGATTCTTGAATAAATGCTACAAATCATAATGTGTGATTCTGTTTAATTTATCGTGAACCAAGTTCGTGATCTTTTTTGTGTGAAAACTGAACAAAGGAAAGGTTGTGATGGCGCCTGCCATATGGCACTTGTGGCGCTGACCATGACCTAAAAGGCCTAGACATGGCGCCTGCCATGTTGTGTGTGGCGTTGGCCATGCATATGAATAGTGCCTGCCATGTAGTGGTGGCACTTGCCATACTTAAGTGACGCTAGCCACAAGTCATATGGCACTTTATAGTGCCTGCCATGCATTAGTGTGGCACTTGCCATGGATGAATAGTGACTGCCATACTGCTAGTGCATTAACTTAGTTTTTTTTTTATTTTGTTTTTTTTTCACTTCTCATAATTATTTTATTTTCTTTCTAAAAATTTCAAAACAACAAAAATATGCATAACTTCACATTTTAATTCTTAGACTTTTTGTGAAAAATCATCAATTGTTTCTTGAAAACTTGTGAGAAATTTTGCAGTGTGAGATGTTTGTTTGAGAATTGTTCTTTGACCTTTGTTGCTAAAGTTTCATCACTTTCCATGTCTTTGTTTCAAAAATGATATCTTTATCATACTCATGTAGTCACTTATCCATGTTTGCCATGTTCATACTTGGAATTTTATTTTGGTTAATGTTTACTGTCTTTGAATCATTTGAACTCACATTGTTCTTTCAACTCTTTCTCAAGTTGTTTCCCCTTTCTTCCCAAGGAAAGTCTCTCTATTGACCTCAAAGTCATAGAAAGCTCATTACCAGCTTTGACCTCATAGTCATAGCCACCTCCCTCCTTGACCTCATAGTCATAGGATACCAGCCTTGACCTCATAGTCATGGCCACCTTCTCTTTGGCCTCATAGTCACTCAATCTTGTAACTTAGAATTAAGTTAGAGTTCTCAGACTCTATGTGAACTCATCACTTTGAGTATTCACTTTGACCCATCACAACTTAGACTTAGAGAGTTTCTTAAACTCTATATGAGCTCATACTCATTCCCCTTGGAACTTTGGCCATAGTCAATGGTTCCTCACCCTTAGTTAGGTGAACTACGGTTGCTCTGATTCTTTAGTCAGATACGTAGGCACAAGATACGACGTCTTGGCGAGCAAACTTAGTGTACATACCCTTAGGTCTTTACCTTACCCTTTAACAGATTCCCTTAGCAAGAAAACATAACATAACACAAATACAAACAAGAGGTTCCTGTAGAGTACTACAGATACTTAGGGTGCTAATACCTTTCCTTAGTATAACCAACCCCCGATTCCCGATCTCTTAGTCGTGTCTTCACATGGCGCAAAAGGTTTTTCTTTCGATCTTTACCCTTTCCTTTGGATAAATCAAAGCTCGGTGGTGAATTCAAAGATATGTAATGCAAGTTAATTAATAGCTTGTTATCCGATTCTCACCGCAACACCAGTATACCTAGGGAACATTAGATTGAAACATCAATGCTATAATGATGTTCAATAATGCTGGTGTCTTCTTTAAACCTGTTCATTTTGATGTAGAGTGACAACACAACTTCTTTAATGCATTATACCATTTTCATCATAAAGGCTTTCAACATAAACTCATGCCCTTATCACTTATGACAACTGTCACATTTTTATCAAACTAAGTTTTAACCATTTTTGTGGATACTCTAACGCAGTTAGAAACTTATGATTTATTCTTTATCATATTCATCCAAAGTTGCCTACTATGATCATCATGTATAGTTAAAAATACTTAAATCCATGAACTGAGGTTGTAGAAAAAGGTGTTGGGTCATCATGAGGAGCATCCACATTGGGTCAAGAGCAACACACAAGTGAGAGAGACATTACATACTCACTCAAAACCTTAAAGTGATATGTGTATGGGTCCTCTTACTTATAAAGTGCTCAACCTCTACTTTTCTAAACAATGTGGGACTTCCAATTCACACTTATACACAACAACCCCGCCTCAAGTGTGAGTACATCCACTATGCTTCTCCTCAAGCGGAAACTCTTTCATTCTGATACACTTGTACCGTCGTTGCATGCACTACAACAAAACACGCCCATGACCATCAAATTGTCAGGAAGACTTTCGAGACAAGAATTTGGTCCCTTAATTGAACCATCGGCTCTGATACCACTGTTGGGTTATCATGAGGAGCATTCACATTGGGTCAAGAGCAACACACAAGTGAGAGAGACACCACATACTCACCCAATACCTTAAGGTGACAGGTGTATGGATCCTCTCACTTATAAAGTGCTCAACCTCTACTTTTCAAGCAATGTAGGAGTTCCAACTCACACTTTGTACACAACAAAAAGTCCTTAAATATCAATATGAATCGAATCAAATACATACATAACATTAGAGTTACTTGCAGTAAAATACAATTTCTTCTATTTTGTCATATAACAAACATCACAAGGTGTATGAGCTAAAATAGGTATGTATCTATATTTCTTATTCAAAACATTTTGTTATACATTAAGATGAATGACTTAACCTTAAATGACATAGTCTACTACAATATGTATTTACAGCATGAATAATAGCACTCAAATTTACCTAACCAAACTTAAATTAATACAAACCATCTAACTTCTTAGCCAAACCAATATTCCTCGTAGTTCTTTTTTCCTATATAATGCATGAATAATCTTCAAACAATATGTTACAATCGTGTCTCTTAGATAATCTTAACACAAATACTAGTTTGACATTAAAACTAGGCAGATATAACACTCTTTCTACGATCATCTTATCATATATTTTCACTTAACTAACTATGTGTGCTTGAATATTACCAACAGATTGACAGAAGTAATGAGGAAGTAAATACATGTACATTACTTTAAATTATGGTTTGTTTTGCTCGTTTTAATGTAAAAAAATAGAAAAAATATTATTTGAATTTAAAAAATTGATTGAATATGTGGAAGAAGATTTTGGTAAAGTTCGAAGAAGAAATAAAAAAATAATATTATGATCTTGTTATAATATTATTATTGTTATAATAATATTATTAATTTGAAATGTTTATCTTAATAGTAATGACCATTTACTTCAGATGCATAATTTTTCAAAGTTAAAATAGTAAGTTCAATTATTACTTCAGTGTAATAGTTGCATTTCAAATAGTATAAATACTACATTTGGGTAATGTAAAAACACACTAAATTTTACTTTGAAAAACATAAGTAAAGTATTCTAGTCTCTTCAATATTTTCCATCTAAGTTTGATATTTACAACTAGATTAGTAACTTATATCATTATATTAGTTCATAAATATTATCAAAAGAATATTCAAAATCGGTTTTTCTCAACACGTTATAAGCACGATCGTTTCTATCGAAAGTTATTACTACACTAGGTATATCTTCTCGACTTATCACTTTAATCTTATTATTACTATAATTATTTTATTTACCATAGTTATAAAAAATTGGCAATCCGTCAAATGATTTATAACTAGAATGACTTTTATCGTTATTTTTACTTTACCCCTTGTTATTGAAAACCGACAACTTGTCAAGTGCTTTATAATAAGTGTGACTTTTATTTATTTTGAGTGGAGCTCTAAAACCCCATATAGAGTTGCTAACTTTTATATTTAGTGGAGGTTTAAAACCCCATATGCAGTTACTAACTTTTATATTTAGTGGAGGATAACTTTTATATCATTATATTTAGCGAGTTGAAAGAAAGATGAGGGAATAGAAATAAAAAGAGACCAGCACTTATCTGTGATGGAAGATATCTTCAAAAACACCACCCCTTCATAAGCTTCTTCCACCATAAACATCCACAACACTCTTTATCAGTGGCAAAAAGAAAAAGGAATTGCTACTTGATTCCAACTTTTTCTGTAACAACTCATCTCTACCCATCCCTTCTTCAACAAAACTCTACCTTCATTTCTCTTCCAACCTCCACAACCTTCACAACCTCCCCAATCTTCTCAACCTCACGCCGACATTCACATAAAACCACATACCATCTTTTTCTTCAATGCCAGACGAACAGGACTTGTTCTTCCACCCTCAATCGAAGAGAAACCACACGACACTCTTCCAATCTTCTGCCACCACACCTTTAAACCTCTCATCCCCACTTTCCTTCAACTACGCTGCGAGTCGAGACGAAGAGGAAACCACGAGAGAGGAAAATAGCTCGAATTTGGTTCTGACGTTATAAAAAGGTTTTGTTATCCCGCGATACCCTTTTCATGCTTGTTTCCATTGTGCCATTTTTTCTTGTTTGCGTTGATATCAGATGAGGAATTGCTAGAAGCGATTGATTCGCAAACGGAGAAATACAGAGAGATCAGTCGAGAGAGATTCGCGATAAGGAGAAAGTGAGGTTTCGAGAGAATAACGATTGAGAGAGAGAGATTCATTTAGGTTTGACTTTTTTTAGGAGATGCGTGCAATAGGCTTGGAAAGCTTTGATTAAGAAGATGAACATGGCAGAGGGAGATCGTGATTCAGTTTCACAAGTTATGTCGTTCCTTTTTTTTTAGCTTTTAGAATTTAGGTTAATCTGTTTTATGACTCAAGTGGATCATTCATTTTCCACCCGACCCGTTTCCCTGGCCAAGTGGAGCGCCCCATTCATGTTTGGGCCTACCATTTCAATTCCTAGCCCGTTTCCAATTTTCACCCTTCTTTTGATCTTAGTTAGATTTAGTAATTGTTTTTTTAAAACTAAATATTAGTTAGGATTAGTTAAGTGGCTCTTAGTTTTAATTAGTTTTTTTTTAATTTAAACTAAATTTGATTAAATTAGTAATTTATTTTTTTAATTAAGTTTTGATTTAACTTATTTAGTTAGTTTCTAATTAGATTTTAATTTATTTTGTTAATTAGTTTTTTTTTAATTAGAAATTAGCTTAGTTAGAATTGTAGCTTACTAATCAATTTAATTAAGTTTTTTAGTTAGATTTCGGTTCGATTAATTTTTAGTTTAATCAGTTTAATTTGTTATTTAGTTTTAATTAGAAAATTTTGTTTAATTAGACTTTATTTAATTTCCAATTTAATCTTGACTATCCTCATTTTCATTTTTAGTTAATTCCTCGTTTCAATTTTCAAATTAAATCTTGTTACACTTGTTGTATATATTGCTGTTTATCTTACATTTGATACTCGAGGTTTTCCTCCTTGCCCCTTTATTCCTCTGTTTCTTACGCCTCATTCCAAAGGAAAGAAGCATTCCCATTGATTGCCATGTCATTTAGGATAGCCTTGTCCATTATTCCCTTATTTCACGCCACCGCGCGATCGAGACTTGCCTTCCCTTTTTAACCTAACCTTATGTTTAGAGTCTCCGTGCTCTATTTAGGTGTTCTGCCGCAGACACTTCTTTCCTGTTTTACCTAGCCTTAGGTTTGGAGTCGCCGCACTCCACGTAGGTGTCTTGCCGTCAGACCATACTTTCCCTTGGAACCTTGACCACAGTCAAGAGTTCTTCACCCTCATTGAGGGGATCTACAAATGCTCTGATTCCATTACCGTCAGGATACGTAGGCACGAGATGCGATGTCTTGGCGAACATACTTAGTCTATATACCCCTAGGTCATTACCTTAGCATTTTTCCCTTAGCAAGCAAACTTTAGCATAACACAAATACTTACAAGAGGTTCCTGTAGAGTACTACACATACTTAGGATGCTAACACCTTCCTTAGGTATAACCAACCCCCGAACCTTAGATCTATGAGTTGTGTTCCTACATAACGCACTTAGGGTTTTTCAATCTTTACACTTTCCTTTGGATAAATCAAAGCTCAGTGGTGAATTTCATGTTTTGTGATTCAAGTTAACTAATAGCTTGATATTTGATTCTCACCGTGAAAGAAATGTCGACTTCACTGGGGACAACTTCCCCTAAGAGGGTTAAGCTCACCTTGTTTGTATTTGTGTTATCTTACATGTTTGCTTGATTGTACTTTTGAATATTTATATATGTATATATGCCTGTTGTGCTTGGGTTTTCTGTATGCAGGGTAGTTACTTTGAGTGGTGAAGATATGTCCTATACCCGGACTTGAGTGCACCTATGATAGGAAGGTGGTATATTCAAGGAGACTTTGAGGGAGTCGATTCCCGAAAAAGTTGACTTGAGAAACCACCACTTAGTTGAGGCCCTCTTGAGAGTTAGTCATGTTGAACGAGTCTATTCGTGAAAACGTTACTACTCTCGACCTAGGAGCCCATGACACTGATGGCCATTAGTCACCTTTCACCCCACTTGGCCTCTTAGGACGTAGTGCGATGACTACGAGGGAGTCGATTCCCAAAATAGTTGATACGCGATACTACACTCGGACGAGACTCTCTTGAGAATATTATTGACTACCAAGTTATTTTGGAAATCGATAATATCCGAAAAGATGGGTTGTTGACTCTGGGAACTCTTTAGAACCCTGTTCTACGGATACAAGAACCCTAGTACACACATTGTGGTTGATTCGTTACCCAGACTCCATGTTGTGATCTTGAACCTTTGATCCTGTTGCATGTGTTTCACATCCTATCTTGCGTTGCATTGCATATCATTTGCATCTTTGCATGATTCATTGCATACGTCTGTTTGTCCAGAACTCATATCCAGTTATCTCTATCTTTCAGTGTCACCTGTGAGTTGTTAAGCTGATTCCTCGACACCGATATCGGACTAGAGCTAACTATAAACGCAAGATGTCAGAGCAAGAGGTACACAATGCGGAGATCCGAATGGAGATCGACTACCTTAAGTTAAGCGTGGCCAAGCTCACTGAGATGCTTCAAGTCTAGATGAAATAAAATAGAAATAGTCTCGTCTTAATCATGATTTAATCGAGAAATCGATAATCAATGATTCTTGACTTTCATCGACTAAAAGAAAGTGGTCTCATGTTGATCAAAGTTTTGTCAACTCAATGAAATCAACCAAACCGTGAGGTTTGTTATGTCATTGACCAAAATAAAGAAAGCGGAATCGAAATAAAATCGGTCTCATCTAAATTAAGAATTAATCGAGAAATTGATAATCTTAATATTTGACTTTCATTGACCAACAAAAACGAAAATAAAAGTAGCCTCACATTTATCAAGACTTTATTGATTTAAAATAAATCATCAAGGTCAAGATTTTTTGTATGTCATTGGCCTAAATAAAGATTATGAAATAAAACAAGGTTGATCTCGTTTAAATCAAGATTTAATCGACGAATCGATAATCTTGGATTTTTAACTTTCATCGACCAAAATAGAATCGGGATAAAAGACAAGTCGGTCTCGTTTAAATCAAGATTTAATCGATAAATCGATAATCTTGGATTTTTAACTTTCATCGACCAAAAAGGATCGAAATAAAAAAAGGTTGGTCTCGTTTAAATCAAGATTTAATCGATAAATCGATAATCTTAGATTTTTAACTTTCATCGACCAAAATAAAATAAAAACCAAATTGGTCTCGTTTAAATCAAGATTTAATCGATAAATCGATAATCTTAGATTTCTAACTTCATCGACCAAAATAAAAATAAAAACCAAATTGGTCTCGTTTAAATCAAGATTTAATCGATAAATCGATAATCTTAGATTTCTAACTTCATCGACCAAAATAAAATAAAAACCAAATTGGTCTCGTTTAAATCAAGATTTAATCGATAAATTGATAATCTTAGATTTCTAACTTCATCGACCAAAATAAAATAAAAACCAAATTGGTCTCGTTTAAATCAAGATTTAATCGACAAATCGATTATCTTAGATTTTTAACTTCATCGACCAAAATAAAAAAGGAAAGTGGCCTCCTACAAATCTAGACTTTTTAATGATTTGAAAATAATCAACAAAATCAAGATTCTTATAAAGTCATTGGCCTAAAAAAGAAATGCAATGAACCACTAAGTTAAGTGGATTAACATGAATAAGCTGAATATAACATAGAAACTAGAGATTAAAAATTCCAAAAAACTTGTTAAAAAAAAAGTTGATAAATGGAAATGATTTTTTTTTTTTAAAAAGAGGAGGGGAGCGCTGAATCTTGGAGTGTGTATAAAAAATTGGACTTAAAAGCCCAATGTCCACAAGACGCAGCAAGGATGGTGCGTGGAATCATATGAGAATGTGCTAACAAAGAGAATGGGAAATGGATCAACTTTGGGCCTCCATCGATATGCTTCATCGGCCCAATCACCACATGACCATGAGATAAAGAAAGGTGAATGAATCTTAACAGCAAAGCATTATTATCAACAAACAAAATATTGAAAAAAAAGCTATGGCTCAAAAATGGCTATCATCAAGCTACATCAAGCAGCGGACGTCAGAATCGTTTTCCCCCAACCTTTCTCATAAATCGAATAACTCTCTCTTCTCCGTGTGGATCGATCTCGACTTCTCGTTTTCGCTCTGTTTGGTTTGATTCTAATCAGGTTTGTGATTTGGGTTTTGTTTCAAACTTTCTCTTCATCTCATCCTTGCTTTGGGTCGGTGTTTCGTGGTTTTGAGTGGGTTTGACGAAAAGAGGATAGGTGAAGGTTTTGATTTGGTTGAGTTGTGGTATGATGAGGAAAGGAAAGGTCCGGCGAAGGTCGTGTACGGAGGGATCGAAGGAGAGACGAAGTTGGTGAAAGTTGAAGAATTTTGGAAAAGGTTTTAAGAATCGTTGTGAAGGTTTGGTTTTGGTGGAAGCGAGAGGTTGAAGGTGATTGGTGTTGATGTTGAGGGTGAGTTAGCGGTTGATTTGAAGGGTTCACGGTTTCACAGCGAAAAAGCTATATATAAAAAAGTGCTTATTTCAGAAGCTCTTGTGAGTGATGAGAAGGTTATGGTGGTGGAGGATGAAGATGGAGGGAGTGGACGTTGTTGTGAGGAGAGGAATTGGTTTGAGGTGGCGGACGGAGTTTGAGGGAAGGTTGGATGGTTTTCGGCGAGAGAGTTTCGGTTGGAATATCAGTGGTTGAGAAGGTCGTATTCAAATGATTTGTATGTCGATGAGGAAGAGGAAGCTTGTTGAAGGTGAGTTGAAGGTTGTTGCGCCATGGATTTCGAATAAGGTTTGATGAGAATGAAGGTTCAAAGTTTCCCCGTCTTTTCTTTGAAGGTCCAAGGGTCCGGTTTTTGATGAAACAGATGGTGGTTGGGATTTGTGGTTTGTGAAGAGTGGGCATGGTTTATGTTGATGAAGGCGGAAGGAGCTGGGTTATTGGAGAAGATGATGGTTGGGTTGAGTTTTGTGAGATAGTTGGTGTTCTTCGATTTTCTCAGAATGATTTCTTTTTTCTTTTTTTTTGCAGCAAATGGATGAAGGAAAGTTGTGGACGTGTTTTTTCGGTTCCAGGCCCCCTCCCCCCATCTTCGCCTCCTCCTCTGCTCTATATATATTCAGAAGAAAAAAGAACTAGTTTTTAAATTTTGATTTGAATTTGCCCGTTGTTGTGCAGTCGTTTTCATGTTGCAGGAGGGTTAGGTAGTACCAGCAGGTTTACGTTGAGGTTGCATAGGCTTTGGACGGGTTTGAACAAGATGACCATTACAGCAACTTGCATTTTTAACTAATTTTACATAATGGCCTTTGTGCAAAAAAACGTGAAATGGGCTTTGGCTTGTAAACTTGGCTAAACCTGGTTTTTTGTTTGGTTTGAAATTAATCAATTATGATTAAAAAAAAAAACAATGCATACGGTGGACCAAAAGTGAGAAATGGAAATGCTTTTTCCTTAATTTGAAATTAATAATATAATAATAACCTAATTAAAGTTCTAAATTAAAATTAGAAAAAAAACAAAAAGAATAATTAATCTAATTATCTAAATTAATTACCAAAATTAAGTTAAACTAAGGTTAAACAACTTAAATATAAATGAAATAAAAAGGCCATATTGAATTTAAAGTAAAATAAAATAAATAAATAAAAACTAAGATAATTATTAAATTAAACATAGAGAAATATAATAAAACAGCAACCAGCAGAAAAATGAGGGTAAAATTTGGGGTGCAACAGTTGCCCTATTTAAATATCTTCACCTGATGACATGAGAGATGAAGATCCTCATGTAATCAACAGTGAAAGATATTTAAATACAGATAACCAAAAATTTTACCCTCAGATGCACACACATGCAATGCAACAGACGCGATGCCAAGAAGATGCAAGAAAATGCAGACACAACAAGACACCAAAGGGCAACCAGGAAACAAAAAGATCACAGAGCTTCACTGGGGAAGGATGAAAGCTAGTAGCCATGAGAAACACCTCACTAGGGATACAAGCTAACAAAAGAGACCCACCGGGGAGACTCCAAAGAAACACTGGGGAAAAGACCACAGAACAATCTCTACTGGGAAAGAAAACTGGGGAGATAGACTACAGGGGACAAAACAAACCCACACTCTTCCTGGGCATGAAACCAGAGAGAAAAACCTGATCCGGGGATCAGCCTAAAAAAGACAGACAACCAAGCAAAACGTCCCGGGGATTCTTATACTGAAGAGTTCGAGATGGGATCTTCAAGAAAAGCTAGGAAGACAGAGACAAACTCAGCGCACCAGATAGGAGTCTTATAAGGTTGAAGAAATTTGTTCCAAGGAGTTTAGCTTTAAAGCAAGTTTTCAAAAAACTAAAGGTAAGGGTTCAATGTCCGACACGATTCGAACAAAGAACAAGTTTTAAGACAAGAAGACAATGCTTGACAGGATTCAAACAAAGTCCAAGTTCAAGTTTGACACGATTCAAACGAGAACAACTTTAAAATAAGAGGACAATGCTTGGCACGATTCAAACAAAGTCTAAGTTCAAGTCTGACACGATTCAAACGAGAACAAGTTTTAAAATACAAGACAATGCTTGACACGATTCAAACAAAGTCTAAGTTCAAGTCTGACACGATTCAAATGAGAACAGTTTTAAAATGCAAGACAATGCTTGAAATTATTCAAGCAAAGTCCAAGTTCAAGTTTGACACGATTCAAACGAGAACAGTTTTAAAACGAGCAGACAATGCTTGACACGATTCAAACAAAGTTCAAGCCCAAGTCTGACACGATTCAAACGAGAACACAGTTTTAAAACAAGTAGACGATGCTTGACATGATTCAAACAAAGTCCAAGTTCAAGTTTGACACGATTCAAACGAGAACACGGTTTTACAAAATCTTTAATGTCAAACTTCTTGGGGAACAGCAAAAGGTTTAAAGATTCAAGTATGAAGCGCAAAGGTTAAGACCGAACAAGCACGACACAAGGCAAACCGGGAATGTCTTTACTTCACTGGGGAAATAAAGACAGACACCAACAACAGACCACAAGCAAAACAGAGCACAAGGATGCAAAGATGCTAAGGTATGATGCATATGCTTAGCTATATGCTAAAAACGACGCGAACGACGCAAAACAGGAAAGAAGAAAGAGTAACACAAGCCAACACCCTGAAACCCAAACATCAATGATAACCGGGGCAATCTTCTTTCACTGGAGATGGCAGATCCATGCCAAAAATACAGTACTACTAATTCTTCCTGTATAAACTTGATTCCAAAACATCTTACTTCCAAGGTAAAACTTGGTTTATCTTTTGTGTTTTCTCAAAACTCTTCCGCTTCCAAGAATCAGATGAAAATGACGAAGTTATTGTATTCAAAGACCAATAACAATTCTAGTGACTAAGAATTATGTCGTCCAACAACTGACTTCTCTGGGACTCCTGCATAGAGAGCTGGGGTTTAAATGGGAACATGGTTAATGAGTCAAGAATAGACTCTGGTACTCAAATAAGAGTTGGTTGAGATAACACATAATCTGCTTCATGAAGGAAAACCGGTAGGAGCCAGAAAGGTAACCTCATTGGAGATAGAACCAAAAAATGGGCTCCAATAAAGGTATCTAGAATGATTGATCATCAAGGCTAAACGCAGCTAGATGACATTCTAGAAAGGATCCGCAATGAAGGTTGAACCGAAAAACGGTCTTCAATGGGAAAAGATATCCAAAGTGATGGAACAACAGGTTCAAGTACGACCGGTTGGCACTTTGGAAAAAAAGAAGAACCTTATTGGAGATTGAACCAAAAAAATGGGCCCCAATAAAGTATCTAGGATGATTGATCATTAAGTCAAAACATAACTAAATGACATCCTAGAGACACCTCTAAAGTGATGGAACAACAGGTTCAAGTATGACCGGTTGGCTCTTTAGAAGTAACCTCTAAAGTGATGGAACAATAGGTTCAAGTATGACCGGTTGGTGCTTTAGAAGTAACCTTATTGGAGGTTGAACCAAGAAATGGGCTCCAATAAAGTATCTAGAATGATTGATCATCAAGGCTAAGCGCAACTGGATGACATCCTAGAGAACACCTCTAAAGTGATGGAACAACAGGTTCAAGTATGACCGGTCGGCGCTTTAGAAGTAACCTTATTGGAGGTAGAACCAAGAAATGGGCTCCAATAAGGTATAGAATATGATAGGTTAGTACCGGAGTTGCATAACTGAAGATAAGGCTTCCTGGGGGATACCCAATTACGGTTGCGAAGAGGTTGAATAGTACCAGAGATAGATAAGCTGCTTATGAGAGACCGCCACTTATCGCCATAAAAGAACAAGCTCTTCCAAAAGATATGCTGCTTGTTGTTGAGTATAAATTTCAAAGATATGTTGATATCACAACACTGTTGGAGAAAATAATTCTGTCCTCAATAAGGATCTGTGAAAGATGCTTCTTGCGAGAAACAGTGCAAAATAAATGCACGTTCAAAGATAGGTTTGAAAACCACACTGCCCGGGGACCAAAGTTCAATCTAGGAACAAACTAGAAAGAAACGGTCAAACAAGACTCCAATTGAGGAATGAACTCAAATAGGGATTTATCTAATCCACATGTGGAAAAGATAACTGAACCAACCATCATCCACAAGAATCAAACTCTGTGGGGAATTCAGAAAGAATGGGCACTTTATGCCTAGGGCTGACACCTCTATTGGAGCGAATAGACAAACCCAGTCACTTGGGGAGATAAACACCAAAGTGAACAACACAGGTAAACACCAAAAACAGAAGCAGAAATGCTAAAATGGTAAGATGTAAAGGTATGAGTGCTTATGCCATGCTTATGCTTATGCTGACAAAATAGACAAGAAGCGAAACGAGACGAGATAAATGTCTCGACAAAGGATACCCAGCCAAACTCAACAGGTTGGACCAATACTGGGGATGAAGAAGAATCAACAACTTCACTGGTGGAAAAAGTATTCTTCTTGAGGTATAACATCATGAGTATTGCCATCATGAGCATGACCTCTTTGTTGAAGGAGAATCCATGGAGAATTTGTCAAGATTAGCTGAAGTAACAGCTTATTGGGGAGCTAGCAAAGGATACCACAAGAATAAAGTAGTTCTGTATCCTACTGGCGTAATGATCATCTTCAAATCTTATCTGCCCCAGGCAATATGGTTTGTCAGAAGATGATAACAAGAGGATTTTATACAAGAATTGGCATACAGGGTGTTTCAATATCTTTAAACTCTTGGAGAGATCTTGACGTAACTGCCCCAGATTAACGGTGTTTGCACAACAAAGCCTTGGAACTTGCCTCAGACTGATTGTTTGATGATTTGGGAAGATATGCCCCATACTGATTGGCCTTTTAGAGATTTACCGAATCTCGACTTAACTGCCTCTGATTAACTGGTTTGTGAGGGAGAGTCATCAAAAGGATTTCACAGAAGAATTGACGCACCAGATGATTCAACATCTTCCAACTTAAATAATCAAAAGAATTTTACAGAAGAAATGAAATATCAGATGATTCAACATCTTCCAACTTAAATAATCAAAAGAATTTTACAGAAGAAATGAAATATCAGATGATTCAACATCTTCCAACTTAAATAATCAAAATAATTTTACAGAAGAAATGAAATATCAGATGATTCAACATCTTCCAACTTGAATAATCAAAAGAATTTTACAGAAGAAATGAAATATCAGATGATTCAACTTCTTCTAACTCGAATAATCAAAATAATTTTACAGAAGAAATGAAATATCAGATGATTCAATATCTTCCAACTCGAATAATGAAATATCAGATGATTCAATATCTTCCAACTCGAATAATCAAAAGAATTTTACAGAAGAAATGAAATATCAGATGATTCAATATCTTCCAACTTTTGAATCTTGACGTAGCTGTTTCTGTTCAGTTATACTCGAGATACTCAAACTGTAGTAGGAACGACTGGGGAACAAAACTGCCCCTGCTGATGGGTCACTGGAGTCTGCAATTGTCATAAAATGACCCGGAGAAGACTTGTCCCAATGTTCTGAACTTTGACGAGTTCTGCCCCTGGCTCAATAGCTCTTGGGATGGTCGATTAGTAAATCCTCATACCTGATTCCCCTTGATTCGATAGACTGGCACATCCTTCCGCTTGGTTGCCCTTGACTGAGCTTCCTTTATCAAGTCGAATCCCCTAGCTGGCTGCATTTGTTGGGATTTCTTTAATATTGAATTGTTTTGCAAACAAGTGTTGTTCATTAAAATTGGCAAAATTTAATGCAAAGTTTTAATGCAAAGTTTGATAAAAAACGCACAGTGAAATGATTAAATAGTCAAAACAAAGGTAGGTATAGTCATTAAGGACGTGACCAACACACGCGAGCAACAAAGATTATTAGGAGTCAGGTTACTCAACCTTGCCGTAGTATGCCTTTCAAAACAACCTTCACCTCAGTTAGGTCTTTTAGGGGTTGTAATGTGGTATGGTTTATGGTTTATGAGACAAAAGACAAAGGTTCAAATCCTACGCTCAGTTAACTCAAGATATACGTTCAAATCTCCAAGAATAGGAAGTCACTTGATTTGAAAGCTGACTGGTGCCTTATATGAAACGCTCGTGTTTGAATGCATAACCGAGTTAAACTGAGAACTACCCTGCCCCCAAGGTTTGAGATTTAAGGGTTTTTTGTGTAAGGAAAGAAAACTCCTACTTCTAGGCTCGAAAGGGTTAACAAGGGATGAATTGAAACAATGCCTTACATCCTCGGCGAGGTTTAATTGAAAGCATATCACAACAATTATGAATATGAGGTTTTCATCATCCTCCCTAATCTTTGCTAAAAGTTTGAATAAAGGGAGTGAAACGAGGTAAATATTTTTTTGAAAATAACAGTAAATGAGTGAAACGAATGGATTTAATCCAAAAGATGCACAAACATTTCATTAACCTTGCCAATTTGAAAGTACAACAAAGCTTCTAAGCAGATACAAATTCAAAATGCAAAGGAAATACAATAAGATTGCTGAAACAGCCAAAAGATTGCCAGCTTTAGGGAATCAAATGCAGAAAATCAAAGAGGATCTCAATCACAGTCCATCTTGGTCTTGATACATCTTCCACAGCATTACTTATCTCATGAGCGGGTAAGGATTGTTCTTTATGTTAGGCTGAGAGCCATCGAAAGACAAAATGTTTCTCTCCACTAAGTCCTTCACAATATGCTTCAAAGCAAAACAACCTTCTAAATTATGGCCTGGTGCACCTTCATGGAATGCACAATGAGCATTGGGATTGTGAGAAGGTGGAAGCGGATTAGGAGGTGGGCCTGATGACCTTGTAGTTATTAATCCTTGATGTACCAAAACAGGATACAATGTTGTGTACGTCATAGGAATGGGAGGAATCGGAGGCCTTCCGCCCTTTCTTTTCCCTGGAATATTCTGACGAGAAACTTGAGTCTGTTGGCGATAAGTAGGAGCGTTGGGTGCTCGTTGATACATTGGTGGTTGAGGAACTGACTGATAACCAGAAGCTTGGTGGTTGAATGTTGGTGTAATGGTGGCCACATAAGGTTGCTGAATAGAATAACATTGTCGTTGCTGCTGACGTTTCCAGTACTGATTTTTCCTCTTTTTGTTTATCATCACTGCATTGGTTTCTCCTTCCCTTTTGAGGGATATCTTGGCAACGTCGCTCAAACTATCAGCTCTATTGGTCATTTTTCCACTCTTCAGACCAAGCTCTACTTTAATCCCCACAGCCACGATATTAGAAAAACTAGCAGACACGCTACTGATCATCCTTTTGTAGAATTCCGGTCTAACCGTGTCGACGAACCAATCAGTTAACTCTTTTTCAGATAAAGGTGGCTCTACCTGCAAAGCCAGCTCTCTCCATCTTTGTACATACTCTTTAAAGGACTCGGTATCTCGCTGTGACATACTCAATAATTGTCTACGATCCGGTGCGAGGTCCATGTTATATCTATAATGCTTTATAAAAGCATCAGATACATCTTGAAAACATTGGATCTTAGATTGGTCCAAAGTCAAATACCACTTTACAGCAGCTCCTTTCAAACTATCTTAGAAGCAGTGGATCATCAACTTGTCATTATCCATAAATGCAGCCATTCGTCGGTAGTACATGACCAAATGCGACTTTGGACAGGTCGTTCCTGAGTATAAGTCGAAATCAGGTGGTTTGAACTTGGGTGGAATTACCAAGCCTGAGACTAAGCACATGTTTTTAACATTAGTATTAGATACATTGCTCCTCTCCGTTGCTTCCAATTTCCTCCGCATTGTCTCTATACTTTCGGACATATTGACATAATCATGAACAGGACGTGGATTCTGAAAAACTGGGTGCCTCTGTGCTTGTACCGTTGCTGGAGTGAAGGTAGGAATAGTTTGAAAAGCCTCATTAACCAAGGGAACAACTTGTTGAGTAGAAGTGACGGCCGGAGCTTGTATAAAGTTAAAAGGCATACCCAAAGTCGGGTTCACAATAGTAACGGGAGGTTCTACAGTTGTAGCAACGACTTCTGAGACTACGGTGACCTGCGTATCCACCTTTGCTCGTATAACATTCAAAACTTCCATGATCTGCCCGATTCCTCCTCGGAGCTCACTCAATTCATTGTTGACTCTGTCCATTTCACAGTATTGCTCAGACATCCTTTGTCGAGTTTGGCCCGGGTGACGACTCAAAGACGATTCTGAAGGGAAAACGGTGACATGAGACGAAGACAAAGAGGAAATACACATGCTATGACATGATGCAAATGAGATGTTAATGCAAGCCAAATGGTTTCAAAGAACTCAAAGGCAAGTTACAAACTTTTTGGAAAATTGAAGAGTTTTTTTTGTTTTTTTTTTAATCTTTGATCTCCATTGATCCTTTGAAAAGGAAACAAACATTTGAGTTCCTCGAAACCAAAGGGCTAAGAATGCCTGAATGCAGAGATGTAAAAAAACACACGAGCACAAACACACATGTGCACACAACAAAACATACAAATCCTAGGTTTAGGTCTCGTGAATGGAGCCATGGTCTACCCATCCCAATAGGTATGTACTACTGGTTTTCACCTGCTGAACAAGGTTCTAAAGAGTTCCCAGAGTCTACAACCAATCTTTCGGATTTTAACGATTTCCCAGATGACTTGGTAATCAATAAAATTCTCAAGAGGATCTCGTCTGAGTGTAGTATCGTGTGACAACCAATTCAGAAATACACTCCATCATGGTCTCCGCACTACATCCTAAAAGGCCAAGTGGGGTTTGGTAACTACGGTTCTCAATATCATGGGCTCCTAGGTCGAGAGTAGCACGCTTTCACGAATAAGATCGTTCAACATAACTAGACTCTCGAGAGGGCCTCAACTGAGTGATGGTGTTCTCAATTCAACTTTTTCAGGAATCGACTCCCTCAAAGCCTCCTTGAATATACCATCGTCCTATAATAAGTGTACGCTCAAATCCGGGTATAGGATTTATCTCACTCATAGATATCATATCAGCCCAATATAACAGGAAAAGTCAAGCAAGAACAGATATACAGATATATAAGCAGGTATGACATACACAAGTATATACAAGTAAATAAGCAAACATGAATAAAAAACAAGATATGCTTAACCCTCTTAGGAAAGGACCAGCAATAGGTCTAACAATCCTCAGTGAAGTCGCCATTTCTGTTGCGGTGAAAATCGGATAACAAATTATTAATTAATTTGCATCATTTTCTTTTACAACCGACTTTGATTTATCCAAAGGAAAGGTTCAAGATCGTTAGAAAAACCTAAAGGGGGAGAGATCTAAGGTTCAGGGGTTGGTTATACAAAGGGAAGGTATTAGCACCCTATGTATCTGTAGTACTCTACGGGAACCTCTTGTTAATGTTATCTTATGTTTGCTAAAGGTTCTATGCTAAAGGATAAAACCCTAGGGGTTAGTATCTAAGTATACTCGACAAAGCATCACACTTTGCGCCTACGTATCCTCGGGAGTAGAATCAGAGTATGCGTAGTTCTACTTCTACTGAACTATTGACTATGGTCAATATTCAGAGCGGAAATGAGTACAAGCTCATTGTAGAGTTTAAGAACTCTCTAAGTCTAGTTGAACTGGACCTATGTTATGTTTTAGTCAGTAGGGAAAGTGATAAATTCATTATGATGAATATCGCTAAGAGTTTAGGAACTCTTTCCTAAAGCTAGTTGTAATTTCTATGGCTCTGATGAGGCCAAGAAATGATGTTTTCTCCTAATAGGTTACTTAGGTTAAGGTGGGGGTCAATGACTTATGAGTCAATATATTCACATTTTTTTGGAATAGGGGAAAGATAACAGTTATAAGTTACTAAGATAAAGAGATTAGTGCAAATACAATAATACAATAATACATGAATAAGATAAGATAAAAATCATGATATCAATGCAAAGTGAGAATTAAACATATTAGACAATGATTAAATATTAGATGAAATAAAATAGAAATAGTCTTGTCTTAATCATGATTTAATCGAGAAATCGTTAATCAATGATTCTTGACTTTCATCGACTAAAAGAAAGTGGTCTCATGTTGATCAAAGTTTTGTCAACTCAATGAAATCAACCAAACCGTGAGGTTTGTTATGTCATTGACCAAAATAAAGAAAGCGGAATCGAAATAAAATCGGTCTAATCTAAATTAAGAATTAATCGAGAAATTGATAACCTTAATATTTGACTTTCATTGACCAACAAAAACGAAAATAAAAGTAGTCTCGCATTTATCAAGACTTTATTGATTTAAAATAAATCATCAAGGTCAAGATTTTTTGTATGTCATTGGCCTAAATAAAGATTATGAAATAAAACAAGGTTGATCTCGTTTAAATCAAGATTTAATCGACGAATCGATAATCTTGGATTTTTAACTTTCATCGACCAAAATAGAATCGGGATAAAAGACAAGTCAGTCTCGTTTAAATCAAGATTTAATCGATAAATCGATAATCTTGGATTTTTAACTTTCATCGACCAAAAAGGATCGAAATAAAAAAAAGGTTGGTCTCGTTTAAATCAAGATTTAATCGATAAATCGATAATCTTAGATTTTTAACTTTCATCGACCAAAATAAAATAAAAACCAAATTGGTCTCGTTTAAATCAAGATTTAATCGATAAATCGATAATCTTAGATTTCTAACTTCATCGACCAAAATAAAAATAAAAACCAAATTGGTCTCGTTTAAATCAAGATTTAATCGATAAATCGATAATCTTAGATTTCTAACTTCATCGACCAAAATAAAATAAAAACCAAATTGGTCTCGTTTAAATCAAGATTTAATCGATAAATCGATAATCTTAGATTTCTAACTTCATCGACCAAAATAAAATAAAAACCAAATTGGTCTCATTTAAATCAAGATTTAATCGACAAATCGATTATCTTAGATTTTTAACTTCATCGACCAAAATAAAAAACGAAAGTGACCTCCTACAAATCTAGACTTTTTAATGATTTGAAAATAATCAACAAAATCAAGATTCTTATAAAGTCATTGGCCTAAAAAAGAAATGCAATGAACCACTAAGTTAAGTGGATTAACATGAATAAGTTGAATAAAACATAGAAACTAGAGATTAAAAATTCCAAAAAACTTGTTAAAAAAAAAAAGTTGATAGATGGAAATGATTTTTTTTTTTAAAAAGAGGAGGGGGAGCGTTGAATCTTGGAGTGTGTATAAAAAATTGGACTTAAAAGCCCAATGTCCACAAGACGCAGCAAGGATGGTGCGTGGAATCATATGAGAATGTGCTAACAAAGAGAATGGGAAATGGATCAACTTTGGGCCTCCATCGATATGCTTCATCGGCCCAATCACCACATGACCATGAGATAAAGAAAGGTGAATGAATCTTAACAGCAAAGCATTATTATCAACAAACAAAATATTGAAAAAAAAGTTATGGCTCAAAAACGGCTATCATCAAGCTACATCAGGCAGCAGACGTCGGAATCGTTTTCCCCCAACCTTTCTCATAAATCGAATAACTCTCTCTTCTCCGTGTGGATCGATCTTGAATTCTCGTTTTCGCTTTGTTTGGTTCGATTCTAATCAGGTTTGTGATTTGGGTTTTGTTTCAAACTTTCTCTTCATCTCATCCTTGCTTTGGGTCGGTGTTTCGTGGTTTTGAGTGGGTTTGACGAAAAGAGGATAGGTGAAGGTTTTGATTTGGTTGAGTTGTGGTATGATGAGGAAAGGAAAGGTCCGACGAAGGTCGTGTACGGAGGGATCGAAGGAGAGACGAAGTTGGTGAAAGTTGAAGAATTTTGGAAAAGGTTTTAAGAATCGTTGTGAAGGTTTGGTTTTGGTGGAAGCGAGAGGTTGAAGGTGATTGGTGTTGATGTTGAGGGTGAGTTAGCGGTTGATTTGAAGGGTTCACGGTTTCACAGCGAAAAAGCTATATATAAAAAAGTGCTTATTTCAGAAGCTCTTGTGAGTGATGAGAAGGTTATGGTGGTGGAGGATGAAGATGGAGGGAGTGGACGTTGTTGTGAGGAGAGGAATTGGTTTGAGGTGGCGGACGGAGTTTGAGGGAAGGTTGGATGGTTTTCGGCGAGAGAGTTTCGGTTGGAATATCAGTGGTTGAGAAGGTCGTATTCAAATGATTTGTATGTCGATGAGGAAGAGGAAGCTTGTTGAAGGTGAGTTGAAGGTTGTTGCGCCATGGATTTCGAATAAGGTTTGATGAGAATGAAGGTTCAAAGTTTCCCCGTCTTTTCTTTGAAGGTCCAAGGGTCCGGTTTTTGATGAAACAGATGGTGGTTGAGATTTGTGGTTTGTGAAGAGTGGGCGTGGTTTATGTTGATGAAGGCGGAAGGAGCTGGGTTATTGGAGAAGATGATGGTTGGGTTGAGTTTTGTGAGACAGTTGGTGTTCTTCGATTTTCTCAGACTGTGTGTTATTTAACATTCTGCAAATTACAGGTGTTATTTAAAACTTGTTCTTAGATCAGATGTTGGGTCAGACTGTGTGTTTGTGTTCTTGACTGACATGTTGGATCAGATGTTGTGACATCTGAGAGTGTGCAGTTCTGATATTCAAGGTATCAGTCTGCAGTTGCGCCTCCAAGTTTATAAGATTAAGTAGCACAATGACTTGACATTTGTTAGGACATCTGCTGTCTGAATAGGCCAGAATTTCACAATGGGAAAGTCAGAGTCGTCGTAGTTCGGAGGACTACGGCTGAATTGGTGGGAGGTTGCTCGCCAAGACATCGTATCTTGTGCCTACGTATCTTTATTGACAAATGAAGAATCAGAGCGTCCGTAGTTCGTGGGACTATGGGTTGTTGGCTTCAATCGCACAGGGGCGAGAGAAGGTTTACTGTTTTTGTGGGCGAGATTAACGGCCGCGTTCTAGCAGTTAAGCGTTGCTTGTATTGCAGTAGAAAGGAGGTAAGGTGCCCTTTGTTGGTATGTTTTAGAGTGATGCCTTAGGGCAAATGAGTGGTGAAAGTTCTTGGTTTTATCGAGTTTAATTGTAGGTACTTAGAGGGGGAAGAGTATCCGACCATAGGCTAAGTACGGTCTACAATCAGATACTCGAGGTTGAGGGGACAATAGTATCCCAGCCACCTATGTTCACCCTAAAAGGACATATTAAACTCTAGGTTTGGTTTAAATGTTTTTATGGATGAAGGAGGATGAAAGTGATATGGAAAGGATGTTGTATTAAATCAAGGTAGGTTGACGGTGATGCGCAAGGTAATCGACTTACAAGGGTGGAATACATACAAGGCTTACTGGGTGTAAATGGAATGAAGTTGGTAGAAGAGATAGAATGAAGTTGGTAGAGGGGTGGAAGGAAACCCTAAGGTGATAGAGGAATGCAATTCATTTAATTAGTTTGAAAAGTGACTCGACGTTGGATCAAGTTTTTTATTTGTCTTTTTGTTTTGAAATTGTTTTCTAAACGCCTTCATTTTTATCTTTATTAACAATTAAGCAAGCAACAAACATAAGGCAATAAGAATGTAAAGTCCTAAGCTATTACACTTTAATGGGAGTGGGGAAGCATAAGGAACCCACCAAGGGGGGAGACAACCCTAATCTAAAACAGTAGTATAAGTGCATTGAATTATAAAAGTACAGACAAGGGTTAAGAGTTCAAATGTCCAAATGATAATGTAAATCTCAGTGGGTACCTCACAAAACAAATCAAAAGGGTTAGTATGCAACAACCATGAATGAATGTGTGAGAATCAGGTATAAGATAAATCTAAATGAAGTGTAAAAACCAGTCAAGAAATGGTACAAAGTATTCAACAAGGTTTAGCCAAAACTCAACGAAACATATTACAAGCTTCACAAAAAAAAAGTTGTCGTAATAGCAAGACTTTTACAAGAAAATTGTACCAAAATTTCAATAAGAAAATGGTTAAAAGATTCAATGAGAACAATAGCATGAAGTTCTACAAAATATGTCATGAAATTCTTACAAACTATATCATGAAAAATTCTACAAGATATTGTCACTCTAAACAAATATGCTCAAGGATAAAGATGAAGGAATCTGCTCAAGATTAAAGATGTCAACAAATATGTTCTAACATCTTACTAATACAACATGTTTAATTAACAAATCTGTCAAAAGATTGGTTGGTGCAAATTTGTAAAGTGGATAAAGGAGAAACGATTGAAGGTCCAAGACAATAGAAGACTATATATAGAGACTTAGACTGAGGATATAAAGAGTAACTGTAACTTTTGTGCTTGATATAACTTTGTAACCTAGTTCCTTTGTGTTGAATAAGGGTTTAGGGTTTGAGAGTCGTTGGCTCTCTTAGGAGTTGTAAGTCTCCACTCTGTATTATGGAATGCAGGGTGGAAGACATAGGTACAGAGACACAACCAGAAACCTGTAGGTAATGGTTGGTGTATTGTTCTTGGACAAAGCTTTGAAGCAAGTCCAAGATAACTTGAAGGTCAAGAAACCACGACAGTTCTGTGATGACAGATGACAGAGATAGCACAAATTGTGATTAGAGGTGTGAGTGGGGTATCTCATATCAGGGTTGTAAATCATTGAGCTTAGCCTTGGTAAAGATGTTCATGGGGTAGATGTTAGGGATAACGTTGTAAACGTGGGAGTTTAACTTTGTAACAGTCCATAGTTAGTGAAATCTTCATCCTGGATTGGTATCCCCCAGATGTAGGTGAATTGCACCGAACTGGGTTAACAATTTCTGTGTGTTATTTAACATTCTGCAAATTACAGGTGTGTTTGTGTTCTTGACTGACATGCTGGATCAGATGTTGTGACATCTGAGAGTGTGCAGTTCTGATATTCAAGGTATCAGTCTGCAGTTGCACCTCCAAGTTTAGAAGATTATGTAGCACAATGTCTTGAAATTTGTTAGGATATCTGCTGTCTGCATATGCCAGAATTTCAATTGGTATCAGAGAGGGCATCCTGTCTGGTTTTGGATGAGATCTTTGGGAGATACTTTATGGCGTTTAAATAAGGAGGAGTTTTGGAGATCATATGAATCAACTCAGACATACTCAAGGGTATTAATGGATGAGATGGATGTTCTGGATCGAAGGGAGCAGCCCGGAGGTTGTTCATATTGCTGAGGAGATTCTACAACAACTACAGGAGAAGTGGCTAGTTCTCTTGTTGGTGTGTCTTATAAGATGTTGTGACATCTTATTAGGGCAAGCAGGCTATGTTCCTTGGTGGTTCTGCTGCATGTGTTTCTGATGGAAAAGCTCTAAAATTATGGGATTCTGGAGTTGTTAGTGAATACAGTTGGTGGAAGGTCTCAATCGTCGGCCTCTTTATATTTGAAGATATCTGCATTCTTTTATTCCAAAGTCGGGAGCAATGGAGTAAATGGAGTTGTGGTTAGATATCTGGTATGGTGACTTGGCACTTGGAAGCTTGGTTTCTTAGTGCAGTTTGGAGTCAGTTGAAGAGGAGAGGAGTTGAGCTAAAGTTTATCAGGTTCTTGCTCTAGGAGTTTGATAAATGTTTGGACGACTAGGTTGTCAGAGATACTTGAGAATTCTCTCAAGTCCACTCATAAAGACATTCATGTCGTGTATCTGGAGTCTTCTAGTTACTCTTCTGACTAGAAGGTGTTTCCTTGAGACACAAAGTGAAGACCGTGGAGGTGATTTATTTTCACCATTCACAAAAATGTGCAAGGAAGAACTCATACTTTCAACCCTAAGGATGAGTTCACACAGTTGATACAATTAGGATTCGTTCAGAGAGAATCTTAAGAGCTTGAGTCAAGGGGCAGCCTTGATATCTTAACAACATGCACAAACTAAAGAAGACGTCATGAAGAGGAATATCTTGGGATATTCAGAAGATGCTGGATTTGGATAAGGGTTATTGCACAAGGATTTAAGATCAATTGCTATTTGTGAAATATACAAGTATTTAATTAATTATCCTTGAGATTCAAGATTGAGGATGTTCTGTCGGATGTTCTGACATCTTTTCATCTGAGGTTTGGAGAATCATGGGAGGGGTTCTACATTCACTCAGAAGTCTCCTAGGTGTTGACCTGGGATTATTGGCATAGCGTCTGTTTCCTGGAAAGTATTGTGAATGACTTGTCCAGATGGTGATGTTGTTGAAGATGGAGATGAAAGACTATGAAGACATCATAATCTTGATGGTTATAGCTTGGGTCAGTTTATTTCTGATCTAGGTGCTTTTGAGCATAGTGTTTGCTCTGGTTGTGAAGGTCGAGGATAAGTGGCAGTTATCTCTGGCTTTCTATTGACGGCTCTACTAAGGGAAGTGGCATTCTTTGGTATTGCTATGGGGTAGTCTTGGACTACTTATTTTCTGAAGATTCAGACGTGGCAGGTTTGAAGTCTTTGGAGTTTAAAAGCAGAATGGAGGTTGTCTACTCAAAACTTGGTTGTTGAATCAAGTCTGTGAGAGCATGGAAATCTGTTTCTGCAAAGGGAGGAGGTTCTTTCAAGTGGCAGAAGAATGAGCTGACTTCAACAACTGGATGTTCTGACATCTAGTTCAACATCAGAATCTCAGTTGGTGTAGTGGCACATCAACTTAAGATAGGGTGATCTACAGGAATGAACAATAGGATGCTTCAAAAAGGTCTATCTCATGCAATTTGCGGGAGCTATGGATGGGAAGATGTTACATGACTAAGAGGCTTGGTGGATCCAAGATGTCTTGCTATAGGGCAAATAGTTCATGTAACTTGAAGATCAAGTTTCATTGGTAGATCAGGATATCTTTGTGGGAGTTCTGAAGATGAGTGAGGACAATCAAAAGGTGGCATTTGATTGGCTTTGCAATGTGCGTTCAAGCAGGATGCTTGAAACTGATTGCTCTTATGTCTAAGAGTAGTTAGTTGAATTTGTTTGAAGGTTATGGTTCTCTGGGAGGTTATGGTAGAAGTTCTGGATTGAGAATGGAAGCATACCTTCTTGGTGGTTGAGAGTTTATTTCTCTCTGGGTTCCTGAAGACTTCTTTGTTCAAGCTGGTGGGTCAGTGTTGTGTGAAGATCTTCAGTATGGATTACTATGCTGATAGTAAGTCCAGTAGTGGAGCATATCAAGAACCATGGTGTGTGGTGTCTGTGATATGTGGAAGATGTCCTAACTGATGTTAGAACATCTTTGGGTTAGTTATCCTTGTGAAGGATTTCAGGTTCTGTGATGAACTGGTTACTTGCATCGTGTCCAAGAAGTATCTACATGATCATCCGGGATTATGATGGAGTAGAAGGGTCCCTTGGAAGGAGGATGTAAGTATTTGTGAAGGCTGAAATAGATCACGTGTTGATTGCATGAAAGTCTGTTTCCTGAATGCGTTCAGAAGTGGAGATTTACCATAAATCAGAAGTATTATAGGTTATCATATGGGAGAATGATAGGAATGGCTGTCTTGGATTGCGGGGTTTATCTCTATTGCTGGCTGGGTGAGGAGGTCAGTGGAAAATCTTCCATACGGCATTTGGAGCCCTTGGAGCAAGTCATGCTAGTAGTGGATCAGTTTAGCAGCTGTGAAGTTCTGGAGCATGCATAGGATAATTGACATCGTGGTAACAAACTAAGGGACCCCGTGAGTCTCTTTGAGGAATGTGAAGTATTCTAATTCAGTAGGTTTGTGCCTCAAGCAACGGAATATCTATACATGAGAATTCAAGAGGAGTTCGTGTGGTGTATAAGATGGTTGTGGAATGAGGGGGATCAATGGGACTTTGATCTTAAGCTAAGAGTTTGTTATGGTTGGTATACACGTACTCATGGGATGCATGACCTTGATCATGTGTGAGTAATTATTGTTTCTTGTCAGAGGGAACAATAATAAGTTAATGGTTGCGTTCAGCAGGTGTGTTGAACAGAGGGTGCGCTCTTGAAGACATAAAGATGCGTCTTATGTTTTCCAGTCAGTAGCTTGGGTGTTCAGTGGAGGAGCACCAGTTACCTTAGTCAAGGGGAGAGGCCTCTTGATCTGAGATGAAGTTTCAGTTTGCATTTGTGCGTCAAGCAAACTGAGATGTCAAGATGGCTTGGCATTATTGTTGAAGATCCAGTTTGCATTTGTGCGTCAAGCAAACTGAGATGTCAAGGAGGATGTCTTGATATTAGAGTATTGTTGCAAGTTGTGGGAAACTTAGCAATGCATACTTAGATGGTTCTTGTTGGATGCATAAGAATCATTGACTGAGTCTGGGAGAATTTATTTTTTCGCTTGCAGAATCACATAGTTGTGAAGAAATCTTTGGAAGACCAAAGCAGAATAGTACCTATGAAGAATAGACAATGTCTGACATTATGTCAGGACATTGTTGTTTAACATGTTTGCATGTAATGGGTTTGTTGGTCGGTGTTAGTAAAAGAAGAAACAATCAACAGTCTTGGCCGGTGTGCTTTTAGTGGAATGATTTCCTTGATTAATGGATCTTTGAATTTGAGCAGAGTTATATTCTGAGGTTCATTACTTCCTATGAAAATTGCTTGGCTATAAATAAGACTGTATCAGCTCTTCTTAGTCTCATCCTTCCTGTTTAGTGATTGATGGTGTTCTTTATAATATGGGTAAGCTGTATTTGAATATGGAGTTACCATGATCTCTTTTCCCAAGTTTTGGCTAAAAATGGGGAGAAGTGTTTTGTTTGTTTGTTTTGGGTTCATTCGAGCAGTGGCAGTGCAAGAATGTTGGAGGGAGATGTTCGGAAGAGGTTCTATCATCTTAACTTCTAATTTCGTTTGTTGGCGTGTTTTGTGTCTTGTGATCTGAGTTGAAGAACAGGTTGTGACTTGTGAACTGAGTTACATAGTTTATGAACTCCTTGTCACGAATGTTTAAGCTCTTTCTGAAATTCAGGAAGAAGATATCAGAAGGGAAACTCTCAAGATGAAGAGACTCAAAACCCTTTATCAATTTCACTCATCCAGCACAGAAAAGAATGTTTTAGCCAAAATTTGTCAAAAAGGGGAAATTGTTAGCTCTTGTGGTTTGACGAAATTTTGGTAAAACATGAAGATGATAAAGATGAAGGAATCTGCTCAAGATTAAAGATGTCAACAAAGATGTTCTAACATCTTATTAATACAACAGGTTTAATTAACAAATCTGTCAAAAGATTGGTTGGTGCAAATTTGCAGAGTGGATAAAGGAGAAATGATTGAAGCCCCAAGACAACAGAAGACTATATGTAGAGACTTAGACCGAGGATATAAAGAGTGACTATAACTTTTGTGCTTGATATAACTTTGTAACCTAGTTCCTTTGTGTTGAATAAGGGTTTAGGGTTTGAGAGTCGTTGGCTCTCTTAGGAGTTGTAAGTCTCCACTTTGTATTATGGAATACAGGGTGGAAGGCATAGGTACAGAGACACAACCAGAAACCTGTAGGTAATGGTTGGTGTATTGTTCTTGGATGAAGCTTTGAAGCAAGTCCAAGATAACTTGAAGGTCAAGAAACCACGACAGTTCTGTGATGACAGATGACAGAGATAGCACAAATTCTGATTAGGGTGTGAGTGAGGTATCTGATATCAGGGTTGTAAATCATTGAGTTTAGCCTTGGTAAAGATGTTAATGGGGTAGATGTTAGGGATAAAGTTGTAAACGTGGGAGTTTAACTTTGTAACAGTCTACAGTTAGTGAAATCTTCATCCTGGATTGATATCCCCCAGATGTAGGTGAATTGCACCGAACTGGATTAACAATTTCTGTGTGTTATTTAACATTCTGCAAATTACAGGTGTGTTTGTGTTCTTGACTGACATGTTGGATCAGATGTTGTGACATCTGAGAGTGTGCAGTTCTGATATTCAAGGTATCAGTCTGCAGTTGCGCCTCCAAGTTTAGAAGATTATGTAGCACAATGTCTTGACATTTGTTAGGACATCTGCTGTCTGCACAGGCCAGAATTTCACAATGGGAAAGTCAAAGTCGTTGTAGTTCGGAGGGATACGGCTGAATTGGTGGGAGGTTTCTCGCCAAGACATCGTATCTTGTGCCTACGTATCTTTATTGACAAATGAAGAATCAGAGCGTCCGTAGTTCGTGGGACTACGGGTTGTTGGCTTCAATTGCACAGGGGCGAGAGAAGGTTTACTGTTTTTGTGGGCGAGACTAACGGTCGTGTTCTAGCAGTTAAGCGTTGCTTGTATTGCGGTAGAACGGAGGTAAGGTGCCCTTTGTTGGTATGTTTTAGAGTGATGCCTTAGGGCAAATGAGTGGTGAAAGTTCTTGGTTTTATCGAGTTTAATTATAGGTACTTAGAGGGGGAAGAGTATCCGACCATAGGCTAAGTATGGTCTACAATCAGATACTCGAGGTTGAGGGGACAATAGTATCCCAGCCACCTACGTTCACCCTAAAAGGACATATTAAACTCTAGGTTTGGTTTAAATATTTTTATGGATGAAGGAGGATGAAAGTGATATGGAAAGGATGTTGGATTAAATCAAGGTAGGTTGACGGTGATGCGCAAGGTAATCGACTTACAAGGGTGGAATACATACAAGGCTTACTGGGTGTAAATGGAATGAAGTTGGTAGAAGAGATAAAATGAAGTTGGTAGAGGGGTGGAAGGAAACCCTAAGGTGATAGAGGAATGCAATTCATTTAATTAGTTTGAAAAGTGACTCGACGTTGGATCGAGTTTTTTATTTGTCTTTTTGTTTTGAAATTGTTTTCTAAACGCCTCCATTTTTATCTTTATTAACAATTAAGCAAGCAACAAACATAAGGCAATAAGAATGTAAAGTCCTAAGCTATTACACTTTAATGGGAGTGGGGAAGCATAAGGAACCCACCAAGGGGGGAGACAACCCTAATCTAAAGCAGTAGTACAAGTGCATTGAATTATAAAAGTACAAACAAGGGTTAAGAGTTCAAATGTCCAAATGATAATGTAAATCTCAGTGGGTACCTCACAAAACAAATCAAAAGGGTTAGTATGCAATAACCATGAATGAATGTGTGAGAATCAGGTATAAGATAAATCTAAATGAAGTGTAAAAACCAGTCAAGAAATGGTACAAAGTATTCAACAAGGTTTAGCCAAAACTCAACGAAACATATTACAAGCTTCACAAAAAAAAGTTGTCGTAATAGTGTAGCGAGTGATTTTGGACGCGGTTCTTAAGCGCTGGTCGCTCTCTGCGGTTGAGCTTAAACTACAGGTCGATTCATTTTTTATCCTATTGTGAGCTGATGAAGGAAGGGAAATAGATGTCTCCAATTAACCCTGCTTTGCATACTGAGTTTAAACAGCGGTCTGTTAGGTTACGGATGCTATCAATGTGGGGGGGGGGGGGCCTTTGTACTGGTTATTTGTATTTTCGCCAATACTATTTTCTTTCTTTTTACCTTGACAGAAGGTTTCTGGAGGGAAACAAGGATTAGGATGTTAGGACTGATGCTTTTGAATTACTGCTTTTGATTGATGGAGATATGGGATTTGGTTTTTTTGTTGATTGTGCTCGCTAAGATCTTTTCTTTTGATCTTATGCCTACGTATTCCCGTTTACCGAAACAGGGAAATCAGAGCGTTCGTAGTTCCTCCTATTCTATGGAAGGAAATTGGTTTTTGGTGTCTTGTTCAAAGCCCAAGACGTGAAGCGAAAGGTGATTTGTATCTTGTTCAAAGCCCAAGATGTGAAGCTGAAAAGTCTATTTGTGTCTTGTTCAAAGCCCAAGACGTGAAGCTGAAGGACCTCGACTTTAGAGAGAATCTGTCATCTCTAAAGAAGGGTTTGTCTGTCACAACTGTTGGGTGACTGGTTATAAAGGAGGATTACTTTAACCGGGATACACGGATCCGGCAATGCCATAATTTCCTTTATAGGGGATTTTAACCTGAAGGAGAAGACTTTAACTCAGTGTAGAGCAATGCCATATTTCCTTAGGAATTTCTCATGCTAAAAGAGGGACAGTGGCGTGGATATAGATGATCCAAAGGCTTGCCGCTTACAGCGATTAGATGAAGGGGAAGGAGTTGTTGATGTTTGTGTACTGTGAATGAGGCACAACTTTATTGATACAACTGACCGTGGCATAGTGCCGTTATTCTCTTTTCTTCGATCAGATTCAGTTCATCGTGTCGGCTTTGACACCATTCAGCTTCGGTGAGCTTCGCTTCCATCAATACCCGGATTGATGGGATCTCTACTTCTATGGGGAGCACTGCTTCCATGCCATATACTAGAGAGAAAGGGGTTGCCCCTGTTGAAGTGCGGTCAGATGTGCGATAACCGTGAAGAGCAAAGGGTAGCATGTCGTGCCAGTCTTTGTAGGTTACAACCATCTTTTGAACGATCTTCTTGATGTTCTTGTTAGCCGCTTCTACCGCTCCGTTCATCTTTGGTCGGTAGGGAGATGAGTTATGGTGTTCAATCTTGAACTCAGCGCACAACTCTTTCATCATCTTATTGTTCAAGTTAGATCCATTATCAGTAATGATCTGGCTTGGAACACCATAACGGCAGATGATATTGTTTTTGATAAATCGGACCACCACTTGTCGGGTTACATTAGCATATGACGCTGCTTCGACCCACTTGGTGAAGTAATCAATGGCTACCAAGATGAACCGATGTCTGTTCGAAGCCTTGGGCTCAATCATACCAATCATGTCGATTCCCCATATGGAAAAAGGCCATGGGGAAGAAAGAACTCTGAGATGTGATAGCGGTACATGAATTTTGTCGGAGTATATCTGATACTTGTGACACCTCCTCATGTACTTATAGCAGTCGGACTCCATGGTCAACCAGTAATACCCTGCTCTGAGAATTTTTCTCGCCATTGTGTGTCCATTGGCATGAGTGTCAAAGGATCCTTCATGAATTTCTTTCATAAGCATGTCTGCTTCTGGTCTGTCGACGCATCGGAGCAAGACCATGTCAAAATTTCTCTTATAGAGAGTGTCACCGCTCAGGAAAAAGTTTCCAGCTAATCTTCTGAGGGTTTTTCTATCTTTTCTGAGTGCCCCAGGTGGGTACTCTTGTTTCTGAAGGAAGCATTTGATATCGTGATACCAAGGTTTGTCGTCTATGACTACTTCAATCGTGAAGATGTAAGCGGGCCGTTCAAGGCGCATGATGTCAATCTTAGGTAAGTCATTCCATCGACCTACGCTAATCATGGAAGAGAGAGTGGCTAAAGCATCAGCCATGTGATTCTCATCACGAGGGATGTGATGAAACTCAACTCTGTTGAAGAAGGGTAGCAACCTTCTTGCGTAGTATTTGTAAGGAATCAGTCCTGATTGGTATGCGTTCCAATCTCCTTTTATCTAATTGATAACCAAGGTTGAGTCGCCATATACGTCCAAGTTTTTTATCCTTAAATCAATTGCTTCTTCGAGACCCATGATACAAGCTTCGTATTCGGCCTCGTTGTTCGTACATTTGAACGTAAGTCTGGCGGTGAAAGGAATGTGGGTACCCTGAGGGGTAACAATGACTGCCCCAATTCCGTTTTCATAATGATTAACTGCTCCGTCAAAGATAAGTCCCCATTGGGAACCTGGTTCTGGCCCTTCACTGGGTAACGGTTCATCGCAATCTTTCATTTTTAGATACATGACATCTTCGTCTGGGAAGTCAAACCCGATTGATTCTTGATCGTCAATCGGTTGATGAGCCAAATGATCGGCTAAAATACTTCCTTTAACGGCTTTCTGAGCATGGTACTCGATGTCATATTCTGATAACAACATCTGCCAACGGGCAATCCTTCCCGTAAGAGCAGGTTTTTCGAAGACATACTTGATTGGATCCATTTCGGAGATTAACCAAGTAGTATGACAAATCTTGTATTGGCGAAGATGTTTGGCTGCCCAAGCCAAAGCACAACAAGTTTTCTCGAGCATCGTGTACCGAGTTTCGCAGTCGGTGAATTTCTTGCTTAGATAGTAAATGGCAGACTCTTTCCTTTTGGTTTCGTCTTGTTGGCCAAGTACACACCCCATTGAGTCCTCTAGAACTGTGAGGTAAATGATCAATGGTCTTCCTTCCACTGGAGGTGATAGAATCGGAGGATTCAACAGATATTCCTTGATACTGTCGAAGGCGGTTTGGCAATCTTCTGACCAAACGCAATCCTGGTTCTTTTTTAGTAACTTGAAGATCGGCGCGCATGTCGCGGTCATAAGGAATATGAATCTGGAGATGTAGTTCAAACGTCCCAAGAATCCTCTGACTTATTTTTCAGTTTTCGAAGAAGGCATTACTTGAATGGCCTTGACCTTGTCAGGATCAACCTCAATTCCTTTCTGGATGACGATGAACCCTAGTAGTTTCCCTGAACGGACACCGAACGTGCATTTGTTGGGATTCAAGCGGAGTTTGTACTTTCTCAACCGCTCGAATAGTTTTGACAGGTGGGTCACATGCTCCTCTTCTGTTCTAGATTTAGCAATCATATCATCGACATATACCTCGATTTATTTGTGTATCATGTCATGAAATAGAGTAGTCATGGCCCTTTGATAGGTTGCCCCGGCGTTCTTCAAACCGAACGGCATTACCTTGTAACAAAAGGTACCCCATGGGGTAATGAACGAAGTTTTCTCCATGTCTTTCGGCGCCATTTTGATCTGGTTATAGCCCGAGAATCCATCCATGAAGGAGAAAACTTTGAACTTTGTTGTACTGTCTACCAGCATGTCAATGTGTGGTAAAGGAAAGTCGTCCTTTGGACTTGCCTTGTTCAGATCCCTGTAATCGACACACATTCTGACTTTTCCGTCCTTTTTGGGAACGGGTACGATGTTGGCTAACCATTAAGGATATTCAGATGTAGCGAGGAAACCCGCGTCAATCTGTTTCTGTACCTCCTCTTTGATTTTGATGGCCATGTCCGGGTGAGTGCGTCTCAACCTTTGCTTTACTGGCGGACATTCCGATCTTAATGGTAAGTGATGTTCCACGATGCTGGTATCCAACCCTGGCATATCCTGATAGGACCAAGTGAATACATCAGGGAATTCTTTGAGAAGCTTTATCAAACTTTCTTTGACAGTTGGATTGAGCAGTGCCCCAATCCTGATTTCTTTTCTCTCTTCTTCTGAACCCAAGTTTACCGTTTCCAACGGTTCTTTGTGAGGTTCAATGGACCTTTCCTCCTATCTGAGTAATCGGGAGATCTCTTCTGGAATTTCATTGTCAACTTCTTCTTCAGCCCCAAATACCGGGAACTCAAAGTTGGGAGAAGGCATCAGATCGTATGTTTCAACTGGGTTTAAAACAAGCAATCTGCATGACGTGATGATTCGTGTTTAGAAGAGATAGAGAAAATGCAAGAGTGTGCAGTGTATTTGTTTTACTGCTTGTTTTTATTTTTAAATTGTTTTTTAGGATTACCATTTTCTGAAAAAGCAAAAAGAGAAAACAGCAAATAATGCGGAAATTACAGAACGACGTTATTTTATTAATGAACAAGTCGATTCTTGAAACTACAGCCCTATAAAACAAAACTCTGTCGCTTTGGGCAAAGCGAAGAGGGAAATTTACAGAAAGTGAGCCCTATCAAAACATCCGTTTCACCTGGGCAGGGTGAAAGGTTAAAGATGGCAATTACTTTGACTGATGAACGATCTTCGGAACCTCGACGACAACCCATTGACGGCGAACTCCTCGGTGAATCACAAAGTCTGGTACCTTCCTTGATTTGTCTTCAGAAATAACGCTGATTTCTGGTGGAGCAGGATCATTGGAATCTGTCTCCCAAGCTGAGTTGTCGTAGGAGGATTCCTCAGTTGCATTTTGCAGAGTAGTTGTGGTCTCAGCTGTATCTCCCCATCCAGTTGGCTGGATATCTCCGAGCCTTATACGAGAGCTTTTGGGCGCAGTGTACTTGACCATAAAGTCGTATTTTCCACTAGGTTGTCCCAAGGTATTCCAAACTTCTTTGGAACTGGAGGAGTCATCCCTCTCGATGACGTTGACCTCGGGAAAAGCATAGTTGATGAATTCAAGTCCTGCAAATGTTGCGAATTCATCTTCATGTTGAGTAGTTTCTGAATGACCTGAGTGTTGATCCCATGACATAGTGGGGACGCAGGTATTCTGTTCGATGACGGTCAGCTGAGTTTCATTACTCGGATGACTTTCTTGCCCCAAGTTTCCTGGGTAAGGTTGCCACATTGGCAGACCATCCATTGGGCCATAGTAGGTGTAGTCAAAATTGTCTTTCATCAGAGTGTCTTCCTCTAATGAATTTGGCGGAGCACGACATCCTTCCGGATCACAATCTCCATAGATCATTTCGACGTCTGATCTTGGTATAAATCTCAGACTCTGTGCGGGATAGCAAAATGGTATAGGCACCTCTTCCTGAGACATATAACCGTCCTCGTTAAGGTAGGACTTCCATTCTTCATCTGTGTCAGAGGGATCTTCCTCATCGATAGCAGGAACTGCTTGAGACACTGGGTGTAGGAAACCTCCACTGTGGAAGAAGTTTTGAAGGGGATGATGACTTTCATCGTTGGCAGCTGTCTGGGTACAGGTTGCAGAAAAACCAAGACCCTTCTTTGTTTTATTGTCAATAGGAATGACAAGCTGTCCCCATCCAGTTGTATCGGTACTCTCGACCGCTGTGATAGCATCTTTGTATGAAGAAATCGAAGTTCCTTCTTTGAACTGATTGTCCTTGCTCGCCGATAATGCTTGGAACTGAGTTCCAATAACCTCCTCGGGTTCTACACATGTAGACGATGATAAGTTACTCACAAGCAAGGCTTGTTCCCCACAAACTGTGACAAGTTGATCGTCCTTGACGAACTTTAGCTTTTGGTGGAGGTTGAAGTAACCGCTCCAGCTTGAAGTATCCAAGGTTTTCCTAATAAACAACTGTATGTTACCCGGATGTCCATGACCTGGAAAGTGACTTAGAAAGTGTGAGGACCGATAGTTATGGGAAGATCAACTTCGCTGATAACCATTTTTCTGGATCCGTCGAACGCTTTGACGACGACCTCGCTGGTTCTCATCGGAGGGCCTTTGAATGATAATTGCATCAAAGTGGACTTCGGCATAACATTCAGGGCTGACCCTGTGTCTACCAGTACGCTGGCTAAAGCATTATCCTGGCAGTTAACTGTGATATTGAGCGCCATGTTATGACGGCGACCCTCTTCGGGTAATTCCTCATCACTAAATCCCAAATTGTTGCAGGAAGTGATGTTAGAGACAATACTATCGAACTGTCTGATTATTACATCCTGTTCCACAAAGGCTTGCTCTAAGACTTTCTGTAGAGCCTCCTTGTGGGCTTCTGAACTGAGTAACAGTGATAATACCGAGATCTTTGAAGGAGTCTGTAACAGTTGATCAACAATGTTATATTCACTCCTTTGGATGAGCTTCAGCATCTCATCATTATTTTTCGAAAGGTCGGGATTACTGGATTGACCGATTGGTGGATTGGGAACTTCTGTCTGAGGTTCCTTCTCTTTGTTAGGTTCCCCAACCCCTCGGTTGAAGATTCTACCACTCCGCGTTACACGACTGATGTCTGCAATGTTCACAACGGAAGGTAATGGAATTTCCTTTCCATTTTCAATGATTGTTGCACCGTATTTATAAGGGATAACCTTAGTTGATTCATACGGTAATGGTCCCGGTAGATAGACGATTATGGGAACCTTCTGATTTTTCTGACCATCATAAGTAATCTTGATCCGTTCCCGGTTGGGAACTTTAGATTCGTCAAGTAGAGGGATGATGGCAAAAACATCCCTGGTCCTGTGATGACCAGAGATTGTGACAACATCCTCAACTTGATCAGCAAGGTAGTTCGGCGTCCAGTTGATGGGTCCAGAACCCGGATATGGACGAATTTCTCCACGATCCACCTGACCCTGAAGAGCTGCTCTCACAAGGTAACACCCTTGGTTACTTTTAGAGCAGATATCACACTGGTGATAATTATGAGGTGGCACATGGCCATATCCACTCTGTCTACAATGCATCTTAACCAGATTGGTCTTTAACAAGAGTACATCGTGAATTTGATAGACATTGTTAGTCACTTTCTCAATCAGGTTGACTGCAGCTTTCTCATGTTGAGGCAGCGGGTTCGTAAGAACATTGGGATTCGTATCCTTGAAAGATAAGAGCCCGCTCCTAACAAGCTTTTGCACGTCAGATTTGAAATTAAGACAGTTCTCTATGTTATGCCCTGACCCTCCTTGATGATATGGGCATGTCTGATCCACCTTAAACCAAAAAGGCAGATTTTCCGGTACTGTAAGAGGAGATTTAGTCTGGATGTGCCCCTTAGCCAGTAGTAACGGAAATAGTTCTGCGTACGTCATGGGTATAGGATCAAATCCTGGTGGCCGTGTTGTACGGTTGTTGTTATATTGAGGACGAGCCTGCTGAAGAGGCTGTTGTGTCCTTTGCTGATCAGGTTGGCTCTGCGCAACCTGAGGTTGATACGTAGGAATAGGCGCAGGGCTGATAGCAGGAGTTACAACTGCTACCGGCTGATAACGTCGTCTTTGCTTTCCGAGAGAGATATTCCCAATATCTTGCTCTTTTTTCTTAGGGAAAGCACTACCGTATTTTTTAGTACCGCTCGTCGATCCAGTGTCTTTTACCAAACGTCCTTCTCGGACGGCTTCCTCAAGACGTACACCCATGCCGACCATCTCGGTGAAATCACTGGGCGCACTGGCAACCATTCGGTCATAGTAAAATGAGCTTAAGGTCTTTAAGAAGATCTTTGTCATCTCTTTTTCCTCAAGAGGTGGACAAATTTGAGCGGCAATCTCACGCCACCTTTAAGCATACTCCTTAAAGGTTTCCTTGTCCTTTTGCGACATCGATCTGAGTTTATCTCTGTCGGGTCCCATGTCTAAATTGTATTTGTATTGTTGGACGAAGGCAGTGCCAAGATCTCTGAAAGTGCTGATCGTGGCACGGTTTAAACCCATGTACCATTTTAATGCGGCACCGGTTAAACTATCCTGGAAGTAGTGAATCAGCAGGTCCTGATTCTCCGTCTGAGCTGACATCCGCCGAGCGTACATCACCAGATGGCTTTGAGGCCAAAAGTTACCCTTGTACTTTTCAAAGTCGGGCACTTAGAACTTGTGCGGGACTTTCACATTGGGGACCAAGCAGAGGTCTGCGGCGTCCTTTCCAAATAAATCCTGACCGCGAATGGCTTGCAGTTCCTTCTGCATTTCCAAGAACTACTCCTGGAATTCCTCTATTCGGTCAAACATAGTTTCCTTTTTACCAGCAGGTATTGGTGGAATCTGTCCTTCCGGGACAGTGTGCACCACAGGGGGTGGTACCGTGACTACGGCAGCGAATCTTGGTGTTTCCCGAAGTTTGTAACCTTCAGGAGTCTTCAGTATGCCCCTGGCATCTTCGCTTTCCCGAAGTTTGTAACCTTCAGGCCCAGCGGCTTCTGTTGTGATTCCCTGATCCTCAGTGATCGGCGAAACATATACTTCCGGGATATAGTTAACAGGCATGCCCCAAGGGCGATCTTTCGGCATCTGATACCTAGGATTATTCTTCTCCACTATGGGCATTGAGGTGATCTCTGAGATCACAGTTCTTTGTAGCTGAGCTTCTGCCATGGCTTGCATGTCGTTGCGAAACTTTCTCATATCCTCTCTCAGAGCGTCGATCTCTTCCTTTAACTCTCTGTTTTCTTCCTCAAGATCATCCATCTTTTTCTGACGATTGGCCCGAGTATTGTACGAATGAGACAGTTTGACTCTAGAATCGAGACACAAACGTGAGATTCGTAGGGAAGAAGAATACGCGATGTGAGAATGATGAATGCAGTGATTATATTAATTGTTCTTTTGGTTTAATCAAAATAAACTTCGACAATTAGATTGCAAATATCAAACAGTGGGGAAACCCCTTTTTATTGAAATTCAAAGGATTACAGAAATGGAAATACAGTAGATTACAAAGTGCAGAAACAGAAGCCTAAGCTAATGGGTCCCGAGTCCTCTCTGAAGAGAAATCGGGTGCTGACTCTGGTACTTTCCTTTTCTTTGACCGGGGCTCTTGGGCCGTTGTCGGGTCGTCATTCCTTTGCCAAGTGAAAGGAGTGAGCAAATTCCTTTGGTCATCTTGATTCTCTACAGCATGTTGCTCTAAAATTTCAATCAGAGCATCTTTCTCTTTTAGTAATTGTTGTATTTTGATGCACTCTACGTCGAGGGTGCGGTACTTGTTCTTCCAAGACCTCCTCTCCCGTTGAACTTTGTTGAGAGTAACCTGAAGCTTTTCAGTCTCAGTCATGAAGTACATGACAGATTCCCTCGGTGGAAGAATTCCGTAACGAGGATAAGGCATTTTTAGCTTGAGAGCTCTAGTTTGTACCCAATGGAGATAAGGCTCCACCGAGACACAGTCCGGTTTTCCTAGAGACTCTCGTCCTTTCTTATGAACATGCTTCCAAGCGTGCACTATTTCCATCTTTAGTGCTATGTCACTTTCTCCTTCCTTGAAGAAAAGACCTTCCAGATGAACACCCAGTGGGATGTGTCTCATCGGGTATCCAAATTGACGGCGAACCAATACCGGATGGTAGTTGATTCCTCCTTTAGTTCCTATCAGGGGTATGTTGGGGAAGTTTCCACAACAGTCAATGATTCTGATTCCCTCATAAATCCTATTACACCAATCTATATCAGAGTTGGTAAGAGACATGATCTTCTGCGACCAACGTAAGGCACTCTTGCAATCCCAAAAAGCAGCAGACTTGGGCAAGTGGGAAATGAACCATTTATAAAGCAGAGGTACACGACACGTGATCTCCCCTCCGCTGTACAAATTTCCCAAGTGTACAGAATGATACGCATCTGCGAGCAAAGTCGGTACAGGGTTTCCAATGAGAAAAACCTTAATGGAGTTAATATCGACGAAGTTATTGATGTTGGGAAACAAAAATAACCCGTAGGTGAGCAAGACAAAGATGCTTTCAAAAGCAGTTACGTTTCCTATACTAGCGAAGTACAGAGCCTTCTTCGTCAAGAACTGGGCTGGCAAACCTTGGATGCCACCCTTAGCGGTCATGTGAGTCCTGACCTCAGACTCGTCCAAATGAATTGCTCTTGCAATGGTCTGATTCTTTGGAATTTCTTCCAGTCCAGAAAATGGAGCTCGATCCGTAATATGTAGATCAATCAGATGAGAATACTCCTCCAGCGTTGGTGCAAGCTGGTAATCCGGGAATGTGAAACAGTGATAAACCGGATCGTAGAATTGAACGAGCGCGTCCATGATTCCCTCAATCACATGGACTCTTAACAGTGGTAGCAAACCTCCGTACTTGGCTCTGAAAGCCTCAGGGCTAGTGATCATCCTTGCTAACCTTCTCAAATCCCCTAGTTTTAGAACCTTGAAGGTGTACGTATGAGTCCTCCTTCTACCGAAATCCATTAGCGTAATCCTCTTTTCTGATATTTGCAATCACAGTCTTAGTTTAATTTGAAAAACAGAGAGACTAGAAGAGAATTTTTTTGAATGTTTTAATGTTTTTTTAAATGAATGCATGAATGCAGCACACAAAAACATAGAAAAAACATGGGGTCAAAGGGTCGTTGTCATGAAGTCAAGGCTCTACCCATCCCCAAAGGTTTATACTAAGGTGATTTTTGTACCTGTACTCATTATCATCAGCTCCTCCCAGGAAAGCAAAACAACAAGCGGATCGCCAGCGAGTTGTGGAGCAATCTTAGAGTAAGTGCCATTCACCGAGAATAGATCACCAGCCTCAAATGAGGGTAGTATCGCGTGACAACTATTTCCGATAGTTTTCGCACTACAAAAGGGTTTGGCTCCTCAGCTTCTCAGGCATCACAACCGACCCATTGTCTAGGTGAGAGAATGGTTACATTAGGATGCCTCCACTGAGGTTGATGGTCGACCTCGTCGCCATCACTTATCTTAAGTGTATACTCAATCTCACCACATGCGGCATCACACGCATTCCCATTAGCAGAAAAATAAACACGTATAGCAATTAGGAAAAGCAGTATATATATTTGTCCTAAACATCCTAGACCTTTAAAGCTATGAATCCTAAGTTCCTGACAGAAAATGGGTTCCCCGGCGGAAGCCCCAATCTGTGGTATTCATACAAGTGAAGAGAAAAAAGGAAAATAAAGTTTTAGAAAGACTCGGCCCCACGGTGGGCGCCATTTTTCTGTAGCGAGCGATTTTGGACGCAGTTCTTAAGCGCTGGTCGCTCTCTGCGGTTGAGGTTAAACTACAGGTTAATTCATTTTTTATCCTATTGTGAGCTGATGAAGGAAGGGAAATAGATGTCTCCAATTAACCCTGCTTTGCATACTGAGTTTAAACAGCGGTTTGTTAGGTTACAGATGCTATCAATGTGGGGGGGCCTTTGTACTGGTTATTTGTATTTTCGCCAATACTGTTTTCTTTCTTTTTACCTTGACAGAAGGTTTCTGGCGGGGAACAAGGATTAGGATGTTAGGACTGATGCTTTTGAATTACTGCTTTTGATTGATGGAGATATGGGATTTGGTTTTTTTGTTGATTGTGCTCGCTAAGATCTTTTCTTTCGATCTTATGCCTACGTATTCCCGTTTACCGAAACAGGGAAATCAGAGCGTTCTTAGTTCCTCCTATTCTATGGGAGGAAATTGGTTTTTGGTGTCTTGTTCAAAGCCCAAGACGTGAAGCGAAAGGTGATTTGTATCTTGTTCAAAGCCCAAGATGTGAAGCTGAAAAGTCTATTTGTGTCTTGTTCATAGCCCAAGACGTGAAGCTGAAGGACCTCGACTTTAGAGAGAATCTGTCATCTCTAAAGAAGGGTTTGTCTGTCACAACTGTTGGGTGACTGGTTATAAAGGAGGATTACTTTAACCGGGATACACGGATCCGGCAATGCCATAATTTCCTTTATAGGGGATTTTAACCTGAAGGAGAAGACTTTAACTCATTGTAGAGCAATGTCATCTTTCCTTAGGAATTTCTCATGCTAAAAGAGGGACAGTGACGTGGATATAGATGATCCAGAGGCTTGCCTCTTACAGCGATTAGATGAAGGGGAAGGAGTTGTTGATGTTTGTGTACTGTGAACGAGGCACAACTTTGATGCTAAAAGGTTAATTGGATTAACCAGTGGTTTTCTTATACAAAGCCTAAGAGGAGGCTATTATGTGTCTCGTACAAAGCCCGAGAGAGAGGCTAAAAGGTTTTTGACTCAACGAAGGAGTCTTTTGGTATCTCGTATAAAGCCCGAGATGAAGGCTATTTGACCCAACAAGAGAGTTTTTTGTATCTCGTACGAAGCCCGAGATGGAGGCTGTTGTTTTTTTGGCTCGATAAGAACCTTTTTGTATCTCGTATAAAGCCTGAGATGGAGGCGAAATGGGTGATTGACTCAACGAGAGAGTCTCTTATGTGTCTCGTACAAAGCCCGAGAGAGAGGCTAAATGTTGTTTGACTCCGCTGGGGAGAATCATTGTACAAAGCCCAAGAGGAGGCTATGGTGACTGTTTCAGTTGAGTGACAGGTCCAGTATACTGATTTTGAAAGAGAAAATTAGTTCTTATATGAGCAACACTGTACTCAAGGATTTGATTCAAGGATCCGGGTTATTCCTGTTCTTTAAGGAAGTGGGAAATCCGAAGGGTATTGAGACTATCCGAGTCTACGGGTTTCCTTCCTATTTAACGAAAGGGTCACTTGAGAATGTCTTTGAGACTCAAGGAGATTAGACTGTCCAAGTCTTAGAGTTTCATCTTTTGTACTATGCTTTGAGAAACAGTAGTAGACTCTTTGAAAGGACTGTTCTATGCAGATGACTAAGTTCTGTTCCTATACCTCTAGGAGGTCTTCGGGACAATTTGTACGAAGCCCAAGAGGAGGCGGGAAACTTTTAAGAAGCCGAGAGGCCCTTGTACGAAGCCCAAGAGGAGGCTATCATTCCCGGAGGAAGAGACCATTATACGAAGCCTAAGAGGAGGTTGTGAATACTTCTAAGAAGCCGTAGGGTCCTTGTACTAAGCCCAAGAGGAGGCGGGGTTACTTTTAGGAAGCCTGTGGGTCCTTGTACGATGCCCAAGAGGAGGCCGATGCTTTTAAGAAGCCCGTGGGTCCCCAAACCCCAAGAAATTCAAGGCAAGCTATTCACAAGGAATAGATCAAGTCAGGAAAGTTTGAGAATTTGGAAGAAACTCAAAGATGCCATTCACGGAGAATACATTCATCTCTGGGAATAGAGTTTCTTGACAATTCCTAATGAGGACAGCCGAAGAGAAGACTGTATCTGGTGATCCTATTTGGGGATCTAGGTGTCTATTTCTATGAATAAACGAAACGACATCACCTAGTTCTAGACGTAGTTGTCGGGGAAACTCTAAATATCTATACTATTATTACACAGTTGATATGAGTTTATGAAAGGAGACTTATAGCGAAACAGCCCCACAATACAGTTATATATATATATATATATATATATATATGAGTTTATGAAAGGAGACTTACAGTGAAACAGCCCCACAATACAGTTATATACATATGAAAGCGGTAAATGAAAGCGGGTAAACACTTACTCGGTTGTAGAGCTTCCATGCTGTTTGGTTAGTTGTTCAACAAAGAAAGATTGAAAACAACAGTATATTCAAAATCAAAGCAGAAAGTGCTTTGAAATAAAAATATTTGGGGCTTACAGCTCAAGGAGAGGCCCAGGGTTTTATCAGTGAGCGCACTGTTGAATTTGTACAGAGGGACTTATACAAGTGACTGAGGCCCAAAAAGATTTTCTGTACAAAGGGATGGGTCTTACACTCTCTCAAGAGGCCCAAAGAGTTTTAAGAAAAGAAATGGGTCTTACTACTCGAGGGTAGGCCCAATGGTTAATTTTGAAAAGGGCGACGATCGCGCCGTTTATTTGAAAGTGTACAGAGGGACTTATACAACGAATGAGGCCCAAAAAGTTTTCTGTACACAAGGGGTTGGGTCTTACACTCTAATAGAGGCCCAAAGAGTTTAAAGAAAAGAAATGGGGCTTACAACACGAGGGGAGGCCCAAGGTCTTTATTTTCAAGATGAATATTCACGTTTAAAATGCTTAAAAACAATTAAAAATGAATTTATTCACAAAAATACCAACTATATTAAATAAATAATATAAATTTGATTTTTTTGTAGAATAAAATATTTTACTATTTTTGTGATTTTTCAGATAAAGAACCAATAAAAAATAATCAAAATTGAAGGAGTTATTAATTTTCCAAATCATTATAAAATAAAATGAGAAAATATAAAAAAGAGGGGTCGGGTCTTACACTCTATTAGAGACCCAAAGTGTATTTTTGTACAAAATATGGGGCTTACAACTCAGGGAGAGGCCCAAAATATTTTCAGTTTGAAAATGGCGATCGCGCCGAGATTTTTAACGTATCGGGACTTATACAATAGCTGAGGCCCAAAATTGTTTTGGTTAAAAGGGGATTGAGTCTTACACTCTAATAGAGGCCCAAGTGTTTGAAAAAGATTTGTTAGGGTGAAAATCAAAGAAAACCCCAATTTCATTTTTTTAGACATTTTTCCAAGAAAAATTAAGTAAAAAATGATAAAAATATCAAATAAAATCATTAAATAATGATTAAAGTTTATGAAAAAAATATTTTATCCACATAAATATTTAAAATCATTTTGGTTTAAAAAAATCAAGAAAAAAAGAAATCATTTTAAAAGCATTTAAAACAATTTAAAACACTATTTTTAAATATATTAAAAATAATACTTTTTTTTGTGATTTTTTGTGGATTAAAATATTATGGGGTATGAATTGGAAAATGATGATTTTTTGCTATGTAAAAAAAATTGGTTGAGTTTTGAAAATAAAAAGTAAGAAAAAGAGGAAAGATATCAAAATATCATCTCCGACATTTCTTTTGGGGTAAAAACGAGTACCGAAACTTTAATTTTCAACACGTTTTTTATCAAATTTCAAACATTCATAACTCTCTCAATTTTTATCGGAATCAAAATCCGGAAGTACCTATCTTGACCAATTTTTCGCAAGGAATCCGATGGTACCACACATACACACCGAAACTCGACGTACAAAACACGCAAATCGAAAAACCAGAACTGCGCGTAATTGAAAACATCGTTTCGCGCCAAACTTCTGACGCGCGTAACTCTCTCGATTTTTAACGGAATTAAGATCCTAAAGAGTCTATCTTGACCGATTTTTCGCAAGGAATCCAATGGTATCACACATGCATGCTGAAACTCAACGTACAAAACGCAGCAGCAAAAAAACAGAACTGCGCGTTAGTTGAAAACATCGTTTCGCGCCAAACTTCCGACGCGCGTAACTCTCTCGATTTTTAACCGAATCAAGGTCCGCAAGAGTCTATCTTGACCTATTTTTCGCAAGGAATCCAATGATATCACTCATGCACACTAAAACTTAATGTACGGAACACACGAATCAAAACAACCAGAATTGGACATGATTTAAAACAACCAAAATTCCACATATAAACATGTTAAAATGCAAACAGTGGGAGGATCACAACATACACATTAAGGACTACATTTTTTCCTCAAGAATTGTTCAATATGATGCATGTATGTGGACAACAAATGAAAGCATGATTCAAAGAATTCAAGTTGTGAATTTTACCTCTTTTTTTGGAGATTTTGGGCAACCTACCAAGTGCTTTGTTCCAGAAATGATTTGATGCTTTGGACAACCTCAAATGACCTCTTAGAAGCTTTTAGGATGGTTGGAATCGGCTGGAAACCTCTGGAGCAAGTTTGAGCACTTTCTCGCGAAATGGTCAAAAGTGGCCAAAATGCCAACTCTCTCAAATGGTGTTCCAGATGTGTGGCACCATTTGGGACAGTTCAAGGATGATATTTAGAGTGTGTTTGAGATTTTATCTGGTTTGGAAAGTGACTGAATCAAGACATGGCTTGAAAAATGCAAAAAAGTGTCATTTTGAGGTTTTGAGAGGTGACTTTGTGATGTTGGTGTTATAGGTCACTTGTGAGAGTTTGGATCACCTACATATGATGTTTATGAGGTGTTAGGATCATGAGCTGTAATGGAAATGCTCTCTAACTCAAAAACTCAAAATTTCCTTACTAAAGAAGGCATTTTGGAGTGAAAGAGAGAATTTGAGGAAAGCATCTGTTTGATGGCTTTGGTGTACTCAAACTGAACACAAATGAGCTCTATTTATAGTGGAGCAAGTTTGTTTTGGGATCCATAGTGAATGCCAACTGCAGCAGGTGTTTGTTCCATGTTGGCCAATGGAAATGCAAGTCTCCTCTAGCTATTAACTAGAGGTTAGGGCACAGGGTTGTGGTTCCCTTGGTCTTGGATAAGTCTTGACTGATTTCAGATAAGAATGACTCAGTCCATGCCACCTCTAAGCATCCATTAAATGCTCTAAACCAAAATTGGAGTTTTGTCCCTCTTTTAGGGATTTCTAGGTTTTGGCATGCTTTTTTTGGTTCCTTGGACTTGGGAGGTTTATGGATCAGATCATCCCACTTGGATTTGATCCTTAGATGTGTCCAAGCTGATGACAAGGCTTGAAAATTCGTGTGGCACAAAAAATATGCAAATCTGCCCTGAAAAATTCAGCTTCAGCAATGCCTTTTGTAAGATCCATAACTCCCTGCTCGAGTATGCTACATGGACGTTCTAGGACTTTCCGGAAAGCTTAGATGACGTACTTCAACTTTGATGTTTGACATTAGACCTGGTTCAACTTGGATCATGGAGAAAAACAGCATTGAAGTTGGGACATTGTGCTGAAATTACAAGGCAGATTTTTGGCTAAGTGCTGAAAAATGTCAATTTTAGGTTTTTAGCCATTTTGATCCAACCATAACTCAAAATCCATGATGAATTGGGATGAAGTGTAGTTGACACTTTTGTAGAGGGCCATGAGGGCTACAAATCCATCTTTGTATGGGGAAAAATGACTTTGTGGTTTAGGAGTTATGATCCTCCAAAGTTGGTACCCTTGCCACTTTTTTTCATAACTTAGAAAATTTTCTAAGTTTTTATGGTTACCCCTTTTACAAGTTATCCCACTTTCTTTGATTTTTATTGATGAATGATGATTCCAATCACACATTAACATCATTTTAGGGTTAAAAAACCATTTTTATGAAAAATCTCAAAAAGTCAAAGTTTGACTTTTGTGCACAGTTGACTTTTTATCAGATGAATTCCAAACTGTGAGATCCTTTAGGAAATCATGTCCTTGACCTAAATCAAAATTGATGGACATGTTCCATGGGTGTTATAGGGTATATTTAATCGTGTTCCACGGCTTGGGAGCATGTCCTGGTCAAAAGTCAAAGCTACAGTTGACTTTTCTCACGAAACCCAAACTGTGGTTCAGATGAAATTGAAACTTGTTGCTCAAGCTTCTTGGATCAATCCATTGTTGCAAATGGATCAATGTGGTGTGTTAGGGATCCTCAAATCCTCTCTTCAGGTCTTGGCTCGTGTTTTGTCCCAAAAGTCTACTTAGGGGTGAATTAGGTCAAGAAACCCTAATTCCTGATTTTTGATGTATGCATCCCCTGAGGCTAAATTGACTTGATGATGGGGTTTATGATGTTCCATGGAGCATTTTAGGTTATGCTTTGAAGCATTGGCTCATGCCCAGAGGAAAATTTCCATCTGGAGGCCCTAGTCGACCAAACCCTAATTTGGTGACACTGGCGATCCTGAGGCTTGATCCACCTAGAAGGGAGCAGCCTTGTGCTTAATCCTTGAAGTGGGAGTCCTCTTGATCCATTGTGGATATTTGAGAGGCTAGACAAGTTGAAGATCATGTCATTCCTTGATTGATCCTTTGTCTAAGAGCTCTGTGAGGGCTTGAAACCCTAAATCCTGTTTGTAGTGAATGCTCACCCACCTTTGGGGAGACTAATGAGGTATGATGGTCCATCCATATTGTGCTGATGATTTGCACAATGATGGGAAATCTTAGTGGTCAAAATTTGGGGTATGACAAATAGCAAGACTTTTACAAAAAAATTGTACCAAAATTTCAATAAGAAAATGGTTAAAAGATTCAACGAGAACAATAGCATGAAGTTCTACAAAATATGTCATGAAATTCTTACAAACTATATCATGAAAAATTCTACAAGATATTGTCACTCTAAACAAATATCAGATCATAAGAATTCTGAAATATTGAAAAAAAATCCTTCAAAAACTAATCACAAGTTCTAACAAGAATTAATAACAAACATTAACAAGAGATTTAATCCAAAACTAGGAAAAATAAATAAATTAATAGGAGGTGCAGAGTTAAGGTAGGGTGTGGAAGGCAATCAGGCAGCAGGGCCTAATTCCAAGTCCAATAATTTTTCTTCTAACTCCAGGAGAGGTGAGTGAGTAAACATGGGGTGCAAATCACATTTCGATGGGGCCTAAGATGAATGAAGCCCAAGTACCCAAATGAGAGTGTACAGATCAGATCACCATTCAGAAACCGTGAACCATTTCATCTACTAGCCGTGACCGGAGCAAATCTTCCCCGTCGCGCCGGATCAATACTCGCAAGCCTCAAATCGAATCAATACTCGCAAGAACCCTAAATTCAATCTTCATAAATTAAACCCTAAATTCATGGAATATAAACCCAGTTTGTTGGGGCTTTGCTTCCCTAAGCCACGAAATACATGCTGGTAACTAGCTCAAGAAGAAGTGAATAACAGAATCGGAGACCTACCTCTGAAGACCGGTGCAAAGATGAAGACGAAGATGGAATTTCAGGTATGCTTTAATTCTCTTGCGTTCTTTGTTTGTCGCATTGCATCAATCTTCTTCTTCTTCAAATGTAGTCTGTAGGTGAATCTCTCGTTGTCGTCGTGGCTCTGTAGTTGATAGTGTGTGAGATTGAGAGAACCGAGCTTTGTGTTGTTATTGGATATGGCAGGGGAGTGAGAAATTGCAAAGAATTGTGAGTGCTCAGAGGTTGAAGGGGCTAAGCCCACTCCAATAGGAGCTTTAGTGTGAAACTCTAATGGAGTTCAAGAGAGCTCTCGGTGTATGGGGTAGCGAGGGAATTGAGAGAAACTGGAATTCAGAGTCAGAGAGAATGAGAGTGATGGAAAGAGTGATGAAGTGTGCTTGGTGAAAGTGATTGGAGATTGGTGATCTCCTCCAATGATTAGTGAGGATTGATATTTAGAGAATGAGGGAGAATGGATTGAGAACGAGCTTGATGAATTCAGTGAAGAATATGATTGGTGAGTGTGTGTGTTAATTTTCTGTAGAAACTGAATTGGGTCCCCCAATAATTGGGTGGTGCCCTGAATTTTATAGCCTGGTACTGTGAATGCTGTTAGTTCTGTTACAATGCCCAAGTTCAATTCAGTTAGGTGACAGTTGTCAAGTTAGTTAATTTGGTTTCAATTAGTTATTTAGAAATTGGAAAGTTAGTTAAGGGCAGTGAAAGTTAGTTGTAATGACAGTTGGAATTGGTTAGACTGAGTGACAGTTACAGGTTTTGTTAGTAGTTGGTTAGGTGGTTAGAGTTGGTTATTAATGGTTATGACAGTTAGTTAGAAGAAAAACAGTTAGGGTGGTTAGTCGTGAATTGGAGACAGATAGTGAAATGAATGTTAATTTGGATGAGGTTACTTGAATTGGTATGATGCATTTGATTGTGGGACTAATTATTACAAATGGTTTGAAGTCAGTAGGCTGTTGTTTCAACTGCTATTCCACCTTGGCTTGTGAATTCTTTTGGCAATCACTAACCTGATTATAACATTGTTGCTGCAGGTTTGGATATGTTAGTACTATACTCGCGAACCTAAGTTGGATTTGGGACTAACTTTGGATGAGATGCTGCATAAACAGAAGAATTCACATCGGTATTTAAGTGTGAGAGGAGATGTTGAATGTCTGGACGTAAACTCTCTGCCGCTCTTCCAATGAGTGCCAAAACATCTGGTCGAGGCTTGCTGCTAGCCTGCACAGGCCCTCCCTGCCCTTCATAGTGAATGACATGATGAAGGAAGTCAATGATATCTGCTATCTCTGATGCATCAGCAGCAATTGATATCTGGGAGTTCTTTCCAAATACATCTACCAATATACTTAACAGTACGGATAGGGTCTTACTGAAAAGTGTATGAGTATTGGCAAGTTTTGGAAAGAGTGGGCCGATTATACGGAATGCTAACCTCAACATTGCAATTGAAGTTACTGGCCAAAGTTGCTTGATTATGACATTACTCCCTTCAAGCCATTCTTGAGGTTGGTTACTAAAGAAAGAATGAAGCAAGGCAACCACATACTCGATGGCCGTGGAGGTATTGTTCTGTGCAGCCCATGTTGGATCTAACAAAGCATAACAAACAGCAGAGTCTATTTCTACAAGTGCCCTTTTCATATCTGTAAGCCACCAGTTCTCTTTTATTATACGTGTCGTCTCCAAGTAAAGTTGTGCATGAAAATCAGGAGGAAGTTGAGCCAGAAGAAGGCCTCAAGCTTGAATCAACAAGCAAGATAATTGTTGACTTGTATAACCACTTCGTGAAGCAAAGTTAGTGGTATTTACTCCGGAAGCTGAAGGAGTTGATCTACTTCCACCTAAGGAGTCTGTGCTTCCCCCTGAAGGTGATGTTGGCAAGACTGAACCTTGCCCTACACCATTTGAGGAACCGTGGAGAGAATCGCTAGACTGGATAAATGTTGGTTGTATATTAACAACAATCTGAACAAGTGACTGTACTATCTGAGAAGCAGACATGGGAAGGGACAGTATTTCAATGACAGCAGTCTCAAAAACCAGCTGAGTATATGTGCCAGGATCCTGAATTTGGTAGAATGCCTTTTGGGACTGAACTAAAATGGAATGGTGGAATGGGAATACTTTGGACTAAGATTGAACTTGACATGGACTGTTAGAACATTTATGGTATGCTCTGGTTTTGAGTTTTCATGACAGTTAGCGCATCGAAATGAGTTAGATAGAAAATGTTAGGAATTGAGGGTGGGACAGTTGGGTTAAATCAGTTAGTTTCAGTGCATTGTCGCAGCGTAAGGTCAGCTGCTTGTATCGCGACTGGTGTGACCTAAATATCATTGCTACTGCAGTCTCTTTGTTGCTGACATTATTGCATTTCGTGTTATACCTTGAAGTTATGGCTTGTATGTATTGGTTATCTTGCGCATTTTTTCGGATTATGATCTGTTTTGATGATGAACAGATACTGAATATTGAACTGCACCCTAAATGTTTTTTTTTTAATCTGAATGTTGCATTGTTGATGTGAGAGTTAACTCATATGGTGAATGCATTGTAACCTTTTTTGTAGGGATGTAGCTGAAGACAAATTAGAGCACACTGAAGATGAAGTTCCGTTACGTTCTCTTTGGTGGAAGTGTACTCACATTCTGAGACGAAGTTGCAATCAAGACATGCGCAAGTCGACTATGTTAAGCTTCTTGTAATTTTCCCTTTTGATGTAACAGGATTTCCTTAAAACTTCAACAGCGGTGCGACATCGATAACTGCCGATACAACTCTAGACGCAACCGAAGAACTGCCTCTTCATTGTTGGCGGATTTGGCGGCGTAGTAGCTGGTGCAGAGGTGTTAGAAGTTGGTTTTGTCTTGTATACATAATCTTGGTTTTTTCTGCAGCATGTTGTGACAAGATGCATACTTGTTTAGGATTGTATAAATAGGTGTCAGGAACATTGGCCATGTCTGAAGAAAGCGTTAGGAAGTGTTGATGATAACATGATTAAAATGGCATTTGGTCCAAGACGACAATTTGTATCAATTTCCAGATTCTTTTACTGATTTGAAAAGAGTGACAAAGTCACACGTACCATCTATAAATGTCTCAGCTCGGATTGAAATTTCAAATCTAAATGATGTAGCAAGTACATCTAAGGCGCACTCAAAGCGTGGCTCACCTATGGGATCCAAAGACAAAAATCTCCGAAAAAAAAAAGAAATAGAAAAGGTGAATATGATTGAAAGTGGTCTTGAAAAGACACTAGATAATAATAAATTCACGATTGAAAAACGTGCTCTCGAAGAAGCATAAGATGATGATAATGAGATCATTGATAGTGAAAATGAAAACAACAATGATCTTGAAATTTCAATTAATTATGTTGATACGGGAACTTTGTGGAACCGAAAAGGTATAAATATAGATGAAATATTTTCATTCTCCATTACATGTGAAATTTATGAATGAAAATGATGATCTCGAACCAAGAACTATGAATGAATGTCAATATAGACATGATTGGAAAAATTGGAAGGATGCAATAAATACTGAATTAAATTCTCTTAAAAATCGAAAAGTATTTGGCCCCATTATGACTATACTAGAAGATGTGAAACCAGTTGGGTATAAGCGGGTCTTTGGAAGAAAACGAAATGAGAAAAATGAGATTGTCAAATACAAGGCTCGTCTTGTTGTACTAGGTTTTTGCCAAAGACCAGCAATTTATTATGAAGTAACTTATTCTCCTGTTATGGATGTCATTACTTTTCGCTATTTAATTAATTTATCAGTATTTAACAATCTTGATATGTATCTTATAGATGTTGTTACTGCTTATTTGTATGGATCACTTGATATTGATATATACATGTAAATCTCAAAAGGATTTAAAATGTCCGAGACATCAAAACTTAGAGAAATGTATGCAATTAAGTTGCAAAGATCATTGCATAGGTTAAAACAATTCGTGCGCATGTGGTATAATAGACTAAGTGAATATTTACTTAAAGAAGACTATGAAAATAATCATATTTGCCCTTGTGTTTTTATAAGAAAAACAACATCTGATTTTACAATAATTGATGTCTATGTTGATGATTTAAATATCATTGGAACTAATAGAGAAATTAAGACGACAATAGATTACTTAAAGAAAGAATTTGAAATGAAAGATTTGAGAAAAACCAAGTTCTGTCTTGGTTTACAAATTGAGTATACTAAAATAGTTATATTGGTACATCAATCGAATTATACAAAAAGGATATTGAAAAGGTTTAACATGGACAAAACAAATTCTTTAAGTACTCCAATGACCGGTAGAACATTTAACATTAAAAATGATCCATTTAGACCTAAGGAAGGTAATGAAGAAGATCTTGGCTCTGAAGTACCATACCTCAGTGCCATTGGGGCACTCATGTACCCTACTAACTATACAAGGCCTGATATAGCTTTTGCAGCAAATTTACTAGCAAGATTCAGTTCATGTCCTACAAAAAGACATTGGAAAGGAATAAAGCATATATTCTGATATCTTCGAGGTACATCTGACCTTTGTTTGTTTTATTCTAACAATACAAAACCAATTTTGCTTGGTTATGCAGATGCAGGATATTTGTTAGATTCACATAATGCTAAATCATATACTGGATATATATTTACATATGGTAACACTGCAGTATCATGGAGATCACAAAAGCAAACACTTGTAGCAATTTCTTCAAATCATGCTGAAGTAATTGCCCTTCATGAAGTAAGCAAAAAATGTAGATGGTTACGATCGGTAACTCAACATATCCAAGAAGCGTCTGGTTTACCAATTGATAATAATCCAACAATCTTATATGAAGACAATGCTGCATGTGTTGCCCATATGAAAGAAAGTCACATCAAAAGTGACAAAACCAAACATATCCCTCCAAAGTTCTTCTCATTCACACATGAACTTTAAAGAAACAAAGATGTTAATATTCAATATATTCGTTCATGTAATAATATGGCATATCTCTTCACAAAGGCACTTCATACATCAATTTTCAAGAAGCATGTACAAAATATTGAAATGTGTCAACTTCGAGATCTTTAAAGAAGAACTAAATTTGCTATGTTGAGAGGGAGTATCATGTTGTACTCTTTTTGCCTTATTAAGGTTTTTATCCCGATGAGTTTTTTCTAATAAGATTTTTAACGAGGCAATATATGTTCCCATAAGTTTCTCCTTGATAACACTTCGATGGAGTACCGTAATAAATATTTTAAATTAGAGTGTTATAATATTAGTATTGTTATAATAATATTATTAATTAGAAATATATATCTTTAATAGTAATGACTAATTATTGTAGATGCATAATTTGTCAAAATTAAAATAATAAGTCAAATTATTACTTTAATATAATAACTGTATTTCAAGTAGTATAAATACTAGTTTTGGATAATGTAAAAACAAATTAAATTTTACTTTGAAAAACATAAATAAAGTATTTTAGTCTCTTCAATCTTTTTCATCTAACTTTGATATTTAAAACTAGATTAGTAACTTATATTATAAGTTTAATATTTACAACTAGATTAATAACTTATATCATTATATTAATTCATAAATATTATAAAAAAAATATTTTCTTCATAAATTTGATATCTACTTAATATAAATCTAAGGTTGTCATGGTGACAACCCTAGACAAAACCCTAATAAAAGACTTATGTGTCAATCTCTTATGTTTTTTCTAATTAAAAATATTAATAAAGTAGTAACTAATTATGATAAAAAATCATTTAGCACTTAGTTTATAAAAATTATAAAAAAAATTTATCTCAATTTTATTTAGTGACTAAATCATATATTTAAGTTTATATAATTCAAAATTTTATTAAGAAATATAATAAAAATAATTATGATAATAATCATTTAGCACTTAGTTTATAAAAATTATAAGAAAATTTTATCATTTAGCACTTAGTTTATAAAAATTATAAGAAAATTTTGTCTCTATTTTATTTAATGACTAAATCATATATTTAATTTTATATACAATTAAGAAATATAATAAAAATATTTTTCATTAAATTAATTTTGTACAATAATTTTAAAATTCAAATTAAAAATATTATTTTTAACTTTAAAACTGTTTTTGAAAATTAGTCTATCAAATGAGTTTTTGTATGTATCATGATAAATAATAACTAAATAAATAGTACTACTAATAAATATATTTATTATTATTATTATTATTAATTTTATGTATCATAACGTCTTTTTGAGTTATGAATAATAATAACGATAATAATACTATTCATATTTCTATTCCTATTCCAACTCCAATTATAAATTAAAAAATAGAACTTATAAAAATATTTACATTTCAATTCCAATTAATAAGGTAATCAACAAAATAAAAATAACACTTATAAAAATCAAAATTTAATATATAATTTTAGAATATATTTATTTCTTTTTCATAAATTTATAGTGGATTAATTTTGAGATTTTCACAATAAAAATAATGGAAAATTTAAGACTATAAATTCATTAAAAGACTCTTAAATTTTTAATTTTTTGAACTAAAAATTCATTAAAACAATTTTCATTTTCTAACACTATTGAGTGTGATATACCTCAATTTTTATATAAACAAATACAATTAATGCCTAATTTTAATCTCTCTCTCTCACTTTTATTTGTTAGGCTAAAATACAGTTTTGGTCCCCCTGTTTTTCAAAATTCACAGTTTTGGTCCCCCTGTTTTTTTTTTTAACAGTTTTGGTCCCCCACCCCAATTTTGGCCTAAAAAAAGTGATGCACAGTAAATTGTCCGTACATGTCCGTACATGAACAGTACACATCCGTACATGAACAGTGAGGGGTGGGGGACCAAAACTGTTAAAAAAAAAAACAGGGGGACCAAAACTGTGAATTTTGAAAAACAGGGGGACCAAAACTGTATTTTAGCCTATTTGTTAATATATAGTGGAGTAATTTTGATTTTTTCTCAATAAAAATAATAGAAAATTTAAGATTAAAAATTATGATAGTCAAGACTATTATAAATTTATAATAATTTTATATTATAATTTTCATAGTTAAATTTTGATATTAAAATGTAAAATTTATATCTAAATATATATCATGTAAAAAGTATCTCTCATGCAAAAAGAATAAGATAAAAAATATAATATGAAAAAACGATATCTTTATTATTTCTTAATTAACACTTTACTATCTTCATAAATTATATATTGAATTGTCCGTTTCACAAAACTCTTAATTAACAGTTTACTATCTTCATAAATTATATATTGAATTGTCCGTTTCACAAAACTCTTTATTTTTTTAACTTAAATTCTCATAAATTTTAATTTTATTTATTTAATTATTATTTTAATGGTCATTAAAACTATAATTGAAATACACAATAAAATAATGGTTTGTAAACTAATAATTCATTCAAACATTCTTCAATTTTTAACCTTTGTGCACTTAAAATGATTTTTCAGAATTTCTCTATTTATAACTACATTCATTCATTTTACACTCATTAGAATAATTAGAATCACTTTTCACTCTTTATAAATTAGAATCACTTTTCACTCCTTATAGCAACAATATTTTATGTATTGATTAAACATATTTATTTTGAAGTAGTGCATCTGAAATGGTGGTTGAAATCTGTAAGATTTGGGTCGAACTCATGTTGTGTCGAAGGAGAAGCTTTCATGTTTTCGACAGAAGGCAAGCATGCAGTCGAAGCTTGTTCACATGCTGATGCCTGATTGTTACAAACTGTAGTCGAAGTCTGTTCTAGTTTGTATTGTCGAAATATATATATATATTCTGTCGAATTGAGCCTTGTGTTAAGGATCCAATTGTTTAGGTTTCTTGGGCTGCAAGTTACCTAGTTAGTCTATAAATAGGCTAGTACACTCAGTTAGTTGAGTGTGGCAAATTGTGATATTCACTTGTAATCATTTGTGACTTTAATAAGAAAGTGAATAGTAAACAGAATTTATATTTGCCCAATCCTTGTTGTTCTCTTCTTCTTCTTCTTTTTTCTTTTCCGTTAAACCCTAACCCTTGTTTTGGTTCTTGATCATCAAGAAACCGTTTTATACTTTGCTTAAAGATATCATTTTTCACAACAAATTGGTGCGGTGAGCGTGGAGAAGATGTCTTCAACAAAGTATGAGATTGAAAAGTTCACCGGAGTGAACAATTTCGGTCTGTGGCGCTTGAAGATGAAAGCCCTACTGGTACAGCAGGGTTGTTTAGAAGCGTTGAAGGGATTGACAGCCATGGATGCTGCGTTGACGGAAAGAGAAAAAACGGCAATGATCGAGAAAGCCCACCGCGCAATATTGTTGAGCCTTGGTGATAAGGTTCTCCGGCAGGTATCAAAGGAGACGACGGCGTCGGGATTATGGGTAAAGCTTGAAAGCTTGTACATGACAAAATCGTTGGTAAATCGTTTGTACCTGAAGCAAGCTCTGTATTCATTCAAGATGAGTAAAGACAAAGCTTTGACTGAGCAGTTGGATATGTTCAACAAGCTGATTCTTGATCTTAAAAACATTGATGTGAAGATCGATGACGAAGATCAAGCATTGTTGTTGTTATGTGCTTTGCCCAGATCGCATGCCCACTTCAAAGAAACTCTCTTGTATGGAAGAGAGTCTCTGACCTTTGAAGAAGTTCAAACAGCCTTGTATTCGAAGTATTTGAACGAAAGAAAGGAGAAGAAATCTTCATCAGTTGGCGAAGGGTTGTCCGTGAAAGGAAGATCGTCGAATAAAGATGGTAGGTTGGACAAGAAGAAAGGAAAGGCTCAGTAGAAGTCTTATAATGGTGATATGTCTAGTATCAAATGTTATCATTGTAAGAAGGAGGGTCACACAAGAAAGGTGTGCCCTGAGCGCCTGAATAATCATGGAGGTAAGGACAATGGGAATGCAGCTATTGTGCAAGATGGTTATGAATCATCTGATGTCCTTGTGGTGTCGAGCAGCAACTCTTGCGAAGAGTGGATTATGGATTCTGGATGTACTTGGCATATGACTCCAAACAAGAATGTGTTTGAAGAATTGTGTGATCAAGATGGTGGATCAGTGCTGCTGGGAAACAATAAAGCTTGCAAGATTGCAGGTATTGGATCTGTTAGATTCAAGCTCTATGATGAGTCAATAAAGCTATTGACTGGGGTTAGGTATGTACCTGACCTTAAGAGGAATTTAATTTCTCTTGGTGAATTCGACAAGAAAGGATATGTCTTCAAAGGAGAGCAAGGTATCCTGAAAGTCATGAAGGGGTCGAAGGAAGTCTTGAGAGGCGTGAAGAAACAAGGCTTGTATACCCTTGAGGCTGAGGTTGTAAATGGTTCGACAAATGTTGTATCCACGAAACCTATGTCGAAGACAGAATTATGGCACATGAGATTGGGCCATGTCAGCGAAAGAGGCCTGGTCGAATTGGGGAAGCAGAACCTGCTAGGAGGTGACAAAGTCGAAAAGTTGGAGTTTTGTGAATCTTGTGTATTTGGTAAATCCTGTAGGGCAAAGTTTAACAAAGGCAAGCAAAGAACACATGGATCCCTTGATTACATTCATGCTGATCTTTGGGGGCTTTCAAGGAATCCTTCACACTCAGGTGCAAGGTATTTTCTATCCATCGTTGATGACTATTCCAGAAAGTTATGGGTATTCATTCAGAAGACGAAGGATGAAACTTTTGAGAATTTCAAAAGTTGGAAGGTTCTGGTCGAAACTCAAACTGGCAGAAAGGTTAAGAGGTTGAGAACCGACAATGGCCTTGAATTCTGTAACGAAGCGTTCGACAGTTACTGTGTTGAGTCTGGGATTGCAAGGCATAAGACTATAGCAGGTACTCCTCAACAAAATGGCTTAGCTGAGAGATTCAATCGAACAATCCTTGAAAGGGTGAGATGCATGTTGGTTAGTGCTGGATTGAAGAAGGTGTTTTGGGCAGGGCTGTTTCGACAGCAGCTTATCTGATAAATAGATGTCCCTCGACTGCGCTGGGAATGAAGACACCTGAAGAAGTTTGGTCGGGTCATCCACCAGATCTCGACAAACTGAGAGTATTTGGCTGTTTAGCCTATGCTCATATTAGGCAAGACAAGGTCGAACCTAGAGCTCTGAGATGCATGTTCGTTGGATATCTTGAGGGAGTCAAGGGTTATAGGCTGTGGTGCCTAGAACCAGGTCACAGAAGATGTATCACAAGTCGTGATGTAGTTTTCAATGAGGTCGAAATGGCTTTCAAGAAAACTGGTGATGTTGGTCGAAGTGCAAAAATCTCTGAAGAGGAGCTGGAACAGGTAGAGATGCCTGTTGAGGTGGAGCATAGTGATGCTGAAGTGCATAGCCCTGATGAAGTCGAAGAGCAAGATGCTGACGAGGTTGAAGAAACTGTCGATGACTACCTACTAGCAAGAGATAGGTCGAGAAGAGTCATCAAGCCACCTCAGAGACTTGGTTATGCAGATCTTATAGCTTTTGCCTTAATCTCTGCAAGTGAGGTACTTGACGAAGAACCTAGAGATTACAAAGAAACTATAAGGAGTCGAGACAAGACTGAATGGAGAAAAGCCATGGATGACGAGATGAAATCTCTTTATGATAATAACACTTGGGAGCTGATTGAGAAACCTGCAGGAGCAAGGTTAGTCAGTTGTAAGTGGATTTTCAAGGTCAAGGAAGGAATCGAAGGAGTGATGTCGAAGCGCTTTAAGGCGAGGCTGGTTGCTAAGGGGTTCACTCAGAAAGAAGGAGTCGACTTCAATGATGTGTTCTCACCTGTTGTAAAGCATAGATCCATTCGAATGCTGTTGGCCATGGTGGCAAAGTTCGATTTGGAACTTGAGCAAATGGATGTGAAGACAACATTTATGTATGGTGATCTAGATGAAACGATCCTGATGCGTCAACCTTGAAATTCTGGTATCAGACGTGTGATGTTAAGTGTGATGTCACAACAACACACTCTGCACAATGGACAAATAAAACAGCAGAATAACACACCAAATTGTTCATCCAGTTTGGTCTAACTACCTACGTCTGGGGGCTACCAAGCCATGGATGAAATTCACTACTTGTAGAATTAAATTACAGACTCAACAACCCAGTTGACAATCTCCTAATCTTAATTCCTACTAGAGACTTTCTACCTAAGAAACCACTTAGATATGAGAACACTACTCACTCCTTAAAACTTTTAGTGATATAATTCAAAGATCACACACCTTGAATAACACTACTTGATTCCGCTTCACAACTTTGATCAAGAACAACTCAAAACAACAATACCAATTCACACTCGAATGGTTTACAAAACATGCACGAAGACACAATCGACACTCAGTCTTTAGCTCTCTCTCTTCGTCACCTTTTTCTTCAGTACTGGTGCGCTTTATATAGTTCTTTGATTTGGACTTGGACCTGCTACAATATCTGACCTGATTTGTTATTTAAAACTGAATCTTTTTAAAACAGATTTTCTCACCAAAATCTTCTTAAATCTTCAGCTTTTAAACCTCCTACAAATCTGCATCAAATCTCTATGCAACAGAGAATATCTATCCCAAGATATCCGCATCCAATGAGACTAACTGCTCTCCACAATTCCAGCTAAGACGCAAACCCTAACAACATCACTAAACCTGATGTTATTAATTTTGCAGATCTAATGTCACAACATCGCTTGTGACATCAGACATCCAACTTAACTCTTAACACAACCCAATGTTAAGACTCAATGTTGTGACATCACCACCTTGACATCAAACATTGAACAACCTTTATTTTACCAAAATTCTAGCCAATCCAAGGAACTAACAATCTCCCCCTTTGGCTAATTTTGGCTAAAACAATCTCTGCACCTTCAGAGACTTCAGCAGCAGAATAAACTTCAATAAATTTTGAAACCTTCAAGAAGCAGCATCAATACTTCACTTCTCACAAAACTCTGCTGCAGCACCATCTTTAACAACAATCTTCAAACAGCTGCACATATTTCAACATTAGCAGCAATAAGCACTCTTCTCCCCCTCAATGCAGCAACCAGCATAGCATCTGTTCAGCAGTTCAGTAATTACTCCCCCTTAATTTCTGCACTTCTGCTCTATAACATCAGCAATCAGCAACAACAATATTCTTCACTTCTGCTCTATAACATCTTGACATTTGTACACTTTGATATTCTTGGCTCTCTTGGCTCTTTCTCCCCCTTTTTAGCCATAATTTGACACTCTTCAACCAGAAGCCCTACTAACTACAGTTAGTACTACCCTAGCTATCATTGTTAGTCTCACAGTTAGCAACCAGACATAACAAATCATAGAACAAAAAAACATAGGGGGTGCATAGCACAATATTCAAATTAAAAACCAAGCACATTAAGTGCTGAAACAAAGACACATTGCAGAATCATAAACGGCAAAAAAAAAACTAAAACTACTATCTAAGAGAAACAGTAAAAGCTCTAATCATCTGAGCTGAGATCATCATCTTCTTCATCTTCTTTTGAGCTATCATTATCAGACTCAACTTTCTTATCAGCAACTTCTTTCTCACTTTCTTTTTCTGTCATCTTCAGAGTCATATGTAATCTTTTAAACTTCTTCTTCCTTTCAGTGCTTACTCTGATGGCTTCATCTAGTTCTTTACAGACTTCCTCCAGTTCAGAAATCATTTCAGTCTTGACATGAGTATGATGAGTAGATGTTGAGGCAGATGCCTTGACATGATCAGCAACATGTTTTCCTTCAAACAACTTCTGATGAAAAGACAAGTCAGGCTTCCTTCTACAAACACTATCGTACTGGTGAAGAATCCCAGGATGCTGAGTCAGAATTATCCCACAAATGAGGTATGGAAATGCAATAGGAAATTTCACTGCTCTTGTTGCAGCATGCTTGATAGTCTGATTGTAAATGTAAGAGCCATAATCAATTAGTCTCTTTGTTCCAATGGCATAAACTAATTTTCCCAGACCAGCAGAAACAGAGGTCTTGTGGTTTGTAGAAACCCAGTTAACAGCACCTATTCTATGAAGAATAACATATTTCACACTTAATAAACTTGCTGACAACTTCCCATTTGAGGGCCAAACTTCTACCTGACCAGCTGTGATTTCTTTGCAGATAACATTATTAGAAACTTCTAATTCTCCATACTCTTCCTCACTTCTTCCTAAGTAGGCATTAATCACCTTAGGAGAGAACCAGACACACTTACCCCTAACAGTAACTCTTCTGAAAGTTAGGCTTTTGCTGTCATTAACAGACTCAGGGATATTCACTATAAATTCTCTGACCAGTTTATCATAGCAACTAGTCAATCCTGCTACAGTCCTCATGAGACCAGCAAACTTAATAAGATCTACAATTTCAGTAGCCTTTAAATCATCTGTAACTAACTCTCTTTCCAGAGCTATCCTTCTCTGGCTCACACAATTCCACATGGAAGCACTTCTGGCACAGTGAAATGAGATGTTATCAGGCACTTGATCAGCAGCTCTGTTCCCCACAGGGTTGATGTCTTGAGCATCACACTCTGAGTCTGATTCTTCCCTTATTCTCCTCTTCTTGCTAGACATGGCAACTTTGCTCCATGACTTTGGAGAGTCTGCAACTGAAGTCCTTTTCTTATCCTTGACAATATTTTCATTAGGAATGGACTCCACTCCTTTCCCTTTTCTATCCTCCCTTCTTCTTGCTATCGCATTACCAATGATATCACTATCAGATGAGTCCTCAACATCTATAACCTCAACCTGATCCTTCCCTTTATAACTGTGACTTTCATTCCTAGGGGACGATGTTCTGACATCAAGGATGACATCAGTATCTTCAAGATCTTCTTCTTAACTACCACCTTCAGCATCTTGAATCACAGTTAAGGCCAGTCTATAAAGATTGGTGTCCTCACTTTGAGAGCCCGCCTGTTCAGCAGGCATTTGCCTTAACGGAACAGAAATCCCTTTCACACGTATTCCCTTCTCAAGAATTTTGGTGGCAATCTGCTCTAAATGCATGTCCACATCATACTTTTCCTCAACAGCTTGAGAGGACGATGACCTAGTTTCAGTTTCATTCAACTTGGTTGAAGGTTTAGAGTTACCTGAATCTGGGAGTGCCATTGGAATGCGTTCTTTGTCAACATATTCTTTATCCGATGAAACCCTAGTTTGTTCATGCGCAGGTCTTTGAGAATCTGAGTTCTTGGAGGGGGAAGACATCGTTCCTTTATAACAGACTAGGTTTGGAGAAGATTTTTCTATTCTGTTGAGAATAAGGGAGATGAACTGTTGAGAAGAGAACGCTTTGATGAATCTTGAATCAATATGGTAAAGCGCCTGATTTTGAGTACCCCTTAAAGACCAATCACTAATTCTCTCCCTCCATAAAAGCTTTCCTTTTAAAAATTTTAAAGGATTCACATCAGAACTCACTAACTCTGATTGACCTTTCAGCATCCTTTCACACCTGATGTCATAGTCTGATGTTATAACATCAACTTGAACATCATCAGTTGACTTAACTTCAAGAGGAATCCACTGATAGCAGTTATCTTTGGATCTGGCACCCTTCATAACCACCTGATTATGCTCATCAGATACCACACACTCAGCTTTGGTGTAGTTAACTTTGTACCCTTTATCACACAGTTGGCTTATGCTAATCAGATTAGCATTCAACCCTTGGACAAGGATCACACTATCTAGAGTAAGACCATCATGATTCTTCACTCTTCCAACTCCTTTTACTACTCCTTTTTCCCCATTGCCAAACACGACCTTATTTGCATGGCAAGGATTGAACTCCACCAAATGCTCCTTGGATCCAGTCATGTGCTTTGAACAACCACTGTCAAAATACCAACCATCCTTAGCAGATTGTCTATCTGAAAAGTGAGCCAATAGACACTTAACCTCTTCTTTAGAAACCCACTGCTTAACAACTTCGGGCCTGACCTCTTTTAGTTTTCTTTGAGGAACAGATTGTGGATAACCATGCAGTTTGAAGCAAGAGAACTGCATATGTTCAAACCTACCACAATAGAAGCATCTGACTCTGTCATCTCTGAATTTGTTATATCTTCTACCATTATGATGATATTGCTGTGGCTCCCACCCATAACATTGTCTCCTTCTTCCATAGTTGGCCTGTCTTCTATGGTGCTGTTGTCCTCTCCTATACTGAGGATGCTGTCTCCTAGGCTGTCTCCTATGGTGATGAGGCTTCCTCCTTCCATAGTAATGCGGCACAACAGTGTTGTATTCATATCCATACCAGTTACTCTGATGTTGAGACATCTGATGAAACCTGTTCTGATTAGACCTAACAGCCTCCATGCTCTTGTGATATTGAGGAGGCATATACTGACTAACTCCTTGAGGCTACACCTTCCTTTGATGAGTACTGTTTTTCTTTTCAATATTCTGTGGCTGAACAACCTTCTTTGGTGAAGGATCCTGTCTCTTAGTTTGATATTGAGACAATGATTGAGACACCTCCTTCTTTGTTCCTGAAGTGCTCGCCACATATCCTATACCTGATTTATCTCCAGCAGCTTTCTCTGACTGAAGAATCTTATCAAGAGTAGTTGTACCACTGTTCATCATCCTAACGGATTTTGTCATCTGATCAAGTTGGGATTTAACAAGTACAACTTCTTTTTCCAGGTTAGCCTTTTCATTCTCAAGCTGAGCAATCTGTTGCTTGTGACACTTGTTTTCTTGATAAATCTCGGTACTTTTTAAACACAGCTCTTGATAAGTAGATGCTAACTCCTCATAAGTTATTTCTCCATCACTATCATCATCAGAAACAACAATTCCTGTTAAAGCTCTGACATGCTTTGCTGACTCACTTCCACTTTCACTATCAGAGTCAGACCAGGAAACTGTCATGCCCTTCTTCTGCTTTTTCAAGAATGTGGGACACTCTTTCTTGACATGTCCATACCCTCCATATTCAAAGCACTGAACTCCTTTATCTTGGGCAGTCTTCTCTTCATCTTTCTCTTTTGACTTGCTGTTGTCAGAAGAGATGTTCTTGACATTAGGCTTGTAGTTATTGTTCCACCTCTTGAAGACTTTGTTGAACTGCCTTCCAAACATAGCAATGGCTTGAGACAGATCTTCCTGAGACTCATCATTTGTAACTTTCTTAGCTTCTGCAGGAGTGGAAACCAAGGCTATACTTTTGGGCTTCTTATCTGGTTCTTCCTCATTCAAACCAAGCTCAAAAGTCTGAAGAGATCCAATGAGCTCATCAACCCTCATCTTGCCGATGTCTTGAGCTTCTTCAATTGCAGTCACCTTCATCTTGTACCTCTTAGGAAGGGACCTAAGGATTTTCCTTACCAGCTTTTCTTCTGACATCTTTTCACCAAGAGCACTGGATGCATTAGCCAGCTCAAGAACATTTATGTGGAAGTCATGGATAATCTCATCTTCCTTCATCTTCAGACTTTCAAACTTCGATGTTAGAATCTGAAGTCTTGACATTTTAACTCTAGATGTTCCTTCATGTGTAGCCTTCAAAATATCCCATGCTTCCTTAGCAACTTCACAGGTATTGATCAACCTGAATATATTCTTATCCACTCCATTGAAAATTGCGTTTAGAGCTTTAGAATTTCCAAGGGCAAGCTAATCTTCTTCCTTGGTCCATTCTTCTTCAGGCTTTGGCCTCGAGGTGTCTTCTTTATCTTTGCCAGCATCATCTTTTTCAAACACAACAGGTGCTTTCCACTCTTTAATAATGGCCTTCCAAGCCCTGCTGTCCAAGGATTTCAAAAACGTGATCATCCTTAGCTTCCAATAATCATAATTCAAGCCATCCAAAATAGGGGGTCTGTTGACAAATCCTCCAACTTCTTTGTCCATCTTTACACCAGAAAGTAACTTCCCTAGATCTCACCCAGAGACAGACAGAATGCCTGCTCTGATACCAATTGAAATTCTGGTATCAGACGTGTGATGTTAAGTGCGATGTCACAACAACACACTCTGCACAATGGACAAATAAAACAGCAGAATAACACACCAAATTGTTCACCCAGTTCGGTCTAACTACCTACGTCTGGGGGCTACCAAGCCAGGGATGAAATTCACTGCTTGTAGAATTAAATTACAGACTCAACAACCCAGTTGACAATCTCCTAATCTTAATTCCTACTAGTGACTTTCTACCTAAGAAACCACTTAGATATGAGAACACTACTCACTCCCTAAAACCTTTAGTGATATAATTCAAAGATCACACACCTTGAATAACACTACTTGATTCTGCTTCACAGCTTTGATCAAGAACAACTCAAAACAACAATACCAATTCACACTCGAATGGTTTACAAAACATGCACGAAGACACAATCGACACTCAGTCTTTAGCTCTCTCTCTTCGTCACCTTTTTCTTCAGTACTGGTGCGCTTTATATAGCTCTTTGATTTGGACTTGGACCTGCTACAATATCTGACCTGATTTGTTATTTAAAACTGAATCTTTTTAAAACAGATTTTCTCACCAAAATCTTCTTAAATCTTCAGCTTTTAAACCTCCTACAAATCTGCATCAAATCTCTATGCAACAGAGAATATCTATCCCAAGATATCCGCATCCAATGAGACTAACTGCTCTCCACAATTCCAGCTAAGACGCAAACCCTAACAACATCACTAAACCTGATGTTATTAATTTTGCAGATCTAATGTCACAACATCGCTTGTGACATCAGACATCAAACTTAACTCTTAACACAGCCCAATGTTAAGACTCAATGTTGTGACATCACCACCTTGACATCAAACATTGAACAACCTTTGTTTTACCAAAATTCTAGCTAATCCAAGGAACTAACAAACCTGAAGGGTATGCAGAAAAGGGTAAAGAAGATTATGTGTGCAAGCTGAATAGGTCTTTGTATGGCCTGAAACAATCTCCTCGACAGTGGAATAGGAGATTCGACAAGTTCATGTCACACATTGGTTTCACTAGAAGTCAGTTCGATCACTGTGTTTACTTTAGATTTCGACCTGGAAACTCACTTGTTATGTTGTTGTTGTATGTGGATGATATCCTTATAGCTAGCAACAGTGTTGAGGATGTAACGAAGGTGAAGGCTGAACTCAGTAAGGAGTTCGAAATGAAGGATCTGGGAGCTGCAGCCAGGATTCTTGGGATTGACATCCGGAGAGATAGAAAGCAGTCGAAGTTGTGCTTATCTCAGGAGACATACCTACGGAAGCTTCTCGACAAGTTTGGTATGTCGAATTCAAAGCCTGTTGTGACACCTACAAATCCTCAGTTCAAGCTTAGTACTACTCAAAGTCCAAGTACTGAAGCTGAAAGAACCTATATGAATAGCATTCCATATGCTAGTGTAGTGGGTTCTTTGATGTATGTTATGGTCTGTACGAGGCCAGACATAGCATATGGAGTGAGCCTTGTGAGCAGGTATATGGCCAATCCTAGAAAGGCACACTGGCAAGCTGTAAAGTGGATTCTCAGGTACATAAACGGGTCTCTGAAAAGAGTCTTGATTTATGTTGGAGCCTGTGATGGTGATAGCATAGTCGAAATCGAAGGATTTGTTGACTCTGATTATGCAGGTTGTATGGATTCCAGAAAATCTATTTCTGGATATGTTTTCACAATGTTTGGCACAACAATCAGTTGGAAAGCGACGCTTCAGAAGGTTGTTGCCTTATCAACCACTGAAGCTGAATATTGCCCTTACTGAAGCTGTGAAAGAAGCATTGTGGCTTGAAGGTTTTGCAAAGGAGCTGAAACTTCAAGGTCGAAGTATCATTGTTAAATGTGATAGTCAAAGTGCAATACACCTGTCGAAGAATTCAGCCTATCATGAGCGAACTAAGCACATTGATGTGAGGCTACACTTCGTCAGAGAGATAATCGAGCGTGGTGAAGTCCAGGTGCTGAAGGTTTCGACTGAAGATAATGCTGCTGATATGATCACCAAGACGTAGTCAAGTTGCAAGTTCTTCCACTATATGCAGTTGATAAAGCTGCATGATGAAAGCTAGTTTATTCTCTTGTTGCTGAGTTAGATCCAAGGTGGAGATTTGTGAGATTTGGGTCGAACTCATGCTGTGTCGAAGGAGAAGCTTTCATGTTTTCGACAGAAGGCAAGCATGCAGTCGAAGCTTGTTCACATGCTGATGCCTGATTGTTACAAACTGTAGTCGAAGTCTGTTCTAGTTTGTATTGTCGAAATATATATATATATATTCTGTCGAATTGGGCCTTGTGTTAAGGATCCAATTGTTTAGGTTTCTTGGGCTGCAAGTTACCTAGTTAGTCTATAAATAGGCTAGTACACTCAGTTTGTTGAGTGTGGCAAATTGTGATATTCACTTGTAATCATTTGTGACTTTAATGAGAAAGTGAATAGTAAACAGAATTTATATTTGCCCAATCCTTGTTGTTCTCTTCTTCTTCTTCTTGTTTCTTTTCCGTTAAACCCTAACCCTTGCTTTGGTTCTTGATCATCAAGAAACCGTTTTATACTTTGCTTAAAGATATCGTTTTTCACAACAAAATCATATAATATTGAAAATAAAGGCAAGATCAAAAGTATCATTTAATATGTGAAACAACTATCTTATTTTGGTTTGTGGAACTATAAAATTTAGTTTGGCTTCCTGCAATCAACTCTTGAGAGGTATATTTGAAGACATTTTAATATATAGTTTGGCAGGATATTTGAACCCTATTTTTATTGATATCAAACATTTGTTCATCTTCTTTTCTAATTTTATTTATTTTAGTTAGTTAATTTTTTATACGTGTCATTTTTTAAACTTTTTTAATGATATTTTTATATTTTTATAATAAATATTTTATGTATTGATTAAACATACTTTTTTGAATGAGTACAGATGGAATGGTGGTTCAAATCGTATAATATTTAAGAAGCATATTGAAAAGAAAAAAATTAGAAAAGAAGGAAAGATCAAAAGTTTCCTTTAAGATATGAAGTAACTATCATAAATTTAAAAGTATTATATGGTAATTACAGAAAAATTAAAAATATTGTATGTTTAACCTTTAAGAAATTGTCTGTTACGATTTTAATTACAAATTTTTTATGGATTGGGCTAAAATGGTGATAATTATTTATGATATTATTTTCTTTATTTGTAAAATGGTATACATTTTGTTAAGTGTTGATAATAAAAATCTCTTTTTTATATTGCATTAACATATATTTTAACTATGATCATTCAATTTTTTTAAAAAATAACATATACTCATCAATTTATTAATTATATTAATAAAAATTTAAAAATTAAAATAATCAATAATAGATTATATCGAGGTTAATTCTACCAAAAGAAATATTGTTTGTAAATTTGTCTTATAAACTTTTAGTTTGGATTTTCTCTACTTTTTCCGATCAACTCTTCAAATGTTATTATTTAATGTCGAAGTCAGGAAATAACTGATCTTATATATTTAATTTTTATATTAAATATATTTTTAAAATAATCTATAATTTCATATTTAGTTATGTTATATTTTTTTATAATTCTTATTTACACACAATTATATATAAAAAAATTATATATATATATATATATATATATATATATATATATATATATATATTTGTAGAAATCGAATACCCTCTATATAATTGCAGAGACTAATTCCTCAAGCCGTGTAGGACCATAATGGATGGAAAAGCTCTTCCTCAAGATAATTAAATGCTAGAACGTGCCTATGGCCGGGTTTGAAAACAGAACCTCTGATTAATCTGGAAGAAATTAGTATCCTTAATCTAAATAAATTTAAATATAATAGTATGCCTAAGAATTTTATTGTAAGAAAAACTATTATTTTTTTTCATAAATTGAATCTTATATTAGTACTTATTCAATTATTTTTTATTGGATTTAAATAATATGGTCATATAAATATATATAATAATAATTTATATTTGTAAAAAGAAATATATTAATGACAATTAAATTGACAATTATACCTAAGCTCTTCTTCTCTCCCCATCGCGCCTCTCACAAAAGCTAACTCACGCCGCCGCCGTTTGTATCTCCGCCTTCTATTCCGCCATTTCCGATCACACTAACTTCTCTATACTCAAACCCTTCACTGTCACGGCTTCGTTTTATCGTTCAAGGTGTGTGTATTTCTCGTTCAACTATATTTCTTGTTTATTTTATTTTACTGCTTCATATATAACATTCTTTGTCATTACTGATTTATTCATCAAGACATTTCATCTATGTGAAGGTGACCACAATTTAATAGATAATAGATGAAATGGAAGCATTTTAACTTTGTGTAATTAACATTGCATCAGTTATTGGCTTGTGTAATTAACTTTATTGAATGTTTGGTTTCACTTTTGGAGCATCCAAAATTGATTATGGACGCGTAGTTTTGATTTTGACATGTTTGGTTACCGATATTAATTAATTTACTTATCTCTTTCATATCTTCTCATATTGCAGATAAACTTACCTATATGTGAGTTTATGATTGACAAGAATTTGCTGTGGTGGATTTATTTCTTGACATATTTTTAGTGGAAGGCAAATAAGTCGTCTAGAGATTTGAATCCTTATTTAGATTCAGAGTGAACAACAGGTAGAAATGATTGTAGCTAGACATTTCTCTCCTTCAAAGCTTAAACCGCTCTTTTATTTATCACTCCTTTCCGACTGCAAAAACCACGTGAAGTCTAATCTTTTTACAACCTTAACGCCAAACTCCCATCTCCATAGCCTTACAAAATTTTTACCTCATCCATCGTGTAATTTATTTTGGCATTTCTCTTCACAGCCCGAAGAGTCAGCATCGAAACAAAAGTTACCTTTCTCTCGTGAGGGTAATTACGATGAAACAACTTCCCAATCTCTTAGTGTATGCCCTGGTTGTGGGGTTTGTATGCAAGATTCCAACCCAAAACACCCTGGTTATTTCATTAAACCATCTGGGAAGGACCTAAATTATAAATTGTATACCCATCTTGAACCTGTTGCAGCAGAGCCCGAATTCTCTAATACTGTTAAAAAAGGTTTTGTTATTGAACCAGAAAAGCTTGATAGTATTAGTGACGTTGACTTGGTCAGAAAACCGGAAAAGCCGGTGGTATGTGCACGCTGTCATTCGTTGAGGCACTATGGGAAGGTGAAGGATCCAACAGTGGAAAACTTGTTACCGGATTTCGACTTCGATCATACAGTGGGAAGGAAGTTGGCATCAACGAGTGGGACACGTTCAGTGGTGCTTATGGTTGTGGATGCAGTGGATTTTGATGGGTCGTTTCCAAGGAAGGTTGCAAAGTTGGTTTCTAAGACAATTGAAGACAACTCTTCTGCGTGGAAGCAGGGTAAGTCAGGGAATGTGCCTAGAGTAATACTTGTAGTCACAAAGATTGACTTATTGCCTAGTTCATTGTCGCCGACAAGATTGGAGCATTGGATTAGGCAAAGAGCTAGAGAGGGTGGCATTATTAAGATTACTAGTTTGCACATGGTGAGTGCGCTCAGAGATTGGGGACTTCAGAACCTTGTGGATGATATTGTTGGTTTGGCTGGATCTAGAGGGAGTGTGTGGACTGTTGGAGCACAGAATGCAGGAAAGAGTACATTAATAAACTCTATAGGAAAGCATGTTGGAGGGAAGATTACACATCTGACAGAAGCACCTGTTCCAGGGACTACGCTCGGCATTGTTAGAGTTGAGGGTGCTCTTCCAAGTCAGGCAAAGTTATTTGATACACCCGGCCTTCTCCATCCTTACCAGATTACAACAAGGCTGATGAGGGAAGAGCAAAAGCTTGTTTACATGACCAAGGAGTTGAAACCTAGGACATATAGAGTTAAGGTTAGTGCACTGAAATACTAATTTGTGTCGCTGACTTTAATATTATTATTTACATATGTATGCTCATTTGTGCGCTCTAGTCTTGTTTCATCTTTTGTGTCTTGTTAAAATCTTATGTGATTCGTTCTTTTACCAATGAATTGTGGTAGGCTGGCCATTCGATTCACATAGCTGGTCTTATGAGATTGGATGTAGAAGAAACGTCCCTGGATACTATCTATGTTACGGTGTGGGCATCTCCTTATCTTCCTCTGCATATGGGTAAAGTAGAAAATGCAAGTAAAATGTTCCAAGAACATTTTGGACACCAGTTACAGGTATTCTCGTTGCTCATTTTAATTGACTAGTCATTTTAAGCAATATCTAGATATTCAATTGCCATGATATGCTTATGTTGGTGAAGTTTTTATGTGTTGGTAGAGTGCTTGTAGATATCTCTATGTTGCAAGAAAAGGCGCAAATTTCTCTGTAGATTCCTAGGCATTATTCATTATGCATTACAGTTCCCTCTTGTATAACACCAGTCTGAATTTTCCTTTGTTCAGCCACCAATTGGAGAGAAACGAGTTGAAGAATTGGGGAATTGGGTTAGAAAGGAATTTCATGTTGGTGGAAACAGTTGGGACTCAAGTTCTGTAGACATTGCTGCTGCTGGCCTTGGTTGGTTTGCCATTGGACTTAAAGGAGAAGCTGTGTTTGGTGTTTGGACTTATGAAGGAGTTGATGTCGTTCAGCGAAATTCTTTGATACCTTATAGATCAAATACTTTTGAAGTTACAGGATTTACTGTATCGAAGATTGTCTCACAGTCTGACCGAGCTTCAAATAAGCCACGTCAACAAAATGACAAGAAAACGAAGCGGATCGACTCAAAATCGCTATCCAGTTCAGCTGAATCACCACTATTCACCTCTGATGGAGGCATGTAATAATGATGTCAGTTTGGAGGAAAGCAAAAGGACTACACCGATAATTTCAGCTTACAAATATCTTACTTTTATAAGATAGTTTTGCAGTAATGTCTTATCCAAAATCCAATCCAAATTAAGTCTGATTTTTATCAGATTCCTTGTTTGTTTGAAAGTGGTGTCAAAATAGTTTCAGAAATATTTTATGTTGTGTTTTGTAGTTTATTATTGCAGATCAGAATTGGCTCTCAATGTTTAGATCCTTCTGAGTTAGTTGAAGAGGCTTAATAAGATTATTAACTTTGCATAAACACTGGTTCTCGTTTGAGAATTAAAATTAAACTATTTATTCTAAATATGAATAGTAGTATGCATTGAAATTGTGCTGCATTCTTTTTCATAATAAAGATATTTGATTTTATCATGTTAAAATTTATTTATTTTTCTTTTGATTTTATCATTTATCTTTTTAAATATTATATCAACGATGTTATCTTGTTATGAATAAATAATCACTTGTACCACAATTTAGTGATGTTAAAGGTTTATAGAAAAACTAGTAGAAGCCCGTGCGTCCGCATGGGTATGAAAAAAAGTATGATACATATTAATAGTTGAATTATATTCAAATACATATTAAGAATAATATTTATGTATGTTGATAATTAGAATTGGTCCCCCAATGATTGGGTGGTGCCCTGAATTTTATAGCCTGGTACTGTGAATGCTGTTAGTTCTGTTACAATGCCCAAGTTCAATTCAGTTAGGTGACAGTTGTCAAGTTAGTTAATTTGGTTTCAATTAGTTATTTAGAAATTGGAAAGTTAGTTAAGGGCAGTGCAAGTTAGTTGTAATGACAGTTGGAATTGGTTAGAATGAGTGACAGTTACAGGTTTTGTTAGTAGTTGGTTAGGTGGTTAGAGTTGGTTATTAATGGTTATGACAGTTAGTTAGAAGAAAAACAGTTAGGGTGGTTAGTCGTGAATTGGAGACAGATAGTGAAATGAATGTTAATTTGGATGAGGTTACTTGAATTGGTATGATGCATTTGATTGTGGGACTAATTATTACAAATGGTTTGAAGTCAGTAGGCTGTTGTTTCAACTGCTATTCCACCTTGGCTTGTGAATTCTTTTGGCAATCACTAACCTGATTATAACACTGTTGCTGCAGGTGTGGATATGTTAGTACTATACTCGCGAACCTAAGTTGGATTTGGGACTAACTTTGGATGAGATGCTGCATAAACAGAAGAATTCACATCGGTATTTAAGTGTGAGAGGAGATGTTGAATGTCTGGACGTAAACTCTCTGCCGCCCTTCCAATGAGTGCCAAAACATCTGGTCGAGGCTTGCTGCTAGCCTGCACAGGCCCTCCCTGCCCTTCATAGTGAATGACATGATGAAGGAAGTCAATGATATCTGCTATCTCTGATGCATCAGCAGCAATTGATATCTGGGAGTTCTTTCCAAATACATCCACCAATATACTTAACAGTACGGATAGGGTCTTACTGAAAAGTGTATGAGTATTGGCAAGTTTTGGAAGGAGTGGGCCGATTATACGGAATGCTAACCTCAACATTGCAATTGAAGTTACTGGCCGAAGTTGCTTGATTATGACATTACTCCCTTCAAGCCATTCTTGAGGTCGGTTACTAAAGAAAGAATGAAGCAAGGCAACCACATACTCGATGGCCGTGGAGGTATTGTTCTGTGCAGCCCATGTTGGATCTAACAAAGCATAGCCAACAGCAGAGTCTATTTCTACAAGTGCCCTTTTCATATCTGTAAGCATCCAGTTCTCTTTTATTATACGTGTCGTCTCCAAGTAAAGTTGTGCATGAAAATCAGGAGGAAGTTGAGCCAGAAGAAGGCCACAAGCTTGAATCAACAAGCAAGACAATTGTTGACTTGTATAACCACTTCGTGAAGCAAAGTTAGTGGTATTTACTCCGGAAGCTGAAGGAGTTGATCTACTTCCACCTAAGGAGTCTGTGCTTCCCCCTGAAGGTGATGTTGGCAACACTGAACCTTGCCCTACACACCATTTGAGGAACCGTGGAGAGAATCGCTAGACTGGATAAATGTTGGTTGTATATTAACAACAATCTGAACAAGTGACTGTACTATCTGAGAAGCAGACATGGGAAGGGACAGTATTTCAATGACAGCAGTCTCCAAAACCAGCTGAGTATATGTATGTGCCAGGATCCTGAATTTGGTAGAATGCCTTTTGGGACTGAACTAAAATGGAATGGTGGAATGGGAATACTTTGGACTAAGATTGAACTTGACATGGACTGTTAGAACAGTTATGGTATGACATGGACTGTTAGAACAGTTATGGTATGCTCTGGTTTTGAGTTTTCATGACAGTTAGCGCATCAAAATGAGTTAGATAGAAAATGTTAGGAATTGAGGGTGGGACAGTTGGGTTAAATCAGTTAGTTTCCGTGCATTGTCGCAGCGTAAGGTCTGCTGCTTGTATCGCGACTGGTGTGACCTGAATATCATTGCTACTGCTGTCTCTTTGTAGCTGACGTTATTGCATTTCGTGTTGCACCTTGAAGTTATGGCTTGTATGAATTGGTTATCTTGCGCATTTTTTCGGATTATGATCTGTTTTGATGATGAACAGATACTGAATATTGAACTGCACCCTAAATGTTTTTTTTTTTAATCTGAATGTTGCATTGTTGATGTGAGAGTTAACTCATATGGTGAATGCATTGTACCCTTTTTGTAGGGATGTAGCTGAAGACGAATTAGAGCACACTGAAGATGAAGTTCCGTTACGTTCTCTTTGGTGGAAGTGTACTCACATTCTGAGACGAAGTTGCAATCAAGACATGCGCAAGTCGACTATGTTAAGCTTCTTGTAATTTTCCCTTTTGATGCAACAGGATTTCCTTAAAACTTCAACAGCGGTGCGACATCGATAACTGCCGATGCAACTCTAGACGCAACCGAAGAACTGCCTCTTCATTGTTGGCGGATTTGGCGGCGTAGTAGCTGGTGCAGAGGTGTTAGAAGTTGGTTTTGTCTTGTATACATAATCTTGGTTTTTTCTGCAGCATGTTGTGACAAGATGCATACTTGTTTAGGATTGTATAAATAGGTGTCAGGAACATTGGCCATGTCTGAAGAAAGCGTTAGGAAGTGTTGATGATAACATGATTAAAATGGCATTTGGTCCATGACGGCAATCTGTATCAATTTCCAGATTCTTTTACTGATTTGAAAAGAGTGACAAAGTCACACGTACCCAATGTTTTAAGAACCGGACCAGAGCTCAAACCGGCAAGGCTTCTGGTTCAAGGTTAAACCGGTTACGGTTGAACCGTTTACTAAATATATAAATAAATATGCTTGAAAAAATTATGATAAAAATTTCTATGAAATAGTATTATATAATAGAAAGGTATATGAATATAAAAACTATAAAAACTATGATTGGAAAAATTATGATAGAAATTTATATAATAGTATTATATGATAGAAATTTATATTAATATAAAAACTACAAAAAAAACTACGATAGAAATTTATATGAATAAAAAATAGTATCAATTTACATATGAAATAATATATAAAATGTGATACTTACTAGTATCAATTTACATATGAAATAGTATATAAACCATGTTACTAGTATCAGAAACTTACTACTTACATATAGTATCAGAAAAAAATGCTTCGAATGTTTTGTGTTACAGCGGCACGGAATGACGGCAAGCTTCAGGAAGAATGCACTAATTAAAAAGAGACGTAGAAATAGGGTATAGGGTTTTTAGTTGTACTTTTAATTTACGTTTAAAAAAATGGGCCATTAGTGTTGACCGCCCGGTTTCATATAACCCGTTCCGGTTTGGTGGTTTGAACGATTCCAAGCGGGTTGTCCCGGTTTTTCCGGGTTTTTGGCGGTTTTGGCCCATTAGCGGGTCTTTAAGCCTAACCGGACCGGTTTCAACTCCGGTTCCCGGTTCAACCGGTTGAAGGCCGGTTCGGTTCGGTTCTTAAAACATTGCACGTACCATCTATAAATGTCTTAGTTCGGATTGAAATTTCAAATTTAAATGATGTAGCAAGTACATCTAAGGCGCACTCAAAGGGTGGCTGACCTATGAGATTCAAAGACAAAAATCTCCGAAAAAGAAAAGAAATAGAAAAGGTGAATATGATTGAAAGTGATCTTGAAAAGACACTAAATAATAAATCCATGATTGAAAAGCGTGCTCGCGAAGAAGCATAAGATGATGATAATGAGATCATTGATAGTGAATGAAAACAAGAATGATCTTGAAATTTCAATTAATTATGTTGATATGGGAACTTTGTGGAACCGAAAAGGTATAAATATAGATGAAATATTTTCATTCTCCATTACATGTGAAATGTATGAATGAAAATGATGATCTCGAACCAAGAACTATGAATGAATGTCAATATAGACATGATTGGAAAAATTGGAAGGATGCAATAAATACTGAATTAAATTCTCTTAAAAATCAAAAAGTATTTGGCCCCATTAGGGGCGGGAATAGGCTAGGCCGGCCTATAGGGACCTATAGCCTAACCTACTTAAGGTCAGGCCAGACCAGGCTTTTTTAATAAAAAGGCCAGGCTTAGGCTTTTTTAAAAGCCTATTTAATTAAATAGGTCAGACTTAGGCTATTAAAAAAAGCCTATGAAGCCTTATAGGTCGACCTATATTTTCATATATATTAAAAATATGCTAAATAGGTTGTCCTGTATATGCATATATATTAGAAAAAAGGATACTTATATATGCATATATATTAGAACAAAGGCTAAATAGGCCGACCTATATATGTATATATAGGTCAGCCTATGAAGCTTCTTAAGTAATATGGAATAATTGAGAACCATAATGAAAATAAGGCTTGTAAATAGGCTTTCAGGCCAGGCCAGACTTTTAAAAAGGCCAGAACAGGCCAAAAAAGAGAGCCTATAATAGGCCATAGGTCAGACTCAGGCCTTTTAAGTTTATCGTAGGCCAAGCCCAGGCCTTATAAAGCCTAGCCTAGCCTATTTCCACCCCTAGGCCCCATTATGACTATACTAGAAGATGTGAAACCAGTTGGGTATAAGCGGGTCTTTGGAAGAAAACAAAATGAGAAAAATGAGATTTTCAAATACAAGGCTCGTCTTGTTGTACTAGGTTTTTGCCAAAGACCAGGAATTTATTATGAAGTAACTTATTCTCCTGTTATGGATGCCATTACTTTTCGCTATTTAATTAATTTATCAGTATTTAACAATCTTGATATGTATCTTATAGATGTTGTTACTGCTTATTTATATGGATCACTTGATATTGATATATACATGTAAATCTCAAAAGGATTTAAAATGTCCGAGACATCAAAACTTAGAGAAATGTATGCAATTAAGTTGCAAAGATCATTGCATAGGTTAAAACAATCCGGGCGCATGTGGTATAATAGACTAAGTGAATATTTACTTAAAGAAGGTTATGAAAATAATCATATTTGCCCTTGTGTTTTTATAAGAAAAACAACATCCGATTTTACAATAACTGATGTCTATGTTGATGATTTAAATATCATTGGAACTAATAGAGAAATTAAGACAACAATAGATTACTTAAAGAAAGAATTTGAAATGAAAGATTTAAGAAAAACCAAGTTCTGTCTTGGTTTACAAATTGAGTATACTAAAATTGGTATATTGGTACATCAATCGAATTATACAAAAAGGATATTGAAAAGGTTTAACATGGACAAAACAAATTCTTTAAGTACTCCAATGACCGGTAGAATATTTAACATTAAAAATGATCCTTTTAGACCTAAGGAAGGTAATGAAGAAGATCTTGGCTCTGAAGTACCATACCTCAGTGCCATTGGGGCACTCATGTACCCTACTAACTATACAAGGCCTGATATAGCTTTTGCAGTAAATTTACTAGCAAGATTCAGTTCATGTCCTACAAAAAGACATTGGAAAGGAATAAAGCATATATTCTGATATCTTCGAGGTACATCTGACCTTTGTTTGTTTTATTCTAACAATACAAAACCAATTTTCCTTGGTTATGCAGATGCAGGATATTTATTAGATTCACATAATGCTAAATCGTATACTGGATATATATTTACATATGGTAACACTGCAGTATCATGGAGATCACAAAAGCAAACACCTGTAGCAATTTCTTCAAATCATGCTGAAATAATTGCCCTTCATGGAGTAAGCAAAAAATGTAGATGGTTACGATCGGTAACTCAACATATCCAAGAAGCGTCTGGTTTACCAATTGATAATAATCCAACAATCTTATATGAAGACAATGCTGCATGTGTTGCCCATATGAAAGAAAGTCACATCAAAAGTGACAAAACCAAGCATATCCCTCCAAAGTTCTTCTCATTCACACATGAACTTTAAAGAAACAAAGAGGTTAATATTCAATATATTCGTTCATGTAATAATATGGCAGATCTCTTCACAAAGGCACTTCATACATCAATTTTCAAGAAGCATGTACAAAATATTGGAATGTGTCAACTTCGAGATCTTTAAAGAATAACTAAATTTGCTATGTTGAGAGGGAGTATCATGTTGTACTCTTTTTGCCTTATTAAGGTTTTTATCCCAATGGATTTTTTCTAATAAGATTTTTAACGAGGCAATATATGTTCCCATAAGTTTCTCCTTGATAATACTTCGATGGAGTACCGTAATAAATATTTTAAATTAGAGTGTTATAATATTAGTATTGTTATAATAATATTATTAATTAGAAATATATATCTTTAATAGTAATGACTAATTATTGTAGATGCATAATTTGTCAAAATTAAAATAATAAGTCAAATTATTACTTTAATATAATAGCTGTATTTCAAGTAGTATAAATACTAGTTTTGGATAATGTAAAAACAAATTAAATTTTACTTTGAAAAACATAAATAAAGTATTTTAGTCTCTTCAATCTTTTTCATCAAACTTTGATATTTAAAACTAGATTAGTAACTTATATTATAAGTTTAATATTTACAACTAGATTAATAACTTATATCATTATATTAATTCATAAATTTGATATTTTCTTCATAAATCTTAAATTTTATGTGGGTTCTAGAAAACCGAGGATCCTCAGTATCCCGGGCTCTCAGGTCGAGAAATGATGATACGTTCACCATTTCTGGTTTGACATCATCACCAATCGAGGAGGCCTCAACTAATTCCCCTAAAAAAGGTCATCCTATATAAGTTCCCAGCTTCGGGTCCTCAGATCAAGAAGTATAATGGGTTTGTTATTTCTGGTCTGCCATTACTACCCCTTAGGAGGAGTGCCTCAACTGAGTCCTCGGGGAATGGTCGCCAGAGTCGACAGTTTTCCAGATTACATTCCATTATCTGCACCAATGCGCAGGATATAACATTACCAAAGAAAACCTCGTCCGGATGTGGAGTTTTCGTGTATACTACGTCTGGCCAAATGCCACACAAGTCACACTACTTTCCACGCTAGTCCTAGGTGTATGCTCAAGCCTGGGTATTGGGCTTATCTCTCATGAATCCAACCCACCCAACAGAACAACAGCAACAGAACAGTATGATAACCATAATCACAAATGCAATAAAATGCAGTAAAACAGTAATACAGTAATATACAACAAAATAAAGCACAACAGTAAACACCCAATGAAAATAAACAGACAAGCGCTAGGATTGAATCGCATAGGGAACCAGAGTCCCCAGTAGAGTCTCCAGCTGTCGCAACTGCGAAAAATAACCGGCGAGAAACTAGAACAGAAGAGTCACCACCGAACGTTATTTATCCCAACGAAGGGAAATGAAACGATCGAAGAAAACCTTAAGAGGGAGAAGACATGGTCATCGCAACCATAGTCCGGGTTCGGGAGTCAGTTACACGAGGGGAAGGTATTAGCACCCCCACGCGTCCATCGTACTCGATGGGATCCACGCTTGTTGTCTAAACAATGGGTGAGTTATCCTAAAGTCTACGGCTGAAAGGAAACGGAATGGGGGAAAGAGAAAAAAAAGGAGACTCGGTAGGACATCACCGTCCTAGGCCTACGTATTCCTCTTTTCTCCGCCCGAACTAACCTCGTACGAGCATCTCACCATCCGCAGAACAAAGATGTTAACAACCTTCGCAAACTCTACATCACAGATCCGATTTGAAGCTCACCTTCCGACTTGATGAAACTCCACCGCGAAACAGGGGTTTCCTTGGCGTCGTTCTACACCAACTTCTCCTCTCGTCTCCTAATCGTGCCGTGGCCTTCTTCAACATAACCGTCGGCGATCAACTGCACCGACGCGCCATGGCCTCGAGCCGGCGGCAGCGAAAATGCTCCTACCTCAACCGCTACTTGTCAATGGCCTCTAGCCTCAAGAGTCACTTCCAAGCCTTGTCTCACGTAGCAACAACGTTAACGTAAATGAAATCACAAATTGAAGCTAGCTAAATCATGGAGTAAGAGTTCACAACAAGAATTGCGTACAACAACGACGAGCGGAGATATATCGGATAGATTTAGAGCTTACCTACCGGAGAAACGTCCGACGCTTCTTCGAATCGGCGAATATGAACAGAAAACCAGAGGTACCATCAACTCCACTTCATTTCTGATTCTTTCACGTGAGCATCTTCGAATCTCGCAAATTCTAGTTAACGTGTTGTTGTTGTTGTAAATCGTATTGATCCGCTGAATGTTCGTTGCAGTGTTGTAAATTGGAAATGATGAATGAAACTGTTGTAGAGTTGAAGAATTGATGAAGAGCAGCGAAGGAGTAGTGTTGTGAATTATGTTGAAGGTTCGATGGAGATGCAGTGATGGATAGGCTTTAGAAGGAGCAGAGCTCGCGATCTGAAGAATTGATGGTGACTTTTGAAATGGAATTCAGTTGCAGTGAGGAAGATATTTTCCAGAAGAATGAAGAGGCTCCATTTGGGAGGTTGCGGTTGAGTTCATTCTTGATGATGAAGGTTTGGAAGCAGCAGCTTTATACTGAGTTTTGGGAGGGGTAGAATAGGAAAATTAATTGAAATTCTGTTATGCCAATTCCTTGCGTGAAAAGGTCACGCGTATTCACTTGGTTTTGTAATTTTTTCCTCTGCATTTTGAATCTCATTTGAATTGTTTTGCAAGTGGAAATATGTTGTGAATTATTCTTGTGAAATCTTGTAACAAACTTGAGCCTTGCCATTACTTTTCTTTTTCTGCTATTTTCAGTGACTTGTTGTGGGCCCTGCCTGCGCCTTGTATCATTCTCTGATGCGCTGAGGTGTTAAATATTCTTCTTCTTTTGGTTTTAAAATTTGGTTCAGTAGCACATGTGGCATTTGGATCATTTGCTGTGTAATTTTTTTTCTTATTTTGCTGATGTGGTGATTTGAGTTTTTTCACGTTAAGTTGAAGTCAACAAAAAGTGGCATGGTCTAGAAATGAATATGGTTTTATGAATTTGGTTATTGGAAAATATGGATTTGAAAAGTGGATAAATAGATTTAAATGAATTTAAAATGAAACATGGTTATGAGATGAAATGGATAATGAGATGGATATCAAAAATGATGTGGATAAATTGGTTTAGAAAAATGGATATGGATACTAGGAAATGAATAATGGATTTGAAAATCAAAAGGTGGATAAGAACATGGTTTAGCAAATGGATAGCCAAATGAATCCAAAACCAATCCCAAACTTTTTTACGAGCCTCTGATAAAGTGCACACAGCTACCACTGAATAATCTTGCCATTGAAACAAAACATCTGAATCAAACATCCTGAGTCTTTGATCAAGTGAATCCTCATATGAACTCTTGCTTGACAACCTGATGGAATCTACAACTCGACCTTGAAAACAAACCCTAATTCACCTTTATGTACATTGATAAATCTTGAAGATGACTTGAACTGAGAAGAAACTAAACCCTGATTCACACCAATGAACCTCTAACCCAAAGCCTTTGATGAATCCTCTGAATAAGAATATTACAAGGACCAGATTTCAAACTCTTGCAAATAGAACACCCTTATTTAAAGAAATGTTGTAATCCCATGCCTTAGAAGACCAATGCATTATATGATTATGAATTAAGACCTAAATAAGATGCAAACGAAAGAGAAACATAAGCCAGTTAGTACTAGAAAGAGAAAGACAAATTTTGGGGTGCTACAGCTAGGAAGGCTAAAGTAAGAAGGGAGCAAAGAATGTCTCAGGGTCAAAGGAGTTTCGATCATAGAAGGTCTTCGTCAAAACAAGTGGGTGGTAAGACACAATTCCCAGGGGCCAGACCAAACACCTTCAAACTAACAAGTAATGTGCCAGTCGGTAGCTGGATGAATCCTGTCGAAGGAGAGAAAAAAGGTCTGAAAAAAGGCAGAAGTTTGATGTGAACAGAGGCTCTTCAATAGAGTATCGGAAAGAGTTTCAGACTTCCAATAGGTCGGCTTATGTCTCTGAAAACTATAAAGGGAAGAATCCGATGTCGCGATCTCAATGGAGGAGAGAGCAACATAGAAGAAAGGCTCTCAGGGAGGCTCAGTCGAAGGACCGAGGAGAATCCAGTACTAATGTCCCTACTGAAAATCTTGCAGGGAATCAAGTAAAGATCACTAAAAGAATACCCGAGGGGTGAAAGTTGTTTTCCTCTCAAGAGGACAAACATGAAAAGACAGTCGAAGATGATGAAGAAATGACAGATAACTTCGACTCCGAGTCTGACGCTTCTCTCGACATCATAGTCAATGTAGTGTCTGTAATGCCAAGGGAGTTCTACCAAATTACAGAAGCCGAAGATTTGGATGCTTGCACTGAAGCTGAGATGGCAGCACACAAGCCTGTGTGCTACTATATTATGAATAATGGGTGCTTTGAAGAGAAGAACGCCTTTTTCGAGCGACCTACAGAGGCAATGAAGGGTCACCTAAAGCCCCTCTACATTACCGAAAAAGTGGAGAACGTACCAATAAATAAAATATTGGTTGATTGTGGCGCAACAATAAACTTGATGCCACATTTCTTACTGAACAAGATTGGCAAGTATGACACTGATACTAAGCCACATAATATGGTTCTTTCAAACTACGAGGGAAAAGTTGGCTCTACACTGGGTGTGATACAAGTGGACTTGACAGTTGGGACAATAACTAGGCCTACTGTCTTCATGGTAGTGGAAACAAAAGCCAACTACAATCTGATCTTGGGACGAGAGTGGATACATGGCATTGGTGCAGTGCCATCTTCGATGCATCAACGAATCACCATCTGGAGGCCAGATGGCATAGTCGAGAACATTGAAGCTGACCAGGGGTATTTCAAGGCACCAATAAATCATGTCGACAGACGTCAGTTCGACAAACATTTGGCTCACATTGCCCCTTGTGGCCCAGCAAATTTTGAGTTTGTCCCAGATGACGAAACATTTTTCTCACTGTACTTACATCCCGTCGATGGTTTCCGTTGGGATAAGGAGGTGCCAGGGGAAAGGCTTTCATACCTTGGCGAACCTGCAGTAGACCCCACAGGGTGGGGATGTGAATCTAGTGATAATGACTGAGGTCGAAGCATTGAAAAGAATTTCAGCCTACGTGGCTGAAACTAGACTACAAGTGGCTTTGGAAGCTGCTAATGAATACATGGTTGGCGAAGCCAATTCTGAATGTCACCAAGAAGGTCCTGGTAAGGACTTCGACCCTGAGCCACCTGATAAGGTTCGGGGTGTAGAGCAAGGCCGAAGGCTTGACGCCATCTATGACAATGAGCCTTTGGGGTTTGAAAAAGATCTGCTGGCAAATAACATTAAGATGCTAGTGCAGGATCCGTTAGAAGAAATCGACCTGGGTGAAGGGGCAACTAGAAGGCCAACATATGTCAGCGCTAATCTGGACCCACAACTCAAGTTCGAAGTTACCCTGTTGCTGCAGGAGTTTAAAGACTGTTTTGCCTGGGACTACGAGGAGATGCCTGGTTTGAGTAGAGAGTTGGTTGAACACACGTTGCCAATCAAGCCTGGGAAGAAGTCAGTCAAACAGAATCCAAGACGGTTTGCCCCAGAAATTCTCTCGAAGATAAAGGAGGAGGTTAAAAGACTCCTTCGATGCAAATTCTTCCGCACGGCCAGGTATGTCGAATGGTTAGCTAACATCGTGCCTGTTATTAAAAAGAATGGTTCCTTAAGAGTTTGCATAGACTTTAGAGATTTAAATTCTGCAACTCCTAAGGATGAGTATTCTATGCTTGTGGCAGAAATGCTAGTTGATTTCGCCGCATGACATGAGTATCTTAGTATGTTAGATGGGTACTCTAGTTATAACCAAATATTCATTGCTGAGGATGATGTCCCCAAAACAACTTTTCGTTGTCCGGGAGCCTTAGGCACCTACGGGTGGGTGGTAATGCCTTTTGGCCTAAAAAATGCTGGGGCAACATATCAACGAGCAATGAACTCAATCTTCCATGATTATATAGAGACTTTCATGCAAATATATATAGATGATATTGTGGTTAAGTCTGTTTCAGGGAAGAGTCATTTAGACCATCTTCGACAGTCCTTTGAACAGATGAGAAGGCATGGTCTCAAAATGAATCCTCTCAAATGTGCGTTTTGTGTGCAGGCAGGGGATTTTTTTGGCTTTGTGGTCCACAAAATAGGGATCGAGATCAACCAGAATAAGACCAAAGCTATCATGGAGGCGAAAGCTCCATCAACAAAAAAGGAGTTGCAACCACTGCTGGGCAAGATTAATTTCTTAAGAAGATTCATATCGAACCTAAGCGAAAAAACGCAGGCCTTTTCACCATTACTTCGATCCAACAAAGATGGGTTTGACTGAGGGCAAGATCAACAGGAAGCTTTCGACAAGATCAAGGAATACCTGAGTCATCCTTCAATTCTTTCACCGCCTTGTAGGAATAAGAGTATGAGATTGTACATAGCTGCGTCAGATAAAACTTTAGGGAGCATGTTGGCTCAAGAGGATGAGAATGACGTCGAAAGGGCCATTTATTACCTTTGTAGAGTTTTAAACGATGCAGAAACTAGGTATAGCATGATCGGAAAATTATGCTTATGCTTGTATTTCTCTTGTACAAAATTAAAGCAATATATAAAGCCAGTTGATGTTTATGTTTCGTCTCATTTTGATGTTATTAAACATATGTTGTCTAAATCTATCTTGCATAGTCGAACTGGTAAATGAGCACTAGCATTGACTGAGTACTCTTTGACGTATAAACCTCTAAAGGCAGTTAAAGGACAAGTGATAGCAGACTTTATAGTCAACCACTCCATAAATGAAATCACTTTGAATTACGTCGAATTGGAACCTTGGAAGTTATACTTTGATGGCTCCATCCACAAAGATGGCAAAGGCGTAGGTGTGCTAGTTATTTCTCCTAATAAAATTCCAACAAAATTCAAGTACAGGGTTGAAGGACTTTGTTCCAACAACGAGGTTGAGTATGAAGCCTTAATCGCTGGACTTGAAATTTTGTTAGAATTGGGGGCAACTCGAGTCGAAATAATGGGAGACTCAGAGTTGGTCATAAAACAAATTACAAAGGAGTACAAATGTGTTAAGGAAAATCTTATCATGTACTTCGTAATAGCCAACAGACTACTAAAGAAATTCAAAGTAATAAGCATTCGACACATACCTCGGCTAGAGAATCAAGTGGCCAACGACTTGGCTCAGATTGCTTCTGGGTATAAGATTTCGAAGGAAAATTTACAAGAGGCAATCGAAGCTAGAGATAAAGTCGTATCTGTTGGATTATGCCCATCAGATCTAGAGGTAACGAAGCTTGGATACGCTGATGAAGAAAATTTTGAGATTTTTGCAATAGACGGCTTGACGGACAAAGATTGGAGGAAGCCTATAGTCGAATACTTGCAAAATCTAACAGCGTCCACAGAGTGAAAGGTCAGGTATCAAGCTTAAAGTTATGTCCTTCTAGGTAATGAGTTATTTAAAAAGACCCTTAAGGGAGTCTTACTTAAATGCATTAGTGAATCAGAGGCGTATCTTGCCCTTTTGACTGTCCATAGTGTGGCATGTGGGGCACATCAAGTAAGCCATAAGATGAAGTGGCTATTGTTTCGACAAGGCATGTATTGGCCTACTATGCTAAAAGATTGCATTGAATTCGCTAAGGGCTGCCAGGAATGTCAAGTTCACGCTGGCATATAACATATCCCTGCAAGTGAGCTGCATTCCATAGTCAAACCATGGACTTTTAGAGGTTGGGCTTTGGATTTAATCGGAGAGATTCGACCTGCATCTTCCAAGAATCAGAGATACATTTTGGTAGGAATTGACTACTTTACAAAGTGGATCGAAGCGATACCATTGCCAAATATCGATCAAGAAGATGTGATTGAATTCATTCAAAAATACATCATTTATAGGTTTGGAATCCCAGAAACGATCACGACAGATCAAGGATCAGTCTTTACTGGTCGAAAGATGCAGGAGTATGCTAGAGAGATGAGTTGCAAACTCTTAACCTCTACACCTTATTATGCTCAGGCTAATGGTCAGGTCGAAGTGGCTAATAAAGTGGTGATTGGGTTGATCAAAAAACATATGGGGAAAAGGCCCCGGAATTGGCATAAGACCTTAGATCAGATCCTGTGGGCATGTCGAACTTCTCCCAAAGAGGCAACTAACACTACTCTATTTCGACTAACCTTTGGTCATGATGCAGTTTTACTTGTTGAGATCTATTCCAGTCAATAAGGATTCAGAGACATCATGAAATTCCTTCTGAGCGTTATTAGAATATGATGTTAGATGAGTTGGTAGATTTGGACGAAGAAAGACTTAAAGCTTTAGAACTTTTGAAGAGACAAACGAAAAGAGTAGAAAAGTCTTACAATAAAAAGGTTAAGGGTAAGACCTTTTCGCCTGGAGATTTAGTTTGGAAGGTAATCCTGCTTATGGATCGAAAGGTCAGAGCCTTGGGTAAATGGTCCCCAAAATGGGAAGGTCTGTTTCAAATTACGCAAGTATTTTCTAATGGAGCCTATGAAGTGGAAGAATTAAATGAGGATAAAAGAATCTTGAAAGTAAATGGCAAGTATTTGAAAAAATATAAACCAGCACTTCAAGAAGTTAAAATTGCTAAGAGTAATTCAACGTAAAAATGGAAAAGCCAACAGTGGTATTCATGAATGCCAAAATGGCTTAAGAATCATTACAAATAAAAGCCTCAAAGAGCTATGGAGCATTATACAAAAAGGAAAGAACTACAAAGAAATTAACAAGCTAAAAGGGGAGTTTCTCCTTCATCTTCAAGTACTTCGACTTCTGGAGATCAAGACGCCTTTCACACAAGGCCTTGTCAGATTTTAAACGTGCAACCTCCTTCTCCAGTTATTGAGCTTTCTCATCAAAAGTTATTGTATTTTCAAGCTCTTTCGACAAGCCAGGGTCATCAAAGGCAGACAATTCAGTGTTACGCTTTTTGGCCTTTGAGATCTTGGCTCGAAGTTTCTTGATCTTTCGCTCCGAGGAAGCAATACTTTCTTCATTGGAGGTGATTTCCTGCTTGTTCTTTTCTTTGGTTTCCTCCAACTCTGCTACCTTATTCTCAGAATCAGTGGCTGCAGTCCAAGCGGCAGCCTCACTTCCAGCTGTGGTTTAAATTGCATTTTCAATTTGAGGCAGGCGTTTCAGGTCACCATTGACTTGGTCTATCATAGTGCCAAGCTCTAAAACGACGTTGGCAGATTCTGGAGAAATGGCATGGATGTCGACTTGTTGGAGGAGATTTTTCAGAGAGATATGAGTGACATCATCCATCTGTAAGAGTGTGAAAAGGTCACCCTTAAAGATCTTATTTTTGATCTTCAGAAGGATATTGTCCTCAGCTTTGCTTGAAGGCTGGTCCCCAGAGGCAGTCGAAGCACCAGGAGTTTTTTCAGATGAACTCCCTCGACGGCTAAGAAGGATCTCTATGTATTGTCGAGGGTTGCTAGCCTTCAAGGCATCCAGTTCCTTTTCAGAAAGTCCTGCTCCATACATAGTAGAGGTTGCCTTGCCCTCAGTTGCAGTAGTAGTTGCTGGGGTAGTAGTAGCTTCGACATGGGTTGGCTTATTGATAGGTCTTTGTCGGCCTTCTCCTCTTTACCGTTGTCCTCTTCTTCTTTATCTTCGTCCATTTTGTCATCAGCATTTTCATCACTATGGCCATCAAGTTTAGACTGGTGCATTGTCTCATCATCATCTTCTTCCATCTCATCCTCTCCTTCTGGGTTAGCATTGGCAGCCCCGGCAGGTTCGTCTATGGGGATCCTTCTTCATCGACCAAGGTTGTATCTTCATCCATGGCAGCTTCTCTTGGATTCTCTATTTCGGGATTCAGCTGATCATCATTGTCCTCATGGTCGGAGCCATCTGTTTGAGACTGCTGGGTAGTAGTCTTTGCTGGCGAAGGGGGAGCTGTTTCAAAGCCAGGTTTGTTAATTTCACCTAGTGAACTCATTCCAGAGCCCAAGTCGGAAGTGGGTTGGTATGTGGGCTCACCTTGGCTATTCAGGAAAGTGATTGGAGAAGGGGGATTATCCACCGGCGGCTTTGAGCCACTTGCATCCACCTAAGTTAAATCGAAGCAAATTAGAACAAAAGGAAACAAGGTAGATAAATTGACTCTTTAAAGAATAATATGACAAGTTACCTTGACACCTTTAGCATCAGGGCTAGAGTTATTGCTTTCAGCATGATCTGCGGCTGGTTTAGAGGCAGCTCCAGAAGAGGCTTCTGCAACTCTACTCGTAGTGGTCGTCTTTTTGGGGACTTTAGCCGTTTTAGGCTCAGATTGGCCACCAACAGCATCTGTTTCTTGGCCTGGTCTCTTCCTCTTTTTGAGCTTTAGGTCTTCAGGAGGGGATTGGTCCTCATCCTCCGAATCAATGATAATTTGGGCAGTGCCCCTCTTTGATTTCCTTCGAGGTGTCAGAGGTGGTTTGTGAGAAGCCTGAAATAATAAGAAGCATTAGGGGGAGAAAGAATAATCAACGTAAGGAAAAGGTGTGTGATGTACCTTGCTGCCTTCACCTTTGGCTTCGACCAGTTGCTGAGGGGTGTTCTTTTTGGGTACAGCTGCAAAACAAATCAAGTTACCACAAGTCAGTAATGATAAAGTTCAAATAAAAGAACATAAAATCGAAGAATCCAAACCTTCATGTATTTCGGGTTGGATGCGAACATCTTCGATACCGACATGAAGGTGTCCTTTGAAATTGTCTAGTGTATGCTTAGTCGGAACCACTCGCTGAGCCTTGGGTTTCGACTGCTGGCGAAGGATTTTTATAGAATCCCCACAGATGAACCAATATGGAAATGGAGGGGTAAGAGCCACTCCAAAATCAGCAGATGGCAGTCGAGGAGTCTTTAGGGGAAATAGTACGAAAGCCGCTTCATAGCGTTTCTCAGGAGGAACGTATGAAGGGAGTTTCAAACTCTCCATTTTCTTTAAAAATATCTCCTTCAGCGTAACTGCGGCTTCACGGACGGTTCGACTAATATCATCTGGTCGATAAATAGTTTCAAAGTACTTCTGGAAGGCTTGAATCTCTTTAACGTGAGTAGATGTACCTTTCTTGATCTTCTCATGCACATCAACAAAAGCTTGGTCAATCAACTGAGGGAAGCTAGAGACGTCAAGGAATTCTGCAGTATAATGCTTCGACCACCAGTCATGGAACTCTTGGGTGCAGAGGTGAGAAGGTTCAAAATAGACAGGAGTTAGGAGTGATCGATGAGCATGTCGAGCGAGGTGCATCAAACTCTTTATGGCATCGTAAATAGTTTTGGGAAGGATAATATGGACCTTCTTCTCGTACAGGCACTTGGGTAGAGTCTGGACCAAACTAAACTGTCGAGAGACAAGATTTGGTTGATAGGCCATCAGAGATGTTTGGCCCTTTAGCAGGTTGAGTCGATGAACGATAAGTCGAGGGATCAGGAATGCCTCCCAGACATGCTGCGGTTCTTCTTCATGTTTTTTGAACGAGGAAGGAAAGGGCCTGGTAAACCATTCCGGACCATATTTTCTTTCAGCAAAGGGTGCCATCCTTGGTGTGAATTCATAGCGCTTGGCGAACATTTTGACGAAGCCAGAGAAGGATGCCCTAAGTGTCTGCCCTTCTTCGTTTGGGGTTAGCTACACCAGTCGAATCCATTCGACTCGTCTCTCTTTAATTTCTGCAGCCTCTTCGTCCACAGACTCTTTGTTAGGGAGGCAGGCTTCAAAAGTGGCATTAAGCCAAAGATGGAGTAGCCAAAAGGGTCCTGATAACAGGAGGTTCCCGTTGCTCTCTTGGTTTTTCAGACGACCAGAACCTTCACTTAAAGACTCGTACAGACTGGCCAATATCATTTTGCTTAGGCAGATGCCTCGATTAAGGGGCAATTAATTGTCTAGGGTTAGATATTTTCTTGCCACTTGCAAAGATTTGATGCAGAATACACAGCGAGAAAGCCACATAGCCAGAAATCCTATGTGCTCTTTGTCTTCGACTGTGTCAGTTTGCTAGTCGTGGTAATGGTTCATGAAATGAGTGTAAGTGTGTTTGGTGGTTGCGAATCCTATAGTGTCTATAACATCTATTCCAGGGTCGTAAACTAGCTCATGTGGTCTTAGCCCTGTGATAGAGGCTATGTCGAAGAGAGTGGGTGTCATCATCCCACAAGGGAGATGGAAAGTATAATGGGTACTATCCCAAAAATACAAAGATGATGCCAGTAAATTCTGACAGTAAGCAGGACCCGTCTTCGACATCATAATCAAGTCGTAGATTCCTAAACTCTTCCAAGTTTCTACTTTGACTTTCTCTAACTTGGTCAGCCAGTTTAAATAGAGGTCAGAGTCCTTGAAATACAGGGTTGCTCTAAATAGCTTAGACCCATCATTCAAGTACTTCAAATCTTTGTTCTTTAGGGCTACATTATCATGGGGTTCAGATGCTACCCTAGTTTTGTCTTTCTGCCCTAAAGGTTTGGTTTTGTGATATGACGGAAAGAATTCACTAATGGCTGTATAATCTGTATCTAAAGAAGACAAAGGACCAGATAAAGCTAGCGGTTTCCCAGAAACAGTAACAGGAATCAATACCTGAGTCTCGTAGATATGTCTTTTTTCTTCTTTGTGAGGCTCAGGGATAAATTGTTGGTTCTTTACCACTTTGGGTCCATTCAATGTAGCAAATGGAGGAAGTAGTGGCGTGCTCTTTGGCCCTCTGAACTTCTGGCTTTTCTTTGGGTCTTGAGTGGTAGCAGTTGAAGATGCCATTGTTTGAAAATTTGAAGAAAGTTGGTTCGTTGAAGGTAAAGGGTTGAAAGTTTTGGAAGAGAGGAGAAAGTGCGTAGTGAATACTTGGGAGTTGGAAAAAATAAAAATAGTTTCTGGAGAAACTATTTATAAAGTGTTTTGGAGACACTAAAAGGTCATTAACCATCATTAAGGAGCTAAAGCTAGTGGGACACGTGTCCTCCCAGGAGCCAAAGTAGGGGCAGTGACAGTTGCTACCTATGTCCACGAGGAGACGTTTTAGTCATAATCATAGTTGGTTGTGACATCATAAATTTGATTGAAAAGAAACTGAATAGTTTCTTGAGACGTGGGTTAGTCAGTTTTGGATGTACACTTTGCATGGTTGAAAATGGCGTCGAATGGACACTATCTAAAATGACCTTTCCTCTATTATTGTTGAAAAGGGCATTTTGGGGGGGGGGGGGATTTGTTAGCTCATAAATTCGACGCCCACATTAAATTGGAAAGCTAAACTCTTGAAGAGGTTTAAAAGAGCTTTCGACTGGATTGTTGTGAGAGGTTTTAGTCGAAGATACCCATAAGAGTGAGAGATACTTTTGGGACTTAGAGAATATTTCTAAAAGTTTGGGGATTCACCTTTGACCGAGAATAATAACGATGACCGACGCTGAGAAGTTCAAATTTAAATAAAGGAGGGAGTAGTTACTCGTGTTTCGCTCCTGAACAGACAAATGGCACATATCCAAGGGTCAGAAGCATGTAACGCGACACTTGTCATGTGTTGATTGTCTTAGAAAGTTAACAGCAGTTAGTTTTAGTAATATAAATAGGGGTTCTAGCAATAGGATTCGGTGTGTTGTGTTCACTTTGTACAAGTTACTCCAAAATTACTCAAAGTATCCGTGTGTAGAGAAAAAAGTCTTATGAGAATGTACGTGATGTAAACACCATTTATATTTTCAATGCAATTTACTTCAATCGTTCATTAAGAACTTGTCCTTTATTTTTAACGCAAGTTATGTTTCTGCACTTTGTCTTATCTTCATATTTATGACTTTTACCGCACACCTTCGACCCTTTCTTTTACATTTCCAGCCTTTTAACTTAACATTTTAGAACGTTGTTTAGATTATATTTTCAACAAACCTTTCTTCATGTTCACTGTCGAAGTGCTAGTTCTTTAGAATTTACTTTAGGTTAGCAGTTAGCACATGTCCTAGGATCAATCTGATCGATCCTGTGAGTCACCAAAGTTAGATTTGGAAGATCAGCGGTTGTTTACCAATTTTCACGGTAAACAGACTAGTATCGAATAATGCAGGTCTCACCTAATGTGAGGTGATTATTCTATATTAGTAAGGTGCGATGAGATAAATTCAATATCCAATTGCTAAAACATTGGGTCTAATTTAACTAAACTGACAATAATTAGATTCTATACATTTAGAAGCAAGAGTTGGGAACAATCCATGTGATTAATTAAAATAAAGAGTTATTCACCCAAGTTATAATATTTGAGAGTTTTATTAGGATGCAATTGGAAAGAGTTCCTACCTAAATAATTGAGTTTTGTGTAATCAACCTAACTCTGACTTAAAACAAAGTTAAATATGGATCACGATCCACTAGAAAATCTTCCAACGAGATTTTCTGAATCAAATGTTGTGAGTCATTTGGTTTGAGTAAAATAGAAGAAGCACATCTAATTAAAATCCTAGTTGAATATGTTTTTTTATGATACTTATATCTTCACACTTTTTATAAGTAGATTACCATATCAACAAACATTTTAAACAACATTTTGCGATCAATCCTTAACAAGGAAAAATTTTCTAGGACAAATTTTTTGAATTGGCACTGAAACCTGAGTATTATCTTAAAAGATGAGAAAAAATTGTATGCCTTAGAGACATTTGTTCACGAAGATGAGCCTTTTAGTTTTGCTTCTAAGACTGAAAGAGATGCTTATAAGAAGCATGTTAATGATGTCAATGAAACTTCCCGCCTCATGTTGGCTACCATGAACTCTGAATTGAAAAAGTAACATGAGAACATGGCAGCGTTTGATATGATCAAACACCTAAAGATGCTCTATCAAGAGCAGACTAGGCATAAGAGGTTTGAAGTTTCCAAAGCCCTTTTTAAGGCAAGCTAGCCGAGGGAGCCCATGTAGGTCCCCATGTACTCAAGATGATTGGGTATGTGGAATACCTTGAAAAGGTTGGCTTTTCCCCTCGGAAAAGAACTTTCGATTGATTTGATCCTGCAACCGTTGTCAGAGAGCTTCAATCAGTTTGTCCTTAATTTTAATATGAATGATATGGACAAAAGTCTTCCAGATATGATAGGCATGTTGAGAATAACTAATTAGAATCTAAAATCAAAAGGGAAAGCCATTCTCATGGTCTGAAATTATGTTCTTCGCAGGACATATGTTAGACACAATGTTTGAGACAATTTGTATAACGTGCTTATAACAAATTAACATTATGCAATAAATAAATCATAAATCAATAAAGGAAACAATAGATTGTTAACCCAGTTTGATGCAACGTCATCCATGTCTGGACGACTTCCACCCCAAGAAAAGAAATCCACTCTCAATAGTCAGAAGGGCTAATGGGCTTACTCTAAACTCTCCCAGTTCAAGGCCACTTTCGTAATACTACCCGTGAAGATTCATTCAGGCCCCTCTGAATAAGAGACACCTCTCACTTTCACTCAAACACTTTTTTGGTGTTTAGACAATTACAATAATAAGATGGATGGTATAACAACCTTAAAATTGAATACTTTGTTCAGCTAATTTAGATTTGAAGCACATGAATAGAGTGCACAAAATACAAACAAAAACAAAGACTCAACTAAAATAAAATTCTCCTAATGACTATATATTTTCTCTTAAGGTCTGAGTCTTCACAAAGGAGGTGAACTTCTTATAGAGCCACAAAAATCCAGCTCCAAAAGCCAATAACGATTTAGGTCATGAATTAGGTTGGACTTCTAAAAAGCACACGAGCTCAATCTTCAATAATTATTATTTCCAATTTTGACTAGTCTCCTTGAATAAATCTGAATCTCTTTATTATTCTTGCTATATTTGATTCAAATCACATCCACCGAAAACTTACATAATTAATCAAATCTTTATTAGGAAGATTGAGATCCTTGGTTAATATAACACTTGAACATATAAGATCTTTTCAAAATCCAAACTCAAGCTAGCACACTTATATCTCAAATATAACAAAAAGGAAATAAATCTTAAAAGAACGATATATACTTCAATTTATCTTGCTTACAAAGTAACACTCTGAGACAGATGTCTCACAGACCGTGGAACATTTGGCCTGACATCTGTCCACATAACAAAATTTTGAATCTTGAACAAATAAAATAAAATCTTTACTTGATATAAATTACAATTCCAACTTCTCAAGTAAAGGATTCATAATGAATATATTACAGAAGCTAAATCACACTTTAAATCATCTTTAATAGAGATTGAAGATTTTCTCATTAATTACAAATCCAAACCTTGTAATTGAAACATATCTAATTAAATTTCTTCATTGAATGAATCTTTAATCAATATATTTGCATATCCAATTTCAGCACAATCTTGAATAAACTATCTCTTAAACAAATCTTCCTTCAAGGAATATTCAAATAAATCTTTTCTTCAAAGCATATTCAATTAAATCAAATATTCATATATTCTTCAATGCAAATTCAATCAAATCAAATATTCATCTATTCTCCAAATTGATTTGGATTAACAAGCTTCTTCCAAAAATAATATTATGCATCTTCTGAAGGAATTAAAACCAAAACAAAACTGGAGATAGTCCGAACCCAATCCGTACGCAAAGATGTCCCACAACATGTACTGAACATCTTGCTCAAAAAGTTCCCTACATAAATTAGCCAATTACTTGGAACAACAAGATTCAATCTGAGCAGTATGAACAACGCCTGGGCCAGGATGTCACACAACATGTCAATACATCTTGCTCAATAAGTTGCCTACAAAAATAAGCCAATCAAAGGAATAACATGGCCAATAATGGAAAGAAGCAAAACAATAGGCCCGCCAAGCAGGGTAGTAAAGGGAAAAGCAGGGAAGTGTCTAGACCCAAACCTACTGCTCATGCTTTGAAGGCTATTGGAGGTATAATAAAGGAGGTCACTTGCTTCTACTGCAATAAGACCGAACACTGGATGAGAAATTTCCCAAAGTATCTGGAAGATAAGAAGAATGGAGTAGAGAATTGGCAAAAGGTGAAGTTGATATACGAGTTTCCAATGAAGCAAAGGTTGCTATTTTAGTTGTAGGAACTTATGCATTGACTTTATCTAGTGGTTTAATAATTTAGTTAGAGAACTACTATTATGTACTTGCAATTAGCAGGAATATTATTTTCATTTCTTGTTTGGACAAGTTTGGTTTTTCATTTATAACAAAGAACAATTGTTTCTCTATTTATTTGAGTGATGTATTTTATGTTACTACATAAATGAACAAGGATTGTATGTCCTTAATCATGGAATTCCAAGTTATAACATTGATACTAAAAGGATGAAACTTAACGATTTAAATCCAACTTACTGAAGGTACAACAAACACAAGAAATGGGGGTTTGAATTGGGTTCCACCAATTGTAATCTTTTCGAAAACATAAACTTAAAGCTAATAAGTGAATAAAAATATGAACACGATTATTTTTATCCTGGTTCATTGTTAACTAAGTTACTCCAGTCCGCCCGCCTAGGTGATTTTGCCTTCAATAAGGACTTAATCCACTATAACCAAACTGATTACAAAAACCACAACAAGTCTAAATGACCTTGTTGTAAACCATAAGGGACAACTCCCATTGTCTTCTTGAGACTTTTGACTAAACCTTAATCTCTCAAGGAACTATCGACCATTGTTAATTACAAGTGTGTGTATACAAAGATGCTTCTACACAAGCAGATTACACAAATTTAAGCACAATAACACAAAAGTGTTAATACCAAGATCTGAACAAATGCTCTTTGCTAATTTACAAAATTATACAAAGTATATCTCAAATGAGATTTATGCAGTGTTTCAGCGTAAGTTTTGTAGAGCTGATTGCTAGCTTTCCAAATCTTCCAAGACTTCCTTTTATAGCTGAAAATAGATCCGTTGGAGGGTAGAATGAGAAACAGAAATACAGTTGTTTTGTCCCCAACGGTCATTATGGGAGTGTTAAACACCATAATAACAAAGGACTGTCCTTGCGCCGCCTTCGCAGGGTAGTGGTCATAGTGTACTTTGTACTTTGTACTTTTATACTTATCAATCCACGCAAAACACTTTTGATCTTTATCTTCTATTCTTTAGAGGCTTCTGATATATGTTGATGTGTTATAGAAGGATCAAAACTTGAGTCTTCAGCACCTAAGTCTCCAGAGTCTTTAGAATCTTTAGAACTTGTTCAGTAGAAACATGTCCTTAGAGTCTTCAGAACTAGATCCTCAGAAGTAAAGCTTTAGAAGGCCTCCAAAGCTATCTTAATAAATCATGATCAAAAGCTCTAGTACTAACGTTTTTTAGAACTGTTGTATTAGGAGCATTACAGAATCTTGACTTGGATTTATAAACACTATATGTTTTCTTCCAGAGTGTTGAGTTCAGAGCCTGATGACATCACACGCCTTTCCTTCAGAGTCAGACCCGTTTAGCAAAAGCTACACACTAGACAGAAACTATTAGAGTATAAAATTGTTCTCTAGGATAACATGTAAAGTTAACATCAAAACATAAGGCCAGATGCAAAACCAGATCTTGTTCTTACACTTACCTTTGGCATTTCCGCTTAGGTCACATAAATGAGAAATTCATTTCCAAACTCAATAAAGATGGACTATTGGACTATTTTGATTATGAATCATATGAGACGCATAACTTGTTTAATTGGAAACATGACAAAATTCCCATTCACAAGAAAAGGTGAAAGGGCTAATGATCTTTTGTCCCCCATACATATTGATGTGTGTGGACCATTGAACACATAAGCCAGATGAGGTTTTTTGTACTTCATCATATTTACTGATGATTATAGTAGATATGGTTATGTGTATTTAATGAAACACAAATCTGAATCCTTTGAAAAGTCCAAGAAATCCAAAAATGAACTACAAAACCAACTAGGCAAGAATATTAAAACCCTACGATTAAATTGAGGAGGTGAATATTTAAACTATTGTTCCTCCATTTTCAAAAATACCAACCAAAAATAATAAAGAAGGGCCTTTAGTGCATTATGTGAAAATCCACAATATCTTCTCTAAGATTGTAAAAGATTCAATTTCTATAAGAAAAATAATAAAACTTAATCATCTATAATATAAGAAGATTGATTGTTCTAGTAAACACTATAGTAACCCTTGGTTTAGTGTTGCCACGTCACAAAATTAAGGGTAAATGATGTCCAAAAGTAATTATTTTCAACCAAATCATGTACTAATTGAAACGTAACTAGTGCATTTGCACTAAAAAACCCTTCTATTTTTCCATCACATTTCGTAAGAGTAGCAAATAGTTCCACTCTAACTTTTTCCTGTAACTCAAGTTGGGATCTGGGAGCAGGTATCAGACCTGCTTTTGCTCAGAAAACCCATGGTTTCAAATTTTATTTTTTAATCTGACTCTCTGACTCTCTCTTGCTCCATCATCTGTTACTCTTTCTCTTCCGTCTTCTTCTTCTTCTTCTCCCAATCTAACTCTTTTTTTCTTGCCGTCAAGATCTAAAAGCGATTCAAAAGGGTTTGTTGTTGGTGTTTCTGAAGAAACTACCACCGGTACTAGTGAAGAAACAAATATTTTTCATCCATTTTCTCTGTTGTTGTTTTGGAATATTATTGTTGTTCGGGGTTTCAATAGTTATGGTTTTTTCATGAATACTGAACTGTAATTTTTTTGCAGTTGATAGAAGAACAAAGTTGATACCTAAGAGCTGTGACATATCTTCTACACGAATTGCAAAAGGTAATACTTAGATTCACGTAGATCTCCTCCAGATCCCTCATTTCTTGCTGGTTTTTTAACTGAAGTTGATACCTAAGCTATTGATTTTCTACTTGCAGGTGAAAGGTTTGGATGTCAATATGATGCAATTGTTTCTTTTTTTGAAACTGTTTTGTTTAATGGGTATTCGTTTGTGTGTTCTTCAATTAATTTACGAACCAGTAATTTTTGTCACCTAGATCTGGTTCGTAAATTAATTTGAGTTAAAATGTCTTTAATGAAGTTTTTGTTATGCAGGAGGTGTTGTTTTTGACGCATCACAATATGCATTCTTTGGGAAATATGTTGTCCAGTTCCAGTTTCGAGTTTGGTTTAGAATTTTGTTTGGATTTCAGATGCATTTTCGATTTGATTCGATCTATGGTTTCTGAATTTGGATTATTGTTGCCTCAAGATTCATATTTCAATTCTTTTTTCTGATTCAGTTTCGGTTAAGGATGCTTATTGCAGATTGGAGCGGCAGCAAGCATCAAATAATGGCGGCATAAGGTTTGTATTCGATGCACAAATGCTACTACTAATCTTCTTGACTGTGAGGCCAAAATATACTGTCAACAGTGTGGAAATAAGATTGAATTTATTTATTATGAATCTTGACATGTTTATACTTCAATTAGATCATTTTTATGGTGTTGTGATTCTATTGATCGTTAATAATGGATGTTGTTGTTGTGATAGGTTCACGTTATATCGGATTTTGACAAAGACAAACGTAGTTGTAAAAGAAATTTGTAGCGTCATAACGCTAGGAGGCAAAGAAAGTATGCAGATCTCAAAGGTACAGTTAATCATGGTTAATCAGCAGTTTGCGAGCATGGTTGCAGCAGGATCCCTTTTCGTTGGTGCGGTTGTGCGTATCAGTGAAGTGAAGCTTCATTGTGTCACTTTGTCAAAAAAAATTGTCCCAAATTATAGGTTACCTTACATTCCCAATGCAATATAATTTGTCACAACCGTTGCTATGAGGACTGCGACGATGGTTGTTGAGTTTATTTCATTGTTGAGCCCTTCTGTGTGCATTTTGTTGAGACGTTTTGCGATTCCTTGAACCCTTTTTCGTGTTTGGCGAGTGTGTTCTAGTTGGTGATGGACTTCATGCTTTATGTCGCTAACTGTTTGTTTTAATTCTCTGGTTGCAACTGCTTTATAGTTTACCCTATATAATAATTCTCCTGGTAAAAACAATCACTAAAATAAAAACAATCCTCACAAAACAGATTCAATTTCTCTAAGATTTGAATATACCAACTAATGTGACTGGCTTGTGTGCTTATTTCTGTTTCATTTTTGGCACTGTCTTTTGTAGTTGTTGGGAAAGATCAAAGGTGGCTTGCAATTGGAGTAACTATAATTGGAACAACTATTATGGCTACTTAGGAACTATGTGTTATTGGGTTATTAGGCATCGAATTGAAGCTTCAAATATGAGGAGTATACGTAAATCTTCAATGGGAAGCAGGTCAAGGTCTTTTTCAGTTTCAGTTGTTATGTCAGATTCTGAGATATTAAACAATGAGCGTACTAAAATGTATGCTATTTAGAGATTAATATAATAAAATTTTCACTTTCACTCTTTCTCCATTTTACAATATATGTATTCAACTAAGTTGAGGCTTATCAATGTATATGAATGAGTGTTGAGTTTATGAAATTAAAATTGCCACATAGATATGCTTTATAGAACTAAAAGTGACTAATTTGTCTCATTCATACAAAATTTGTGATTAAAAGTGACCTGTATGGTAGATTTTTATGCTTTTGTGGCATTATGTTGTGCTATGAACATTATTTGACCGAATGTCTGTGTGTCTTTATTAATACTATAACTTTAACAAAATTTCGATAACTCTCACGCTAATTAACACGTGCATACCATCTGCCTGGGAATCTTAAAGTCAAGGAGTTATTTTTTATATGCATGCTTTAGAGATTTTTCGTGTTTACGAATTGGGTTTGAAGTTTTCCCTCTATTATATATGACATTGAGTTGAGATACTATGGATCAATATAGGCACACTAATACTATATGTTTTAATATGCTTCTTACTCCACAAACTCGCATAAAAAATCAGTATTTGTCGGTCCGTGCGGGTAATTTTGTATATTTCATTTAAATGTCTTATATTTAATAATTATACTGATTTAATTTTTAAGATATAATTTTATTTAAATATTTTATTTATTTATTTTTGTATTTAACGTTTTATAAAATATATTAAACTCTGATTTGGTCATTATAAATCTAACATAATTTACGGATAAATAAAAAAATGGCGTCTAATATTTTTAGTTTAAAGAAATTATACAATTTTAGTTAAAATAAATTATAAAATATAAATAAAAGTGTATATCATTGAACAAAATAATATTTATTACGAAAAAATACATTATTGATTCAAGTATTTTTATATAGATTCAACTATATAAAGCAAACTTAATATTTATATACGTGATCAAATTCGTTGTTGATTATTTTATTAATATATGGGGGAAAAAATATCATTATTATAACGGAAACATGAAGGTATTAATCAAAATATTGAATAATACTGAAAAAAAAGTTTATTATTGGTTCTAATATTTTTTTTAATTAATGTCAAAACACAAATAATATTTATATAAAAAATAATATATTCTTAATTCAAATATTTTATATATCAAATAAATTATAGGCACTAATTTATTATATCTTTTAAAAATAATAACTTTTTTGGTTGAAAAAATTAATTTTTTTATATTATTTTTATCATATTTTAAAAAAAATGCGCGTAACATACCAGTACTTATAACGAAAAATTTTAATCCATATATTTGTACTAGTAGAAGGCCAATCTGGTAACACATGAACCAAGGTATCTTCTATGTCCGTACACTAGTTGCATTCAATAGAGATTATTAGTGTATATAGTTTGTTAAAAGTCTCTCATGTTACATAAGCCAAATGAACACTAGTTGCATTCAATAGAGATTGTTGGATTCCACTTGTCATGTCTTTGGTTTGTTAAAAGTCACTTATGTGACCTAAGGATCTTTTCACTTTCAAATGACACTATGGTCTAATATCAATAGCAATAACAAACGGAGATGAATAAAGATATGTTTTCTATTTATGAGTTTAAATGAACTTAGCAGAAGTTTAATAACATAACTCTCCATCATGATTATTATTTTTTTGAATTTTTTAATTTGGCCAACACAACAAAATTTAATACAATACTAGGAAGCAAAAATGAAGAAAATTTATTTATAAACCTATTGTGATCTACAACATATAACTTCTCAACTCAAAAGAATGCCAAAATCTGTAACTGATTTTAAGTACTTGTTCTGACATAATTGAAGAAACCACCGGCGTTGATGAGATGGCGAAGTAAAGTCCTCAGCCGATAATTCTCCTGTCCTTTGTTCTTCTTAGAAATCACTGCATCAGCCTGCAATATACAAATATTCAGGAAAAGATTTCGGTTTATAGTTTAGTAACTGAGAATTATATAAGATTTGATCTGCATTATTTAACGAGCACTCAAGAAAAATGCTTACTTTGGATATGAATTATTTTGTCCATATTATGTCTAGATTCCATCATCTTGTTCATCGATCTCCTCGAGAATAACATATTTGGCTGAAGAATCTTTTGTATGATGTTCTGCTTCATCGTCACCTGCATGACCCTTCTGAAGCTTCTGGTATCTGATATAAAATAAAACCGAAAACAAAGTAAGTATCACTGTGTCTGATGCGCGCATATGGCTCCGATAAACAAAAGCAACATTATAAAATAAATATGGTTTACTTAAAGTGAAATACTTACTTGTACAGATTAAACAAACTGACACCAATCATAATAGTAAATAGGCCAAATCCTTTCAACCAAGTAAATTGATCATGAAAGTATAAAACTGCGACCTAAAGAAGAAAAAGCATGAAACCGAAACATTAAGTTCAATATTCTTAGCAAGATAAATCGAAGAAGATTTAATAAAATTAGAGACATGAATTGATACCAATATGGTGACGGCCTCCTTAACAACCCCGGCTATTGTGACTGTGACGGCACTAGTTACAGACACCAAAATATATTCTGTTAGTACCTGCAAGAAGATAAAATACGACCGTAAACACACAAAATATGGTTAAGGCAAGTCAAGTAAGAAGCAAGCCAATTTTGTAAACTCGTACCATGAAAAAGGCAAGTGTTCCACCAAAGAACATCAACAAGCAACTTCGAGTTATATGATATGGAGTATCAAAGTACGCATTTTCTTGGAATTCATCCCATGGATCTAATGCAAGAGAAAGAAGTGCGGTTGCGACAGCCATTACTGGAGTTACATTGCTCATCAGGGTAAGTGGATTTTTCAGACCTGAAGTCATTGGAAAAAGCATATAAATATATTGATAATTTACTTAAGTAAAACTGTTCAATGAATATTGAATATATATCGTATAAATCTAATAACACTATGTGCGGTACTTACCATAGGATTCTTTCTTTTCAATTTGGTTTTCAGTTCACACATGAAGAGAACGAAAATCGTGTTTCAGCCCAAGAAAGTGAAGCAAGAATGTTCAATTAGCAATTGCAGGAAAAAATAACAACGTAAATGTCTTCAGTGTGTATGTGTAGATAGACATGTATCGATACAATATACAATAATTTAAGAAAATGAAAAGGCATATATAATACCTGCAAAAGGATCTGAGTCATACACCACCGAAACCCGGACATAACAGCCGCAAGCATGACAAGTACAAATCCCCAAAATTCAAATTCTGTCTCTTTTGAAACTGCGGTACACCAAAATAAAATTTAAGTCCATTTTGATATATAGTTGAGGTTTTTTTAAAAATTTGAAAGAACAACATGATAGACGAGCATATAACATTTCGATCACACTGAGAGCAAATCAATGTACATTGAAATGATAAATTACTATCGGTAACGTGAACAAAGATATGAATACCTGTTAGTAATATGCCAATGGAGATGACTAAAATGATTCCTGATAGTTTAAAACTTGGTGTCTCCAGCCTTCAAATTCAAACCAATGTTTATAATTAAATGATGAAAAACAGATAAAGATAACCACAACTAAAATTCATCCGGAGATATACAATTAAAAATATAAATGTATGATTATTCAAGAACCAATATCACAAAGCAACATGAAAAAGAGGATACCAACAATTAAAGAATACAGAAACAGAAGTATCAGTTGAAATAAGGCACCTTTCACAAACAAAAAACCATTCCAATAGCAATTTTGTGGCATCAAGTGAAAGGGTGACGTAGGGTCAGATTATTATAGGCTGTGTATATATTTTTACATCACAGAAACTTTATTGTTCGTTTTAAAGGTTTTGTAAATTAGATGCTCAAATTTTGTGGTAACCTGCACTTTGTTCAAGTCTTTGGAGTATTTGGTTAAAGTAGAATGTTTTCTTCTTTAAGAATGTCTCTTTACTCTTAGATCACGGAAAGCGTCTCTAAAGGTTGCCTCAACGAAGTTTCCGATTCTGATATAAAGAGCGCCTAATTCAAGGTAGCCTTGCTGCATTATATTCTCCCCTATTTGCACTTTACATGGTTGTCAAAATCAAAATCTAAAAATCTTAAGATTTTACGATTTCACTCATGCTCAACGATCCAGATCTAAAGTAGAATCGTGTGTTGCAGCTAAATTGTGAAAAAAAAATCGTAAAACCATTGATTGTGAGCGATCTTGGCCAGTTCCGATCATGATTGGCCGTTTTCTGGTCACCACCTAGTCATAATGCTCCTTAAATTTTATAATGTTTACTACTTGTCTCAAGAAATCGCATAATCGGAGTGATTACAAAAACAAGATGAAAGGAGACCCACCTGAAAGCAAAAGCAAACAAGAGGAGAAAGATTGGAGCAGCAGATTTACACTGCAAAACAAATGAAAACGTAAATAAGGAGGGGAAAGACAATTATTTATTTGCTTCGATAAATATGAGGGAACATGAAGAATCAAATTCTGATGTAATGTTACATAAAGAAAACATTTCATTCTATATAAAAATTAAAGGAATGCCACAAACCATTGTAGCAAATGTGACAGAGATGAAAACTAGAGATACATTGCTCAAGTTAACATCCATAGCTGTTCCAAGAGCAGTCGGGACAACTGTGAAAGGCAAAGTCCATCTGTGGCATTAGTTGATATAAAAGTTAATGTAATAAGTTGTGATAACGTTGCATAAAAGTGTGCTTCAGGGAAGAAGATCAGTGAGCAAGGGAGAGAAAAGACATAAAAGCAACAGAAAATGGTACAACAACCGATCAACCTATGTATTGTTAGATCATTTCATATCACTAAATAAATTGAGTGAAAATGGTACTTCAGAACCACATAATCGTAAGAGCAAGAGCCTACTATTTACATTAGAATGTTGATAACCGAGTGAAATTTTTTGAACAATAAACACTAATTCAGAACAGCTATAGCCACACAAAAATTGCAAAATATATGCGGAATATTCTGCATTAAGACCACTCATTAAAAATTGTGTTGTTGCCGATCTAATTACCATATTAAAGTCAACAGAGTTAGAACATAGAATAGCGAGAATGAAATTTACCTCGCAAAAAGTAATCCCTCCACGACATGACAACATTAGTCTCGAATTTATGAGCCCAAAACCACGTGATAAATTTCGATAAAACAGCTTGCATTGAAAAGTGGATAGTATTCATTAAAAAAGGAGCCGGGAACCTTCCCATATGATCTCCCAACAAACTTTTATTATACCTGTTCAAATCAGATAACAATAAGAGACAAAACATAAAAGGATCTGCATCACAAACAACACTAAAAAGGAAAAAAAAAAAAAAAACAAGGAGCTTACAAGGTCAAAAATAAACTGAAAGTGTACCACACAAGTACGAAAAACAACGTCTTCAAGATATTTGCTACCGGGATAGTATCTTCAGAGCCTCTATCAAGCGATTCAACGCCACCTCCCGAAACATAGGAGTCACCACCAACCGCTCCCCTTTCAGATCTCTCTTCAATTTCAAAAGGCACGTGTTTATCAGATCCATTACCTCTCCTATAAGCAGAATCATCATCCATCGCACTAACACCGTTTATCGGCACACTCCTTTCCTGCTGTAACTTATCAAAAGAGAATCTCTCTCTATCTAAAACTCTTTCTTTCACCTCATTCTTTTGAACAAAAGGCAACTCAAAAACAGTCTCTTCCTCATCACCTAATTGTCCATCCAAAAGAACCCTTTCCTCACCACCACCATCACCAACATTATCATCACCACACCAACGCGAAAACGAAAGTTCTCTCCGAATGCCACGAATGCCAGATCCTAACTTTTCACTATCAAAGTCTTCTACAATAATCGCTTTAAAGTTACAACTCTCTGAATCTAATTCAATGTGTACCATCTCCTACTGTATAAATTCATATCCATGTTCCATCCAACTTGTTTTTTCTTAACAAAATCTTCAATTGTCACAAACTCCAACAACAGAAAATATCCACTTGGGTTGTATCTATAACACAGCTAGTATACAAACTGTTCAATTCATAAGAATCAATAATCAGTATATATATGATGACCCATTTGAAGTAAAAACAGTTAGCACACAATAAACGTGATGAAACTCAATAAAAATGCAATCTTTGAATATAAAAATGCAATCTTTGAATATAAAAAAGCAATCTTTGGATTATTGCAAGATGAAATAATTGATGAAACGCGAAAGAAAGAAAAGATTAACCTGGGGATGGATTGAATGATTGAGAGAAAGATGAAAAGAGAGATCTGAGCTAAGTGGGTCGGATCTGAAGCTTGGTTTTGATGAGGAATTGAATTGAATTGAATTAGTCTGATGTAACCTTAATCTCACATAAAGTGCAATTTGTATATCACCAACCTTTTCTTCATTAATATTTTTCAAATGGTAAAAAAAAATAAAAAAAATTGGTTGATTAATTTTATATATTTGACTTAATAAATTATGCATTGTTTTTCTTAAAATTTTAAAGTTTATTTTTTTTAATACATAACTTTTCAATTTAAATATTTTTTAAATTTGTTACTGTGGGTTTATTATGCAATTGGATTAAAGGATTATTAAGAGTAGTCAACCTAAAAAAAAAAGTTAATGTAAATTGATGTGAATTGATGTCATAAAGACTAAACTAAAATATGATAAAAAAATTAAGTTTTTTGAACAAACACAAAAAATTCTATTAGGTTTTAGAAAAGGGAGAAAAGAAGAAAGAAGAATAAGAATTGATTAAATCTGTTTTTTTATTTACTTTCTCAATAAGGATTCAAATATTACAAATGAATGCCAACAATTAACTTTTCTCAACAACCTGAGAGAACTAGTCTATTTATAAACTAATAAACTAACTTATGATACAAGCTAACTTAACAATTGAGCTTACAAGCAAAACTCAATTCAACATGCTAACTTAAACACAAAACTAACATATTTCGACATCATGCTTGAATAGACTTCGACTCCAGCATGCACAACTCCTGTCAAACCATGAAACTACCTTTGTTGACACTAGAGTTCGATCCAAAATACCACAAATCTCCACCCTGGAGCAAACTCTACACTAACAAGGGAACAAACTAGTTTTCATCATACATTTTTATCAACTGCATATAGTGGAAAATCTTGCTACTCGGCAATGTCTTGTCTCGACTCCTCGTAACTTCCTTATAGTCTCTAGATTCTTCGTCCAAAACCTCACTTGCATAGATTAAGGCATAAGCTATACGATGTGCATAACCAAGTCTCTGAGGTGGCTTAATGACTCGTTTCGACCTGTCTCTCGTTAGCAGGTAGTCATTATTAGTCTCCTCATCTTCATCAGCAATTTGAGATTCTTCTTTGACTTCATTTGGATTTTGTAATTCAACATAAGTATGCTCCACCTCAACAAAAATCTCTTCTTGTTCCAGCTCTTCTTCAGAGATCTTTGAGCTTCGACCAATGTCATTAGTTTTTTTGAAAGACATCTCAGCTTCATTGAAAACTACATCTCGACTTGTGATACACCTCCTGTGACCTGGCTCTAGGCACCACAACCTATAAGTTTTGACTCCTTCTGGGTATCCAAGAAACATACATCTCATACCTCTAGGTTCAACCTTGTATTGCCTAATATGAGCATATGATAAATAACCAAATACTCTAAGTCTGTCGAGACTGGGTGGATGTCCCAACCGGACTTCTTCAGGTGTCTTCGTTCCCAAGGTTGCGAGGGACACATATTTATCAAGTATGTTGCAGTCGCAGAAGCTTCTTCCCAAAACACTTTGTTCAATCTTACACTTACCAACATGCACCTCATCCTTTCCAGAATGGTTCGATTAAACCTTTCAGCCAAACCATTTTGTTCGGGAGTCCCTGCAGTAGTTTTGTGCCTTGTAATATCATATGTAACACAATAGTTATCGAAAGCCTCATTGCAAAATTCAAGACCATTTTCGGTCTTCAACCTCATGACCTTTCTACCAGTTTGGTTTTCGACCAGAGTCTTCCAACTTTTGAACTTTTCAAAAGTTTCATCCTTAGTCTTCTGGATGAATACCCATAATTTTCTGGAGTAATCATCAACTATGGATAGAAAATACTTTACACCTGAGTGTGAAAGATTCCTTGCAGGCCCCCAAAGATCAGCATGAATGTAATCAAGGGATCCATGTGTTCGTTGTTTACCTTTGTTAAACTTCATTCTACAGGATTTACCAAATACACAAGGTTCACAAAACTCCAGTTTTTCGACCTTGTCACCACCCAACAGATTTTGTTTCGACAATTCGACCAGACCTCTTTCACTGACATGGCCAAGTCTCTTGTGTCATAGCTCAGTCTTCGACACGGGTTTATGGATGCCACATCTGCTGAACCACTTACAACCTCAGCCTCAATAGTATACAAGCCTTGTTTCTTCACGCCTCTCAAGACTTCATTTGACCCCTTCATTACCCTTAGGATGTTTTTCTCTCCTTTGAAAACATGTCCTTTCTCATCGAATTCACTAAGATAAATCAAATTCCTCTTAAGATCAGGTACATACTTGACATCGGTCAATAACCTTATTGACTCATCATAGAGCTTGAATCTCATAGATCCAATACCTGCAATTTTGCAAGCTTTTTTATTTCCCAGCAGCACTGATCCACCATCTTGATCATATAATTCCTTAATCACATCTTTGTTTGGAGTCATGTGCCAAGTACACCCTGAATCCACAATCCGCTCCTTGCTAGAGTCATTGTTTGAAACCACCAGGACATCAGATGATTCATAACCATCTTACACAATGTCTGCATTACCATTATCCTTTCCATCATGATTGTTCAGTCGATCAGGGCATACTTTTCTTGTATGACCCCCCTTCTTACAAATATAACACTTAATAGTAGAAGCATTACCATTATAAGAATTATGTAGAACTTTACCCTTCTTCTTCTCAAACCTACTATCTTTCTTCAAGAATTTTGATCCGCTGTCGCGCACAGATCAAAAACGAGTATTTTTGAAAAATATAGTTATGGTAACGACAACTCGAGTATCGTCTCTCAAGGATTCTTGTAATGAATTAACCAATAACCAATTACAGTAACGCTTTACGGGGATTTTAAGTTTTGATTTATAAAACAAGAGAAAAAGCAATTAAAATAAAAAGTGATTATTAAATAAGCTAAAACGGCTAATCCTACTGATTCGGATTTCAACTTATCATCGGCTATTATAACACCAATCCCTAAGCGGATTCGATCCTATTCGATTATGAGATAAATTAGATAAACGCTTATCAAAATCATACGAATTATGTTCCTGTGTACTGAATTAAGAAAACGGTTAATAATATGACGAGTTAGCAAATTAAACAAACGATAACACGCAATTAAATTAAGGAACATGCATACAATCGAATTTAATCAATTATATGCTATGAACACAATCGAATTAAGCAAATGATTGCAATCAAATTAAGCAAATGAATTCATAGAAAAGAATTGAACATAAATCAAATTAAATTGGTATTAGAATAACCTCAAAGCGATGGAATCCGTAAGCAGTAGGATTTGCCTTTGAAAATTAGTTCTCCATTACAATCGTAAAAAACAAAGTAAAATCTTGAAAAGAAGGTTATCAACATTCGTATGGCTGAAAACCTTATAAACAAAATAAGGTTTTTCACTACTAACTTAAACTGGGTCGGAAACATAAACCAGGCCCATAAAACGACCCGAAACAAATAATTTTCTAAACTCAGAATTCGGGTTCTGACTTCAACTACTTATTTGACCATCTTTCACTCCGAATCAGATCTTGTCTTCAACATAAAACTTGTAGCTCTATGTCTTAGCTTTCCATTGACTGGTAGAACGCTCAAAACGACATCTCGTAGCTCAAGTTATGTCTTACGCAGTGAAAGGTATCAAATAAGTGTTAATGCTGAAAATAAGCTGCGAAAATAAAATAAAGGTAGAAACAAACTTAAATATGAAAACACATTAAAATACAAAAAATACTCAAATAAACTGTAGAAATGCCTAAGTAAAAACATAAGAGAATATGCATTAAAATGCACTGATCAAATTCCCCCACACTTGAACTTTTGCACTCCGAGTAAAATAGAAATCAAAACTCAAGAAACACAACAACATTGAGATACTCATTCTAGGCTACAAACTCTTCTTCGGTTAAGATAGCATCGATAGGTACTAATCTTGCACACTAAGGATATCGTAAGAACACAAATCCGCAATTGTACAGTCATAAACCTCCCTCCTTTACAAACCAATCCAAATCATGTTATTATGCCTAAGCCTAACTTACTCGTTGATAAGTGCAAATTATAGCTATTTTTGTATATAAGTTTTGTTTCACTTATCGATACTTTTTGTTAATATCGTACGAATAAACCCCGCTTTGTTTGTAAATACGTTTACCTTATGTTATAGTGTATATATTGCGTTATTGTGTAAATATCATTGAGTTTAATTGTGTTCCATTTATTTTTGTAGGTATTAAAGCAATGATATATTGTCATATTCATAAAGAGCATTGAATAAGCTTTCCAACGCTTCGGACCGGGCGAAAAACGGAGTTACGGTTCCAAAGTTATGGCCGGAACAATGCAGAATTTTTGCTGTCATGACAGCTTTCGCCCCAGGCTCGCCAAGCGAAGCCGTGGTGAGCCAGACAGTCTAGAAGCGTGAAAAAAGTGCATAATAAGCCGCCTAACTTCGCCAGGCAAACCAGAATTTCGCCAGGCGAATTTTGACAGACAGAAACACCATATAAGGCATAAAAACACAATTTTTAGAGGATGGTCTGGGTAATTTTTGCTCCCACTCCATCAAACATCATTTTTTAGTAGGATTAGCTTAGAAAACAACATTGGAGCTTGCACACGGATGATCCGGGGTGGATTTCTCATTGATCGGCGCCGACAAACCGCGAGATGTTTGGTTTACTTCTCTTCTTCTTTGTGTATTTCTTCTTTGTTGGTGTAATGCCTTGTATAATATATATATCTAGAATAATACAATACAAGCATTTTATTTGGTACTGACACCATCATAAGTGCCTAATGGCATAATTCACATACTTGACCATGCTAAAAACATAATACAATCTATGACTCAAGATATGGAAACTAACCAAACAATAAAAACTAAGATCAATATACAATATCCTCAATTGTATACAATAGATTACACAACGGAAATACTAAATCCAAGCTTCTCTTGAAACATCCAAGCATAGCTCCACTTGTAAATCAAACCTGTACTCAAAACCTGAAAATAATCAACAATAGTGGAGTGAGATACATCAAATCTCAGTGAGTTCCCTATCTTATGGATTCTCTCGGCTTTACAAGGTTCTAACCAATCCTAACTCAAGTCAAGGGGAAGGGAAAAAATGACCTTGAGTACACAAACTCACAATCTCACACTATATGGAAACATGTCAGGAGTCATGTTAACTCACAGTTTATCACTAATCGATAACCATACCAAGGTATCCCCTTTTCTCGTCCTCTTCTACGTCTAGAAGTCGACCCGAGTCATGGATCCTTGTCATTTACTTGGGATACAAAATGGATTCGAAAACATCGGTCTGTTAGCCATGAATCGTCACTTCTCATGGCCTGTTAACCATCTCAAGTCTCTACCCGTAGGTTCCATTCGTACTACACACGGGAATCAAACCTGCCAAGTACCATGCCTTGTTTCAGAAGAGCTCGAGACTCATGAAACTGCAACTGAAAGGACCGGTGACGATTACGTGATCTCACACACAAACGTGATTGTATTCGACAATCACAAGGCCACAATGCCTTAAGGCTTCTTTTGCCTTATCACAAAACCACAATGGTTTACACACATGTTCCATACTAGTGTTCACTCTTTCTATACCATTCGAAAATGGACACACGCCTCGGCCCCTCACGCACGAGCATTGTCATTTCAGAAATGGACACACGCCTCGGCCCCTCACGCACGAGCGTTGTCATTAAATTATCTACTCTAGACCAGAACTCGTCAATGAATGCACGAGCGTCGCCATCCAGAGTTTCTATCACAATTCTATTCACAACCTAGAATTATACCATTTTGTTTTGGGGTAAAGTTTTCTCACTCTTCCTAATTCATATTTTAAACAAACATATTATTTTCATTCACAATTTACAATTAGATATACATGGTATAATCACAAATATTACAAGCAAACACATATAATAGCATAACATGTCAAACATAATCCACATAGTAGTTCTCACACATTTTAAGGCATACAAGCCACTACTATCCTCTACCAAGCATCCTTGGTTAAATCATGGTCTCACATACCATTTAATAGCCCATTGGGTTCTCTTTCCAAGGCTTCAAGTCCCATATCAATCGGCTTCCCGATTCATGAATTTCCGGTGGAAACATAAACCACACTTTTCACACATACATTACTTTTCCATATTTTTCTTATCAATCCATGGCATAAACATATGTTTCTATTTCACTATCATGAAGAGCATTGAAATAACTTTCCAACGCATCCGAATGTGCCTCAATCCGAGTTACGGATCAAAATTTATGAAGGAAACAAGATGAAAAAATCGGTCGCGTTCGCTTCAGGGTTCGCTATGCGAACCAAGGCAGAGAAAAAACAGCATAAAGTTCGCTAGTCGAACTTCTAGGCAAACATTCGCCCAGTCCTTCGCTGTGTTTCGCTAGGTGAACCCGTGAACTCAGAAATTCTCAGCAGCGTCAATATAGGTCATTTGGGGCCAAAATCCCTCATTTCTTCCACCCAAAAACTTTCAATCCATACTATATCAACCAAAACATGTTCCAAACATAACAACAAGTATTCTACACAGTTTATATCGAATTTCATCCGTTAGATTTCATTGATTGATCTGTTTAATTATTTTCTCTCAAAACTAACCTAAGTTCTAAACTTATATTTCTAGAACTTAGAGTATCTAACTAGAACCCACCTGATAATCGAAGAGGAATTTGAAGAAGATGATGAAAAATGGTGATGATCCAACTTCTTCTCTTTTCCATTCTTCCTTCTCTTTCTTTCTCTTCTTTCTCCTTTTCTTCTTCTTTCTATCTTTTTCTTTCTTTTTTCTCTTACCAACAAATATATATATATATATATATATATATATATATATATATATATATATAAACCAATATTATATAATATAATCCAACAGGGTAAAATATCTCCAATTGATATTTGGTCACCTCAGCCCAATTAATCAATTATTAGAGTTACCTTAATATACTCTTTTGGTCTAATAAATAGTGATATGTCTCTCTAATAAAATAATCGATCTCTTCAGAGTTCACCAGTAGCTCTATTGATCCCAAATGTCAATACTTAAAGTACTTAGAGGATTCCATTAATCCAATTAACCAAAGATAGAGCACATAGATACTCATTTGATCTCATCTGATATCCAATTGAGCATTTAGATAATATGGGGTATTACACTCTCTCCCCCTTAAATTGAAATTCGCCCCCGAATTTCCTCTATTCAACAATAACCACAACTTGTATCATTGTCTTAGATCCATACTTAACTTTACTTCCGTTCAAATTTTTGACATAATCTAAAATCGAACTTGACTTCACAAACCAAAATCATTGTTCTCACAATTTAACAACTTCACGTCCTTACTCATGCTCTTGTTCTAATATTGGGTTAACTTCAAACTTTGCTTCCCCAATTCATCTGTTGTTTCATACTACAACACTTGGTCGCATTCTACCTTCGGAAAGAATGTACCATTCCATATTCCTCTACTGAGTCACACAACAAACCGTAACACCTTATCTTGGTTTAGGATAACAAACACTCATCACATCTTTGCGATGTAATTCAGTGATTTCTTAACTTCATACAATTACCGACAACTATCCTTTCATAATTCCTTTAACTTTCAATAATTCATCTCTTTCGTATCACCCCAAAAAGTAACACAATTAGAACGAGATCTTCTTACTTCCATACTTACAAGTAACAATCATTCTAGCTCTTATTAGTCCGACTGAACTCTTTCATCTGTCACCTTCCACTGCACAACTCAATTTCTAACAGTGGAACACTACGAATTCTTGAGCACTACCAATTAGCTAACAGTCCATAAAGAAACACACTTACCCATTGGGATCCTTACTAACCAACGATGCAAGAAACTTACTGACGTCCCATGGTAAAACAATTTTCTCGTCAACACACAATATTATAACATCTGTCCAACACTCTCTAGACGATAGAGATACATGAGTTACACTGTTACTACCATAACATACACAACTCCATATCCATTCTAAACTCGAACCCATATATCCAAAATAGCTTAACAACTTTCGTTTCTAGTTACCACATTCCATAACAATTCTTCTTATGGTTTTTCCGACTTACTCAAGGTTCCTTGCTGATTCAAGATCTCAACCAATAGCAGCGTAACACCAACATAGAACTTCAATCATATGTGAGTCACCACGTATCAAAACTTAACCCATTTAAGGCACAACTGTGAGTTTTCATACCACTCACCAATTCACAAACAACACTCCATATACTCACACCATCAAAGTCCATGCCACGTCTCTCAATTGAATCCACTTTTCTCATTCATTCCGTTTCACAACCAATCTAATTTACATGCTTAATTCCGAAACACCCAATTCTTACTCGTACCTGGAAGAATAACCTTCAACTTCCTTCTCTGGGTAAAACTCAACTGCACCCGACTGGTACCCCTCTTACGGAGCCTAAATCCAATGCCATGAACACACAGAAGTTAACAATTACTAACTCTGACCAGCCGTTCATACCTTACTAATACCATAATTACACACCGAACTATTCCTTGCGAGATCAATACTTCGTGAGTATTCCCCAACTTCGTCCTTAAGACTCTCAACATTAATGATAATAATACACCTAAGACTTTCTCACACTTAACACAATATTCAAGATCACTTCCCCAAAAATCAACTCCCTTCCAAAAGTTACGATTTCAAACACAAATTCGTCTTTCAATTACTCGCAATTCCGATTTTCATTCACACAACACTCTCCAATCGGAGCAACATAAGGTAACAAAACATAGATGATGGGTCCTAAGGAGAATTCATAATTTACACACATGTTAATCGATTACCCATCAGAGCTAATCAGTTAACTCCTCAAGATTCAGTACAAAACACTAGCCTTGCACGTGTTAATCGGTTAACCCCATTGTGTTAAACGGTTAACACTACTACAGAAGCTGAAAATAAACAATTTTGTTTAATTCAAAGCCATCCCTACTCAAAACCATCAATCTGTCTTGCTCCATCTTGGAATATCATTCTTAACTCGTGGCTCTTTAACTTATACAACAATTCACCAACCATGATTCCACTCAAGGTAATACAAAACAAGTTAAAACATTCAGACGACATACTCCAACCAAGTGACAAGGCAAAATTCCAATTCTGACACAGTCACACCACAAAACTTCAGCGGGGTAGTTCGTTTTCTACTCACACAACCCCACCAACGGGAAGTCAAATAATGACGACATTCTAGGGTTTTAGTCACAACTCAACTTAATTCATCCACAAGCAAAACCCAACCATTATACGGTACCACAAAATTGATGGACATCTCATAACAAGCATACCACCTTATTCTCTCACTTGAACTCCTTGGTGAGAAATAAAACAACAACGTTCTTAGTCCAATAAAAGGTAGATTCCAAATATTTCAATTATTCACAAATACAGAAGTTCTCGATACCTGAAAATAGATCGGGGTAATGCATCCTCTTGAAGAACCTTTCCATCACTTTGTACACATTAACCGGGATTTCTTACCCTACACTATCCATTGAACATCCCACTTACACCAAATTACTTAATGGAAGATTCGTAACCGACAACCCTCAACAACTATTTACCAAACCCTTTCGGTATAAATCATTCCATGATTTACACTTAGTCCGTAATAAGTCCTGATTTGCTTCTCGTTGTTTTACCACAATCTTACTTCTTAAAAATACAATACTCACTGCTTCACAAGGTACGTCCCTTCGCACTTGTCTCAAAAATAAGAATCCATCATGTACACTTGTGACTCCGGTGCTACTACTACGCATGTTCTTAATACCAAGGTGTAAATTTCTCATTTCACATCATACTACTAGGGTCCTCACGGGTGAGCCATCCTGTGATTACACTTCCTTAACTATAGGTTCATCAACACCTTAACACTCCATTGCACACTCGTCCAAAATACATTATGTTGTCACTTCCTCTTAACATACCATTAATACCGTTTCCCACACTACATTTACTTCACCCTCCATTGTAACCCTCTTAAGTCCAAATATAAACTCATCATTTTAGAATTTCCTTGAGTCCGAGGTATTAACTCTATTTCTTAATACAAACTTCTTCCGGTCCGTATCACTACACTTTCTGTTACTAAATAAATTCCAAACTTTCTCCGACACAATACCCTATACTATCCCTTGGGCAATTTAACATTTCCAAATTCCAAATTGGTCTCTCATCAAATACATAAAATCCCTATGTAATATCTCTAAATTAATTCCGTTACATAACTGATTATACACAATTCATCACACACTCTTCGTCCGAAACATACTTGTTTCACTTGAAGCATGTAAACACATCCTTGTGTTCTTTCACACACTTCACTACTACTACTTTAAGTTCCCATCGAAGCCGAACTTCCTTAACTCTCAACTTTTAACCAATTGGAAGATATTATTCCAAACACATTCCTTAAGGTACTCTCATCCGTTCAAGATACCATAGCGACCTTAGAACTGAAGCACCAATACTTATCTCACTTCCGGACCTTACGCCACGCGTTCCATAAAACAACTTTCTTTTTCACAGAATGAGATTACTTGAAATCTTGTCTATACTAGTGGTCAATCCAGCTCCACTAGCGATTTTACATTTTCCTCAATACCTTAACCAATCTTCCAATAGAGATCCTTAACTTTCGGACTCCATCCATTCCAAAGGGTCACTTAAACAACACGATACTCTTCAATTCCATACTACCCAAATCACAACTTCTACTAAGACCTCAACTGAGCTGACAAAAAATCCACACTACTAACTCTTGGCTTGAGCCTACCCTCACAACACAAATTCCGACAACACTTTGGTGTCCTCGCGGTCGCTTAACCATGATTCTACCTATCACATACATAGTATTAGGTTGATCAGGCCCAATACTACATAGTATGATATTAAGTTTCATGATGGCAAGACACACTTAAGAGGCAAGAATAGATTTATTTATGATGTTTCATGGCTAGGTCGAGGACACGACCTGCTCTGATACCAATTGTAATGCCCTGTATAATATATATCTAGAATAATACAATACAAGCATTTTATTTGGTACTGACACCATCATAAGTTCCTAATGGCATAATTCACATATTTGACCATTCTAAAAACATAATACAATCTATGGCTCAAGATATGGAAACTAGCCAAACAATAAAAACTAAGATCAATATACAATATCCTCAATTGTATATAATAGATTACACAGCGGAAATACTAAAGCCAAGCTTTTCTTGAAACATCCAAGCATAGCTCCACTTGTAAATCAAACCTGTACTCAAAACCTGAAAATAATCAACAATAGTGGGGTGAGATACATCAAATCTCAGTGAGTTCCCTATCTTATGGATTCTCTCGGCTTTACAAGGTTCTAACCAATCCTAACTCAAGTCAAGGGGAAGGGAAAAAATGACCTTGAGTACACAAACTCACAATCTCACACTATATGGAAACATGTCAGGAGTCATGTTAACTCACAGTTTATCACTAATCGATAACCATACCAAGGCATCCCCTTTTCTCGTCCTCTTCTACGTCTAGAAGTCGACCCGAGTCATGGATCCTTGTCATTTACTTGGGATACGAAATGGATTCGGAAACATCGGCCTGTTAGCCATGAATCGTCACTTCTCATGGCCTGTTAACCATCTCAAGTCTCTACCCGTAGGTTCCATTCGTACTACACGCGGGAATCAAACCTGCCAAGTACTATGCCTTGTTTCAGAGGAGCTCGAGACTCATGAAACTGCAACTCAAAGGACCGGTTACGATTACGTGATCTCACACACAAACGTGATTGTATTCGACAATCACAAGGCCACAATGCCTTAAGGCCTCTTTTGCCTTTTCACAAAACCACAATGGTTTACACACATGTTCCATACCAGTGTTCACTCTTTCTATACCATTCAGAAATGGACACACGCCTCAGCCCCTCACGCACGAGCGTTGTCATTTCGGAAATGGACACACGTCTCAACCCCTCACGCACGAGCATTGTCATTAAGTTATCTACTCTAGGCCAGAACTCGTCAATGAATGCACGAGCGTCGCCATCCAGAGTTTCTATCACAATTCTATTCACAACCTAGAATTATACCATTTTGTTTTGGGGTAAAGTTTCCTCACTCTTCCTAATTCATATTTTAAACATGCATATTTCTTTATTCACAATTTACAATTAGATAGACAGGGTATAACCACAAATATTACAAGTAAACACATATAATAGCATAACATGTCAAACATAATCCACATAGTAGTTCTTACACATTTTAAGGCATACAAGCCACTACTATCCTCTACCAATCATCCTTGGTTAAATCATGGTCTCACATACCATTTAACAGCCCATTGGATTCTCTTCCAAGGCTTCAAATCCCATATCAATCGGCTTCCCGATTCATGAATTTCCGGTGGAAAAATAAACCACACTTTTCACACATACATTACTTTTCCATATTTTTCTTATCAATCCATGGAATAAACATATGTTTCTATTTCATTATCATAAAGAGCATTGAAATAGCTTTCCAACGCATCCGACCGTGCCTCAATCCAAGTTACGGATCAAAAGTTATGAAGGAAACAAGATGGAAAAATTTGTCACGTTTGCTCCAGGGTTCGCTAGGCGAACCCCAGCGAACCAAGGTAGAGAAAAAACAGCATAAAGTTTGCTAGGCGAACTTCTAAGTGAACATTCGCTTCGTCCTTCGCTGTGGTTCGCTAGGCGAACCCGCGAACTCAGAAATTCTCAGCAGCGTCAATATAGGTCATTTGGGGCCAAAATCCCTCATTTCTTCCACCCAAACACTTCCAATCCATACTATCTCAACCAAAACATGTTCCAAACATAACAACAAGTATTCTACGCAGTTTATATCGAATTTCATCCGTTAGATTTCATTGATTGATTCGTTTAATCATTTTCTCTCAAAACTAACCTAAGTTCTAAACTTATATTTCTAGAACTTAGAGTATCTAACTAGAACCCACCTAATAATCGAAGAGGAGTTTGAAGAAGATGATGAAAAATGGTGATGATCCGACTTCTTCTCTTTTCCCTTCTTCCTTCTCTTTCTTTCTCTTCTTTCTCCTTTTCTTCTTCTTTCTATCTTTTTCTTTCTTTTTTCTCTTACAAATATATATATATATATATATATATATATATAAACCAATATTATATAATATAATCCAACAGGGTAAAATATCTCCAATTGATATTTTGTCATCTCAGCCCAATTAATCAATTATTAGATTTACCTTAATATACTCTCTTGGTCTAATAAATAGTGATATGTCTCTCTAATAAAATAATCGATCTCTTCAGAGTTCACCAGTTGCTCTATTGATCCCAAATGTCAATACTTAAAGTACTTAGAGGATTCCATTAATCCAATTTACCAAAGATAGAGCACATAGATACTCATCTGATCTCATCTGATATCTAATTGAGCATTTAGATAATATGGGGTATTATAGTTGGGTTATTGTATATGTATTTACTTTGAACTCATGTATATTTGTCGCTCATGGCGTTGTATAAAATCTGCTTTACAAATCTTTATCGGTGCTTGTCCTTGATTTTTGCTTTATGCTCGGGGTTTGGGTTGTGTTAGAGATAAACATCGCAAACTTTGATTAGGGATGATTATTTGTTAGTTTCTGGATGCTAGAGATAGATTTAGAGCTAACAATCTTTATGGGTGTCGAAGCTTAATGCCTCCGTATCTCGAGTCGGGTGCGAGAGTGTCGACGAGGGTAACACGGTTGTTCTCTCAGCTCAGTATATCAGAAATGGATACTGTTGTGAGCGATGCTAGATGATATTAAGGAGTGTTGTAGGTTGAGTGTAACTGGTCGATAGGTTTAAGTTTGTGACGAGTGGATTATATGCATGCCAAATAAGTTTCTTCTCTTTGAAGAATGAATTCTTTTTGTGTTAATATTTACTTTTCTATTTCTATGTTTAAACCCATTTTAAACCCAAATTCTTTAACATTTAAACTGTCGAACGACTGTTCAATAACAGCGATCTCTGTGGACACGATAAATTCCCAAAAAATACTTTCAAATCTTTTGTTGCTTGCCGCTTTACCGCTCCAACAAAATGGCGCCGTTGCCGGGGATTGGTGTTTTTATTATCTCGCATTGCGATAGTTTCTTTGCTTTTAAGTTTTGTAAATATCGTACATATTGTATATTTTCACTTGTTTATACTGATACTTGTATATTTTGTTTCCGTAACGTTTGTTCAAGTGTTTGGTTAGGACACTTGCTTTTGGTTTGCGCGGTGAGGCATCACCATGGCATGAATGAAGGAAGTTACTAGCTAAGCACAGTAAATGCGTCGAGCTTACGACGTAAAACAAGCATGTTTTATCATTTTTTGTTTCGTATTACTTTTTCATTCTAGCTTAGGTAGTGTGGTGAACATTCATTAAACAAGTTGTACTCGGATTATTCGTAAAATTCTCAAATCTTCCCTTTACAACTTGTTTAATCCATTTTCACCCGGTCTTTTAGTTTGTTTATATTAATAGCTTTTGTGTTTGTCTAAGAGATTGTTTTGAGTAGCTTGAGGAACATAAGGTAATGTTTCAAGTTTGATCGTTTCAACTTGAGGATGTATGGTAATGATATTGTTAAGTTTTGTACACGTCCAAGGTATGTGTTTATCGCTTTCTAGACTTTAGCATATTCATGATACTTAGCCATTTTACAAACTTCCATGTCATTCATTCTTTTGTATACTTGTTCTTGATATGAATCACTTTAGTTCCCACCCTTTTTGTGAGGTAGTTTTCCATTGTTCATATATGCGCGGAGTACCAACATTCTTGTTCTAACTGGATTTTATTATGCTTAATCTTTTGTTTGTGTTGATTATATGAAAGCATGAAAAGGATCAAGGCATTTTGTTTCATTTTGAGCACAACTACCTAGCCAAATAGTCAATTTACCCTGTGAGTGTGTGAGCATTTATTAAACCCATTTGTGCCTTTCTATCATTATCCATGTTGTTTGAACTTAATGCTTGTCTATGAGTATTGAATTCACTTTTTGTATGGATTTTGATTGATTATTTTTTCTTGAACCTTCAACTTTGTGTTGTTGTATGAATTGTTGCCTTGCCTTAGAAAGTAGGGAGTATTCACATGATGATGTGGTTGAATTCAAGTTGGGGAGAGAATGATTGTTTACTCATTGGTTGGATTCTATGAGGTTGAAAAAGAAAAGAAAAAAGAGAAAAATATGAAAAATAAAAGAAAAGAAAAAAAGAAAGAAAAAGAAAATCCTTGTGAAAGGAAACAAAAAGAGTTCAAATAATTGTGCTAAATAAGTATTGTGTTTTGTGTAACACTTGGGATTTTGGAAGAAGTTAATTGGAATTTTGTGTTTAAGTCTTTGTGAGTTTATCACTCCCTTAGGTTTAGGCAAGTTTTTGTTTCAATTACCTTTAGAAATTGCCCCTTGTTTGTTTACCCGACCACGCTACAACCTTGAAAGCCCTAGTGATTCTTGCCTTTGTATGTTCAATGTGAACTTTTGGATGATTGCATAATTTAGTCTTTTCTTTGTGTAATACCCTAATTTTTACCCATAAGATCCCACATATCATTTGCATCTCATATCACAAACAAGATCACACATTGGTTCCCTCTTTTGTAGGATTGTGGCTTGCAGGGATCTTTAGGTTTGTGTGTATGTGTTAGTTATTTTATTGTTTAATTTGTTTATGTTTACCAACCATTAATTAAAATCCAAAAATATTTTGTTTTCTTTCATTAACATTTTTCGGGGGAAGAACAGGTTAAAAATACCAAAACAACAGCCCCGCAACTCGAATGAATTTCATCTGTACTACGTCGAAGTTGATCTGTAATCATGTCAAATTTTATCCGATCAAGGATTCCTCAAGTTTTAATTAATTATTATCCAAGGAATTCCAAGGTTCATGTGTTTATTTTCATGCCTTCTTCGACAAGCAAAAGAATCGAGTCAAAGCCAGAGCAATCCAGTCAAACAAAGCAATTTTTGCCATTTTTCACTGATGCAATCGATTGCACTAAAATAACAATCAATTGCACCCCTCACATTGCGTGCCAATTTTTGAATTTTTGTACAGGCGCAATGGATTGCGTCAGCACTGCAATCGATTGCAAAGAGGCAAAATTGGCCAAATTCAGGAATTTTCAAATTTTGAAGCATTTGGCACCAATTTTATCACATGAGAATATTCTAGATCACCCAAAAATAATTCCCCTACCTCATCACAATTAATTCCCACCATACACCTTCAATAATCACCACTCTTTTGTTAATTTCCCTCCAAAATCAAATTCCAAGCCTAATTTTGATCTTCCAAACCAAATTCCAAACCACCAAATTCCCAAGCCTAAACTCTATAAATAGAGCCTTCATTTCATTCATTCATTCAAGCTTTTGAGAGCCAAAAAACCTCTTGCAAATTCTCTTCCCAACCACAAAATTCACCAAAGCTCACATTTCTTCCTTTGAAAGTTAACAAGAATTCACATTGAATCTTGTTCAACTTTGAGCTAAACCTTCATCCATTCTTGTTTTTGTTCATCAATTATAGTAGATCAAGGCTTTGGAGTGTATATCTTGAAGCAATTTGAAGGAATTTTCATATTTGGAGTGGTAATCCATTTCACACCATTGTTAAAGCTTCATCTCCATCATTCATCATGTAGATTTTTGGCTGCTTTGTGTTACTTGATCCTTTGGATCTTGTAATTGTGTTTGATTGCAGGTTTTTACTTTTGTTTTACTTTAAAATTCGTGCACAATTGAATCCATGATCAATAGATGTTTGATGAAATGATTGATAAAAGATTTGCCTCTTAAAATGCTGATTTTCTGTTTTTTGAACTGGTGCAATCGATTGTACCTTTTGCGCAATGGATTGCGCAGTGTAAAATTTGTGATGTTTTGGTGATTCCGTACAGGTGCAATCGATTGCACAGAGGCAGAATTGTGTTTTTTTGCTTGTTTTTGGGGCTGTTTTGGCTTTTCTTCCTTTTTCTTCCCCTTTCTTCTTATTTTAACCTTGAAGCACATTGTTGAGATTAATTTCTCTTCAATTTCAATGGACTTTGGATATGGTTAGAGTAATTAAACATTCATTAGTTTAAATCTATCTTTTAATGAATTGTTGAATTCATTTGAGGTGCTTTGAATTAGTGATATGTTTTCACACTTAAACTTATCAATTAAAAGTGATTGAACTTGAAGATGAAAGGTTCTTGAAAGTGTATCTATTTTCTTTTTATTTTGATCGATGAAAGTCTTATAGATCTTAGAATTTCTTTGTTGAATTCTTGATCAAGACTAGATCGTTACCTATTTTCTTTTCGTGTAATATTGCTTTCGGATGACGATCTACATATCGTTCATCTAGCATGTATTAGCACAAATAGCTATTGACCGGCCTCATTGTAGGGTAATTACTCCGTAAATTACTCGGCGATTGCTTAACATAGTGCAATATTTATCCCGTATTGGAAAACTTTCCAGAATGGTTGATTATTTGCCTTATGGTTCAAAACTCATGAAACTTGTTGTTAGGAGGCTTTGGTCTTATCAATCCTCTAATGAGTTTCATCAACCTTGACCTAGGTGCAATTATTCAATTGTTATTGATCACTAACTCTAACAACTAATCACTAACTTACTAACAATATTATTATATTAATTTTGTTTATGTTTCCTTGTCGCTCCCTATCTTTTTTATTTTTTATGCTTCATTATTATCATTTCATATCATGTTTATGTTTCCGCAATTTTTCCTTTGTCCGTTGGACACATGTTTATGCTTCCGCCTTTTTCTCTTTGTCCACTTGGACCAAAAACATTAATAAAGGTCAAAACCTCTAAAAAAACTTAATTCTCCTCATCTTGGACTATTGGTTACTATCCTATGCTTTGGAGTGATCTCTTTATGGACCTCTTTTGAAGTAATATTGGACTTATAGACCTAGAATTAGGACTTCTTACCCCTTTGCTTGGAGTATTGATTGAAGACTTGCCTTTATTCGGTCAATTTGCTTAAGGATGGAATTCTTTTGATATTGCTTTGAAGTGGCTCCATTTTGGTTAGATCCTTATTTTCCCTAGCTTTTACTTTATGCACTAGGATAGTCACTTCTTCTCCACCCCTTCTTTAATTTTCAAAACCTTCTCCCTTTTTCAAAACCTTCTTATTTTCAAACTTAAAACCGCTTTCATAATAAAACCTTGACTTTGGTCAAGTGAATTTTTTAAACTTTGTTTTCTTTAATAAATGTCAATCCATCTTAATCATATTTTGACCATTTCAAAAAGACATAAAAAAAAAATACAAAACTCATCCAAATTTTTTGTGGTTTAATGCACCTTTTTCTTTTAAACTTTTCATAAAGAACTAGACATGAGTCATTTTTTGATGAGATGTAAAACTCCTAACCATGGTATTTTGTTGAAAGTATGGTCGTTTTCCACTTAGATGTTGAAGTGATTAGTCTTGTTGATGTTAATCCAAGCAAATCCTCCAGCTTAATGTGATGCAAATGCCTCTTTCCCATACCTTTGGGTAATTAGTTGAGTATTCTCTCTTGAGAATGACGGGTTGTCTTTTTCAAGATAAAATAAACCATAACTAATAATTTTCATTCTTTGTACCACGAACTACGGGGTTTTGATCCTACATTCACATCGTGGGTACGTAGGCATGAGGCGATAAGTCTCTCCAAACACCAAAATATTAAAAAAAAATTCTCCCCTCATCTCCTCAATCTCTTTCCAAGTAAACCATTTTCAGACCAAAAGCATGAATACATCAAAGGGTTCCTATAGAGTACTATAGATGTATTGGGTGCGTAAAACCTCCCCTTTACATAACCAACCCCCTTACCCATTTCTCTTTGTCTTTTTCAGCTTTTGCTTTTTTAGACTTCTTAGGATTTATTCGCTCTTTTTTCCTTTTCCTTTGTGGAATAAATAAAAGTGCGGTGACGACTTTGTTTTTCTTGAGTTTAGTTAATCAATAGCTTACACTCATGATTTTTACCGCTACAGAAAAGTGGCGACTCTGTTGGGCAGTATTCTCCCTTGAGGGGTTTAGCCTACTTTGATTTATTTACTGCTTTCTGTCTGATTTGCTTGTTACTTGTTTGTTCTGTTTGGGAGTTCCTCTGTGTGTGAGATAGGTCATATACCCTGACCAGAGTGCACTTTGAGATAGGAGGATAGTATAGTCAAGGTAACTTTGAAGGAGTCGAATCCTGGAAAAGAAGAACTTGAGAATCTATCCGCTCGGTGGTTGCCTCTTTGGAATTACTGATGCCAATCGAGCGATCGAGAAGGCATTACTTTTTCCATAGAAGCCTATAACACTGAGGACCGTAGTAACCCTTAACCCATCCTAGCCTTTTTAGGATCGTAGCGCGGAAGCTATGAAGATGCAAATCTGACTTAGCTGTCAAGCGATGCTACACTCAGGTTAGATTCTCTTGAGGATAACTACCAACCTCCGAGCAAATCGGTGCGCTGGTGTGTCTGATTGTGGATTGTGGACCCTGGGCACTCTGTTAGAACCGATGTTTTCTGCAGGTACAATGAAGAAAAAACCTTAGTACATACCTTTATGGGATTGGTTCTTACCCTTGGCTTCATGCTCGTGACTTGAACCTTGACCCGTGTGCTTTGTGTGATCTTGTTTGTGGTTGCTGCATACATGCACTCATGCATTCATGAGCATTCTTTTGGAAGGTTTCAAGGAACTTAAAGGTGTTATTGTAAATATTGCAGATACTTTTGTTATGGATTTTGGAAGGAGAACTACAAAGAAGTACACTTTCAAGAGTCCTAAGTTAGGGGGTTTGAGAGAGCTAGGATCTTTGGTTGTTGATACCAAGAAGTTTGAGTCCAGATATAGAAGGCTTTTATCTCTCTTGAAGGTTGATATGGCTGAAGGATTGCTTGCTACTTTGGTTCAGTTCTGTGACCCTTTGCTGCATTGTTTCACCTTTCCTGATTATCAGTTGGTACCTATACTAGAGGAGTATTCTCTCCTACTTAGTTTGCCTGTTTATGGTCGGATTTTCTCTGGTTTGGACCCCGCTCCCGAGCATGATGTTATTGCGAAGGCTACTCACTTGAAGGTTTCTGAGATTAAGGCTCGCATGGATACCAAAGGAAAGATTCTTGGGTTACCCGCTAAGTTCTTGTGGATAGAGCTCATCACTTTGCTAGTGTGAAGAACACAGTCACTTTTGAGGCTATTTTTGCCTTGCTTATTTATGGACTGTTCCTCTTCCCGAATGTTGAGAACTTTGTCAACATCAACGCTATTCAGATCTTCTTGATTGGGAATCTAATTCCCACTTTGCTTGCTGATGCTTACCATTCTATTCACCTTAGGAATTTCCATGGTGAAGGGATGATTATCTATTGTGCACCTTTGCTTTACAAGTGGTTTATTTCTCACTTGCCGAAGTCTGCAGCTTTCTGGAATCTCAAGGATGGTTTATATTGGTCGTGGAAGATCATGTCTCTCACTCATTCTGATATTGATTGGTGTAGCCGTGTTCCTTCTGGAGCGATGTTTATTAATAGTTGTGGTGATTTTCCCAACGTGCCTCTTTTTGGTACAAAGGGAGGAATTAGCTACAATCCGGTGTTGGCTCGTCGTCAGTTGGGATATCCTTTGTGAGAGGTACCGAAGAACATTCATTTGACCGGTCTCTTTTTCAAGGATGAAGAATCTCAGGTTGCCCTCAAGAGAGAAATTGTGGAAGCTTGGTGCAACATTCGTAGAAAAGGAAAGGAAAGTTTGGGAAATCTGAATTGTGTCTCTTCGGAACCTTACCTCCAGTGGGTTAAAAATAGAGCTATTACTTTGAAGACGCCTTATAAGCATCAAAAGCCTTTATCTCTAACTGATAAGAAGCATATTCTCTACTTTATGGAAGACACAGAGAAGCTTCAGATCGCTTTGGCCGAGATGCAACAAGAGAGAGATGCATGGAAGAACAAGTATCAAATTGTTGAGTTAGAGAATGCAAGACTTCAAGATCAATTCAAGAAGAAGAATGAAGATGAAGTTGCCAACAAAAAGAGAAAGGCGCAAGAGGATTTATTTTCCTCTCGCATTCAGCCAGTTTCTGATATTCCGAAGAGTTCATAATCTCCTTGGAAGTTGATCGTCGATAAGTTGCTGATTGAGAAGACTCAGATGCAGGCCCACATCAAGAAGCTGAAAGATAGAGCTGGGACTTCTTCTCATAGGATTCTCTAGGGATCTAGTTTTCTTTATTCTCTATTGTTTTAGGATTCTTGAATATGTACTTCCGAGATGTAATCTTTTCCATCATTAATGAATGAGATTTTGGTATTTCAGATAACAATGTTTGCAATATGCCTTATATTTCCTTGAAACTTTGCATTTGCATCTTGCACATCAAGCACCATCTCTTGCATTATTTCTTGCCTTTTCCAGGTGTCTTATGTTTCCTTTGGTCTTCATTCATCCAAGTTGTCGCACCAGTATAATACTCGAGCTAATCTGAAGAAAAAGATGGATCAATTGCAACAAGAGAACCGTGAGCTTCGTGAAGAAGTATCAACTCTGAAGGATGGTTTGGAAAGACTCACTGCTATGATGGAAACTCTGGTGGCTGCTCAGAATCAGCCACCACCTCCTTCTCCTCCGCTTTCAACTCCTGTGCAAATGATAGTCATTTCTGAGATTGTCTCTGCGCCCATATCTGTGGCGCTTGCTAGTGTTCCTTAATACTCCATGCCTCCTGGTTTCCCCTGGGGCATGCCCATTAACTTTGTTCCTGAGGGTTATCAACCACCACCACCTCCTGAAATTCCAGTTGTTTCTACCGTTCAACCTGTGATGACTGTACCACCGCCTGTGGTTCATGCCATTCCTTTTGGTGAAGAGCAGATTTTCCACATTGCCCCAAGCAAAAATGCCAGTGTTTATGATAGAATGGAAGAGATTCAAGACCAGTTTGCTGAAATGCAGAAAGAGATCAAAGCTCTGAGAGGTAAAGAGCTGTTTGGAAAGAATGCTCATGAGTTATGCTTGGTTCCTAATATGAAGATCCCGCATAAGTTCAAAGCCCCTGACTTTGAAAAGTATAAGGGTAACTCTTGTCCGATGAGTCATTTGACTATGTATGCTCGTAAGATGTCGGCTCAGAAGGATAATGATCAGCTTCTCATTCACTACTTTCAAGATAGTTTGTCTGGTGCAGCTTTGAAATGGTATATGGGACTCGACAGTACTCGAGTTCACACTTTTGAAGATTTGGGTGAGACGTTTGTGAAATAGTATAAGTATAGTGTGGATATGGCTCCTGATCGTGACCAGCTTCGGGCAATGGCTCAGAAATATAAGGAGACATTTAAAGAATACGCGCAAAGGTGGCGCGAGATTGCTGCTCAAATCAACCCTCCTTTAGAAGAAAAGGAGATGACCAAGATTTTTCTAAAAACTCTGAGTCCTTTATATTATGTTCTTATGATTGCTAGTGCCCCAAGTGATTTCACTGAGATGGTTAATATGGGGATGAGATTGGAAGAGGTTGTCCGTGAGGGACGTTTGTCGAAAGATGGCAATTCTACTGGAAGTTCCAAAAAATAAAGTGGAGGATTTGCCAAAAAGAAAGAAGGAGTGACCAATGCCGTTTCTCGAGAAAAGTATAGAAGACCTCGCAATAGAAATAATCAGTGTCAGTAACACGTTGCATCTGTTACTCCTGTTATCAAATCAACTCCTGTTGTTCAGGCAGCTCCTGCTCAACAACTTTCTAATCAACAGAACAATCAAAGGGACCGTTTTCGGAAAGATTTTGATCCGATTTCGATGACCTACACGGAATTGCTCCTTGTTTAATTAAGAAGAATCTTGTTCAGACTCGTACACCACCTGCTGTTCCAAAATATTTGCCATGGTGGTATAAGCCTGAAGCTCATTGCGCTTTCCATCAGGGAGGAGCGGGACATGATACTGAGAACTGTTATCCATTGAAGATGGAAGTTCAAAGGTTGGCTAGAAGTGGTATTTTGTCTTTCAAAGATTCCAATCCTAATGTCCAATCGAATCCGCTGCCTAATCACGACAAGGCATCTGTCAATATGGTTTATGGTTGTCCTGGTACATTAAAAATTTTTGATATCCGTTGGATCCGAAGATCTCTTGTGGAAATGCATGCACTTTTGAGTGAATACCATCATATTGATCATGACTATGCAGCTTGTTGCATCTGTTTCGTGAATCCGCGTGGTTGTGTGATAGTGAAGAGGGACATACAAAGAATGATAGACGAGAATTTGATTGAGGTCACTGCTAAAAGAGATGAATATCAGAATGAGGTGAATGTTATTGCACCATGCTTTAATATTCCTGAAAGAGTTGTTATCTTTTATGATAGTCGGAAGACAACTGTTACGCCTTTGGTTATTCGGTTGCCCGGTCCGGTACCCTATTAATCTGACAAAGTTGTTCCGTATAAGTACAATGCTACCATGGTAGAAGATGGTAAGGAAGTGCTCATTCCTTCTTTGTCTTCTGTGATAAGCATCACTGATGTGAGTAGAGTGACCCGGAGTGGTTGAGTCTTTGCTCCTGAGCCTCCAAAGATTGTGGAGAGTGTTGTTGTTGGTAAACGACATCAAGATGAGAGTAATATCGATGTTTCTGGTCAGTCCAGTGGTTCGAAGGCCTATGAGGATGAAGTATTGAAATTAATCAAGAAGAGTGAGTACAGTGTTGTAGATCAACTCTTGCACACCCCGTCCAAGATTTTAGTGTTGTCCTTACTGATGAATTCTGAAGCTCATAGGAAATCTTTGCAGAAGGTATTGGAACAAGCATATGTTGAGCATGATGTGACTGTTAATCAGTTTGATGGAATTGCTGCCAACCTCACCGCATGTAATAATTTGAGTTTCTGTGATGAAGAGTTACCCAAGGAGGGGAGAAAACACAATTTGGCTTTACATATCTCCATGAACTATCAAGAAGATGCGCTTCCCAATGTGTTGGTTGATACTGGCTCTTCCTTGAATGTGTTACCAAAATCTACTTTATCAAAGCTTTCTTACCAAGGTCCTCCCATGAGGTATAGTGGGGTTGTTGTTAAAGCTTTTGATGGATCTCGAAAGACTGTGATTGGAGAAGTTGATCTTCCGATCAAAATAGGATCGTGCTTCTTCCAAATTACTTTTTAAGTAATGGATATTCGTCCTGCTTATAGTTGTCTTCTTGGCCGACCCTGGATTCATGAAGCTGAGGCAGTGACTTCGACTCCCCATCAGAAGTTGAAATTTGTTAAGAATGATAAGTTGGTAATTGTTGGAGGTGAGCAAGTGATGCTGGTGAGCCACCTTTCATCCTTTTCGTATGTTGATGCTGATGAAACTGTTGGAACTCAATTTCAAGCTCTTTCTGTCGATGACAAAGCTGTTAAGAAGAATGAGTTACCCATGTCTTCTTTGAAAGATGCCCTGCATGTGTTAGAAACTGGTCGGTCTGACGGTTGGGGCCGAGTCATTGATGTGGTTGATAACCTGGGCAAAACTGGTTTAGGCTTTACGTCTGGTACAGTCAGAAGAGATTTGAAGCGTATTAATGAGACCTTTCACAGCGCCAGATTCATCCACAAAGATCACTCTACTGCTGCCATCATTGAAGATGATGAAGAGGAAGAACTTCCCAAGTTCGTGACACATGGACAGATCTGCCAGAATTGGATAGCTGTTGATGTTCCTACTATTGTTCATATTTCAAAGTAATTTGTTTTTGTTTCTTTCAAAAATCCTTTCACTCTGCCCAAAGTGAAAGTGAATTTGTGAGGGCTTTGTTTCAAATTTTATCATCATCAATAAAATGTTATTTTGTTTATCCATATTATGTTTTCCCTTTTTGCTTTATTTCTGAAAAATGGTAACATAAAAAACCAAAAATAATAATAATGTGATAATCACTTTTATCTGCATAATACTTGCACTTCTTGTTCATATTCTAAAATTAAACATAAATCATTGTGCAGATTGATTGATAAACCCATTTAAAACAATGACCCTATGCCCTCTCCTAACTTTGAATTCCCTATGTTTGGAGCTGAAGAAGAGGATATTGAAGAGATTCCAGATGAAATTTCTCGGTTGCTTGAGCACGAGGAAAAAGCCATTCAGCCTCATGAAGAGCCGGTGGAATTGGTTAATTTGGGTTCAGATGACGATAAGAAAGAAGTCAAGATTGGGGAACTGCTTCAGTCAGACGTTAAGAAGAGGATTGTGGAGCTTATTAGAGAATATGTTGATGTGTTTGCTTGGTCATATCAAGACATGCCTGGTCTTGATACTGATATTGTGGAGCATAGATTGCTGCTGAAGCCAGAATGCCTGCAAAAATGAAGAAAAAAAAGTAGAAAAAAATGAAAAAATGAATTAAAAAAGAGTAAAAAAAAGAAGAAGAAGAAAAAAGAAGAAGAAAAATGATGATGAGTCATTCTGGTGGGGTGTTGAAGCTGCTAATAAGAATATTAAGAAGATTGTTCAGAAGATGGTTGTTACTTACAAGGATTGGCATGAGATGCTCCTTTTTGCTTTGCATGGGTATCATACATCCGTCTGCACTTCAACAGGGGCAACCTCTTTCTCTCTTGTTTACGGTATGGAAGCAGTGCTCCCAGTAGAAGTTGAAATCCCTTCTATGAGAGTTTTGATGGAAGCTGAATTGTCTGAGGCTGAATGGTGCCAAAGCATATATGACCAGTTGAATTTGATTGAAGAGAAAAGAATGACGGTCTTGTGTCATGGCCAATTGTATCAACAGAGAATGAAGAAAGATTTTGATAAGAAGGTTCGACCTCGTGTGTTCAGAGAAGGCGACCTCATGCTCAAAAGGATCTCGACTTCTACCAATGATTCTAGGGGCAAGTGGACTCCTAATTATGAAGGCCCATATGTTGTTAAGAGAGCCTTCTCTGGCAGTTCATTACTTTTTACAACTATGGATGGTGAAGAGTTCACTCGTCCTGTGAATGTCGATGCAGTCAAGAAATACTTCGCCTAAAAAATAAAAAGAACAGCTCGCTAAGTTGAAAACCCGAAAGGGCGGCTTAGGCAAAAATGAGCGTCTCGGTGGGCTGAAAACCCAAAAGGGCGATCCAGGCAAAAATTAGAGACAAAAATAGAAATAATCATCCCGGTAGATTGAAAACCCAAAAGGGCAATCTAGGCAAAAGTTAGGGATTATGGCAAGTAACTGCATCTGTCCAGTCTTGATCATTTGAAAGCAACATTGTCCATTAAGGATTCTGCTTCAATCATCCTCAACTGAAGTTTTGAGCACATCGGAATTCAAAGTTGTTAGGGAGAATAGTGGTCATTGTATTTCAATGTAACCCTTTCCATGTATTTACCATTTTTCAAACTTTGTAATGATCCATGGAGTTACACCATTTGCGGACTTCCATTCTATTAATAAAATTTGGGCCTTTGTCCCTTTGTTTGCAATTCTTATTCTGTTTCTGTTTGCAAAATTTCATTTATTTTTTATGATGATTTTTGAAACAAAATGTGAATAATTGATTTAAATTTTTGAAAATTCTAAAAACATTTTTCTTTGATTTATGAATATAAAAAAAGAATGTCAATGGATATTCTAATAATGGTAGGATCAATGTTTTCCTCAGCAGGGTTCGTTCTCGCTCCTTTGGCAGAATTTATTGACAGATCCTTGGTAGAGTTTGTTGATATTTCCTCAACAGAGTTTGTTTGTATGAATGTGATTAGTTGTTGACAAGATGATGGGTTTGTTATGATGTGTTGAATTCATAAGGTCTAATGTTGCTTGGTTTTTCCCCAGCTAGATCTTGATTCGGGTCTTCTCCAGCTGATTATGTTATGGTCAGATAGTTGAGTAGTTTTAAGGTCCACATCTCCTTAATGGTAGTCCTCACGCAGAGATTCATTTTTGCTGTCCCTAGCAGAAATCATATGAGGAATCTTCACTCAGTGTTTTACCCTCTAGACGTGTTGATGTTGATTTGGATGTCCCCAAACAGAGAGCAATGTTATTTTCTTCTAAGAAGCATTGACGTGGTGATCGTTTGTCGTGTTTCATCTTGTCTTATGGATGTTTTTCTCTCCAGGTTGTTCTACCCAGGGATTTATCCTTGATGATTTTCCAACGGAGGCAGTGTATTATCATTTCCAATCATAAAGCAGTGAGGTTAATTTCTCATTTCCCCCGGCAAGTCCAAGCTGTACTTCTCTCCGAATTATTTTTCAGAGATTCCTCCCAGTGGAGATTGTGCATCACTATTGTGGCTATTCCCCAGTAAAGCCATTCATGATAACTATATTAAAGGAATATTGATATACTAGTCACCTATTGGGTTTTCTCTCATTCATGATGAGTATTGATCTAAAATCCCCCACAATTTAACCTTTTGCTGTTTTCCCAGCAAGTTCAGGATGCTTTGCTCAGAATTGGTTCATCCTCTGAGAGTGTTCTCGTATCTCCAGCAGATCTTCCTTGTTTTCCCAGTGGATTTTTGCACAGATGTTTATATGTCTACAATCCCCAGCGGATTCATTTTTTTTTCCGCAGCAGATATCTTCATCCTTTTGAAATAGAAGTTCCTGTGAATTTTTATTATCCCCAGGGAAAGTCAGAAAGATTTGGGTTGTTATGATTCCCCGACAGATTTCTTGCCATCTCCAAAGCAGAGTTTATGTTGTTATCCTCTTTGTGGATCATCGATGTTAGAATATGGATATTTGGGTTTCTCCCCGAAAAGCATCTTCTTTTCTTCAGCAAGATTTGAGCCTTGTAGTAGGATTTATTTTCCTCTGATGGCTTTTGTTTATCTCTTGCACGATTTCTTCGGCAAAATCCCTAGCAGAGTTGCTAATGATATCTCCATCTTGTTGAGATTAGCCGAGTATTCATTGGTGTTGTGATGTTTATTTCACCCTCTGTTTATTCTTTATGTCTATTTTGTCAGCATATTCATACTCATAAGCATCGCATGCGCATTCATTTGTTGTGCATAGCATATTGTTATTGCATTTTGCATTTTGCATTTGTGTTGGTGCTTCTTTGCTCTCTGGTGGTGTTATCCCCGTAGAGCGGGTGTGTCCTCTCTCCATTTAGAGTGTCGACCCGTAAGCAGAAAAATGCCTATCTTTGTTAATTCCCCACTGAGTTCATTTCTCGTGGAATATTTTGATTCAGTTTCCTCTCCAGTACATTATCTGGATGGAATTAGTCCCCAGTTGAGATATTTCCTCCTCGGGATGAGTCTTGTTTGACCGTTTCTCTCCAGCTTGTTCCTGGATTGAACTTTGGTCCCCTACAATATTTGTTTGGATCTCTAGGCTGTGAAACCTAGATTGAGAGTGCATTTATTTTGCACCTTTGAGGAATCTGCGCCCTTTAGCTGAAATCTGCGTATGATTCCCCTTTTGGAAGGTTCAATACTGTTTCATGGCATTCCTTTATTTGAGAAGCCTGAGGTGATGCAGTTAATACCTTTTGTGGCTCCAATGAATGGTAAGTCTCTTCGTTTTGATGGGACAGTTTGTTGTTGAGATTTTGTTACTCCGATGAATGGTAAGTCTCTTCGGTTAGACGGGACAATTCATTGTTGAGACTTTGTGACTCCAATGAATGGTAAGTCTCTTCGGTTTGATGGGACAGCTCGTTGTTGAGATTTTGTGACTCCAATGAATGGTAAGTCTCTTCGGTTTGATGGGACAGTTCATTGTTGAGATTCTTCCACTCCAATGAATGGTAAGTCTCTTCGGTTAGACGGGACAATTCATTGTTGAGATTCTTCCACTCCAATGAATGGTAGTCTCTTGAGTTAGATGGGACAGTTCGTTGTTGAGATTCTTCTACTCCGATGAATGGTAAGTCTCTTCAGTTAGATGGGGTAGTTCGTTGTTGAGATTTTGTGACTCCGATGAATGGTAAGTCTCTTCACTTAGATGGGACAGTTCATTGTTGAGACTTTGTGACTCCGATGAATGCTAAGTCTCTTCAGTTAGATGGGACCGTTTGTTGTTGAGATTTTGTTACTCCGATGAATGGTAAGTCTCTTCGATTTGACGGGACAGTTCGTTGTTGATATTTTGCGACTCCAATGAATGGTAAGTCTCTTCGGTTAGATGGGATAGTTTGTCGTTTAGGTTTTCTACTCCGATGGATGGTTAGTCTCTTCGGTATGCTAGAGATAGTTCATTGTTGAGGTATTGATTTTCCCCAGTGGAGCCTTGCCGTGCTAGGTTTTCCCTATTGAGTTATATCCTTGTTGTGTTGTGGTTTATTTCCATATACAATTATCCCCAGTTTGAATATTTCCTCCGCTGAGTCCCAGTAGTTGTGCGGTATGTTCCCCGGCTAGTTAGTGGCCTCCTGTGATGTGTTTCCCCGGTGGAATTTCTTTCTCCCGTTCTTCGTTTTGTTTATCTCCTGTGGCATATTCTCCCCACAGTGGTTTTGTGTCTGCATACCAGTTGCATGATCATATCATTTTGTGGTTTCTTAGGGCCAAAAATTTGGGTTTATTGTTATATTTAAGTCTCTTCTATCTCGTTGAGACAAAGATGTCCATCTTCATATCTCCGGATAGAAGAAACTTAAATAGGGGCAGCTGTAATTCCCTAATTTTTACCCCTAAGATCCCACATATCATTTGCATCTCATATCACAAACAAGATCACACATTGGTTCCCTCTTTTGTAGGATTGTGGCTTGCAGGGATCTTTAGGTTTGTGTGTGTGTGTTAGTTGTTTTATTGTTTAATTTGTTTATGTTTACCAACCATTAATTAAAATCCAAAAATATTTTGTTTTCTTTCACTAACATTTTCAGGGGAAGAACAGGTTAAAAATACCAAAACAACAGACCCGCAGCTCGAATGAATTTCATCTGTACAACGTCAAAGTTGATCCGTAATCATGTCAAATTTTATCCGATCAAGGATTCCTCAAGTTTTAATTGATTATTATCCAAGGAATTCCAAGGTTCATGTGTTTATTTTCATGCCTTCTTCAACAAGCAAAAGAATCAAGTCAAAGCCAGAATAATCCAGTCAAACAAAGCAATTCTTTCCATTTTCACTGATGCAATCGATTGCACTAAAATAGCAATCAATTGCACCCCTCACATTGCGTGCCAATTTTTGAATTTTTGTACAGGCGCAATGGATTGCGTCAGCACTGCAATCGATTGCACAGAGGCAAAATTGGCCAATTTCAGCAATTTTCAAATTTTGAAGCATTTAGCACCAATTTTATCATATGAGAATATTCTAGATCACCCAAAAATAATTCCCCTACCTCATCACAATTAATTCCCACCATACACCTTCACTAATCACCACTTTTTTGTTAATTTCCCTCCAAAATCAAATTCCAAGCCTAATTTTGATCTTCCAAACCAAATTCCAAACCACCAAATTCCCAAGCCTAAACTCTATAAATAGAGCCTTCATTTCATTCATTCATTCAAGCTTTTGAGAGCAAAAAAACCTCTTGCAAATTCTCTTCCCAACCACAAAATTCACCAAAGCTCACATTTCTTCCTTTGAAAGTTAACAAGAATTCACATTGAATCTTGTTCAACTTTGAGCTAAACCTTCATCCATTCTTGTTTTTGTTCATCAATTATAGTAGATCAAGGCTTTGGAGTGTATATCTTGAAGCAATTTGAAGGAATTTTCAGATTTGGAGTGGTAATCCATTTCACACCATTGTTAAAGCTTCATCTCCATCATTCATCATGTAGATTTTTGCTTGCTTTGTGTTACTTGATCCTTTGGATCTTGTAAATGTGTTTGATTTCAAGTTTTTACTTTTGTTTTACTTTAAAATTCGTGCACAATTGAATCCATGATCAATAGATGTTTGATGAAATGATTGATCAAGGATTTGCCTCTTAAAATGCTGATTTTCTGTTTTTTGAACTGGTGCAATCGATTGCACCTTTTGCCCAGTGTAAAATTTGTGCTGTTTTGGTGATTCCGTAAAGGTGCAATCGATTGCACCTTTTGTGCAATCGATTGCACAGAGACAGAATTGTGTTTTTTTGCTTGTTTTTGGGGCTGTTTTGGCTTTTCTTCCTTTTTCTTCCCCTTTCTTCTTATTTTAGCCTTGAAGCACATTGTTGAGATTAATTTCTCTTCAATTTCAATGGACTTTGGATATGGTTAGAGTAATTAAACATTCATTAGTTCAAATCTATATTTTAATGAATTGTTGAATTCATTTGAGGTGCTTTGAATTAGTGATATGTTTTCACACTTAAACTTATCAATTAAAAGTGATTGAACTTGAAGATGAAAGGTTCTTGAAAGTGTAATTCAATTTGGCTTTTCTCTTCATCTATTTTCTTTTTATTTTGATCGATGAAAGTCTTATAGATCTTAGAATTTCTTTGTTGAATTCTTGATCAAGACTAGATCGTAACCTATTTTCTTTTCGTGTAGTATTGCTTTCGGATGACGATCTACATATCATTCATCTAGCATGAATTAGCACAAAGAGCTATTGACCGGCCTCATTATAGGGTAATTACTCAGTAAATTACTCGGCGATTGCTTAACATAGCGTAATATTTGTCGGTATCGGAAAACTTTCAAGAATGGTTGATTATTTGCCTTATGGTTCAAAACTCATGAAACTTGTTGTTAGGAGGCTTTGGTCTTATCAATCCTCTAATGAGTTTCATCAACCTTGACCTAAGTGCAATTATTCAATTGTTATTGATCACTAACTCTAACAACTAATCACTAACTTACTAACAATATTATTATATTAATTTTGTTTATGTTTCCTTCTCGCTCCCTATCTCTTTTATTTTTTTATGCTTCATTATTATCATTTCATATCATGCTTATGTTTCCGCGATTTTTCCTTTGTCCGTTGGACACATGTTTATGCTTCTGCGTTTTTCTCTTTGTCCACTTGGACCAAAAACATTAATAAAGGTCAAACCTCTAAAAAACTTAATTCTCCTCATCTTGGACTATTGGTTACTATCCTATGCTTTGGAGTGATCTCTTTATGGACCTCTTTTTAAGTAATATTGGACTTATGGACCTAGAATTAGGACTTCTTATCCCTTTGCTTGGAGTATTGATTGAAGACTTGCCTTTATTCAGCCAATTGGCTTAAGGATGAAATTCTTTTAATATTGCTTTGAAGTGGCCCCATTTTGGTTAGATCCTTATTTTCCCTAGCTTTTACTTTATGCACTAGGATAGTCACTTCTTCTCCACCCCTTCTTTAATTTTCAAAACCTTCTCCCTTTTTCAAAACCTTCTTGTTTTCAAACTTAAAACCGCTTTCATAATAAAACCTTGACTTTGGTCAAGTGATTTTTTTAAAATTTGTTTTCTTTAATAAATGTCAATCCATCTTAATCATATTTTGACCATTTCAAAAAGACATAAAAAAAAATACAAAACTCATCCAAATTTTTTGTGCTTTTATGCACCTTTTTCTTTTAAACTTTTCATAAAGAACTAGACATGAGTCATTTTTTGATGAGATGTAAAACTCCTAACCATGGTATTTTGTTGAAAGTATGGTCGTTTTCCACTTAGATGTTGAAGTGATTAGTCTTGTTGATGTTAATCCAAGCAAATCCTTCAGCTTAATGTGATGCAAATGCCTCTTTCCCATACCTTTGGGTAATTAGTTGAGTATTCTCTCTTGAGAATGACGAGTTGTCTTTTTCAAGATAAAATAAACCATAACCAATAATTTTCATTCTTTGTACCACGAACTACGGGGTTTTGATCATACATTGCACATCGTGGGTACGTAGGCATGAGGCGATAAGTCTCTCCAAACACCAAAATATTAAAAAAATAATTCTTCTCTCATCTCCTCAATCTCTTTTCAAGCAAACCATTTTCATACCAAAAGCATGAATACATCAAAGGGCTCCTATAGAGTACTATAGATGTATTGGGTGCATAAAACCTTCCCTTTACATAACCACCCCCCTTTACCCATTTCTCTTTGTCCTTTTTAGCTTTTGCTTTTTTAGACTTCTTAGGATTTATTCGCTCTTTTTTCCTTTTCCTTTGTGGAATAAATAAAAGCGCGGTGGCGACTTTGTTTTCCTTGAGTTGAGTTAATCAATAGCTTACACTCATGATTTTTACCGCTACAGTTTGCAAGATTGTTGTGTGAGTGAAAAGTACCTCATTTTGTGTTTTTCATCTACCGATGATTATTTTTGCTAGGTGTGATTCACGTTTGAACTTGTATTGTTTTAGGATGTTTGGCATGATTTTTGTATTTTGCATTTGTTTCGTGACTATGTTATCGTCGTAGTTTAGTGGTAAGTATTTACTTTATGTGTACCATTTTTCATTTGAACCATTCATTTGTTTCTATTTTTCAAAACCTGTTGATTCGTGATTCTTTGGTTGTCACTCTGTTTCTTTGAGTTCACTTGATTCTTGTTTGAGGACAAACAAGTTTAAGTTGGGGAGAGTTTGATAAGTGCAAATTATAGCTATTTTTGTATATAAGTTTTGTCACACTTATCGATACTTTTTGTTAATATCGTACGAATAAACTCCGCTTTGTTTGTAAATATGTTTACTTTATGTTATAATGTATATATTGCGTTATTTTGTAAATATCATTGAGTTTAATTGTTTTCCATTTATTTTTGTAGGTATTCAAGCAAGGATATCTTGTCATATTCATAAAGAGAATTGAATAAGCTTTCCAACGCTTCGAACCGGGCGAAAAACGGAGTTACGGTTCAAAAGTTATGGCCGGAACAGTGCAGGATTTTTGTTGTCATGACAGCTTTCGCCCCAGGCTCGCCAGGCGAAGCTGTGGCGAGCTAGATAGTCTAGAAGCGTGAAAAAAGTGCAGAATAAGCCGCCTAACTTCGCCGGGCGAACCAGAATTTCGCCAGACGAATTTTGACATACAGAAACACCATAAAAGGCATAAAAACACAATTTTTAGAGGATGGTTTTGGGGTTTTTTGCTCCCAACTCCATCAAACATCATTTTTCAGTAGATTAGCTTAGAAAACAACATTGAAGCTTGCATACGGATGATCCGGGGTGGATTTCTCATCGACCGACGTTGACAAACCGCGAGATGTTTGGTTTATTTATTTTCTTCTTTGTGTATTTCTTCTTTGTTGGGTTGTTCTATATGTATTTACTTTGAACTCATGTATATTTGTCGCCCATGGCGTTGTATAAAATCTGCTTTACAAATCTTTATCGGTGCTTGTCCTTGATTTTTGCTTTATGCTCAGGGTTTGGGCTGTGTTAGAGATAAACATCGCAAACTTTGATTAGAGATGATTATCTGTTAATTTCTGGATGCTAGAGATAGATTTAGAGCTAACAATCTTTATGGGTGTCGAAGCTTAATGCCTCCGTATCTCGAGTCGGGTGCGAGAGTGTCGACGAGGGTAACACGATTGTTCTCTCAGTTCAGTGTGTCAGAGATGGACACTGTTGTGAGCGATGCTGGATGATATTAAGGAGTATTGTAGGTTGAATATAACTGGTCGATAGGTTTAAGTTTGTGACGAGTGGATTATATACATGCCGAATAAGTTTCTTCTCTCGGAAGAATGAATTCTTTTTGTGTTAATATTTACTTTTCTATTTTTATGTTTAAACCCATTTTAAACCCAAACTCTTTAACATTTAAACTGTCGAACGACAGTTCAATAACACCGATCTCTGTGGACATGATAAATTCCCAGAAAAAATACTTCCAAATCTTTTGTTGCTTGCCACTTTACCGCTCCAACACTCGTCCTTCTTTTTGCTCTCTTTCATTCTAATGCAATCACATTAAGTCTGTTATCTATTCACACACATGGTAAATAAGATTGTTAGTGACTATGATCCATATCTTGTCAACAATTCAAAATTAACCACTTTAGCAACAACAATATTTTTTTTCTTTTTTTGAAGGTTTCACAACCGTTAGCCTAAGTGACCGGGTGAGGGTCACCTAAATTAAAAGGCGGATTCCTATTTAGATTTCTTACTAAGCACGGGATCATTCACTTATTTGCATCAACTTAATTACTTTGTGTGTGATTTTTAGATGGTGATGATTGCTAGATAAACTACTTAAGAGCTATCAAAGGATGAGAACTCAAGGCTATGTCATAACAAGTATTTAAATCGATTTCCATATTCAGGAGACTTAAGGTGTTAAAACGGTACCGATCTTATGAAATTTTCCCAAGTCTCCACAATCTAACCTCAAATTAATCTATAGCATAAAAATTTCAAAATATGCATTGTGTTTCTAAGTAATTTTAAAAAAAAAATTTTTTTCACTTAAAGAAAACAGAACAAAACAAAGAAAACTGAAAGAAAACAAAACAAAGAAATGGTTCCCTCCCCCACACTTAAAACATACATTGTCCTTAATGAAAGAACATAAATATAAAATAAGAGTGAGAGAAAGGAAATAACACACCCGAGTAGTTAAGGTGGATAGGTGTTGGAGCGGTAAAGCGGTAAGCAAAAATATTATTTTCGGAAGAATTCCCTCCGGGATTTATGTTGTGTCCACAGAGATCAGTTCGAGGGAAAGAATGTCGTTCGACAGTCTCTCGCGTTTATGAGTTTAGATTAAATTAGTTTAAAGTAAATGCAGAAAAGTAAATAAGAACATAAAAAGAAATCATTCGTCAGAGAGAAGAAACTTATCAGGCATACGTATAATCCACTCGTCACAAACATAAACTTATCGATCATTTTCACTATACTACAATACTCGTCAAAATCATCCAGTATCACTCACAACAGTGTCCATCTCTGGCATACTGAGTTGAGGGAGCAACCGTATTACTCTCATCGTCAGTCTCGCGCACGACGCCTCGAAACACAGAAGGCATTAAGTTCCAACACCATAAAGATTATTATCTAAATCTATCTCTAGCATCTAGACAATAGATATCCATACCTAATCAAGATTCATGATGTTTATCTCTAACACAACACAAATCCAAACATAAATGCAAAAAGATCAAGGAAGACATCGATAATAATTTGTAAAGCAGATTTTATACAATATTATGATCAACAAAGATACATATGTTCAGAGTAACTATACAAAAACCCAACACAAAAGAATACATAAAGAAGAAGAGGAATAAACCAAACATCTCGCAGATTGTCAGAGCCGGTCAATGAGAAATCCACCCCGGATCATCCACATGCAAGCTTCAATGTTGTTTTCAAGCTATCTCTACTGAAAAATGAAGTTTGATGGAGTTGGGATCACAAAACCCCAAAACCATCCCCTAAAAATTGTGTTTTTGGACCTTTAATGGTGTTTCTGCCCATACAGCTTCACCCGGCGGTGTTTTGGGGTGCCCGGCTGCGAAAGGTGGCTTATTTTGTAAGTTCCAACATTGTTCTGGAGCGCCCGTCGTTGCTAAGGCGTAGCATGACAGCAAAAATTCTTCATTGTTTTATTCGTAACTTTTGAACCGTAACTCTGTTTTTCGCCCGGTTTGAAGCGCTGGAAAGCTTATTCAATGCTCTATACAACAAAGGAAAGATATCCTTGATTGGATACCTACAAAAAATGAGATAAAATCAATTAAACTCAATGATATTTACACTATACGCAATATATACACTAAAAAGTAAAGTAAACGTATTTATAAACAAATCGGGGTTTATTCAAACGATTGTAACAAAAAGTATCGATAAGTGCAACAAAACTTATATACAAAAATAGCTACAATTTGCACTTATCAATAGGTGATCACATAAGCAACCTTTCCCAAAGAGAGCTCTTCTACAGTCTCTTCTTCCAAAGTGGGGATCTCATAGAGTAACTTTGGGTAGCATCCATTGATCTTGAAATATTTATTAGTGCCTTCTCCTTTTATTCCAGGATCAAAGAAGAATCTTCAATAAGTAAAAGTTTTGAATGGGCACGTGAAAGTGATCTCCTTTTCCACAATATCAAGAATCAAAGGATTAAGGGGTTGCCTCACTAATTTTCTTCCATCTTCCATCGAGGTCCATCCAATTCCCTTCTTATATTTCTTCAAAACTTACAAAAGCTTATTTTCTTGATCAAAATCAAGGTTAGAAGAAATTATAATTGGTAGCTTTTCATGCCTCTCTAAATAGGCATAATTCAGATTGTTAGGAAGAGGTTTAAGCTCTAAGGAAGAAGATTGTTCAATGGACGGAATGGTTGGGGCAGCAGGGATGTCAAGAGCTTCAGCCGCATAAACGACTTCATCTATAACTTCATCTTCATGAAAAACATCAACCTGCAAAGCGGCATCAATCTCAGCACAAACAGAACAAATGTTAGTGTCAGTACACGAATCGCAAAAGTAAGTATCATCAAAATCAGATAATGATGGAAAATCATATAATAACTCAGAATAAGCTTCATCAACAATTTCAGAAGGCAACTCTATTTGAAAAATAGAATGCTCTTCCAAGGGTTGTTGGTTTAATCCTTGAGCTTGTTGCATGGCATTCATTAAAGTGGTAAGCTATCCAATCTGTATTTCCAAAGTCTGAAAATTAGAATCTATTTGTTGTTGAAACTTGATATTATTTGTAGCCATTTGGTTGACAAGGTCCTCTAGTGAAGGTTTGGAAGGTGCAAAGCACACAACTTCTAATTCCTTCAGATGCTTATTCGGATCCTCACCTGCAAAACCATTAAAACTTGGCAACAAGTGTGTTAAACCAGATTTAAATTCGAAAGGTACAGCAACAACAGGATATTCAATACATAAAGAATTATAATTCACACAAAGTGCAATAAGTTCTCTCAGAGTCATTTAATCATCTATGATATGATTATCACTTTCAACACTGAATCAAATGAAATCACTACAGATTTAAAAAGAATGGAAAATAAGAAAAGAAATTAAAATAAAATCTAAAAAATATAAAAATAATACAAAAAATCTAATTAAATCAAATAAAGATCGCACATTTTTTTAAAGATTTATTGAAAATATGAAAATAGAAAATAAATCAAATAAAATAGAAAAACGCAGAATTTGCGATTTTGAGGGTCGAAATCTTTTAGAATTTTATTCTAAATGAGTAATGTTCTTCGATTTTTTTCTGATTTTCTGGAAAAAAATTTGGAGAAAATCGAAACAGTAGCTTCCAAACTTACCTGACAGGCTGAAATTTTTAACACTGTACTGAACCCCTGAAAATCAACAAGCAAAACAAAAAACAAAAAAGCAAAAAAAAAACTCTAACAAAACTCTAAACTAAAATCCAAAAATTGGTTAAAATCTACAAGAATTCCCGGCAACGACGCCAATTTGATCCGCTGTTGCGCACGGATAAAAAACGAGTATTTTTGAAAAATATAGTTACGATAATGACAACTCGAGTATCGTCTCTCAAGGATTCTTGTAATAAATTAACTAATAATCAATTACAATAACGGTTTAGGGGAGTTTTAAGTTTTGATTTATAAAATAAGAGAAAAAGGAATTAAAATAAAAAGTGATTATCAAATAAGCTAAAACGGCTAATCCTATTGATTCGGATTCCGACTTATCATTGGCTATTATAACATCAATCCCTAAGCGGCTTCGATCCTATTAGATAATGAGATCAATTAGACAAGCGCCTATCAAAATCATACGAATTATGTTCCTGTGTACCAAATTAAGCAAACAGTTAAGAATATGACGAGTTAGCGAATTAAGCAAACGATAACACGCAATTAAATTTAAGAACATGCATACAATTAAATTTAATCAATTTTATGCTATGAACACAATCGAATTAAGCAAATGATTGCAATCAGATTAAGCAAATGAATTCATAGAAAATAATTGAACAAAAATCGAATTAAATTGGTATTAGAAAAATCTCAAAGCGATGGAATCCGTAAGCAGCAGGATTTGCCTTCGAAAATTAGTTCTTCATTACAATCGTAAAAAGCAAAGTAAAATCGTGAAAAGAAGGTTATCAACATTCGTATAGCTGAAAACCTTATAAACAAAATAAGGTTTTTCACTACTAACTCAAACTGGGCCGGAAACATAAACCAAGCCCATAAAACGATCCGAAACAAATAATTTTCTAAACTTAGAATTCGGGTTCTGACTTCAACGACTTATTTGACCATCTTTCACTCCGAATTAGATATTGGCTTAAACATAAAGGTCAATGACTCTCTTCCATATAAGAGATTTTCTTTGAAGTGAGCATGAGACTTAAGTAAAGAACACAACAACAACAACGCTTAATCTTCATCATCAATCTTGACCTCGATATTCTCAAGATCAAGAATCAACTTGTTGAACATATCCAGTTGCTCAGACAAGGCTTTGTCTTCACTCATCTTGAACGAATATAAAGCTTGCTTCAGTTAGAGACGATTAACCAACAATTTCGTCATATAAGTTTCGTTCACACACCAGTTGCAGTTTTCTCCTTTGAAACCTACTGGAGAACCTTATCACCAAGGCTTAACATAATGGCATTGTGGGCTTTTTCGACCATCGTTGTCTTCTCCTTCTCTGTTAGGGCAACATCCATTTTCTTTGATCCTTTCAACGCTTCTAACAAACCCTGTTGAACAAGAATGGCTTGGATCTTCAAGCGTCACAATTCGAAATCATTCACACAGGTGAATTTCTCAATCTCATACTTTGTTGATGGTATCTATTTGTCCACCTCACTGCACCAGTTCGTTGTGAATTGATGTCGTCAAGAACAAACCAAAATATGAGAAAAAATTGAGTTTCTTGAACAAACACAAGAAACACTATTAGGTTTTATAAAATGGAGAGAAGAAGGAAGAATAAGAATAAGAATTAGTTAATATGTTTTTCTATTCACTTTCTCAATAAGAGTTCAAAGATTACAAGTGAATACCAACAATAAACCTCTCTCAATAACCTGGAGAACTAGTCTATTTATAGACTACTAAGCTAACTTAGGATACAATCTAACTTAACAATTGGACTTACAAGCAAGACCCAATATATGCTAACTTAAACACAAAGCTAACATATTTCAACAGCATGCTTGAACAAACTTTGACTCCAACATGCATAACTCATGTCGAACCATGAAACTACCCTTGTCGACACTAGAGTTCGATTCAAAATACCGCATATATTAAGATACAACAAATGAGCTTTGCTCCATTCATAAAAATTTGAACAGCCTCTAGATTTCAAACATATGATACCAATGTATTCTCTAAAAAGGATATTGTTCCTCATGGTCTAAATGCTTCAAAGGTTAATTTCCTTCCCTATCAAGCCACCTCACAATGTCATCCCAAATCTAGATGGAGAAATGATGCTAAAAAAATAAATGATTGAGATCTTCCTTATTTCTAAAGCAAAAAATGCACACCTTATTATGATCATCATGAATAACGTTTGTCAAAGCCAAATTGATCCCTAATTGGCAGCCTGTTTAGGAAAACATGCCACCCGAAAGCATGAATCCTAGACGACATTTTGGTTGACCAGAGATGATGCAAATCCCATAAGCTATTTTGATCCAATCCTAAACCAGTATATTGACCTATAAAAAGAAAATAACCTAACCATACTGAATAGGAACCACCAGAACCATGTTCCCAAACAAATTTGTCATTAGCACAATGTTATAATGCCACATCATTCAGAATAATCATAAGAGCTTCTAATTTGACTTAGCATCCTCTGATATATTGTCACACTGAATATGAAAATCCCATGTCAAGGTAGATCCCACATTTGAACCTATTTCCTACACACTACCTCATTTCTTTAAGGACATATCAAAAACTAAAGAGAAGGAAAGCATTACAGGTTCTGAACCTATCAATTAGTGTCTCAAAAACATAATTTAGCTACTCGATCTAACCCTATAAGAAAGAATATTTTTGAACTACTCAATTTCCTTTGCAAGTTGTTTGCCAAAAGAAGTGATATCCCACCACCAAAGGCAGACCTTAGTGTTAATTCTCAACTCCCGCCCTCAATCATTTGAGATTCCAAGTTGCCATATTTATGATATATGATACCGACCCAAATGGCTTTTTTTATCCATCAAACACCTTTATCTCCATTTATTGATTAAGGCTAAATTAAATGCTTCAACATCTCTTATACCTAAACTTTGCTCCTTTCTAGGTCCACAAACATCCTTCAAACTCACCCAACAAATATCTTTCTTCTCCAAACAACCGTTCCACAATAAGTCCTCCTAGATTTTAATAAATTCTTTCACCACCTATTTTGGAGCTTTAAAAAAAAAGAGAAAGTAAATAGGCCAGTTGCTCTATATAGAGTTAATCATAGTGATCCTGCCACTAAATGATAAAAATATGTCCTTCCAAGAGGATAACTTCCTTCTTAAAGATTATATGAATTTGAAGGGGATAGAGTCCAAGCCACAAAAAGAAATTGAGAAGCACACTACAAAAAGTCTTCAGAACTATTCAAACCTTAAAGTTTGTTTTTGAAAAAATTCATACTTAAACCAGAGACCGGTTCAAAACCCTTAAGCAAAGCTTTGATGCTCCAAAAGTTGTTCTAGGATCCACTACCAATAAGAAATGTGACATCTACAAATTGTAAAATATTATACTCTACCATTAACTTTGAAACCTAAAAAGGAACCTTTTCCAACCGTCTCTCTCATCATTCCTACCAAACCTTCTACCACTATTGAAAAAAAAGGACATAAGATGCCCATACCTCAAACCTTTGCCAACAGTAAAATCTTTGGCTGGGATACCATTCCCTAAACATTAGTCTTTTAAGTATGAATTTAAGAAAATTCCAATTAATTTTGTCATAAGTTTTTTTAAAATCCACCTTAAACATGAGACAATACGCATGAATTTAAGAAAATTCCAATTAATATTGTCATTAGTTTTTTCAAAATCCACCTTAAACTTGAGACAATCGCTTATATTCCTCCTAGCCAAATACATAATCTCAGGCAATTTCTTAATACATCACCCATGTTTCTTAGACACAACGCGAAATTTTGTTTTTGCCCTCAGTTTCCAGATGTGCACATCCGGACGCAACGTTGATTTGTTCCGGATGTGCAAATCAGGAAAAATTCCTGATCTGCAGATCCGAAAAAAATCAAAAGAATTCCATAAAATCATTTCCTGATCTGCAGATCCGGATAAAATCAAAAGTATTTCATAAAATCATTTACTTCTAAATATAATTAAATCCATTATAATTAAATCCAATATAGAAGTAAATCAATATAAGAAAAAAAAATCATTTAGAAATAAATACCATATTAATCATTTAGAAGAAAAAAAATCTTATTAATTTTAATTATATTGGATTTAATTATATTGAAAAAAAATCATTTAGAAGTAAATACCATATTAATCATTTAGAAAAAAATATCATATTAATTTTAATTATATTGGATTTTAATTATATTGAATTTAATTATATTGAAAAAAAATTATTTAGAAGTAAATACCATATTAATCATTTAGAAAAAAAATCATATTAATTTTAATTATATTAGATTTAATTATATTGAAAAAAAATCATTTAGAAGTAAATACCATATTAATCATTTAGAAAAAAAATCATATTAATTTTAATTATATTGGATTTTAAATATATTAGACTTAATTATATTTAAAAGTAAATGATTTTATGGAATACTTTTGATTTTATCCGAATCTGCAGATCAAGAAATGATTTTTTGGAATTTTTTTGATTTTTTCTAGATCTGCAGATCAGAAATTTTTCTTGATTTGCCCATCCGAAACAAATCAATTCGGAAATTAAGAGTAAAAACAAAATTTCACGTGGTATCTAAAAAACATAGGTAGTGTATTAAGAAATGCCCTAATCTCATACACCACTAAAATCTGTTTTATAGGAATAGTATTAATGTAAAATAGTTTTCGTTATTGATTCTCCCATCTTAGTTCTCCATTTTAGATGCTTATTTGCAATCATTTATTTTATAATTTCTGAAGTCAACGAGTATTTGATGTTTTTATTACCATAAAGAAGTATTTAATATATTTTACTAATAATTATATATTATTTCTTTTCACTAGAGGAAAAATAAAATACTTTCATTTTCATAATAAGGGATAATAAGGAAGAAAATGAATGAAATATTTAGACTATATGAATCATGCATTTATATATTCATGACATCGATATTAACTGGAGCAAGATGAAATAACTTATATTTAAATTTAATATTTTAAATTATAAATTAAAAGTATGATCCTTTATAGATCGTTGATGAAAATATCTCAATTGCGTAAATTAGTGACCGTCCAATTTCAAAAATATAGGAAAATTATCATCCATTTTATCTTTAATACATTTTTTTTTGTCTTTCATTAAGTTTAAAATCACACTCCTTCAAAAATGAAATATAAGCAAAATTAATATATCAACAATTTACCTTTTATTTAATACTATTATCTCTAAAATATTTATTATTTAATCTTTTTTAATATATTTTCAATAGTCAAATGTATTAACCAAAGAGGATAATTTGGACAATATGCTTAAACTATTGTTGAGATTACTTTGATTAAATTATTATTGAGATTATTGAATTTAAAATAAGATGATTATCTCTTTGAATGAGTTATGAGGTAAAATAATAGGATCAAATTTTAATTAAGTTTTTTTAACACGGGCAATTTAATTAATATTTTTTTTTATTTATAATTCTTTGAGTATGACCTTCTCATGTTCATATAAATGATATATCATAAATCTAACGCAAATAGTTGGTGTATATTAATATGGTAAATAATGGAACAACGAGTTCAATTTTTACTAATAAAAAATGTTCATTAAAATTGTGTGAATGTATATGAACTAAAATATTATTTTTTAGAAATTATTTAAAATCTTTTTAATTATTTATTTAGCACATAACTACATATTTTTTTTACAATAAGTATATAACAAATTAATGTTTTTTATGTGTGGGAAAAACAGCTATTATTGAGTATTGAATGTTGGTTGGTATGCTTCAGTCCACATTTGCTTTTATTTCAAGTTACTAAGACTTTGCTTTCTATGTAAGAAGGGTAGTTGTGTTTGCTTTCTAGTATTCCCTTAATATTTAACTTTTGTTCCAAGTCTAGCCTTTTACTTTTGTTTAACTTTGCTGTTTTTTTTTTTTTTTAAGTATTCTTCACTTGCATTTAACTCCATGGATTTAACTAAACGAGGACATGCATGATAGTAATTGTATGGTGAAATTGAATGTTTTAATGGAGATATAAAATATTTAAGTAAGTTTCTCAAGTAAAATTGTGTATTCCTTTAATAAAAAAAAATGAAGTATCACTTTTTTTTTATTACTTTTTTTTAAATTTAAGCTTATAAATATATAAAAATAATTTCTAATTATAAATAGTTTATTACCAATTATATATATATATATATATAAATAGGCTATAATGTTTTATTGAATTCAAGTTATAAACTTTATTAGTTTTACTTTGATACATTATATTTTTTTTTATCTCTTTATCATGATTTATTCACAAAATAAGTCTTTTTATTTTAATTTTACGGAATTCAGATCCCTCTTCTCTATTTTTAATCAAAAGTGTGTTAGCTTATGTGTAGTATTTTGAATTTAATTAGACATGTAATCGGTTATATTTTGGTCCCTTAGTTAATAAATGTGAAATTTTGTTTTTAGAGGGTTAGTTTATGATGTCTGGGACAACATGTATACCAGTTTAAAGTAGATTGAAAGATACTAAGGAATTAAAACAAAAAGCAATAAAAAACACAAGAGAATTAGTAACTAAGTTACGTCCGAAGTTTTCTTTAGCAGCAACATGAGTATTCCAGCTAGAGAGGATCTCGCTAATATTATGGGTGTGCGTCATGTGTTGGGAACCGGAAAGTATTTAGGCTTACCTTCTATGATAGGAAGGAGTAAAAAGGCAACTTTCTCTTTTATCAAGGATTATATCTGGAAGAAAATTAACTCTTGGAAAGGGCGATCATTGTCTAAAGCAGGGAAAGAGATCATGATAAAATCAGTATTACAAGCTATTCCTTCTTATATTATGAGTATTTTCATTCTTCCAGATGCGGTTTGCAATGAAATTGAGAGGATGCTGAATTCCTTTTGGTGGGGAGGTGGGAGAAATAACAGTGGGATTCGTTGGATGTCATGGGAGAAGTTGTCCTATTCAAAGAAGGAAGGAGGATTGGGATTTAGAGATCTTAAAGCATTCAACATGGCGATGGTAGCTAAACAAGGTTGGAACCTCCTGACTAAACCTCAAGCTCTTGTCTCAAGAATCTTCAAAGCCAGGTACTACCCTAGGACCTCGTTCTTCGATGCTACTCTCGGATATAATCCTAGCTTTGTGTAGCGTAGTATTTGGAAGGCGAGGGAAGTATTGTCTTTAGGCTGCAGGTGGAGAATTGGGGATGAGAGTCACATAATGGCGATGAACGAACCTTGGATTCGAGGGAATAGAGAAGGTTGTCTTCGGGGCCCTCAAAAACAAGGTGCGTATGGTATTACGGTTAAGAATCTTATGTTGCCTAATGTTAAACAATGGAATATTAGGATTCTAAAGGAATTTTTTCACCATATAGATGTTGAAGACATAGTTTAGGTTCCTTTGTTGGAAGATGTCAAAGAGGATAGAATGATTTGGAAAGAAGAACAAAATGGTACTTATAGTGTGAGATCTGGTTACAGATTGTGGAGAAGTAAGTGTAGGAATTATGTTAATTAGGGAGGGGAGGAGGATTGGTGTAGTATCTAGAATATCAAAGCACACTACGCCAAAAATATGATTAGACAGCAGCAAAAAGACAGCGGTTTTATGCAAAAGCGCTGCTAAAAAGAATAAAAAAATTTTGCTAAAAAAAAAGCGCCTTAAAAGAAAGGCTTTAGAAAGCGCTTTTTTAAAAGCGCTGTAAAAGAATATAAAAGAGTGCCACCTTAGACAACACTTTCCAAAAGTGCTGCTATAGGTATCACTTTAGAGAGCGCTTTTAAAAAGCGCTGCTATAGGTATCACCTTAGAAAGCGCTTTCAGAAAGTGCTCTGATAGGGCTCAATTTCTTTTCACTTTAGAAAGCGCTTTCTAAGGAAAAGCGCCCTCTAAAGTCATTTACTAATTAAAATATAAAACAATTCTAAACATTTTCAGAGACAGTGCTGTATTTGTTGTTTGGCAAAAGGGGGGGGGGGGGGGGTCGAACCCACGCCCTTTAGGTATGGAAATGAATTTTAAATTATATTAATATATCAAATTATATTTAATATATTTAAATTATATATTTTAACTTATTTAAATTATATTTAATATATATAAATTATATTAATATATAATTTAAAATATATTAATTTAAAATATACTTTAAATTATATTAAATTATATTTTAATTTATTTTAAATTATATTTTAAATGATTCAAATAATATATTTAAATATATATGTTTTAAATACAAACATTTTAACTTATTTAAATTATATTTAATGTATATAAATTATATTAATATATAATTTAAAATATATTAATTTAAAATATACTTTAAATTATATTAATATATCAAATTATATTTAATATATTTAAATTATATTTTAATTTATTTTAAATTATATTTTAAATTATTCAAATAATATATTTAAATATATATGTTTTAAATACAAACATTTTAACTTATTAAATTATATTTAATATATATAAATTATATTAATATATAATTTAAAATATTTTTATATTAAATATACTTTAAATTATATTAATATATCAAATTATATTTAATATATTTAAATTATATTTAATTATATTTTAATTTATTTTAAATTATATTTAAAATTATTCAAATAATATATTTAAATATATATGTTTTAAATACAAACATTTTAACTTATTTAAATTATATTTAATATATATAAATTATATTAATATATAATTTAAAATATACTTTAATTTATATTAATATATCAAATTATATTTAATATATTTAAATTATTTTAATTTATATTTTAATTTATTTTAAATTATATTTAAAATTATTCAAATAATATATTTAAATATATATGTTGGCAACTTATTTTATATATTTTGGAGTCAGTATAAACAATGGATGAGGGCGTAGTACCGCTGGTCAAGGAGGTTTGTGTATTTGTTTGCCATGCTTTGAGTCTGGGGTTCGAATCCCCCTCGCCCCAGACTCATTTTTATATTTTTTGACATTTTCAGGTAAACCTTAGACAGCGCTTTCTAAGGACAAAGCGCTGTTATAAGCCTTCTAAAAATAGCCTTTAGAGAGCGCTTTATAAAAGCGCTGTCTAAAGTTAACCATATAATTTAAAATATATTAATTTAAAATATACTTTAAATTATATTAATATATCAAATTATATTTAATATATTTAAATTATATTTAAATTTATTTTAAATTATATTTTAAATTATTCAAATAATATATTTAAATATATATATTTTAAATACAAACATTTTAACTTATTCAATTATATTTAATATATATAAATTATATTAATATATAATTTAAAATATTTTAATATTAAATATACTTTAAATTATATTAATATATCAAATTATATTTAATATATTTAAATTATATTAAATTATATTTTAATTTATTTTAAATTATATTTAAAATTATTCAAATAATATATTTAAATATATATGTTTTAAATACAAACATTTTAACTTATTTAAATTATATTTAATATATATAAATTATATTAATATATAATTTAAAATATACTTTAAATTATATTAATATATCAAATTATATTTAATATATTTAAAAAAGCGAATGGTTTAGACAACGCTTTTAAGCGCTTTTATAGGGCAAAAAAAACGCCCTCTTTTCCCTCTTTTCCCGTAGTGGCATCACCTAGAGTTAAACACCTTCTTTGGAGAATTTGTAAAGGGTGCTTACCAATTATAGCTAGACTCCGACAACATCATGTCTCTTGTCCGTTAATATGTCAGTTTTGTGAGAATAACATCGAGGACGATTGACACTTATTCTTTGGGTGTAGTGAGATTTCTCATTGTTGGCAAGTAGCAGGTTTGTCTCCTCTTTTGGATAACCATTTAAATTCCTTTCATGATGCTAAATCTATAATATTTGATATTTGTAGTAAGGAGGATAGGAAGGTTGCGGGTAGAGTTGCGGTCATGATGGATGAGATTTGGAAAAATAGAAACGATTTTATTTGGAATAACGAGGTAGAGGAAGCCTCCAGACTTGGCTGGCTAGCTTTTCATAAGTGGCACGAATGGTTTTCGGCTCAATATCCCAACGGTAATGCTAGTGTCCAACATCATCCTACGTCGTGGATACCGCCACCCGAAGGGTGGCTAAAATGTAATATGGATGCAGATTTTAATAAACATAGGGGAACTTCTAATAGAGGGTGGTGCGTCCGGAATAATCTTGGTAATTTTATAGTTGCAGGTATGGCTTGGGATCCTGGTAACCTTTTAGTTATTGAGGCAGAAGCTTTGGCTCTTAAAGAATCTATTCAAGCAGTTGTTGACTTGCACCTAGAAAGAGTCATCTTTGAAAGTGATTCTCAAAGATTAGTCCAAGCTATTCATTCTAATCTCACAGGTGACTTTGAGGTCCATGATAAGTGCAAAATGTACCTATTTTTGTGTATAAGTTTTGTTGCACTTATCGATACTTTTTGTTAAATATCATACAAATAAACCCCGCTTTGTTTATAAATATGTTTACTTTACATTTTAGTGTATATATTGCTTATCGTGTAAATATCAATGAGCTTAATTGATTTTATCTCATTTTTGCAGGTATTCAATTAAGGATATCTTGCCATATTCATAAAGAGCATTGAATAAGCTTTCCAGCGCTTCAAACCGTGCGTCAATCCGAGTTACGGTTCAAAAGTTATGATCAAAACAAGTTCTGGTTTGCTGTCATGTTCGCTGGGAGAACTGGAGGCGAGCGTATTCGCTGAGGAGTTTGCAATACGAACTCTGGGGCGAATGAAAAGTGCCCGAAAGCGTGAAAAACACAGTAGCTAAGGCGGTTTATGTTCGCTAGGCGAACGGGGGTTCACAGTGCGAAACTGGGAACACAATTTTGCCCATTTAAGTCATTTTTCAGCATTTTTTAGGTTATGGTTTGGGTAATTTTTGCTCCCACTCCATCAAACAACACTTTTTCATAGGATTAGCTTAGAAAACGACATTGAAGCTTGCACACGGATGATCCGGGTTAGATTTCTCATCGATCGGCGCCGACAAACTGCGAGATATTTGGTTCATTTCTCTTCTTCTTTGTGTATTTCTTCTTTGTTGGGTGTTGTATAGTTACTATGAACATATGTATCTTTGTTGATCATAATATTGTATAAAATCTGCTTTACAAATCATTATCGATGTCTTCCTTATTTTTTTGCATTTATGTTTGAATTTGTGTTGTGTTAGAGATAAACATCATGAATCTTGATTAGGGATGGATATCTATTGTCTAAATGCTAGAGATAGATTTAGATAATAATCTTTATGGTGTCGGAACTTAATGCCTTCCGTGTTTCGAGGCGTTGTGCGCGAGAGTGACGACGAGAGTAATACGATTGCTCTCTCAGCTCAGTGTTCCAGAGATGGACACTGTTGTGAGCGATATTGGATGATTTTGACGAGTATTGTAGTATAATGAAAATGATCGATAAATTTATGTTTGTGACGAGTGGATTATATGTATGGTTGATAAGTTCTTTTCTCCGAAGAATGTATACTTTTTATGTTCTTATTTACTTTTCCGCATTTACGCTTTAAACCATTTAAACCCAAACTCATAAACGCGAGAGATTGTCGAACGACATTCTTTCCCTCAAACCGATCTCTGTGGACACGACATAAATCCCGAAGGGAATTCTTTCCGAAAATAAATATTTTTGCTTGCTTGCCATATTCTGTATTCAATAGTCCACAATATCATTAGATATATTATTTGTTTGTTAGATGTTAATCACAACTTTGAGGTGAAGTTTGTAAAGCGTCAAGCGAATGTGGTTGCTCACTTCCTTGCTAGAGCGGCTGATTCTTGGTCTAGATGCATAGTATTTAATTTGATTCCTCCATGTATTGAACACTTGATTATGAATGAAATGCAGTAAGTTTCCTTTGATAAAAAAAAAGTTAAGTGCAATCACACCTACATCTGGAGAAATTACAAACCAAAAAAAATCTACTATTAATAGTATTATTATAATTAGTCTTAGATAAACAACTCATATTCAATGCTTACTTCCTTATAGTACCCGTGTCTTTCTATTTAAGATTTCTACTATCTCCTCTTTTTAATAAATTGAACTTTGAAACAATTTATTTAATTTTAATTATATTCGTTCATCTCTAAATAATGAGTTTCACAATTTTATCTTACATATTAATATTTTATTTATATTTAATTATAATAAAATTGTAAAATCAAAATTATAAAATTAAAATTCAATGTAAAATTAAAGATAAAAACAAACTTCTAATATTGTTAAATAACAATTTAAAGAAAAAATGTATATAAAAAAATAAAATCATTATAATTGTTACAAAATTAAAACAACATCTAAAAAATATGAAAAATTATTATTTACCCATTAAAAAGTTGGATAAAATTATCTATAGAATAATCGGCAAGATTTAAATATAATTAAATATTCTATCATTAATTGATTGAATATATACTATTCAATTTTTTGTAATAAGTAGAGAAGTTGTCCCATAAATATATTATTTTAAGATTAAGTGTATGTTTGATTATGTGGTGAGGAGAATTGATTCCGAGTGAATTGATTTTGTAGAATTGATTTTGTTTAAAAGTGAGTTGCATGTAAAGTGATTTATGTTTGGATATCTTTATTTAAAAGTGAGTTGAATAACAAATTACAGTGTAAAAATCATGTTTAAAATAAAAAGCTACAAAAATTGTAGTTGTAGAATCAATTCTATGTTAGAACTTGAAATCCTTAGATTAATGAATAATAGAGAAATTGAGTGTGGAAAAGGAGAGAGAGTGGGTGAGAGAATTGCAATTAGAGGGAGTAATTAAGGGTGAAAACAAGGTCGTTTTTTAGTGCGTGCAAGGCGGGCTATTGCACATGGCCTCAAAATTTTCATGGTTAAATTGTAGCTTAATGATGACTCGATTTCGTATAGGTTATTTTGATTCATTTCGTGCATGTTTAGTCGTATTTTTATCGAGTCTTTATCGTATTTTGTATTATGTACTTATGTTTTCTTTTACTTTGTGATTTCAGGACCAGTATCAGCCATATTGAGAAAAAGGACAAGAAGTGTGGCAAAAGAATTGGAAAAAGAGCAGAACTGGAGATTTCTGCCTCCCTCTAGCTGAATGGCGTTCGCCATTCCCTAAGGGGAACCAAATGGCGTTCGCCATTGCCCCAAAGTGCGCAGATTTTCCTTTTCAGCCAAATAGCGTTCGCCATTGGCATATGGCGTTCGCCATGCATCGCGGGAGCAGTTTTCCAGAAGCAGTTTGCACTCCGTTTGAATTCAAATCTTCCCAACTGTTTTGGAGCCCATTTTCTGTCTATAAATAGGACTTCCCAGCCCAGCATTCATCATATAATTGTACCCTACGGAAGCTCTGCCAAATTTTCTCCTGAACTAGAAATTAGTAGCCACAGTGATAATTGCTCACACTGAGTGATTATCACGACTTTTGTTTCTTTTCTTTTTACTCTGTTGCTGTACTTGGATCAACATTCAGATTAATATAAGTTTTCTTTCAATTTATTTCATCGCATTTTCAGGTTATTGCTTTATTGTTTCGATTATCATTTTCTGCATTATATTTACTGTTGTTTCAAAAGCTTTTCTTAAAAAACCCAAAGAACAAAATTTTATAAAAAACCCTAAGTAAAGTAATATGTATGTTTTCAAATTCAGCACTGTTAATAATTCAATAATACGTTTAACCATGATTAACTAAGTTTGTTTGAGTCCGTAGTTTGAGGACCGTCGTTTCGACGGGACTCTGTAGGATAGCCAACACTGTTGTATGATCGAAATTCTGATTTTGTTGTCTAAGTTAACCTTAAGTAGACTAGTCGTGACGGCGAGAGGCTGCTTAACAGCATTCCGTCACGAGAGTGAGAAATGCACTAAGACGAGGCCAACAGTGCGAGAGTTTGAGGCACGCGCAGATAGTAGGCACAAAACACTGGATCCTAAACACAGCGAGAGCGCTTTAGGTATTCTTTTCGGTCTTGCCTGTTTTCAAAAAGCGCCTTTTAATTACCGAGCGAGCGAGAGCAAAATCTTGGGGTTATCTGGCGTGGCTCGATCAATAGCGCGAGAGTGTGGGATTAGGCCTTTAGATCGGTATTTCCTTCAGAACAACTTTGACATCCACTTCAGCCCCGGAACCTATAGAGTCCCTAAGAACCCCGAAAGTCATTCTATGGTCTCAGTTTCCTTATTCGTTCTAAAACCATTTTATTTTAGTTATTCTTCTTTAATACTTTTATCAGTGACAACTTTCTGCTTTAGCCTTACACCGCAATTTTAGGACACTGCCTTTTGACTATCAATCCCTGTGGGTTCGACAATCTTTTAAAACTACGCGATACCTTGTATGCTTGCAGTATCTATCCGACCAAACACGTAAAGTCGCGATCAAGTTTTTGGCGCCGTTGCTGGGGATTGAATTAGTCTTGTTGTGTCTCTTTCGTTGCACAGTAACGACTAAGGCAATTTTTCTTTATTTTTAAATTGTCAATCGTATGCCCAGCACTCGCTCGCAAAGCGAAGAGCCAGTGGAACCGATTGCCGAAATCGAACGCTTTCTTTTGTTGAGGCGCCGAATCAACGACTACTGCTTAAGATATCTCCTTCCAGATCCTATCGTTCCTTATTCTGATTCCGAAACTGAAACCGAATCAGAACAAAACATGGCCCAACCACCGCAAAACCATCCTCTCAAGGATTTCGCTGTCCCATCGCAAGATGAACCGCATAGCAGCATTGCTGCCCCTGAAATCGAAAAATGCAATTTCGAGTTAAAGCCTTCCCTATTACAAGCCGTTCAGCAAAACCAATTTTCAGGAAGTCCTACGGATGATCCTAACTTACATTTATCTGTCTTCGTGCAGTACACTGACACTGTGAAAGCAAATGATGTTAGCCAAGAAGCAATTAGACTCCGTCTTTTCCCGTTTTCTTAAGAGATAGAGCTAGAGCTTGGCTCCAGTCTCTGCCTGCGAATTCTGTTACTTCATGGGATGATCTAAAAAGAGTCTTTTTGACACGCTATTTTCCTCCAAGTAAGACAGCTATGCTAAGGGCAGAAATTAGCGGATTCAAACAAAAAGACAATGAATCTCTTTTTGATGCGTGGGAAAGATATAAAGACATGATGAGGCTTTGCCCACATCACTGACTCGAAAAATGGCTGATAATCCATACTTTCTATAATGGTCTGCTGTACAACACGAAAATGAACCTAAGTGCTGCTGCTGGTGGCGCTTTAATGGATAAATCCTATGAGGAAGCCGTTGAACTCATAGAGAACATGACTCAAAATCACTTCCAATGGGGAGGAGAATGTGCTTCTACGAAGAAACCAACTTCGAAAGGAGGAATGTACGAAGTTAGTGCAATAGACCGTATCAATGCTAAAATGGATGCATTAACTCAAAAAATCGAAAGTTTGGCCGTAACACAACCAGCCTCTACCGTGGCTGCTGTGTCTCCTAACTGTGAAGTATGTGGTACCCCTGGACATACAAATGCCAAATGTCAGGTGTTAACCGGTGTTTCCACCGACCAAGTGAATTATACCCAAGGAAACCCATACTCTAATACTTATAATCCTGGTTGGAGAAGTCATCCGAACTTCTCTTACAAAAATAATAATGCTTTGCAACCACCAAGTTTGACACCTGCTGTACCACCTGATTTTCATAAGGTAGGACCACCCGCTCCACAAGCACCTAGAAAGTCAAATCTGGAGATTATGATGGAAAATTTCATGAACACCCAGATACAGCAGAATAAGGAATTTGCAAACCAAAACGCTTATGCAAGCGAATTGATGAGGCAAATGACTAGCAAACTTGATGCAATGGCTACGCATAACAAAATGTTAGAAACCCAGATTACTCAAGTAGCCCAACAACAACCAACAATACCCGCCCCGTATGGAACCTTTCCTGGCCAACCTCAACCTAACCCAAAAGGGCAAGCAAATGCCGTAACCTTGCGAAGCGGAACCGAATATGATGGACCGGTTGACCCGAGACTTACAAAACCAGCCATGTATCAAAGTCCAAAGAAAGGAACTGAGAAGGAAGATGAACTAAAGACCAATGATGCGGATGATAAGAGTAACGAAGTCATGGAGAAGGAAACACCTTATGTGCCTCCACCACCATATAAACCACCAATACCCTATCCGCAAAGATTAGCCAAAAACAAGAATGAAGGACAATTTAAGAAATTCGTGGAACTTCTGAGACAACTAAATGTTACTATACCATTCACTGAAGCCATAACCAAAATGCCTTCATATGCGAAATTCCTCAAGGAAATTCTATCTAATAAGAAAAAGCTCGAAGATAACGAAACGGTTATGCTCACTGCCGAGTGTAGCGCTATACTTCAAAATAACATGCCACCTAAGCTTAAAGATCCAGGGAGTTTCTCAGTACCCTATGTAATAGGAAAATACGCTATAGACAACGGTCTATGCGATTTAGGGGCCAGTGTTAGTTTGATGCCGTTATCTACGTGCAAGAGACTCGAGTTAGGAGAATTAAGACCAACCAAAATGTCTCTTCAACTTGTGGACCGTTCTGTCAAATATCCTGTAGGTATGCTGGAGAACATCCCTGTTCGAATTGGTCAATTCTTCATTCCTACTGATTTTGTGATAATGGACATAAAGGAGGACTACAATGTCCCGATTATATTAGGAAGACCATTTTTAGCAACAGCCGGAGCTATAATTGATGTTAAGAAAGGAAAGCTGACTTTTGAAGTAGGAGAAGAAAAAGTCGAATTCATTTTAGCTCAATTCTTGAAAGCCCCAGCTATTAATGACTCGTGTTGTTTGCTAGATATCATTGACGAATGCGTAAAAGAAGTGGAAGTGAAATCACCTGAGTTCACCGAATCTTCTCTATTCGAAAATGACAATTGTAACGAATCGTTCGTCGATGACTACTCAAAAAAATGTCTTGCATTAGCACCCGAACCATCATCCGATGAACAAAAACCTGCTATAGAATTAAAATCGCTACCCAAAAATATAAGGTACGAATTCTTAGATAGAAAGCTTGAAAAACCAGTCATAGTTAACGCTGACTTGGGACAGACAGAAACTGAGAAGTTACTCCATGTTCTAAGGAAGTATCCGACTGCACTGGGATATAATATCTCTAATCTCAAGGGGATAAGCCCATCCATTTGTATGCATCGCATTATGCTAGAAGACGATAGTAAGACTTCTAGGGAACATCAAAGAAGGATAAACCCTATCATAGGCGATGCAGTCAAGAAAGAAGTACAAAAACTCTTAGAAGCTGGTATCATATATCCGATATCAGATAGCAGCTGGGTCAGTCCAGTACATGCCGTACCTAAGAAAGGAGGAGTAACGGTTGTCAGTAATGAAAAAGGAGAGTCTGTAGCAAAACGTATTCAAACTGGATCGAGGATGTGTATAGACTACCGAAAACTGAATAAAGCCACTCGAAAAGATCATTTTCCTTTACCCTTTATAGACCAAATGCTTGAGCGACTGGCTAAACATTCGTATTTCTGCTATTTAGACGGATACTCAGGATTCTTTCAAATTCCTATTCATCTCAACGATCAAGAAAAGACTACATTCACTTGTCCTTATGGAACGTTTGCATATAGACGGATGCCGTTTGGACTATGCAATGCCCCTGCAACATTTCAAAGATGTATGATGGCCGTATTTGCCGACTTTATAGATAATATAATGGAGGTGTTTATGGATGATTTCTCTGTTTGTGGGCAAAGCTTCGAGGGATGTTTATCGAACTTAGAACTGGTTCTCAAGAGATGCGTCAGGGTCAATCTGGTGCTGAATTGGGAAAAATGCCATTTCATGGTTCGAGAAGGGATTGTGTTAGGACATGTTGTATCCGAAAGAGGGATTGAAGTAGACAAAGAAAAAATAGAAATAATAGAAAACCTTCAGCCTCCGAAAACCATTAGAGAAATCTGCAGTTTTCTTGGACATGCCGGTTTCTACCGACGATTCATTAAAGACTTCTCTAAGATCACTAAACCGCTGACTGGATTGCTAATGAAAGATGCTGAATTTATATTTGATGACGATTGTTTGAAAGCCTTTGAGCTACTCAAGAATGCCTTAATTACCGCACCTATCATGCAGCCACCAAACTGGAATGAACCATTCGAAATAATATGCGATGCTAGTGATTTTGCCGTTGGCGCTGTCTTAGGTCAAAGAAAGGACAAAAAGCTTCATGCTATCTACTATGCAAGTAGGACCTTGGACAGTGCACAGCTGAACTATGCAACCACAGAAAAAGAACTTCTAGCTGTTGTTTTCACATTAGATAAATTTCGTTCCTATTTGGTAGAAGCAAAAATAGTTGTCTACACCGATCACGCTGCAATTAGATACTTATTGAATAAGAAGGATGCTAAGCCTAGACTTTTGAGATGGATCCTGCTTCTACAAGAGTTCGATTTGGAAATAAGGGATAAAAAAGGAGCCAAAAATGTAGTGGCGGATCACCTTTCTAGGATAGAACATCAAGAACCGGAACCAGTTCGCATCAATGATGATTCTCCGTATGATAGACTTATAGCCCATATGTAGGAAGAAAGTGAGAACCAAGAAGACCCTTTGGAGTTTCAAGAACCCAACGAAGTTTCATGTCGTGTAGAAGCCTCACTGCCTTGGTACGCTGATCTTGTCAACTACCTAGCGGCAGGAGCGCTTCCACCTGATTTAACCTACCAGCAAAAGAAGAAATTCTTTCACGATCTAAAAAATTACTATTGGGATGAGCCCCTACTTTTTAGAAGAGGCGCCGATGGAATATTCCGTCGATGTGTCCCTGAATCTGAAATAGAAGATGTCATATCTCATTGTCACGCCGCACCGTACGGAGGGCATGTGAGCACCTCTAAGACTTGCTCAAGAATCCTACAATCAGGGCTATTTTGGCCTAACCTTTGGAAGGACGTCCATATCGCTGTCTTAAACTGCGACCGGTGCCAACGCACAGGTAACATTTCTAGACGCGATGAGATGCCGCAAAAGGATATTCTAGAAGTGGAAGTTTTTTACGTGTGGGGTATTGACTTCATGGGCCCTTTTCCCTCCTCCTGTGGAAACAAGTATATACTCGTCGCAGTATATTATGTATCAAAATGGATCGAGGCGATAGCTTCTCCCACCAATGACACAAGAGTAGTTATTAGATTATTTAAAAACACTATTTTTCCTAGATTTGGAGTGCCAAGAGTTGTTATAAGTGATGGAGGATCTCATTTTATTTCAAACATATTTGAAAAATTATTGCTCAAATATGGGATCCGACATCGAATAGCGACACCTTACCATCCTCAAACCAGCGGACAAGTCGAAGTTTCCAATAGAGAAATTAAACAGATACTTGAGAAAACCGTTGCAACATCTAGAAAAGATTAAACTTCATGAGGCTCTTTGGGCATATAGAACTGCTTACAAAACTCCTATAGGAACCACCCCGTTTAAACTGGTTTATGGAAAGTCGTGTCATCTGCCCGTAGAACTTGAGCATAAGGCGTATTAGGCCATAAGGACCATAAACATCAATTACATGGCAGCTGGCGAGAAAAGGATTCTAGACATCCATGAACTTGAAGAACTGAGACTTGATGCCTATGAAAATGCCCGCATTTACAAAGAAAGAACCAAAAAGTGGCATGATAAAAGAATAACGGGAAAAAAGTTTAGAGAGGGGGACACAGTTCTTCTTTTCAACTCTCGACTTAAACTTTTCCCAGGAAAGTTACGTTCTAGATGGTCTGGACCATTCAAAGTTACTAGGATTCTAAACATCGGTGCAGTCGAAATCGAAGGAAATTCATGTGAACCATTCATAGTAAATGGGCAAAGACTTAAGCATTACCATTCAACGGAAAACAAAGAATTCTACTCTAGTTGCAAGTTGGAAGAGCTTCCCGCTCCTCCAGACGACTGAAATTCTTCTCTATTTCTAATGTCGAGCTTCCGACATTAAACAGAGCGCTTAGTGAGAGCTTAAATAAATCTTAGTAGTAGTATTTATTTTTGTTTGCTCATGCATAGTCGTTATTACTTTAGTTCATGATTACATTTCATTATTAGTATTATTATTATTAGTATTAGCATGTTAATTAATATCTTCATGAATCGTGTTTTCGCTACCGTATTACCATACCATTGCATTATGTTTGTTGTGACTATTATTAGCACTAACCCCTGTATGTAATGTATTTTCCCTAACAATATATTATTTTCTTTCTTGATTTTTCAGGTTCACATTCCTTAGGATAGATCCATCATGCAAACTTTTGAAAACCACGCCGTTGTGTTCAGAAACGACCTTCAAAGGAGTCGCTTTGAGGCTCTTTCTCAAAGAGATTTTGCTCTGTCGATTTATCCTAATGACGCAGCTATGGTTACCCTTGGTATTAGGGACAATGTTGTTTACTTCTTTAACCAGCTTGGTTGGACTAACTCTGCTTTAACAAAAAATTTTAGCACCTACCATAATCTGACCTTGGAGTTCCTAAGTTCCCTATACTATGAACCAACTCGATGGTATGGATTTGGCCGTGGATTGGCTACCTTCCGTTTATTTGGAAACAAATACCGCTTCACTCACCATGAGATGGCTGAATTGTTGGGTTTTCTCAATGATCCTGATGCTGTCACTAAAACCCCTGAAGATGCTTTTACTGGTTATGACCTTGAACAATTTTGGGGTACTATCACAGGTAACTACCATCCTGACCTAAATGCCTTGTCCTCTGAGAGTATTCACAATCCTGGAATTAGGTATTTCCATAAGATCCTTGCTCACACTCTTTTCGGGATGGAAGAGAATGTTTATGCTGTATCCCGAGATGAGCTTTATATCATGCTTTGTGCCTCACAAGGAAGGTCGGTCAATGCTGCCCCATTTATGTTAGCTACTTTTCTAAAGCTGGCTCGTGACTCATTTCACCCCATTATCATTGGAGGGTTAGTGACTATGATCGCTGATGCCATTGGCTTGCGCTACCATCTGAACCGTTCTGTTATTTTCGGTAGTATTTGGCCGATGGATATCAACTTCTGTTTTAACCGTGGAATCGTAGCCAATTTAGGACCGGTGGAATTTGAGTTACTAATTGATAATGCCGTTGTCCATGCCTTCACCTTGCCAAATCATGAGAGAACAAGTGTGCATGACAAGGATAACTGGTTGTATGACTTGGATGTGTTGAACAAAACATTTACTCCACCAGATTTGTAACGCCCCAATTTGTTTAATTGTATTTATTTATTCATTTATGTGAATTTTGTGAAATGTGTGAATTTATTGTATTTTACCTGCTAATTGAGTTAATTAGTTAATTTCTCTGATAGATAAAATAATTGTATTAAATTATAATTTCTTTTCAACTTTTATTTCCCAAAATATATTTCATCGGTATGTTTATGTTTTATCGCATTTTGAGAGTGTTTGGGAGATATTTGAGCTGAGGGGTATTTTGGTCTTTTGCTTGGGTAAGTTTTATGTTTTTATATATAAATAGAAAGAAATAGAGAGAAAATGAGAGAAAGAAGAAAAGAAGAAAGAAGAGAAAGAGAAAAGAGGAGAAAGAGAAGAAAAAGAGGGAGAGGAGGAAAATCATCAAAATCTTTGCTTGGACTTCGATTAATCGGGTAAGGGTGAAAAGTTTCGATTATATCTTGCTTGTATATGTATATGTGTGTGATTGTGTGAATGTTTCCTTGTTTTTCCATAGTTTTCCATTCTAGGTTGAAATGAGAAAAATGGTTAGAAATCGATGTTTTCACGGACGAAAGTCGGAATAAATCGCGTAGTAGAGTCGTGTGATGTTGGGTCGTGTTTTAGCGTGATCGTTTGATTGAATTGAGTCGAATTTGTAACTTTTGCGTTTTTGATATATATCGATGTTTTTGTGCAAATTGATGTTGTGATCGAGTAAGAGTGTTTGGATATGTCTAGGAACATTGGTATAGGTTGCTATTTAATCGGAAATGGTTGTTGGTGTGTTTTCGAGTGGTTTTGACCGAGTTTGGAATTAGGTTAAATTGATAAAACTATGTGTCAAAATATTTCAGTCATGAAAAATGTGTTGGATGACTTTTTAATAGTGAAAATATTGTAGTACGTCGAATTCTGAGATCGCAGCTTTTTACGGAATCGAAATCGGATGTCCGGAAGTCTAAAAATGATGTTTTTGAGGCTGAGACTCAGTAGGTTGCGCGCTCAGCGCGCAGGTTTGGGCAAAAATGAAAAATTCCAAAACTTCAAAAATTCGTAACTTTTGAACTGTAAGTCCGCTTTGGTCCCCGTTTGAAGCGTTGGAAAGTTAGTGAAAAGCTCTTTCTATTAAAGATGGTTTGGAGGGTAAAAGATGATTTAATTAATTCGTGTTTCTGGAAAATAGTCGGGTTGTCGGGTTTTTATCGCGTACAATGGGTGCGATTGATGTGTTGTCATGTTATATGCTTTTGATATGTAACGTGTAGCTTGTGCGCCGTTATATGATGTGAATATACATGATGGAATGTTGTGATGATGGTTTATGGTTGGTGGTGAAATGCATTGTTTATATGAAATTCAATGTATGTTGTGTGGTGAACTTTATGGTTTGAAATGCATTGTTTGAATTGATTTGTAATGCATGAGTGTGATGATGTTGATTAATTCATATGGTTGAATTGTGAATGTATATAGATTGTATGTGATTGTATGAGATGAATGCATGAATATATTGTGAAAATGTATGCATTTCAAGAATGTCTTGAGTCATTTTGTATGTGAAGCATAATGATGTACATTCTTGTGTTGAGTGATTCTAAAGAGAATCCGTTGTAACGTCGTGTGCCTATGTGAGGTGTGAGCGATGATTACAAACGATTGTGTGCCTAGGTGAGGTGTGAGCAATCGGGTCGTGTGCCCGTGTGGGGTGTGAGCGATCCATAAATGATGTTGTTATGTGGTAAAATACATTGTTTGATTCAATATCAATGTATGTTGTTATGATGTGTTGTGGGTAGCCTTTGTGGTGTGAATCCCTTGTGGAAGTAATTGTGATTGTATGATTATTGTAGTTTGTGATGATATGCATTGTTTATGTGAAATTCCAATGTATGTGGTTGGTGGCCTTTATGGTTGAAATGCATTGTTTGAATTATTTTCAATGCATGAATAATGATGATGAGTTGAAATATATGCATGATTATGGTTGCATATATGTGTGAAGATGCATTTGATTGTCATGAGTTCTTGGGTGTCAAGCATCATGATATGCATCTTGTAATGTCGTGTGCCCATGTGGGGTGTGAGCGACGGATTGGTTCCAGAGGAAATCCGCTATAACGTCGTGTGCCCATGTGGGGTGTGAGCGATGATTATAGACGATCGTGTGCCCATGTGGGGTGTGAGCGATCGGGTCGTGTGCCCATGTGGGGTGTGAGCGATCGGGTCGTGTGCCCGTGTGGGGTGTGAGCGATCCATAAACATTGTGTGCCTATGTGAGGTGCGAGCAATGGGTGAACATCGTAGGCCCGACGGGGAGTTACATTGGTAACGAGCGATGGTTCCAATAAGTTCCTGAGTGAACTTGAGATGATTGAGTCGGTACCACATTGCATTTGCATAGAGTCGTAAGTCAGTCTCTATGATTTGCATTTATCATCTTTATAATTGTGCATTGATGAATAAACATGAATATGTATGTTTATGTGGAATGATAAGAATTGTGAAAGTATGCATGATGAATATGCTTGGTTTTGTATATATATACATTGTGATGTATATGAGTGTGTTGTGATGAATTGTGGTGAGAATTGTGAATGGATGCGTTATGTGTGGAAAATCATGATTTGATTTATTATCTGTGATATGTTTTGTATTTGTGGCATGCTATATGTGTTAGTATGTGATGGTATGGGTGAGATGATTTATACATGTGTTTGAATGTGTGTTTGCATATTATTATGCAATCTTGATTTAGTTGTTATTTCTCACCCTTCTGTCGTGGTTTATTCCATAATTGACATTTCCTTTAATATGGAAAAAGTTTCCCCTTGAGGGTATTCAATTGTTTGTGTTATGTATCAAATCAACGAGCAGGGATTGTGTATTTTCTTTCTTTAAATGTGGCATCCTTGTTTATGTCGGAAAAATAATTTTTTAGTTACTCTGATTTATTTATGTATTATTTATTCGCGATGGGAATTGGGGTGTTACATTAGTGGTATCAGAGCAGGTCGGTCCGTCCGACCAAGTTGTTGAGTCTGTTGGTGTGACAGTTGAATATTGTCGTTGTTGTTTGTCCCTTAGTACGTGATATGTGTGTGGAACACTGTCAGTGCTTTCTGGTTTTTGGTAATCCTTTGTCTTCAGGTGTGAGATTGAGATAAGTGGGGGAGAAGCTGGAACTTCTCCAAGTTGCTTCGGTTGTGGAGCGTTGTCTCAGTGTGTTGTGAATTGCAAGATTGTAAGTTCTATTTGGACAGTGTGGTTCCCGGTTCCGGAGAGAATGCGGAGGTAAGGTTTATGTCAACTAAGGATTTGTCCCTTAGGTAGTTTTGTGCACAGGATGCAAGAAATGCTACTATAGTTTGGTAAAGATGGTTTATGCCCCATCATGATTGTCGGCTGTCTATTGACAAATTGAGGAACAGATCACCCTTAATCTCTTGTTGATAGTCGACGGGAATTATGTTGGATGGAATATACGGGTCTTTCCGGCTTTGATGGTGTGTGCAATGAATTGTTTGGAATTTAAGGAAATGATTACGGATTGTTTTGATGAGTCGATGAAGATTACTATATTGGAAGATGAGACGGATTAGAGGTTTTGGTATGTTGGTCCAGTGAGAAGTAATTGAGAGAGAACGATTGGGTATCGTTAATGGTTGTTCTCAGAGAGTAAAGTGTGAACTCAAATTTGACGAAGGTGAGGTTTGGAGTCTTTGGAATTGTAGAGCATTAAGGGAAATTTTAAGAGAACCCTTAGGTGTGGATGTAATATTTAAGAGTTCTTTTTTATTGTGTCGTGAATTTGGATAAGTTCGTAGTGGTTTGATTGAGGATATTGGGATCTGTTATAAACTCAGAAGAAGAACAAGTAGAGTGTTTGAGAATTGAATCACAAGTGTTGAAAAGAGACAGAGTGTTATGCTAAGTGATACAAGTGAGAATTTCGGTTAAAAAAGGTTAGTTTCTTGGATATGTTATTTCAGATAATGGTATTGTTATGGATCCATCGGAAGTAGATGCAGTTCTACAATGAGAGGCTCCGAAGTTGGTTAAGGTGATTAGAAGCTTTTTGGACTTTAGTTGATTATTACCGGAGGTTATGGAAGGTTTTTCCAAGTTAGCATTTTCGTTACTTCGGTTGACTTGCAAAGGGTAAGTCGTTTGCTTTGGATGTTCATTGTGAGGTATTGTGATGTGTCTTTGATGAGTTTAGTCAGTGTGTTAATGTAAGAGGGTAAAGTCATAGCTTATGCGTTACGACAATTGAGGATTCATAAGAGGATCTATACTATTCAGGAATTGGAATTGGTAGCGGTTGTATTGTGTTGGAAATTTGGAGGTATTATCTTTATGGTTCTAGGTTCGAAGTATTTGGTCATCGCGAGAGTTCAGAGTACCTGTTTGGTCGAAAGGAATATAGTACGAGACAGTGAGGATGGTTGGAATTTGTGATGAGTTATGCCTTTAGCTGGAGTTATCCTATTGGTAAAGTTAATGTTGTGCGTGATGAGTTAAGTCGAAAGTTTTTATACATGTCTATTTTGATGGTCAGGGGGTTAGAATTATTTGAGCAGTTCAGAGACTTGTGTCTGGTGTGTAAGTTAACATGCAGAGAGCGAGGTTGGGTATATTAAAAGTGCACAGTGATTTTTTTTGGCAGACTTGATGGTTTCGAGTAATCAGAGTTCGCAGTGGAAGCGTGATGTGGCACATTTTGTATTTGCGTGTGGGACTTATAAGAATTCATAGGTTGAACATTGGGAACATGTAGGAATGGTGATACTATTGGACGTTTCAGAATGGAAGTGTTAGGTGAAAGGTTTAAATGCTATCCATGGGCTACTATGTAGATGGATGTTTGGTTGTATGTTCGATTGGTGAATCGTAGCATTGTTGCAGTATGGTTGTGTGACAAGGATGTTGGTGTTCTGGTTTTGTTGATGTTGGTGAGACCTTGTGGTGTCGTGGAACTTTATGTTCTTGTTTGTGTTGTTGCCTCGTTTCCATGGTGATGGTTCGAGTGTGTGTAGCTAATTTCTGTGTGGGGAATTAGGGGAGTGTTACCTAGGGTAGGGTAACGATCTTGTTGTGTTTCAGTTCTAGAGTGAACCTGTGTGTTGGTATCTTGGTTTTTCTTTGAGTCGTGAGTTTGTCGTCAAGTGCATTGTATGGGCTTTGCATCTTGTCGTTGTAGTTGTCATCGTTGTCGTGTCGTTGTTGTAGTTAGCAAGGTGATTTGTCAATTGTGTTATCCGTGGTGTGCCTTTTGTTGGCATGTTGGTTTGTGGGTCGGATGCGAGAGTCGTGTCCGGAGTTGTTCGTCTCGGTATATTTTCGAGGACGAAAATGTCTAAGTGGGGGAGAATTGTAACGCCCCAATTTGTTTAATTGTATTTATTTATTTCATTTATGTGAATTTTGTGAAATGTGTGAATTTATTGTATTTTACCTGCTAATTGAGTTAATTGGTTAATTTCTCTGATAGATAAAATAATTGTATTAAATTATAATTTCTTTTCAACTTTTATTTCCCAAAATATATTTCATCGGTATGTTTATGTTTTATCGCATTTTGAGAGCGTTTGGGAGATATTTGATGTGAGGGGTATTTTGGTCTTTTGCTTGGGCAAGTTATATTTTTTTATATATAAATAGAAAGAAATAGAGAGAAAATGAGAGAAAGAAGAAAAGAAGAAAGAAGAGAAAGAGAAAAGAGGAGGAAGAGAAGAAAAAGAGGGAGAAGAGGAAAATCATCAAAATCTTTGCTTGGACTTCGATTAATCGGGTAAGGGTGAGAAGTTTCGATTATATCTTGCTTGTATATATATATGTGTGTGATTGTGTGAATGTTTCCTTGCTTTTCCATAGTTTTCCATTCTAGGTTGAAATGAGAAAAATGGTTAGAAATCGATGTTTTCGCGGATGAAAGTCGGAATAAATCGCGTAGTAGAGTCGTGTGATGTTGGGTCGTGTTTTAACGTGATCGTTTGATTGAATTGAGTCGAATTTATAACTTTTGCGTTTTTGATATATATCGATGTTTTTGTGCAAATTGATGTTGTGATCGAGTAAGAGTGTTTAGATATGTCTGGGAACATTGTTATAGGTTACTATTTAATCAGAAATGGTTGTTGGTGTGTTTTCGAGTGGTTTTGACCGAGTTTGGAATTAGGTTAAATTGATAAAACAATGTGTCAAAATATTTCAGCCGTGAAAAATGTGTTGGATGGTTTTTTAATAGTGAAAATATTGTAGTACGTCGAATTCTGAGATCGCAGCTTTTTACGGAATCGAAAAAGGATGTCCGGAAGTCTAAAAATGGTGTTTTGAGGCTGAGACTCAGCAGGTAGCACGCTCAGCGCGCAGGTCTGGGCAAAAAGGAAAAATTCCAAAACTTCAAAAATTCGTAACTTTTGAACCGTAAGTCCGTTTTGGTCCCCGTTTGAAGTGTTGGAAAGATAGTGAAAAGCTCTTTCTATTAAAGATGGCTTGGAGGGTAAAAGATGATTTAATTAATTCGTGTTTTTGGAAAATAGTCAGGTTGTTGGGTTTTTATCGCGTACAATGGGTGTGATTGATGTGTTGTCATGTTATATGCTTTTGATATGTAACGTGTAGCTTGTGCGCCGTTATATGATGTGAATATACATGATGGAATGTTGTGATGATGGTTTATGTTTGGTGGTGAAATGCATTATTTATATGAAATTCAATGTATGTTGTGTGGTGACCTTTATGGTTTGAAATACATTGTTTGAATTAATTTGCAATGCATGAGTGTGATGATGTTGATTAATTCATATGGTTGAATTGTGAATGTATATAGATTGTATGTAATTGTATGAGATGAATGCATGAATATATTGTGCAAATGTATGCATTTCAAGAATGTCTTGAGTCATTTTGTATGTGAAGCATAATGATGTACATTCTTGTGTTGAGTGATTCTAATGAGAATCCGTTGTAACGTTGCGTGCCTATGTGAGGTGTGAGCGATGATTACAAATGATTGTGTGCCTAGGTGAGGTGTGAGCAATCGGGTCGTGTGCCTGTGTGGGGTGTGAGCGACCCATAAATGATGTTGTTGTGTGGTAAAATACATTGTTTTATTGAATATCAATGTATGTTGTTATGATGTGTTGTGGGTAGCCTTTGTGGTGTGAATCCCTTGTGGAAGTAATTGTGATTGTATGATTGTCGTGGTTTGTGATGATATGCATTGTTTATGTGAAATTCCAATGTATGTGGTTGGTGGCCTTTATGGTTGAAATGCATTGTTTGAATTATTTTCAATGCATGAATAATGATGATGAGTTGAAATATATGCATGATTATGGTTGCATATATGTGTGAAGATGCATTTGATTGTCATGAGTTCTTGGGTGTCAAGCATCATGATATGCATCTTGTAATGTTGTGTGCCCATGTGGGGTGTGAGCGACGGATTGGTTCCAGAGGGAATCCGCTATAACGTCGTGTGCCCATGTGGGGTGTGAACGATGATTGTAGACGATCGTGTGCCCATGTGGGGTGTGAGCGATTGGGTCGTGTGCCTATGTGGGGTGTGACCGATCGGGTCGTGTGCCCGTGTGGGGTGTGAGCGATCCATAAACATTGTGTGCCTATGTGAGGTGTGAGCAATGGGTGAACATCGTAGGCCCGACGGGGAGTTACATTGGTAACGAGCGATGGTTCCAATAAGTTCCTGAGTGAACTTGAGATGATTGAGTCGGTACCGCATTGCATTTGCATAGAGTCGTAAGTCAGTCTCTATGATTTGCATTTATCATCTTTATAATTGTGCATTGATGAATAAACATGAATATGTATGTTTATGTGGAATGATAAGAAATGTGAAAGTATGCATGATGAATATGCTTGGTTTTGTATATATATACATTGTGATGTATATGAGTGTGTTGTGATGAATTGTGGTGAGAATTGTGAATGGATGCGTTATGTGTGGAAAATCATGATTTGATTTATTATGTGTGATATGTTTTGTATTTGTGGCATGCTATATGTGTTAGTATGTGATGGTATGGGTGAGATGATTTATACATGTGTTTGAATGTGTGTTTGCATATTATTATGCAATCTTGATTTAGTTGTTATTTCTCACCCTTCTGCTGTGGTTTATTGCTCTACGAGGCAATTGCATATTAGTGTCTTGGAGGCTTTTGTGGAGATTAGTCCTCTGTCCTTTGTCGTCTGTCTGCTCTGATACGTAGCACGGGAGTCGGAGAACGATTATGTTATATATGTATATAATTGTGGAATATATTTTTGTATTACTTGTGTATGTGTACTTTGACGTTATAAACCATTTATTTTGTAAAACAAGCCTGTTATGGATCTTTCGCTTTATTCCATAATTGACATTTCCTTTAATATGGAAAAAGTTCCCCCTTGAGGGTATTCAATTGTTTGTGTTATGTATCAAATCAACGAGCAGGGATTGTGTATTTTCTTTCTTTAAATGTGGCATCCTTGTTTCTGTCGGAAAAATAATTTTTTAGTTACTCTGATTTATTTATGTATTATTTATTCGCGATGGGAATTGGGGTGTTACATTAGTGGTATCAGAGCAGGTCGGTCCGTCCGGCCAAGTTGTTGAGTCTGTTGGTGTGACAGTTGAATACTGTCGTTGTTGTTTGTCCCTTAGTACGTGATATATTTGTGGAACACTGTCAGTGCTTTCTGGTTTTTGGTAATCCTTTATCTTCAGGTGTGAGATTGAGATAAGTGGGGGAGAAGCTGGAACTTCTCCAAGTTGCTTCGGTTGTGGAGCGTTGGCTCAGTGTGTTGTGAATTGCAAGATTGTAAGTGCTATTTGGACAGTGTGGTTCCCGGTTCCGGAGAGAATGCGGAGGTAAGGTTTATGTCAACTAAGGATTTGTCCCTTAGGTAGTTTTGTGCACAGGATGCAAGAAATGCTACTATAGTTTGGTAAAGATGGTTTATGCCCCATCATGATTGTCGGCTGTCTATTGACAAATTGAGGAACTAATCACCCTTAATCTCTTGTTGATAGTAGACGGGAATTATGTTGGATGGAATAGACGGGTCTTTCCGGCTTTGATAGTGTGTGCAATGAATTGTTTGGAATTTAAGGAAATGATTACAGATTGTTTTGATGAGTCGATGAAGATTACTATATTGGAAGATGAGACGGATTAGAGGTTTTGGTATGTTGGTCCAGTGAGAAGTAATTGAGAGAGAACGATTGGGTATCGTTAATGGTTGTTCTCATAGAGTAAAGTGTGAACTCAAATTTGACGAAGGTGAGGTTTGGAGTCTTTGGAATTGTAGAGCATTAAGGGAAATTTTGAGAGAACCCTTAGGTGTGGATGTAATATTTAAGAGTTCTTTTTTATTGTGTCGTTAATTTGGATAAGTTCGTAGTGGTTTGATTGAGGATATTGGGATCTGTTATAAACTCAGAAGAAGAACAAGTAGAGTGTTTGAGAATTGAATCACAAGTGTTGAAAAGAGACAAAGTGTTATGCTAAGTGATACAAGTGAGAATTTCGGTTGAAAAAGGTTAGTTTCTTGGATATGTTATTTCTGATAATGGTATTGTTATGGATCCATCGGAAGTAGATGCAGTTCTACAATGAGAGGCTCCGAAGTTGGTTAAGGTGATTAGAAGCTTTTTGGACTTTAGTTGATTATTACCGGAGGTTATGGAAGGTTTTTCCAAGTTAGCATTTTTGTTACTTCGGTTGACTTGCAAAGGGTAAGTCGTTTGCTTTGGATGTTCATTGTGAGGTATTGTGATGTGTCTTTGATGAGTTTAGTCAGTGTGTTAATGCTAGAGGGTAAAGTCATAGCTTATGCGTTACGACAATTGAGGATTCATAAGAGGATCTATACTATTCAGGAATTTGAATTGGTAGCGGTTGTATTGTGTTGGAAATTTGGAGGTATTATCTCTATGGTTCTAGGTTCGAAGTATTTGGTCATCGCGAGAGTTCAGAGTACCTGTTTGATCGAAAGGAATATAGTACGAGACAGTGAGGATGGTTGGAATTTGTGATGAGTTATGCCTTTAGCTGGAGTTATCCTATTGGTAAAGTTAATGTTGTGCGTGATGAGTTAAGTCGAAAGTTTTTATACATGTCTATTTTGATGGTCAGGGGGTTAGAATTATTTGAGCAGTTCAGAGACTTGTGTCTGGTGTGTAAGCTAACATGCAGAGAGCGAGGTTGGGTATATTAAAAGTGTACAGTGATTTTTTTTGGCAGACTTGATGGTTTCGAGTAATCAGAGTGCGCAGCGGAAGCGTGATGTGGCACATTTTGTATTTGCGTGTGGGACTTGTAAGAATTCATAGGTTGAACATTGGGAACATGTAGGAATGGTGAGACTCTTGGACATTTCAGAATGGAAGTGTTAGGTGAAAGGTTTAAATGCTATCCATGGGCTACTATGTAGATGGATGTTTGGTTGTATGTTCGATTGGTGAATCGTAGCATTGTTGCAGTATGGTTGTGTGACAAGGATGTTGGTGTTCTGGTTTTGTTGATGTTGGTGAGACCTTGTGGTGTCGTGGAACTTTATGTTCTTGTTTGTGTTGTTGCCTCGTTTCCATGGTGATGGTTTGAGTGTGTGGAGCTAATTCCTGTGTGGGGAATTAGGGGAGTGTTACCTAGGGTAGGGTAACAATCTTGTTATGTTTTGGTTCTAGAGTGAACCTGTGTGTGGGTATCTTGGTTTTTCTTTGAGTCGTGAGTTTGTCGTCAAGTGCATTGTATGGGCTTTGCATCTTGTCGTTGTAGTTGTCGTCGTTGTCGTGTCGTTGTTGTAGTTAGCAAGGTGATTTGTCAGTTGTGTTATCCGTGGTGTGCCTTTTGTTGGCATGTTGGTTTGTGGGTCGGATGCGAGAGTCGTGTCCGGAGTTGTTCGTCTCGGTATATTTTCGAGGACGAAAATGTCTAAGTGGGGGAGAATTGTAACGCCCCAATTTGTTTAATTGTATTTATTTATTTCATTTATGTGAATTTTGTGAAATGTGTGAATTTATTGTATTTTACCTGCTAATTGAGTTAATTGGTTAATTTCTCTGATAGATAAAATAATTGTATTAAATTATAATTTCTTTTCAACTTTTATTTCCCAAAATATATTTCATCGGTATGTTTATGTTTTATCGCATTTTGAGAGCGTTTGAGAGATATTTGAGCTGAGGGGTATTTTGGTCTTTTGCTTGGGTAAGTTTTATGTTTTTATATATAAATAGAAAGAAATAGAGAGAAAATGAGAGAAAGAAGAAAAGAAGAAAGAAGAGAAAGAGAAAAGAGGAGGAAGAGAAGAAAAAGAGGGAGAAGAGGAAAATCATCAAAATCTTTGCTTGGACTTTGATTAATCGGGTAAGGGTGAGAAGTTTCGATTATATCTTGCTTGTATATGTATATGTGTGTGATTGTGTGAATGTTTCCTTGTTTTTCCATAGTTTTCCATTCTAGGTTGAAATGAGAAAAATGGTTAGAAATCGATGTTTTCACGGACAAAAGTCGGAATAAATCGCGTAGTAGAGTCGTGTGATGTTGGGTCGTGTTTTAGCGTGATCGTTTAATTGAATTGAGTCAAATTTGTAACTTTTGCGTTTTTGATATATATCGATGTTTTTGTGCAAATTAATGTTGTGATCGAGTAAGAGTGTTTGGATATGTCTGGGAACATTGGTATAGGTTTCTATTTAATCGGAAATGGTTGTTGGTGTGTTTTCGAGTGGTTTTGACCGAGTTTGGAATTAGGTTAAATTGATAAAACTATGTGTCAAAATATTTCAGCCGTGAAAAATGTGTTGGATGGTTTTTTAATAGTGAAAATATTGTAGTACGTCGAATTCTGAGATCGCAGCTTTTTACGGAATCGAAAAAGGATGTCCGGAAGTCTAAAAATGGTGTTTTTGAGGCTGAGACTCAGCAGGTAGCGCGCTCAGCGCGCAGGTATGGGCAAAAATGAAATATTCCAAAACTTCAAAAATTCGTAACTTTTGAACCGTAAGTCCGTTTTGATCACCGTTTGAAGCATTAGAAAGCTAGTGAAAAGCTCTTTCTATTAAAGATGATTTGGAGGGTAAAAGATGATTTAATTAATTCGTGTTTTTGGAAAATAGTCAGGTTGTCGGGTTTTTATCGCGTACAATGGGTGCGATTGATGTGTTGTCATGTTATATGCTTTTGATATGTAACATGTAGCTTGTGCGCCGTTATATGATGTGAATATACATGATGGAATGTTGTGATGATGGTTTATGGTTGGTGGTGAAATGCATTGTTTATATGAAATTCAATGTATGTTGTGTGGTGACCTTTATGGTTTGAAATGCATTGTTTGAATTGATTTGCAATGCATGAGTGTGATGATGTTGATTAATTTATATGGTTGAATTGTGAATGTATATAGATTGTATGTGATTGTATGAGATGAATGCATGAATATATTGTGAAAATGTATGCATTTCAAGAATGTCTTGAGTCATTTTGTATGTGAAGCATAATGATGTACATTCTTGTGTTGAGTGATTCTAATGAGAATCCGTTATAACGTCGTGTGCCTATGTGAGGTGTGAGCGATGATTACAAACGATTGTGTGCCTAGGTGAGGTGTGAGCAATCGGGTCGTGTGCCCGTGTGGGGTGTGAGCGATCCATAAATGATGTTGTTATGTGGTAAAATACATTGTTTGATTCAATATCAATGTATGTTATTATGATGTGTTGTGGGTAGCCTTTGTGGTGTGAATCCCTTGTGGAAGTAATTGTGATTGTATGATTGTTGTGGTTTGTGATGATATGCATTGTTTATGTGAAATTCCAATGTATGTGGTTGGTGGCCTTTATGGTTGAAATGCATTGTTTGAATTATTTTCAATGCATGAATAATGATGATGAGTTGAAATATATGCATGATTATGGTTGCATATATGTGTGAAGATGCATTTGATTGTCATGAGTTCTTGGGTGTCAAGCATCATGATATGCATCTTGTAATGTCGTGTGCCCATGTGGGGTGTGAGCGACGGATTGGTTCTAGAGGGAATCTGCTATAACGTCGTGTGCCCATGTGGGGTGTGAGCGATGATTATAGACGATCGTGTGCCCATGTGGGGTGTGAGCGATCGGGTCGTGTGCCCATGTGGGGTGTGAGCGATCGGGTCGTGTGCCCGTGTGGGGTGTGAGCGATCCATAAACATTGTGTGCCTATGTGAGGTGTGAGCAATGGGTGAACATCGTAGGCCCGACGGGGAGTTACATTGGTAACGAGTGATGGTTCCAATAAGTTCCTGAGTGAACTTGAGCTGATTGAGTCGGTACCGCATTGCATTTGCATAGAGTCGTAAGTCGGTCTCTATGATTTGCATTTATCATCTTTATAATTGTGCATTGATGAATAAACATGAATATGTATGTTTATGTGGAATGATAAGAATTGTGAAAGTATGCATGATGAATATGCTTGGTTTTGTATATATATACATTGTGAAGTATATGAGTGTGTTGTGATGAATTGTGGTGAGAATTGTGAATGGATGCGTTATGTGTGGAAAATCATGATTTGATTTATTATGTGTGATATGTTTTGTATTTGTGGCATGCTATATGTGTTAGTATGTGATGGTATGGGTGAGATGATTTATACATGTGTTTGAATGTGTGTTTGTATATTATTATGCAATCTTGATTTAGTTGTTATTTCTCACCCTTCTGCTGTGGTTTATTGCTCTATAAGGCAATTGCAGATTAGTGTCTTGGAGGCTTTTGTGGAGATTAGTCCTCCGTCCTTTGTCGTCTGTCTGCTCTGATACGTAGCACGGGAGTCGGGGAACGATTATGTTATATATGTATATAATTGTGGAATATATTTTTGTATTACTTGTGTATGTGTACTTTGAAGTTATAAACCATTTATTTTGTAAAACAAGCCGGTTATGGATCTTTCGCTTTATTCCATAATTGACATTTCCTTTAATATGGAAAAAGTTTCCCCTTGAGGGTATTCAATTGTTTGTGTTATGTATCAAATCAACGAGCAGGGATTGTGTATTTTCTTTCTTTAAATGTGGCATCCTTGTTTCTGTCGGAAAAATAATTTTTTAGTTACTCTGATTTATTTATGTATTATTTATTCGCGATGGGAATTGGGGTGTTACAAGATTCACCTAAGCCTGATAAACACATGGATCCCATTGTACCTCAGGAAGCCACAAATAGTTCTACCACTGCTGGAACTGATACTTACCATACCACAATAGCTATTCCTGATGCCATTTACGCACTGCAAGTTGTAGTAGATGATCTCCGTACTGATTTGTCCTTACTTCGAGTAGATCACATTCAGTTTGTGGATGTCGTGAATGAGCAATTTGATCACCTTTACCAGATCGTGTTCTCACTCCTCAATGTCGTCGACTCTTTAGTCGGACGACTTCACGGATGATTCTAGTTTGGTTAACCTTTACCCTATTTTTCTTAGGATAGTTTGCATTTTCCTTGTACTGTTTTTCCCTTTCCCGTACTGTAAGTTCTTCCTTTTTAAATTAGTATTATGCTATTTCCCTTTTTAGTTCATTTCAGTTTCAGTTTATATAAAATAAATAAATTAAAAAAAAACACAAAAAAATCTTTTCAGCAGGCCAATGGCTTTCGCCATTGCCTAATGGCATTCGCCATTTACCTTCAGGAGGCAGAAGGCGCGCGTCTTTTAGATAGACCACCCTTTTGAATTATTTTCACCGTTTTTCTCATTTCCCACTCGTTTTCATCAATTCTCCAACCACTCATATTCCATTTCCCTCTCTATTTAAACCCCGTATCACCATCCATTCCACTCATCATCAAAAAACCCATTTCCTCTCATAACCCATTTCTCAAAGTATCTCTCTTTTCTCTCTAACCAAAAATGGTAGCAAACCAAGAGTTTGACTACATGGGTATTGTGTTCCCGGAGGGAGAAAACGGAATTAACATGCGTGAGGATTTCCACCGCATATCTAAGCGAGAAGTCGAAACTACGAGGTATCCCGACTCAGAAGCTCTTCGCACTTTAGGTCTCATGCAAAGCGTTGCTTGGATGCTGAGGAACTTAGGTATGACCCGTTTTTGTACTCTTAGTAAAGCAATTTCTATTAGAGCTACCTATGAGTTCCTTAGCACACTTCACTATGTCGTTGACACTACTCGCACCTCCAGAACCTTACACTTTAGGCTGCTCAACCGAGACTTTTCACTGACCTTCGAGAGAATTCGAGCTATCTTTGATTTCCCTGCTCCCGTTGCGGGAGCCGCAACCATTGCACCCCTGGAAAGTGAGTGGCAAGGCAGTGCCTTTGAGTTTTGGAAAGATATTACTGGTAACACCACTGATACTTGGGAAGGCCTTAAGGCCACCTCTATTCAAAACCCCTCCATTCGTGTTCTTCACCGTATCCTTGCCTCTACCATCTTTGGTCGAAAGAACACAGGAAATGTGAATTCAAAAGATCTCTACTTCCTTCACTGTGCTCTAAACCAAACCCCTGTAGACCCCGTGCCTTTCTTCCTTGCCCACCTGTTGAGTGTCTCTAACAGAGTCGGAGGAGCCATCTGTATCGGTAGCATGATTACCACCATTGCTGAGGCTCTTGATCTTGATATTATATTGGATGCAGATGAGTGCTTTCCCAGTATTTTTGCCGACCTAGACTTCTGGAAGAGCACGCGTCTTGTCAAAGGTTTACCTGATGGCAGGTACCGCGTCTTGATTCGTGAACGTGAGCACCGTAGTTTTTCTCTTCCTGCCCCCGATCGTATTGATGTGCACTACCGCACTAATTGGTTACTTATTTTTGAACAAGGGGATGGGGCTGCTGCTCAACCTCATGTTTCTGACACACCCGGTCCTAGTACCGCACCACACACTGCAACTTTATCTGATGATTTTGCAGGTATGCGAGGATCGCTTGATGAGATTTTGTCCGAGCTCCGACAGCAGAGAGAGCGAGATGAGCATCACAGAGAGGAGTACTACGAGTTTCAAAACAGGCAAGTGGAATTCATGAACCGGGCCGAGCTTAGCCTTTGAGATCTTACTTCCGAGGTACTAGGTCTACGCAGGGATGTGCGTAGCTTGCAGGCCCATTATCCACGCGAGGACCCAGATGTAAGAGATGATTCCCATCAGCGCCGAGGCCGTGCCCGCCGTCATTGATTTTTCTTTCCAGGTTTTATCGCTCCTTTCTTTTCACCATAAATTGAAACATTAAGGACAATGTTCGATTTAAGTGTGGGGGAGGAGTCATTTATCGCTTTTCATTTATTTCTTTATGTTATTTCCCATTTTCCTAGTTTAGGGTGTTTCTTCTGTTTTGTTATTGAGTCATATGCACGTTTGAGTCGTTATTTACCTTATGTTTTCGCATAGTCTGTAATTTCCCCATTTTTTAAAAAAAATTCGACTCAAGGGCAGGACACACTTAGTATAGGTTGTTATATTTTGATTTAGGCTAAGTAGGCGGACTTGGGAAAGTTTTGTTAACATCAGTACCGTTTTTGCACCTTAGAGTTCCTAAGTATGCAGTATTAGTTTAAATACATATTATGCCGAGACCTTGTTCTTAGTTTCTTTAAAAGTAGCCTCTTGACTAGTTTATTTTAGCAGTCAACACAATCCTAGTTTGCGAACTAAGTGATGTACCGATGCAAATATGTGTTGATCTCAAATTGTGATTTATGTGCTTTTATAGAAAATGTGAATTAAAGGCCTGTTCTCACTAAGTTAGGTGGTCCTCACCCGATTATTTAGCCCAAAGGATCAGAATCTTGAAATTCATAAGCAAAAAAAAAAAAAGAAAAGAAAAAAATGTTGAATAAGAGATCACACTAACAGGTACGATTACCATGTAAGCAAAAGGATAACGGGCTTAAGGTGATTGCGCGAGAATGAAAGAGAGGTGAATAAGAACGAAGTCCGTAGGTCAAGGTATGATATCATGATTTGAACCGGTATTGCATAGGAAGGAATTCTTTGTCCATTTTTGTGGAGTCGTGTCGTTACGATACTCTTGTTTGCACTATTCAGTACCTATCTGTCTGCTTTAGCCTTGCAACCTTATGCTTAATCGTTTTCGGTGTGCCTACGAGTCGAAATACCGTGCTTACCTGTTTTCATTCGCATTAAGAGTTTGCTTGAGGACAAGCAAAAGTCTTAGTGTGGGGGAGTTTGATGACTCGATTTCATATAGGTTATTTCGATTCATTTCGTGCATGTTTAGTCGTATTTTTATCGAGTCTTTATCGTATTTTGTATTATGTACTTATGTTTTCTTTTACTTTGTGATTTCAGGACCAGTATCAGCCATATTGAGAAAAAGGACAAGAAGTGTGGCAAAAGAATTGGAAAAAGAGCAGAACTGGAGATTCCTGCCTCCCTCTAGCTGAATGGCGTTCGCCATTCCCTAAGGGGAACGAAATGGCATTCGCCATTGCCCCAAAGTGCGCAGATTTTCCTTTTCAGCCAAATGGCGTTCGCCATTGGCATATGGCGTTCGCCATGCATCGCGGAAGTAGTTTTCCAGAAGCAGTTTGCACTCCGTTTGAATTCAAATCTTCCCAACTATTTTGGAGCTCGTTTTCTGTCTATAAATAGGACTTCCCAGCCCAGCATTCATCATCCAATTTTACCCTGCGGAAGCTCTGCCAAATTTTCTCCAGAATTAGAAATTAGTAGCCACGGTGATAATTGCTCACACTGAGTGATTATCACGACTTTTGTTTCTTTTCTTTTTACTCCGTTGCTGTACTTGGATCAACATTCAGATTAATACAAGTTTTCTTTCAGTTTATTTCATCGCATTTTCAGGTTATTGCTTTATTGTTTCGATTATCATTTTCTGCATTATATTTACTGTTGTTTCAAAAGCTTTTCTTAAAAAAAACCAAAGAACAGAATTTTATAAAAAACCCTAGGTAAAGTAATATGTATGTTTTCAAATTCAGCATTGTTAATAATTCAATAATACGTTTAACCATGATTAACTAAGTTTGTTTGAGTCCGTAGTTTGAGGACCGTCGTTTCGACGGGACTCTGTAGGATAACCAACACTGTTCTATGATCGAAATTCTGGTTTTGTTGTCTAAGTTAACCTTAAGTAGACTAGTCGCGACGGTGAGAGGCTGCTTAACAGCATTTCGTCACGAGAGTGAGAAATGCACTAAGACGAGGCCAACAGAGCGAGAGTTTGAGGCATGCGTCAGATAGTAGGCACAAAACACTGGATCCTAAACACAGCGAGAGCGCTTTAGGTATTCTTTTCGGTCTTGCCTATTTTCAAAAAGCGCCTTTTAATTACCGAGCGAGCGAGAGCAAAATCTTGGGGTTATCTGGCGTGGCTCGATCAATAGTGCGAGAGTGTGAGATTAGGCCTTTAGATCGGTATTTCCTTCAGAACAACTTCGACATCCACTTCAGCCCCGGAACCTATAGAGTCCCTAAGAACCCCGGAAGTCATTCTACGGTCTCAGTTTCCTTATTCGTTCTAAAACCATTTTATTTTAGTTATTCTTCTTTAATACTTTTATCAGTGACAACTTCCTGCTTTAGCCTTACACCGCAATTTTAGGACACTGCCTTTTGACTATCAATCCCTGTGGGTTCGACAATCTTTTGAAACTACGCGATACCCTGTATGCTTGCAGTATCTATCCGACCAAACACGTAAAGTCGCGATCAAAAGGGCTTCTAAAAATATTTTTTATGATTAAACCATAACAAAGTAGGGCCTATATTTATTTTTTTACAGTTAAACTATAGTAAACCTACACAGGGTCTCCAAAAATTTAAGACGACCTTGGGTGAGAATTATCATTAACTATTGACAATAATACCTCTAAGTTATTTATATGTTTACAAGTGGTTTGAGATATAAGCAATCAAGCCAAAATAATAGAAAATAGAAAATCTCGTACCTATAATCGGTTACATAAATATGTTACTGATAACATCTGTTACAAAATTAAATTTAATAAAGTGGTAACCGATTACAGTAACTGATTACGATAATCGGTTAAGTTCACGATGAACTTTCTATTTTTTAGCCCAGAAGTAAACTCTCCCAAGTTGTAACCAGTTACACCCAGTGGTAACCGGTTACACCACTTGAATTATCAATTTTTTTACTTAACACACCACCTTAATCAAATTCTCCAAGTCTTTCATTCCCATGTTCATGTTTAACCTCTTAACAGTTCGATTATGACTTATTTGATCAACAAATCAACAACTTGGTCTTCACTTTGACAATATCTCAATCTCAACCCTCAAGTAGTGAAACCTCATCTCAATGTGCTTACTTCTCCCATGTACAATTGGGTTCTTATCAAGGTTTATCACATAAACATTAACAGCTAGAAGTGTAACATCATCATCCTCATTATTGCCTAACTCCTTCAATAGATTTATTAGCCACACGGCTGGACACACATATAGTGAAGCGACAATGTACTCAGCCTTACAGGATGAGAGTGAAACTACCAGTTCCTTCTCCAAACACCATAAGATTAGTGTTCCACCAAACATAAAGATGTATCCAACTGTAGAATTTTGATCATCTTTATCTCCGCACCAAATGGAATAGGTAAAATTGAGTAAATTGTATTTTCTTCCCGTGCCCGTCGGGGGAAAGGAAATCCGAAGTCAATTGATCCTTTGACGTATCATAGGATCCTCTTGACTGCTTCCAAGTGATACACCTTCGATCTCCCCATGAATCTACTCACAATACCAACACTAAATGCTAAGTACGGTCGCATATTGTACAAGAAATGTAAATATCCAATCAGCCTCCTTTACCAAGTTGGATTAACATTTTCCTCATCCTCATTCTTTGACAAGTGTAGCATTGGTTCACATGGAGTAATGACATCATTACAATGCTCAATCTCAAACTTCTTCAATATCTCAAGCGCATACCTTCTTTGGTGCATGAGCAATCCCATTTTGGACTTGTGGAACTCAATACCTAGGACATATGTCATGAGGCCAAGGTTAGTCATCTCAAAATTTTCATAAGCTCGATTTTGAAATTTGAAATTAACTTTTCATTGCTAAGCATTATTAACAAGTCGTCTACATATAGACAAAGGATAATCACCTCTTCACTTGTATCCATCTTCATATACACGCCATGTTTAGATACACATTTCTTGAAGCCAACCTTCTATAGGAAACCATTTATCCTCTTATTCAAAGATCTTGGAGCTTGTTTCAAACTGTACAACCCTTTCTTCAACTCGTAGAACTTTAACTTTTGGTTTCTCACAAAAAAACCAATGGGTTGTTCTACATACACCTCTTCTTCAACCGGTCAGTTCAATAATGCAGTTTCAACCTCCATTTGATAGATGGACCAATTGTTGTTATTTTCAATACCCACAATTAGCCCAATGGTTTAAATCCTAGCAATCGATTTGAATATCTCTTTAAAGTATATGCCTTCTCTTTGCAAAAATCCCTTTGCAACTAATCGAGTCTTATGTTTGATTATTTCACACTTGGGATTTGCCTTCACTTTGAACACCCATATCACACCAATCGGCTTCTTCCCATCTGGTAAATCAATTAAATCCCAACTATTGTTCTTCTTAATATATTCCAGCTCCTATTTCATAACACAAATCCATTTTGAATCACTTAAAGCCTCTAGCATTTTAACAGGTTCAGATTTGGCCATAAGTGTAAAATGAAAGAAATCACTATCATCATTGACTTTGTTGTCTCAGAATAGCTCACAATCTTGGAATCTTTGAGGCAAACCTTTTTTCCTTGTGGATATTCTCACATTGTTTTCAATTCAGGCTTTGACAACGGGCATTTCTGCATTCTTTAATTCAGCAGAAACTGAATTTTCAATGATGTAACTGGTTACAACTTTTACGTAACCAGTTACAGGCTATTGCAGCTACTTAATCTTGTGAAAAATGATGTTTCGGCTAATCACAATCCTCCTGTTTGTTGTATTATATAACTTGTAACCACCGACAGAGTGATATCCTACAAGTATCATAAACTTACCCTTATCATCCAACTTCTTTCTAAGCTGCTATAAAACATGTCAATACGTTATGTAAGTAAAAATCTCAAATGGTTCAGATTCAGTTTGAATACCGACCATTCTTTCTCTAGTGTTACCTTCTCAAGCTTCTTTATTGGATGCCTATTCAAAAATAAGACAGTTATGGGTACCGCTTCTACCAATAACTCTTTCGGCAAGTTCTTTCCCTTTAACATGCTTCTTACCATGTTCATGATCAATCGATTCTTTCTTTCTCCAACAATGTTTTGTTGTGGTGTATAAAGTGTTACAACCTCATGTATTATTCCTTCTTGATCAGAAAACCTCTCAAAGTCTTTTGAGACATATTCGCCTCCACCATCCGTTTTGAGAACTTTAAGCTTGTGAGCATTTTGCTGCTCAACCATGGACTTGAACTTCTTAAAAACTTCGAATACCTCATTCTTTCTCTTGATTAGGTATGCCCATAGCTTTCTACTATGATCTTTAATTAATGTGACAAAATATATATTGCCACAAATCGAGTCAACTTGTATCACTCCACATACGTTTAAATACACCACCTCAAGATTATTCTTGGTTCTACAACGTGCATCCTTATTGAATTTACCGTTATGTTACTTCGCTTGCGCACATTCTTCATAAATTTTAGTCAGAATATTGATCAATGGCAACCCCGTTACCATTCCATTCTTTTGCAATGCTTTTAGATCTTGGAAATTGAGATGCTCAAGACGATATTGTCACATCCAACCTTCTCGACTCACCGCTATAGCAAGACACCAATGCTCCATAACCTTCAACTCAACCTTGAAAGTTTTATTGGAATCCATAGGAGCTTTAAGGACCAAAACCCTGTTTACATCCATAACGCGTAGCCCCTTGTTTTTCATGTGAAACAGTAACCCTTCTCAAGAAATTAGCCAATATTTAGAAGGTTACATTTGATTCCTAGAATTTAAAATACATATTTAATCAAGAAATGTACACTATCCCTTATCATGATCAAAACATCACTGATTCCATCGGCCGCTAGAGTTGTGCCATCTGCGAAGTTCCCTTTGTTCTTCACGGCACAATTGATTTTAACAAGCCAATCCTTCCTCCCCATCATATTATTAGAACACCCGGAGTCTAAATACCATTCCTCGCTGCAAGTAACTGAACCTTTCGTACTCATCATGACATTTTCTTCTTCCTGTAACCGGTTACAACTTTTGCATAACCGGTTACAATATGTTTCTGTGACGTTTCCAAAATTGTTGTTGCTTTTGTCTTACAACCTTTTGCTGCTGCATTCCCCTTCTGTGATCATGACAAAGAGTATATTATCCTCATCAAAATCTTGTCTTGCAACCTTGGCTTTATCCCCTTGAGGTTCCTTCTTGTTTGCATTGCACTCTTTTGCAAAATAACCGAATCTTTGACAGTTAAAGTATTGTACCTTGCTTTTGTCAATCCTCTTCCTTTCACCTCTAAAGTTTCCTTGACCACCATTTTTGTTGCAGTTGTTATATCCCCTTTAACAAGTCGAATTCTTGGAACTTTGAGTCTCTATTTCACCAAAATTATGAAAAATCCCTTTACCCTTCATGGGTCATTTTCCTTTCGATCTCTTGTCCTTCTCATTGAAATGAACTTGCAAAGTAATTGAGCGTGGAGAGGAAGAGAGATAGAGAAAATTGTAATTAGAGAGAGTAATTGAGGGTGATAACTATCATTAACTATTGACAACAATACCTCTAAGGTATTTATATGTTTACAAGTGGATTGAGATACAAGCAATCAAGGCAAAATAATAGAAAACATAAAATCTCGTACTTGCAACTAATTACAAGCTATTACAAAATTAAATTCAATATAGTGGTAATGGGTTATAGTAACCAATTATGGTAATCGGTTACATCCACGATGCACTTTCTATTTTCCAGCCCAAAAGTGAATTTCGCCCAGTTGTAACCGGTTACACCCCCGTGGTAACCCATTACGACACTTGACTTAACAATTTTTACTTAACATTGTGAAGGCGGAATCAATTATATTCAAAAGAACTAAACACCTTAAAATTATTTTAGAATCAATTCTACATTTTCACTTAAAAAGCTACACCAAACATAAATGATTTTACACTGCGTTGCTTCATTAAGTAGCTGACAAAATTATTTTCATTCTCCAACATTGAATCCATGCTTTTTGTAACTACAACTTAGCAAATACAGCTAAATAAATCCCACTGGATGTGGTCTAAAGACACAATGGAATGGGTGGTAAAGGAAAATGCACAATTAAACAACCCTGCAACAATAATGGAAGCTAATGAAGTACATACTTGTTGAATATGCCTCATATTGTTGAGATAATTATGGATTGTTGAGATAACCATGAGTTGTTGAGAGTATAACTCATACTGTTGAGATAATTATGGGTTGTAAAGATAACTATAGGTTGTTCAGATAACAATGGGTTGTTGATATAACTATAGGTTTTTTTAGAGAATATCTCATATTATTGAGATAATTATAGGCAAAGATAATTATTTATTGAGGGAAACTAGGGATTAGGGTTTTAGATAAACTAAAACCTTATATATATATATATATATATATATATATATATATATATATATATATATACATGGTTGTCAGACTCGCGGGTAGACTCGTAAACTCGTACGAGTTTACGAGTCTAGGAAGCGAAAACGAGTTGACTCGTGCATAGAATCATTTTTTTATAGACTCGAGTAGACTCAGGTAGACTCGCATAAACTCGTATAGACTCGTGAGTCTATGACGAGTTTACGAGTCTATACATTTTTTTATTTTTATTTTTTTAAAACCTAATAAAGGCCCAAATTCCTAAAAAAAATATTTTATTTAAAAAAAAACTGTTTTTTTCTTATACGAGAATTAGAAAGCCTATTTTCTAGTATCTTATTTCAGCAAAGTTTCTTCCTCCTTTCATCCCTTCATAGACGACGTGAGTTTATTATGTCTCTTGTTTTGTTCGCGTGTGTTCCTGTAAATCAATCATTTGTTGTGTAATTATTTAACTTATATGTTTCACTTGAATGTTTCTGTTGTACATTCTCTTGTATATTCTCTTGTATAAGATGATGAATGGATAATTGAAGATCCTATTGAGGAAAATATGCAAACTGAAGTTAATGTTGAGTAAAATGATGTTATTGTTAATAATGTTGTGGAAGTTGATGTTGTTGTTACTAATGTTGTGCAAAGTGGTGGTGGTGGTGGTGGTGAAAATATTGAATTTGGTGGAAGTGGAACTTCAAGCAATCCAGCTTTGGTTAATGATTAAGAAGGTGTTTCATCTGGGGTAGAATTTGATGGTGATACTCAAGATACAGATGAAGATGATGGTGATGATATTGGTGGTGATGATTTCACTAGAGTTTTGGATGTTTAAAGCCATTAGCATATCTGTTTTATGATTTTTTTTTTGCTTTATGTAGTAGTTAATTAAGCACAAATTAGTACTTTAAGTATTTAAATTCATACTTTGCTATTTTGTTTGTTTTATTGTTGATTTTTTTGTTAAGAAATTTGTTATGGAGTATGAAATTTAAATTTTAATATTAATTAGTATTCTATTATATATATTTGTATCATATATGAGGAATTTACAAGTTTAAAAATACATGTGTGTGTCATGTATGTGTCACATATAGGTTTTTGAAAGTCATTTTTAATTTTCCATAAACTCGTACGAGTTTGCGAGTCGAGTTTGCGAGTCGAGTCAATGGACCCTTTACGAGTCTGAGTAGACTCGCGAGTTTGACAACCTTGTATATATATGTGTGTGTGTGTGTGTGTGTGTGTGTGTGTGTGTGTGTGTGTGTGTGTGTGTTTGTGTGTGTGGGTGTGTGTGTGTCTTGTAACATTGTAATCTATATGCAATTTACAAGACGTAAATAAAATGAATTATAGTTACTCTATAATCGCAGACATATGCAATTTGGCCGAACTGTGTGAACAAAGCTTTTGTGTGTTTTTCTTTACTCTTATTTGTATTCGCGTTTCTATTCTAACAATTGGTATCAGATGACACTTAATCTAGGAGGTGCGAAATTTGAAGTGACTCGGTTCAACAGAACATGCAATTTTGGTTTATGGCAAATGAGGGTTAAGGATTTGTTGGATCAACAAGGTTTACAGAAGGCACTTCATGATGAGATATCGACAAATATTACAACCATTAATTGGAATGAGATGATGGAGAAGGCCGCAAGTTTGATAAGACTTTGTGTTTCTAATGACGTGATGAATCATATCTTGTACCTCACAACTCCAAAGGATGTCTAGGAAAAATTTGAAAAATCAATACATATCCAAGAGGCTCATGAACAAATTATTCACCAAGTAGCGTCTCTATAGCTTGATGATGCAGGAAGGAGAGGATTTACAGTCTCATGTCAACGTTTTCAACAACATCCTTGCTGATTTAACATCGCTTGGTGTGAAGCTTGACGATGAGGATAAAGCCATTATTTTGTTGTGCTCTTTACCAAGCTCTTATGATCACTTGGTGACCACTCTCACATATGGGAAGAAAATAATCACGTTGGATTCTGTTTCTTCAACTCTTTTGCAACACGCACAACATCGCCAAAGTTTAGAAGAAGGTGCAGGAAGCTCAGGTGAAGGTTTGTTTGTGAAGGAAGGTCAAGACCGTGACAGAGGCAAAGGCAAGGTAATGTGTTCTAGAAAGAAAAAGAGGTTCAAGTCCAAGGACAGAAAAATAACAGAATGTTATTGTTGCAAGCAAATTGGCCATTGAAAAAGGGATTATCTAAAAAAGTCAAGAAACGGTAGTTCAACAAATGTAGTTCAATCTGATGGCTCATGTAGTGAAGAGGGTTTGCTTTGCATTTCATCTACAAAGTGCATTGATGCATGGATTCTTGATTCTGGGTTCTCCTACCATATGATGCCGCACCAGGAATGGTTTAACACTTTTAAATCAGGTGATTTTGGTTTTGTCTATTTAGGTGATGATAAAACTTGTACCATCATTAGAAAGGGGAAAATTAAAATTTCTTTGGTTGACGGTGATGTGCGCACATTGAGTGAGGTGCGTTGTGTTCTAGAATTGAGGAAGCATTTGATTTCTCTAGGTACTCTTCAAGCAAATGGTTATTAACTCCAATCAGATAAAGATAGAGGCGTCATGAGGGTTAGCAAAGGTGCAATGACAGTGATGAAAGCAAGGAGGACTGCAGGAAACATTTATAAGTTGTTAGGGGGCACAGTTAAGGGTGATGTAGCATATGTTGAAACTGATAATGATGCAACCAAACTGTGGCACATGCGCTTCGGTCATCTCAGTGAACGTGGGATGATGGAATTACATAAGAGGAATTTGCTGAAGGCTGTTCGCAGTTGCACAATTGGATAATGCAAGTATTGTGTTCTTGGGAAATAGTGTATAGTTTGTTTTAAGACCAATGGAATCTTAGACTATGTCCATTCTGATGTATGGGGTCCTATAAAAGAGCCCTTCGTTGGGGGTTCCAAGTACTTTGTGACATTCACTGATGATTTTTCTTGTAAGGTCTAGGTTTATTTTATAAAATATAAATATGAGGTCTTTTCCAAGTTCAAACTATGGAAGGAGAAGGTTGAGAACCACACAGGGAGAAAAATAAAGTATTTGCGGTCTGATAATGAAACTAAATACACAGGCAAGAATTTCATGCATTTCTTGAGGAGAATAGAAACCATAGGCACTTTTCTGTGAGGAAAACTCTATAACAGAATGATGTTGCAGAGAGGACGAACAAGACTCTGACAGAGAAGGAAATGCGCCTTCGATTGAATGTTGGTCTTTCAAAAGTTTTTGGGCCAGTAACACTAAATATGGCATGTTATCTAGTCAACGGATCACCACAGACTTCATTGGATGGCAAAGTTGTAGAGGAAGTGTGAACTGGTAACCCCGTTGATCTAAGCAATTTGAGGATTTTTGGGTGTCCAGCTGTCGTACCTCGAAAAATATGATCCTCGCGATGCGCAAAACAAGGGTTTGCATGATCACGAATGGACTTATGAGAGTCGCCACCGAACTCTATTTATTCCACAAAGGGAAAGGAAAAATATCGAGAAAACCCAAAGGGAAATAGATAGGGTATGCTCATCGCAACCATGTTGGGTTCGGAAGTCGGTTATGTAAGGAGAAGGTACTAGCACTCCCTACATCCATCGTACTCGATGGGAACCATCTAAGTTGTCTTGGCATGAAAAGTGTTTGATATCTTATTGCTTGCTAAGGGAAAATGGATGATTACTTGAGGGAAAAGAAGAGATTTTTATTATTGAGTTCTTCTGAATTTACAATTCAGTGCCTACGGATCCCAGAGGGAATCAGAACTTCATAGTCAGGTTGAAAAGGTTTTTAGTTTGTTATGTGTTTTTTATGGACGATGCTAAACAACATGCCCTTTTTGAAAAATTTTAAACAGAAAAACCAAGAGGCAAAAAAGGTTTGAGATTGGTGAAATGTTTTTTATTAGTGTTTGAAAAATCATTCAGTGATAGAGTTAAAGTGTTTTTTGGATTTTTGATTAGGAAACGGTTTTAGTTTTAAAGGAAACAAAAATTTAAACCTAATTCTAAAGCTTAAGGTCAAAATCAAGGGAAAAGCTACCTAATGTTATCATGCAATAGTTGAAGCCTAAAAGTTAACCAAATTCAATTTACCGAAGACCAAATAGAATCGACCTATCCTAAGGGATCATGGTAAATCGTTCAATTAAGCAATCAATCCAAGGTTGAAAGGCATCATAAACAATCAGCAGGCACATCATCCATATCACAGAGAAATTCATCACCCAAGGGGTGTCAAACACTATTCTTAAGCTATGAACATAACTTAAAACTTTAAATCAAGAATTTGATCACAAACTTAATCGTGGGTTTGAACTGTAAAATAAATTCCGAATATAATCGCGGAGTTGATATCACAAAATAAATTACTAACCTAAATTATCAACTTGTTTAATGAATGTTCACCACACTACCTAAGCTAGAATGAAAAAGTAATAACGAAGCAAAAAAACGATAAGACATGCTTGTTTTACGTCGTAAGCTCGATGCCTTTACTGTGCTTAGTTAGTAACTTCCTCCCTTAATGCCATGATGATGCCTCACCGCGCAAACCAAAAGAAAGTGTCCTAACCAAACACTTGAACAAACGTTACGGGAACAAAATGTATACAACACTTGAACAAACATAATGGAAAATAAAAGTAAAACAAGTATTTATACACGCATATATACAATATAAACAATTATGTACAAAGCTCCAAAACATCGAAACTATCTCAAAGCAATTCAATATCAAAACCAATCCTCGGCAACGACGCCATTTTGTTGGAGCGGTAAAGCGGCAAACAACAAAAGTTTTTGGAAGTATTTTTTCGGGAATTTATCGTGTCCACAGAGATCGATGCTATTGAACTGCCATTTGACAAGTCTCGCGTTTACGAGTTTGGATTAAATTGGTTAAAGTAAAAGCAGAAAAGTAAATACGAACATAAAAAGAATTCATTATTCAGAGAGAAGAAACTTATCCGGTATGCATATAATCCACTCCTCACAAACTTATGAAGGTGCGAGAAAGACACAAGAAATGGGGGGTTTGAATTGTGTATTTACTCTTTAACAACTTTTCGCTTCTTGTCATTAAGATGCTGAGATAACATCAGAGTTCATTGAGAGACTCTAACTTGCGAAGTAACATTCAGACTTGCCTTGCATGAAGCATAAGAACCAACGAGAGTCTGAACGCTGTGTGCAACATTCAGAACTTGCAGAGCGGAAGCCTATTAGAGTTGCAAGATTTTGACTTGCTTATGTAAGGTTCTGATACTCAATATAGAAACATAAACAAAGACATTAAGCATAAGAGTAAAGGACACACGATATATCCTAGTTCACCACAAAGGCTAATCCAGTCCACCCTCCTCAAGTGATTTTGCCTTGAACACAAGGTCTTAATCCACTATAATCAATCTCGATTACAGATGTACGGGAAACATCCGGTGAATAACCACTTGCACAGTCGCACTGTGACTAACATACAATGAACTGTTCAGGGATTCAACTTAATGAATATAACGAACATTGACCTGCAGGTTCCAATCTCGCAAGATCTACTGCTAGGCTTTCACAACTAGACATTCAGGGATTCATTGCAATGAATATAATGCTACTGACCCTATTTCAGGCTTTTCCCACAATGACATCTCTCAATTGTCTTCTCGAGTCTCTGGTCACATTGACCACTCAAGGAATCCTAATTCACCAAGAATTAGTTTTACAGGAGATTACAAAGATGCTTCTTAACAAGCAGATTACTCCTAAGTTTAAGTACAAAGAACACACAAGTGTTCAAGCAAGATGTGAGCAACAACTCCTTGCTATCCTAAGAAACTACTAAGATGTATAATGATTTGACAATTATTGACATCTTGTAGATCTTCTTCTTCTTCGTCTTCTTGGGTGAGCAAGCTTTGAGCAACAACTCCTTGCTTCAGATCTTCAATGTAGCACTGACGAGAAGGTGGTTGATGACTTGACTGATTTGCAATGTTGTCTTCTTCATCAACAACTTCTGTACCAATTGATTTTTGTTGTGTTGAATGATGATCTTTAAGCTTCAACAACAATGGCCATGTGTAAATGGTGATAGCTTTTGATATTTAAGTGTTACAACGATAACTCATCCTTGTTGCTATCTTCACACAATGACTTTGATCAATTCTCCATTCATGGACTGAATCGATACCTTCAGAAGCGTTTACTCCATTCTTTTTATAGCCCAGTAGAAATATAGTCGTTGAAATACTATTGGCTGTTAGAAAAGAGACGTTGTGTAATAAGTAGTTGTACTGACACATCTCCTTTTGCTGTGGGAAAAGTGATGAGATATATCTTTCTTGGGCAGTGTATACAGTTGTTCACAACGGTAATATTTGACTCCCAAACTTCAGAGGCTTCTGATGGTAAATTAATGAAGCATGAGTAGAGCCTTCTTTAATAGGATATCTGGTACGTCAAGTCTTCAGTTATTTGAAGAAGTCCATTAGGAATCAGTCTTCAGAACTTCAGCACTTGTCTTTAAGAACATTATCCTTTACTTCTTCATGTCTTCCGAAACTTCAGAACTTGTCCATTAGGAATCCGTCTTCAGAGTCTTCAACACTTGACTTTTGGAACCATAAACTTCAGAACACATAAGTCTTCAGAGTCTTTCTGTACTTGGTCTTCAGAGCCTCCCGCCTTCAGAACTTAAAGTCATGAGAGTCTTCTGCACTTCGGTTCTCTTCTTCAGAAGCTTTGCGGTCTTCAGAATCTCGACCACTTTTAGAGAGCATCCACAAGAGCATTGTAACAGCAATATCAATATCCTTGGATCTGACTGATCACGATCAGATACAAAATCATTCTTGTTTCTTGCGACTTGTGTCACACATAGTAACTTTGCATATAATCATTCACGCACATCTGGCTTGGTGTTTGTTGGATATGATATCTTCTATGATTATGATCCACACACAACACACGTTAGAACATAAAATAGTTCTTTCACAAATACGTATTGTTATCATCAAAACATAGATTGACTTGTAGAGACAACTCTTGCTCTCACAATCTCCTCCTTTTTGATGATGACAAAACCAAGTATTTTGATTGAACATTTTATACAAGGTAATCACCAAAACAAACATATTCAGAGTCTGGAACAATAGCTCCCCCTGAATGTGTTATCCTCAAAGTTTTATCTGTGATCATCTAGAATCTTATATGATCCAAAGATATACAGAATAACAACTTGAGTTGCCAGAACAAAGAATAGAAAATGACTACTTCTCTATCTTGGCTTTAAGGAGACAAAAGTCTTTAGCATCTGGACTAGTTCATCAGAACTTCCATCTTCAGATCTTCAAAACTCAGTTCCCTTGAGTCATATCAGAGCTTATAATCTTCAGAGACATCTGAAGCATTTCTACTTTTCATCAGATTCATTTAAGCACAAACAGAACAGTTCTTATCTAATAACACAGCATCGCTATTCATCAGAGACAAACACTGTCTTTTGAGAAACTCCCCCTGAGTTTCAAACTTTGTGAAGATTTTAGATTTTGCAATTGAATCTTCAGGGTAGTCTCCCCATAATTCCCATAAGTCAGTTATTGGGATCTTCAGAATCGTAATTCAGGAATAAGAGTTTTTAATCACCAATATGGAACATGACTTTTTCAGAGTTTGAATTTTGAACACAGGTCTTCATCTCAGAACCTTGTTACTATCATAACTCAGTGGTTCATCAAAGCTTGATTTTTGATCAGATACCTATTAAAGGTTAATTTTTGTGATCAATCAATGCTTGATTCTAAAACTGGTACACTTGTTTTATTCTTAGTCTGGTATTGAGTTATACCAGAGTATTATTGTGTCTGATTCCAACTGAAGGAATTCTTTTTATACCACTTGAAGGGTATTTCCTTAATGTGCTGAGATTAATACCAATGAAGGTATTTTGACAATAATTCACAGCTTTACTCTGATTGATATTACTGTAGACTGAGTCTGATACCAATCTTTATGTATACTAAGTTTGATTACCATTTGTTGACTTATTCTGATACCAAATCATTTCTTCTTAATTGAGTTCTTGGTAGACATCAGAACTACTTCTTCTTGGATCTTCAATCCGGATCTTCAGATAGTTCTTTGACTTTTGATTTGCACAGTTCTTCTGAATAAACATCTTGAGATGTAGACTTTGTCTTGACTGCTTTCAGAGTTTTCTTCTTCTGATTCTTCATTCTGAATCTCATATTCTTAGACAGCTTACAGCTTCTGAACCAAGTGAGACAGAGATCACAATAAACTTTGACTTTCAGACAGTTCTTAACTTCTGAACAGTACTGGGTAGATCTGATGTTCACGAAGTGTACAACTTCTATCATATAACCAACAGTTCATAAGAACTTCTAATAAAGTTCTTCTTTCTTAACATGTTCTTAGAATGCCTAGTGAACTTGTTTAGAGTTCCTCGGTTAAACATCAAACAACAAACGTTAGTAGTAACACATTTTATATGATTAATTACTTGTTTGAGTTGCATTCTTTTCCTTTAAGATTTCTTTCTTTCCAATCAAAATCATATTATATTTCTCCCCCTTTTTGACATCATCAAAAAGTTTAGAGCGTCTTAGCATTTAAGCATATGTAGATTAATATGATAGTGAACATAAATAAACTCAAAGGATGTCATCATTAAGCATACGAATATTGATATGATAAGGAACAGTTCTAGTGATCAACATCGTTAGAGATTAGTCATAGGATTTTCATTAATGGATACTTAGATGGAATTTTAACGCAGAACCTCAAAATGATTTTAAAAAATAAGGCATAGGTTACGCTTAATCCTAAAGGTAATCAAAACATAGACCTAATGAGGATAGGTTCCTAAGGATTGGACTAATAGGAGCCTAATGATGATAAAGATGAGAACGAGCTTTCAGAACCATTTGTTCTTGAGGCATGCAACTTTTCTCCTGCTTGAGTAATTTCCAGCCTCTTGCTCTTCACAATTTCCTTTGAGATCCATTCATGGAACTCAGTCCAGATGTTTCTTATTTCTAAGAGATCTATGCTTGAACTGGAAGCATCTACTAAGCTTTGGATTTTTGTGATGGCATTATCCTTGCATCATTTTTTTATCATTGTTAGGTTTATGATAGAGTTATAATTGTTTACGCACTATAATCCTTTTAGAGTGATAAAGATTTTAGGAACGAATTTCATATAGATGTGAATATAAGTGACAAGACAGAAAGTAGCCTTGATTCATTTATCATAAGTCTAAAACACAAACAGTACAGATGTATTCTTAACAAATTAGTTCATACTGATTCCTTAACCTAGTTCCAACTAGCAACTATCTTATCCTAAGAAAACCAACTACTTTCAAAGGTTTCACAAAAATTCCTATTCAGAGTAGTGTCTGGGCCACACCGAATTCTGCAAATTGCTTGCATAATTCCTGCTTTGAAGAGTACTTCAGATAAGACTCTTCCGTAAGGAATGAAAGATTTGTCCAAAGGTCTTGACATAAGAATTGTTTCTTTGAGATGGTCAAAGATGATTTAAGATAGATCAACAGGAGTTCTCCTAAGAAGGCACATGATGAGAAGCTTGTCATCATTATACATAAAATCTTTGTTTGTATTGCGGGGTTTAATATTTGTTAAGATGAACTTGAACCAACCTCTAGCAATAGGCAAAAGTTTTTCAGGTTTCGTAGGTTGAAAGGCAGATCCTTTATCAAACATGTAGTGCATTTCAGCATCAAAGGTGCATCGAATGGATGCATGGTTGGGAGTGACACCTCCTGGTGGACAGTCAATGGCTTCAAAGATTTTTGTGGCATTGATGGTGTCTGGGAGACCATAAATGTCAGAGGAGATAGTCAGACCATTACTGCGAACAGAGGCATTGATCCAAAAGGATTTTAAAATGTTCGGATAAATTGAGCCTCTTAGCATATGTATGTATCCATTCCAATTTTGAAAGTGAATACCAAGATGAAAATCATGATCAGTATCCAATGGATTTGGTTATTTTTCATTGGTGACTTCAAGGAGATCATCATTGCCATAAAAGGTTCTTGGAGTCATTTTAGATTGCGTTTAAGGTGAAAGAAAGGTTGGGAATAAGAGATAGTGGAGAGTTCTTTTTGGAATGACTTTAAATAGATGGATGGAGGAGTTTGAACTGAATGGGTCAACAACTGAGAATGACTTTAAGAAGTATGGAATTCTTAGGTGTAGTCTAAAAGATGAGGACAGATAAGCAGTCTGTTATTCTAGGGAAGATCAAAGAGATATACGTGCACTCTAATCTTAGCAAAAGTTAGGTGGTTGTAGTAACTGCATTATGAAGTCATTAATTCTAGGAAAAGACCAAAAGACACGCTTTCTAGTTTCAATGTTTTTATTTATTAATCATTAATTAGCGCATGGTCAAGAGTACAGGCAAACATATTTTATTACTATTTTCGATACTAAAAGATAATCATGACTTGTTAGAAGATGACCACGCCTGGTTTAGGTGTTGTTGCCTAGGTGATGAGCTATTTTGGTCAGGGTACCATGTTTCCTTATTTCATAGCTGAACAGATACCACTCAATATGCGCATAAGAAGGATATTTGGATGGCTGAGATTTTCCTTCGTAGAAATTTGGACAGATTAAAGATCAAACGAGTGTCGTTCATCATGGTTTCTTAGACTAACTAGGTTAGGAAGAAGGACTCCAGGAGAGAGAGAGAGAGAGTTAGGTCTAGAATAGGAGTACTAGTTGTAGTGTACTTATGGGTTATAGGATGTCGTCAAGCAGAGTGAATGACATAATGAGAAGAATCTTACATATGTGACTGTTTTACTTTAACTATTTCAAAAAACATATGCAGACACATACAGAAAAGGACAAAAGATTTTCTAAATATATTTCTAATTACTTCTTACAAAACTTAACATAGCATAACAAAAAAAAAACTTGATAAAGTGTTTCCGGTTGTTATCATGAAATTGAATAAGTCAAGAATGAAAGAAGGATGGTACCTGAGATCTTTACAGATTAATGTATTCCATTATGAGCTTTTAACCATTGTCTTTTTGATTCTGCTTACTTCTGAGTGAACTGCTATGGGTTCTTGGATTCTTCAAGATTCTCTTGAATTCTGATTCCTGAAGAGCGTGATCATTTTCTGAACTCTGATTCTAGGTCGAGAGCTGGAATCATTCTATGCAAAAATCCTTTCCTATTCCTTGTTCAAACATACTCATCAGATTCCTTAAGGATACAGAGATCATTTCAGACTATCTAAGTGCTTTTTCACTCTGACTCTTGATCTTCCTTTCTTGGAAAATATGTCGACTTTATTGCCTACTGCAATTGAGTGCATTCTAATTTTGAGCCACCTGATCATTGTCTTTCATCTTCAACTTCCTTCAGAGAGAGAGAGAGCTACTGGATATTACTGAATTGTGCAAAACTCCGAGTTTGAACAATGTAGACATCTCCTACATTCTGATCATAAGAATCATATTTCAGATGATCCATTCTTTTCTTGTTCAGAGTTGTTCATATGGCTTCTGAGAACAACCAATTAGAGATTTTGAATCTGCGTAGTCAGAGCTACAAGCTTTCATTAAGCTCTCTAGAAGATCATCAATATATCATCATCGACCCCTTAAGATTATGTGCTTCTAGAATTGATTTCCACAACATCTTCTGACATTGTTTCTTCAAACTGATGCAGATCAAATTCAGAGCAGACAATCACCTGACATGTGTACAACATGAAACATAGTTTGCATGATACACCTTGGTCCCACACTGCTGATCCAGCTTAAAGCAGCATATTTACTTCTAAAAGAATGTCAACTGATTTCTTCATTCTAACAACATCAACAACTAAAATCCTTTTGACTTCAAGGGATGACTTTAGTTAATGCATCAAATTGAACATCTTCTGATTTCGGATTGATGTGGTTCTGAGAAATTCATCAGATAGAATCTGATCAATTACAAATGGTTCAACTGAGATAGAATCTCAAATTATCAGAACATAGTTATATTGACTTAGTCAAAACTCTAAGTGTTCATTCTTGATCAAGTACTTGATGAATCTGTGAAAATCTTCTTCCTGAATATTCTTTCAGTTTCCTGCAAAGCTTTCAAGAAAACAATATTCAGTTCTTTATTAAATCTTTTAACTTCTTGATCAGTCAAGATTCAGATGGTGAATCATTTCTAAGAGTTTGAATTCTTCAGTTTTCTGATTGCAATAGACTTTATTCTGAAGTTCAAGATCATAGAACAACAATCTTTCTTCTTTACATGAAGAAGTTCTGAATGAGCTTTAAATGAGAAAGTCAAGGGTGGACCTAATCCGTTTCTTGAAAACATCTCAAAAACTCATAAAGAATTAATCTTCAGCAAATAAGACTTCTTGTTTTCTGATGATTCAACTTTGAGCAAATACGTGGTTCATCCACACGTATCTTCCAAGATAAGCATTCAACAGATACTACTTCTTATCTGATGAATCTATCTTATCAGCTGATTCTTCAATCTTCATTAAAACTTAAGTGAGGAAGATTTAGTTGTTTGACAACTGCAAAACTTTTAGAATCAGTGATTTGCTCAAGTACTCAGATTGATTACAATTTTGTGCACAGTCATCTTCTGAACTGTTACAAAAATTGTAAGTGGATTTCAATCTCACCCAGAGTATTTCTACGTGAAGATGGCTGGTTTCTACCTGAGTGAATCACACACTCAAATATACAACAGAGTCGCCGCCGAACTTTATTTAGTCCCGAAGGACATGGAAAATATCGATAAAACCCGAGGGGAAGAGAAACGGGAACGGGGGGTCGGTTATGCGAAAGGAAGGTATTAACACCTTACGCATCCGTCGTACTCGACGGGAACCATTTTGCTTGATTCTAGGCTTGGATGGGTTATCTATCTAAAGGCTTCTAGCTAAGAGAGAGAGAGAGAGAGAGAGAGAGAGAGAGAGAGAGAGAGAGAGAGAGAGAGAGAGAGAGAAAGGGGAAAAAGAAAGGAAAGAAAGAAAGTGCTCGCGTAGGATTGCGACCCTCGTGCCTACGTAACCTCATAGTGCAATGAGGAAATCAGAGCGTCGTAGTTCTTGGAACCAGGGGACAGAAAAGGAAGAAAGAAAGGGAGAAGGAAAGAAGGGTGGAAGTGTGTTCGCCAAGACATTGCGTCTCGTGCCTACGTATCATACATTCAAAAGAATGCAGAATCAGAGCATCCTTAGTTCGGGGAACTGAACGGAACACAAAACAAGAAAGAAACAAGGAAACGAGAGAAGTGGTGTCAAAACCAAGAGCAAGAGTGAAATAAAAACTCTACTAGAGAAGACCACACAGTAAGAGCGATAACACAAGAGACTAGAAAAAGAATGGTGTCAAAACCGAGAATGAAAGAAACTCCGCTGGGGATGACAAAGAGAAATGGTGTCAAACCAAGAAAGTAAGGGCAAAGGGACTAAAAAGGACTCTGATGGGGATCCAAATAAAGGGATGGTGTCATAACCAAGAGAAAAAGGAGACTCGGTATATTAACTGGCTGGCAGTGGTTAATCGAAGGAAGAGAGCAGGACCCTGGCGAGGAAAAGAAGCTGGTGTCAACAGACGGACTGTGATAAACCAAGATAGAGAGTGCTGAACCAAGAGAAGGTGTTTGATTATGAGGGGCATCGGTATATTAACTGATGAACAGTGGTTAATTGAAAAAATAAAGGACTGCAACTCTGTGGGGATAGAGAAGCATTGGTTTTAACAGAGAAAACTGCGATTAACCAGAGGCATGGGTGTAGGACCGATCAAAGGTCATAACCTAAAAGGGGTGTTGGTAATGACTGAACAAACAGTACTTGACCAACGAAGAAGGGTATTGAACCAAAAGAGGTTACTAGCCCAAGGGTGCAAGTATTCAAACCAAGAAAGGTTGCCAACTGCAAGGGATTCAGTTTTAACAGGAGAGAGCTGAGATTAACCGAGAAAAATGAGTGATTAACCAAGAGAAGGTGATTAACTAAAAAAGGGCTTCAGTATTTTAACAGACGGACTGTGGTTAACTGAAGAGACGGGTGATTAACCAAGGATAGGCGATTAACCCAAGAAAACTTAGTATTTTAACAGACGGACTGTGTTTAACTGAAGAAGAGGGTGATTAACCAAGAGAAGGTGATTAACCCAAGAAGAACTCAGTATTAACAGAAGGACTGTGATTTACTGAGAAGGATTGCAAACATTGGTGTTTTAACTGACAGGCAGTGATTAACCAAACAAAGGAGAAGAACCAAGAGAAGGTTGCGAACTCCTGGGGAAAAATGGTCGTGATAGGAAAACCGTGTTGGACCAAAGAAAGAGAATTGAGGCTCTTCAGGGGAACCAAAAAGAAATGATTGACCGCAAGAAAAGAATAGGGTGTTGAAACGAAGAAAGCTTGCTAACCCAAAGAACCAAGGATCGTAACTAAGAAGGTGATTGATCAAGAGAGAGATTGAGATATGAGTGATCAAGGATCGAAAGAGATTGCGAAGAGAAAAGAGTGATCAAGGATCGACTCGACTGGGGAAAGAAAGCACACTACCGCTTAGAGATAGAGGTGACTAAGCCAAGCACAGGGTCATTCGTCCCTTACCTGAAGCAGTCAGAATGAGAGTAAGAATTCTCCCTTCTCATTCCTTCTCTAACACACAGGGTGTAATGCGGAAGTTTAACCGGACGGCACAACAACTCCAAGTTGTACAGTGCTCCTGCGTAGAGAAACAGACTTTGTAACGACGTCAATTTGTACATTGCTCCGATGCAAGGCGTAGCGCGAACTCCAACTCTACGAGGGGATCAAGAGAAAAAGCTTTAAAGGAGGCTTAAAGAGAGGAAAAGGGAAGATCGATTAATCGAAACTTTGTTTCGATCAATTAATCAAGGGAGAAACATGCTAACAACTTTCCAAAGAGGATGAAAAGTCATTAAAGCAAAAAGGAGTGAATTATTGATTACACAAGATTAAGTTTATCCATGAAGAATAAACTTAATGCAAACTGAAATGGAAGGTGTAAAACAGTGCCAAATGATCAACAAAATGCCACACAAACTCGTGTATCATGTGAACAAAGATAGTGCAAGAATTACTATGTTCACACAATGCCAAGAACATGAAACAAATGAATAATCGAAATTGTGCATTGAAAGTTCATGAACATGCTTCAACCAGAAGTGAAATGACATTAAAACATCCATAAAATCAAGCATGACAATCAATGGAAGTTAAAATGAAGAAAGCATGGCAAACACACTTGAAAATGCAAGAAAATGGCCTTCTGGTTCCGTGTTAATCGATTAACACAATTGCACTACAAAGTGTTAATCGATTAACACGTGAAAAAGTGCAAAAAACACTGGTTAATCGATTAACACAATTGCACTGCAATGTGTTAATCGATTAACACTGTACAGGGAGCAGAAAATCAGTTTTGGAAAAGTGCTTTTGGCCAACTTTTTGATTGTGCAATCACTCCAATGCTAGGGCAAACAATTATGCACGAAAAATCAAGTTTAAAAATAGCAAATGATCAACAATAAGATCAATTAAACAATCAATATCATGGATCAACCAAAAGTATAATCAATTCACATGTAAGAATATCGAAATTTCGTCGCGAACGATACGAAAATGGTCGAAACAGAAAAACGAATGAGATCTACCAACCTACAAGCCTGAGATGTGCCTTGGTAAATGTTACAATGTGATCTTGGTGAAGATAATCAAAGAAAACGAGAGGATCCTTGAGTTGTAGACGAAACGCGTTGAAACCGATCAAAAACGCGAAAATGCACCCAAATCGAACTTGCACCAAAATAAATGGTGTGAAACCCTTGGATTGAAGTAGAATAAGATGTAATTCCAGAAATCCAACCAAAGAATGCCAAATGATGAAGGTTAAGCTCAAGAATTAATCACTTTCAATGTGAAAAGTGATTATCCTTCAAGAATAAGAGCTTTTGGTGAGGTTTTAGGATGAGAAGTGAGATGAAGATGAAGAATGAGTAGAGAAATCAAAGAAAGAGTGAGAAAAATGAGAGTGAAATGTGAGAAGTTTGCTGAAAATGGTAGAGAATGGTTGAGAAATTGAAAAGTGAGTGAAGGTGTGTTTATATAGGCTTTAGGTTTGGAGTATGAGAGGTTCAGAATTTGGTTTGGAACTTGGTTTTGGGTTCGGACCTAGGTTAGGAGTTAGTTGGACTTGACTCACCGAGTCAAGGCAGTTAACTCGGTTAGTTAGAACCAACTCGGTAACAATCCCAAGGTGAATTCCAACATCCAAAGATCCACATTACTTGGTGTAGCGAGCGATTTTGGACGCGGTTCTTAAGCTCTGGTCGCTCTCTGCGGTTTGAGCTTAAAACTACAGGTCGATTCATTTTTTATCCTATTGTGAGCTGAATAAGGAAGGGAAATAGATGTCTCCAATTAACCCTGCTTTGCATTCTGATTTTAAACAGCGGTCTGTTAGGTTACGGATGCTATCAATGTGGGGGGGCCTTTGTACTGGTTATTTGTATTTTCGCCAATACTGATTTCTTTCTTTTTAGACAGAAGGTTTCTGGCGGGGAACTAGGATTAGGATGTCAGGAGGGATGTTTTTGAATTACTGCTTTTGATTGATGGAGATATGGGATTTGGGTTTTTGTTTAGTGTGCTCGCTAAGATCTTTTCTTTCGATCTTATGCCTACGTATTCCCGTTTACCGAAACAGGGAAATCAGAGCGTTCGTAGTTCCTCCTGTTCTATGGGAGGAAATGATTGTTTTTGGTGTCTTGTTCAAAGCCCAAGACGTGAAGCGAAAGGTGATTTGTATCTTGTTCAAAGCCCATGATGTGAAGCTAAAAGGTCTCAACTTTAGAGAGAATTTGTCATCTCTAAAGAGGGGGTTGTATGTCACAACTGTTTATAAAGGAGAATTACTTTAACCGGGATATGTGAATCCGGCAATGCCATAATTTCCTGAGAAGGTGTTTTTAACCTGAAGGAGAAGACTTTAACTCAGTGTAGAGCAATGCTATCTTTCCCTAGGAATTTCTCATGCTAAAAGAGGGACAGTGGCATGGATGTAGATGATCCAGAGGCTTGCCGCTTACAGCGATTAGATGAAGGGAGTTGTTGATGTTTGTTTACTGTGAACGAGGCACAGTTTTGATGCTAAAAGGTTAATTGGATTAACCAGTGGTTTTCTTATATAAAGCCTTAGAGGAGGCTATCATGTGTCTCGTACAAAGCCCGAGAGAGAGGCTAAAAGGTTTTGACTCAACGATGGAGACTTTTGGTATCTCGTATAAAGCCCGAGATGGAGGCGATTGGACTCAACAAGAGAGTTTCTTTTTTGTATCTCGTACGAAGCCCGAGGTGGAGGCTGTTGCTTGTTTGGCTCAATAAGAACCTTTTTGTCTCGTATAAAGCCCGAGATGGAGGCGAAAAGGGTGTCTGTTTCAGTTGAGTGACAGGTCCAGTATACTGATTTTCAAGAGAAAATCAGTTCTTATATGAGCAACACTATACTCAGGGATTTGATTCAAGGATCAGGGATATTTCCTTCTCTTTGTGGGAAATCCGAAGGGTATTGAGACTGTCCAAGTCTACGGGTTTCCTTCCTATTTAACGAAGGGGTCACTTGAGAATGTCTTTGAGACTCAAGGAAGTTAGACTGTCCAAGTCTAGAGTTTCATCTTTTGTACTATGCTTTGAGAAACAGTAGTAGACTCTTTGAAAGGACTGTTCTATGCAGATGACTAGGTTCTGTTCCTATACCTCTAGGAGGTCGTCGGGACAATTTGTACGAAGCCCAAGAGTAGGCTGGAAACTTTTAAGAAGTCGACGGGTCCTTGTACTAAGCCCAAGAGGAGGCTATCATTCCTGAAGGAAGAGATCATTATACGAAGCCTAAGAGGAGGCTGTGAATACTTCTAAGAAGCCGTAGGGTCCTTGTACTAAGCCTAAGAGGAGGCGGGGTTGCTTTTAGGAAGCCTGTGGGTCCTTGTACGATGGCCAAGAGGAGGCCGATGCTTTAAGAAGCCCGTGGGTCCCCAAACCCCGAGAAATTCAAGGCAATGCTATTCACCGAGAATAGATCAAAGTCAGGAAAGTTCGAGAATTTGGAAGAAACTCAAAGATGCCATTCACGGAGAAGACATTCATCTTGGGGAGTAGAGTTTCTTGACAATTCCTAATGAGGACAGCCGAAGAGAAGACTGTATCTGGTGATCCTATTAGGGATCTAGTTGTCTATTTCTACAAATAAACGAAACGGCGTCACCTAGTTCTAGACGTAGTTGCCGGGGAAACTCTAAATATCTATACTATTATTACACAGTTGATATGAGTTTATGAAAGAAGACTTACAGTGAAACAGCCCCACAATACAGTTATATGTATATGAAAGCGGTAAATGAAAGCAATAACCACTTACTCGGTTGTAGAGCTTCCATGCTGTTTGGTTAGTTGTTCAACAAAGAAAGATTGAAAACAACAATATATTCAAAATCAAAGGAGAAAGTGCTTTGAAAAATAAAGTTTTGGGGCTTACAGCTCAAGGAGAGGCCCAGGGTTTCATCAGTGAGCGCACTGTTTGAATTTGTACAGAGGGACTTATACAAGGACTGAGGCCCAAAATTTTTTTTCTGTACAAAGGGATGGGTCTTACACTCTCTCAAGAGGCCTAAAAAGTTTTAAAGAAAAAAGAGTGGGGCTTACAACACGAGGGTAGGCCCAGATGACTTTTCCGTTTGAAATGGCGATCGCGCCGAAGTTTTCTTTTAACGCAGGGGGACTTATACAATAAGTGAGGCCCAAATGTTTTTGGTTAAAAGGGGATTGGGTCTTACACTCTATTAGAAGCCCAAAAGTTTTGAATGGGTCTTATAGCTCAAGGAGAGGCCCAAGGGTTATTTTGAAAAGGCGACGATCGCGCCGTTTGTTTTTGACGGTATCAGGACTTATACAATGCACTGAGGCCCAAAATGTTTTGGTCAAGAAAGGATTGGGTCTTACACTCTATTAGAGACCCAAAGTGTTTTGAAAATGATTTATGAGGGTTGAATTAATCCAAAAACCCTAATTTGTTTTCAAAAAATGTATTTAATTGAATAAAAATTCAATTAAAATGATCAAAATTGTTTAACATGTGAAAAACAAATTGTGATCTTGGATTAATGCTTCAAAAATTAAGTATTGACCTACAAAATAATTAGAAAGCATTAAAAGTTGCAAAATCAATGTAGAAAAAATATTTAAAATGTCAAAAACAATTAAAATACTAATTCTTTGCAAAAATATCAATTATATGAAATAAATAATATTTTTGGGATTTTTGATAAAATAAAATATTTTAACATTTTTGTGAATTATTAAAAAAAGAATCAACTCAAAATCATTAAAACTCAGAGAGAAATTAATTTTTGAATCAATTAAACAAAATCACAAAATTCAAATATTTGAATTTGTGAAAAAGGCGCCAAGAACACAAGCAAGAACACGCGCGTTTTTCTGGGTTTGGCTGATTTGCGTTTTCCATCCAATCTCACTGAATACGTAATCATATCATGCAATCCACATATCATTATGCTCGTCTCAACCTCACGATCATGTCTATAACACTTAATTTCATTTAAATTAAACATACAACAAGAAATCACGAAGAAACCTCAAGAACCCTAATTTCTGCATGAAGGCTAGGATTTTTGATACACGATTCAAACAATGCAATTAATTGAGGGAAAACATTCCATGCATGATTATGAACATATGGCCAAATTATTGTGCGAGGAAATATGCATAGATTGAGAGATGACCAAGTATGTGCTTACCTCTAGGCCGTGACAGCAAGTGCAATGTGATTTTTGATTTTGAGGTGTTACAGATGAGTGGTGATGATCTGAACAACTTCCCTACACCCTATGGAGTGTGTTTGAATGGTTACCTCAGCTGCAACTTGGTTAAAACCTTGAGCAACCAGCTGGTGATTTTGTGAAATTGGTGTTTCAGAAGTGATCTAAGTGTTTGATCAGCTCATATGTGATGTATGTGAGGTGTGTGAGTGATTGGTTTGATTGGAAGAGCTCTCAAACTCAAAACCCGATAGTGACTTGCCTTAGAAGGCAAAATTGGAGTGAAAGAAGAGATTTTGAGGAAAGCATCTGTTTGATGGCTTTGGTGTACTCAAACTGATCATAATTGAGCTCTATTTATAGTAGAGCAAGTTTGTTTTGCAAGGAATAGTGCATGGCAGCTGGTAAGTAGGTTTGGCCAATGTTGGCAAATGAAAATCCAAGTCTCCTCTAGCCATTGACTAGAGGTTAGGGCACAGAGCTTTGGTTCCCTTGGTATTGGATAAGTCTTAATTGATTTCAGATGAGAATGGTTCAGTCCATGCCACCTTGATGCTTCCATTGAATGCTTCAATCCAAATTTGGAGTCTTGTCCCTATTTTGGCCATTCTAGGTTCAACATGCTATTTCTTGTTCCATGGACTTTGGAGGCTTGGCTCAGTGATTGTCCCCTTTAGATTCAATCCTCTGAGGTGTCCAAGTGGATAGGAGCATTTGAATTTGGCTGATTTTGGCAAATCGAGCAAAATTGTAAATTCTGCCTTGCCTTGACAGATTTCAGCAAGGCAACTTGCCAATGTCATATCTCATGGTGTGAGTTGAATTTGGCAATGTTCTTGGCCATTTTGGAAAGCCCTTACATGATACAACAACTGTTTGAACAAGTTTGGTTTTGATCTCTTTTGATTCCAAGTGAAAAATCCCTCTACATTTGGCAAAAAGTGAAGCAAAATCTGACTTAGTGAAATTTTCACTAAGTGTTGGAACAAAGTGTGATTTCTTGATTTTGATCACTCCATAACTCAAAATCCTTAATGAATTGGACTTAGGTCTAGTTGAAGTTTTTGTAGAGGGTAATGAGGGATACAAATCCATCTTTGGATGAGAAAAAATGGCCATGTGGTTTAGGAGTTATGATCCTCCAAAGTTAGGGTATTAGTGGTACTTTTTCCATAACTTAGAAAAATTTCTAAGTTTTATGGTTACCCCTTTTACAAGTTATCCAACTTTCTTTGATTTTTCTTGATGAATGATGATTCAAATCATACATTAACATCATTTTAGGGTTAAAAATCCATTTTGGTGAAAAATCTCAAAAGGTCAAGGTTGACTTTTGTGCACAGTTGACTTTTTATCAGATGAATTCCAAACTGTGCAATTCTTCATGAAATCATGTCCTTGACCTAAATCAAACTTGATTGACATGTTCCAAGGGTGTCATAGGGTACATTAAGGCATGTTCTAGGGTTTGGGAGCATGTCCTGGTCAAAAGTCAAAGTTACAGTTGACTTTTCTCGCGAAACCCTAATTGTGGTGCAGATGAACTTGAGACTTGTTGCTCAAGCTTCTTGGATTAATCCATTGTTCCAAATGGATCAATATACTTCATTAGAGACCCTCAAATCATGTCTTGAGGTCTTGGCTCTTGATTTGTCCCAAAAGTCAACTTAGGGGTGAATTAGGTCAAGAAACCCTAATTCCTGATTTTTGATGTATGCATCCCCTGAGGTCAAATTGACTTGATGCTTGGGTCCATGAGGTTCCATGGAGTATATTAGGTTGTGTTTTAGATCATTGCCTTGTGCCCATATGAAGATTTCCATCTGGGGGCCCTGGTCGACCAAAACCCTAATTTGGTGACACTGTCGATCTTGAGACTTAATCCACCTAGAAGGGAGCAACCTTGTGCTTAATCCTTGAAGTGGGAGTCCTTTTTGATCCATTGTGGATGTTTGAGAGGTTAGACAAGTTGAAGATCATGTCATTCCTTGATTGATCCTTTGCCTAAGGCTCTGAGAGGGCTTAAAACCCTAATTCTGATTGTAGTGGATGCTCACCCATCTTTGGGGAGACTGACAAGGTATGATGGTTCCTCCATATTGTGATGATGATTTGCACAATGATGGGAAATCTTAGTGGTCAAAATTTGGGGTATGACACTTGGAAAACAAGGAACATGGTGCACTTGATTTGAAGTGAAGTATCATAGCAAATGCACTGGAATGAATTGAATAGCTTGGAAATGTTTAGAGGTGTCTAGAATATTCCATATGCTGCTAGAATCCAAGTCCAAAATATGTGCAAAGGTGCTGTTATGAAAAAGCAGCAAATTGTGCCTATTTTGCCTGTGTTAATCGATTAACACAATTGCACTGCAAATGGTTAATTGATTAACCAGGCCAAAATATGCCCAATTTGCCTAAAAAAAGGTGTTGTGGTCCCGGCTTCAATTTTCCACTTCTTGTATTGATGAATAGGCATGGAAACCTTCATTTTGTGCTTGTTTTGATGATGTGATGACCTTGTGAGGATATGATTAATCGGGCTTGGAAAACCTGAATATCCTGCAACCAGAAACACACGGAGAAAAGTGCTAATGCGTATGCCAGCGATGCGAATGCTTATGCTTATGCAAAAGGCAAAAGAGGGAGGTCAAATTTTGGGTTACGACAGCTGCCCCTATTTAATCCACTTGGACCTGAATGTACGAATTGCGCTAGCTTTTCGATGATTCGAGGTAGAAGGGGATTAAATAAAAGAGTAGCTCAAGAATTTGGCCGACGGCAACAAAAGAAAAGTTGAAAGTGTTTGAATAGATAAGTGCAAAGTTTGCTGAAAATCTGCTGGGAGATAAGTCAGGCAAAAAAAAGGGAGCATGATCGATGCATATGCTATGTATGCGTTTCTACATGATGCTTGATATCATGCAATGCAAAGGCACCAGATAAGGCACAATGTGAAGTGATTAGGTAGAAATCGTAGCAAAACGACTTCGACACCCTCGGTCAGGGAGAGGACCTGCAGATAAAGACAATCTCTGCTGGAGAAGAAAGTTCACAAAAGATGATGATCCTGCCGAGGAATGAAACCGAGGACATCTCAGGTTTCTAAATCACCATGGCTGTCCCTGTTAGGGATGAAAGAATCAAGTCAATCCTTTATACCAAGACTGGCTCTGTGTGGGGAAAAGAAGTTTTCGAATCATGCCGACTCAGCTGAGGAGAAACCACTGTTGTTGGTGACAGATAGTTCCTGATCATTGGAGATGATGCACAACCCTTGCTGGGGAAAAGAGAACAAAACCTCTCTGCTGGTGAACACCTTGGCAACCTGCTGGGGAGAATGATGACTCTGCCGAGGAACTGCTGAGGAAACACAGCTTCTTCATAGAACCATCCCACTGCCAGCCAGGCGTTAGGCTTACCACCAGATATTACTGATTATCCTGCAGGAGTTACCAGTAACACATGCAATGCATAATGCTTTCTCGATTGATTTAGATTTTTATTGTTCTCAACATTTTTTAGTATTATGTGATCACAAATAATTGTTTATTTTGCAAACAAAATACTGGAATGAAAACAAATTGGGATAACAAAAAATGCATTTTATTGAATGTGAAATTTTTATACATAAAGTGTGTACAAGGATGCAAAATCCTTGATGAGGAAATTTGCAATAAAATTGAAAAACAAGTGTAAATGGCAAAGGGAAATCATGCTTTGCATTGATTACAACATTGGCCACCATCCACTGTAAGTCTAGGTTCCAACGCCTTGCACTTGTCGATGATGATTGGAATGTTCTGTTATCGTCTGAGGTCTAGCCATGAGGAAGAGAGGCTCAAGTGTTCACAGTCGATGCCTTTATCCCTAATTTTTGCCTGGATATGTTTTCACATTTTTTTTTCGTCCACCGGGATGCCCATTTTTGCCTAAGTCGCCCTTTCGGATTTTCAACTTAGCGGGGTATTATTGTTTTTTTTCATTGTCCCTAAATTTTGCATGGACATCTCTTTTTTTTGGTCCATCGGGACGTCCATTTTTGCCTAGATTGTCCTTGCGGATGTCATTCTAGCGGACTTTAGTCCTTTTTTTTTCAAGCATAATATTTTTTTAATGTATCGGAGTTCACGGGCAATGGCAACTCCTCCCCATCCATTGTGGTAAGGATCAGGGCTCCGCCTGAGAAGGCCTTCTTGACAATAAAGGGTCCTTCGTAATTGGGAGTCCACTTGCCTCGTGGATCCGAGTGAGCAGGTGAATATCTCTTGAGCACGAGTTCGCCTTCACAGAATATTTGAGGAAGAACTTTTTTGTCAAAAGCTCGCTTGAGCGTCTCTGATACAATTGACCATGACAAACGGCTGTAATGCGCTTCTCTTCTATGAGATTCAGCTGATCATACCTGGATTGAACCCATTCAGCTTCATCAAGACCTGCTTCCATGATAACTCTGAGCGAAGGAATTTCGACTTCGATGGGTAGAACAACCTCCATACCATACATAAGCGAATACGGAGTTGCCCCAGTAGAAGTGCGAACCGAAGTTTGGTAGCCATACAATGCAAAATGAAGCATTTCATGCCAGTCCTTGTAAGTCTTGACCATTTTCTGGACAATCCTCTTGATGTTTTTGTTTGCTGCTTCAACGGCGCCATTCATATTGGGCCGATATGGTGAAGAGTTGTGGTGCTCGATCTTAAATTCTTGACACAACTCCTTCATCATATTGTTGTTCAGGTTACTTGCATTGTCCACGATAATGTTGCTAGGAATGCCATAACGACAGATTATCTCTTTCTTGATAAATCTGGCAACCACTTGTCGTGTAACGTTTGCATAAGAAGCAGCTTCAACCCACTTGGTGAAGTAGTCGATAGCAACCCGAATGAATCGATGACCGTTCGAAGCCTTCGGCTCGATCATTCCAATCATATCTATACCCCACATGGAAAATGTCCAAGGTGAAGTCAAAACATTCAATGGAGTTGGAGGCACATGGATCTTGTCTCCGTAGATTTGGCACTTGTGACACCTTTTGGCAAAGTTGTAACAATCTACCTCTATTGTCGTCCAGTAATACCCAGCCCGAAGGATCTTCTTGGCCATAGCAGGACCTTTAGCATGTACACCCTCACAACCCTCATGTATGGACCTTATGATCGTGTTTGCTTCGTGTCTATCCACACATCTGAGCAACACGGAATCATAATTCCTCTTATACAGTATACCACCACTTAAGAAGAATTTGGCGCAAAGCCGCCTAAAAGCTTTCTTGTCAGTGATAGTGATACCCTCAGGATATTCTTGTTTTTCCATATATCTTTTAATGTCGTAGAACTAAGGCTTCTCATCAGACTCATCCTCAATTGCTAAACAGTGTGCTGGTTCATTCAAGTGATCAATGCGGATATGAGGAGCTTCATTCTTCCACTTGACCTAAAACATGGATGCTAAGGTAGCAAGATCATCAGCTAGTTGATTTTCCTCTCTGGGAATATGATGAAAAGTGATCTCATCAAAGTAAGGAATCAACTTTGCTATGTGTTGTTGGTACAGAACCAGCTTGGAATCCTGAGTCACAAAGTTCCCTATGACTTGACCGATGACCAAGGCAGAATCTCCATAGACCTCAAGAATTTTGATTCTCATGTCAGTGGCCACTTTAATACCATAGATACATGCTTCGTATTCAGCTATATTATTGGTGCATGCAAAGCATAATCTAGCAGTGAAGAGAGGGTGAAAACCCGTTGGAGAGATGCGGATGTCACCGATTCCACTACCTTTAGGATTAGAGGCGCCATCGAACACGAGCGTCCATCGCGCCCCTGGTTCGGGTCCTATATCAGGGTCTGGAGTCTCATAATCTCTGATACACAGAACATCCTCATCGGGAAAGTCAAACTTCATCTATTGATAACCCTCTACAGGTTGATGAGCAAGGTAGTCAGACAAGACACTCCCTTTTGTTACTTTCTGGGTAACATGCTGGATATCATACTCAGTTAACAACATCTGCCACCGAGCAATTCTTCCAGAGACAGCAGGTTTTTCAAATATGTACTTTATCGGATCCATTTTGGATATCAACAAAGTAGTATGGCAAATCATGTATTGTCGTAGGCGTCGAGCAGCCCAGACCAGAGCACGACAATTTTTTTCCAAGAGTGGGTATCTAGTCTCACAATCAGTGAACTTCTTGCTTAGATAGTATATTGCATGTTCTTTTCTGCCAGTGTCGCCATGTTGACCCAATACACATCCCATTGATTCATCGAGAACGGTGAGATACATGATTAAAGGCCTACCAGGAACCGGCAGTACTAAGATTGGTGGTTCTTGCAAGTATTGTTTTATTTTGTCAAATGCTTCCTGACAATCATTATTCCATTCAACCGATTGATTTTTCCTTATTAATTTGAACATTGGTTCATAGGTAGCCGTTAAATGGGAAATGAACCTTGAAATGTAATTGAGTCTGCCCAGAAAGCCACAGACTTCTTTTTCTGTTTTGGGAGGCGACATGTTCTAAATTGCCCGAACCTTATCAGGATCAACTTCAATGCCCTTCTGACTTACGATAAAGCCCAATAGTTTACCAGATCGAACTCCAAAAGTGCACTTCACAGGATTCAACTGCAGTTTAAACTTTCGAAGTCTGTCAAACAGCTTCTTCAGATGAACCAAGGTATCATCTTCAGTTCTGGACTTGGCAATCATATTGTCCACGTAAACCTCAATCTCTTTATGTATCATATCATGAAAGAGGGTTGTCATGGCACGCTGATATGTTGCCCCTGCATTCTTTAGACCGAATGGCATGACTTTGTAACAATATATACCCCATGGTGTGATAAAAGTGGTCTTCTCCATATCAGTTGGGGACATCTTGATCTGATTATATCCTGAAAAACCGTCCATGAAGGAAAATACAGAGAACTGCGCAGTGTTGTCTACTAATACATCAATATGAGGCAAAGGAAAATCATCCTTCGGGCTTGCCTTGTTGAGATCTCGATAGTCCACACACATTCTGACTTTGCCATCCTTCTTGGGAATTGGGACGATGTTAGCAATCCATTCAGGATATTCAGAAGTGGCTAGGAACCCAGCATCAAGCTGCTTCTTTACCTCTTCTCTGATTTTGAGTGTCATATCGGGTCTAGTCCTTCTGAGTTTCTGCTTGACAGGAGGACATCCGGGCTTGAGTGGTAAGCGATGTTCAACGATGTTGGTATCCAACCCAGGCATATCTTGATAGGACCAGGCGAAGATATCAACATACTCTTTCAACAACTTGAACAACTCAGAGTGTACATGCTTAGCGAGGGATGCGCCAACCTTGACTTATCTTCTGACCTCATCAGTACCAAGATTGACAACTTCCACTGGCTCTTTGTGTGGCTGAATCTCTCTATGCTCATGCTCAAGGAGCCTTGCCAGTTCATCCGGTAATTCACAATCTTCCTTACCATCTTCTTCGGCTTGGTTAATTGGAATTCCATAATTACAATGGATGTTTGCCACGTTGTTATCAATGCTTTTATTAATTCTGCATGTTTATGAATAGAATGAGCTATTTTGAAAAGTGAAAAACAAAAGAAACTTTTGCCATTTATTTGTGAAAAGTAAAATAAAGAAAGAAAATAGAGCATGATTTTGAATGCAAAAACTTTCATTTATGGATCACATAATATTGCAAAAGCGCGAGGCCCTTTACAAGCTATCCACTCGTCTCGGGCGAGGACGAGGGAATGAGAAAGCAAAATGCATTACATGTTATATGGGAACACCACAGGAATCACGGTAGATGTCCAATTATTGAGTTTGAAACTCGACAGACATTTGCGAACAAAGCTTGAAGTCTGATTGCTAGGACCAGCATCATCAGCAGCTGCCATGATGTCACCCTGCTGGAAACCCGCGTTGTGGAACTTGATTAAGTTGCATCACTCCTGACCCGAGGAACTAGATTGATGACCAGAAAGATAACCCAATCCAAAACGATTATGCTTCTCAACCACATCAATCACATGCCCCCAGCCTGACAAAGCACCTTTTTGGATAATCTCTTTAGCACTCTTAGCAGACGCTAAAGTCAATTGTGGTGATCTACTTTGACTAGTTGAAGCAGAGCTGACATCTTTGAACTCGAGACATTGCAATGGCATCTCAGATATGCCTTCCTCTGTCCCGACATATCGAAAAGATGATAACTCGCTTACAATCAAATCCTCTTCACCACAGACGATGACAAGCTGATCGTCGAACATGAATTTCAACTTCTGATGCAAAGTGGAGGTAACTGCCCCTGCCGCGTGGATCCATGGGTGGCCCAGTAGGCAACTGTACACTAGATTAATATCCATCACTTGGAAGGTAATGGTAAACAAATGCGGCCCAATATTAATGTTTAAACCCACTTCTCCAGTGAGTTGTCTTCGAGAACCGTCAAAGGCTCTGACAACTAAGGCACTTGGTCTTATCTCGATCCCTTCCACTGGTAATTAACTCAATGTGCCCTTAGGCATCACATTGAGAGAAGAATCGGTATCCACTAGAACACGAGATAACAGGATGTCTGTGCAGGTTACAGATATGTGCAGCGCTTTATTGTGGGCAGTTCCTTCAGGAGGCAATTCTGATTCATTGAAACCCAAATACCGACTTGCAGTTATGTTGGCCACTACATCATCGAATTCGACGATGGATATATCTTGCATAACATGGGCGCTGTTCAACACTTTCAACAAAGTTGATCTGTGCGCAGGAGAACTCATGAGTAAGGATAAAATTGAGATCCTCGAGGGAGTCTGACCCAGTTGATCCACGATTTTAAAGTCACTTTTCTTGATCAACTTAAGGAACTCTTGATCATCAAGGGTCTCCTTGCTTTTTGAAACATCCTCAGACGGGATAGTCGATACTGGAACTGCGGTAGAAGATGCCCCTTATTGACCAACAGGGGTTGCAGATGCAGGCGTTTCCTTGGGAGAAATAATAGTTGGAACTTGAACAGGCTTTGTGGTGACCTTTAGAGCAAGCACTCGCCCACTACGAGTCATACCTCCAGCTGCTATAACATTCACTATCTCAGATTCGGCGAACCTTATCTCCCGCCTCCAGAAAACACAGTCGACCCATACTTCCAAGGTACCTCCTTAGAATTCTGGTACGGAAACGGCTTTGGCGGGAAAACCACGATGGGTTGTACCCTCTTCTTCTTTGGAGATTCCACAGGAACCTTCTTATAGACGATGGTAAATGGCTCAATAGCAGCAACTTCTTCGATAGGTTTAGATCTGGCGAATTTCACTTCTCCACGGTTCATCAGAATCTGGACACAACCCTTCAGCCTTCGACACTGGTTGGGATTATCCTCACAAATCTGACACTTACCATGCAATCCTTTCAACAACCCATGTTCCTTCAATTTCTTGAAAACCACAGCCATCGGGGTTTTTAATTCGTCAACATCCATGATCAATTCAGCCTTCAGACTGTCCTTAATCATGTTAACTGCAGGTCCACCATGGTTCGGCGACGGACTATTCTGAATGTTAGGTCCTTCCTCAGCAAAAGTCAGGACTTTCTTATCAATGAGTTCCTGAACTTTGGTTTAGAAAACAAAGCAGTCCTCTGTTGCATGTCCTATGTATCCAGCATGATAGGCACAAGACGCATTTGGGTTATGCTTCAGGCCAAATGGAGGAATTACAGGCGCAATCTGTTTGGGGATAATTGCCCCTTGGTGAACCAAGTAAGGAAACAACTCGGTGTATGACACCAGAATTCTGTCAAAATTTGGACATTTGCGGTTTCCTTGATTGTTGTTGTTCTGACGGTTTTGATTCTGCTGACTTTTGTTATGTTGATTCTGTTGCTGATTCTGAGCATTTTGAGCCGGTTGTTACGGATGATACTAATATGGAGGTTGTTGATACTGTGCAGCAGCAATGTACGGATACGGATAGTACGGTAGGGGAGCCATAGGAGCTTGATACTGAGGAGAAACTTGAGCCATCACAGCGTTGGCCTCCCCTTCCTTTTTCTTGGAATGACTATTCTGAGACTTCCTAGTGGTCGGCTGCTGGGAAGCAGCTCCAGGAATCTTTCCAGTCTTCAAATCATTCTCAATCCATTCGCCGATCGTTACAACATCAGCGAAGTTCGATGAAGAACTACCCACCATTTTCTCATAGTAAGATCCTTGCAATGTACCTATAAAGATGTCAACCAACTCATTGTCAGAGAGAGCAGGTCGCACACCAGATGCCATCTCACGCCATCTTTGTGCATACTCCTTGAATGTTTTAGCTGAGCGCTGTGATTGATTCTGCAATTGCAATCTGGTTGGCGCCAAATCAAGGTTATACTTGTATTGTCTCACGAACGCTTCAGAGAAATCCCTCCAAGTACGGATTTTGCTGCGCTCCAAGCCCATGTACCAATCTAATGAAGCACCAGACAAACTATCTTGAAAACAATGAACAAGTAATTCATCATTGTCAATGTGGGATGCCATCTTCCTGCAGTACATAGTGATGTGACTACGCGGGCAGCTTAAACCTTTATACTTTGGCAAATCAGGTATCTTGAATTTCTGCGGCAGCACAACATTTGGAACCAGACACAAGTCTTTGGCTTCCATGCCAAAAGCAGAGAACCCTTCGATAGCTCTAATACGGTCTTCCAACAACTTGTAGTCACCAGATCTATTCTGATTAGTGGGCCTGACAATAATCTAAGGATTTGGCAGCTGAGAAGCGGCAGGAGCATTCACTTGCGGAGTAGCAAACTGAGAAGGATAAACCAAACCCGGACTAACCATCAGACCATCATTGTGACCCATCGGAACACCATACAGATAATTCGGAGGAGGTACCCCAGCAGCTGAGGAAGATACCCCATGTAATGCCCTGTATAATATATATCTAGAATGATACCATACAAGCATTTTTTTTGGTACTGACACATCAAAAGTGCCTAATGGCATAGTTCACATACTTGTCCATTTCTAAACATAAATACAACACATGGCACAAGTCATGGAAACTAGCCAAAAATAATAAAAACTAAGAACATTATACAATATTCCTCATTGTACAAGAACAATAATTATACACAGTGGAATAAGCTTAACTAAGCTTCTCTTGAAACATCCCAGCATCGCTCCACTTGTAAATCAACCTGCAGTTACCTGAAATATAGCAACTATAGTGGGGTGAGATACATCAAATCTCAGTGAGTTCCCTATCTTATGGGTTCTCTCAGATTAATTACGGTTCTGACAATCCTAACTCAAGTCCAAGGGAAGGGAAATGACTTTGAGTTCACCAACTCACACTATATGGAAACATGTCATGAGTTCATCAACTCAAAAATATCACTAATCGGTAACCATACCAAGGTATCTCCTGTTCTCGTCCGCTTCTACGTCTAGAAGGCGATCCGAGTCATAGATCCTTGTAATCTACTTGACATACGAATGGATTCGGGTTCTACGGGCCATTAACCGTTATGAACCATCACTTCACACGGGCCATTAACCGTCACAAGCATACGCTCCATGGGCGCCATTCGTACAGCACGGGGAATCAAACCTGCCAAGTAGTTGTGCATCCATTTCAGAGGAGTCTGAGACTCATGAAACTACACTCAAGATAAACCGGTTACGATTACATGATCACATACGACAAAATGATTGTATTCGACAATCTCAAGGCTAATAATGCCTTAAGGCCTCTCATGCCTTTCTAAACCCACAAAGTTAACCACATGTTCCATACTAGTGTTTCACTCCCAACTAGGCCAATACTCGACAAGGATGTATCTTCCAACAACACGTGCCCGAGCATCGCTGTCTAAAGTTGTCTACACTTTCTAGTTCCTTACTCGATTCTCCTCTAGTTCAAGTTTGAGGTTTCCTCACTCTTCCTATATCGTTTTCATATTTGCGTGTATATTCTCTCATTCTCAGATCACAATTAAATAGACATGGTATAACACAAATATTACAAGTAACACATATAATAGCATAACATGTCAAACATAATCACATTATAGTTCATACACGTTTTAAGGCACACAAGCCACTACTAACTCCTACAAAGCATCCTTAGTTAACTCATGGTTTCACACTACCATTCACTGCCTTATTGGATCATCCTTCCAAAGGCTTTGGACTCGTATCAATCGGATTCCCGATTCTTGAGATTCGGTGGAAACCAAACTACATACATTACATTCCCATATTGTTCTTATCAGTCCAAGGCATAAACATATGTTCCTATTCCACTATCATAAAGAGAATAAAATTAGCTTCCCAACGCTTCGAACGGGGACCAAAACGGACTTACGGTTCAAAAGTTACGCCCGTTGCAATTTTCATTTTTTTGTCAATAGCAGTGGTAATCGATTACTCACTTTTGGGTAATCGATTACTTGCTCAAAAATATCCCAGAAAAGTCCATTTTCTCATGGGTAATCGATTACCAATATAGGGTAATCGATTACCACTGTCACAGAAGCTGAAAAACTCTGTTTTTCTCATATTTAACCCATTGGAACATCATCAAAACATCATAGGGAGTACTAGCAAGCATTATAAGTTCATTAAGCTCATAACCCGACTATTCTACGCAATTTATATCATATTTCATCCGTTCGATTTCATCGATTCACAAAATTACTCGTTTTATCAAAATCTAACCTAACTCTAAAACCTCCAGAAATTTACTCTAAAGTCTCTATCTAGAACCCACCTGATGATCGAAGAGGAGTTTGAAGAAGATGATGAACATTGATCCACGTTTCCTTCCCTCTTTTCCATTTTCTCTTCTTCTCTTCTTTCTCCTTTTCTTCTTCTTCTTCTGCTATGTTTTTCTTTTCTTTTCCTTTCCAACAAAATATATATAAGACTATATTATATAATATAAATCCAACCGGGCAAAATATCTCCAATTGATATTTTGTCGTCTCAACCCAATTGATCAATTATCAAAGTTACCAAAAATTACTTTCTTGAATTAGTAAATATTAATCCGTCTCTTTAATAAAATAATTGATCTCTTTAGAGTTCTCCAGTTGCTCTATTAATCCCAAATGTCAATACTTAAAGTACTTAGAGGATTCCATTAATCCAATTATCCCAAGATAGAGCACATAGATACTTATCTGATCTCATCTGATATCCAATTGAGCATTTACAATAATATGGGGTATTACACCCCAGGATAGAACATCCCAGGATGAACATTCTGAACAACAGTTTGAGCAGCCTGAGATGAAACCGGAACATGAATAGAAGGTCCTCTATACACATGCCCTTCTTCATCAGGAGTTTCAGTATCAACCAATCCGACAGTTTGATGAGTTTGAGCCTGAAGATTCTCAGGATCATCATTCACCACTGGAGGCGGGACTGGAGTAGGCATGACCCATGGATAGGCGGCAGTATTCCCAGTAGGCATGGGCGCAACAAAAGGATGATATGGCATGAAGGAACTGCCATTATTTGCAATCTGAGGAGTGTAATTCGGAGGCACGCCCCAAGGGAAACCAGTGGGTATCTGGTTTAAACCGGGTTGAACAACAGGCTGATTCACAGGCTTAACTGGTACTTAAACTCTAGCAGGAGAAGGAACAACAACAGCAAGATTAGCTGTAACAACAGGAGGAACAGTCACAGGAGTGACAACAGTTGCATCAGTAGTGGTCGCAACAACAGTGGCAGCAGCGTCAGTATCCCTCTGAGCACGAAGGAGCTCCATAATGACATCCATGTTCGTCTGAAACTGATCCATCTGACCTTGGATTTGAGCCAGAGTTTCCTTGTAAGCAGCGTTCTCAGTTTCGAAGTCAGCCATGATTCGGGATTTGCTTGAGCGAGTAAAATAACGATGTCGAGTCGTCGTCTTGCTATAAGGCAGGCGAACAAGGATGAGCAACAATTTCGGATGAAGGGACGTGCATATGTGTGCAGATAAATGTATGATATGCATGCAAAAATAAAGTTTTAAATTCCAGGAATTCTTAAACTTATCTTTGTTGACAATAATCATAAAGCATACAAGTAAAGGCATTAAAGATAGAGTGATCCAGAATCTTCATTCATTCATTCAATAAAGGAAAGAAGCAATAAGTCAAATACAAGTCAAATATCTGCCTTTTGGGCTACAACAAGATCCGCGCGGATCCTATCAAATACCACCCTACACACAGACAAGAAATGGAAAACAAACCAAGGAATCTGGTGGGGTAATACATCAACATATGCATCCCCCAACAACCCAGGTAAATCCTCCAATGCATGCTCAGCAAATCTGGCTAGACGGCCGTGCCTCTCACTCCATTACTTCGCATCCCTCATGAGGTTATGCATTAACGAATGATTAGGTCCCTGAAGCATGTCCTGAAGAAAGGCCTCTTTCTGATCCAGGAGGTTCTGTAGGTGACAGCTTTGATGCTCCCAATGAGTGCTCTCTGTGTTGAGCTGACTAATCTTCTCTTTGCTCTGATGTGCTTGATCTTGTAGCTTCTGAATTTCACCGAAGACTTTGTCTAGCTGGGCTTGACATTGAGAAAAGTCCTTTGGTAACTGATTAGCGCGGTCTTGCTCACTTTTCCACTTTGCCTTAAACTCGGATAACTTTCCTTGAAGCTCTTCAAGTAGCTTGTTGTAGCTCAGCTCCTCTTTGTAGGCTTGATAATGAGCATCAGCGAGTTATCTCTTCTTTGAAGCAAATCCCTCATAGGTACTCTTCAAAGCATCACCCACCTTCCTGCGCTTGTTCTGTTCAACCTCCACCTCTTTGAGCATGCGATCATGCTTCTGATGGAGCTCAATCTGTAGGATATCCTTCTCGGAAGTGACTCTATCAAGGTTGAGGCGAAGATCAGCATTCTCCTTCTTTAACTTTTCAACAATCAGCTTGAGTTGATCGACCTCAGATGGAGGAACAATGGCAAGTTCAGGAGGCTTGGCATTCATGGAAGGCTCAGGAGGGAATGTCAACAAGATCTCTTTGACGCGCTCTTTGACCCAAAGTGTGTAAGCTTCTTTGGCTACGCAATTCTTCTTACCCAAATCGGCTCTACCTTCGAGATGAATTTGAGTCCAAGTGGCACTAAACCTCTTCAGCAAACCCATGTCATTAACCCCTTCATGAAAGATGAACTCTTCCCCTACCTCAGGATCAGGCTTGTCAACCATAGGGTATCCCAGCTGTCGAAAGGCCATTCTCGGATTGTAGTTAATTCCACCCTTTGTACCCAAAAGAGGCACATTGGAGAATTTCCCACAATGAAGAATGATCAGAATGTCGTCGTAGACTCGAGAATACCAAGAAATATCACCAGCAGTAAGAGATATGATGCATTGAGACCACTTGAGATTATCTTTATTCTCAACAAAAGGACCCTTCTGTGGAAGGTGAGACATGAACCAACAGTACAGCAGAGGAGCACAACAGACAATGGTTCCTTCTTCTTTTCATTCCTGGAATGAATAGAATGGTAGGTATCAGCAAGAAATGTCGGAGCAGGATTCTTGGACAAGAAGATACTGATGGAAGCCTGATCTACGAAATCCTCCATGTTCGGAAACAAGACAATCCCATATATCAGCAAAGCAAGAACGGCGTTGAAAGCCTTCCAGTTTCCATCCTTAGCAAAAGTAGTGTGCTTGTCAACCAAGAACTTCGAATACCTTTCCCTTTGGTCTTAAGATTATCCTCCACATCTTTCTTACTAATGCAAATCGCATCAGCAATAAGATGAAACTTTGGACAACCGCTAGTGTAGACATAAAGAACCTGCTTCTTGATCTCAACCCCCAGAATATAAGCATACTCCTCAAGTGTAGGTGCTAACTGATAATCCTGAAATGTGAAGCACTTATATGGCGGGTCGTAGAACTAAACTAGAGTGTGAAGAGTAGTGATGTTGACTTCAGTGTTGAGGATGGTCAACAGATTACCATAAGTATCTATGAAAACCCCTATGTGATCTCCAACCAACAAAGATGCCAAACCTCTCAAAACACCCAGCTTAGGCTCCACGAACTTGTAACTGACGATGCCACGACAACCAGTACTCATCTCTATGATAATGTCAACAAAAGATAAGCCTTCGAATACCTAGAAATGCACATGTAAAAATTAATTTACATGATGAAATGATATGCAACACAACAACAAGAAGCCACACCGCCCGAATAATCAAATCTGAATAATCTGGATATCTGCATATAATTCTGAGTCAGTGCAATATAATCTGATGTGTCGGTGAAAAAATCTGGCGTGTGTGAGAACAAGGGTATGAAGTGGCTTGTTTTCCTGCAAAACCCAACCCCCTCACAGGTGTGATCTAGACACAACAAGGTGGTCCCTAGAAAGGTCTCCTAAACCATAAGATTCAGGATGAAAATCCCCCGCCGTAGTGAATTCTCACAGGACGGAAGTATTCTCAAACGAATCACGATCTGGGATGTGGGTCTCGTGATATCCCAACGCGTAAAACGCAGGCCTCACGACTATCCACGTTCTAGCCTATGTGTATGCTAGGCCCGATGTTAGGACCTTTCTCTCCAATAATATCTACCCATCCCAACAACAGCAGAGAATAGCAGATATCCAGAATATGCAGCATATGAATATTCAAAGCAGTAAAGAAATGCGATAAATAAACATAAAGCTAAAGCATAAAGATAAAACTAGTAAAGTGCTAAAGATAAACACCCAAGCAAGCAAGAGAGCAAACAAAACTAGGCGAGACCCCTCAAGGGATGGACCAGCAATAGGTTAACCAGTCCCCAGCAGAGTCGCCAGCTAAAGATGGATGGTTTCTACCTGAGTGAATCGCACACTCAAAGATACAACAGAGTCACCACCGAACTTTATTTAGTCCCGAAGGACAGGGAAAATATCGATAAAACTCGAGGGGAAGAGAAACGGGAACGGGGGGTCGGTTATGCGAAAGGAAGGCATTAGCACCTTATGCATCCGTCGTACTCGACGGGAACCATTTCGCTTGCTTCTAGGCTTGGATGGGTTATCTATCTAAAGGCTTCTAGCTAAAATAGAGAGAGGGAGAGAGAGAGAGAGAGAGAGAGAGAGAGAGAGAGAGAGAGAGAGAGAGAAGGGGAAAAAGAAAGGAAAGAAAGAAAGTGCTCGCGGAGGATTGCGGCCCTCGTGCCTACGTACCCTCATAGTGCAATGAGGAAATCAGAGCGTCGTAGTTCTTGGAACTAGGGGAAAGAAAAGGAAGGAAGAAAGGGAGAAGGAAAGAAGGGTGGAAGTATGCTCGCCAAGACATTGCGTCTCGTGCCTACGTATCATACATTCAAAAGAATGCAGAATCAGAGCTTCCGTAGTTCGGGGAACTGAACGGAACACAAAACAAGAAAGAAACAAGGAGACGAGAGAAGTGGTGTCAAAACCAAGAGCATGAGTGAAAGAAAAACTCTACTGGAGAAGACCACACAGTAAGAGCGATATCACAAGAGACTAGAAAAAGAATGGTGTTAAAACCGAGAATGAAAGAAACTCCGTTGGGGATAACAAAGAGAAATGGTGTCAAAACCAAGAAAGTAAGGGCAAAGGGACTAAAAAGGACTCCGCTGGGGATCTAAATAAAGGGATAGTGTCATAACCAAGAGAAAAAGGAGACTCGGTATATTAACTGGCTGACAGTGGTTAACCGAAGAAAGAGAGCAGGACCCTGGCGAGAAAAAGAAGCTGGTGTCAATAGACAGACTGTGATAAACCAAGATAGAGAGTGCTGAACCAAGAGAAGGTGTTTGACTCCTAGGGGCATCGGTATATTAACTGATGAACAGTGGTTAACCAAAAAAAGAAAGGACTGCAACTCTGTGGGGATAGAGAATCATTGGCTTTAACAGAGAAAACTGTGATTAACCAGAAGCACGGGTGTAGGACCGATCAAAGGTCGTAACCCAAAAGGGGTGTTGGTAATGACTGAACAAACAATACTTGACCAACGAAGAAGGGTATTAAACCAAAAGAGGTTACTAGCCCAAGGGTTCAAGTATTTGAACCAATAAAGGTTGCCAACTGCAAGGGATTCGGTAACAGGAGAGAGTTAGGATGAACCGAGAAAAATGAGTGATTAACCAAGAGAAGGTGATTAACTCAAAAAGGGCTTCAGTATTTTAACAGACGGACTGTGGTTAACTGAAGAGACGGGTGATTAACCAAGGATAGGCAATTAACCCAAGAAAACTCAGTATTTTAACAGGCGGACTGTGTTTAACTGAAGAAGAGGGTGATTAACCAAGATAAGGTGATTAACCCAAGAAGAACTCAGTATTAACAGACGGACTGTGATTTACTGAGAAGGATTGCAAACATTGGTGTTTTAACTGACAGGCAGTGATTAACCAAACAAAGGAGAAGAACCAAGAGAAGGTTGCAAACTTCTGGGGAAAAATGGTTGTGATAGGAAAACTGTGTTGGACCAAAGAAAGAGAATTGAGGCTCTTCAGGGGAACCAAAAAGCAATGATTGACCGCAAGAAAAGAATAGGGTATTGAAACGAAGAAAGCTTGCTAACCTAAGGAACCAAGGATCGTAACCAAGAAGGTGATTGATCAAGAGAGAGATTGAGATAGGAGTGATCAAGGATCGAAAGAGATTACAAAGAGCAAAGAGTGATCAAGGATCGACTCGACTGGGGAAAGAAAGCACACTACCGCCTAGAGATAGAGGTGACTAAGCCAAGCACAGGGTTATTCGTCCCTTACCTGAAGTAGTCAGAATGAGAGTAGGAATTCTCCCTTCTCATTCCTTCTCTAACACACAGGGTGTAATGCGGAAGTTTAACCGGACGACACAACAACTCCAAGTTATGCAGTGCTCCTGCGAGAAACGGACAGCGTAACGGCGTCAATTTGTACAGTGCTCCGATGCAAGGCGTAGCGCGAACTCCAACTCTACGAGGGGATCAAGAGAAAAAGCTCTAAAGGAGGCTTAAAGAGAGGAAAATGGAAGATCGATTAATCGAAACAAAGTTTCGATCAATTAATCAAGGGAGAAACATGCTAACAACTTTCCAAAGAGGGTGAAAAGTCATTAAAGCAAAAAGGAGTGAATTATTGATTACACAAGATTAAGTTTATCCATGAAGAATAAACTTAAAGCAAACTGAAATGGATGGTGCAAAACAGTGTCAAATGATCAACAAAATGCCACACAAACTCATGTATCATGTGAACAAAGATAGTGCAAGAATTACTATGTTCACACAATGCTAAGAACATGAAACAAATGAATAATCGAAAATGTGCATCGAAAGTTCATGAACATGCTTCAACCAAAAGTGAAATGACATTAAAAACATCCATAAAATCAAGCATGACAATCAATGGAAGTTAAAATGAAGAAAGCATGGCAAACACACTTGAAAATGCAAGAAAATGGCCTTCTGGTTTAGTGTTAATCGATTAACACAATTGCACTGCAAAGTGTTAATCGATTAACACGTGAAAAAGTGCAAAAAAACACTGGTTAATCGATTAACACAATTGTACTGCAATGTGTTAATCGATTAACACTGTACAGGGAGCAGAAAATCTGTTTTGGAAAAGTGCTTTTGGCCAACTTTTTGATTGTGCAATCACTCCAATGCTAGGGCAAACAATTATGCACGAAAATCAAGTTTAGAAACAGCAAATGATCAACAATAGAATCAATTAAACAATCAAGATCATGGGTCAAGCAAAAGTATAATCAATTCACGTGCAAGAATATTGAAATTTCGTCGCGAACGATACGAAAATGATCGAAACAGAAAAACGAATGAGATCTACCAACCTACAAGGCTGAGATGTGCCTTGGTAAATGTTGCAATGTGATCTTGGTGAAGATAATCAAAGAAAACGAGAGGATCCTTGAGTTGTAGACGAAACGCGTCGAAACCGATCAAAAACGCGAAAATGCACCGAAATCGAACTTGCACCAAAATAAATGGTGTGAAACCCTTGGATTGAAGTAGAATAAGATGTAATTCCAGAAATTTAACCAAAGAATGCCAAATGATGAAGGTTAAGCTCAAGAATTAATCACTTTCAATGTGAAAAGTGATTATCCTTCAAGAAAAAGAGCTTTTGGCGAGGTTTTAGGATGAGAAGTGAGATGAAGATGAAGAATGAGTAGAGAAATCAGAGAAAGAGTGAGAGAACTGAGAGTGAAATGTGAGAAGTTTGGTGAAAATGGTAGAGAATGGTTGAGAAATTGAAAAGTGAGTGAAGGTGTGTTTATATAGGCTTTAGGTTTGGAGTATGAGAGGTTCGGAATTTGGTTTGGAACTTGGTTTTGGGTTCGGACCTAGGTTAGGAGTTAGTTGGACTTGACTCACCGAGTCAAGGCGGTTAGCTCGGTTAGTTAGAACCAACTCGGTAACAATCCCAAGGTGAATTCCAACATCCAAAGATCCACATTACTTGGAAAACAAGGAACATGGTGCACTTGATTTGAAGTGAAGTATCATAGCAAATGCACTTGGAATGAATTAAATAGCTTGGAAATGTTTAGAGGTGTCTAGAATATTCCATATGCTGCTAGAATCCAAGTCCAAAATGTGTGCAAAGGTGCTGTCATGAAAAAGCAGCAAATTGTGCCTATTTTGCCTGTGTTAATCGATTAACACAATTGCACTGCAAATGGTTAATCGATTAACCAGGCCAAAATATGCCCAATTTGCCTAAAAAAAGGTGTTGTGGTCCCGGCTTCGATTTTCCACTTCTTGTATTGATGAATAGGCATGGAAACCTTCATTTTGTGCTTGTTTTGATGATGTGATGACCTTGTAAGGATATGATTAATCGGGCTTGGAAAACCTAAATATCCTGCAACCAGAAACACACGGAGAAAAGTGCTAATGCGTATGCCACCGATGCGAATGCTTATGCTTATGCAAAAGGCAAAAGAGGGAGGTCAAATTTTGGGTTACGACACTACGCACCGCATCTGTATATTTTTTTGACACTGTTAAGTGTTTGATATCCATCAATAACAGAACCGGAGCTCTGATACCAATTAAAGGTGCGAGAAAGACACAAGAAAGGGGGGGGGTTTGAATTGTGTATTTACTCTTTAACAATTTTTCGCTTCTTGTCGTTAAGATGCTGAGATAAAATTAGAGTTTGTTGAGAGAATCTGACTTACGAAGTAACATTCAGACTTGCCTTGTATGAAGCATAGAACTAACGAGAGTCTGAACGCTGTGTGCAACATTCAGAACTTGTAGAGCGAAAGCTTATCAGAGTTGCAAGGTTCTGACTTGCTTATGTAAGGTTCTGATACTCAATATAGAAACATAAACAAAGACATTAAGCATAAGAGTAAAGGACACATGATATATCCTGGTTCACCATAAAGGCTAATCCAGTCCACCCTCCTCAGGTGATTCGCCTTGAACACAAGGTCTTAATCCACTATAATCAATCTCGATTACAGATGCACGGGCAACAGTCGGTGACTAACCACTTGCACAACCGCACTGTGACTAACATGCAATGAACCATTCAGGGATTCAACTTAATGAATATAACGAACATTGACCTGCAGGTTCCAATCTCGCAAGATCTACTGCTAGGCTTTCACAGCTAGACATTCAGGGATTCATCGCAATGAATATAACGCTACTGACCTAATTTCAGGCTTTTCCCACAATGACATCTCGCCATTGTCTTCTCGAGTCTCCGGTCACACTAACCACTCAAGGAATCCTAATTCACCAAAAATTAGTTTTACATGAGATTACAAAGATGCTTCTTAACAAGCAGATTACTCCTAAGTTTAAGTACAAAGAACACACAAGTGTTCAAGCAAGATGTGAGCAACAACTCCTTGCTATCCTAAGAAACTACTAAGATGTATAATGATTTGACAGTTGTTGACATCTTGTAGTTCTTCTTCTTCGTTTTCTTGGGTGAGCAAGCTTTGAGCAACAACTCCTTGCTTCAGATCTTCAATGTAGCGCTGACGAGAAGGTGGTTGATGACTTGACTGATTTGCAATGTTGCCTTCTTCATCAACAACTTCTGTACTAATTGATTGTTGTTATGTTGAATGATGATTTTTAAGCTTCAACAATAATGTCCATGTGTAAATGGTGATAGCTTTTGATATTTAAGTGTTACAATGAGAACTCATCGTTGTTGCTATCTTCACACAATGACTTTGATCAATTCTCCATTCATGGACTAAATCGATAATTTCAGAAGCGTTTACTCCTTTCTTTTTATAGCCCAGTAGAAATATAGCCATTGAAATACTGTTGGTTGTTAGAAAAGAGAAGTTGTGTAATAAGTAGTTGTACTGACACATCTCTTTTTGCTGTGGGAGAAGTGATGGGATATATCTTTCTTGGGCAGTGTGTACAGTTGTTCACAACCGTAATATTTGACTTCTAAACTTTAGAGGTTTCTGATGGTAAATTAATGAAGCATGAGTAGAGCCTTCTTTAATAGGATATCTGGTACGTCAAGTCTTCAGTTATTTGAAGAAGTCCATTAGGAATCAGTCTTCAGAACTTCAACACTTGTCTTTAAGAACATTATCCTTTACTTCTTCAAGTCTTCCGAAACTTCAGAACTTGTACATTAGGAGTCCATCTTCAGAGTCTTCAGCACTTGACTTTTGGAATCGTAAACTTCAAAACACATAAGTCTTTAGAGTATTTCTGCACTTGGTCTTTAGAGCCTTCCGCCTTCAGAACTTCAAGTCATGAGAGTCTTCAGCACTTCGGTTCTCTTCTTCAGAAGCTTAGCAATCTTCAGAATCTCGACTACTTTCAGAGAGCATCCATAAGAGCATTACAACAGCAATATCAGCATCCTTGGATCTGACTGATCACGATCAGATACAGAAGCGTTCTTGTTTCTTGCGACTTGTGTCAGACATAGTAACTTCGCATATAATCATTCACGCACATCTGGCTTGGTGTTTGTTGGATCTGATATCTTCTATGATTATGATCTGCACACAACACACGTTAGAACATAAAATAGTTCTTTCACAAATACGCATTGTTATCATCAAAACATAGATTGACTTGTAGAGACAACTCTTGCTCTCACAACTTAAACTTATTGAACAGTTATACTCAACCTACAATACTCCTCAATATCATCCAACATCGCTCACAACAGTGTCCATCTCTGACACACTGAGCTGAGAGAACAACCGTGTTACCCTCGTCGACGCTCTCGCACCTGACTCGAGATACGGAGGCATTAAGCTCCGACACCCATAAAGATTGTTAGATTTAAATCTATCTCTAGCATTCAGAAACTAACAAATAATCATCCCCAATCAAAGTTTGCGATGTTTATATCTAACACAACCCAAACCCCGAGCATAAAGAAAAAATCAAGGACAATCACCGATAAAGATTTGTAAAGCAAATTAGATACAACGCCATGGGCGACAAATATACACAAGTTCAAAGTAAATACATATACAATAACCCAACAAAGAAGAAATACACAAGGAAGAAAAGAAATAAACCAAACATCTCACGGTTTGTCAGCTCCGGTCGATGAGAAATCCACCCCAGATCATCCGTGTGCAAGCTTCAATGTTGTTTTCTAAGCTAATCCTACTGAAAAATGAGTTTGATGGAGTTGGGAGAAAAAATCCCCAAAACCATCACCTAAAAAATGAATGAAATGAACTTATACATTATTTACAAAATCTGCCATGTTAACAATGCGAACTTTTATTCGCAAAGGGAACATCAAATTAGGCACCTGATGTGCCTCAGGAACAGTTAAACCGCCTCTGCGATTCTGCATAAGTTCGCAATGCGAACTTTTATTCGTAAAGAAAACATTCGCTGGAAAGTTTGCAATGCGAACTTTGGTTCCTTTTCCTACTGCCTAAGTCTGGGAGTATTGGCCGGAAAGTTCGCAAAGCGAACATTCGCTGGAAAGTTCGCAAAGCGAACTTTCTGAAGTTTTTTTATTTCCTTCATTTCCTTTTATTGATCCAAATGGTGCATCCTGGAGCTCTTATTACTCGTTGCTCCAACAATGCTTAATTACCTACAAAATGAATGGAAACTATTAATCATTACATAAATGAATCAAAAACACAAGTATACACTAACTAATGTATTTATACATAAAGTTGGAGAATTATTCACTGAAATTACACTAAAATTCGATAAGTGTCACAAAACTATATACACAAAAACACTACAAAATGACACTTATCAGCTTCGCAATAGCATCCTTGAAAGGAAGTAACTCATCGTGTAAATTAAGTGAGCAATGTGACCCATTGCTTCAAAAGATGAAGGCACTTTCCCTCCATTAGGCAGTATGTACTCCAGTATGAATAGCCTTGTACCAACTAAAGCATAGCTTTGATGGCTCACAAAGGCAATGTCCTTCAATTGGTGCCTTGATACAAAGATGCTTATGATGATGATAGCTTAAAACCCTGACTTCATAATCCAAAACAATTGAGTTAAATAGAGGATTCAAATTGGTAGAAAACCCTAGGACCCTTCGAATTAGAATCAATTGGTCATGTTCTGAAGTACTGAGCTGAGAAAAGGTATTATCTCCTACTTGAAATTAACGTACCTGTACCAACTTGTTAGTACGCACGCAAGGTCCTATGACCTAAATCTCAAAAAAGCATGGCCAAGGGCCAGATGATCTTATAGAGAGAACACTGAGAAAGGTAGGACAAATTTGGGGTATGACACCAGCATATGTGCATATTTCCAGTGAGGATCAGTCTAAACTTGACTCCAAGTCAAAACAATGCATCTTTATTAGCTACAATAAAGGTGTTAAGGGGTATAAGATCCGGTCAAGAGAAAGATGGTTGTCAGTAGAGATGATGGTTGTCAGTAGAGATGTTATATTTGACGAGCAATCGATGTTAGAACACTTAAATGTGACAGTTGTGCCAAATATTGATGTATAAAGTTCCAGTCAGGACAAGACTCAAATGGATATTGAGGAGCCACCAATGATTCCAAGATATATTGTAGCCCAACAACAGAATGAACCAGACTTTGATTTATGTGGAGTGCAAGATTCAGGTGGAGTATAAGACTATACACTTGTGCGTGATGGGGAGCCCCGTTGTGTTACACCTCCAATCAGATATGAGTTTGAATACTTAGCAACATATGTTTTTCTTACCAGTTCAGGAGACCCTTCTACCTTTTGAGAGGCTATGGCTAGCCAGGAGAAAGATACGTGGATGTGTGTTATGGTGGAGGAGATGAAATCCTTGAAAAAGAATGAGACATGGGATCTTGTTCAGCTGCCACAAGGAAAGATAGCTATTGGTTGTAAGTGGGTGTAAAAAAAAAAGCCAGCAGTAACATAAAAAGAAGGGAAAAAGTTCAAGGCTCGCCTAGTTGCAAAAGGGTATTCATAGCAGAAGGTGATTGATTTTGATGAAATTTTCAGTCTGGTCATTATACACACTTCTATCATAGCAGTATTGGCCATGATAACCAACAGGAATATGTATTTAGAGTAGATGAATGTGAAAACAAATTTCCTCCATGGTAATCTAGAGGAGCAAAACTATATGGAACAACCAAAGGGATTCAGCGATACTGGTCATGGTAGACTTTTTTGCAAATTGAAGAGGTATTTGTATGGCTTGAAGTAGTCTCCAAGGCAGTGGTATAAGCGCTTTGATTCATACATGCTCAGGATTGGCTATAGAAGGTGTGATTATGATTGTTGTGTTTATGTAAGGAGCCTTGATGATGACTCTTTTTTTTCCTGTTACTTTATGTTGATGATATGTTGATTGCTGTCAACCATTTGCAAGAAGTAAATGAGTTGAAAACCAAGTTAGATAAGGTGTTTGATATGGAGGATCTAGGTGATGCAAAAAAATATTCTTGGAATGAAAATTCACAAGGATCGAGGAGCTAAAAAATTATGGTTGTCTCAGAAAAGCTATGTTAAAGGTGTTTTGAGAATATTTGACATGAGCAAAGCAAAGCTTGTGAGTACTCCACTGGCGAATCATTTTAAGCTCTCTATGGAACAATGTCCGAAGACAGACTTAGATATTGAAGATATGTTTAAAATTCCTTATTCCAGTGCATTTGGTTGTATGATGTATGTTATGGTGTGCACTAGACCAGATTTAGCACAAGCAGTCTTCAAGGTAATCTAGAGGAACAAATCTATATGGAGCAGCTAGAGGGATTCAGTGATACTGGACATGGCAGACTTGTTTGCAAATTGAAGAGGTATTTGTATGGCTTGAAGCAGTTTCCAAGGCAGTGGTACAAGCGCTTTGATTCATACATGCTCCGGATTGGCTATAGAAGGTGTGATTATGATTGTTGTGTTTATGTGAGGAGCTTTGATGATGATTCTTTTATTTTTCTGTTACTTTATGTTGATGATGTGTTGATTACTGCCAACTATTTGCATGATGTAAATGAGTTGAAAAGTAAGTTAGTTAAGGAGTTTGATATGAAGGATCTAGGTGATGCAAAGAAGATTCTTGGGATGGAAATTCACAGGGACCGGGAGATAATAAATTATGTTTGTCTCAGAAAAGCTAAGTTAAATGTGTTTTGAGAAGATTTGACATGAGAAAAGCAAAGCCTGTGAGTACTCCATTAGTGAATCATTTTAAACTCTCTTTGGAACAATTTCTGAAGATAGACTCAGAGATTGAAAATATGTCTAAAATTCCATATTCCAGTGCACTTGGTTGTTTGATGTATGTTATGGTGTGCACTAGACCAGATTTGGCACAAGCAGTTAGTCAAGTGTGCAAGTTCATGTCCAAGTCAGAGAAGCAGCATTGGGAAGCAATCAAGTGGATCCTAAGATACTTGAAGGGTATAACAAATCATGGTATTATGTTCACTAAGGAGCAGGGTGTTCTATCAATTATGAGATATGTGAATTATGACTATGCAGGTGATCTGGATGATATGAGGTATACAACGGGGTATGTCTTTACTCTTGCCCCGGGGGGGGGGGGACCTATATGCTGGAAATCATCAATTGAATCCATAGTAGCTATGTCTATAACTGAGGCAGAATACATGACAGTAATTAAAGTTGTCAAGGAAACATTATGGCTTACAAGGTTAGTGAAAGAGTTTGGTGTTGATCAAGATGGAGTTCAATTGCATTCTGATAGTTAGAGTGCTATCTATTTAGTGAACAATAATGTGTATCATGTTAGGACCAAGCATAGGAGTTGTCAGTGTCCGGACATATATTATTTCAGAAGGCTCACACTTTAGAGAAAGCAACTGATATGTTGACCAAGCCAGTCACCAGTGACAAGTTCAAACACTGTTTAGACTTATTACATATTTCTCAGTGTTAAGCAGAAGGTGTACCTCCTCAGTTTCCTAGAGGAATCGTTATGCAAGAAGTCTTCATAAGGGTTTGATATTCGTCAAGATGTAGATTGTTGAATATGATTCATATTGTTGAGATAATTATGGGTTGTTGAGAGTATAACTCATATTTTTGAGATAATTATGGGTTGTTGAGATAACTTTAGGTTGTTGAGATGATTATCAGTAGAGATAATTATTTGTTGAGGGAAACTAGAGATTAAGATTTTAGATAAACTAAAATCTCGTATTATATATATGACATGTAACATTGTTATCTATATGCAATGCACAAGACATAAGTAAAAGGACTATAGCTACTCTACAATCGCATACGTAAGTAATTTGGCCGAACTACATGAATAAAGCTTTTGTATGTTTCTCTTTACTCTTATTTGTATTCGTGTTTTTGTTCTAACAATACTGAAGTACATCTTTTGAATTTTTGAATGATAGAGTTTTAAGGAAGAATAAAGCTTTAGTGACACTATGCCAAATGATGTGGTAGACATAGACACAAATTGCATGCATTGTTGAGAAAAATTGGTAATTCAAGTAGTTGTAACCGGTTACGACTTCGCTGTAACCGGTTAACACAAGTGACAATGAGCTTTGCGTAATCGGTTTCCAGAAGTGTATAATCGATTACCACTAATGACAATAAGTTTTGCATAATCGAATACCAGTTAGAACCGCTTACCAGGTTGAAAATTTTGTTTTTCGATTTAGTTGATTTGTTGTACAATTGTTTAATGTTATATAAATACTCCATTGGCTTCTATTGGGTTCTTAATGAAGTAAGAACACTATTCTAGCTTACTATAATAATCTTAATATTAAAACTATATCAATAATGAACCGTTTTTAAATAAAGTACTTTGTCAAAAATGTGAAACATGTATATATTTTTTTATTCCATCAATCATGTAAGTCATAAGGTATCCTCCATATATCAAATTGTTAATGCTCCATAAGTCCCACGCATGTACAAATAACCAAAAATAAATCATTGAACTAGTACCAAGCAATGGCATACTTTTTGAGCTCACAAGGTATACACATACTTATTTTGATATAATGCAACAATGAACATTTTCTTTCTTAGAAAAAGTTGTTAAATCAATATAGGTTATGAATACTTCTGATTTTAATACAGGTGTACTTTCATGGATTTGTGAAGGAGAAATCAACTTGTTATCTTTCTGTTTTCAAAGAAGCATTATTGATGGAATGAACATCATCTTCTTCTGTGTTTTCTATCTGTTTATGCTTTATAGGTTTACTTAGAAAACAACATTCAAATTCAAACCACAACGACAAAAATCAAAAGGATCGCGTTATGGTGGTTGCATCAATCTGTTGTTTTCTTACTTGCATAATGTATTTAGGCACATTTTTGTATGATTTCATAGATCGAGACGGAGAAGTTGATCATTTAAGTTGGATTATTAGAGGACTAACTTGGACCTCTTTCGTTGTTTCGCTTCTTACTCAAAAGAGTAAATGGATCTTGTGTTTGAATTCTGTTTGGTGGATTTGTTTGTGTCTATTACTTTCTATTCTCAACATTGAAGCTCTTATGATTGATCATACTATTCCTTTGTTTGATTTGATTCCGTGGCTTGTAAGTTTCCTTCTTCTCTATTGTGCTTTCAGAAACTATAGTTACTTCAATTCAACGCGTTATCAAAAGAACGCGATGTTTGAAGAATCTTTGTTATGTGAAACCGAAAAGAAAAGTATAGTCCAACAACAAAATGGACTAAACCAAGCCAATTTCTTTAACAAATTCACATTCTCTTGGCTTAATCCTTTACTGTCTTTAGGTTATGAAAAACAATTAGCTCTTCAAGACATTCCTTCTTTGCCTAATGAAGATAAAGCTAACACTTGTTACCAAAAATTTGTTAGCACAAGAGATTCTTTGTTGAGTAAAAGTGGTTCAAGCTCGAACATTCCGAAGAATTTGCTTATTTTGACAATGTCAAGAGCTTTTTTGAAAGAGAATATTTATATAGCAATATGTGCATTAGTTAGGACTATTTGTGCAGCTGTTGGTCCGTTGTTGGTATATGCTTTTGTAAGCCACGCAAGCCGCGAACTCAGCGAAGAAGAGTACTTTTATGAGGGTCTTACTTTATTAGGGTGTCTTGTGTTTGTTAAATTGCTTGAGTCGGTTTCTGAAAGACAATGGTACTTTGAATCAAGAAGGTCGGGAATGAGAATGAGATCAGCATTAATGGTAGCAGTGTATGAAAAGCTATTGAATCTTTCGAGTTTTGGAAGGAAAAGACACTCAAATGGGGAGATTGTGAATTACATAGCAGTTGATGCATACAGAATGGGCGAGTTTTTGTATTGGTTTCATTCAGGATGGTGCTTTGTGTTGCAACTTTTGTTATCTGCTTGTGTACTTTTTTGGATTGTTGGTCTTAGTGCAATTCCTGGTTTGATTCTTCTTGTCATATTTGGAGTCTTTTTCAATGTTCCATATGCAAAGAAGATAAAAAATTGTAAGTCACAAGTCCTTAAATCACAGGATCAAAGACTACGGTTAACTTCTGAGATTCTTAACAATATCAAAATTATTAAATTACAAGCTTGGGAAGATAAGTTTTTAAAAATGGTTGAGTCGATTCGCGATATGGAAGTCAAATGGTTGGCTCAGACGCAGTTCACAAAGGCTTTAGGATCTTTTCTTTATGTATGTCCATCAATTATTGGTGCAGTGGTTTTAGTAGCATGCAACGTCTTTAGTACTGCTCCATTAAACGCTGCAACTATCTTCACTGTTCTTGCTACTCTGAGAAGTGTAGCAGAACCAGTGAGGTTCGTACCTGAGGCTGTTTCTGTTATTATCCAAGTGAAAGTGTCTTTTGATAGGCTCTACAGTTTTCTCCTTGACGATGAGATAAAAACTGGCTACACAAAGAAGATCATTTATGTTTCGAAATCAGGTAAATGCATTGAAATAGAGGAAGGTGATTTCAGATGGGAAGAGGAATCATTGAAACCTACTTTGAGACAGATCAATTTTGGAATCGAGCATGGTGAAAAAGTAGCAGTTTGTGGACCAGTTGGATCTGGAAAGTCTTCATTGCTCCATGCTATCCTTGGAGAAATGCCTAAAGTTTGTGGAACTGTGAGTTATGAACTAAAAGCAAAACATTTTTATTTGACCAATCTATTTAAGTTTAAATATATTCTTAGCTCTTATAATGTGATTGAAATCAGGTTAATTTGCATGGAGAGATAGCCTATGTTTCTCAAAATTCATGGATACAAAGTGGAACAATTCGCGACAACATACTCTTTGGAAAATCAATGGAAAGAAATAGATATGAGAGTGCAATAAAAGCATGTGCTTTGGACAAGGATATAGATGGTTTTAGCCATGGTGATCTAACAGAAATAGGCCAGAGAGGACTTAACTTGAGTGGAGGACAAAAGCAAAGGATTCAATTGGCTAGAGCAGTCTACAGTGATGCGGATATATATCTTCTCGATGACCCTTTTAGTGCTGTAGATGCACACACTGCTTCAATTCTATTCCATGTAAGAACATTCGCAGCTTTGAAGACTTTATGTTTATATGATAACATGAACAACCATTTTGTTGTTACACTCTACTTAATTTTTATTTGCGATTTTAGGATTGTGTCATGAGTGCTCTCAAAGAGAAAACGGTCATCCTAGTGACACATCAAGTAGAGTTTCTGACAGAAGTCGATAAAATTCTGGTAACATAGTACTTTTTGTGAATATGTTTGTAGATATAATGAACAAATCGACTTTCTTGTCTGTCAAAAAATCACTATGTTCAAATATATACAATATTTAGTAAGCATATTGCTTTGCACTTTGTAGGTTATGGAGGGTGGAGTTATTACTCAAGCAGGAAGCCATGAGGAGTTGTCGACATCTGGAACAACTTTTGAACAACTTATGAATGCTCATAGAGATGCGATCGCTGTAATATGTACTACAAGTAGTCAAAATCAAGAAACAGCTAAAGTTTATGATCCTGTTAAGATAAACAACAGTGAAGAAATATGTGAGACAAGTATCGGAGGTCAACAGCTTACTCAAGAAGAATACATAGAAATTGGAAGTTCGGGATGGAAACTGTATCTGGACTATATTATAATCTCTAAGGGAATGTTTCTTCAGATTTTAAGCATAATAGCTCTGATAGGTTTTACTGTTTTTTCAACTGGTTCATCTTATTGGATGGCTATATCAAGTGAAATTCCAAGCATCACTAAAGGCTTGATGGTTGGAGTTTACACCGCAATGTCCATTTTAAGTGCTATTTTTGCTTACTTGAGGTCTATATTGGTAGCTCATCTTGGACTAAAGGCTTCTAAAGCATTTTTCTCGGGTTTCACTTCTTCCATTTTCAATGCCCCTATGTCGTTCTTTGATTCAACTCCTGTTGGAAGAATTTTAACTAGAGTAAGTTGTATTATATATATGTCTGCTACAATTGATATATAGTGGAGTTGTTATTCTAATGTTTATGCTACACAGGCCTCGTTGGATTTCGATACTTTGGATTTTGATCTGCCTTTTGCCACAGTCTATGTAGCACAAAGTGGAGTCGTTGTTCTAACAGGAATTTTGATCATGACTTCTGTCACATGGCAAGTTCTTATAGTTGCCATTATAACTGCAGTAGCAGGATACTATATTAAGGTTGGTGCAATTTCCCGAATAAATGAAATAATTATTGAATTGTTAATCATGAACGGATGTACATCGCTAATTATAATAAGTTATTGAATGGTTTAACTATGTTTTTATGTGACAGTAATTAACAATTCATGTGTTCTTTCGTGTCATAAAGGAATACTATCAATCGACTGCAAGGGAGCTAGTAAGAATTAATGGAACAACAAAAGCACCAGTTGTGAGTTATACAACCGAGACATCAGCAGGAGTGGTGACAGTAAGAGCTTTCAAGATGGCGGACAGATTCTTCAAAAACTTCCTACATTTAGTTGACACAGATGCTGCACTATTCTTGCATACCAATGCTGCTTTGGAGTGGTTACAATATAGAATTGACATACTTCAAAATTTGATCCTTTTTACAGCAGCTTGTCTATTTGTGTTTCTTCCAATGGGATCAATTGCTCCAGGTAACAATAAAATCATGATATATTGTTCTGCATTTTGTGCTCATTTGTGGTCTTTTGTTTTATTGAATCTTAACATGTTTTACTTTTTGTTTCTGTTGCATTCAGGCCTTGTGGGACTTTCACTCTCTTATGCTTTGTCATTAACAAGATCTCAGATATATTTCACTACATGGTCTTGTAACTTATCAACTTTCATAATCTCCGTGGAAAGAATCAAGCAGTTCATGCAGATACCACAAGAGCCTCCAAAAATAATGGAGGATAATAAACCACCATTTTCATGGCCTTCAAAGGGAAGGATAGAGTTCCATGATTTGATGGTAGACAATTTCCATAGCTTGTCTCTTTTTCTTACAAGAAAATGACTGTTTATTATTCTTAGTACTTTTGGAGAGTTTGATGAATCAATGTACATTGTTCTTTTTTCAGATACGGTATCGTCCAAATGCTCCGTTAGTACTCAACGAAATCACATGTACTTTCAAAGAAGGAACTAGAGTAGGAGTTGTGGGAAGAACTGGGAGTGGTAAAACAACACTTCTAAGCGCATTGTTTCGTTTGGTGGAGCCTTCAAGTGGTGAAATACTTATAGATGGACTTAACATATGCTCGATCGGACTCAAGGATTTAAGAATAAAGCTAAGCATCATCCCTCAAGAACCAATTCTTTTCAGAGGTAGTGTGAGAACCAACTTGGATCCACTAGACCAATTCTCTGACGACGAGATATGGAACGTTTTAGAGATGTGTCAACTCAAAGAGGTTTTATCAGGATTACCACATCTTTTGGACTCATCAGGTTATTGTCGATAACTAACCGGATTAACTCTTGACCTCAATGTCATTATTATGCAAAAAAAAATCATGTGCAACTTTTGATTAAGATTTTGGTTGATTCAACAGTGAGTAATGAAGGAGAAAATTGGAGCATGGGCCAAAGACAATTGTTTTGTCTTGGAAGAGTTCTACTTAAGAGAAACCGAATTCTTGTTCTGGACGAAGCTACAGCCTCTATTGACTCGACCACAGATGCCATTCTACAAAAAATAATCAGAAAAGAATTTGCTGAATGCTCAGTCATAACTGTGGCTCATAGAGTTCCAACTGTCATAGACAGCGACATGGTCATGGTTCTCTCTTATGGTAACTTGTTTTTTCTTGAGAGTTCCAATTTTAAATCAGATTCTTATATGCTTGAAATTTTGCTTAATATAAGTTTGATTTTATATATGATTGAGTTATATATGATTGTAGGAAAACTGGTGGAATATGATGAACCTTCAAAATTGATGGAAGACAATTCATCTTCATTCTCCAAGCTTGTAGCTGAATACTGGTCCAGCTGCATGGGGAACTCATAAACTTTATATTTTAAAATTTTGAATTGTTAAGTATAAACTTGTATAAAAAAATGTTAGAATGAATGTTATGTATTATTGGTGGTTAACTTTTATATGTTATATTTATATTAGGGTTAAATAAGTTTTAGGTCCCTCTAAATATAGCGATTTTCAATTTTAGTCCCTCAAAAATTTTTCTTTTAAAAATTGGTCCCTACAAGATTTGCCGTCTCAATTAATAGTCCCTGACGTCAAATGGGAGTAACGGCTGCTGATGAGGCTGCGCCACGTGGATGCCACGTGGCAATTTCTTCTATTTTTTATTTATTATATTCATAAATCCAGATTCGTAGCTAATTCAAAACCAATTTCTAGCTAATTTTAAAATTGAGACTTTTAAACTCGGTATTCGTAGCTAATTCAAAACCAATTCCTAGCTAACTATTTTATTGGCATTAATGTTGTATCACATCATTGAGTGTTAAACTTCAATATCTTTCAATAACAGAAAAGTAAGCCCATGAAAAAATAAAATGACCAAGTATTTTAGACCAAGAAATAATCTGTAGATAACTAGAAGTGCAGCTAGAATTCACATTAACATAAAATTGAAAGCCATGTCTAATACTATTACTTACATACGATAACATAACCAGACCACAATCAATAAAAGCTATATAAATGGTATGCACCAACTTTCCAAAGAGCATATGGTGATAATTCACTTCAAAAGACAATAATTGATACAAATCTACCCGGGCAGAAGTTGATGTTTCTAGGTAAAACTTTGGAGAGCACCCCAACTTACCAAATTTCTGCGCTCAAAAACCCGCCAGAGCTGTCTCTAGATATCAAGATTTTTCTCAAATGGAGTAAGGACAAGCTTCTTATTTTCCTCAAGTCTAGAAAACATCACCAAAACATCAATAAAAAAGTATTAAAAACATGTACGAAAGCAATTAGATTATTTAAGTACATGACATAACAGAAACCATTGCCTAAAATTGCCAGTGGTTTTAACATCTGATTCCCAGCTTGTAATTGCAAACCAATTAAGAACAAAGAAGTGCCGATGCTACGGAACTAACCTTGCCAGGCTGCGACGCCAAGTTAAGAAATGTTGTGTTTCATAGGGGTGTGCAAAATATCCGGTTGTGATGCCTAAATCCATAACCAAATCCAAATCTGTTTTAAATATCCGAATATAATTGAATGGTTATTAACCGGTTTAGTGTTTAATGGTTTTGGTTATCCATTCATATAATCCGGATATAATTAAATGGTTATTAACCGATTAAAATTTTTTGGATTCGGTTATAATCCGGTTATTATCCAAAATCCAAATTTTTTAATTTTTAAAATAAAAAAAAATCTGAATATTTTTTTTAAAACTGGATTTTTTTAAAAAATCCGGTTATATAACCATAACCAAATTTATAACTGGTTTTATAACCGGTTTTGATTAAAATGTGATTTTGGTTATAAATCCAAACCATTTAAATGGTTTGAAAATGGTTATGGTTTGATTTCTAAAAATAACCAACCATGCACACCCCTAGTGTTTCATTGGCATGAAGCTCGTCAGCAGACATTTCAGCACTCCATGATGGTCTGAAAACAAATGATAAAATGCATGGAGTATGTGCAATCAATGCATGGGCTATAGACCTAGTAAAAAATAATTGAGCATATTGAAAGGAAGAATATAAGTTTGAAGAATATGTGAAATCAAAATGTACGGTTTTATGTTTCTAGAGTTTGTTGTGTGTGTGGCTATTCTTTAAGTTGTTTGAATATGTTTAGTGAATCTAGAGTTTGTTGTGTTGCTAAGCTTTATGTTGTTTTGTTCATGTTAGTTATGTCGTTAAGGTTGCACAGCTAAATAATAAATAAAAAAATATTGAAGTTTAACACTCAATGATGTGATACAGCATTAATGCCAATAAAATAGTTAGCTAGGAAGTGATTTCGAATTAGCTACGAATATTGGGTTTAGAAAGTCTCACTTTTCAGAATTAGTTAGAAATTGGTTTTGAATTAGCTACAAATTAGCTACGAATTCTGGATTTATGAATATTAAAAATAAAAAATGGAAGAAATTGTCGGCGCAGCCACATCAGCAGCCGTTACTCCTATTTGACGTCAGTGACTATTCTTTGAGACGGAAAATCTTGTAGGGACCAATTCTTAAAGAAAAATTTTTGAAGAACTAAAATTAAAAATCGCTATATTTAAAGGGACCTAAAACTTATTTAACCCTTTATATTATATATTATAGCATAAATTAAAGAAAATTCATTTGAAACACTAAGTAAAAGTGTGAAATGCACTTTACCATTACAAGTACTTTCTTCACAAAATAATTAATCTAGTGTATATTTAGTTGAGCGGTGAAAATAATTGATTTTATAAAATTGATTTTATTTAAAAGAAAATTGAATGTAAAGTAATTTATATTAAAATATATTTTTATAAATGTTAGTCGAGTGATAAATTTTAATGTAAAAATTATGTTTAAATTTAAAATTTATAAATAAGTATATAATATAATCAATTCAAAAAGGAAAATCAATTCTAATAAAAATTAATTAAATATGTCAAAACTTAGTTTGCACATTTACAATCAATTCTAGGTAATCCAAAAACTAAAATAAATTTTTCAGTTTTTTCCGAATGTGGTCCCAAGAAGAGTTGAACCCATGACTTTTGGTTCCAAATTCATGGTTCTTAACCACTAAACCATTCAACTCACTTGTGTTTTTACTTGCAACAAATTTATATATTACATAAATCCAATATTTACTATTTAATACTTATATTTGAAATATTGCACTTATTTAATATAATTATTATAAATTATTTTATACTGATAATATAAATTATTTTATAGAGTTTAATACTTAATACTTATTAATATAAATAAAAATTATTTAATATAAATATTTATATATACTGTTAGTATAAATTATTTATTATAATTAGTATAATTATTTTATTAATTAGTAAAATAATTAGTCTTTAAACTAGTAAAATAATTGAAATAGTAAAATTATTAAACCAAATATTTAATAAACCAAATAATTATTAATTAATAAAACAATTAGTCTTTAAACTAGTAAAATAGTTGCAATATTTAGTAGGTTAAATAAGTTTTAGGTCCCTCTAAATATAGCGATTTTCAATTTTAGTCCTTCAAAAATTTTCCTTTAAGAATTGGTCCCTACAAGATTTTCCGTCTCAATGAATAGTCCCTGACGTCACATGGGAGTAACGGCTGCTGATGTGGCTGCGCCACGTGGCAATTTCTTCTATTTTTTATTTTTTATAGGGTTAAATATACAATACCCCCCTGCAATGTTAGCGATTTCTCATTTTAGCCCCTGGTAAAGTTTTTTTTTTAAAAACCCCCTCGTAATATCCAGATTCCCTCACTTAGGCCCCTGGCTGCCACATGGCAGCAAAGATTCCTCTCTCTTTGCTTACGTGGCAGCCACGTGGCATTTTTTATATTATTTTATTATTTTATTATTATTTTATTTTTTTTTATTTTTTTTTATTTTTTTTTTTATTTTTTTTTATTTTTTATTTATTTATTTTTATTTATTTTTATATTTTTTTGTACTTTTTTTTTTAATTTTTTTAATTTTTTTTTAATTTTTTTTTTTTAATTTTTTTTTACTTTTTTGTTTTATTTGTTTTTATTATAATTTTTATAATTTTTTTTCTTTTTTTTATTTCTTTTTCGTTTTTATTTATATATATATATATATATATATATATATATATATATATATATATATATATATATATATTTTTTTTTTTTTTTTTTTTTTTCGTTTTTGGACCTAATTTTTATTTTTAATTCTATTTTAAACAAATTTTTATTTTAAAAATTACACTAGTGCAGAAAAGACTTTTTATATCGGGCGAAAAACACATTTTACATCGGTTCTGGGTCCGATGTAAAGCCAAGCGATGTAGTAAATCAAAGACATTTTACATCGGGCCATAGTCCGATGTAAAAAATACATCTACTACATCGGTTGACTATTAAGTCTGATGTGAAATACATCTACTACATCGGTTGACTATTAAGTCCGATGTAAAATGTATGTTTTTACATCGGTTGCCTTTCTGACCCGATGTAAAATGTATGTTTTTACATCGGTTGCCTTTCTGCCCCGATGTAAAATATTTTTTTTTTACATCGGTTTCCTTTCTGGCCCGATGTAAAATGTATGCTATCTTTCTTAAAATGTATGTTTTTACATCGGTTGCAAGGCGAAAATGAAATAAAAAAAAAAGAAAAAAAATTATAAAAAAAACAAATAAAACAAAAAATAAAACAAAATAAAAAAAAATTTAAAAAAAATTTAAAAAAAAAAAAATTTAAAAAAATTAAAAATTAAAAAAATTAAAAAAAAAAATAAAAAAATAAAAAAATAAAAAAAAAATTAAAAAAAAAATAAAAAAATTAAAAAAAAATTAAAAAAAAATAAAAAAAAATAAAATAAAAATAAAAAAAAAATAAAAAAAAAAATAAAAAAAAAATAAAAAAATATAAAAAATAATAAAATAATATAAAAAATGCCACGTGGCTGCCACGCAAGCAAAGAGAAAGGAATCTTTGCTGCCATGTGGCAGCCAGGGGCCTAAGTGAGGGAATCTGGATATTACGAGGAGGTGTTTAAAAAAAAAAATTTTACGGGGGCTAAAATGAGAAATCGCTAACATTGCAGGGGGATATTGTATATTTAACCCTTTTTTATATTCATAAATTCAGAATTCGCAGCTAATTTGTAGCTAATTCGAAACCAATTCCTAGCTAATTCTGAAAATTGAGAAATACCGTAATTATCAATGACTAACACCAAATAATTTATGCAGCTGGAGCATAGTCATAACCACCATCATCGTCATCATCACCTTCAGCCCAACTAAACGAATCACCACTACTGGTGCTAACATGAGTTACTCATGATATCCAGGCAATGCCACAGTTACTTGATCACATTAAGATATTGCGTTGTCATGCATCGGTAAATATATAAATGTGCAGATTTTGCAATCATTTCTTTTCTTGAAGGACACCGGTGAAACCCTGTCAAACTGCAGAAACTATGATATTGCTAATGGTGGTTGTTTGGTACCAGTTGCCTTATGATATTGCTAATGGTGTTTGTTTGGTACCAGTTGCTCTTTGAGAGAAGTCTTACAGATCAATGACAACAGAATATCTCTATATTAAGTTTAATTATGACAGTAATTAACTAAAACTAAAACCATTACTGATATTGTTAATTGTAATTGTAATACTTAACAATGCTGAGTTAACAAAAGAGGAATCAAACCTAGCTTAATTTAGAAGGAAACAACTTATTAAGGGTTCGTGTTAAGTTGTTTGTACCTTAGAACACATGTTAAAAACCCACAATTAAAAATTGTATAAAAATCAATGAAAAAAGTAAACTCTAAATATTTAGTAATAAAGTAAATGTTCAATTTCCAAAACAATTTTTTTTTATGCTTAGTATTGTCCATAAAACAATTAATTACAGCCAATCTAATTTTTTCATTTCCCATCTGTAAAAGTCAAAGAATAACAGTGAGAAAGTGTATTATAAATTAAAAAAAGAAATTAACAGGGATCACCACATTTGATTGTTAAATACTTCAGTAAATAATTTAAAGAAATAAATAAAAAACAATTATCACCGTCACACAAAAAGCCAGAAACAGAAAACATCCGTTACAAGCATTGTCTTTTGGCCAAAACATAAAGATCACAATGGACAAGATCTACAACAAACTAGTATTTTAATCACATTGCTAATCCTTGCTTAACGTATCACAAGCTTTGACGAGTTTGAAACATTGTCGACAATGCAAGGTAGCATTTATAATGTTTTTGTAGTACTCTGTACTTAGCTAGTATTACGATATTGGCGTGATGTCCAAAATGTCTCCTGCTGATCCAAATTCAAATTTGAGCAACCATAATATGAATGTGCAGATGAAAGTGCATGAGGGTAATCATTTCGTTTCCCGCATGCTGAATTTGATTTCTCTGTTTGATTTTTGACAGTTTAATCTATAATTCAAGCAAATACATGTTTGCCACAAACAGTTCATCAGATAATTATATTCTTGAATCTCCTTTTTGTAAACGCCAGCCACCATAACCAAAACAAGACCCATTTTAGAGGTTGTGATAAGTTGTGAATGGAATATATAATGTGCAAAGCTCAACGATAAGTTGTGAATAGAAAAGTAAGTTAGTTAGTTTTAGCTAGGAATTGATTTTGAATTAGCTACGAATACTAGGTTTAGAAAGTCTAAATTTTTAGAATTAGCTAGGAATTGGTTTCGAATTACCTACGAATTAGCTACGAATTCTGTATTTATGAATATAAAAAATAAAAAATGGAAGAAATTGCCACGTGGCATCCACGTGGCGCAGTCACATCAGCAGCCGTTACTCCCATTTGACGTCAGAGATTATTCATTGAGACGGAAAATCTTGTAGGGACCAATTCTTAAAGAAAATTTTTTGAGGGACTAAAATTAAAAATCGCTATATTTAGAGAAACCTAAAACTTATTTAACCCTATTTAGTATATCAAATAATTATTTTATTAAATATTAAGTAAATAATACTGTAATTATTTAATAAAAATGATTAATATTAAAATTAAAATTATTTAATAATAATATAATTGAAATTATTTAATAAAATTGTAATTAATAATACTGTAACTATTTCAGTAATTAGTAATGCTGTAGTTTAAATTATTTAATAATACTGTAATTAAAATTATTTAACAAACTAATTAAATAATATTTCACTAAAATTAATAAACTAATTATTTAATAGTATAATATTTAATAAACTAATTAATATATTTGATTAATTACTGGAATAAAAACTGGTTATAGTTGTTTGCTTTGCTACCACAATAATTAATCCCTTCACAAAGTATGTTATTTTATTCATAAATAGTAATTAATAAATGGTAATTAATGATTAAATAATTAATTTTTAATCAACTTATTAAATATTAAACAATTATTTTATATTATTTCAACTATTTTCATAATATTATGAAATAATACTATATACTGCAACTATTATATTTTAATTATATTTTTATTGATTTTATGAAATAATAATAATATTATTAAATAGTTTATTAAATATTTCAACTATTTAGTTAATTAACATTATTAAATACTTTTATACAGTTTTTTAAAATACTTTTTTAATAGTTTATTTAATAGATTTTTAAAATACTTGATAAATAGTTTTTTAAATATTAGATATGTTATTAAGTAATTTATATTTCAAATATTAAAATATTAAATAGGTTATTAAATATGAAATAGTTTATTAATTTATTTATATTTTAAATAGATAAAATAGTTTATAATAAATAAATAAAACAGTTTATTTAAAATAATTTATTAACTAATTTATATTTTAATTTTTATTAAATAGATAAAATAGTTTATTTAATATTTATATTTTAACTATTTTATTAAATATTAATATCATTAAATAACTATTTACATAACTATTTCAACTATTATTTCAAATAGTTTAAACTAACTTAGTTAATTTATTCTATATTTTAACTATTTAAATAAGTGGCAGAAATATTATTAAATATTTAATCAAATAATTAATAAACTAATTATTAGTTATATTATTTAATAGCTGAAATATTTATTAAACTTATTATTAGTTGAAATATGTAGGTTGATTTAGTAATATATTAGTTATATCATTTATGTAATATATAAATTTGTTGCAATAAATTAACCAAATAAGTAAGTTGGTGTAGTGGTTATGTACTATGATGTGAACCCAATGGTCTTGGGTTCAACTCCTTTTGGGACCATTTTTAAACTTTGCATTAGCCTTTAAATCAACACAAAAAATAATAAATAAAAAATAATGCTGACAAGGACTTAAACAAAAAAACGAAAAAACACCTTGTCACGTCAGCGGTAGGAACCACATCAGCCCTGCCACGTCATCACCGTTAGCCACATCATCATTTTTGTAACGGAAGTTTGACGTCAGGGACTAATCACAAAAAGAAATCAAATGTTAAGGACTTGGACCGAAAAAAAAAAAGATTCAGGGACCAAAACCAAAAACTCGTCAACTTACAAAAACATTATTTAAGCCTAGAAGTAAATACCATATAATTTTAAAATACCAATATAATTAAATCCAATTTTAAAAGTAAATACCATATAATTTTAAATCCAATATAATTAAATTAATTTTTTTAATATAAAAAAATCATTTAGAAGTAAATACCATATTAATCATTTAGAAAAAAAAATCATATTAATTTTATTTATATTGGATTTAATTAAATTGGATTTAATTATATTGAAAAAATCATACTAATTTTAATTATATTGGATTTTAATTATATTAGATTTAATTATATTTAGAAGTAAATGATTTTATGGAATTCTTTTGATTTTTTCCAGATTTGCAGATCAGGAATGTAAAATTGAAAAAATTAAAAAAAAACAGTGCGTCCGGATTTGCACATCCGAAAATTAGAGACAAAAACGAAATTTTACGTGGTGTCTAAGAAATATGGATGATGTATTAAAAAATCCTCAATTATTTTAGCTCATACAATAAATTGTTCTTGTTGCTATAGCTTAATGATTTTTGCTAAGGTGTTTATGAAAAGTCATTAATGATTATAGGTTCCTTTAGTGATGGAGTTCTATGAACGAGAGTTAAAAAGAATATGGTGCGAGATTTTATCTCCTTCAATAGTCTTGGCTTTGTTGCCATCTAGGAAATAAAACTCGGTATGGTCGAGATTCCTTTCATTCATTTTTCGTGAGGGAATTCATTCTATGAATGAAGATTTTATTTTTCAACATTATAAAATAATGGACAGATCCTCTTAATTTGGGGCAGGTCTAAAGGGGTTTCCTTTTTCTTGTTTTTTGGACTGGTTTTTTCGACATTTGTCATAAGTGGGAAAGTGATGGGTCACTCTTCTTTGTGGTGAAAGTAATTTTCAAATGTTTCCTAAGGTACAAGAAGGTTTTATAGGTGTGTTGTTGAGACATATATAAGGTTAATTTTCAGAGTGATTGTTGGAGTGTAATGGAAGACTTTAATTATGTGTGCACCGCAAGGAAAGGAGAAATGATGGTGGGAATCATATAAGTGATTAGGGTGGCTAATTGTCCGATCTTTTAAAACTTCATTGATTGTATGAAGCTGATTGATCACCCTCTTTTGAATCGTCGATTTACCTAATTTCATCCTAATAAGGAAGTCAACATGATTGATAGGATCATGGTGTCAGGTGCAGGTTGGTGGAAGTAGGAAGTGACATGATGTCCTAATTGGTTATCCCTATAAACATATATGACCATTGTCCTTTGGTCATTCGCGATTCAAACCATGTTTGGGGCCATAATATTTTAACTATTGGCTTGATCATAATGGTCTTTCTAATGTGATTAATAATTGAAGGGATTCCTTTATATCCCCTGGTTGGATCGAATTTGTTCTTAAAGGGAAGTTGAAATCTCTTAAGAGGGAATTTAAAAAGTATAGTACAGGCGTATTTAATAATTTTGACTTTATGATTGACTTACTAAAAGAGGAGGTCAAAGACCTTGATGCTAAGGAAGAGTATGATGTCTTACTTCTAAATAAAGGCGCCTTTAGGACTAAGGATTTAGATGAAGGAAAAGTTTTATCAGACTACGATAAGACCTGCGATTTTATACAGTACATAATGTTGGATGGTTAAAAATCAACACGGGAATAAATTAATTATAGTAGAGATGAAGATGTTATGGTGGAGGTGTTGTAAGACTCGACAAGATAGAATTAGAAATGAAAATATTATTGAGTGTCAGGGTAGTGCCTATAGTGGAGAAGATGTTGAAAAATAGACTTAAGTGATTTGGACATGTAGAGAGAAAACATATAGATTATGTAGTAAGGAGGGTAGACCAGATGGAGAAAAGACAAACAATTAAAGAAAAATGAAGACCTAGAAAGACTATAAGATAATTTATTAAGAAATATCTAAGATTAATGATTTGGATAAAAACATGGTCATTGATAGAACATCATGACAAAAGTTAATCCATGTAGCCGGATCCACTTGTTGGAATAAGGCTTAGTTGTTGTATTTTTTATCTGATTTATTTTATGTATTTATACTTATTTATCATCATATAATTATTTTAAATAAAGATAGAGGATATCATTTTATTCACATCATTGCATAAAATTTAGATTCCTCAAAAAAATAATTGATGTTCTTTCTTTTATATTTTTATTCATTAAGACTAATAAGATATAACTGCAATTTATTGTAAAATTTATTTGTTAAGTAAAAATTAATGAATTTTAATCTATATAAAAATAAAAGGAAATAAAGTTCAACTTACTCGCTAAAAATAAATTGATATTATTTTTAGGGACGATACAAATTTATTTTAAAATTGAATAATAAAATTAATTTTATCCATAAACTATATAAATAAACTATTTTAGTTATTATTATTCTAATTTAAATAGTTATATAACTATTAAGATAAAATACGTATAAATTATAAAAAAAAACATCTAAATTATAATAATAAAAAATATTTAAGTTATGAAATTATTAAAAAAAAAAAAAAAGTACAAAATATACAAAATTAAGATATCATTACCAACATCTAAGCATATATATATATATAATAAAAAAATAGATCAAATATTCAAACGACTTAAGAATCAACTATACAAAGTAAGATTTTGTATTAGATTTTGAATTTATAATGTTAATTTATTTAAATTTATATATCAACCTCAGCTAATGAATAACACACATGGCTTATAATATCCTTAATATTCTTGGGCCTAACACAAACACTTAGAATATTATGAGGCAAAGGAAGTTTAAGAATTAGGAGATTTTTTAATTCACCCCCTGATATTCTTAGACATCTAGCAAAATTTCTTTTATGCTCTCTATTTTTGGAGATACATATCTGGATGCACCTTTTTTATTTCTTTACGCTGGATGCTTTCTGAGATACATCTACGGAAAAAGTTCCGTAGATATATCTCAGAAATCTTATCAGAACATATTTTTTTTTTTTTTTTTAAAATTCAGTTTTGTTGGTCGCCGATGAAAATTAACTGTGCAGATGAATATAAAATAACATACATGTGTAAATATATATTCATCATAAAAAAAATAGTACATAAATGTCATCAAAATACAGTACATAAAAAAACATCACAGTCACTACTGTGTATGTTTGACAACATCTTCATCCCCTCCTCTGCCTATGCCTCTGCTGCCTCGTCTGCCTCTACCGCCTCCTTGACCGCTTGGTCTGTGTCCTCGGCCATCGGTCCCATCTATCCTGGCGCGATGGTTGTGGTACATAAGTGTCCCATCTGCCACGACAATTATCTCATCCAATACACGCCTGTGGTCAGACCCCTTAGGGAATAAACCGGCGTCAACGCTTGTCCACCCCATCTCCACTATCTGACGACAACGAGGTAGGATATCCTGAGTGTGGTCCAACTGAGACTGTTGCTCCTCTAAGATCTCCTGATGAGCTGGTATGGGCGGTGATCCTTCTGCAGTGGGCACCATGTAGGGGTGTAAGACGGTGAAGAACCACATGATGTAACCATCAACACAACTCTAGTTTCTCGGCGCTCTGGTCTCCCGAGCCTTGTCTTATACCATGTGCCTCTGGTAGTCAGCATAGATCTTCTTTATCTACATACGGGTCAAGCCGAGAGGAGCGGAGACAGCTGGGTGTCTGGGTATTGTCTGTGTGTACCCGAACTGCCACATGACGCGCTCGGGAAAATATTGAACAGTGATGGTCGAACTGCATACTAACCATCCTGAGAATAGTGATATGTCGTCAAACGGGCGCGTCACATGGTGATCATCACAGACGTCGTAACGGATGTCCTCAGCAGCCAGGCAATCGAGATAGATTCTGTAAGGGTCGACCACCTGGTTCCCCCTGAGCAGGAGAAAGGCACGGGCACGCAGTACCAGCTCTGTGTAATCAAGAACACTCCCCCACCCGGCGATCATGGGAAAGTGTTGGAATATCCAAGCCTGAAATAAAATAAAAAAATCAGGATCAAGCATTATCACGAATATAGAATGAAAAGAAATGAAAAAATGTCGAAGGATATAAGATTGTTACCACAAGTAGTGTCACGCTCCCTGCCACAGTCCTGGTCTTCCACAGGTATCCCTATCCCAGCCTCAAATATGTGTAAGCCTGGGTAGACGCCCCCTAGTTGTACTCATGGATCCATGTGGAATCCAAAAAGTACCTCAGGTAAGTGACATCGGTATATGTGGATAAAGTGTCTACAAACAGCTGAGTGCCGACTAAAAATAGAAAATAACACCTCAGCACACGCTGCCTCTGCATCTCAACCTCAGCTGGATCACCATCTGCCTGACGTGCAGCAGCGAGTGCCTCACCAAATCTATGTGTGAGAAAGGAGAACCTCACATGAGCCCCTCTGGTCTTATCCACCTCATCAAGCGCATCCTGTTGATCAGCCTCAAGCTCCTTGACCAACATATCTCTTGTATCCTCCTTCGTCATCCTACCGTGACGGAGGAGGGTACCCCTGACCGGTATATGTAACAGACAGAAGATGTCGTCCAGTTTAATCGTGAGCTCGTCGTGCGGTAGATGGAAGAAGGACGTCTCAGGGTGCCATCTCTACGCAAATCGCATCAGCATCCCGTTGTGGATCAGGCTGTAATCGATCTCACAAAGGTCCTTCAAACCAGAGGCGGTAAGGACATCCTGGAACCAAGCCTCCCGTGGCTGCTCCAAAGATATTATCTTCTGCCCATGGTTATAGAACTTCTACGGTTGACGAGTCTGAAAATTTCCACAAATAAGAAACAATGGTACAAATTATAAATTTCTAATAAAAAAAGAAATAATCTGAGTAATGTTACCTCTCCATCCCAGACATGTTTGGCAGTATGGTCAGCGTACCCTGTCAGCAGGGACATATCTGAGGGACCCCCTGGGAAACCCTCAGGTTCATCATCGTCGTCGTCACCAGCATCCTCCGGTGGTAGGTCATCACCCTCGGGAGGTGGCACCAGATAAACATCATCGACAGGAGGAGGAACATGAGTATCCCGACGAGGCCTGCGGGAGGACGGGGCCTGTGATGAACCCTCAGCTGAATTCCGACGCCTCCGGGATGAAGAAGTGGATGATGGGGTGGGATACGAGGTCGAGGGAGTGTCCTGCGGAAGTGATGAAGAAGGTTGTGCAATAGGTCGTGCCTCAGCTGCATCAGCCTCGGTAACGGTGATCTGGCTCCGCCCGCGTCTCATAAATGCATGCTGAGAAACCCATCCAAGTCGCAATCTATCGTCTCTGTCTGCCATAATGTCTGCAAGGTATAACCAAGAAAAAAATAATTAGATACAAATAAATTAAAAAACAAAAAAGAAAAAAAATTAACATTTTCTACTTCCGAATATGTACACGCGGAAAACTTCTGTAGATACATCTACAGAAGAACCCAGAACTCACAAAGTTTGATTTGTTCCGGAGCTGCATCTACGGAATTGCCCTAACGTTAATTTGTTTCGTAGATGTAGCTCCGGAACTTCCTGCAACTCCAACAATCACGTCAATGGCGTCCCCTACCCATGGAAATCAGTTTTTTGAAGCCCTGGTCGTCTGTTTCAGCCAACAAACAATACCTACATTGTCTCTAAATTATGTTTCTAAAACTATCTAAGGATTTCTACCCCTAAAACTATATTCTAATTCGTTTAAGGAAATACTCGAAAACCTATCGATTATATCGAGCTTTGAATGTGTTGGTGTTTCTTGATCGTTGAAATGAATGCTCCTTGTCGAACTTAAGAATAAAGAATGAAGTTTGGTGGAAAAATATTTTTTGAGGATTGAGAGAGTTTGGAGAATTTGAGAATAAAGAAGATGAAAAATGAAGAATGACGGAGGAGAAAGGACTCTGGCACGAATGTATTGTAAAATATTCCAGAGCTATATAACCGAAAATATTCCGTAGATGTAGCTCCGAAAAAAATCAACGTTAAGTAAAAAAAAATACGTCCGAAAATACATCTCCAAAAACAAAGAGTATTTTTAGAAGCGCACAAAGTACCGAAGAACCCCAAGAAATGGGGTGAGAAATTCTCAAGAATTAAACCATTATTAAAGCTATCGGGACCCTAACACATTCCAAAGGCTTATTAACTTTCTTTCACTGTTTAGCTCTTATGCTAAATCATAATTCTTCACATATTTTTAACATGTAAGGTTTTTAAATATTTTCTTAAACTACATATAAGATTCGTTAGACTGAAGAAAACTATAAAACCATTAGCTTTATAGTTTACACATTAAAATTCATGTAAAGGTGAATTAAAAAAACAAGCATACATCGTTGAAGAAATTTCACAATATTGTTATTCATGTATAATGTTAGAATCGTCAAAATATTTTTTACAATACAACTCATTTTAAAAAAGTAACTCACAATTATGACGTCGGAGATCAAAAGAAAATGAATATAAAATTTAAAACATAAAGACAATAATCTTTTTACCATTTAACAATTAAAATATAAATAAAAATCTCGTATAAATCTTCAAAACTCACACATGATATTTTAGAAAGAATGTTTTATGAAAATGAAAAAAAAAAAATTGACTGTACTTGCGTGCGTGTGTGTGTGAGAGATAGAGAGAGAAAAATAAAAAAGGTAGATCAAAAGTTTATAATATTTAATAATAATAGGAGTTATGTGTGTGTGAAATAAAAAAGGTAGTTCAAAGGTTTATAATATTTAATGATAATAGGAGTTATGACCGTGAAAGTTTGATCTGTGATGGGCCACCAAGAACGTCTGTTGATGTTGGGCGTGGGATGAGGAGGAGGAGGTGTACCTGCAAGGCACTCCGACGCTCAAGTAAGAAAGGGTCAGAGAAAATGGACAAGTACAAAGTATGAGTTTCAAGGGTGATTATTGGCTACCTGAGAGGGTTTATATAGTGTCCCCAACGCGTGGCCAACGGTCCTATTTTCGGGGCGAAATAACCGTTTTCCCGAAGAATAGGTAACTGCCCAAACTAGCTGTTATGTCGGGCAGGGTGCCCAAAACTAGCCGTTATGTCGGGCATATGCATAGTTTTGGGCACATGCCCTTAGCTGTTCGGGGAGTGAAGAAGCCGTACGGAACGGGCAGGTGTTCCGGAGAGGAGCGATGCATTCCATGCCCGGTTGGAGGGGCAGAAAGGTAACTTTTTCCCCTTTGTGGATTGGACTTAGGCAATTGGGTCGTTCTGGAAGCAGAAGCGGATTGGGTCATGCCTGGCCATTGGTCCAGTCCAGAACAAGAGCCTCCAAGTCGTTGCTCCCGAGCATGAGAGTGATGACTTAAGGACATCTCGTGGCTCCGGGGAGCTAGCGTGAAATCGTCGTTTGGTGACGGAGAAAGTTGTCACGTGGTGCCCGTGACCCCTGGTGTTCGTGATATTCATGTCCGTGTCTGGATTACCCGTCGTACGGGGAGACTAACGGTTAGAAGGAAATGAAACGTTAGGCGGAGACTCAGTTCATTTGGAACTTTTCGCTTCTCTCTTTTCTTCGTCTTCCTCAGAGCGCCTGTCCGTCACCGCCGTTCGCTGTTCCGGCCGCTGTACCCAGTTCCGAGCAACCGTTTTTTTATCTTTTCAGCCAAGTAAGTATACTGATTTTGTGCTCCTTTGTCTCTTTTATGGTTGTTTGTAGATTGCATGTTAGGTTTAGGTTTAGAAGATGAATCGCTTCATTTTCGGTGGTTGTTGGCGGTGGATGGTGGTTAGGCCACTTCCGCCGCCGACGAGGCCGCTGGGCTTTTAGGATATCTCGTGAGTAGGGCGGTTTTCGGCGTCGTCGCGATGATGATGCATATGTAACTGTCGCGGTTGCTCAGATTCCGGCGTTGCAATGAAGTTTCCGGTTGAGTGTTTGCAGTTTCCGGTTGAGTGTTTGCAGTTTCCGGTGAAGCTTCAAACGGAAACTGGGAAGTTGCTCAAGGAGGTTCCTTGTACGAGAGTGGTTTGTCCCGAGCGTCTCCCCGTGGGAGACACTTGAGTTTTTTGTTCGATGTTAGGGCTTAGGTCGGGGACGTCGTCCTCAGCCCTTCGCGCGCCCTTTCACTTGACTAGCGGTGGAAGGGTGGATTTGATTCTTCGACGAATTCACTTTTTTCTCTGCTTTTCAGGTGGTCGATATGGCGACAGGGCCAGACGGGGAGATTATCCTAGACTCGTCCGAGGAGAGCTCCACGAAGAGTAGTAGTACTGAAGCTTCAACCGTCCCCAGCGAAGTCGGGGAGGAGGTTGCTGAAGATTCAACGGAGGAGTGGTCGGTGGCTGAGCCTGCCGAGCACGTATCCACCTTCGCGACATATCTGGGGGATGTCTTTACGGTCGTCGGGCCAGAGGGGGAGTGGAAGGTACACTTCCCCTCCGAGGATGATAGGGTCTGCACCAATTTCGGGGAGCGTTTTGCCATGTACGAGTACGCATTTAAAGAGCTGGGACTGAGGCTACCGTTCACCGATTTCCAGCAATCAATATTCGTGCATCTAGATCTGGCTCCGACGCAGCTGCACCCCAACTCGCTGGCGTTCATCCGGGCGTTTGAGTTGACGTGCGAGTATTTGAGGATAGGGGCTACTCTCCCTTTATTTTTCACTGTCTTCCATCTTCAACGGCAGTTGACGGGGAGGAAGTATGGCTGGGTTTCGTTGAAACAGCCCCGCAAGCTGTTCAAGCCCTTTTCAGAGTCGATTCGGACGTTCAAGGAAATGTTCTACATTATAGAGCTCGTGTCGGAGGCGGTCCAGGATAGCACGTATGTCTGGGCGATTGAAGTTGACGAGGAGGGTAACGACATGCGCGATGAGGCTGGGAGGTTTATCGGGGAGAGAGAATTCAAGTTCCCTTTTCACTAGGGACCTGGCCACTTTATCAAGGAGCCCAACGAGTATGTTCTCCAGCCGTACAATCTAGACTGGCAGGACGCGGTTGGCTACGAAAAGTTGGTGAAATATGTTAACTCCTTCCGGCTTGCTGAATGCTGGACGAAGAAGGGTGACCCCATCTTCGAGGAGGATGGTAGCCAGAGGGTGGAGTATCGTTTCATTAACACCAAGGCTCTTTTGGAGTGCAAGACTCCCGCGAAAGCTTACAAATTGCTCGGTAGTCTTAGTCATTTTAACTTACCCGAATTATGTTTTCTTCCTCGTCTAACATGTTTCGTTTTTTGCAGGCGAGATGCCTTCTGCTCACGAAAGAATGGTAAAGAACGCTATCGCGAGAAACAAGCCCGGGGCGGCTGCTCCCAAGACTCGATTTTCCCAGCGTACTCCTACTCCTCCTCAACCTGATGCGGGGGCCTCTTCGCCCACTCCTTCCCAGGGATCTCCCCGGCCTCTGGCCTCACGGTCCAAGCAGTTTATGGCCAATGAGGGGGTAGATCTTGAAGGTGTGAAAAACACAAGAAAGGGGGGTTTGAATTGGTTTTTCAAAATAAATCGTTTCTTTAAAATAACTTTTTCTTTAAAACTTTACCCCTTTTTTAAAGAAAAACAACTTGGTTAAACAAAGAGATATAAACACGTTATGTTTATACTAGTTCACTTGAGAACCTCTCAAGTTAATCTAGTCCACCCGCCAAGGTGATTTTGCCTCTCTCAACGAGGTCTTAATCCACTATTCAACAAAGTAGTACACTGCACGAGCTAACACAGCTGGTGACTAACAATAACCTCTAGAACTCACACGTTCTAGACTTCTCAAGTAATCCAACCACACAGGTCTTCCTTAAGGCACAACCTCTAAGACACATGTCCTAGACTTCTCAAGAGATCTAATCACTAAGACTCTCTTAAGGAATACAACTTTAAGTTCAAATAAAATGGGTTTACAGAAAATTGCTTCTTATCAAGCTAATAATGTAAACAAGTTTTTAGACCAAGAATGACTTAAGAAAGAACAGAGTTAGAAAGTATTGTAGCAGTTCGCGTGTATGTCTTTCTTCAAGTCTTTGAGCTTCCTTTTATAGCCAGGTGAAAAGAGCCGTTGATATGGAATCATGATAGCTAAGTAGGCTTACGGCTAGAAGCGTGAGGACAGGTACAAAGTCTTCTGCATGCTGCGCGTCCTGTCTATGTCAGATTGTCTTGTTTGTATTTTGTACAGTCTTTAAGAATTTTAACATTGTAATGTGGTACAGCTGTACAGTGTGGCAAGTTCTCTTGGCTTCTCAACTTCAGAGGCTTTTTGTGAGCATGAGTAAGAAAGGAAAACATTGCTCTGTTCTTGAGATTATCAAGTCTTCGAATCATCAGCTCTGCGCTTCCAGAATCTTCAGAACTTGTCTTCAGAACCTTGTTCTCTTAATCCACTTTCTTCATATCTTCAGAGGCTTCTGATAATATTTGATTGAAGCATGAGAGTCGACTTTGGGTAGGTCTTCAGAACCTTGATCATAGAGCGTGAGGCTTCAACATCTGGACTTCATTCCATCAGAACCCTCGTCTTCAGATCTTCAGAACTCATACTCTTTTCCTTTCGAATTAAAGTCTTTTGTGTTATCTTCGTTCAGCTCTTTTAAGTGCATAGACGAAATGTCTTTCTTTAAACATTGTGCTGATTCTTAGGAGCATAACCTGTTTGCTAGGTTCTCACAAGTAACAACATTAGTTATGCAAAATTGTTCATGCCATTACTCATTTGTTATCATCAAAACTTAGAGATAATATTGCAGAACCAAATCTTGTTCTCACAATCTCCCCCTTTTTGATGATGACAAAACTATGTATTTGATGACGCAATTTTGATATATATAAATATATAACACAGAGAACATGGAAAAAGGTTTTTAGGATAGCTTATCCTTTTTATGAAGTGCTCCCCCTGAGTATTAGATTTGATTAAGGTTCGTGCTCGGGCTCCCCTTGACTTCATTAACCTTTTGAGTCTTTCTTCATCATCAGAGTTCTAAGTTATCTGCACAGAGGAAAAATACAGAAAAATAATCTAGTAGAGATGATAGATTTATCTGTTAGCATGTAAACATCATTGTTTTTTCAGAGAATGACTATAAGATCAAAATTATCACATTCATATACTTTCTCCCCCTTTTTGTCATGAATCAAAAAGATAAACACAGGGTAGTCCAAGGGTGAAAAACACAGAACTAAAACTTAAAAGAAAAACAGAGGTTTATTTGCTGTCAGAGGACATCTTGTCCCAAATCTTCTTCATCATGATCTGAAGATTTTCATTGACAGTATCTTGCTTGTCAAACCTTTCTCTGAAGTTCTTCTGTTCAATTCTGATTTCATCAATGGCGTCTCCCAGACGCTTGATAACAGGATCAGAAGTGGAAGCAATCATAGCACTTTCTTTAGCTCTTTCATCTTCTTGTGCCTTTCTAGCAGCTTGCTCTTTTGCTTCTTTAGCAGCCTTTTCTTCAACTTCTTTCTGCTTGGCAGCCAAGAACTTGAGTACTTTGACTCTTGCTTCAGCTTCTGCTCTCTCCTTAGCCTTTGCTAGTTCAGTAGTTATGGTTGTATTTGAGAAACTTACAATTCTTGTAAGTTCCATGTCCAGCCATTTTTGAAAACTTTGACAGGCACTCTCAAGTTCCATGAGCTTTGTGCTTGTACAAAGTTCCGCTCTTAGCTTAGCAAACATCTCAAGTGCTTTGTCATGAAATTGACTTGTACATTCTTCAAAGGATGTTGGAGGTGGAGCATTGTAGATAACCAGAGCGAGGTTGGATTTATCAGAGTTAGTTTCAGGTGGTGGTTGTTGAGATAAGTCAATCTCAGTAGCAGCAGGTTCAGGTGGTTGTTGTTGATCGGTTGGAGAGATTACTTCTAGATTGTTGGAGCTCATGAGGTTTTCAGGTAAGACAATTTCTAGGGATTCATAGGAGGTTCCCTCAGAACTAGATTCAGTATTGTGAGCTTGAGATTCAGAGATTTTATTTGTTGGTTCTAGTTTATTTGGCTGAATTATTGAGGTAGTTGTTGTTGAACTATAGGTAAAAATAGTCTCAGACAAGATTGGAGTAGTTATTGATGGGTTGGTGGTTGATTGATCAGTGGTTGGTAAAGGAATAGAAAAAGATGGGGGTTTAAACCTTACTTGTGGAATGGAGGTAGAGGTGATTGGTGATGAAGATGGTGCAACAACAGATGGATTTGCATCAACTTTATTAATTTTCTCAAGAAGAAGAGCTTCTTTTCTGGAGATTTCAGTTTCATCCTTTTTCTTCTTTTTGCACTCCGCATCCTCTTCAACGAGCTTCCTCTTACTCCTGGTAATATGATTTGACTGAGGGACAGCTTCTTCAATTCTAGATTCTGCTTCTCTCATTATGGCAATGTGAGAGGCTATTGCGGTTGGATTATCTTCTTTGCAGTAGGATGGATAGTTTTCTACTGGATTCCTGATCTTTTTCACAATGTCGGGAGAAATAGGTGTTGGTTTCACATCGACACTTGCAATCATCTTCATATGCTTAAGATTTATAGCATTGGAAGCTTCTCCAACTTTTTCATTCAGATATTCCGTGAACTTTGCTTCCTTGATCAGATAATTCACTAATCCACTTTCAACCAGAATGTCAGAGATCAGTCTTCCAAAAGGAATGTAGCTAACAATATTCTTTTCTGGTGAAGCCGTTGTTCTTGTCTTGCGCACCATATCCCTTAAATAGTAGAATAGAATGGAGGGAAGGCACATTTTCTCATGTTTGTGCAAGTAGTACAACATGTGTTTTTTATTTGTGTTGGCAAAATCTGTAGCACTCTTCGTTGGTCTTGGATTGATGCATCCAAGAATGATCTTGTGCCAAATCCTTAGGTTGTCACGCAAGTTTTTGCTTTTGCAGTCCGTTGTTCCTGATTGACAGCTTTTGAAGATAGCTTTGTTGATGACTGACTCAGATTTTTCAGTTTTTCCGTACACCCTCTTTCCTTCCAAGAACTTCATTCCTAACAATTCTGAAATAGATCTCTCAGTGATGATAATCTTCTGCTCCATAACAGAAGATACCACATGAAATTCGTCTGCATCTGCATGTCTCCAGAATTCTTTCACTAGATCATCAAAGCATGGACCTCTTAGTCTATCAAAGTAATTTTTCATTCTTGAGCACCCAATTGATCAATTAGGTTAAACCCATTATCAGAGAGGTTGTTGAAGTCAACATCTAGCTCTTTCAGAACAGTTAGATCATTTGCATGTGTCGCACATGTCACAGAGCGAGTTTTCTGGGTGACATGGTTTGCATCAATTGTGGGAAGGGCTAATGGATTGAAACACCTGGTTCAGCCGTTGAGAGAGTAGTAGTGGGTGTGATGGATGAGGATGGTAGTTCTTGAGAGATTTAAATAGTATCTTGTTGATGAGTGTTCATCCTTACGGCGGTAAGAAATAATGAGGATTGAACTTGAGTTGATTTTGAGGGAGTGATAGATAGAGAGAGAAATAGATGAGAGTCGATTAACTTTTTAGGGTTTGTGAGAGAGAGAGAGAGAGAGATAGAGAGAGAGAGAGAGAGAGAGAGAGAGAGAGAGAAGATGTTCTCGAGAGTTTAAAGGACAGACACCTTCTTAAGGGGATAAGCTAATAAATGTGATAAAGTTGAGTCAATCTCGAGAAAAATGTTGTTCGTTCAATTTGAATAATTAAAGTGACTTAATTTTATTTAAACCACATGCAAAAATAATTTTTCGAATATATGACATGTCACATATTTATCAGAACTTGAGATGCGTTAAGAAAAAGGTTCTGATGATTTGAAAATACTTTTCTTCTGACTAAACACATGAGGTTCTGAAAATGTTTTTATTCTGAACAGTACTCCATATTCAGATGTTTTAAAATGATTAGAAATCTATCTTCAGCTAAGGGTTTTGTAAAAATGTCAGCCCACTGATGGTTTGTATCAATGAATTTTAAGCATAGAGTTCCCTTCTGAACATAGTCCCTAATAAAATGATGTTTTATTTCAATGTGTTTAGCCCTAGAATGCAAAATTGGATTTTTACTTAAGCAAATGGAAGCAGTATTATCACAGAAGATAGGAATGTTACTCTCATATATTTGATAATCTTCCAGCTGATTTTTCATCCATAACATTTGAGTGCTGCATAGGGAAGCTGATATGTATTCTACTTCTGCTGTTGAGAGAGCAATTGTAGATTGTCTCTTGCTTGACCATGAGATTAGGTTGCTTCCTAAGAACTGACAGTTCCCCGATGTGCTCTTTCTTTCTAATCTATCTCCAGCATAATCTGCAACGCAGTAACCAGAAAGAGTATACTCTGATGTTTTCTTATACATCAGGCCAAGGTTAGTTGTTCCTTTCAGATACCTTAGAATTCACTTGACAGCAGTTAGATGTGATTCTCTTGGATCTGATTGGAATCTAGCACATAGATGTGCACTGAATAATATATCAGGTCTAGAAGCAGTTAGATATAAGAGAGAACCTATCATACCACGATAGAGTTTTTGACAAACCTTAACTCCTATTTCTTCTTTTCCCATTACACAAGTTGGATGCATTGGTGTTTTAGCAATGTTGCAATCCGTCATATTGAAATTCTTCAGAAGTTCTTTTGTGTACTTGGTTTGATGGATGTAAGTGGCCTCTGATCTTTGATCAATCTGAATTCCAAGGAAGAACTTCAGTTCTCCCATGAGGCTCATTTCAAATTCGGCCTGCATTAAGTTTGAAAATTCTTCACATAAAGAAGAGTTAGCAGAACCAAAAATAATGTCATCAACATAGATTTGAACAATATGAATGTCATTCTTATATGTTTTGCAGAAAAGAGTTGTGTCAACCTTTCCTCTGGTGAAATTGTTTTCTAATAAAAATTTGCTCAATCTATCGTACCAAGCTCTGGGAGCTTGCTTTAAACCATAGAGTGATTTTTTAAGTTTAAAAACAAAGTCTGATTTTTCTGAATTTTCAAAATCAGGAGGTTGTTTGATATAAACTTCTTCTGATTTATAACCATTTAAGAATGCACTCTTAACATCCATTTGATATAGAGTGATGTTATGATTTACTGAAAAGGATATTAGTAAACGTATTGCTTCAAGTCTAGCAACTGGAGAAAATGTTTCATTGTAGTCAATTCCTTCTTGTTGACTGTATCCTTGAGCAACAAGTCGTGCTTTGTTTCTGACAACTTCTCCCTTTTCATTTAGCTTGTTCCTAAATACCCACTTAGTTCCTATTACATGAACATTATTAGGTTTAGGAACTAGATCCCAAACATCATTTTTGGCGAACTGGTTAAGTTCTTCTTCCATAGCCAGAACCCAGTCTTTGTCCATGAGGGCTTCTTCAATTGTAGCTGGTTCTATCAATGATACTAGTCCTACAAGTGTTTCTTCTGATGGTCTAAAGGCTGATCCGGTTCTGATAGGAGCATCTTTGTTACCCAGAATTAGTTCCTCGGGATGGGATGTTGACAGTCTTCTTCTTCATTGAGATGGGGTATTTGGAGTTACTTCACTGGTTTCTGGTGTAGGATCTTGCTATTCTTTAACTTCATCTGTCTTTTCCTTAGGTTCGGAGAATCTGATTTCCAAATCTGCAAGTTTCTCAACTAGCTCTGACTTTTCTGATTCAGGCTTGTCATTGAATCTAACATGAATAGATTCCTCCACAATTCTTGATTCTGTGTTGTAAACTCTGTAGCCTTTCGAGCGTTCAGAGTATCCCAACAACAGACACTTCTGTGCTTTGGAATCAAACTTGCTAAGATTCTCTTTAGTGTTAAGCATAAAACAGACACATCCAAATGGATGAAAATAAGAAATGTTGGGTAATTTATTCTTCCACAATTCATATGGAGTTTTATTCAAGATAGATCTTATAGAGATTCTATTTTGAATATAACATGCTGTGTTAATTGCTTATGCTCAGAAGTGCTTAGCTATGTCAGTTTCTTGGATCATGGTGCGAGCCATTTCTTGTAAAGTTCGATTCTTTCTTTCTACAACTCCGTTTTGTTATGGAGTTCTAAGGCAAGAAAAATCGTGAGATATTCCATGTGAATCAAAAAGTTCTTCAAAGTTTTTATTTTAAAATTCTCCACCATGGTCACTTCTGACTCTGACTATTTTACAATTTTTCTCATTTTGTACTTGAGTGCAGAAAGAAGCAAACACATAATGTGATTCATCCTTGTGTTTTAAGAATTTTACCCATGCCCATCTGTTGTAGTCATCAACGATGACTTGTCCATATTTCTTACCATTGAGAGAGGCCGTTTTTACAGAGCCAAACAGATCAATGTGAAGAAGTTCCAACGGTCTAGAGGTGGAAACAACATTTTTAGCTTTGAAAGAGGTTTTTGAAAACTTTCCTTTCTGACATACGTCACAAGGAGCGTCTGACGAATATTTCAGATTTGGCAAGCCCCTAACAAGACCAAGCTTGTTAAGCTGAGAGATTCTTCTCAAACTGACATGGCCAAGACATTTTACATTTTGATGTTTTAAATCAGATAATTTAATTTTGTAAGTGTTGTTTTTCCTCTTTCCATTGAATAGGACAGATCCATCCTTCTGACTTACAGTTTTACAAGACGTTTGATTAAAAATGAGATCATAGCCACTGTCGCTAAGTTGACTTATTGACAACAGATTATGCATTAGACCTTCTACTAATAAAACATTCTTAATGGAAGGAAGCTTACCATTTCCAACAGTTTCGGAGCCAATGATTCTTCCTTTCTGATTTCCTTCAAAACCGACGACGCCTCCAGGCTTAAGTTTTAGATCTTGGAACATAAGCCTTTCTCCCGTCATGTGTCGCGAGCACCCACTGTCCAGGTACCATGACTGGTGTTTCAATGGAGCTACTAAGGATATCTGCAACATAAATTATCTTGTTTTTAGGTACCCATTTTGTGGGTCCTTTCACATTAGTTTTTCTAAAGGTTCTGATCCCTTTGTATTTCCTTACGTTAGCAAAACGGTGTGGAGTTTGTGTAATCCTAGTGTTTGAACCTTTTGGTTGTGAATGCTTAAGGCTAGTACCAGAGGGAATAAACTATTTGGACAGAGGTATTATTTTGATGTTTTTGGTTTCATCATATGGTTGAGATGGTCCTGAATATCCTAGACCTCTACTGTTATTTCTACTTACTCCATAGATTAGTGAAGCCATTTTGCTTCTATCTACGCTTTTGGCAAGAAAGTTTTTAAATGCGTTATCATATTTGTCTTCTTCACTAGTGTTAGTTGAGTTTGAAACAATTTCTTCTTCTAACTTAGATAATTTACATTTCAGGACAGTGTTTGAGTTTTCTAAGACAAATATTTTCTCATTTTGTTCAGAAATGGTTTTCTTGTTTTTATTAAGATCTTCTGAAGAAACTATAAATTTTTTTTTCAAGATTTTGAATTTGCTTTGAAGGTTTTGATATCTTTTTATAAGTTCAGTTAATCCTAATTCAAGTTCAGAACTTGATAAAGAGGAAAGTACCTCTCTTTCATCGTCGGAGTCTGATAGTTCTTCCTCTGACGAGTCGCTTCTGGTTTCTGCCATGAATGCCATGTTGACCCGACCTTCATCAGCATCATCTTCAGATTCTGAACCATCCCAGGTTGCCATGAGACCCTTTTTGGCTTTCCTAGGTCTTTCTTCTTTCTTGGCCTTTGGACAGTCATTTTTGAGATGTCCAGGTTCTTTGCATTCAAAGCACGTAACATCTTTTCCATAGTTTCTTCTTTGACCGGATGTAGATTCGGACCTTCTCCTTGGTCCTTTGAACTTGTTCCTTCTATATTTCCAGAGTTGACTTATCTTTCTTGATATGAGTGATATATCATCTTCTTCTGAATCTTCTTCAGATTCTTCCATTTCTTCTTCTGCCTGATACGCCTTCTTCTGTTCTGGCTTTGCCTTCAGTGCAATGGATTTGTTTTTCTTCTGAGGTTCATCTCCTTAAAGCTCTATTTCATGACTTCTTAAAGAACTGATAAGTTCTTCAAGACTGATACTATTCAAGTCCTTTGCAAGTTTCAAGGTAGTCACCATTGGTCTCCATTTGGCTGGAAGACTTCTGATGATTTTATTGACATGATCAGCAGTAGAATAGCTTTTGTCCAGAACTCTGAGTCCGGCAACAAGCATTTGAAACCTTGAGAACATGGTTTCAACAGACTCATCATCTTCCATTTTGAAGACTTCGTATTTTTGGATTAGCGCAAGAGCCTTCGTCTCCTTGAATTGAGCATTTCCTTTGTGAGTGATACGAAGAGAGTCAAAGATGGACTTTGCAGTTTCTTTGTTTGTGATTTTCCCATACTCGGTATAAGAAATTGCATTCAACAGAACGGTTCTTGCTTTGTGATGATTTTTGTAAGTTTTCTTCTGAGCATCTGTAAACTCACTTCTTTCAATCTTTTTACCTACAAAATCTACAGGATGACAATAGCCATCAAGTACTAGATCCCATAGATCTAGGTCAAATGATAAGAAATAAATTTCAATTTAATCTTTCCAATAATCAAACTTTTCGCCATCAAAGATAGGAGGTTTTACAGTGTAAGATTCTCTTTTAATAACATTTGTTTCAAAAGTTGTTGGTGGTGGTTGTTGAAATACAAATAGAGTTAGGGTTTTGTTATCGATCCACAGAGATTGTTCGGTGATATCGCAGCCGTTCTACAGTCGTATACGTTTTAAACTTCAAAGTAACAAGGGGTTTTGGTTGTTTTAAATCGGAACACTTGCATTCGAATTTAAATAATAGCGGTAAAAAGATTTGTTTTAACGATTTATAAGAAACATGTCAAGATTAGGGTTCGACAAACCATTTTGCACAAATAGAATCGACAAAGCTAATGAACTCGTTTAGACGGTAAATGCAATCACATATCCTCCCAATATGTTTATCTCTAACATATATTGTGAGTTTTACCATTTTGATCCTTTGATGATCTCTCACTCAAACTATCAAAATGACAACATTAAAGTTCAATATTTATGAACATCAACACACATTACTATCTCTAGCCAATGTACATTGATGGATGAAAAACCTAGGTAAAGAGTAGGAACACATTTCTCAATCATGTACCAACACAAAGAATAAACCATAAAAATAAAGTTTTTCATCATACATTCGTCATCCATGAGTTCACAAGCTAGAGGCAATACATATACATGCAAAAGAAAGGTTTATCTACCATCTAACCTTGACATAAAAGGAAAATTAGCTCTCCATTGTCATGGGATCTAAACAAACAATAAGATGACGAAGAATATCAAGCATCAATGACGATCTCTCAACGAATGATGCTTCCAATCTTCCAAACTAGGATGCTACAGTGTTACAATGTATTTTGCTCTGAAAAAGTATCAAGGATCCTCTGAAAAGTACAGAAAAGTCTAATTATAAAGGGGCTGAGTATCGCAGAGCGCGCTAAGTGCGCAACACCGTGCTAAGCGCGCTGCACTTTACAATAAACCGCCTAAAGAGCGCGCTGAGTGCGCTATGGACCCCGCTGAGCGCGCAACTCTCTGTAACTTCTTCTACCATCGTGCTAGGAGCGCGTTGAGCGTGCTTCAAGCATGCTCCAAAAATGCTTATTTTCCAAAACTGATTTTGTGGGGCCTTCCTTGCTCCAATCTTTACACTTCCATGTAAAAATCTACAATAAAAACACAAAAGTTAAATAGATAAGTCAATTAATGCAATTAACTAGAAAACGGTTATTAACCGGAAACAATGGGAAAAGGCTTGGATTAACAAATAAAGATCACAAAAAGGTGCTAAAAACTATACTAAATATTAACACAATTTAGCACCTAACAACTCTCCCCAACTTGTTTCTTTGTTTGTCCTCAAACAAAGGTAAAATAGGATAGAGGCAAGAGGAATACCCGATAAGCAAACACAAACAAAAATCAATGGTTCAAACCGAATTGATACGCCTGCAAGTAATGCTTAGCTCTGACAGAATAAAAATATGCATATGAACTAACTTCTAAACATAAATAACAAGCACTCATCATAAACAAACAAATGTTCAAACGGGAATCACCTAATTTATTCAAATGAGCCAAGCTCAATATATACAAGGGACAAAACATACTCACAAGCAATTGTGCCACATCCAAAATAATTAATGCAATCATCTCACAATTTAATGAAAACAATGGAAACAAAGATCACAAAAGGACTTTTATAGGTTGCAACTCGGCCGGGGTTAAGAAACAAGGGTCATATGTACACGACCATTGAACAAGAGAGGGTAACATTCATGAAGAGCATTTTCTTTTCTAAACAACCATTCTTGCTCAAACTTTTAATTTATTCACACAATGCATTCTATCTCTTTTTCTTTTGATTTCCACAATTGTCTTTTTCTTTCTCTTTTGATTTTTCAATCTATTTCTCTCTTTTCTTTCTTTTTCAATCTAATTTTGATTTATTTGAGAATGCATTGCCCACAATTCCTTCTTCTCTTTTCACAATGAACAAATCTCCCCAACTTCAACAATACTACAACTTAAATAAAAAATGCTCTTCAAAGCGGTTAAAGTTCGGGTTAAAGATTCAATGATACCAAATTTTTCGTTTTAGGCTCAAGAGAGGTTTCTAAAGATCACACACTCACAAGGTGACTTGAAGTGATTTATGGAAATATGGTTCTACTCATAGTACTCAAAAATTGCCTTGATCATTTCCAAGTTTCCAAAATTTCAAAACAAAAAGTAAGATTAAACATAAAAAATTTGAGTAAGCAACAATCACTTAAATCCCTCAATAATTTGTAAACAATAGAGGGAACTCACATTTGTGGTTAAGTCCTAATTGATTCCAATATGAACAAATATGCAAAATGAAGAAAAGCTTGAAAATTATGTAAAGCAAAAAATTCATGTAAATATTGACATTCTACAGAGCACAAAATAGAGTACCTTAATGTGCATCAATTCAGAAATTTATCATCGCCATCAATGTGGTGAAGCACATCACTATAGTACAAAGAAACAAACCTGCTTCATCCATCAATTACCTTAAAAATAGAGAACAAACAGCCAAAATTTTTGTACCAAAAATGATAAACATAAAACATCATCCGCCCGGATGGAAAATTCATTCATAACCAAAAATTTTGTAACAATTATCCAACATCACATCCGCCCGGATGAAGAATATAACAATTATCCAAAACAGAAGTTGATAATAAAAAAAACATACTAATCATAGCAACATAAACAAAAAAACAAAAGATACATCAAACTCATCCTCAGTAAGAACTAGAACTCGATGCTCCAACGTCCTCGCCATCACCATCATCACCATCGTCACCTGCCTCCTCCGCAAAACCAGGCCTGCCCTCAGGCCAACGAGCATATGCCAGAAGGTCTTCTCGAGACCTCAACTGGTGATCCACATGTGGTTCCCGGATCTGCAACTGCAACTGCATCGTAGAATCATGCATAAATAATAAAGTCCTCTAATGAGCCTCGTGCATGGCCCAATTAGCCTCAGCACTCGGATCATAAGCGTGCTCGCGCTCGCGTCTGCGCTCGCAGCCAACAGGGGCAGTAGCAGCTACAGGGGCAGCGTCATCCAAATTAAGCACCCCCATGCAATGACGAGTGACATAACCATCATCCAAAACAGCAAGCTTAACACACCCATGGGTCGGGAGAGTAACATGTGCCCTATGGCATAATGCCATAATAAGCCCTGGATAAGTAAGGGCACAAGCTACTCGATCACCATAAGGTGTACCGCTCACAACAATTTTCTTCATCTCAGTGGCAATAATTTGTACGAAATCCACGGTCTTCTGGACGCTAAGTAAATGAGCAATCAAAGAAGCTGTCTCCAATGGAATTGAAGAGGTGTGACTCCGTGGTTTAAGGTTGTGTAAAACCACAGACATAACAAGTTGAGCGGTAGTATCCAACGCACTCCGTGCAAACTTTAGGGGCGCTCCACTAGCGTTTACTAGGTATGTTCCCCCACGCACACATAAGGCATCTCTAAGTTGGTCGGCATTCCAATTACGTCGAGCCAACGTCTTCCCATAATCATATAGCTCATCCTCTCCCAGCTCGAGTGGGCTTCCAAGTTAGGTATTTAAAGCATCCCGCGAGAAATCGATATCCTTACCCCGAACCCAAGTCTTAAAATTGAACGGCACACCGGCGGAGGGCAACGCATTTGCGAAAAACTCCCTCACGATGTCAATGTGGTACTCCGGGTAGGGTGAAGAAAGTGTATCCCAACCTGCACCTTGGACAAAATGAGCAATGTTTCTGTGGGGTCCCTCTAAATCAAGTAAAATAATTCTGTCTGGCCAAATGGATCTTCTTTCAAGCTACACATAACGTTGTTGCTCCAAACCAACAAAATGAGTTCTATCGAAAGGGCCAGACGGAGCACGTCTGTTTGGGTTTGATGTAGAACCAGCCAGTCATTGCTTTTTGCACCCTGACATCTGAAAAGAAGAACAAACAAAACGTACACAAACAGCTCCAAAGGTTAGTGAAAACAGCAAACAAAAATTTCTAAATCCTTAAACAATTACATAGAATAATCAAAGGAAAGTAGAAGATAAAACATACAAGGGGAATTTTTCTGCAAATCCCAGACAGCGCTAAGCGCGTAGGAGCGCGCTGAGCGGGCTCTGTGAAATGCAGAAAAACCCCCCTCTGCAACAGAAGGTTCCAAAGGTTATTCTACTTCCTAAACACAGCCATATTCACAGAGAGATGTACAGTACGAATCCCCAACTTCAAAACAAACTAAATTATTCACAAAACCTAACTTCTAAAATTACAATCCCTAAATTCTAAAATTGAAACTCCTAACCACATGGATTCATATCAGTTTAAGCACCTAAAAACAGTAAATTTGACAACTAAAGAAGACATAGATGAAGTATAGTCATTAATATTTAACATGCAACACCTCAGCAACCCTAATTCATAACACGCGCTGGGCCGAGTCAGCTTAAGTGGGCCCAGAAACACAACATTTTTTTTCAAAAATTCGCACACCGCGCTAAACGGGACATGTTGCGCGCTAAGCGCCCTCGCTTCTGGAAGTAAGGGGTCATTTTTTTCAAAACCGCGCTTAGCGCGAGCCTGCGCGCTGAGCGCGCACTGCAACACAGAAAAACCTCCCAGCAGTAAAAGTTCAACATCCACAAGTTCAAAACATCACCCTAAACATCATACAACATCAATTTCTCAAAAAACATGTTTAAACAACAAATTCACTAGTAAAAACGATAAAAACTTACAAAATTGGGGTGCCTTCCAACGAACGCTTGTTTAACGTCGGATAAGCTCGACGGTCCAAGACGATTAATGAAGAACTTCGATGAGAACATAACAATTGCTGCGATCAAAGTGACCACCAAGGTAGATTTTCAAGCTTTGACCATTTACGGTCCATTTGTCTTTTTTCTCTAAATCTTCGATCACAATCGCTCCATAATTTTTCACCTCTTTCACACGAAATGGTCCTGACCATTTTGATTTTAATTTTCCTGAAAAAAGTTTTAACCGAGAATTAAACAACAGTACCAAATGGCCGACCTGGAAGTCCTTTTGCAGGATCTTCTTATCGTGATAATTCTTTACCTTTTCTTTATACAACCAACTGGAATGATAGGCTGCATTCCGCATTTCCTCCAATTCCTAAATTTGTAATTTTCTCTTCTCTCCGGCCAAGTTCGTATCAAAATTTAGCAGCTTAAGGGCCTACAGTGCTTTGTGCTCCATTTCAACTGGTAAATGGCATGTTTTACCATAAATCATTTGAAATGGAGTTAAGCCAATTGGAGCTTTGTAAGCGGTCCGATATGCCCACAAAGCCTCGTCCAATTTCCGCGACCAATCTTTTCGCGAACTTGACACAGTTTTTTCTAAAATCCTTTTTATTTCACGGTTCAACATCTCGGCCTGCCTGTTCGACTGTGAGTGGTAAGGGGTCGCCATTTTATGCGATACACCGTATTGTTTTAAAACACTTTCAAGAGATGTATTGCAAAAGTGTGACCCGCCATCACTAATGAGAACCCGAGGCGTGCCAAAACGGGAGAAAATGTTTTTCTTTAAAAATTTAATCATCGTCTTGCCATCAGCCTTAGGTGAAGCAATCACTTCAACCCACTTCGACACATAGTCAACCGCCACTAACATGTACTCATTTCCAAAAGACGGTGGAAATGGACCAACAAAATCAATGCCCCAACAATCGAAAATTTCAACTTCTTGTATATTTTGAAGGGGCATTTCATCTCTTTTTCCATTCCCCCCCACTTCTTTGACAAGTGTCACAACTTTGCGCATGAAGATTTGCGTCTTTAAAGAGAGTAGGACAATAAAAGCCTGATTGCAAGACTTTCGTGGCCGTCCTCGAACCATTGAAATGGCCGCCATAAGGCGAGTTGTGACAATGCCAAAGAATACTTTGGGCTTCTTCACTCGTGACACACCTTCTCAAAAGGTTGTCACCTCCTAATTTGAACAAATACGGGTCATCCCACACATAGTAATCCGCATCCGACAGGAACTTCCTTTTTTGGTTCCAAGTTAGGTCTTGGGGCACCCAACTAGTTGCTTTGTGGTTAGCAAAATCTGCAAACCAAGGCCTAACTTGGACTTTAAACAATTTTTCATCAGGAAATTCCTCTCGGATTTCCTTTTCAGCTTTGGTTACCTCCACGTTGATCAAATGGGACAAATGATCTGCCACTAAATTCTCTGAACCCTTTTTATCCTTTATTTCCAAAGCAAATTCTTGAAGCAAAAGGATCCAATGGATGAGCCTTTGCTTCGAATCCAGTTTAGTGAGCAGATATTTTATAGCCGAATGATCCGTGTAGACAACCACTTTTGACCCGATTAGGTAAGAACGAAACTTCTCAAGTGCGTATACAATCGCAAGCAATTCTTTTTCGGTTGTGGCGTAATTTACTTGTGCCTCATTTAATACCTTGCTTGCGTAATGTATAACATGAAAAGTTTTGTCCTTCCTTTGACCTAACACCGCTCCAACGACATAATCACTCGCATCGCACATTAGTTCAAAATTTAAAGTCCAATTTGGTGCGATGATTATTGGAGCGGTAATTAGTTTTTCAATCAAAATTTGGAAAGCAATAAGACATTCATCATCAAAGAGAAATACCTGATCTTTGTTGAGCAAGTTGCTCAAAGGCCTTGCTACCTTTGCAAAATCTTTGATGAAACGCCTATAGAATCCCGCATGCCCCAAGAAGCTTCTAATTCCTTTGACGTTGGTAGGAGGAGGCAACTTTTCGATTACTTCAATCTTCGCTTGATCTACTTCAAGGCCTTTGGAAGAAACTTTGTGGCCGAGCACAATTCCCTCCGTCACCATAAAGTTACACTTCTCCCAATTCAACACCAAGTTAGTCTTAACACACCTCTCAAGGACAGTTTCCAAATTTTTCAAACACAAGTCGAAAGATGCTCCAAATACGGAAAAATCATCCATAAACACCTCCATTGTCTTTTCTATGAGGTCGGAGAAGATAGCTTGAACACACCTTTGGAAAGTTGCCGGCACATTACATAAACCAAAAGGCATCTTCCGATACGTAAAAATGCCAAAGGGACAAGTAAAGGCCGTCTTCTCATGATCCACCGGGTCAACCGCAATTTGATTATACCCCAAATATCCATCCAAGAAACAATAGAATTGCTACCCGGATAACCTCTCGAGCATTTGGTCCATGAATTGAAGTGGAAAATGGTCTTTTCTAGTTGCGGGGTTCAACCTTCTATAATCAATGCATATTCTCCACCCCGTCATAATCTTGGTTGGGATCAACTAATTCTTATTGTTTCGGATAACGGTAATGCCACCCTTTTTAGGAACAACGTGCACGGGGCTTACCCATGGACTATCAGAGATCGGGTAGATCATTCCCGCATCCAAAAGCTTCACAACTTTTTTCCTCACCACCTTTTTCATAGTTGGGTTCAAGCGGCGTTGTGGTTGAGCAACCGCCTTGAAATCTTCTTCCATAAGAATCTTGTGCATACAATAAGATGGACTAATTCCTTTAAGATCGGAAAGAACCCAACCTATTGCATCTTGATATTTCTTCAAAACTTGGATTAAACGGCCTTCCTCGTTTTTGGACAAAACGTTACTAATGATAACCGACTTGTTACCACCGTCATTAAGAAACACATATTTTACATTGGAAGGCAAGACCTTCAATTCAAGTGGTGACTTCTCATCTTTCACATCCTTCTTTAACTCTTCCGTTTCTACTTCCCACGGTTGCAACTCTTTGAGATATTCAAGCTCTTTTAAACATTCTTCAAGAGCTCTTTCTTCTTCATCGGAAAACACCTCAAAAGATTCATCAAGAGCCATTTCCAAAGGAGATAATATATGAACATGCTTTGAAACCTCCAAATTTGCTTCTTCAATTGCATCGATACGAAAGCTATCATGCTTGTCTCGAGAATGTTTCATTGCTTCAAAAAGATCAAAGCAAACTTCTTCGTTTTGAACCCTCACTTTCATTAAACCGTCATCCACATCAATCATCATTCGTGCGGTTTTCATGAAAGGTTGCCCAAGAATTAAAGGCGCATCCTCATCTTCCTCCATATCGATAACAGCGAAATCAACCGGAAAGAAAAACTTGTCAACTTTTACCAAGACATCTTGAGCTAACCCATGAGGATGAGTTGTGGACTTGTTGGCTAATTGTAACGTCATCCGAATGGCTTTCATCTCAATGTTCCCAAGCCTCTTTACAATGGACAAAGGAATTAGATTAATGCTTGAGCCCAAATCAATTAGGCCTTTGCCAACATAGACATCACCAATTGTTACCGGCAAAGTAACACGCCCCGGGTCAACTTCTTTTTTCGGAAGAGTTCTTTGGATGATGGCACTACAACTTGCGTCAAGGATAATAGTTTTCGGTTCCGAATACCTCCGCTTCTTTGTGAGAATGTCTTTTATAAACTTAGCATATTTTGGCATTTGCTCAAAAGCTTCGGCAAAAGGAATGTTAATTTGCAACTGTTTAAAAATATCCATGAAACGAGCGTAATGCCGTTCATTTTCTTTCTTTGAAGGAGCATGAGGGTACGATAAATGTTGGATCGGAATAGTGCTCACTAATTCCTCTCCCTTCTTCACTCTCCTAAGTTTCTCCTTTTTCTTCAACTCCTCACCACTCTTATTTTCAACTTTAACTATTTCATCACTTTTATTTTCAACTACACCTTCATCTTCACTTTTATTTTCAACTACTTCCTCATCACTATCCTCCTCCACAATACCATCAATTTTTTCTTCGCCTACCTTTTTCTCATTTTCAGTTACCAACCCCTTCCCACTTCTTGTAACTATTGCCTTGCAATGCTCCTTAGGATTCACTTGAGTATTTGCGAAGAATGAAGGACCCGATTGTTGCTCGGCAAGTTGCTTGGCAAGTTGCCCCACTTGATTTTCTAGATTCTTAATCGCCGCATCACTACTCTTTTGATTGGCCATAGACATTTGCATGAATTGAGTCAAAGTGTCTTCCAACTTAGAGCTAGCAACCGGAGTTGGTGGAGGTTGATAAGGATTTTGCCGGTTTGAAGAACCGCCACCATAACCTTGATTATGTTGATAGTTCGCCCTCGGTGGATATCCTTGATTGCCTTGGTAATGTTGTTGAGGATTCTGTTGTTGTTGTTGATAAGGTTGTTGTTGTTGTTGTCTTCCTTGTTAGTCTCGTTAATTATTCATGTAGTTCACTTCTTCAAATCCCGGAGGAGGACAAAATCCGGTGTCATGCTCTCCTTTGCAAAGTTCACAACAAGCAACTTGTTTACTCTTGCTAGGTTCCTTCAATTCTTTAATCTGTTGAGTCAAAAGTTCCACTTGTTGAGATATGAGCTTGTTTTGTGCGAGGATTGCATCATTAGTTCCCAATTCAAGTACCCCCGGGCTTCTTTTGCGAGATGTTACGGCTTTGACTTTGAAGATCATTGAGAGTCATTCTATTGATGATATCTGTAGCTTCTTCGGCACTCTTCGATAACAAAGATCCTCCAGAAGTGGCATCCAATAATGTCTTACAATTTGGTTGGAGACCATTCTTGAGGATGTGAATTTGTGTTAACTCGTCAAACCCGTGGCCTTTACATTTACGAAGCATGGATTTGAATCGTTCCCATGCTTCATTTAGAGATTCACTAGTGCCCTGAGAGAACACATAAATTACAGTTTTTGACTCCATAAAACAGTTGTGAGAAAAGAACCGTTCTATAAATTTTTCCTCCAAAACGTTCCAATCGGTCATCAAAGTGGGAGTTTGATCAAGATACCAATCCTTAGCCTTGCTAAGCAAAGCATGAGGAAATAGTCTCTTGAAAAGAGGTAACTCTTGCGCTTGATTGACTCTGGCCGCTAATGTTATCTCATAAAATTTGGTGAGAAAAGCAAAAGGGTCTTCATGATCCACTCCCGTGAACGGACTTCCATACAACAAGTTCAAAGTTCCAGTTTTTATCTCAGCTTTCCTTCCTTGATTATTGTTAGCAAACTGAGCGGTGTGACGTGGGCTATTTACACAAGGTGTAGAAGCGGGTGGTGGTGGTGGTGGATCCATGATTGGCGTGAACTGTGGAATTGGTGGTGGTGTAGAAATCGAATTTTCTCCTTGTTCTTGCCTTTGTCTAGCTAGTTGCCTCCTCCGTCTAGTTCTGTTATTGAGTCTACGAGGGGTTCTTTCAATCTCGGGATCGAATAGAAGTTGGTCCGCCGGTAGTTGCCCTCGCATAAACAAAGTCTGCACACTAAACAAAACAAATCAACAAGCACAAGAAATTTTTTTCACAAGTCTAAAACTTCACAACTATTTCAATGCTTGCAATATCAATTAACAATCCCCGACAACGGCGCCAATTTGTTAAAATACAAATAGAGTTAGGGTTTTGTTATCGATCCACAAAGATTGTTCGGTGATATCGCAGCCGTTCTACAGTCGTATACATTTTAAACTTCAAAGTAACAAGGGGTTTTGGTTGTTTTAAGTCGGAACACTTGCATTCGAATTTAAGTAATAGCGGTAAAAAGATTTGTTTTAACGATTTATAAGAAACATGTCAAGATTAGGGTTCGACAAACCATTTTGCACGGATAGAATCGACAAAGCTAATGAACTCGTTTAGACGGTAAATGCAATCACATATCCTCCCAATATGTTTATCTCTAACACATATTGTGAGTTTTACCATTTTGATCCTTTAATGATCTCTCACTCAAACTATCAAAATGACAACATTAAAGTTCAATATTTATGAACATCAACACACATTACTATCTCTAGCCAATGTACATTGATGGATGAAAAACCTAGGTAAAGAGTAGGAACACATATCTCAATCATGTACCAACACAAAGAATAAACCATATAAACAAAGTTTTTCATCATACATTCGTCATCCATGAGTTCACAAGCCAGAGGCAATACATATACATGCAAAAGAAAGGTTTACCTACCATCTAACCTTGACATAAAAGGAAAATTAGCTCTCCATTGTCATGGGACCTAAACAAACAATAAGATGACGAAGAATATCAAGCATCAATGACGATCTCTCGACGAATGATGCTTCCAATCTTCCAAACTAGGATGCTACAATGTTACAATGTATTTTGCTCTGAAAAAGTATCAAGGATCCTCTAAAAAGTACAGAAAAGTCTAATTATAATGGGGCTGAGTATCGCAGTGCGCGCTAAGCGCGCAGCACCGCGCTGCACTTTACAATAAACCACCTAAAGAGCGCGCTGAGCGCGCTATGGACCCCGCTGAGCGCGCAACTTTCTGTAACTTCTTCTACCATCGCGGTAGGAGCGCGCTGAACGCGCTTCAAGCATGCTCCAAAAATGCTTATTTTCCAAAACTGTTTTTGTGGGGCCTTCCTTGCTCCAATCTTTACACTTCCATGCAAAAATCTACAATAAAAACACAAAAGTTAAATAGATAAGTCAATTAATGCAATTAACTAGAAAACGGTTATTAACCGGAAACAATGGGAAAAGGCTTGGATTAACAAATAAAGATCACAAAAAGGTGCTAAAAACTATACTAAATATTAACACAATTTAGCACCTAACAGTGGTGTAGTCATTTTTTTTCACACTTGGATCGGTACTGAACACTGTTAAGTGCTTGATAAAAATTCAATCTTTTTATCACCTTAGAACCGGAGCTCTGATGCCAATTGAAGGTGTGAAAAACGCAAGAAAGGGGGGTTTGAATTGGTTTTTCAAAATAAATCGTTTCTTTAAAATAACTTTTTCTTTAAAACTTTACCCCTTTTCTAAAGAAAAACAACTTGGTTAAAGAAAGAGATATAAACACGTTATGTTTATACTAGTTCACTTGAGAACCTCTCAAGTTAATCTAGTCCACCCGCCAAGGTGATTTCACCTCTCTCAACGAGGTCTTAATACACTATTCAACAAAATAGTACACTGCACGAGCTAACACAGCTGGTGACTAACAACAACCTCTAGAACTCACACGTTCTAGACTTCTCAAGTAATCCAACCACACAGGTCTTACTTAAGGCACAACCTCTAAGACACACGTCCTAGACTTCTCAAGAGATCTAATCACTAAGACTCTCTTAAGGAATACAACTTTAAGTTCAAATACAATGGATTTACAGAAAATTGCTTCTTATCAAGCTGATAATGTAAACAAGTTTTTAGACCAAGAATGACTTAAGAAAGAACAGAGTTAGAAAGTATTGTAGCAGTTCGCGTGTATGTCTTTCTTCAAGTCTTTGAGCTTCCTTTTATAGCCGAGTGAAAAGAGCCGTTGAGATGGAATCATGATAGCTAAGTAGGCTTATGGCTAGAAGCGTGAGGACAGGCACAAAGTCTTCTGCATGCTGCACGTCCTGTCTGTGTCAGATTGTCTTGTTTGTATTTCGCACAGTCTTCAAGAATTTTAACGTTGTAATGTGGTACATCTGTACAGTGTGGCAAGTTTTCTTGTCTTCTCAACTTCAGAGGCTTTTTGTGAGCATGAGTAAGAAGGGAAAACATTGCTCGGTTCTTGAGATTATCAAGTCTTCGAATCGTCAGCTCTACGCTTCCAGAATCTTCAGAACTTGTCTTCAGAACCTTGTTCTCTTAATCCACTTTCTTCATATCTTCAGAGGCTTCTGATAATATTTGATTGAAGCATGAGAGTCGACTTTGGGTAGGTCTTCAGAACCTTGATTAGAGAGCGTGAGGCTTCAGCATCTGGACTTCGTTCCATCAGAACCCTCGTCTTCAGATCTTCAGAACTCATACTCTTTTCCTTTCGAATTAAAGTCTTTTGTGTTATCTTCATTCAGCTCTTTTAAGTGTATAGACGAAATGTCTTTCTTTAAACATTGCGCTGATTCTCAGGAGCGTAATCTGTTTTCTAGGTTCTCACAAGTAACAACATTAGTTGTGCAAAATTGTTCATGCCAATACTCATTTGTTATCATCAAAACTTAGAGATAATATTGCAGAACCAAATCTTGTTCTCATAGATCTCACCCGAGCGCCAGAAAAAGGGAAGTTCGAACTTCCTCCGTGTATTCTTGACAGAAGATTCTTCGAAGGGACGTCCTTGGTCGTGCCGCGAGCAGAATCTCTCCAGCTGGAAGGCGTGGATCGCCCGAGCAAGAGGGTGCTGGTGGCCTAAGATGCCTCTGCACTAGTCAGAGTTTTGGAAATGGTGGCCATCTATGTTGAAGGGGACTCTGCAACTGAGTCTGAACTCAGAGCTGCCTGGGCTACCATGGCATCTCTTGAAGAGGCGGCGAAGAAAGCCAAGGAAGAGGCTAAGAGTGCTGATGATGCCCGAAAGAAGGCTGACGAGGAGGTGACCAGGCTAAAGGGGGAGAACTCTACGCTGGCCGCGGAGAAGAAGGCAGTTGAGGAGCTGGTCTAGCAGCTGAGGTTGGCAGGCACTCCAGGCGAGGATGAACCTAAGGATGTCCGGGAAATAAAGACTAGGGCCGAGCTGGTTGCTCTTCTGCTGAAGGCCGAGGATGACAACATTATCATTGGGGATGAGTCTTTTAAGAATTCCATGGCCCAACTGCGGGTTGTCAACCCCGGGGTTGAGTTTTCCACCGAAGGCATCCACTACCTGGCTCATGTCGAGGATTGCAGGATAGTCAGTCCGAACTCCCTCCTTGGTGGTGACGAGCATGCCGAAGTTTTGAATGAGGAGACCCAGGGGTCTGAGCCCAACCTCGAGCAGCCTGAGCGGATGGAGGAGGAGTGATGGAATTTTTACTCTTGTTGTAATTTGTCCGGCCTGCGTGCCGTGTATCTTTGTAACTTATTTTGAATGGGGCATGGCCCCCGGTTTATGTAACAAGTACAATTGTGGTCCTTGTGGCCACTTATTGCTTTTAATTATGTATGTGTCCGGTCCTCGTGGCCGGTTTTGTGATTTGCGTGGCTTTATCTGCTTTAAATTTTGCTAAGTATTGTACTTTATGTTCGTCATGCATGTATGCCCGTAATAGGGATTACTTCGATTTGCTTTAAGTTTTAGGGAATTGCTCGTTGTAGATGTGTTTGGCAGTGAGGGGTACTGGTCGAACGACCGGGGAATGTTTGGGCGAGAACGCAGAGCTCAGGTCGCGTTTGAGGCCTGAGTTCGCAGCGTGAACCTCCTATCGCGAGCTGGGTGTTCAGCCTGTCGTGGTACTTTGATGACGACGATGCTCGATTAAGGGACCGCTGTCGAGCAGAGACCTGGCTCGTTCCTGAGTGGGGTTCTGCTTTACTGGGATGCGACGCTTATACTTAGGTGTGCATCGTGGTCGGTAGGCGATGCTCGTCATTGTGATGAATCAAATTGACAGTTAAGGCCTTAGCTGTAGTATTGCTTTAGCTTTTCAGCGTTCCATGATCGACCAAGTTCTTCCCCATCGAGATGGTCTAGGTAATAGGCCCCATTCTCCGTTTTTGCCCGGACACGATAGGGTCCTTCCCAGTTAGCGGCTAGTTTGCCTTCGCGAGAGTCCTTATGGTTTCTTCTTAGAACAAGGCTGCCTACGTCGAACTCTCGTCGTATCACCTTGGCATTGTGCCTGATGGTAATTTTCTGTTTTAGCGAGGCTTCGTGGAGGGCTGCCCCTGATCGGACTTCCTCGACGAGGTTGAGTTCCTCCCTTATTGATTCGTCGTTCATCTCCTCGTCTAGGGGCAATTCGGTCCGCCTAGAGGGTACGTGAACTTCGATGGGGATCACAACCTCGGTCCCGTAAGCCAGGCGAAAGGGCGTCTCCGCGGTTGAAGAGTGTGAAGTTGTGCGGTATGCCCATAAGACGTTGTGCAGCTCCTCGACCCAAGCTTTCTTCGTTTCGTCCAGCCTTCGTTTAAGGCCTCGAAGGATGACTCGGTTCGCCGCTTCGGCTTGCCCGTTGGTCTGGGGATGTTTGAGGGATGTGAAGTGTTGCTTCGTGCCCAGCTGGACGACGAAGTCCTGGAACTTTCTGTCCGTGAACTGTGTCCCATTGTCTGTGACTATTGTCGCGGTGAGAATCGGATACCAAGCTATTGGATTAACTTGAATCACAATTTTTGAAATTCACCATTGGTCTTTATTTTATCCAAAGGAAAGGTTTAAAGAACGAAAAAACCTAAGAGATCTAAGGTTCGGGGGTTGGTTACGTCTAGAGAAGGTATTAGCATCCTAAACGTCTGTAGTACTCTACAGGAACCTTTTGTTATTATTTATGTTATTTATCGCTTGAAATAAGGAGAAGAAGTTATTTAAAAATTAAAATTAAAATGGGTAATATCTAAAAAAGAAAATTTAGAACTGAGAACTAAATAAGCAATATTTTTGAAATTTTTAGGATTAAGAAAAAATTAATTTAAAATAATTAATTGAATTAAAGTCAAATATTTAATAAAACTAATCCTTTAATGGTTTAATTAGTATTAAATAAAAGAATTTAATAAAATTAATCAAAAGTTACTTAATAATTATTTCTTGAGTTTTTTATTATTTAATAAAATATAAAATTAAAAGAAATTAAATAAAAAAAAATTAATAAAGAAAAGGAATAGGCTTAAGAGAAATAACAAATAAGTGGGGTGTATTTAGAAAAAATGGGATCAAAATGAAAATGAAATTAGTCTCGTCTTAATCAAGATTTAGTCGATAAATCGATAATCTTGGATTTTTTACTTTCATCGATCAATAAAGATAAATAAAAAGAGTGGCCTCATACTTATCAAGACTTTTAGTCATTTTGAATAAATCCACTCAGTCATGATTTTTGTAATATCATAGGCCAAAAATAAAGAAAAGTGAAAATAAAGGTGGTTTCGTCTAAATCAAGATTTAACTCGATAAAATCGATAATCTTTTATTTAGCCTTTCATTAACCAACCAAGAGGGAAAAAAATACGGCCCCAACAACATTGCTATCGCGAAAACGCGGTCATCGCAACCGGATCCGAATTGTACGGATCTAAATATAACAAAAAAAACAACTAAAAAAAAGAGAAATTTAACTTTGATAAAACCTCAACAATATTGCTATCGCGAAAACGCGGTCATCGCAACCGGATCTAAATCGTAAGGATCTAAAATTTTTTAGAGATAGAGAACGCATGGAAGAATAAATTTTAAAATAAAAAGTTTTAAAACAATAAGGTTGCTACGCAAAATGCGATCATCGCAGTCGGATCGAACTAAATATAAAGGTCACGCATCATGCACATATATGCAGACAGCGTATCGACGTAATTCGATCCGAACAATCTAATAAAAAAAGAATTAAAACAAAAAAGGCAAATTGCTACCGCATAAGCGGTCATCGCAACCAGATCCGAATTGTACATATCTAAATATAATGAAAAGAAAAATGAAACAAAAGGAAATTTTTAAAATTTGATAAAACCCAACAATGTTGCTACGCAAAATGCGATTATCGCAACCGATCAAATCAACACAAATATCACGCACTATACACGTCTCTATATGTAAACAGCGTATTGATACGATTTGATCCGAATAATTAACATATATATATATATATATATATATATATATATATATATATATATATATATATATATATATATATATTTATATTAAAATGAAATGTTAAGAAAACCAGGTTTGAAAATTATATTTAGAACTTATTCATGTATATATAAACACGTAAGGTCACCGGGCAATACATTCTAAGCATTTCAAAAAAACTTATTTATATATTGTATAAGTATCATGATATATAACAAATGGAGTGCACATATTGGTTATATTATATATGTTAGAAACCTGGACGAAGCACTAGTTTTATGTATATATATTACGGTAAGCCATCAGTATCACTATATATGTTACTGTATATATATTATATGAACAACCAAAACGTGAAGACAAATACGTGAAAACAAATACCGCTGCAATGCAATGATTATAATTATATTGTGTGAAAGCCAAATATATACCGTCGGAATGCAAGTAGCAATCATAAGGAGATAGAAAAATACGGCCAAAGAAGACGTACCGCCGCTTATGCTCTCTTTTTTTTTTTTTCCGGTCCCCACTCTCCTCCTCAGTACACATATATATAATGGAATAAATTAGAGTTAACTATTTTTCAAATTGACAGTAATAACCTTAATGTCCATTTTGAGGCCCAAATAGAATAATATTAAAAATTAAATAAACTTAAAACTAAATGAAATTTAAACAATTCAATTAAAATAAATTTAAAACAGAAACTAAAAATCCTATTTATTTATAAAAAATAATATTAGTTAAAAATAAAAATAAATATTTAAAATAAAATAAAATAAAAATACTAATTATTTTATTTATCTATTCTAAACATTATTTAAATTAAAAATAAGTATTTAAAATAAAATTAAAATTAAATGCTAATTACTATAATTATTTATTCTAAATAATATTAGTTGGAAAAGTAAAATAAACGGACCCTAAATAAATAAGAATCGGACGTCCAAGTGATCGAAAAAATAAATCGAGTACACTAAAATAGATCAGTACGAAATATACGACATGAAAAAATACCAAATTTTTAGGGTCAAAAATTAGGGTGTGACAGATGCCCCTATTTAAGTTTCTTCTATCCGGAGATATGAAGATTGAAATATTCATCTCGACGCGATAGGAGAGACTTAAATACAAACATGCACAATTTTTTGGCCCTAAGATGCCTTATGATATGATATAATATGAAATGAAAGACAGAGATCCTGAAGATATACCCGAAACATTTAGAAAAGAATTAAATGTACGGATAAAGATTTGGAAGACATATCTGGGAGAACGTCAGATACGGAACATCCTATCTGGGAAAACATCAGATAAACAAGGTCATATCCGGAAGAGCATCAGATAAACATAAAAGGGCTCTGGAAAAACATCAGGAGCAGACACATCTGGGAAAACATCAGTCGGTAAAAGCAAGGTCATTCCGGAAAAGCATCAGAATAAAGTCACATATCCGGAAGAACATCAGATAAACAAGGTGATATATCTGGAAGAACATCAGAAATAGAGACATATCCGGAAAAACATCGGATAGATTTCGGAAAAGCATCAGAATCGATATGAATGTCTGGAAAAACGTCAGACAGGTTCTGGAAGAACATCAGAATAAAAGTACATATCCGGAAGAACATCGGAGTGATTCTGGAAAAGTATCAGAATCAAAGGTAATATCTGGAAGAACATCAGAATAAAGGACACATCTGGAAAAACGTCAGACACAACGTCATATCTGGAAGAACGTCAGATAGACACAAAGAATGTTCTAGGAGAAACATCAGAACAAAAGTACATATCCGGAAGAACATCGGATAGAGGGACCCATCCGAAAAAACATCAGATGGAAAAGAAACCAGACATCCAATAATAGCCTTGAATGAAAGGTACAATCACAATATCTAATAATGGTTTTAGATGAATGTGAACAAAGATATACCCAAGAAAGCATTGGATAGACGCGAAAATATCTGTTTGGTAGGTTCCAAGTGAGTTGGAGTTTGACTGCAAAGGTAAGACGTGGACAACGACACGACCTATGGAGAATGCAAATGAGGATGAAACACTCTTGCTATGCATATGTATATGAATTTTGCTATGAGATATGATCAAATGCAAATGCATATGCAATGTAAACGTCGACGACACGACTCGACTCTGTGGAGAAGACGAGACTGGAAGACTGATTCCTCAACACGGAGATCACTGTCATTCTGCTTAAGTACTAGAGATGCTACTGCTGAACACATCTCTGCCATACTGGTAAATTGTATCAATTTGCTGATCCTTGTAGGAAGGATAGAAAGTTGCATGGGGATTCTTCAAGTTAACTGCCCCAGATTGGCTGTCTGTTGTATATGAACTGATAACTGCTTCAGCTTGGATTGATGTTAAAAATGACTGAATTACTGTGCACTTGGAAAACTTGCCCCAGTATGAGTCTTGAAAAAGTCTTCTGTATAAACCAATTCTGAGAAGGACTTGAACTGAACAAATCTTGAACTGATTCTCAACAGGATCTGGAAGGAACTTGCCCCTGATTGGATCACTAACCAAGTTTCTCAAATGTTTGAAAATTCCTTAAGCGGAAGCCAGATTGCAAACAAGAGTGTTCATACAAACATAGTAAATGCAAAGTTCATGCAACTTTTGAAATCAAAATCATTTTTGGAAAGAGGTAAAACAATAGGGTCACTGGTCAGAACACGGTGGTTCAAGACGTTTAAAAGTGAAAGATAAAGCAAACAGGGCGTGATGCCAAAAAAATGATCTGCAAAGATCTTTAGGAGTCAGTTTACGCAACCTTGTTGTAGTATGCTTTCAAAATAACCTTGCTTCAATTAGGTCTTTTGAGGGTTATAACGTGGCCTGGTTCACGGTTTAAGAAACAAAGGATAAAGGCTCAAAGTTTATTTGTACCCGCCCAATCTTCGTGATGATCTCCAGTCCTACACTCAGTTAACTCAAACTTTGCACTCAGGTTCCCATAGGTTAGGGATTGTATTGATGATAGTGATGATGGTTCAGAAGTTAAGGGACTTTTGAGGTGACAGTCACTACTTCCTTATAACTTTTGGTTATTTTTTTTCATTGAGGATTTCATGGTAAGGATTTAAAGATTTCTCCTTTTTATTATCCCTAACTTTTGCCTGAACTGTTTCTCGTGAGTCTTACAGTCAGCGGGATGCCCCAATTTTTGTCTAAGTCTCCTTCATAGGTTTCGACTTAGCAGGCTTTTTCCTTTTTTGATTTTTTTAATCTTTTTTTTTGAAAGAAAGTGACTGCTTGGCTTAATGATTACGGCAAACCATCATCGACTTTCGACTTGAAAGACATCTTCGACACTTGCTTGTTGCGTGCGAAGGAAAAATTGAGAATGCAACCTTTTTGTTGAAAGATGTCTTGCATGAAACTCTTGTATTTGAATGTACAATCTAGTTAACTAAGAACTACCCTGCCCCAGGTTAAGATTGCGGGTTTTTATTTGTAAAGAAAAGAAACTCCTACTTCAAGGCTCAAAGGGGTTGACGAGGGATTATCTTCCTTATTTCTCCAGTGTTTGGGAATTGAAACAATGCCTTACATCTTCAGCAAAGTTTTGATTTGAAAGCATACCAACAGCAATTATGAGTATAATGTTTTCATCATCCTCCCTCCAATCGTTGTATAATCAAAAGAAAGTGGAAACGTGATAAAATATATTTTTTTTGTTTTTTTGTTTTTTTGTTTTTGTTTTTTGTTTTTTGTTTTTTTAAGAAAGCATAAAGATCTAAATAATGGACAAATGAATTGAATCAAAAGTTGCACTGCTCATTTTATTAATTACGAAAGTACAAACATAATTTGAAAGCAAACAACTAACACAAAATAAGGAAAATGCAAACAACACGAAACATGGCCTAGTGACTAATCAGAAACAAAGAGTGAGCTGTCATGTCTGAAACACTGAAGTCTGCTGAAGTCGACAAAAGCTTCACTTGGCATGCTCTGGCAGAGGATTCGTCTGGACATTAGGATTGGTGTCACGAAAGTTGATGATTCCGACCTTAATCAAGTCACGAACTCTAGCCTTTATTGCATAGCAATGTTCCAAGTCATGGCCGACGGCACCTTCATGGAATGCACAGTGGAGATCAGATCTGAATCCAGGTGGAAGTGGATCTGGAGGAGGAGGCAAAGCCTTAGTAGTAATCAAACCTTTCTGAACCAGACCAGGATATAATTCGGTGTACGTCATTGGAATAGGATCAAAATGACTCCTATCACGGTACTGATTCTGTCTAATAGCCGGACGTTGAGCAGCTTGAGCCGGTCGTGGAGCAGTAATCACGGGAGTGACAGCAGCAACAGCAGGGTGATCAGAATAATGAGGTTGGGGTCGAGGCCCTCTTGTTTCAAATATGACAGCATTAGTCTGATCTTCTTTCTTCTTCTGGAAGTTCCCATAGGATTTCTTCGCACCATTAGAAGATTCAGCAGTCTTTGACACTTTACCTTTCTTAAGACCTTCCTCGAGTCTTTGGCCAATAGTAACCAAATCAGTGAAATTAGAGGAAACACTACCAATCATCTTCTCCCAGTAGAATAGAGACAGTGTGTCCATAAACAATCCAGTTAATTCTTTCTCTGCCAAAGGAGGTTCAACTTGAGAAGCGAGTTCTCTCCAACGCTGAGCATATTCCTTGAAGGACTCTTTATCATTCTGAGACATGTTTTGAAGCTGACGGCGATCAGGAGCCATGTCAAGGTTATATTTATATTGCTTCATGAAGGCATTAATAAGATCCTGGAAACAGTGAATGCTGTTATGTTCAAGATTTATATACCATTTGAGAGAAGCTCCATTCAGACTATCTTGAAAACAGTGGATAAGCAACTTCTGATTCTTGGCATGAGCAGCCATCTTTCGGGTATACATGACCAAATGAGCTCTTGGGCAAGAATCACCTTTGTACTTCTCGAAAGTAAGAGTCTTGAATTTAGCAGGCATAACAAGGTCAGAAACCAAGTGCATGTTTTCTGCATCAATGTTGAAGAAATCAGTACCCTCTACAGCTTTAAGTCTCTTGTCTATAGTCTGAAACTGTTCACGGACAACCTCAGGTTCAACAAAGTCTTCACGGTCTTCACCCTGAGCACTTGCAACATTGTACTCATAGAGAGGGTTCTCAAAAGGAGCCCGAGTAGTCTGAACTATAGGTTGAGGCTCGGCAAAAATAAGAGCTTAAAAAACTGGTCCAGCAGTCTGACCAATCATACCAGTAGATGCAAGAGGTGGTGAGTAGTTGGAAGGTAAACCAAACTCTGGCCAAGTTGAAGGTTGCACCTGAACAGGGTGAGGATCTGCATTTGAAACTTCCTGAATGACAGTTCTTTGAGGTGGTTCTCCTCTAGCAATCAAAACTTGGAGCATTTCAGTGAGCTTTGCCATGCTTGACTTAAGGTCGTTGATCTTCATTCGCATCTCAGCATTGTGTGCTTCTTGCTCTGCCATTATGCGTCTGTAGTTAGCTCTAGTCTGGTATCGATGTCGAGGAATCAGCTTGACGACTCACAGGTGACACTGAAGATAAAGATAACTGGAAATGAGTTGCTGGACAAACGGATGTATGCAATGAATCATGCAAATGATATGCAATGCAATGTAATGGTTTCAAGGAACACAAGAGTAGGTTGCAAACATTTCGGAAAGGCTGAAAAAAGTTTCATTTTATAATCCAGGATTTTTTATTGATTTTTCAAATGAAAGAACAATTGAGTTTCTTGAAACCGAATGGTTATGCATGAATGCATGAATGGATGCACAAGCACAGGTATACACATATACAGGCAAACAAAGGCCTAGGCTTGAAGATCACGAGCATGGAGCCATGGTCTACCCTTCCCAAGGTATGTACTAGAGGTTTATTTGTACCTGCTGAACGGGTTCTACAAAGTTCCCAGAGTCTACAATCCATCTTTCAGATATTATCGATTTTCCAAATCACTTGGTAGTCAATAATATTCTCAAGAGAATCTCGTCTGAGTGTAGTATCGCGTAGCGACTATTGCAGAAATAGACTCCCGCATAGTCCCCGCACTACATCTTAATAGGCCAAGTTGGGTTAAAGGTAACTACGGTCCCCAGTCCCGAGGGCCTTTAGATCGAAACCATACCGTCTTCACGAATGAACTCGTTGGACAAATATTTTATTCGAGAGGGCCTAGACTGAGTGGTGAAGTCTCAATTTACTTTTTCAGGAATCGACTCCCTCAAAGTATCATTGAAGTCTCACTGTTTTCCTATCTTAATTTCACTCTAGTCCGGGTGTAGGACTTTGTCTCACCACACAAATAGTACCCTGCACACAGAAAAACCAAGCAAAACAGGTATATATACAGATATAAAGATATATAGGCAAATAAGCAAATAAACAACATAGATATAAACAAGTTAGGGGAAACCCTCAAAAAAATCCCCAGTGAAATCGCCATTTCTGTCGCGGTGAGAATCAGATACCAAGCTATTGGATTAACTTGAATCACAATTTTTGAAATTCACCACTGGTCTTTATTTTATTCAAAGGAAAGGTTTAAAGAACGAAAAAACCTAAGAGATCTAAGGTTCGAGGGTTAGTTACGTCTAGGGAAGGTATTAGCATCATAAACGTCTGTAGTACTCTACAGGAACCTTTTGTTATTATTTATGTTATTTATCGCTTGAAATAAGGAGAAGAAGTTATTTAAAAATTAAAATTAAAATGGGTAATATCTAAAAAAGAAAATTTAGAACTGAGAACTAAATAAGCAATATTTTTGAAATTTTTAGGATTAAGAAAAAATTAATTTAAAATAATTAATTGAATTAAAGTCAAATATTTAATAAAACTAATCCTTTAATGGTTTAATTAGTATTAAATAAAAGAATTTAATAAAATTAATCAAAAATTACTTAATAATTATTTCTTGAGTTTTTTATTATTTAATAAAATATAAAATTAAAAGAAATTAAATAAAAAAAATTAATAAAGAAAAGGAATAGGCTTAAGAGAAATAACAAATAAGTGGGGTGCATTTAGAAAAAATGGGATCAAAATGAAAATGAAATTAGTCTCGTCTTAATCAAGATTTAGTCGATAAATCGATAATCTTGGATTTTTGACTTTCATCGACCAATAAAGATAAATAAAAAGAGTGGCCTCATACTTATCAAGACTTTTAGTCATTTTGAATAAATCCACTCAGTCATGACTTTTGTAATATCATAGGCCAAAAATAAAGAAAAGTGAAAATAAAGGTGGTTTCGTCTAAATCAAGATTTAACTCGATAAAATCGATAATCTTTTATTTAGCCTTTTATTAACCAACCAAGAGGGAAAAAAATACGGCCCCAACAACATTGCTATCGCGAAAAAGCGGTCATCGCAACCGGATCCGAATTGTACGGATCTAAATATAACAAAAAAAGCAACTAAAAAAAAGAGAAATTTAACTTTGATAAAACCTCAACAATATTGCTATCGCGAAAACGCGGTCATCGCAACCGGATCTAAATCGTAAGGATCTAAAATTTTTTAGAGATAGAGAACGCATGGAAGAATAAATTTTAAAATAAAAAGTTTTAAAACAATAAGGTTGCTACGCAAAATGCGATCATCGCAGTCGGATCGAACTAAATATAAAGGCCACGCATCATGCACATATATGCAGACACCGTATCGACGTAATTCGATCCGAACAATCTAATAAAAAAAGAATTAAAACAAAAAAGGCAAATTGCTACCGCATAAGCGGTCATCGCAACCAGATCCGAATTGTACAAATCTAAATATAATGAAAAGAAAAATGAAGCAAAAGGAAATTTTTAAAATTTGATAAAACCCAACAATGTTGCTACGCAAAATGCGATTATCGCAACCGATCAAATCAACACAAATATCACGCACTATACACGTCTCTATATGTAAATAGCGTATCGATACGATTTGATCCGAATAATTAACAAAATATATATATATATATATATATATATATATATATATATATATATATATATATATATATATATATATATATATATATATATATATATATATATATATATATATATATTTTTATATTAAAATGAAATGTTAAGAAAACCAGGTTTGAAAATTATATTTAGAACTTATTCATGTATATATAAACACGTAAGGTCACCGGGCAATACATTCTAAGCATTTCAAAAAAACTTATTTATATATTGTATAAGTATCATGATATATAACAAATGGAGTGCACATATTGGTTATATTATATATGTTAGAAACCTGGACGAAGCACTAGTTTTATGTATATATATTACGGTAAGCCATCAGTATCACTATATATGTTACTGTATATATATTATATGAACAACCAAAACGTGAAGACAAATACGTGAAAACAAATACCGCTGCAATGCAATGATTATAATTATATTGTGTGAAAGCCAAATATATACCGTCGGAATGCAAGTAGCAATCATAAGGAGATAGAAAAATACGGCCAAAGAAGACGTACCGCCGCTTATGCTCTCTTTTTCTTTTTTTTTTTCCGGTCCCCACTCTCCTCCTCAGTACACATATATATAATGGAATAAATTAGAGTTAACTATTTTTCAAATTGACAGTAATAACCTTAATGTCCATTTTGAGGCCCAAATAGAATAATATTAAAAATTAAATAAACTTAAAACTAAATGAAATTTAAACAATTCAATTAAAATAAATTTAAAACATAAACTAAAAATCCTATTTATTTATAAAAAATAATATTAGTTAAAAATAAAAATAAATATTTAAAATAAAATAAAATAAAAATACTAATTATTTTATTTATCTATTCTAAACATTATTTAAATTAAAAATAAGTATTTAAAATAAAATTAAAATAAAATGCTAATTACTATAATTATTTATTCTAAATAATATTAGTTGGAAAAGTAAAATAAACGGACCCTAAATAAATAAGAATCGGACGTCCAAGTGATCGAAAAAATAAATCGAGTACACTAAAATATATCAGTACGAAATATCGACATGAAAAAATACCAAATTTTTAGGGTAAAAAATTAGGGTGTGACAACTATCGCCTAGGGGATGCCAAAACATGCGAGGATGTTTCGTTTATAGAAATGTAGTATGTTAAGGGCAGTTATCTTGGACAGGGCCTCCGCTTCTATCCATTTTGTGAAGTAATCTACGCCTACTATTAAGTATTTATTCTGGTTTGATCCTACCACGAATGGCCCCAGGATGTCCAGGCAAATGGCCACGGGGTGGACATGGCCTTGAGCTCGTTAGGTAGGGCTAGGTGCATGTCCTCGTGCCGTTGGCATTTATCACATTTCTTCACGTGTTCCTTAGCGTCTTGCTGCATGGTTGGCCAGTAATATCCTGCTCGAAGGGCCTTCCGTGCAAGGGACCTTCCTCCGAGGTGTTGGGCGTTGATTCCTTCATGAAATTCGTGAAAGATGTGGGTGACCATTTCTTCCTCAACGTACTTGAGCAGCGGGATGGAGAACCCTCGCTTGTAGAGTTTATCTTCGACCAGGACGTAGGAGCAGGCTCTTCGCCTGACTACGCTGGCTTCTTTTGGGTCAGACGGGAGTTCATCCTTAGCGAGATAGCTATAAACGGGGGTCATCCAGCAGTTGCTGTCGCCGATCATTTGTACGTCAAGTGTCGGGGAAGTTTTTTCGATGCTTGGTCAAGGAAGCACCTCCTGGATGGCAGACTTATTTCCGCCCTTCTTCTTTGTGCTTGCCAGTTTAGACAAAACGTCTTCTCGGACGTTGTGTTCGCGGGGAACATGCTTTACCTCTACCGATGTGAACTTTGCCATCTTATCCTTGACCAAAGCTAAGTATTCTGACAAGTTGTCGTTTTTGGCTTGATATTCTCCTTGAACTTGAAGGGCCACGAGTTGCGAATCTGTGCAGATAACGATTTCTTCTGCGCCGAGATCTCAGGCTAGGCGTAAGCCGGCGAGGAAGGCTTCGTACTCAGTCTGGTTGTTGGAGGTGGGGAAGGATAGGGTCAGCGATACTTCAACGATGATTCCCTCGTCGTTCTCCAATATGATGCCTGCCCCGCTCCCAGCCGAGCTGGATGCTCCATCTACGAAAATGGTCCATTTGCGCTCCCGCAGGCCGGGGAATCTGTGAACGTCATTTCCGCGACGAAGTCAGCCAAAGCTTGGGCTTTGAGGGCTTTTCTGCTTTCATACTGGATGTCGAATTTGGACAGCTCTAGCGACCATTTGAGTATTCTGTCGGCCATGTCTGGTCGTCCTAACAGTTGCTTCACGGGTTGATATGTCCGGACCACGATCGTGTGGGCCAGGAAGTAGTGTCTCAGTCTTCTAGTTACGTTGATGAGGGCCAGCGCCACTTTCTCTATCTGTTGGTATCTCAGCTCTGGTCCCTGTAGTGCTTTGCTCGTGAAATATATGGGCTTTTTCCCGTCAAACATTTCGTGGATAAGAGCGGCGCTCACTGCCTCGGACGTTACGGCGAGATACAGATATAGAGTCTCACCGTTGTTCGGGCGAGAGAGGACCGGCGGCTCTGAGAGTGACCGTTTTAGGTGGAGGAGAGCCCGGTCACCTTCCTCGTTCTATTTAAATGCCGCCTCCTTGCGGAGGAGTTTGAAGAATGGTAGGGCGTGTTGGGCAGATTTGGCCACGAAACGGGATAGTGATGCGAGCATCCCATTGAGGGACTGGATGGATTTCTTCAACTTGGGCGTTAGAAACTCGGAGAATGCCTGGCAATTGTCGGGGTTGGCTTCGATCCCCCGCTCTGTTAAGTAGAAACCGAGGAATTTGCCTGCCCGGACACCGAACGTGCACTTCTCCGGGTTGAAACGCATGTGGTATTTCCTGGCCTGTTCGAAGACCTTCCTCAGATGGGCAGTATGATCAGTTTCTTCGTGGGATTTAACGATCATGTCATCCATATAGACTTCGAGCATGTCGCCTATCTCTCCCCGGAAGACCTTGTTCATCATCCTTTGATAGGTCGCGCCGGTGTTCTTCAGGCCGAAAGACATTACTTTGTAGTAATAGTTGCCCGATTCGGTCATGAAGGCCGTGTATTTTTTATCGCTCATTACCATTGGTATTTGATTATAGCACGAATAGGCGTCTATGAATGATAGAAGTTTAAAACCGGCAGAGTTATCAACAAGTTTATCAATATTGGGGAGGGGGTAGGCATCCTTCGGGCATGCCTTATTGAGATTGGTATAGTCAATGCACATTCGCCATTTGCCATTAGATTTTTTCACAAGTACAACGTTGGACAGCCAAGTGGTGTACTTGTCCTTCGAGATAAATTTGGCCTCGAGGAGGTCCTTTAGAGCTTTTTCTGCAGCTTCCGTTTTCTCCGGAGACTGCTTCCTCCTACGTTGTGCTACTGCTTTGACGGCTGGGTCAATCGTGAGTTGATGGCAGGCGACGGATGGGTCCAAGCCCGACATCTCGACGGCGCTCCAGGCGAACAGATCAGCGTTCTCACGGAGGCAGGCTTTGAGTTGCTTCCTTGCGATGTCGGGGAGATCCGCTCCAATCTTTACTCCCCGCTAGGGGTCGTCGCCGAACAAGACGAGCTCAAAGTCACCATCCGGGATGGGACGCATCGGATAGGAGCTGCTGTTGGTTGTGGCATATAAGCTGCTCGAGGCTGCTTGGTCCTTCTTATGGTCCTCCTCGGGGAAGCGGCTGTCGAGGTCGATGGAGTCGACCTGAGGTAGTGGCTTGGCCTCCTCGGAGCTACTGGGCAAGGCTGGCTGGTTGGATACCTTTGGCTTGGACGCGATGACGTTGAGTCCTTTTGTGGCTGCCTCGAAGCATCGTCGTGCGGCTTCGATGTCGCCGTGGAGGGTGGCGACCATCCCCTTTAAAGTGTAGTACTTCATCTTGAGGTGGACGGTTGAAGGCACAACTGTCAATTCGGCCAAGGTTGGTCTTCCGAAGATGCACTGGTACATAGACGGGCAGTCGATTACCAGAAATGCACCTTAACGGATCTGGCCGTCTCTGCTGATCCAAAATTTACGATCAGTTCTACATATCCCCAGCGTTTGGTCACTGACCCATTGAATCCTTGCAAGTCAGAACCCACATAGGGAGTGAGGTGTGATTCGTCCAACTGGAGCGTTGAAAATAGCTAGGAGTACATAATTTCGACTGAGCTGCCTTGGTCGACGAGAATCCTGCGAACGTCGAAGTTTGCCATCCGGGCTCTGACGAGCAGGGGAATGCTCGAGTTTGGAGATCCCCCGAGGAACTCTTCCCTGTAGAAGGAGATGGGGATGGAGCCCATATGGGCTTGGTCGAGCGTGGTTATCTTGCTGGAGCTCGTGCTGATTAGGTGCTCGAATTTCCTTTTCACGGAGCTCACTGTGACTTTATTGAAGCCCCTGCCCGAGATGACCATGGCAGAGAGGAACGTTTCCCACGGGCTGTGGGCCACGAAGTAGGTAGGAGCGCTAAGCTCATCTGGGACGTAGAAGTCCTCTGGTCGCGATACGGACATGGCGACCTGGATGTTGGCCTCTTCCGAGGAAGGCACCTCTTCCTCTACCTTTTTGGACTCCTGGGCGTCTTGCCGGGGAGCGTCTTTCTTTTTCGCAAACTGCTTCAGGTGGCCATCCCTGATCAGTATTTTGATAGCATCCATCAAATGGATGCAATCCTCGGTGGTGTGGCTGTGAATCTTATTGAAACGAAAGTACTTTGATTTGTCGGCGTTGGATTTGGCAGATATTTATTTGGGGAAGTGGACCCCTGCTTGTTTGAATTCCGAATTTGTGCATTCAGACAGTATCTTCTCCCTGGAGATAGTCAGGGGGTGTAGTCGTGGAATCGTCCGGAGGGCCCTTGCTATCACCAGAGTCTTGAGGATGGTCTTCGTGCTTCCTTTTTCCTCGACGAGATGTCGAGGGCTCCTCGCCATTGGAGGTCCGGGCGTTCTCCTGGTGGCGGGAAGCTCGGGCGGAGTTGGCCGCTTCCTTTTCCTCGTACTGAATGTACGACTGCGCCTTGAGGAGGAAGGCGTCCAGGTTCCTCGGAGGTGCGAGGCTGACAGCTTTGGAAAACTCTGAGTGCGGGCGGAGTCCCTATTCGAGCAGAAATTTTTTCATATCGTCTGTTGTGGGGACTTGCATTGCTTCTTTGTTAAACCTCTCGATGTATGCTCAGAGAGGTTCGTCCTTCCCTTGGATTATGGCGCCGAGGGAGGCTTCAGTCTTGGGGTGGCGGCGCGACGCTGTGAAATGCCGGGAGAACATCCTGCCTAGTTGCTTCCACGAAGTAATGGACTCTTCGGGTAGCTGCTTGTACCAAGTCATTGCTCCTTTTCGGAGCGTGGTCGGAAACAGACGGCACTTGATGGCGCCCTGGACGCCACGGTAATCCAGCAGTGCATCGATGTTCTCGATGTGCTCATTGGGGTCTGTTGTTCCGTCATATGTGCCTAACGCCGGGGGCTTCTCCAAGCCCCTGGGGAGGCGTGTTGCCAACATTTCTTGGGACAACGGACCGTGAGGCTCATCGTCGCTGCTGGAACTGGTTAGCGATGGAGATCGGACGACGAATAACGATGAAAAGCAGAAGGGAACAGGTGAAATCGATGAATAACGGATGTCCCCGGAAACTAGCCGGTCGGAGACGAATAACGGATGTCCCCAGAAACTCATCGCTTCCCCAGAAAATCTTGCCCCTTTTTCCCGTGAAATCAACGAAAAAGAGTAATTATTGGGGACCCAAAACGTTATCAGATCCCCGCGATGTTCATCACGCTCCCCAGAAATTTTCTACAAGTCCCCGGAATATTCATCCAGTTCCTCGATTTTATTCAACAGAAACGGAAATAGAGAAAAATTCATACACTTTTTCTCTTAAAACAGCCAAAGATCCCTGTCGTATTCGCCAGGAATCCTTCCGTTTCTCATGAGAACTTCATCAGGGCATCAGAGAAACGATTTCAAGCAAGTTAAACTTAAAGGAAATGCCAGAAAAAACAACAGTTTTGAAGAAAATACCTTGTAGATGGTGAAATAGGGTTCCGACACGGCGTATCACGGCGGTTCACGGCGGACTTGCGGTGGTTGATGGTGGCGAATGGAGGATGAGAAAACGGAGAAGGAAGAGGAAACGATTCTTGAACGAAAGAGCGAAAAATGAGAAATGAAGGGAAGAGAGAGTATTTATAGACAAATCACGGAACTCGAGAAGCCTGGGGCACTCGAGTACTCTACTCTAGGCAGCCACCCTATGCAATGATGACAAGTGACACGTGGCACACTTGCACCGGTCAAAAATCCACGCGTGTCCTTTCGTCATCCCATCGTTTCAAAACGGAAACTTCTCATCTCCCCAACATTTCAACCAGATGTAACTCTTTGTTGCCCGCAAGCTATCAGTGCCCGCCTCATGATAATTGCCCGCAAGATATCAATGCCCGACGTCATGATAATCATGGAAATTTCGACTATGCTGATATCCTCCTCAGATCATCCCTCGGCATTTCCCCGACACGATTATTAACCCTCAAGTCATTACTCTGATACCTCAAAGCAACGACTTAGGGGGGGCTCCTGTTCTGGACTGGGCCGTGGTTTCCTACAATCAAACAGGCCAAATCCATACAACTTGAAGAAGCCCAATAAAGTCCTAGAGAAGGACACATGACTGCCATACGCAAGGCCAAAGGTATGTCGGGCACCTGGCACCTTGACAGTGTCGAGCGTTCGAGGACAAACAGGAAAGGAAGACATCACCCCTGATGAAATGGACCTCCTCGACAGATTAACTTCTCCCCGCGAGAATACTCCTAATCTCGTTGACTCATAGGTCCTCGACAAGCATGGTTCTCCTCCGTTAGGTCATGTCCAGACCACGACCACCATATTTCCTCGACATTGTAGACTCTCCCCCGAGGAGTCTACTAACGGTCTTATCTACACAGATACGTTTCATGTAACCGTCTACTAATGGCATTAAAGGGACGGCTACACTAGGGTGTTGACCACGAGCTGGTCATTATTACTACACGTAAGCCCTAGTAGTTACTTGGAACGGGTCACACACTGGTCTCACCCGTTGCAAGTAACCGTTGGCCACGCGCTGGGGGTCTCCTATAAATACCCTCTCACTTGAGAGGGTCAGGATAGTTAACTTCTTACTCTCACTCACTTAATCTGTATTTGTTGTGCCCTCACTGACTTAAGCATCGGAGTGCCCTACAGGTACACCCCCCCCCCCCCCCCCCCGCGCTGTCTTTCATCATCATTAAAGTAGTAACAATTCCAGACGTCGTTGGCCATCTTCAAACTGTCTGATCCAGGTACGATCAGCCACAAATCCCGACTTTTTTCACTCGAGTTCGGCGCATAGCAACTTCTACAACGATCAAGACACTCCAAATCCTCTGTATCTTAATTTAATCGGTAAGTTTTTGAATTTTAGAGTTTCAGAGTTATTTTCGAGTAATTGATTTAGAGTAGACATTTAAGTGTAGAAATTATTAGGTAGTATGAATAACATAGGTTAGAGACAATGTAGGTATTGTTTGCTGCTTCAAACGGACGATCAGGGCATTAAAATGCCCCTTTCTATGGTACAGTAGCCATGACTGCATTTTTTAGAACTTGAAATACGTACCGGATGTGCGGATCAGCTGTTTGTGGACACCAGCGCCATTTACGTTGATATCGTTTACCTCAGGTACCTTTTGGATCCCACAGAGATCCATGGGTACAACTGGGGGCGGCTACGCTGGCATACACCTATTCTAGGCTCTTAGATGGTTGCCTCTTGGCAGCCAAGACTGTGGCAGGCAGCTGTACACTGTACGTGGTAACAATCTTATATTCTAAGTCTTTTTTTTCATTTATTTTCTTTCTATATTCATTATAATGTTTGACACCGATGTTATGTTTTCCATTTCAGGCGTGGATATTACAACACCTTCCCAAGATTACTGGTTGGGGGAGTTTCCGGGGGTTACTCTGAGGATATGCCGCGTGCTGCTGCATTTCTCCTGCTCAGAGGGAACCAGGTGCCCGAGCCCTCAGAGTTTATCTTGATCGGATGACTGCTGAGGAAATTTTTTATGACGCTTATGCCGATCACCGTGTGACGCGCCTGTTCGATGAGGTTTCGCTGTTCTCAGGATGGTTGGCATGCAGTTCAACCATTACTGCTAGATACCTGCTAGAGCGCGTCTTGCGTCAGTTCGGTTACACGTAGATGATCCCCAGGATGCCTCATGAGTCTGCTCCTCTAGGCATGACCCGCACGCAGATAGGTGAGAGATATGCTGACTTTCAGTCCCACTTGGTACCGAAAGAGGCTCGGGTGACCACAGCACCGAGAGACTGGAGCATTGTTGCCGGGTACATCATGTGGTTTATACCGTCTCACACCCATGCATGGTGCCCACTGCTGAGGGATCACCACCCAGACCTGCTCATCAGGAGATATTAGAGGAGCAGCAGTCTCAACTGGACCATACTCAGGATGTCCTACCTCACTGTCGTGAGATAGAGGAGATAGCGCGGGCGGCCATTGCGGACGGTCACTTCCCTGAGGGCTCTGGTGGTAGACTTGCCATGGATAGGATTATTGAGATTGCTTGAGGGGTGATCGGAACAATAGCAAGTGTACTATTTTTACCGATGTAGTAATAGTAGGGGTTATCCCCAAAAACGATCTCTCGAGGACTGTGCGTTATTATAAGTGCAGGTGCTATTTCAATTAAACAAAAGTTCCTTGGGTTTTGATTGTTTTGAAATTATAACTAAGAATAGTAAAATGAACAAAATTATAAACTTGACTTAGAAACAGATATGAGAAGCACGCTAGAGGAAGTGTATGAATTGCACTGCAAAAACTCTCAATCCTTATTCTAGGTGACATTACTCTAAACGAACCTGATTCTTAAGATTATTTTTCCCTAATTCCTTAGCAGAAAAACCTTTGAGATTCTGTCTCTACCCTAATTCCTTAGCGGTCAAGAAAGAATCACAAGCATTATATTTGATCACGAATAATTCGGTTATTACAGGGTATCCCCATTCCTAAGCAATATCTACTGTAATATCATTATGCAAAAGCGTTAGGTTGGTTGGTCCGACCTAAATCCTAACCGTAAATCAATTTCAATTTGTTCGATCGAAAAAGCATTAAAAACATTGCATAACAAAAGATTAAGGAAAAAGCAATATCTCATAGAATAATGGAAATTCGAGTAATTACCAATGCAATTCAGGGACACCCCCTAGCATTGGGGGGTTTAGCTACTCATAATATTCAGATAAAAAATTACAAAATAAAGATTAAACATTACAAGAATTTGGATGACTTTTGATCTTCAATTGCTTCCGCTCATGAAAACCTTTCGCCTTCCGAAAACCTTGATCTCTCCAATCTTGATCGTGAAATTCTTCTCCCATCCCAAAAGTCCCCTTTTTCCTTCTCAGAAAGTGTCTAAAATACTCTCAGGTCCAATACATTAATGGGGAAATGTCCACAATACCCTCATGGAACACAAAGGTAAAAAATCCAAGAAAATAAGAAGATGAAGCGTCCAAGCCAACACGGGCCGTGTTGACTCCCTGTTATTCCGAAAATAAAATTTGCAGTGCCAGACTTGCTGACACGGGGGGCAGTGTCAGGTGACACGGGCAGTGTCAGGTGACACAGGCACCCGTGTCAGCCCACTGTTTTTCTTCACATTTTCGTTCTCTTGGCTTCTTCCTAACACGGCCAGTGTCAGGTGACACGGGTGGCCGTGTCAGGCCACTGTCTTCATTCCAATTTCATTCCGAATCTTGCGATTTTTCTCATTTTTTCGCTCCGATTCATCCTGAATGTTTATATGAACCTGAAAACACTAAAGAACACAACCAATGCATAAAATGCGGTAAAAGAGATATAAAACAAATAAACCCTAACAAAAGATTAACTAAAATAAACAGTGAAATAACGTATAAAAACCACTGATCAGGGGGCACTTCAGTACCGCAGACATCGAGCCAGGATAACGGGTAGGGGCTGAGGAGCAGGGGAGCCAGGAGAGATCCTTCGGCATACACAGTAGTTTTTTGTTTGATGTATTCTATTTTTATTACATTTATGTACTGTATTTTGACAAGAGTATTATTATATATATATATATATATATATATATATATATATATATATATATATATATATATATATATATATATATATATATCATTTTATTTTATATATGGATGTTTTCGAATGTATATTAAGTTGCGACGATATATTAACATCTGCGACCAACCAACAAAACTGATTTAAAAAAAATAAAGTTCTGCTATTTTTTCTGATCTGCGGATCAGAAATTATTCCGAATATGCACATCCGAAACAAATCAACGTTTTTAAAAAAAATGGTGCGTCCCGATGTGCATATCAGGAAATTGGAGGCAAAAACAGAAATTCGCGTGGTGCCTAAGAAACCTTTGGGGTGTAATAAGAAATTCTCTTTTTTTTAATAAGTGAAATAACGCAATGTGTGCATGGTTATTAACTATAGTTTTGATTTGATGAATTAAACTTTTTGTAACAAAAACATGTTTATAAAAATAGATGGCTCAAAAATAATTCAAATTATTGTAATTAAATAAAGTTACTGTATTTTATTTTCCATTATTATATACAAATTTACTAAAACTTATTGAATCAAATGAATATTATCAAAAGAAGAATTATTTATATTAATCATGTACCTAGCAAATAAAATTGGAAATTGGAAATGTTATAAGTTGAATTGGAGAACAATACTTTAGCTGCTCTTGGGTATATGTGGAAATTAAAGCTTCCTTTGAAAATACTGATATTTGGATGGAGACTATTTTTGAATAGGTTACCGTCACGTAAGAACCTTAGCAATAGAGGTATTATTACTGATCATAACCAACTGCAGTGTGTTTTCTGTCAGCTTGAGATTGAGGAGGTTAATCATCTTATGCTTGGATGTGATAAAATCTAGTTGTTTTGAAAAGATTTGGAATATTGGATTGGTTTGAATCTGCCGACTGGATACAGCTGCATCGAAGTATTTTCATTTTGGTCGTCTGCAAGGGGTGTTGGAGACCAACTATCATTTATATGGTTAGCATCCTGTTGGGGTATTTGGAGAGTGCGAAATTCGTTCATTTTCAAAGGCGAGGAGCTGAACATGAAGAAGCTGCTGATGGATATACAACTGGTCACTTGAAAATGGAGGAGGAAAAGGAAAAAGATAGCCGAAATGGGAAGCTTCTATGATTGATATAAGATGCCTATTGATTTAAAAAGTATGTAATTTAATGGATCCAACTGGGTTATTCTCTTGCCTGTCTATAGATTAGAAACTAAACATTATATTGCTTTCTCTTTTCTGTTGGCTAATCAAGATGTTGGCCATGAGAATTTAGAAAGAGTTCATTCATATTGTAAACTTTTGATATATGAATGAAGTTTTTATGATTATTAAAAAAAAAAAAAACATAAAGAGAGATAATATGTTTTTCTTAAATGAATATAATAGAAACATATTTTATTTTTTTCCCTGTATCAATTGGCATGCTGTGATACATTGAAACACATTAAATTAAAAAATTGGAGTGGTTAAGAGAAACACAACCACTATATAATTGGTTTAGCAAATGATAAACGGGTTTATTTTTAATTTAAAAATATAGATTAGGTCAGTTTATAATATAAATGATTTGGATATTTTAAATTGGTGCACATACCCCTATTTCCAGGAAACAACACAATAACTGCATGCACATGAAACATTAATATTTTTTTCCTTCTAAATGACTTTTGTTTAACGAAAAACCTAAAAACCTGAATATGCTTAATAGGCATATTATGACTAATTATCATTAGACACCACCTGCTCCACTATCTACTGCAACATGATTGTATATCCACTTTAGTCTTTATAATAGAAAAATGGATTCGGTTGTTGTGTTTTCTAATGTTTTTGCTAAGATATTCTTTTATTTAAAATAATGATGAATCATTTGTATTTTTAAATGTTTCATTAGGATGTCCAAAAAAAATTTATTTTAGAGAGAGAAACTCTCACTTCTCTCTAGGACTGTTCATCTTCAACTGTTTCATCCATTTCAACTGCTACCCCGCCGGAGCCGTTCATCTTCTCCGACCTAACAATGTTCCAGGTTCACTAATAAGTTTCGATTTCACGTCTTCTTGTTAACTCAATCTTCCATGTTTTCAGCTCAGGAACCAGTAGATACTGGGTGAACTCTTTCCTATCTTTGGCTTAAATTCCTGGCTTTAGGGCTTAGGGGCCTCGGTAGGGAGGTGATTCCATCTGGGTTTTTCTGGGTAACTGATTGGATCGCGGTTTCTATTTGGTTGGGTTTAACATGGGAGGTAACAATGGGATCTGGACGGCGGTGGGCAGGAAAAAGGAGGGTTCTGGTGGTTATTCGTCTAGGGCAAGAATGTCGATTTGGAAGAGCAATAAAGGAAAAGTCACGGACTTGGATCTGCAAGAATCTACTTCAATTTTCTTCACTCGGATCCCAGAATCATATGAAGCGAAGCAGATGTTTGATATATTTAAGGAGTATGGGTCGATTTTGGAAGTCTTCATTCCGGGTAGGCTAGATGTTAGGGGAAATAGATTTGGTTTCGTTAGGTTTAAGAGTGTAGAAGACGAAGATCTTCTTGCCATTAATCTAGACAATATTGTCATTAATGGTACTAAGATTTTCGCTAACTTACCCAGATTTAGGAGAGAGCACAAAGTGTTTGGTGATAAGGTTCCTTTAGATCGTAATATAGAATAACTGAAAAAGATGGAAGGTTACACAATCAGAAGAGATAGGAGGAGAGGATTAGACTCTAAACTGTCCTTCGCTCAGGTTGCTAGTAGAGGTAATTTGCAGAATGCTGGTATTCAGAAGTCAAATCAAGTATTACTTGGTGAAAAACCCAAGTTCGCTCATCTGAGTTATGAGGTCAAAGGGGGAGAAATGGAAAGATTCGAGCAGGCGTTTACAGGGGTTCTTGAGATACCAGGTACTGCGTTGGAAGTTTCAGAAGCTTTGCAGATGGAGGGTTTCTTTAACATTAAAATTACTCCCATGGGAGCAAATCTTTGTCTTTTAGAGGAAGACAACCCTGGGGATATTAAAAGGTTGATAGCAGAGGAACCAAGCTGGATAGCTAGATGGTTTTCAGACATTCACCCATGGAACCCAAATGATGTGGATGAAGAAAGACTTACCTGGCTTAAGATTTTTGGCCTTCCTTGCCATGTATGGGGTGAAAATTTTTTCAAATTTCTGGTTGGCTGCATAGGAGTTTTTGTCAAAATGGATGATGACACTACGAAACACTCAAGGTTTGACGTTGCGAGAATTCTAGTGAGGACCAAGTTTTCAATGAATTTAAACGAAGTTATCAATGTGGAAGTTAATGAAAGGACTTACCGTATTAAGATTGTGGAAGATTCTTTTGGTCCTTATCTCAAAGATCGTGTGTCTGGTAGAAGAACATCTTGCTTTGAGGAAGATAGTTCTGAACTTGTGGATTCGGAGTCTTTCAATTCTGGTGGTGATGAGCTATGGAATAACTTGTATCAGGACATGGGGAGTAAGTCGTTGGAAATGGAAGTAGTTCATACTGTATGTCCAGAGAGTTTCCAGGGCCCTGCTGATAGAGGAGGTGTAGAGTTAGTCAGGAATTGTAGTAAGGAGTCGCCCTATCATATGGAGGTTGTGGATGAAAGCTGTTCTAAATCAGGACATATAATAATAGACAATCCAATTGTTGAATATAGAGGTGGCTCCACAAGTGTGGGGGATGAGTTTCAAAGTGGTGTGGAGGCTAATATGGTCAAGTCCATAGTGAGTGGTTCGTCTCAGGAGTATGTTAAATGTTCCTTGGCTAATCCTATTAGAGATATACCTGAGTTAGTGGGTGATGCTTTGGATAGGAGTTATAGTCCCCAACACGATATCAGTAGAGGTGATGGTGCTGCTAGACAGGAATCTAGGGATAAAGTAGGAGCTCAAGTCATTAAAAAGAAGACAAAGAAGCAAGTTATAGGGGAAATCTATCAAAGGCTGAAAATTCCATTCAACCCTTCGTATTATACTACCCTACTTCAAGCAGAGAGTTCATTTCTGAACGTTCATAAGAAACAGGTGGTGAGGGGAAGAGATACCAAGGAACAATCTCCTTCTTGTCAAGATAACAAATCGTCCGGGTCTATAAATAATTCCATTTCAGACTCTGGTTTTGTGCAGGGTAATATAAGGATATTGAAGAAATTGGAAAACACTCCTAATAGGGTATGGCACTCCATCCAACAGCTTGGCATTGAAGCTGAGGAAGATGATGAGGTATTTGAGAATATATTGAGGAATTTAGAAGAGGAGGATAGGAGTTCTATAAGAGGTAAGAAGGAGGAAGCTACCAAGGTTAAATGAATATTGTTTCCTACAATATTAGGGGGTGTGGAGGGGTTTTGAAGAGAAAAAAGATCAGAGAAACATTAAGCAAAGCAGGGGCTGAGATATGTTTTTTGCAGGAAACGAAATGTAATAGTGTATCAGAAGGTCTGGTGTTTAGTCTATGGAAAGATAGGAATTGCCAATGGTCTGCATCTAATGCCATTGGATCAGCTGGTGGAATGGTTATTATTTGGAAGACAGAAGTTTTGTCACCTGTATGTAGTTATAGAGGTAGGGGTTATCTTGGAATGCAAGCGATATGGAAGGGCAGAAGGTGTTATTTCTTCAACATTTATTCACCTTGTATCATAGCAGAGAAGAGGGAGTTATGGAAGAGCTTAATAAATCTTAAGAGTACCTTGGCTCCTGGAGAGTGGTTATTAGGGGGAGACTTCAACTCTATTAAGTGTTTGGAGGAACAGATTGGGTACATCAGACCTAACAAAAGACACATGTTAGAGTTTCACGAGTTTATAAATACCTTAGGATTGGTTGATCTTCCTTTAAGTGGGCTTAAGTTTTCATGGTTTAAATCTAAAGGTACAATCTGTAGCCGTCTTGATAGATTTCTTGTTTCTCCTTCCATATTTAATGACTGGAATATGGTGACTCAACATATTGGGGAGAGGGACATATCTGATCATAGGCCTGTCAGCATTATGGTTAAGAATACTAATTGGGGCCCTAAGCCGTTCAAGGTTCTTTCTTGCCGGTTTGAACATAATGATTTTATTCCATTTATTAAGAAGAAGTGGGAAGGAATCAGTGTTACATGCAATGCTTCTTATATTCTAGCAAGGAAAATGAAACATCTTAGAGAAAGAATTAGATGGTGGAATACTAATGTATATGGCTGGGTCAATCTCAAAATGCATAAGGAAGCTGAGTCTATTAATTTGCTAGAAGAACTGATAGTTCAGAGACAGGGAGTAATTACAGGTGAGGAATTAAGGAGTAGAAATGAAGCAGAAGATAATTTGTGGAAGTCTATGAGAGTAAAGGAGAGTGTCCTGAAACAAAAGTCGAGAACAAAGTGGATAGCTGATGGAGACATTAATACGAAATTCTTTCATTCAGTGTTAAGGCAGAGGATAAGTTTAAACACAATCAATGGAGTAGTTATTGATGGTTCTTTTGTGGAGGATGTTCAGACTGTGAAAGAGGCTGCTAGGTCTCATTTTTTAGGAAGATTTTGCAAGGTGGATAGGCCATTCCCCTGTATTGGAAGTTCTGGTTTTAATTCTCTTTCATTTGAAGACAGTCAGGAATTAGAGGCTGAAGTTAATATGCAGGAAATCAAGGAAGTGGTGTTCAGTTTATCAGGGGATCACAGTCCTGGGCCTAATGGTTTTAGTTTTGAATTTATAAAGAAATGCTGGGAGGTCGTGGGTGAAGATTTCTCAAAATGTGTGTTGGAATTCTTTGAAGGGGAACAACTTCATAAAAGTTTTGCTTCTTCCTTTGTGGTATTGATTCCGAAGGTTGAATCTTCTAATGATTTTGACGGGTATAGACCTATCTCTCTGATAACTTCAGTGTATAAGGTAATATCCAAAATTCTTTCTAACAGGCTTAAAAAGAAAATTGGAGGAGTTATTTCAAATACTCAAACTGCTTTCTTGGAGGGAAGAAATTTGTTGGATGGGGTGTTAGTTCTAAACGAAATTATGGAGTTGGCCAAGAGAGATAAGAAGGAACTAATGATGATAAAAGTTGATTTTGCTAAAGCATATGATTGCGTAGATTGGAATTATTTACGAGAAGTGATGATACATATGGGTTTTGGTTCAAAGTGGTTGAGTTAGATGGAAGGTGGAGTTTTTAATAGTTATTCCTCGGTCTTAGTCAACGGCAGTCCAACTCAGGATTTTAGAGTGACTAGGGAACTCAAGCAAGGAGATCCACTTGCTCCTTTCCTGTTCTGTTTGGCAGCAGAGGGTCTGGCTGTAATCATGAAGCGAGCTATAGTTGCTGGAGTGTATTCAGGGTTTAAAGTTAATTCAGAAATAGGTTTCCATTTGTTACAATATGCGGACGATTCTGTCCTTATTGGAGACGGCTCTTGGAAGAATATTGCTGCTATTAAGACTATTCTGAAAGGTTTTCAGTTAACATCTGGATTGGACATTAATTTCAACAAGAGTTCTTTGGTTTGTATGGGTTTGGAAGAGAATAAATGCAGGGCTGCAGAACTGTATCTCTCATGTAAAACTTCACCCCACCAGTTTTCCTATCTTGGGATTTTAGTAGGAGGTAACCACAGGTTAATTGCTTTTTGGAAGCCGGTAATAGACAGGATGAGAGCCAGACTAAATTCTTGGAGAAATCGTTTTCTCTCGATGGGAGGTAGAGTTACTTTACTCAACTCTGTTCTTAATAATTTACCAATCCATTATATGGCATTTTATAAAATGCCGGCTAAGGTGGTTAGAAAACTCATCTCGATTCAAAAATCGTTTTTGTGGAGTGGCTTAGAAAACAAAAGAGGGATTGCTTGGATTAATTGGAGTACGGTTTGTAGGAAGAGAGAGTTTGGAGGTTTAGGAGTAAAAGACCTTAAACTCTTTAATTTGGCTCTGTTTCTCAAATGGGCTTGGAAGATTATAGAAAATAAGAATTCTATTTGGAAGGATCTCATCAATCATAGGTATCCATATTGCTGTTTAGATTTTTTCAGTGGTGAAAGTTCAAAGTTGCAGGTGTCTCCTTCTTTATGGTACCGTGATCTGGTTCAGGCCATGAAGGTTGAAGGTTATGGTATAGTGGCAGAGGCGTTGGAGTATAAAATAGGTGATGGTAACAGAGCGGATTTTTGGAGGTCAAAGTGGACTTCAAATGAGATACTAGGAGAACGTTTTCCAGAGGTGTATGGTTTTTCTGAGATAGGTTCAGGCAAGGTTATTGAATATGGTTTTTGGGATGGTGCGGAGTGGAGGTGGTTGATTAAATTGCGAGATACAGATATTCCAGAGCTAGTAGTGACACAGTTTGAGGAGCTTTACAGGGTACTTGAAGGATTCTCATTAGCCAAGGATATGACAGACTCGGCCAAATGGATGCTGGAAAAAGATAATTGTTTTTCTGTTTCATCTTTGTACGATTTTTTGCAGGAAAAATTCAGACAGAATAATGGTCATATTGGAAGTGATGATATAGCAACTTTCAAATTGGTGTGGTTAGCGCGAGTTCCGTTCAAGGTGAAAGTTTTTGGTTGGAGGGTGCTACACAAACGAATTCCTACTAGGGATAATTTGATGAGGAGAGGTATTATTACTAATAGATATGAGATGTCGTGTCCATTTTGTTTCTTGGTAGAGGAGTCGATTGAGCACGTTCTATTTTCCTGCTCAAAGTCGACTTTGGTGTGGAATTTTACTTGTAAATGGTGGGGGATTAATTTTATAGTGGAAATGAATGTAGTGGCTCATTTAACAAGTTGGTTGCATAGTTTTGTAGATAAGGGGTTGGGAGTTAGTTTAGCAGTTGGGGCCTGGTTGTCAATTTGTTGGATCATTTGGTTATCCTGTAACAATATTGTATTTAGGGATGAGTTTTGGGATCTTGATACGATTTCGAATCGTATTTTACTTTATACGTGGTGGTGGTTAGGCAAGGAGTATAATAGTCATTCTTTTTGTAATTATTTCACTTGAGTTAATTATCCTAGTGATTTTTGTAACCGGTGAATTTTGAGCTGGTTAGGTTGTATACGGGTTGGAGAACCCCTTTGTTCCACTGTTTATATAATTAGCTTATTAAAAAATATTTTGTATTTTTAAATATAAATTAGTACACTGAATGATATAAATATTTTAGGTACTGCTTATTTGTTATGAAATTGAAAGAAAACTATATCCAAAGTCGAATATAATCAATAATAATTAAACAAAAAAAATAAATATTGAATACGTCATATGCCAAAATCTCATTTAGTTAATCCCTTTTGAACAATCATTTAGAAGATACACACTTAAGCTGATCTCAGCAATTATCTATCAAATAATTAGGTGCTCACAACTAGATTTGGTTGGCTAAGTTGAGGGACATGTTTGAAATCCCTATTTCCATCATATAGTGCATGACACAGTCCTTCAATTTCACAAACTATTGACTCCTAAACATATCCATTAATTAGAAGCACTTTATAAACAAACATCTGTCATATATAAGAACATATGTGTTTCGAAAATATCACTCTTGCCCTTCATTCTTTAGCCGGGAGCATGCATACAAAACTGCCTGGGCATTTCGATACAAGTAATGTTTCAGATAAAAAATTACAAAATAAAGATTAAACATTACAAGAATTTGGATGACTTTTGATCTTCAATTGCTTCCGCTCATGAAAACCTTTCGCCTTCCGAAAACCTTGATCTCTCCAATCTTGATCGTGAAATTCTTCTCCCGTCCCAAAAGTCCCCTTTTTCCTTCTCAGAAAGTGTCTAAAATACTCTCAGGTCCAATACATTAATTGGGAAATGTCCACAATACCCTCATGGAACACAAAGGTAAAAAATCCAAGAAAATAAGAAGATGAAGCGTCCAAGCCAACACGGGTCGTGTCAGCTGACACGGGCGGCCGTGTTGACTCCCTGTTATTCCGAAAATAAAATTTGTAGTGCCAGACTTGCTGACAAGGGGAGCAGTGTCAGGTGACACGGGCAGTGTCAGGTGACACAGGCACCCGTGTCAGCCCACTGTTTTTCTTCACATTTTCGTTCTCTTGGCTTCTTCCTAACACGATCAGTGTCAGGTGACACGGGTGGCCGTGTCAGGCCACTGTCTTCATTCTAATTTCATTCCGAATCTTGTGATTTTTCTCATTTTTTCGCTCCGATTCCTCCTGAATGTTTATATGAACCTGAAAACACTAAAGAACACAACCAATGCATAAAATGCGGTAAAAGAGATATAAAACAAATAAACCCTAACAAAAGATTAACTAAAACAAACAGTGAAATAACGTATGAAAACCACTGATCAGGGGGCACTTCAGTACCGCAGACATCGAGCCAGGATGACGGGTAGGGGCAGAGGAGCAGGGGAGCCGGAGAGATCCTTCGGCATACACAGTAGTTTTTTGTTTGATGTATTTTATTTTTATTACATTTATGTACTGTATTTTGACAAGAGTATTATATATATATATATATATATATATATATATATATATATATATATATATATATATATATATATATATATATATATATATATATATATATATCATTTTATTTTATATATGGATGTTTTCGAATGTATATTAAGTTGCGACGATATATTAACATCTGTGACCAACCAACAAAACTGATTTTAAAAAAATAAAGTTCTGCTATTTTTTCTGATCTGCAGATCAGAAATTATTTCGAATATGCACATCCGAAACAAATCAACGTTTTTAAAAAAAATGGTGCGTCCCGATGTGCATATCAGGAAATTGGAGGCAAAAACAGAAATTCACGTGGTGCCTATGAAACCTTTGGGGTATAATAAGAAATTCTCTTTTTTTTAATAAGTGAGATAACGCAATGTGTGCATGGTTATTAACTATAGTTTTGATTTGATGAATTAAACTTTTTGTAACAAAAACATGTTTATAAAAATAGATGGCTCCAAAATAATTCAAATTATTGTAATTAAATAAAGTTACTGTATTTTATTTTCCATTATTATATACAAATTTACTAAAACTTATTGAATCAAATGAATATTATCAAAAGAAGAATTATTTATATTAATCATGTACCTAGCAAATAAAATTGGAAATTGGAAATGTTATAAGTTGAATTGGAGAACAATACTTTAGCTGCTCTTGGGTATATGTGGAAATTAAAGCTTCCTTTGAAAATACTGATATTTGGATGGAGACTATTTTTTAATAGGTTACCGTCACGTAAGAACCTTAGCAATAGAGGTATTATTACTGATCATAACCAACTGCAGTGTGTTTTCTGTCAGCTTGAGATTGAGGAGGTTAATCATCTTATGCTTGGATGTGATAAAATCAAGTTGTTTTGAAAAGATTTGGAATATTGGATTGGTTTGAATCTGCCGACTGGATACAGCTGCATCGGAGTATTTTCGTTTTGGTCATCTGCAAGGGGTGTTGGAGACCAACTATCATTTATATGGTTAGCATCCTGTTGGGGTATTTGGAGAGTGCGAAATTCGATCATTTTCAAAGGCGAGGAGCTGAACATGAAGAAGCTGCTGATGGATATACAACTGGTCACTTGGAAATGGAGGAGGAAAAGGAAAAAGATAGCCGAAATGGGAAGCTTCTATGATTGGTATAAGATGCCTATTGATTTAAAAAGTATGTAATTAATGGATCCAACTGGGTTATTCTCTTGCCAGTCTATAGATTAGAAACTAAACATTATATTGCTTTTTCTTTTCTGTTGGCTAATCAAGATCATCCGAGTGAAAGAAAGGGTGTTAGTCTTAGGGGTAGGGACAAGGAGATGGAGGAGTTCCAAAACTTTATCAGTGACATCGATTGCGAAGACTTATCTTGTGTGGGGGGTCAGTTTACGTGGTTTAATAGTTCAGGTTCAGCTAAAAGCGGGTTGGACAGTTTCTTAGTTTCGTCTAAATTGGTAGATGATTGGGGGTTGTCGGGACAGCATGTTGGTCGCAGAGATATTTCCGATCACTGCCCTATCTGGTTGAAACCAAATGTTGTTAATTGGGGACCTAAGCCGTTTGTCTTCAATAATAGCTGGCTGGATCATCCAGGTTTTCTGGAGCTAGTGGATAAGGAGTGGAAGTCGTACGTCATCTCAGGGAGAGAAGATTTTGTTCTAAAATCTAAGCTGGGCTTGCTGAAATGCTATCTTAGAAAGTGGAACAGGGAGGTTTTTGGATGGGTGGATCTGAGCATCGAGAAAGCGGTGGGTAAACTGAATGTGCTGGATGATCAGGCTGGATCGGGCATAATGTCAGACTTTACAAATCTTGTTGTTAACAGACACTTAGCGAGCAGAGATGTGTGGGATTGTTTGAACCGTAAGGAAAGGATGCTTAGGCTAAAGGCGAGGGCTTTATGGTTGAGAGAGGGAGATAGCAATTCTGGGTTCTTCCATAATGTCATGAGGGGTAGAAGAAGACGGAATCAGATCACATGTATTAACAGTGGAGATGTAATCTTGGAGAAGGTGGACGAGGTGAAAGAATTCGTCGCTTCCTACTTTGAGAAGAATTTCAAGGAGGATACGTTTTTGCGTCCCTCGATTCAGAACTTACTCCTGAAGCAAATGTCGAAGGGTGATAAATCTTACATTGAAGAGGAGGTATCGGAAGATGAGATCAAAGCCGCGGTGTGGGAGTGTGACGGAGGGAAGAGTCCAGGTCCGGATGGATTTAGTTTTGCTTTCTTCCAAAGATGCTGGGATACGGTTAAGGTTGATGTTATTAACTTCGTTAGAGATTTCTTTTTTAACCCAACGCTGACGAAGGCTGCCTCAGCTTCGTTTATCGCTTTGGTACCCAAGGTTAAGCATCCCCAATATCTTGCCAACTACAGACCAATTTGCTTAGTCAACTGTTTTCAAAAAATTATTGCTAAGATCCTAGCTGGTCGCTTGAAGAGGGTGGTTAATTCACTGGTTTCTGTGGAACAGTCAGCCTTCGTCCCGGGTAGATGTATATTCGACGGGGTTGTGGTGGCCAACGAGTGTATGGACCTTGCGAAGAGGAAGAATCGTGAATGTCTGATCATGAAGATAGATTTTGAGAGGGTGTATGATTGTGTTTCCTGGGGTTTTCTGAGGATGGTTATGGAGAAGATGAATTTTGGGAGTAGGTGGTTGACTTGGATTGAAGGGTTGGTATTCAGTGGTTCGATGTCAATTTTGGTTAACGGGCGTGCTACTAGAGATTTCAAAGTTGAGAGGGGTCTTCGTCAGGGCGATCCGTTATCCCCTTTTCTTTTCATCCTAGTCATGGAAGTATTTAACCAGTTACTCAAAGAGGCTGCCAACAAGGGGTTGTTCTCGGGGTTCAGAGTGAATGCGGGATTGATTTTCAACGTCGTCCAATTTGCTGACGACACGTTGGTGATGGGAGAAGCTACGTGGGAGAACCTGTGGGGTTTAAAGGTTGTTCTAAGAGGATTTGAGTTAATTTCAGGTATGAATGTGAACTTTCATAAAAGTCGGATTGGTGGGATTAACGTTAGCCAGAATTTTTTAAATGCAGCATCTGTTTTTCTGAATTGTGAGATATGCAATCTTCCGATGAAATTCTTGGGTATTTATATTGGGGGTAACCCTCGTAGGTTGAGTATGTGGAGAGATGTCGTGGACGTGGTGGCTAGACGTCTGGCTGGTTGGAAAGGGAAGTTTCTGTCGGTGGGTGGTCGGGTGGTGCTCATAAACTCCGTCCTCAATTCCTTACCGCTTTACGCTTTCTCGTTTTACAAGGCGCCACGAGGAGTTATTAAGGCAATCCAAAGCATCACGAGTAAATTTCTGTGGGGTGGATTAGCTAACAAGAAACCGATTTATTGGATCGATTGGAAGACGGTGTGTAAGCCTAAGGATAGAGGAGGGCTTGGAATCAAAGACTTGGAGATGTTTAACACTTCCTTATTGCTGAAATGGAAATGGAGATGCATAAAGGAAGCAGAGTCTGTCTAGCATGATTTGTTGAAGTACCGTTATGCTAAGGACGGTCTTTGTCTGGCTATCATGGGTTCTAGTGGATATAAAGTTAAAAAGGCTGATTCTATTTGGTGGAGGGATCTGATGAAGGTAGGTATTGACGCAGACAAATCGAGAGACATTTTCGTAGACAGCTTGGCGTGTTCCATTGGAGATGGAAGTGACTTATCGTTCTGGCATAGCAAGTGGATTTCTGACGTAGCCCTTAAAGTATTGTTTCCTAATCTGTTTTTGTTTTCTAAGTACCCTCTTTCTGCAGTATCAGCGGCGGGAATATGGAGTGATAACGTTTGGAAGTGGGAGTTGCAATTCCACTCTTTCGGTAGTGAATCTGCTATGGAAAGGGAGAGATCTGAGTTGATGTCTGTTTTAAACTCAAAGACTTTGGCTGTTTCCGGTAAGGATTGGGTGGAGTGGAACTCGAACGGGGCGGATGATTTCTCGGTGGCAGATTGCTATAGTAAACTTTGCAGCTCTTTTGTGAACGTTTCAAGAGTGGACGAGGAGGAATCAGGTGATTTGTTTGTGGCGTATAAGGATTTGTGGAAGGCGTATTTGCCTATGAAGCTGCAGGTGTTTATCTGGAGAATGCTAAGGCTTAGAATTGCAACTAAGGATCAATTGAGTTGTAGGAACATTCTTCCTCAAGGGGTTTCGCTCTCCTGTCCGTTATGTGGTGACGCTGAAGCATCTAGCTTTCATCTATTTCTTTCGTGCAGCTATGCGACAGAAGTATGGAAAGGCATCAAGGCCTAGTCTGGTATGTATTTTTATTTACAGGAGAATTGTCTTTCTTCCTTTGTTCAGACTGTGAGAATGGCTGAGACGGAGAAAGTTAAGCAGTTGTCTATCATTATATGGTCTTACACTGTTTGGTGTTTATGGGACTGTAGGAATAGAAAGGTGTTTGAGGATAAACTTTTTTCGGTTTCTGATACTGTATACACTATTAAGTTGTTGTCCTGGAAAGGGGTATTTTGTAGGGGTTATAAATCTGTTTGTAGTTTATTTGAGTGGGATAGCGCCCCGTTTGACTGTTTGAAGCGGGAGTAACGTTCCCGCCTTTTGTATTCGCTTCTTTGCACGTCTTGTGCTTTCAATATAATCTTTTTGCCTATTAAAAAAAAAATGTTTGCCATGAGGATTTAGAAAGGGTTCATTCATATCGTAAACTTTTGATATATGAATGAAGTTTTTATGATTATTAAAAAAAAAAACATAAAGAGAGATAATATGTTTTTCTTAAATGAATATAATAGAAACATATTTTATTTTTTTCCCTGTTCACATCAATTGGTATGCTGTGATACATTGAAACACATTAAATTAAAAAATTGGAGTGGTTAAGAGAAACACAACCACTATATAATTGGTTTAGCAAATGATAAACGGGTTTATTTTTAATTTAAAAATATAGATTAGGTCAGTTTATAATATAAATGATTTGGATATTTTAAATTGGTGCACATATCCCTATTTCCAGGAAACAACACAATAACTGCATGCACATGAAACATTAATATTTTTTCCTTCTAAATGACTTTTGTTTAACGAAAAACCTAAAAACCTGAATATGCTTAATAGGCATATTATGACTAATTATCATTAGACACCACCTGCTCCACTATCTACTGCAACATGATTGTATATCCACTTTAGTCTTTATAATAGAAAAATGGATCGGTTGTTGTGTTTTCTAATGTTTTTGCTAAGATATTCTTTTATTTAAAATAATGATGAATCATTTGTATTTTTAAATATAAATTAGTACACTGAATGATATAAATATTTTAGGTACTGCTTATTTGCTATGAAATTGAAAGAAAACTATATCCAAAGTCGAATATAATCAATAATAATTAAACAAAAATAAATAAATATTGAATACGTCATATGCCAAAATCTCATTTAGTTAATCCCTTTTGAACAATCATTTAGAAGATACACACTTAAGCTGATCTCAGCAATTATCTATCAAATAATTAGGTGCTCACAACTAGATTTGGTTGGCTAAGTTGAGGGACATGTTTGAAATCCCTATTTCCATCATATAGTGCATGACACAGTCCTTCAATTTCACAAACTATTGACTCCTAAACATATCTATTAATTAGAAGCACTTTATAAATAAGGGTTAAATATGTTTTTAGTCCCTATAAAGTTTGAAATTTTATTTTTAGTCCTTCCCTACCTTTTGGCAACGGTTTTTACAAAAAAACCGTTGCCAAAACCAGCTAAAACCGTTGCCAAAACCCAGGAGGGACTAAAAATGAAATTTCAAACTTTATAGGGACTAAAACCATATTTAACCCTATAAACAAACATTTGTCATATATAAGAACATATATGTTTCGAAAATATCACTCTTGCCCTTCATTCTTTAGCCGGGAGCAGGCATACACAACTTACTGGGCATTTCGATACAAGTAATGTTTCAGATAAAAAATTACAAAATAAAGATTAAACATTACAAGAATTTGGACGACTTTTGATCTTCAATTGCTTCCGCTCATGAAAACCTTTCGCCTTCCGAAAACCTTGATCTCTCCAATCTTGATCGTGAAATTCTTCTCCCGTCCCAAAAGTCCCCTTTTTCCTTCTCAGAAAGTGTCTAAAATACTCTCAGGTCCAATACATTAATGGGGAAATGTCCACAATACCCTCATGGAACACAAAGGTAAAAAATCCAAGAAAATAAGAAGATGAAGCGTCCAAGCCAACACAGGCCGTGTCAGCTGACACGGGCGGCCGTTTTGACTCCCTGTTATTCCGAAAATAAAATTTGTAGTGCCAGACTTGCTGACACGGGGGGCAGTGTCAGGTGACACAGGCACCCGTGTCAGCCCACTGTTTTTCTTCACATTTTCGTTCTCTTGGCTTCTTCCTAACACGGTCAGTGTCAGGTGACACGGGTGGCTGTGTCAGGCCACTGTCTTCATTCCAATTTCATTCCGAATCTTACGATTTTTCTCGTTTTTTCGCTCCCATTCCTCCTGAATGTTTATATGAACCTGAAAACACTAAAGAACACAACCAATGCATAAAATGCGGTAAAAGAGATATAAAACAAATAAACCCTAACAAAAGATTAACTAAAACAAACAGTGAAATAACATATGAAAACCACTGATCAGGGGGCACTTCAGTACCGCAGACATCGAGCCAGGATGACGGGTAGGGGCAGAGGAGCAGGGGAGTCAGGAGAGATCCTTCGGCATACACAGTAGTTTTTTGTTTGATGTATTCTATTTTTATTACATTTATGTACTGTATTTCGACAAGAGTATTATTATTTTATATATATATATATATATATATATATATATATATATATATATATATATATATATATATATATATATATATATCATTTTATTTTATATATGGATGTTTTCGAATGTATATTAAGTTGCGACGATATATTAACATCTGCGACCAACCAACAAAACTGATTTTAAAAAAAAATAAAGTTCTGCTATTTTTTCTGATCTGCAGATCAGAAATTATTCCGAATATGCACATCCGAAACAAATCAACGTTTTTAAAAAAAATAGTGCGTCCCGATGTGCATATCCAAAAATTGGGGGCAAAAACAGAAATTCGCGTGGTGCCTAAGAAACCTTTGGGGTGTAATAAGAAATTCTCTTTTTTTTAATAAGTGAAATAACGCAATGTGTGCATGGTTATTAACTATAGTTTTGATTTGATGAATTAAACTTTTTGTAACAAAAACATGTTTATAAAAATAGATGGCTCCAAAATAATTCAAATTATTGTAATTAAATAAAGGTACTGTATTTTATTTTCCATTATTATATACAAATTTACTAAAACTTATTGAATCAAATGAATATTATCAAAAGAAGAATTATTTATATTAATCATGTACCTAGCAAATAAAATTGGAAATTGGAAATGTTATAAGTTGAATTGGAGAACAATACTTTAGCTGCTCTTGGGTATATGTGGAAATTAAAGCTTCCTTTGAAAATACTGATATTTGGATGGAGACTATTTTTGAATAGGTTATCGTCACGTAAGAACCTTAGTAATAGAGGTATTATTACTGATCATAACCAACTACAGTGTGTTTTCTTTCAGCTTGAGATTGAGGAGGTTAATCATCTTATGCTTGGATGTGATAAAATCAAGTTGTTTTGAAAAGATTTGGAATATTGGATTGGTTTGAATCTGCCGACTGGATACAGCTGCATCGAAGTATTTTCGTTTTGGTCGTCTGCAAGGGGTGTTGGAGACCAACTATCATTTATATGGTTAGCATCCTGTTGGGGTCTTTGGAGAGTGCGAAATTCGATCATTTTCAAAGGCGATGAGCTGAACATGAAGAAGCTGCTGATGGATATACAACTGGTCACTTGGAAATGGAGGAGGAAAAGGAAAAAGATAGCCGAAATGGGAAGCTTCTATGATTGGTATAAGATGCCTATTGATTTAAAAAGTATGTAATTAATGGATCCAACTGGGTTATTCTCTTGCCAGTCTATAGATTAGAAACTAAATATTATATTGCTTTCTCTTTTCTGTTGGCTAATCAAGATGTTGGCCATGAGGATTTAGAAAGAGTTCATTCATATTGTAAACTTTTGATATATGAATGAAGTTTTTATGATTATTAAAAAAAAAAACATAAAGAGAGATAATATGTTTTTCTTAAATGAATATAATAGAAACATATTTTATTTTTCCCCTGTTCACATCAATTGGTATGCTGTGATACATTGAAACACATTAAATTAAAAAATTGGAGTGGTTAAGAGAAACACAACCACTATATAATTGGTTTAGCAAATGATAAACGGGTTTATTTTTAATTTAAAAATATAGATTAGGTCAGTTTATAATATAAATGATTTGGATATTTTAAATTGGTGCACATATCCCTATTTCCAGGAAACAACACAATAACTGCATGCACATGAAACGTTAATATTTTTTCCTTCTAAACGACTTTTGTTTAACGATTTCCGTATATTGCTAAAGATCTCAGTATAAAAATAATAGTTGATAGATCATTGATTATTGATAATGGATAACTTGTAGGTGATTATTTATAACGGATGACTGCTTTAATAAATTAATTTAAATATTTGGTAAATTAGTCATTGATAAATACAAAATAACATAACAAAAAATTTAATTAAGAAGTTGATAATTTTATTACCTTATTATATTATATTATTAAACTAATTTTTATTTGATAAAAATAAATTTATTAATAAATACGTACAAAACATTTCTAATATTTATGTAAAATTAAATATGTCATCAAAATATATTAAATATTTATCTATAAATTTTATAATGAAATTTAACGAGATGAAGTAATAGAATTTTTTTATGTAAATAATCCAATTTTTCTAATATATTTTTCAAATAATTAACTTTTCTAAATAATTTTCAAAGTTACTCATTTAAAAAAAATGGAATGTAGTGTTGTTGCCAGATGAATTGGCGGCTGCCTCTAAAAGTAAAAGTTAGCGTCAATTGAAATGGCGCCTCCTATAAGTCTAGCCAATCCAATTGATGCCTGAGTTTAATGATGAAGAGCTGGCACCAATTCATTTGGCGCCTGAGTGCCATTTTTAATTAAAATAATAAATTGTATTAAAAAAATGTATAAAAAATATTAATATTTAATTTAAATATGATTACATACAATAATACTTTTAATACCAATGATGACGACCGGGTTGGTCATACATGTCACCGGTTCCACACCCCCTAGATACCTTAACTCGTTGCACTCGTTGTTGATTCACCCAGGCGTTTGAGAATTTGAGGTCCCGCGAACATCACCATCACCAAAATTCTTAATAAGTTCTAGCATTTCTAAGAAGTTTTGTATATGCATTGATGCGCCATCATAAGTGAGTTCAAGACTCATGCCGATGTAGTTGGATTATGTTGATGGGATTATTGGTGAGCGACATGGTCAATTGAATGACGACATTCGTGTGAATGATTCGTTGAGGAAAGAAATAAATGGTTGGTGTGGTGTTTGGTAGGCATATGTTTGTTGCATTTTTAATGTTGTCATGTTTGGACGTTTTGGCTATGGTAGGAGGAAATATTAGTGTTATATGTTCCTTGCGTGTTTTGGCTATGGTTGAAGGAAATGTTGGGAGCAAATAGATGTTGGGTGTTTTGATAATAAGCATCTTGTCGGTAGTGGCATGGGGTATGCTCTTAGTTTTATGGTTTGGTGTCTGACATGTAATGGTTGTGGGTTTGAGTGTTTATGGGTCGGTAATTTTGTTGGGTAAGGGGTTGTGAGTAAGTGGTCTAGTAATTTTGTGGGGGTTAAATGTTAAAGCTTCTTGTGTGTAAGTTGTTTGACATGGGTCGTATAAATACATATCTTCCGAGAAAACCCAATTGTAATCAATCTGTACCAAGTCATATAATTATTAGTTAGATTAGATTTGATTAGCATGACGATCTTAGGTAAGACTCTTTGACAACGGTGCCTCCATTTACAACACTCTGATTTAGCGAAGTCTCTCCAATTGTCAAAGGCCCGCTGTTCGTTAATTTTATATTGATGCCATTGGCTAAGGCAGATTGGAGGATATAGGGTTTGTTGATGCATTTCGAACTGCAATTTCACACGCTCACTATGGTTCATCTCCACAACGGTGAACCTGATGATCGGTGTGCACACAGTTTAAACGGCTGTATCTTCTTCGTTGATTTCATGGTGATGTTCCAGACCTAGATATGGCCTCCAAATAAACTATAGAAGAAAAATAAATTAGATTATTAAATTGGTAATATTAAAAAAAACTTTATGAAATGTTTAGTTTAGCGGCAATACATCGTCTGGTGTTAGGTGATCCTAGAGATTTCGATATTAAGTGATGCAGTCAGTGTCTAAGACATCTGTTGAAAATCATCCCACGATTCGACCTCCTAAATCAAAAAAGTTAAAATAAATTATTTAGAAATAATAATTGGTAAAGCAAGTAAATGAAAATAATGTTATTAACTTAGTCTTGTGTGTAGGGAAATGTGAATGTGCTGTTGTTGATGGGCGATAGGGACAATAATCTAAACCAACCTCATGCTTGGAGCAAAATGGCGCATCCATAAAATGTATGTGTCTTTATATGCGTTTTTACACAAAAATCCATAGAGATAGGACAAACAAGTCAAAACCCAACTTTATGTTCCTATTTTATCTATGTTTTTAATAAAGGTAAATACATAACATGCATATTAGAACTAGAACCTTCGAGAAAAAATAATGAGCTGATTAATAGCATAATATACCATATAGTTTTAATTATTTTTCTTTTTTTTTAATAGAATTCTCATCTAATGTTATACTGCTGTAATAACTTTTAAGACGCGTAAGTAAAATACCTTAGCCTCTCGGGTTATTATCTAACAAGTCGACACCTAAAAGTTTCTCGCATATTGAATTTGTGAAGTTGGTTTTTCTATTAACCACTTTACCCTCAATAGATAGATGATGACAATCGTCATTACGTGATTCTTATGAGGAAATTTGGATGAATTCAGAAGAAAAATGACTAAAAGTCATGTAAAAATGTGAAGAATTGAGCATAAAGCCAATGCCAGAAAGAAACAAGGACTTAGTGAAAAATATGAAGAAAAAGAAATAAAAAAGTTGAAATCCGCTTATGGAGTTCTCGCACCCATGATGCATCTCATCGTGGCGCAATGAGGCTTGCATCGTGGCGCAATACTGACTTGTCGCGAAGCGATAAGGCGTTTTTTAGCTTACATGCTTTTTGCTATTTAAAGGTCTTTTTGGCTAATTTTTGGAGGGGTTTTGAATTTTTGAGAGAAAGTGACATCTAAGTACATTCAAGGGGCGGTTTTAGAGCACATTGGAGTCATTAGAGAGCAATTATTCCATAGATTTTGATGATGAATGCTTCTCCACTCGTGGTATTTGTTAATATATCATTGAGTAGCTAAGTTTCTCTAGATCAGGTCTTTTTGAGATGAACCTTATTTTTACTTTGTTGGGTCATATGTCTGTTTGAGATTTGTTGAGTACTTTTATTGTTACTATCTTAATTGAATTGTTCTTCTGTTTAATGCTTTTGTCGCTTATGGGCGTACGAATCGATCTAAATAATTAGGAATTTTTGATCATTAGTCTAATTATCTTAACTAGACAATTTATTCAACTTTGTAATTAACTAGGGATAGGTAATTAGAAGTTGTTGGTTATGGATTAACACGCTTAGAACACATACTTTAGCTTTGAATTGGCCTAAGAAATTAGGGGATTATTGTATAAATTAGTGAACTACGCACCAAATAATTAGGTGTAGTGGTTATGTTAATTCGTAGTGAGATAATAAGTTAATTGAAAATCAACAACTACATAGTTCATCAACAGGTAAAAATATGGGAATTCGAAAATAAAGACCTAATCACTTTTCTCGCCTTGAATTTAATCTTATAATTTCTTGTTTTTACTTGCAATCGCGCATAGTTTTCTTGTTAAATTACAATTTTTGTGGAGACAATCTTATTTTATTATTTCTACGTTATCGATACACTTGCCAAAAAGTCATCAAGTTTTTGGCACCTTTTTCGGGGATTATTGATTTCAACAAGGCAATTTAGTGCGACGTTGTTAATTTAGTTTTAATTTTAGTTTTTGTATTAGTTTTTGCAATTTCTATTTTAGTTGTTAATTTTGTTATCAATTTGATTTTTGATTTTATTTTATACTGTTATGTTTGGTGTCGTGCTGTTAAGGTATTTCTTGTTTGTTTATGCAAGGTACCAATTCAACGCCGATACCAATTACCATGAAAACGAAAGAACAACGCGTGCAATTCACAGAGCAAAACGAGAAGCACTGCAAAATACTGAGGAAGTAAAAGAAGACAAAGTAGAGATGGCCTCTCAACCACATCAAATGTTGGGGGACTATTGGAGGAGGACTGATTTAGGACAGATTTGTTTAGGATTTCAACTGACTATTTTGGTAACCGTTGACATTAAAAATTCTATACTTACAGGTTTGAAGGAGAAACCGTTCTACGGGAAGACAATCAGAGATCCTTGGGAGTATCTTGCTAAATTCTATGAGACTTGCTCGATAGTTAAGCCGGCTGGTGACATCACTGACGATAAAGTAAAATTACGCTTGTTTGATTTTTCCTTGATATGTCACGCGAATGATTTGTTGTAATGCATCCTAAATTACATTTGTTTGGGTTTTCCTTAATATTTTATTAATAATAAACTGAAATTAAATATATTAAATTGAAAGTAAATATATTTTTAATATTTATTATTTAAAAACTAAAATTAAATATATTAAACTGAAAGTAAATATATTTTAATATTTCTTTCAATATATTTTAATATTTATTAACAATAAATTGAAAATAAAAATATTTTTTAATAACAAATTGAAAGTAAATAATAAACTAAAATAAAATATATTTGAGGGGAAAAAAATAATACATGTAATAGTGTGAAATAATTATTTAATATTATTAACTAAAAGATTGTTTTATATATATATATATATATATATATATATATATATATATATATATATATATATATATATATATATATATATATATGATACGAGCAATTAGACAACAAAAGTAAATAGTCTAGTGGAAGAAGGTTGCCCTTGATGTTGTCTTGGATTCAACACTTGTCGGGGGTCAAATTTTTAACTTTTGATATTTAACCTTTTAATACCCAAATAATAAAATAATAATAAAAAGTGCCACATGGAATTAAAATAAAAATAAAAAATATATAAAAATCCTCTTGGCAGTACACAGCACATTAAAATATATAAATAAAATAAAATAAATTCCAATTGGCAGCCATGTCGGCAATAAAAAAAGCCACATGGAAACGGCACGTCACCCATTATGTGGATCAAATCTATTCAGGGGGCAAAATAGAGGAACTTTGAAATGACAAGGATGGATCTATGTTTTTTTACAGAGTTTTTTTTCCTGAATTCCTCATATGACAGAGGAGAAAATAGATATTAACCCATTGTTAAATATTAGGATCAACTTGACAATTTAATAGAGTCATAAATCTTTTTGAAAATTTCATAGTCTCAAACACTTATTTACAAGCGCCTAAAAAGCCAATAATTAAGTTTGGGATTTAATTCTGAAAGAGTGACAAACATAGTCCATTCCATTTCATAATCATCAATTCCATCATGAAGGCGTGAGAGGTTAATCTTGAATGTTGGAAGAACTTTGAACATATTTTAGTTAGCTCACTAGACTGAAAATCTTTCAAGATTATCAATCTTTAATTGAACTATCTTCCGAAAACTAAAACACTCTAAGATTTTATCTGCAACGATTGTGAAATCTCACACAACACTTGCCCACACTAAATAAATCAACACTAAAAAAAGTTTTTCTTTAAAGTTAATTCAGGAGAAAAAGTTTATTGACAAAACACTTAAGGGTTTTTCAAAGATTGTGAAAGTTAATTTTTCGAGAGAGAAAATTTTGCTTTTATATATGATCGTGAGTGCTGGATCAGATCCTGTAGAATCAGGCCGCCAAGTGCGTCAGGGATGCTGGTCGTATGGAGAGGAGGGGGGTGTACCTGCAAGGCACTCCGACGCTCAAGTGAGAAAGGGTCAGAGAAAAGGAGCAAGTACAAAGTATGAATTCTTAGGGTGAATATTGGATACCTGACCCTCTCGCTTGAGAGGGTTTATATAGAGCCCCCAGCGCATGGCCAACGGTCATATTTTCGGGGCAAAATAACCGTTTTCCCGAAAGAATAGGTAACTACCTAAACTAACCGTTATGTCGGACAGGGTGTCCAAAACTAGCCGTTACGTCGGGCATAACCGTGGTTCCGGGCACCTGCCCATAGCTGTTCGGGGAGCGGTGAAGCCGTGCGTGACGGGCAGTGATTCCGGGGAGGAATGTTGCATTTCTCGCCCGGTTGGAGGGGCAGAAAGGTAACTTTTGACCCTCTGTGGATTGGACTTAGGCAATTTGGGCCGCCCTGGAGTAGAAGCGGATTGGGCCATGTCTAGCCATTGGTCCAGTCAAGAACAGGAGCCCCCCAAGTCGTTGCTCCCGAGCATGGGAGTGATGACTTAAGGACTGCTCGTTGATCCAGGGATCCAGTATGGAGTCGTCGTTTGAAGACGAGGAGGATTGTCTCAAAGTGCTCGTGACCCCAGATGTTCGTGAGATTCGTGGTCGTGACATTATTGCCCGAAGATCGGGGAGATTAATGGTCAGACAGAATCGGAAACGCTGGGTTGCCACGTGTGCCTCGAGCTCCGTGTGTCAATTAATAGGCAATGATGGCTAGTGGGTAGTCATTATGGCCTAAGAACGCGTGTTTGCACGTGCCCCTTTGTATAAAAGGGGGAAAATCGTCCCATTTGGAACTTTTCAGTCTGATTTCTCTTCGTTTCCTTCAAGCTTTTGCCCGACACCGTTTTCTATTTCTCCGACCACCGTTACAAGCTTCCGAGCAGCGCTTTCTTCTACTCAAAACAAGTAAGTGTTCCGATCCTTTTCTTGTTCTACTTCTGTTAGTTGTTAATGGTAGATTGCATGCGGTTAGGGCTAGCTTTATAGGACAAAACGAGTGAGTCTCCGGCGATTGTTTGCGGTGGACGGTGGCTGTGCCATTTTTCTACTTCTGACATGTCACCGGACGTGTCTGCGTGCTCTGGTTAGGAGGGCGGTTGACGGCGTCGTCGCGATGGTGACGCTTGCGTAACCGTCGTGATTTTTCATTTACTGAACGAATGATGAGTTTTCTGGCAGAATAACTCCAGATTCCAGTGAAACTCCGTGATTTCCGGCGGAGCTTCGAACGGAAATTGGGATTGAGTGCGGGGAAGCTCCTCGTCAGTCGATGATATGTTTCAAGCGGCTCCTCGCGGGGAGGTTCCAACCTCATATTTGATGTTAGGGCTTAGGCCGGGGACCTTGTCCTCAGCCCTTTGCGCGCCCTTTCACTTCACTTAGCGGTGGAAGGGTGGATTTGATTTGTTGTCGAATTCACTTTCTTCTCTGCTTTTCAGGTGATCGACATGGCGACGGGGCCAGAAAGAGAAGTTATTTTAGACACCTCTGAGGAGGAAACCAGATCCTCGGACAAAAGTAGCTCGACGACTTCGAGCTCGGCGGCTTCGAGCTCTCCAAGTGATGTCGGGGGAGAAGAGGTTCGGGACGATATGGACGAGGATGTTGTTGATGATTCTGCGGAGGAATGGGAGGTGGCCGAGCCTGCTGAGCACGTGTCCAAGCTCGCGGGGGACACTTTTAATGAAGTCGGGCCGGAGGGAGAGTGGAAGGTGCACTTCCCTTCCGAGGACGAACGGGTCTACACAAACTTCGGGGACCGTTTTATGATGTATGAATATGCCTTCAAGGAGCTGAGCTTGAGGCTACCGTTCACCGATTTCCAGCAGTCAGTGTTCGAGCATTTGAGGTTGGCCCCCATGCAGTTGCATCCGAACTCTCTGGCTTTTATCCAGGCGTTTGAGTTGGTGTGCGAGCATCTTGCTCTAGGGACTACTCTCCCTCTATTTTTTACTGTCTTCCATCTTCAGCGGCAGCTGTTAGGGAGGAAGTACGGCTAGGTTTCGCTGAAGCAGCCCCGCAAACTATTTAAGCCTTTTTCTGAATCAATAAGGACGTTCAAGGAACGTTACTATGTCGTCGAACCCTTGTCCGAAGCTGCCCAGGACAACACATACGTCTGGGAGATAGAGGTTGACGAGGATGAGAACGAGCTGCACGATGAGGAAGGTAGGTATATCGGGCAGAGACTTTACAAGTTCCCCATCCACTAGTCACCCGACCACTTCACCAAGGAGCCCAGTGATTATGTCTTTCAACCGAGCGAGCTGCTCGGGCGGGACGCTGCGGCGTATGAGGCGCTGGTGAACTAGGTCAACTCCTTCCGACTTGTTGAGTGCTGGACGAGCAGGGGCAGTCCGATCTTTGAGGAGGATGGGAGCTAGAGAGTTGAGCGTAGATTCATCAATGTTAAGGCACTGCTGGAGTGCAAAACTTCCGCGGACGCTGAGAAGCTGCTCGGTAGTTTTAGCTATTTAGATTTTGTTCATGTCATTTCTTTTCCTCGTATCTAACGCGTTCACGTTTTGTTTCTGCAGGTGAGATGCCTCAGGCTCATGATCGGGTTGTGAGGAATGCTCTGGCGAGGAACAAAGTTGGAGCGGCTCCTCTGAAATCTCGGCTCGCTGGTGCCCGTGTTCCTCCTCCGGCGCAATCTGCTGCGGGGACCTCCACTTCTCCCACTCCTGCTTCTCGGGGATATCCCCTTCCTTTGGCTGGTCGACCCAAGCGGCAAAGGTTTAATGATGCTGTGGACCTTACCCGGGCGTCGGAGATGGGGAAGTTCGAGCTTCCTCCTTGCATTCATGACCGGAAGTTCTTCGAGGGGAACTCTCTGATTGTGCCTCGGGCGGAGTCTCTTCGCCTGGAAAGCATGGATCGCCCGAGCAAGAGGGCGTTGGTGGCCCAGGACGCTTCTGCCTTGGTCAGGATGTTGGAGATGGCAGCTGTGTACGCCGAAGGGGATTCGGCGACTGAGGCCAAACTTATTGCTGCCCGTGATGCCATGACGTCCCTCAAGGAAGAAGCTAAGGGTGCCGACGAGGCTCGGAAGAAAGTTGAGGAGGAGACAACTCGTTTGAAGGAGGAGAACTTGACGCTGGCGGCAGAGAAGAAGTCTGCCGAGGAGTTGATCCAGCGGCTGAAGGCAGCCAAAGCCCCGGGTGACGATGAGCCGGAGGATGTTAAGGCCTTGAATACGAGATCTGAGCTGGTTGCTCGTATCCTGCTGGCCAAAGATGATGGCATCGCTGTAGCAAAGGAGTCTTTCAGAAACGCCGTGGCTCAGCTGCGGGTGGTGAACCCTGGGCTAGAAATTTCTGCCGAGGGTACTCACTACCTGGCGCATGTGGAGGATGGCCGTATCGTCGTGCCTGACGGTCTTCTTGAAATTACCCCCGAGGATCAGCCCGCAGAGGACCAGGGACCCGAGCCAGAGCCTGCCGAGCATGCTGATCAGTGAGGAATTTGTTATTTTGATGTTGTTGTAATCTGTCCGGCCTGCGTGCCGTTGAATCATTGTAATTTATTTTTGGGGGGCATGGCCCCCGTTTTATGTAACAACGTACAATTTGTGGTCTTTGCGGCCACTTGTTAAATTATCACATATTTAGTTCTGTTGTTTGCATGATTTTACTTGCTTTTATTTTTGCTAAGTATCGTATTCATGCTCGCTGTGAATGTATGTCCGCCCGTGACAGGGGGTATTTGACTTGTTTGAATATTTTTGGGGGGATTGCTCATAATAGATGTGTTCGGCAACATGGGGAACTGGTCGAACTGCCGGGGAATTTCCTGGCGGGGAGCGGAGCTCAGGTCGCGTTTGAGGCCTGAGTTCGTGGCATGAACATCCCACGTCGAACTCTTGCCGTATCACCTTGGCATTGTGCCTGATGGTAATTTTTTGTTTTAGTGAGACTTCGTGGAGGGCTGCCCCGGTTCTGATCTCCTCGACGAGGTCGAGCTCTTCTCTTAAAGATTCGTCGTTCATCTCCTCGTCTAAGGGCGACTCTGTCCGCCTAGAGGGCACGTGAACTTCGACGGGGGTTACAGCCTCGGTTCCGTATGCTAGGCGGAAAGGTGTTTCCCCGGTCGTTGAGTGTGGAGTTGTATGATATGCCCAGAGCACGCTGTGTAGTTCCTCGACCCATGCCTTCTTTGTTTCGTCCAGCCTTCGATTGAGGCCTTGAAGGATGACTCGGTTAGCTGCCTCAGCCTGCCCGTTTGTTTAGGGATGCTCGACGGATGCGAAGTGTTGCTTCGTGCCCAGTTGGGCGACGAAGTCCTGAAACTTCCTGTCCGTGAATTGCGTCCCATTGTCCGTTATTATCGCTTGGGGAATACCGAAACGTGCAAGGATGTTTCGTTTGTAGAAACGCAGGATGTTGAGGGCATTTATTTTGGCTAGAGCTTCTGCTTCTATCCATTTGGTGAAATGTCCACAGCCACTATGAGATATTTGTTCTGACTTGATCCTACCACGAAGGGTCCTAGGATGTCTAGGCCCCACCAGGCGAATGGCCACGGGGAGGACATGGCCTTAAGCTCGTTAGGCGAAGCCAGGTGCATGTCCCCGTGCCTTTGGCATTTGTCGCATTTCTTCACGTGTTCTTTCGCGTCGTTTTGCATGGTCGGCCAGTAGTAGCCTGCCCGGAGAGCCTTTCGAGCAAGGGACCTTCCGCCCAGATATTGGGCGTTGATTCCTTCGTGGATTTCACACAGAATATGTGCGACCATTTCCTCCTCGACACATTTGAGCAGCAGGATGGAGAATCCCCGTCTGTAGAGTTTATCTTCGACCAAGACATAAGAGCAGGCTCTTCGCCTGACTATGATGGCCTCCTTTGGGTCGGACGGGAGTTCGTCTTTGGCGAGATAGTTGTAGACTGGGGTCATCCAACAGTTGATGTCTCCGATCACTTGCACGTCGAGTGTCAGGGAGGCCTTCTCGATGCTGGGTCGAGGAAGTACTTCCTGTATGATGGACTTGTTTTCGCCTTTCTTCTTCGTGCTGGCTAGTTTGGATAACACGTCTGCTCGCACGTTAAGTTCGTGGAGAACATGTTTCACTTCCACTGTTGTGAATTTCGCCATTTCCTTCTTCACCAGGGCCAAGTATTCAGTCAGGTTGTCGTTTTTGGCTTGGTATTCACCCCGGACTTAGAGGGCCTCGAGTTGCGAATCCGTGCAAATGACGACTTCTTGTGCGCCCAGGTCCTCGGTAAGGCGTAGCCCAGCGAGGAAGGCTTCGTATTCTGCCTGGTTATTGGAGGTTGGGAAAGACAGTGTGAGTGATACCTCGACGATAATTCCTTCGTCGCTCTCCAGTATGATGCCCGCGCCGCTTCCTGCAGAGCTTGAGGCGCCGTCGACGAAGATGGTCCATTTGCGTGCTTCGCTCGTTGGGGAGTCCGCGAACGTCATCTCCGCGATGAAATCGGCCAGAGCTTGGGCCTTAAGGGTTTTTCTGCCTTCGTATTGGATGTCGAATTCGGACAGTTCCAGCGACCATTTGAGCATTCAGCCGGCCATATCTGGTCGTCCGAGTAGCTGCTTTATGGGCTGATCTATTTGAACCACGATCGTGTGAGCCAGGAAGTAGTGTCTTAACCTCCTGGCTGCGTTAATGAGGGCCAGCGCCACCTTCTCTATCTGTTGGTATCTTAACTATGGTCCTTGCAGCGCTTTGCTCGTGAAATAAATGGGCTTCTGCCCGTCAGGCATCTCGCAGATGAGAGCGGCACTCACTACTTCGGTTGCTACAGCCAGGTATAGGTACAATGTTTCGCCGTTGTCCGGTCGAGAGAGGACCGGTGGCTCTGAGAGTGCCCGTTTCAGATGGAGAAGGGCCTTGTCACACTCCTTGGTCCATTCGAACGTTGCCTCTTTGCGGAGGAGTTTGAAGAATGGTAGGGCGTGCTGGGCGGACTTGGCCACGAAACGAGATAGTGACACGAGCATCCCGTTGAGGGATTGGATGGATTTTTTGGACTTGGGCGTAGAAAACTCAGAGAACGCTCGACATTTGTCGGGATTGACCTCGATTCCTTGTTCCGTTAAGTAGAAGCTGAGGAATTTGCTTGCCCGGACGCCGAACGTGCATTTCTCCGGATTAAAACGCATTTTGTATTTCCTGGCCTGTTCGAAGACCTTTCTCAAGTGGACGGTATGGTCGGTCTCCTCGTGGGATTTTACGATCATGTCATCCATGTAGACTTCGAGCATGTCGCCTATTTCTCCCCGAAACACTTTGTTCATCATTCGCTGGTACGTTGCTCCGGCGTTCTTCAGGCCGAAGGGCATTACGTTGTAGTAATAGTTGCCCGATTCGGTCATGAAGGCCGTGTATTTTTTGTCGGACATTGCCATTGGGATTTGATTGTAGCCCGAGTAGGTGTTCATGAACGATAAAAGTTTAAAACCAGCAGAATTATCAACAAGTTTATCAATATTGGGGAGGGGGTAGGCATCCTTCGGGCATGCCTTATTGAGATCGGTATAATCAATGCACATGCGCCATTTTCCATTAGATTTTTTAACTAATACAACGTTGGACAGCCAAGTTGTGTACTTGGCTTCCGAAATAAATTTCGCCTCGAAGAGGCCCTTTACAGTTTTTTCAGCAGCCTCCATTTTCTCTGGAGACTGCTTCCTTCTACGTTGTGCTACGGCCTTGACGGCCGGGTCGATGGTTAGTTGGTGACAAGCGACGGATGGATCCAAGCCGGGAATTTCCGCGACGCTCCACGCGAAGAGGTCGACATTCTCTCTGAGGCATGCTTTGAGCTGCTTCCTCGCGATGTCAGGCAGGTCAGCTCCGATCTTCACTCCCCGTTGGGGGTCTTCGCCGAACAGAACTACCTCGAAGTTGCCATCCGGGATTGGGCGCATCGGATGGGAGTTGCTGCTAGATGACGTGGATGGGCTGGCTGAAGCTGCTCGTTCCTCCTGTTGGTCCTCGGGGAAGCGACTATCGAGGTCGATAGAGTCGACCTGGGGCAGGGGCTTGGCCTCCTCGGAGTTGTTTGGCAGTGCTGGCTTGCTCGACGCTTTTGGCCTGGGCGCAATGGCGTTGAGCCCCTTTGTAGCTGCTTCAAAACACCGTCGGGCAGCTTCTATATCACCGTGGAGGGTGGCGACCATCCCTTTCGAAGTGTAATACTTCATCTTCAGGTGGACGGTCGAGGGCACTGCTACCAACTCGGCTAGAGTTGGCCTTCCGAAAATGTATTGGTAAAGCGACGGGCAGTCGATTACTAGAAATTGCACCTTGATGGATCTGGCCGTTTTAGCTAATCCGAAGGTCACGATCAGCTCGACGTAACCCCACGGCTTGGTCACAGACCCGTTGAATCCCTATAAATCGGACCCTACGTAGGGGGTAAGGTGCGATTCATCCAGCTGAAACGTTGAGAACAGCTGGGAGTACATGATGTCGACCGAGCTGCCCTGGTCAACTAGGATTCGGAGAACGTCGAAGTTTTCCATTTGGGCTCTGATGAGCAACGGTATGCTTGAGTTCGGGGAGCCGCCGAGGAGTTCCTCCCTATAGAAGGAGATGGGGATGGAACCCTTCGGGGCCTGATCAAGCGTGGCCACTTTGTTCGAGCTGGTGTTGATCAGGTGTTCGAACTTCCGTTTCACGGACCCCACAGTGACTTTGTTGAAACCCCCGCCAGAGATGACCATGGCGGAGGGGAAAGTCTTCCACGGGCTGTGGGCTGCGAAATATGCAGGGGCGTTGAGCCCGTCAGGGACGTTGAAGTCCTCGAGTTAGCGACCTGTATGTTGGTGTCTTCCGAGGAGGGTACCTCCTCCTCGACCTTCTTGGACTCCTGGTCGTCCTGCCGGGGAGTGTCCTTCTTCTTCGCGAACTGCTTCAGGTGGCCGTCCCTGATCAGTATTTCAATGGCATCCTTTAGATGGATGCAGACCTCTGTGGTATGGCCGTGACTTTTATGGAAACGGCAGTATTTTGATTTGTCCACGTTTGGTCTGTTCGGAAGCTGTTTGGGGAAGCGGACCCCAGCCTGTTTGAACTCCGAATTGGCACATTCAAACAAGATCTTTTCCCTGGAAACGGTCAGGGGAGTGTAGTCATGGAACCGCCCGGAGGGGCCTTTGCTGTCACGGGAGTCACGAGGACGGTCCTCGCGCCTCCGGTCGCCTCGACGAGATGTCGAAGCTTCTTCTCCTTTGGATGCCTGAGCGTTCTCCTGATGGCGCGATGCTCGGACGTGGCTGGCCGCAACCTTTTCTTCATACTGAATGTGTGATTGGGCTTTGAGGAGGAGGGCGTCTAAGTTCCTCAGTGGCGCGAGGCCGATGGCTTTAGAAAACTCGGAGCCTGGGCAGAGCCCCTGCTCGAGAAAAAACTTCTTCATTTCGTCTGTCATCGGGACCTGCACTGCTTCTTTGTTGAACCTCTCGATATATGCACGGAGAGGTTCGTCTTTACCCTGGATTATGGCTCCCAGAGAGGCCTCAGTTTTGGGGTGGCGGCGAGATGCTGTAAAATGCCGCGAGAACATCCTGCCCAGCTGTTTCCACGAGGTGATGGACTCCTCGGGCAGTTGTTTATACCATGTCATTGCTCCCTTCCGAAGGGTGGTCGAGAACAGTTTGCATTTAATGGCGCCCCGTATACCGCATAGTCTAGCAGCGCATCGATGTTCTCGATGTGCTCGTCGGGGTCGGTGGTCCCGTCGTATGTGCCAAGTGACGGGGATTTCTCCAAGCCTTTTGGGAGACAGGTAGCCAAGATCTCCTGGGACAACGGGCCACGATGCTCGTCGTCGTCACTAGAACTGGTATATGATGGGGACCGGACGAGATGCTCGCATCGGCGGTTCCTTCGCGGGGAAGGTGAGCGGTTCCTTCGAGGAGAAGGTGAATGGTTCCTTCGAGGAGAAGGTGAACGGTTCCTTCGCGGGGAAGGTGAGAGGGCCCGTCCTTTGGACTTGATCGGGGGAGACAGCTCGTTCCTCCGAGTCGTCTTGTGGTCATGAGCGTACTGGTCACACGGGGAGACCTGGTCGCGCTTTCGGGCTACGTGAGGAGCATGCTCTTGGCGCAGTCTTCGGTCAATTTCTCTCCATGGCTGTGGGCTTCTTGATCGTCGCTGGTTCCTCCGCGTAGGAGGGGATCTTGGATGGCGAGACTCTTCCAGTGCCCTGATCCTCTCGTTCTGCTGCAGGATCAGGGTGTTAGTTTTGTTGAGTGCCTCCAGGAGGGCTGCCACGGTCGGGTCGGCGTTGGGTGGAACAGGAACGGGCTGGAGGTCGAGAGAAGGTTGATCGTTGTTGCGATCAACAGGGGTAGGGGAAGGAGAAGCAGTGGCTCCATCCCTAAGGAAATGGGCATCTCAGAGGAGAGATGACTGGCCGTCAACGTCAGATTTGTTGACGGGGAGGATGGTGGTTTGGAGAGCATCCTTGGAGCAATCTTGGGAGGCCATGATCGTGATGAGGTTTGGGAATTGTTTTGATCTTCGATTACTGAGGAAAGAAAGATGGGGAGAACAAAGTTCCTACAGACGGCGCCACTGATCGTGAGTGCTAGATCAGATCCTGTAGAATCAAGCCGCCAAGTGCGTCAGGGATGCTGGTCGTATGGAGAGGAGGGGGGTGTACCTGCAAGGCACTCCGACGCTCAAGTGAGAAAGGGTCAAAGAAAAGGAGCAAGTACAAAGTATGAATTCTTAGGGTGAATATTGGATACCTGACCCTCTCAAGCGAGAGGGTTTATATAGAGCCCCCAGCGCGTGGCCAACGGTCCTATTTTCGGGGCAAAATAACCGTTTTCCCGAAAGAATAGGTAACTACCCAAACTAGCCGTTATGTCGGGCAGGGTGTCCAAAGCTAGCTGTTACGCTGGGCATAAGCGTGGTTCCGGACACCTGCCCATAGCTGTTCGAGGAGCGGTGAAGCCGTGCGTGACGAGCAGTGATTCCGGGGAGGAATGTTGCATTTCTCGCCCGGTTGGAGGGGTAGAAAGGTAACTTTTGCCCCTCTGTGGATTGGACTTAGTCAATTTGGGCCGCTCTAGAGTAGAAGCAGATTGGGCCATGTCTAGCCATTGGTCCAGTCCAGAACAATATATGCTAGAGATAAAGCACTAAAACGGTGTAAAAAAGACTCTTTAGTTCGAGTCAAGATGATAAAAATCAGAATACACATGTTCGATTCGAGTCTTAACTCAAGTCAAGTGATTCAATTCAAGACAAAGCCTTATTCGAGTCACATTTCCAGTGATGAAATCAAAATTGAAAACCTCGTCATGATTCGAGTCAGACTAACATGTGATTTGAGTCAAAGCAGCTCATGAATCGAGTCAGGTGGGGGTTTGATTCAAGTCACATATCTTGGGCCAAAATCTTCTAAAACTTGCTCAAGATTTGAGTCAGACCTTTTTCTGACTTGCACCACATTTCACAAACTAAAATTCTAGGAAAACTGTGTTTTCATGAATCGGGACAAGTATGTGTTTGACTTGAATCATGATTCAATTCAAGGATGTACCTGGCTTGAATCATGTCTGCATGAAGTTCTTGATTCAAATCACAAACTTTCTTTCTTGAATCATTTTGTGTTGACTTTTAGTCAAAGGCCTAATTTATGCAAACAAAATACAATTTTTATGAAAAGTGCACAAACCTAAGAAATGTGCAAAGAACTAATAGTGTAAGAGTCAATTACTAGAAATATAATTAAATAGACAAGCATCAATACCTTTAAAACTTAGGGATACCATAGGAGCAATTTGAGCCTTGTCCTAATATCAAAATACACCAGTTTTTTAAATAGAAACTCTATACTATTCTTCTTTCTCTCATTTTTTCTATAAAGTTTTTTTCCACTGAAGTAGCCTTAGTGCTAATAGGAGGAATTGATACCAAATATCCAGTATCTCCTGATGATGGCATCTGATAAAAAATAAGATATCTCAAGCCTCATCATTTAGACGGTTCAATGTTCTAGTTTAAGTGCAAATAAATTGTAAAATCAAGGAGAGGATCTTAAATCCTGAAAGAGAGAAAGTGTGAAAACTCGCCCAATCCTGGACCCACTACTACAAAAAGCACTTCTTACCTCGGAGGTGAAATGCATAATACCTCGGCTATTGAAGCAAGGTAACAAAGGGCAACATGAAAACTCGCCATTTATCACCTCGACGGAATTAAAACCGAGGTAAAGTTAAATGCACATGGGTTCAAAACCTAGCAGCAACACTTTTATTATTTCCAAAACTAGTGTATCTTTCATCTCAGTTTATCTTGAAAACCCAGGGGTAAGATAATTTCTTTTTTGTAATTATTAAATTGTTTACCCATAATATTACATTGTTTACCAAAAATTTTACATTGTTTACACAAAATATTACATTGTTTAAAATAAAAATCAATCTCCCTAGAGAGCAAGGTAAAAATCAAATTCCCCGAAGATCTAGATCTTAGATTTTTGAATTATTGAATCTTGGAGAAGATCAAATATTGGGTGCAAAATTATTCTCTACGGATCTTGCATGCATTTGTTTCTGAAGAAAAAAAAAAGGGTTAGATAAATAAAATGAATATTCAAATATATTATTTGGTGCTCAAATAATATTTAAGAAAACAAACCTTAAACCCAAGTAATTTTCTTCTCTTGCAATCCATCTTAAGAACTTTTTCAAACGTCTTTATGTTTCAAGCGCTTCATGTTTCATTTAGGTTATATTTTCAATATTCAACATGTTTTTATAACGTATATCCCTTAGGTTTCACACAGATCACTAATGGCAGATTTTTAAGCGTTGATAAACATTAAATGGACAATAAAAATTGGTTTAAGGACAATAAATATAGTAAAAAATCGCTTAACTATCCCGTCGTCCAAGAAGAAAACCGAGGTGGATTTTTATTTTACATGTCCAGGTCTCATGCAAGATGCCAGCACTACTACGAAAAACCCATTTAACAACGGTTGGGAATGACATATAATGACGCGGGCAAAGGCGTTATTATGTAGATTGTCGTTGTAAGTTCGCTATTTCTACAACGATAAGGAAACTGTTGTTAAAAGGAAGGACGCGCGCCATATATCACAACGATTATGATAATAAACCGTTGTGATACATACACTTACGTACTGGGTTCGAAACCCATCAGCAGCGAATTATGTAAAACATAAATTACCTATGATCTCGGTTACAATAGATAACCGTTGTTGTAAGTACCCTAAGTTTATTATATTAAATGTAGATTGCTTGTTTTCCAAACACCTCACTAAAGAAATATACATGGAATCAATTTGATGAAAAAGTCTATAATCTGCAAATTAAATTGTTCTTGAAAACCTCCTTAAACAAACCAATGTTTTCTGATTGCATTCGTCTCATCGTGCATTTCACGCTGTTTTACATATATATTGTGGTTTATTGATCTGACTCCTTCGATATTGAAATTCTGGTACAGATGTGTGATGTCTCGTGCAATGTCACAACATCGCAATCTGCTGTATGAACAAGGCAATAAAAGTAACAGTATATCAACACAAGGATTGTTCACCTAGTTCGGTCTAACTACCTACATCTGGGGGCATACCAAGCTAGGAAGGAAGTCCACTATTAGCAGTATCAAATTACAGACTCAACAGACCAGTTGACAATCTACCTAATTCAATCACTACCCAATGACCCTTCTACCTAAGTCCTCCCTAGGTAAGAGACTCCATCTCACTCCCAATCATCGCAATGATGTCTAGCAGTCAGCAACTCCGCCAGTGCATCAACAGCCTGATTACCAACACCTTTACAAACACGGAAAACTAGAAGACACACTTCCATGACACACCTTGGAGTTGCTTCCAAGCTTCCTCCAAGAACAAAACAATACTCATTACCTACAGGTTTCTGAGTAATACCATAGTGACCATCTCACAACCCGAGTGGTTCACTTAGACGAAGCCCTAATGATCTACATCTTTGACCCGTGACCCTTCTTAGGTTACAAGCATTCTATTTATAATATCATCCCAACTGGATTTGGGCCTTCAAATCATATCAAATCTTCTGTGATAAATCTGCAACAGATCCTGCTTCTAAATAGATCTTCAATCAAATCTTTAATTAAATCTTCAATAATTAAATCTAAATATACTCCATATCTTTATGCTTTAAATTTGCAACAAACTAATCTTCTTCATAACTGATTGCGCCAGGAAATTCGTATCCAATCTAACTGACAGATCTCCTTAAATCAACATAATCAGCACAGCCCTAAAAACATTACATCCTGATGTTTTAATGTTCTGGTATAGTGATGTTAAGACATCGCATGTGACATCACTCTTCAGCACTTTAACTCTTCAACAATATTCCCAAACCAGAATGTTAGCCAAACCATAACAATACTATTAGAAGCTCATGTTGCAACATCAACCATGACATCAGCATTGTTTTAACAAAATTTCAGCCAATTACAAGAACTTACAATCTCCCCCTTTGGCTAATTTTGGCTAAAACAAATATATAAACATTACAACTCAGATTACAGCAGTAATTACAACCCTACACTACTGTTAGACGTCATCTGATCCTAACGATAAACAACAGTAGCTATTGTGTACTGCATCCATGGAGAATCATCTTCTTGGCTAATTATGAATGATGTTAGGACATCATGTTAGACATAACATCACCATATAACAGCAACTCCAGGCAGCACATCAGGAGGTGCACATGAGGAAGAAGATATCCAACACTCCCCCTTAATACAACACATTTCTTTTTCCTTTCAACTCAGACCCGAAGTAAATGTAGAAGACTCCTCCAGAAAAGAAATGTTTGTCTATTCATCAAAGACCAATGATGGCATAAGATAATTCTGCACACCTTCATTGATCAGACACTAGGTTTAATCCGTGGCATAAGATGAAACTTAAGAAGTATCAATCTATTAACCCAGGTAACTCATAACACAAGTCACAACTGTGTTCATAACTCAGGACACAAGTCACAAAGAACTCAACACCAACTTGAGGATAAGACCTCCTTCTGCAACAGATGGAGCCGCAGACTCCAGACATAACATCTGCGCAAAACATTTAACACATTCCTTTCCTTTCTCCCCCTTTTTAGCCACAAATTGACAAAGAAAGCCCTCACAGAACCAGACCCAGGAAGTGCTCACCCAAACACGAATAAACGCCATATGACTTATGAGACAAGAACACTCACTGGCTGAAGGAGAACAGAATAACCCCTATAAATAGCTGACCAGTAACTTAGAAATTAACGAGCCTTGAATATGTCAAGGTTCTTGGTCCAAGAAACGCTATTTTAGGTATCAAAAACTGCATTCAAATTCAATGTCTACCTTCCAAAAACTGCCTTGACTGCCTTAAATATTTCACAACTGAATCTTACCATAAATTAGGCCAATAACGCTCCATGCATAGGCAGAGACACGTGTTTCGCCTTATCCTTGCACTACCGACCAAAATAAATCCTGGTTTGGCTCTAGAGAAACATGTCATGTATCATGTTCTGACATCACACCAAGACAGCTTGTCTGCTTTCTCATCAACCCAAGACTCCACAAACACATCTTCTTATCTAATGGATACTGAGACGACTTCTCACAATCCCTTCTAGATTCCTTCAAAACATCAGAGAACAATAAGATCACCCATGTACACCAATTTTGCTTTTCAGACGTCTCCTGCATAGGCACTATCTTCACACAGCTATGATATGTCCCATCACACTGCACACACTTGACCAGCACACATGCTACACAGAAATCAGCACACTTGCAGCAATAGGCTATAGCCAACAGCCTTAACATTCAATGCCCTTTATGATATCACCCCAATAATGCCACATTCCTCATGGAGATTTTAGATACAAGGTCTGCCAAGTCCAATAAACAATGGCCCATTTGATTAGAAATTTCTCACACAAGATAAGGACTGTCACCACCTTTTACTTACACCACTAACAACACCCTTCTCTCCTTACATTCACAATATCCTAATGAAGTCTTCATCATGAAAGTAGCCATGTATTTCTAGAACTACTTACCATCAAGATTAGAATCTGCCCATTCTAATCCACATTATGTCAGAACTGCCACTTCAGACGATAATGCTGCTTCTTCCAACTTCATAAGTAAGGTACACAACCAATAATAATGTTGTAACAAAATGTAGGACATCAGCACGAAACATACGAACACACCTTCTGTATTTCATTCAGGTAGTCACAACCACTTAATCACAATCAGCAGCTATACCGAAGGTAAACTAAAGGGAGTCACAACAGACAACTAGACAAGACAAGACCTTGGCTCATCCTTTTAGGTACACTAGGACAACTTCTACCAAGGCACACGGTTCTGGCATCCAATGGACAAAAGAACAGGTTCCCAAGAACAGATTCCCACACCAAAGACAACTTTGACTGGTCAGGCGATACAAACAATGACTCTTTATCCATAATAAAAAAAACAAGCTTCCTTGCTCCTATCAGCACACCAAGGAAGGAATCATGAGTCAGTCTAACAAGAATGGAGGAAAGAGACACATGCAAGACGTCAAGAAGCCAGATCCTCAGAAGTTGAAGGACACAACACTGTCTACAGCTGGAGCAACTTCAGGAGCAACAAGAACACGCAAGACATCAGAGACAAGGATGAAGACCATCAAGAAAAACCAAGTGCAACTTCAAGCTTCTGATGATGAATGGGATGAAGATTGGAGAACTTTTCTTGATTCGGGGGGTTGGGATAATCTTTAGACTCTTTGTTTGTTGTTTTTACTACTCTTGTAAGCTTTCAAAAATACAATAAATTTCTGTTTTAATCCTGGTCCATTTAAAAATTGCATAAGACACTTTATCCTCATGTATGCAACTTGCTTCAAAAAAAATGCCAACACCAGAAGCTGCAATAATATCAATCTCCCCCTTAACATCACACACCCAGCTGTATAAAATTGTAACACACCTACTAAACACATTCCAAAACCTAATTTCCAAACTTCCCCCTTTAATCCTCGGGACCAGAAACAACCATCATAACCCCTCACATCACAGAAGTACAGTATTCTTTCATCCAATTCCCTATCATTCTCCCATATGATTGATGAGTAACTTTATCTTCATGTCCAAGATATCTGCTAGAGATAATACTTCTTGAATCTCTGGGTCTCCACTGACCTCAGGAGTGAATAACATGTTGATCACACCTTGACCAACTCACACATCTAAAATAAGTTCCAGGGCCAGAAACATCTAAGACATACCACCCAGATGCCTCCTCTTCCAGATCAGGAGTAGGTTCCAAACTCATGTGATCAAACCACATTAGTTCAGCACCCAGAGCATCTGCAATGCCATTCCTTCAGACAACAGAATTCATCATAATTCTGACGTGATGTTCGAACACAAGATAGGACATCACTCCAATGAACACATCAAGGGATCAAAGACTGGAGATTAACCCTTGTAAATACTTCCAAATAGCCACAACACTTCTGCAGTCCTGCACTTTCACCTCAGACACATACATAGTCTCCCGTCAATGTATATGTTCATAAGTTGAATGCACAACATTATCCTCACCTATTGTCATGCTATTTACAACATTTTATCTGGTCTGACATCCTTTTCCTGCAGACTTGAGGCACTAGTTGATCCCTCTTTTGCTAATCCACACCACTCTTGCAGGGAACACACGAGAGCACACTCTTCCAGAAGCTTCTTCTTATAAGCACAAGGTTCAGACCTTTTGTCTAACTTAATAGTGATAACTTCCATCCTTCTGCATCTAAAGCCATACCATAGACAATCTGCTACACGAAACTGGAAAAGTTCATCCCATACACCAATAGACCACAGCCTGATATACACTGCTACTGCACACAGAATCTTGGATGCATTTATCCTATAAAATTGTCCTCAGTTTAGCTCAAACAAGGTTCATCTCCTATTCTTCTGTTATCAAGATTACTACCTTTTCTTCAACCAGCTCCAGCTGAAATGCTATGACATATTGAACAGCATCTCAACAATTGTTCAACTTCACAGCTACAGTAATCCAGCTACACTCTAATAGGTCTTAGACTTAGCATTTACCATAAACTGCTAATATGTAGCGCGATGTCGAGGCATTGACATATTAAGCTTAGCTTCTTTCATGATGAAACTCCCTCCTCATTAGGTCACCACAACTAGGCTCAAGAGGTAACTTATCAAGATCTTCACTCCCGCATGAAAGATTTGACAGTGATACTCTTTTTGCTTTGGCTCTCTCATCAAGAAGGATGGTAAGGGAGGAATCAATGTTCTGGACAAATTGGTCTTCAATGCCTGAACAATATTCTGCTCCAAAAAACTGAAACTTCCCTGTCATACAAGCTTCAATAAGGTCCATCCACCTTTTGATCTTTCCCAAAATAAAGATATGAGATAATCCTCAAATATCTTTGGCATTTCTAACCAACCGGTTGAAGCAGACTTGCATAAACTACACCATCATAGAGTAGTCTGCTGAGGAGACCAAACCCTAATGACTGTCTAAGAGACTATCTTCCTAGAGTCTCAACACCAGAGAGCCAACAGATAACATGCAGTGGAACACATAACAATTTCTTAACAGCCTTCAGGCATTACTCAAACCCCCTTGCACACTATCAGCATAAACCACGTGCCAACAATATCATGAATAGTCCATTCTTCACTCCAAGGGATCATCCAAACAACTCTCTTCCTTGCTCATGAACCAGAAAGTATCTTCCCTAGATCTCATCCAGAAACAGACAGGATGCCTGCTCTGATACCAATTGAAATTCTGGTACAGATGTGTGATGTCTCGTGCAATGTCACAACATCGAAATCTGTTGTATGAACAAGGCAATAAAAGTAACAGTATATCAACACAAGGATTGTTCACCCAGTTCGGTCTAACTACCTACATCTGGGGGCATACCAAGCCAGGAAGGAAGTCCACTATTAGCAGTATCAAATTACAGACTCAACAGACCAGTTGATAATCTACCTAATTCAATCACTACCCAATGACCCTTCTACCTAAGTCCTCCCTAGGTAAGAGACTCCATCTCACTCCCAATCATCGCAATGATGTTTAGCAGTCAGTAACTCTACCACTGCATCAACATCCTGATTACCAACACCTTTACAAACACGGAAAACTAGAAGACACACTTCCATGACACACCTTGGAGTTGCTTCCAAGCTTCCTCCAAGAACAATACAATACTCATTACCTACAGGTTTCTGAGTAATACCACAGTGACCATCTCACAACCCGAGTGGTTCACTTAGACGAAGCCCTAATGATCTACATCTTTGACCCGTGACCCTTCTTAGGTTACAAGCATTCTATTTATAATATCATTCCAACTGGATTTGGGCCTTCAAATCATATCAAATCTTCTGTGACAAATCTGCAACAGATCCTGCTTCTAAATAGATCTTCAATCAAATCTTTAATTAAATCTTCAATAATTAAATCTAAATATACTCCATTTATTTATGCTTTAAATTCGCAACAAACTAATCTTCTTCATAACTGATTGCACCAGGAAATTCGTATCCAATCTAACTGACAGATCTCCTTAAATCAACATAATCAGCACAGCCCTAAAAACATTACATCCTGATGTTTTAATGTTCTGGTATAGTGATGTTAAGACATCGCATGTGACATCACTCTTCAGCACTTTAACTCTTCAACAATATTCCCAAACCAGAATGTTAGCCAAACCATAACAATACTGTTAGAAGCTCATGTTGCAACATCAACCATGACATCAGCATTGTTTTAACAAAATTTCAGCCAATTACAAGAACTTACAGATATATCGCTATCTTTGATTATAGTTAAATTTCCATAAGAACAAGACATTGGATAATCTGCCTCATCATCATCACTTATCATCATAATTTTTATAATCGGAAGTTTTACGATTATAAGTGTTGATGGAGAGGCAGATTAACTAATAATTTGTTGTTAATGAAATTTAACTATAATGGAAGATAGCGATGCATCTAAGGAGCCAGATCATTATACCATAATATATATATTAAACATCGTGAGAGGAACGATGAGAGGGATGCAATTCGAAAATATTGATTCATATAAGTTGGTTTTCAAATACAACTTAATTTGCAGATTATAAGTATCTATGTCAAATTAAATGAATATATTTTAAGTGAGGGTTAGTAAAACAAACAATCTACATAGAATATAATAAACTCAAACAACATTCTATACCAGATCCAGATATTATAAACTCATATAATACGCTTGCTACCACCAGCATCATCACCCTGTATCATCCCCTTAACCTGTAAGGAAACACAACAAACTTCAAAAATGAGCATCCTCAGTTGAAAACAAACCCTAAAACCATAATCCAGTGAAGAGTAAAGAGAGGAACAGGAATAACGCACCTTTTAATGAAACTAATCGTGGAACAGGAATCAATTATGATGTTCAACTAGTTTGGGAATCAATGAAGAAGAAATATAAGGAGGAAGAAGCTTACACAAAAGCTTCATACTTCTTATATTTCTTTTCATTGTTTCTAAAACTAGATGTAGTTTGCTTACACTGTTGTTTCTTCATTTACTAACATCTTGTTCGTGAAGCTATGAAAAAAAAGTATAAGGTGGATGAAGTTTCCATCATAGCTTCATGCTTCTTATACGTTTTTCCATAGCTACACAAACATTATGAAGTTTCCAAAGTATGGTCTTTGTTAAGGTAGTGAAAACGAATCTGAAAAAATGAGAACAATCAACAAAAACAACATGCAACAAACGAGATAATGGGAAATATCTAACAATAGATAGAAGAAGAAGAATACCTTAATGTATGAAGCACAAGATTCACGACTAATGGTGAAAACGAAGAGAAAAATGGGTTCTAGGGTTTCACTTTGAAGGCAACGACACTACTGTCAATAAGTGAAAGTTATTTCGCTTATATATGGGTAAACTATTTCACAATGGTTAACAATACCAACCGTATAGATAGGTATTTATTTATTATAAATATATCACTACGGTCAACCAGAATAACCGTAGTGATAACCCTTTTATTTGTGAATTTTAAAATAAATAAAAAAGAAAAGGTGCGCCTTAACGTTAACAATGTAATTCAAACATCAACAATGTAATTCACAATGCATTTGCAGTTTAAACATCACCAATGTAATTCAAACCCTAATTCAACTATTACATTTCATAACAAAGTAAACATTAAACATAAAGGAGACAAGAAAACATAACATCTTGAGATTTCCAGAAAATATCCCTGATTTCAGTTTGTTCTTCAAATTCTTGTTCTTTTTCTTTAAATCCTCATACATAACCTTTAAATAGCCCACAACTTCCAAATCTGACTTAATAATGCTCTCATCTTCATTTCCATCTCTTTCTCCCACGTCTTCATCCCATATGAACAAATTACATGTTTCATCGCTCCTCCAAAATGGACATCTCCAAAAAAGCCTTCCTTTATTTTTTCCCTTCTTGCATTGGTATGAAACCATACGACCATCACAACCACAAAAATTTCCAGATCGATATTTTACAGAGGAAGAAGACATAGAAACACCTTTGGATGATTTTGTCTTCAAATGCGACATTACAACACCTTAAAGTAGAACACTTTCTTGTTGTTGTTGTCTTCTTCCCGACAATGGTGACGGCGTTGGTGTTAGGGTTGTTTCGTCTTGTTTCTTTTTTCAGTGGATAAATTGATATATACTTGGTGTTTAAAATACATAAAAAGAAGCTTCAGTTTGTAACAACAGTTTTAAGAAATAATCGTAGTGATATCCTTATTATTTTTTAGTTAAATATAAATAAAACTAAAAAAGGGCGCATTTAAGTCAAAGGAATAAACTATTTAAGGGCGATGAGGTTCGAACCCATGAAAACTTGATTGTATCATCACGGTGTTCACAACAACCGTTATTATACCCTTGAAATTTCTAATTAAAATAATGCGCGCGCATCAAGTACACACTATAACAACGGTGTATAGGATGTTGTTGTAAACCTGGCGTTGTTGTTTGGGCGTTTTGTAGTAGTGCAGAGATCTGTTTCCCAATAAAAATTTTTATTTTCTGCACTTGTAATCCATCCTAGAGATCTGTTTAAGGGATCAAAATGGACGGTGGTGATTATTTCCTCTCTTTAGGGGCGGCTACATATAAGTTAGTCTTAGGGTAAAATCTGTTTAACGAATGCTTTTATAGTAAAATATGATTACTAACCACCTCGGTTTTACTATAAAACCAAGGTTTATATCTCTCCTGTTAACTATCACCTCGATGTTAAATAAAACCGAGGTGAATAATTCTTTTTTTTTAAAATACATTGTTTACACAGAATATTAAAATACATTGTTTACAAAAAATCTTCGGTGATATCCAAATTTTGTTGCATACCCATTAAAACAACTTTTTTTGAAACAAGAATGATTTTTTGCACTTGCAATCTATCAATTGAGTACTCTTCAAAGGTTGAACTCTCTTATTTGTTGGTTAAGCTTCATTCTTTGTTTAAGTAAGAATGATTTTCTGCACTTGCAATCTATTAACTAAGTACTCTTCAAAAGTTGAGTTCCCTTCTTTAACAACGACAACATCAACACCATTATGTTGGAATGGATAGTAAGGGCAGAAAAATTGTTTTGTTCAAGATTGAAGAACTTGAAGATTTTTTTCTGTCTTGCAATCCATCCCAAATAATGATGCTTGTGAGTTTGAGGCGGCTTCATATTAGTAAGGATTAGGGTAAAATCTGTTTAAGGAGTGCTTTTATAGTAAAATCTTATTATCATATGACTCGGTAAAATTAAAAATCAGAGGGTTAGAACATTTTATTTACACTTATAAACAAATAGAATCATAAACTGCGGTAGCTGGAAATCGAAGCTTGTACTGAATTGTTTTTTCACATTGGTATTATGAAAAACCGAGGGAATTTATGTTTTTTTAAATAATAAAAAATATCTTTTCTTGGCTTTATACCTCAATTTTCTATAGTTCAAGGTGAAAGCTTCGTCATGAAAAGCGTTATTTGTTGTACTGACTTAGCGTTTTATAGTGAACAATTTAAATTGTGAAAGATCAATAGTAAGTCTTGAAGTACAAAGGCAATCACACACACATGCGTTAAAATCTTTTTTGAATCCTCTAATTTCATAAAACTTCTTGAAAAACTATTAAGGCATATATAAAATTGATTAAAAAGTATTTCTAATCAATTAAAGAAATGTTCTCACTATCTAATTGATCAAGATTTTGGTCAAATCAATTAAAGCAAGGTGAAAGACATCTTAATCAATTAGAAAAATTGTTAACCGATTAATTCATATAGCCATTTTAGGCTTTTCTTTTTTGAATTAAAGTTGTTGCCTTTTGAAGAGTATTAGTCAATTAACATATGATTTAATTATTAAATCAATTAATTGATTCATGGATCATTTTCTTTTTTGAGCCAAATTATTTTCTATATAAATGAGATTTCTCATCATTTTATTAGACACCAAATTTTTGAATAGAAATCTTTATATTTTTCTTCTACATTCTTTGTTCTTGAAATTTCTTTTTCATGAGAATTTCATTAATGCTAAAATACTGAAAAACCCTTGTGATAGTTGTGGTGTAACTAGTGATGTTCTTAATTTGCTTTATTTATAAGAGTGTGGTTCTCTTGTAAATTATTTTGTAAATGATTTAAAGGTTGCAAGTTAAAATAATAACGATATGAATAAAAGAAAAAGTAATAAATTAAAAGTTACAAATTTAAGAACTACTTTAAATAACTTTTGAAAAAAAGTCATATATTAATAAAAAGAAATTATAAATTAAAAGCTAAACAACATTTATCAAACAAATATTTTCTTTATAAATGTGTCCTGAAAAATAAAAACAATTTTTTTTGTCTTTACGATTTAAAAGTTATGATAAATGGTTTAAATTCTCATATTAGATTAAATGAGATATGGATTTATAAATGAGAGACCTCCTTACATTACATTATAATTTTGGAAGATTGAGCTAAACTTTATTTAAATTTTAAAATAATATTAAAATTTATTAGATCATCTGATGTCAAATCACTTGAATTATGTTTCATTTGTTCAATTTTAAACGTAAGAGTGAGTTTTATATTCGATAATGTTCTGGATTGGGTCGGGGTCTGTTCCTCAATCGAGCAGACCCAACCCACACGTCCTGGGGTGACCCAACAAAGACCTCTTATCACAATCAACGTCGAGCACAGGCTCACCTCAACAGTGTCGGGCACACGCCACACCTCGGCGGTGTTCGGGCACACGCGACATAGAGCGTCGGGCAGAGGCGCTAAGTCTCTCCGAGCTCGCCCCTCCTCGACACTCAGGTGCTCCTTCCCGCGAGGAGCTATCTCCTTCTGCACATAAGAGTCCTCCCCGCGAGGACACGTCTCTCCCTAACACGCAAGACTCCTCCCCGCGAGGACACGTTCTCATGTAACCGCCCACTCCCGATGGAATCGGTCTGCCCTAATTCAGGAGATCTAGGAGCGGATACCCCAGGGCGAAAACCACGTGCTGGTCTTCACTACGCCACGTAACCCCTGGCAGTTACTTGGATTGGGCCTGGCGATCCAGCCCAGTGCTAGTGACCGTTGGCCCCGCGCTGAGGGCTCTCTATAAATACCCTCTCACTTTAGAGGGTCAGGTTACACACACACTTTCTTACTCTAACCTTGTACTTGCTTTTACTTGTGACCCTTGCCTTACTTGAGCGTCGGAGTACCTTGCAGGTACACCCCCCGCCGTCTTTCAACCTCACCGGAGCTGAAGTCCAGACGACGTTGTTAGCCACAGATACTGTCTGATCCAGGTACGATCAGTGGCGTCATCTGTGGAAACCCTTTGCTTCCCCGTTTTTCCTTCGACAAACCAAAGCAATTTTCTCATTCATCACCAGCATGGCCAATCCGTCCGCTCACAAAGCTCTGGACACCGTCCTCGTGCAACTCGAGAACGGAAACCACCACGAGGACACTGTTATCCTCAACGGCGATGAAGGCGACGTAAGAGACGAGCAGACCGCCTCCCCGGACTCCCAAGACGTGGCTGACAACGCCGCCCGCCAAGACGATCAGCAAGCCATTTTTCAGCCAGTTGCTCCTCCGCCCAATGCAGATTCGAGCACCGTGGCCCTGTTTGCCTTGATCAATCAGACCAACCAGTTGATCGCACACCAGAATACCAGAATTGAAGCACTGGAGCAAGGGCGGGCACGAAGATCTTCCCCGCGAAGACATCTTCGTCCACTGTCACCTCGCCGTTCTCCTTCCCCGCGAAGGACCCCTTCCGACGAATCTCGAACCCCCTCGTCGGTGCGCGGAGGCTACCGGCCACGTCTTGAGCGCCCCCAACTGACGATCTCCCAGAAACGCCCTCATTCCCCGCCTCGGAAAGAACCCAGGGCCTCCACCACTACCAAGAAGTCCAAGCAGACCGAGGAGAGGCCGAGGCGCCGTTCGAGGAATTCCCCTCCACGGCATCAGCGATCCCCTTCGAGGTCCCCGACAGGAAGTGACGACGACGACCAGAGGACCCCTCTGTCGTGGGAGATCATGAACGTCCCAATTCCTGCGGGCATGGAGAAACCTCCGCAACTGGGGAACTACGACGGCCTGTCTGACCCCGACGACCACGTCGAAAGTTTCGAAGCCATGCTCGACTTCAGAAACGTCAGGGGAGCCATTAAGTGCAGGATTTTTCCCACCACCTTGCGGAAGGGCGCCATGACTTGGTACAAGGGTCTGGCACCCGGGTCGATCACATCCTGGAAGCAACTAAGACAACGCTTCACCAAACACTTTACCGCATCTCGTCGACACCCGAAGGCGGAAGCTGCCCTAGAAAGCATCTTTCAGGGGAAGAACGAATCTCTCCGGAACTACATTGAGAGATTCAACAGAGAAGCTGTCGAGGTCCATACGACCGACGACATGAAGAAGTATTTAATCATCCATGGGCTACGTTTTGGATCTGACTTTGCCAAGTCCGTGGGCCTCCGCAGACCCCGCCGTCTGGAGGATCTCCTCCAACGGGCTCAGTCTTACATCGAGCTCGAGGAGTCAGAGGCAGCGCAGATCGCCCTTGAATCGAGACGCAAAGAGGGTCCCCGCGGCCACAAAGAAGAAGACTCTCCTCCCCGACGAGGAGGAGAAAGAAAGAGAGATAATCGCCCCCGTGAACCTCGTGAACCTCGCGGACCAGCTGGCCGGTTCACTGAATACACCCCACTCAACGCTCCCCGCGCGCGAATCCTTTCCGAGTGCCAGAACTCAGAATTTGTGAAAGAGGGAGTCCGCTTTCCGAAGCCCACTGCCCCCAAATCAAACGTTGACAAGTCAAAATACTGTAGGTTCCACCGGAGTCACGGGCATGTCACAGAAGATTGCATCCATCTCAAAGATGCGATTGAAATTCTGATCAAGGAAGGGCACCTAAAGAAATACGCCCAGAAGAATGATACTCCTCGTCCTAGCTCCCGGGAAGCCCAGAACGTCGAGGAGACGACGCCCCTGCCCAATGAGAGTCGGCTTCAGGTCGCCCTCAGCGTCACTCGACCCGAGGACTTCTTTGTCCTCGTAACATGTTGGCGACCTTCCCCCACGAGGACCCCGTCACTGCCCGTAGCACCTGGGAAAGCTTCCCCAAAGCGATGGTCATCTCCAGGGGTGGTCCCGGGAAGCTGTCCGTCGGATCGATCAAGCGGAAATTTGATGAGCTAGAATCCGCAACGTCGGCGAAGATAACCACTCTCGAGAAAGTGCGGGGGAACTCCAACCCTATCACCTTCTACCTCGAGGAACTCCCCGGGGGAGCGCCAAACGCCACTATTCCCCTCCTGGTCAGGGCACAGATGGCGAACTTTGACATTCGAAGGATCCTCGTCGATCAGGGAAGTTCGGTCGACATCATGTATGCCCATCTGTTCGGGACCCTTCAGCTCGACAAAAGACATCTGACCCCGTACGTCGGTTCAGATCTGCAGGGGTTCAACGGAACCACCACCAGACCATGGGGTTACGTTGAGCTGATGGTTACATTCGGGGCCAAAGACACTGCCCGAAAGGTGAAGATCTGTTTCCTGGTGGTCGAATGCCCATCCCTTTACAACTGCATCCTCGGGAGGACCACCCTGGCCAAGCTTATGGCGGTGCCATCGACAGTCCACCTCAAAATGAAGTACTACACGACCAGGGGACGAGTAGTGACAATGCACGGGGACATAGACGCGACCAGGAGATGCTTCGACGCTGCTATCAAAGGCATGAGTTCCATCGGCACCAAACCCAAGACCGTGGCGAAGCCACCCCCGGACGCTGAACAGGTACCTCTCCCGCGCGTCAACGCGGTCGAACTCGACAGCAGGTTCCCGGGCGAACCCGACGAAGACGGGGCAGAAGACCTCGACCTCCAGGCGGAAAACAACGGGTAGCCTCTCCACCCAACGTGCCCCATCCCCGACAGAGACTTTGAGCTCGTGGTACTCGGGGACGATCCAGACCGTAACGTGAAGATTGGCACCGGAATCCCCGACCTGGCGAAGGAGCAGCTGAAGGCATGTCTAAGGGAGAACGCTAATCTATTTGTATGGAGCGCCTCCGAGATGCCTGGCCTCGACCCTGGGGTGGCTTGCCATCAGCTCGCAGTAGATCCGACCGCTAGGGCCATAGCTCAACGTAGGCGTAAGCAGTCTTCCGAAAAAGCGGAGGCTGCTGAAAAAGCTGTAAAAGACCTCCTAGAGGCAAATTTTATTTCGGAGGCCAGGTACACGACCTGGCTGTCCAACGTTGTACTTGTTAAAAAGAATAATGGAAAATGGAGGATGTATGTTGATTATACTGATCTTAACCGGGCTTGCCCGAAAGACTGCTATCCTTTGCCTAACATCGACCAGCTGGTCGACAATTCTGCAGGTTACAAACTATTATCCTTCATGGACGCATACTCAGGATACAACCAAATTCCCATGGACAAGGTCGACAAACAACACACGGCTTTCATGACAGCGTCTAGAAACTACTATTACAATGTGATGCCCTTCGGTCTGAAGAACGCCGGTACGACATGATCGTCAAATCAGCGGAAGAAGTCGACCATGCCGCGCACCTCAAGAAGGTGTTCGACACAGCGAGGAGGTGCCGCAAGAGGTTAAATCCCGACAAATGTACCTTCGGCGTTCGGGCAGGTAAGTTCCTCGGATTTTACCTCACAGAGCGAGGAATCGAAGCCAACCCCGACAAGTGTAGGGCCTTTTCCGAGATCCCTATTTCGGACTTAAAGAAGTCGATACAATCATTAAATGGGATGCTCACCGCTCTCTCCCGCTTCGTCGCCAAGTCCGCACAATATGCACTCCCATTTTTCAAACTTCTTCGACAAAAAGCGGAGTTCGAATGGAGCGAAGAATGCGAGCAGGCGCTCCTCTACCTAAAACAAGTCTTATCGCAACCCCCGGTCCTCTCACGACCTGAGGGTGGGGAGACACTTTTCTTGTATCTTGCGATCACGAGTGAAGCAGTCAGCGCCGTCCTCATTTGGGAAACCCCGGACTGCCAGAAGCCAATTTACTTCACGAGCAAAGCCCTCCAAGGCCCCGAGCTCAGGTATCAGCAGATAAAGAAAGTCGCCCTGGCCCTCGTTACCGCGGCCAGGAGGCTTCGCCATTACTTCCTTGCCCACACTGTCGTCGTAAGGACCGAATAACCTATAAGGCAGCTCCTTTGACGATCGGACATGGCGGGGAGGATGCTCAGGTGGTCGCTCGAACTCGCCGAGTTTGACATCCAATACGAAGGGAGGAAAGCCCTGAAGGCTCAGGTATTGGCCGACTTTGTAGCGGAGATGACCGTCCCAGAACCTTCGACCAACGGATCCCAGAAATGGACGATCTATGTCTATGGAGCATCCAGCCCGAAGGGAAGCGGCGGGCATGCTCATACACGATAGTTGAGGACAAGCTATACCAGCGAGGGTTCTCTATTCCCCTTCTCAGGTGCGTCGAGGAGGCCAAGGTCCCCGACATCCTCCAGGAACTCCACGAAGGAATCAATGCACAGCACCTCGGCGGGCGATCGTTATCCCGTAAGGCGCTTTGAGCAGGGTACTACTGGCCCACCATGCAACAAGACGCCAAGGAACACGTCAAAAAGTGCGACAGATGCCAACGACACGGGGACATGCACCTTGCTCCTCCTAACGAGCTCAAAACACTGTCCTCCCCATGGCCATTTGCATGGTGGGGGATGGATATCCTCAGACCCTTCGTCCAGGGGTCGTATCAAAACAAATACCTCATCGTCGGGGTGGACTATTTCACGAAGTGGATTGAGGCCGAAGCATTTGCCAAAATCACGGCCTTCAACATACTGTGTTTTTAAAAAAGGAACGTCCTCGCCTGATTCGGCGTGCCTCAAGCTATTATCACCGACAACGGAACACAGTTCACCGACAAGAACTTCCAAGACTTCGTCTCCAAGCTAGGCACGAAGCAGCACTTCACGTCGGTCGAGCACCCTCAAATGAACGGACAGGCTGAGGCGGCGAACAGAGTAATCCTACGAGGACTGAAACGTCGATTAGGCGAAGCCAAACACGGTGGGTCGAGGAGCTACACAACATCCTCTGGGCCTACCGAACGACCCCACATTCCACGACTGGGGAGACCCCCTTCCGCCTAACCTACGAAACGGAAGCGGTGATCCCCGTGGAAATCAGGGAACCCTCGAGGAGGACAGAAACCCCCCTCGACGGGGACGCGAATGACAAAGCCCTGAGGGAAGAACTCGATTTCGTCGAGGAGACACGTTCGGGTGCTTCTCTCCGAGAAGCTTCACTTAAACAGAAAATAAATTTGCGTTATAACGACAAAGTCATCAAACATGATTTTTAGGTATGCACCCTCGTCCTACGAAGGAACCAGAAAGACTCGCGAGAAGGCAAACTCGCCGCGAACTGGGAGGGCCCGTACCGCGTCCGCGCGAAAACGGGGACATGAGCCTAATTCCTAGAAAATATGTACGGGGAAGAACTTGCTCGACCATGGAACGCTGAAAAGCTAAAATAATATTACAGTTAACCACTGCCCACGACTCACTAACACCGCGATTACGGGGACGCACTAAGGTACGAGCGCGACACCCCTATACAGAACACGATGATCAAAGGCCGCGCCTTGTGTGCGCGAGGAATTTTGATCCGACGGGGATACCTCGATCGAGCTCCGCCGTCGTTGTACCAATTAGGCAGAACACCCAGCTCGCGATGGGAAGTTCACGCCACGAAGCTAAGACCTCGATCGACCTCTTAGCCTCGTTGAAGGTCGGAATACGCCTCCGACCACCCGACCAGCTCTCCACGCGGTCAGGGACTATCAAGGTCGAGCAAATCCCAAAGTCTTTATTACTTAGACAAAAACAAAGTATAACAAATGCTATAACATCACACATGACGAAAACATACAAACATCACACGTGCAGATAAACAAAAATGCATTAATCGGGCAAAAGCCCAGCGTACAAGTGTTACAAAGAATCAAAAAGCCCCTGGCACGCAGGCCGGGCACAAGTCATTACAAAAAAAAAAGTGGCACGCAGGCCGAACAAGCAAAACTAAACAGCGATCTCATCCTTGACCCGGCGTCCATCCTCCTCGTCCTCCTCCTCTGGCAGGTCCAACTTGCCATCGACCACACGAAGGAACAGGCTGATTTTGTCGAGCGCAAGCTGAACACCCGGATTCTTAGCACCGACCTGCTCCACTGGATTCTTAAAGCCTATCTCGAGGACCTCCAGGCTATCTTGCTGAAGTTCCCGAATCTTAGCGATCAGGCTCGCACGGTCGACGAAGCTTTTCTCCTCAACGGATTCTTTCTCTGCGGGACAGACAGCGGTTTCCAATTCTTCAATCCTGGTCTGAAAGCGATCGCGCTTCTCTTGAGTCGCCTTTAGTGCAGCCTTGGCCTCATTTAGCTCGCGGAGGGCGTTGGCATAGTCCTCGCATTTGGCCTGGGCCTTTTTCAGATCAGTCGCGACCTTGTCATTCTCCTTCTCGAGGGCAGTATAGTCATCCTTCAGCTTCTGTAACTCAGAGGCAGAGGGGGTCCCATCATTCAATATCAAGGCAGTCGTGAAGACTCGCATCATGGCCGCAAGGTCCTCGACAAGTGCCTCTCTCCTGGCCGCACTGTCCATTCCCAGAACTGCCTTCACCTCGGCATCAGCAATGATAGGGGGGCTTCCCCTGAAGAAATTCCGCTAGAGGTGATAGGCGGGAATCAGAACCTTCTCTGGTGAGGCAGGGTCCACGAGATCCATGAGGACAGACCCCTTGGTCCTTGCTTTCTTAGCAGGGGTGCTCTCCGAAGGAGGAGACTGGCTACACTGTGGAGAGGCTGAGCCACTCGTCGTCCCAGTCAACGCCGCATCCTGAATAACATCCCGAACCCGGCTCTTGGTTCGCTTAGGTGCCCATTCAGCGGCCTGTTCAGCGGCCAACTTCAGGATGCGCTCGGTGGCGTTTGACATTTGAGCTGCAAGAGAAAACATGAAAATAGTCAGCACAAAGAAACAAAACCAAAGGGACGCCTGAACAGGACGAGGAGTTCCTACCTAAGAACCTCTTGGCCTCATCGGGAGACTTGCACTCAAGGAGACCCCGGGTGTTTATGTAACAGGCCGCAGTCACAACCCTTCCTCGAGAGCCGAGGAGGAATTTTCCATCCCTACCAACGCACTCTGCCCGGTTAAAACGGTTGACATACTCGACCAGCGTGGCGTACGCTCCTTTGTCTTCCTCCGACAGCTCGTCAGGCTTCACGAGGTAGTCCTCCGTGCCGAGCGCAAAGTGCGCATCCTCCCACTCCAGGGGACACTTGGACACAAACCTTTCCTCCCCAGAGCTGTCAGGCACAATGTCGTAGAGCGTACCCACAGCCTCGTGCGTCGCGGGCATGACATAGTAGAACATATCCTTGAAATTCCTAATCGAATCCGAGTACGCCTTGAACAGCTTCCTCGGTTATTTGAAAGAGACCCAACTATGGCGCCCATGGTCCGTTGAACGTTGGAGATGGAAGACGCGGAAGAAGAGCGTGAGGGTGGTCCCGATCTTGAGATAGTCACACACGATCTCAAATGCCCGCATGAAGGCAAGCGCGTTAGGGTGAAGCTGGGACGGCGCCAAGTGCAAACGGTTGAAAACCCCCAACTGAAAGCTGTTGAAGGGGAGACGGATACCGACCTCTTTAAAGGCAAACTCATACATAGGGAACCTCAACCCACGGTAATTCGAACATATGCGGTGGTGTTCCCGAGGTTGAAAAACCGTCCACTTTGCCTCTTCACCCTCAGGGACGGTCTCGACGAAAGCGAAAGCGTCCGTATCATCGGCAGCGAAACACGACTTTATGCGCAGAGGCTCCTCCCCGGCCCATTCAGCGGTCGGGCGCACGAGCTCCTCCCCAGGGATCTGAACGGGTCCATCCACGTCGAGTTCAGTATCTATTTGGAGAATCCCCGGAACCCTCACGACCATTTTTTACCTGAAAAGCAGAGGAAATAGGTGAATTCGTTAGCCGCGACCAAATCCACCCTTCCACCGCCAATCAAGTGAAAGGGCAGCGAGAGCAAAGAAAATGCTCGGGGACACGGTGAACTGCCCCTCCCTTCTTCGGGTCTCCAACCCTCCTGTATCGTTTCCCCGTGACATTCATCCCATGTCCTCGGAGTATTCATCGAGTCCTCGGGGTATTCATCTGGTCCTCGGTATATTCATCCCAAGTCTCCTCCAATCCTACCGGAACCCTTGGAACGTCCCGCCGTTCCCAGCCAGAACTCAAGGGATTACCGAGAACTTCATCAGTTCACCAGAAAACCACAAACAGAAAGTAAAACGGAAAAGAAAGGGATCAGAAGCTTACTTGGAACGGTGGTGGAAACTTGACCAGAGCAGAAGATACGGTGACGTACGGCGGTGAATGACGGCGGAGCAGCGACGGGGGTAGAAAGAAGAGAGGGGCGAAAAAGGTGGAAACGTGCAACTGACACGAACTCGGCCCTTTTATAGGCTCCTCACGAGACTCGAGGAATCCCTAGGCAATCGATTACGCTACCCTAGCGTAGCCGCCCTAGGCAATGATGAGGGGTGACACGTGGCACACGCTTCCCCAGGCACGTCTTTTCATCCCCAACACGCCTTTTCGTTCACCTCGGTTCAGACTCCTCGTGTCACCGCGACGTCGCCCATCTGCGGCCGGTCTAGCGCGAGCAGATCTATTTGTTTCTGCCTGGTTTACCAACTATTCCTCGTTTTGAGTCCCTTCCCCGGTTGGACACGTCCTCGACATAGTGCTGACCCTAAAGTCATTACCCTGATACCTCTGAGCAACGACTTGGGGGGCTCCTGTTCTGGACTGGGCCGGGGTCTGCTCCTCAATCGAGCAGGCCCAAACCACACGTCCTGGGGTGGCCCAACAAAGGCCTCTTATCACAACCAACGTCGAGCACATGCCCACCTCAACAGTGTCGGGGCACACGCCACACCTCGGTGGTGTTCAGGCACACGCGGCATAGAGCGTCGGGCAGAGGCGCTAAGTCTCTCCGAGCTCGCCCCTCCTCGACACTCAGGTACTCCTTCCCGCGAGGAGCTATCTCCTTCTGCACATAAGAGTCCTCCCCGCGAGGACACGTCTCTCTCCGACACACAAGACACCTCCCCGCGAGGACACGTTCTCATGTAACCGCCCACTCCCGATGGAATCGGTCTGCCCTAATTCCGGAGATCTAGGAGCGGATACCCCAGGACGAAGACCACGTGCTGGTCTTCACTACGCCATGTAAGCCCTGACAGTTACTTGGATTGGGCCTGGCGATCCAGCCCAGTGCTAGTGACCGTTGGCCCCGCGTTGGGGGCTATCTATAAATACCCTCTCACTTGAGAGGGCCAGGTTACACACACTTTCTTACTCTAACCTTGTACTTGCTTTTACTTGTGACCCTTGCCTTACTTGAGCGTCGGAGTACCTTGCAGGTACACCCCCCACCTTCTTTCAACCTCACCGGAGCTGAAGTCCAGACGACGTTGTTGGCCACAGATACTATCTGATCTAGGTACGATCAGATAACATTTGACATGAACAAATGCTTATAAACAATTGCCACCATCATATCAAAATTGATTTTGTAAGATTTAATTAGATTCAATTTAAGATTTTTTTTTCAAATAACTATTTTTCACAATTTAATTTTAAAATAATTATCTTTCCCAACTATATACCAAACTAACATATTTTAAATGAAAAATATCGCAACAAAAAACGTGTATAAGACCAATTGGTATCTGTTCTGGACTGGACCAATGGCTAGAATTGACCCAATTCGCCTCTGCTCCAGAGCGGCCCAAATTGCCTAAGCCCAATCCACAGAGGGGCAAAAATGACATGTCTGCCCCTCCAACCGGGCAAGGAACGCAACGTTCCTCCCCGGCTTTCACGCCCGTTACGCACGACTTCCTCGCTGCCCGAACAGCAAAGGACAGGTGCCCGGAACTGCGTCCCTGCCCGACATAACGACTAGTTTGGGCAGTTACCTATTCTTTGGGGAAAACGGTTATTTCGCCCCGAAAATAGGACCATTGGCCACGCGCTGGGGGCTCTATATAAACCCTCTCGCTTGAGAGGGTCAGGTATCATATTTTCACCCTAAGAATACACTTTGTACTTGCCCCTTTTCTCCGACCCTTTCTTACTTGAGCGTCGGAGTGCCTTGCAGGTACACCCCCTCCTCTCCTCATCAACAGTTCGAACACCTTGCCCATCTGACGACCAGCCTACGTCCGAGCACCTTGCCATCTGACGACCAGCTTACGTGGACCTGTTCGAATACTCCGGATCAGTGGCGCCGTCTGTGGGAACTCCTTGTTCTCCCCTTCTTTCTTTCCCCCTCGGAAACTAAAAGATCAAAACATACTTTCTTTGATCCGCCCACATATGGCCGCTCAGAACTCCGCAAAAGGTGCTAACATTACGGTTCTCGTTCCCATCAACAAGATGGACGTTGACGGTAGTTCTTTGTTACTTTTTTATCCCCGTTTCCTTTGAGACGGGGCTACTGCGTCTCCAACTACTCCTCCCACCGAGCAAGGAGGCAAACAGCTACCGTCGGGGTGAACGACCAGTTCCTGGCCCTCCCAGCGCCGACCTAGCCGTTACAGCTCTTCTGGAGGCTGTTAACCGCACAAACCTCCTTATCTTGCAGCAAGGAGAGAGAATACGAGCTCTCGAGGAAGCATCCCTTCCAAGATCCTCTCCTCCGAAGAGTAAACACCGGAAATCAAGAAGCCCGCCACCTAGGCGCGGGAAAGACCGTATCACGAAGCATGAACCTGAGTCACAACACGTTCGCAAGCGCGACCAGATCTCCCCGCGAGATCGATCACCAAGACACAAGAGAACGAGGCAGGATAGGCGTTCTCCACTAGTCAGACCTCGTGACCGTCTACGTTCCTCGTCACCTCGCCGAGACCGCTGCCGCGAACGCAGACAACAGTCACCATCAACTCCAAGTTCAGACAGCGACGACGAGCCTCGTGGCCCGTTGTCCCGCAGGATCTTGGCCACCCGTCTCCCTAAAGGGCTAGAGAAGCCTCTGTCCCTGGGGACTTACGATGGAACCACTGACCCAGAAGAGCACATAGAAAACATAGATGCTCTTTTGGACTACAGAGGGGTACGAGGAGCCATCAAAGGCCGCCTGTTCCAGACCACGCTCCGGAAGGGAGCAATGACATGGTACAAGCAGCTACCAGAAGAATCCATTACATCCTGAAGGCAGCCGGGGAGGATTTTCTCCCGTCACTTTACTGCATCGCGACGCCATCCAAAGACCGAGGCGTCCCTCGGAGCTGTCGTACAGGGGAGAGATGAGCCTCTTCGGGCTTACATTGAACGGTTCAATAAGGAGGCCATCCAAGTGCCTACGACCGACGAGATGAAGAAATTCCTGCTCGAGCAGGGACTACGTCCCGGCTCAGACTTTGCGAAAGCCATCGTCCTCGATCCACCGAGGAACCTTAACGCCCTTCTCCTTCAAGCCCAGTCGCATATACAGTACGAGGAGAAGGTTGCTGCCCACTCTGTCCGGGCCTCTCGACACCAAGAAGGTGCCCGGTCGTCCAGAGCTGAAGAACCCTCGACATCCTGTCGAGAAGATAAAAGACGCGACGATCGGCCCCACGATGCACGCGAACAGAAGTGACCTTCTGGGCGGTTCCATGACTATACCCCCTCACTACCTCGAGGGAAAAGATCTTGTCCGAATGTGCCAACTCAGAATTCAAGCAGGCGGGAGTCCGTTTCCCCAAACAGCTGCCGGCCAGACCGGGTGTAGACAAATCCAAGTATTGCCGCTTCCACAAGAGTCACGGTCATACGACGGAAGAATGCATCCACCTCAGAGATGCCATAGAGATCCTTATTCGCGACAACCACTTGAAGCAGTTTGCGAAAAAGAAAGATGCTCCCCGGCAGGAAACCCAGGAGAGCAAAAAGGTTGCAGAAGAGACTCCACCCTCTGATGACACCAACGTACAGGTCACTATGTCCATAACTCGGCCAGAGGACTTCCGCATCCCTGATGGTCTGCCCGTCTCCACGTTCCTCGCTGCTCACAGCCCGTGGAAGGCCTTCCCGTCAGCCATGGTCATTTCTGGTGGTGGATTCAACAAAATCACGGTCGGCTCAGTCAAGAGGAGATTCGATCAACTGATCAGCAAAAGCTCCAATGAAGTCACCACGCTGGACGCCACTCACAAAGGATCCACTCCTATTTCCTTCTACAAGGAGGAGCTCCTCGGCGGGGCACCGAACTTAAGCATTCCACTGCTTATCCGGGGAAAGATGGCGAACTTCGACGTTCGCAGAATACTCGTGGACCAGGGCAGTTCAGTTGATATAATGTAAAACCACCTGTTCGAAACGCTACAGCTGGACGACTCTCACCTTACTCCATACGTTGGATCCGACCTGCAGGGATTCAACGGAGCAGTGACAAAGCCCCGGGGTTACGTAAAGCTCATCGTAACCTTCGGTTCAGGAAAGACAACCCGAGCAATTAAAGCACAATTTCTGGTAATTGAATGCCCGTCACTATACCAGTGCATTTTTGGAAGGCCAACCCTGGCAGAGTTGATTGCAGTGCCTTCCACCGTACATCTCAAGATGAAGTACTACACTTCTGAAGGGATGGTCGCCACCCTCCACGGTGATATCGAAGCTACCCGTCGATGCTTTGAAGCAGCATCAAAAGGACTAAGCACCATCTTAGCAAGACCGGGGATTTCTGGTCGTCCCCCTCTGCCCAGCAGCTCCGAGCAGCCAAAACCGCTCCCCCAGGTCGAATCTATCGACTTGGACAGCCGTTTCAGCGAGGAAGATCACGCCAAGGACCCAACGACTTCGGGTATCCAGTCTAACAACAGCGGCCATCTCCTACGCCCTGTCCCAGATGGCAACTTTGAGATCGTTCTGTTTGGAGAAGACCCCCAACGGGGAGTAAAGATCAGAGCAGGCCTCATCGACCTGGCCAAGAGACAACTAAAAGCATGCCTCCGGGAGAACGCAGACTTGTCCCATGGAGCGCTGCTGAAATGCCAGGATTGGACCCATCCGTTGCTTTCCACCAGCTTACAATTGACCCGACCGTCAAAGTCGTTGCCCAGCTCAGAAGGAAACAGTCCCCGGAGAAGATGGAAGCCTCGGAGAAAGCTGTCAAAGACCTTCTAGAAGCTAGGTTTATTTCTGAGGCAAAATACACTACATGGCTCTCAAATGTTGTACTTGTAAGAAAAAATAATGGCAAATAGAGGATGTGTGTTGATTATACCGATGTTAATAAGGCCTGTCTGAAGAACGCCTATCCCCTCCCCAATATTGATAAGCTCGTAGATAACTCAGTAGGTTTTAAACTTTTATCTTTCCTCGACGCCTACTCCGGCTACAACCAAATCCCAATGGCCGCGAGCGATAAAACTTACACGGCCTTCATGACCGAATCGGGCAACTATTACTACAACGTAATGCCCTTCGGACTGAAGAACGCCGGCGCTACGTACCAACGAATGATGAACAGAGTCTTCCAAGGACAAATAGGTGACATGCTCGAAGTATATATGGACGATATGATCGTCAAGTCCCACGAGGAGCTAGATCATGTCGCCCATCTTCGCAAAATCTTCGAGCAAGCAAGAAAATATCGAATGCGTTTTAACCCAGAGAAGTGCACGTTCGGCGTACGGGAAAGTAAATTCCTCGGCTTCAACCTAACAGAACGAGGAATCAAAGCTAACCCCGACAAGTGTCGGGCATTCTCTGAGTTCCCAACGCCCACGTCTAAGAAGAACATCCAATCACTCAACAGGGTGTTTACTTCGTTATCCCACTTCGTGGCAAAATCTGCCCAACACGCCCTTCCTTTCTTCAAGCTCTTGCGGAAAGAAGCAGCGTTCGAATGGACCGAGGAATATGAAACATCCCTCCTTCACTTAAAGCAGGCCCTGTCAAAACCGCCCGTGTTATCACGACCAGATACCGGGGAAGTCTTGTTCCTGTACCTCGCCGTCACTGCCGAGGCCGTTAGCGCCGTTCTCATTCGCGAGAGTCCTGGCGGACAAAAGCTAGTATACTTCACGAGCAAAGCGTTGCAGGACGCAGAGTTGCGTTATCAACAGATAGAGAAGGTAGCATTGGCCCTCGTCAACGCTGCCAGACGAATGAGGCACTATTTCTTGGCCCACACGATCGTGGTAAGAACGAATCAACCCATAAAGCAACTACTAGGATGACCAGACATGGCAGGCCGAATGCTCAGGTGGTTGTTGGAACTGTCCGAGTTTGACGTCCAGTATGAAAGCAGGAAAGCCCTTAAGGTCCAAACCCTGGCCGATTTCGTGGCAGAAGTAACATTATCAGACTCCTCGTTCCACATAGCGAACAGATGGACCGTCTATGTAGACGGAGCATCTAGCTCAACCGGCAGTGGGGCAGAAGTAATTTTGGAGAACGAAGAAGGGACCATAGTCGAGGCTTCTCTCACATTGTCCTTTCCCACGTCGAACAACCAAGCCGAGTATGAAGCCTTCCTCGCCGGTTTGCGCCTAGCCGAAGACCTAAGGGCTAAAGAAATCGTCATCTGCACGGACTCCCAGCTCGTAGCCCACCAGATATTAGGGGAGTATCAGACCAAAAATGACAGTCTCTCTGAATACCTAACCCTAGTCAAGGAAAAAATGTCGAAGTTCAGAGCGGTAGAAGTAAGACATGTTTCGCGCGAACATAATGTGCGAGCAGACGTCTTGTCCAAACTAGAAAGCACTAAGAGGAAAGGCGGAAATAGGTCAGTCATCCAAGAGATACTTCCCCGGTCCAGCATCGATAAGGGATCCTCGACCCTACACGTGCACGCAATTGGGGACAACGATTGCTGGATGACGCCCGTGTACAACTACCTCACCAGGGACAAACTTCCGGATGACCCCAAGGAAGCCAGCACCATCAGACGAAGAGCTTGCTCGTACGTCATCCTCGAAAACAAACTCTATCGATGAGGCTTCTCCATCCCACTGCTCAAGTGCATAGAGGAGGAGGTTGTCCCCCATGTATTACGAGAAATCCACGAAGGCATTAACGCCCAGCACCTGGGAGGAAGGTCCCTTGCCCGCAAGGCCCTCCAAGCAAGGTATTATTGGCCAACCATGCAGCACGATGCCAAGGAGCATGTGAAGAAATGCGACAAATGCCAACGGCACGGGGATATGCACCTGGCTCCACCTAACGAACTGAAGAGCATGACCTCCCCGTGGCCATTCGCCTGGTGGGGCCTAGACATCCTAGGACCCTTCGTGACGGGGTCCAACCAAAACAAATACCTAATAGTGGGCGTAGATTATTTCACAAAATGGATAGAAGCAGAAGCCTTAGCAAAGATAACAACACTTAACATTCTGCGCTTTTACAAGCGGAATATCCTTGCCCGTTTTGGGATTCCCCAAGCAATTGTCACAGACAATGGAACGCAATTCACGGACAAGAAGTTCCAAGACTTTGTCGCCCATCTCGGAACAAAACAACATTTCGCTTCTGTAGAACATCCCCAGACCAACGGGCAGGCAGAAGCGTCCAACCGCGTCATTCTTCATGGCCTCAAGTGAAGACTGGATGAAACGAAGAAGGCCTGGGTCGAGGAGCTCCACAGCGTCTTATGGGCGTACCGCACCACTCCTCAGTCCACCACCGGGGAAACACCTTTCCGCTTAGCATATGGCACGGAGGACGTTTTACCCATTGAAATTCACGTACCGTCCAGGAGGACCGAATCACCTCTAAACGAGGAAATGAACGACGAAGCAATAAGAGAGGAGCTCGACCTTGTCGAGGAAATCCGAACAGGAGCAGCCCTCCGCGAAGCATCTCTTAAGCAAAAAATAGCAATCAGGCGCAACGCCAAAGTCTTACGACGAGAGTTCGATGTGGGTAGCCTTGTCCTGTGAAGAAACCACAAGGACTCTCGCGAAGGCAAACTAGCAGCCAACTGGGAAGGGCCATACAGAGTCCGTGCCAGAACGGGGAATGGTGCCTACTTCCTCGAGAACCTCAACGGGGATGCAATCCCTCGACCGTGGAACACTAAAAAACTTAAGCAATACTACAGCTAAAGTAACTATAGGATTCCTCGCATCAAAGGACCACCTAACGGTCATCATGCTCGTCCAGGTACAAACGACGCATACATACAAAGTAGAATCCCGTTCAAGTAAATGAGCCGGAACTCTGCTCGTCGACGGTCCTCAACCGAGCACCGCCTTCGCCCAAGTACCATGATTGGCAGAACCCCAGCTCGCGATGGGACGTTCACGCCGCGACCTCAGGCCTCAATCGCGACCTGAGGTCCGCAACCTCGCCAGGACCTTCCCCGGCAATTCGACCAGTTCCCCACATTGACGAATTCACACACAACAAGCTATCTTTCAAAAAGAAAACTCCGTTAACAGACACACCCTCCGACGGGCAGTCACACATGCACAACTAATGTAAAGTACAGCAATATAAACAAATATTGTATAAATAGCAAAACCGGCTAACATAAACCAGGCATGAAGTGAAAAAGGCCACAAGGGCCAAAGATTGTACGAATTACATAAAAAGGGGGGCCACGCCCCCCCCCCCCAAATCAAATAAGATTACAAATAATTCAACGGCGCGCAGGCCGGACAAGATACTACAATATAACAAAACTCCTCATTCATCCGCATGCTCGGTTGACGCCGACTCAGGTCTCTGCTCTTCCTCGGGCTGGTCCTCGGGCTGAACCTCAGAGGTATCTAGAACAAGGCCTGCGGGTAAGACGATGCGACCATCCTCCACACGCGCAAGATAGTGGATACCCTCGGTCGAAATCTCAAGCCCAGGGTTCACCACCCGCAACTGGGCCACGACACTTTCGAAGGACTCCACTGCCAGGGCGATACCGTCATCCTCGGCCTGCAGAATGCTGGCAACCAGCTCAGCCCTAGTCTTCAACGCTTTTATCTCATCCGGTTCGTCGGCACCCGGGGCGCTGGCCGCCATTAACTCTTTGTTCAACTCCTCGGCAGCCTTTTTCTCCGCCGTCAGCTTGGTGACATCCTCTTTCAACTTGGTCGTCTCCTCTTTGGCCTTCTTCCGAGACTCACGAGCACTCTTGACTTCATCCTTCAGGGCCACCTCAGAATCTCAAGCAGCAGTAAGTTCGGCCTCAAGCGCAGAGTCCCCTTCCGTGTAAACGACCGCCATCTCCAGCATCCTCACAAGGGCAGAAGCATCCTGGGCTACCAGCGCCCTCTTGCTCGATCGGTCCATGCTCTCCAAGCTAAGAGATTCTGGCCGAGGAACGATCAGGATGTTGCCCTCAAAAAATCTCCTATCAAGGATGCACGGGGGGAGCTTAAACTTCCCCTTCTCAGGCGCCCGGGTCAGGTCCACAGCATTTGACGTCCGTGGCCGCTTTTCCCGTCCGGTCAAATGCAGTGGAGATCCCCGTGGAACAGGAGAGGGAGAAGAAGAGGTCTCCACGGCAGCTTGGACAAGAGGAGGAGCACGAGCACCAACAGGACGGGTCTTAGGGGGAGCCGCTCCAACTTTATTCCTCGCCATGGCATTCCTCACCACGCGATCGCGAGCTTGAGGCATCTCACCTGCACAAATGAAACGAACACATTAGCGACGGGAAAAAAAAAGGTAACACAAGCAAAATCTAAGTAACTAAGACTACCGAGCAGCTTCTCGGCATCCGCGGGAGTCTTGCACTTCAGCAGTGCCTTCACATTGATGAACCTACACTCAACCCTCTGGCTCCCATCCTCCTCGAAGATAGGGTTACCCTTGCTCGTCCAGCAGCTCGCAAGACTGAAGGAGTTGACCCAATTCACCAGCTTCTCGTAAGACACGGCATCCTGCCCGCGTAGCTCGCTCGGCTCGAAGACGTAAGCACCGGGCTTCTTGGAGAAATGGTCAGGTGTCCAGCGGATCGGGAACTTGTACAACCTCTCCCCGATATACTTCCCCTCCTCGTTGAGTAGCTCCTCTCCGTCCTCATCGACCTCTATCTCCCAGACGTACGTGCTGTCCTAGGCAGCTTTAGACACTGGCTCGACGATGAAGTACCGTCCCTTGAACGTTCGGATTGACTCCGAGAACGACTTAAATAACTTTTTGGGCTGCTTCAAGGAAACCCATCCGTACTTTTTCCCCGCCAGGTGCCGTTGAAGATGGAAAACAGCAAAAAACAGAGGGAGAGTAGTTCCCAGAGTGAGATGCTCGCACACTAACTTAAATGCCCGTATAAAGGCCAGCGAATTGGGGTGGAGTTGAGAGGGCGCCAACTTCAGATGCTCGAATACCGACCGCTGGAAGTCAGTGAAAGGCAACCTCAGCCCCAACTCTTTGAAAGCGTACTCGCACATCGTGAAATGGTCCCCGAAATCCGAGCAGACCCGCTCGTCCACAGTGGGAAAATGCACTTTCCAATCCCCCTCTGGGCCCACCTCTGTAAAGGCGTCCGCCACAGACCTTGCGAACGTGGAAATATGTTCGGAAGGCTCGGCCACCTCCCACTCCTTTGGACAGAACCCTTCAACATCTTCCTCCATGACATCCAAATCCTCTTCCTCCTCAACTTTGCTCGAGGAGCTCGATGCCGCCGAGCTCGAAGACGCAGAACTCGAAGCCGTCGCGCTGCTATTCTCCTCGGAGCCAGTTTCCTCCTCGGACGTGACTGGAATAACTTCTCTCTCTGGCCCCGTCGCCATTACGATCACCTGAAAAAGCAGAGAAAGACAGTGAATTCGACAGGAAATCAAATCCACCATTCCACTGCCAAGTCAAGTGAAAGGGCGCGCAAAAGGCTAAGGACAACGTCCCCGGCCTAAGCCCTAACATCAAACGAAAAACCTCCCCACGAGGAGATGCCCGAGACATACCATCTCCCTACGAAGAACCTCCCCGCACTCGTGCCCAGATTCCGTTTGAAGCGCCACCGGAAACCGCAAAGCTCCACCGAAATCTGGAAACGTTCTACCGGAAAATTCACCGTTCCATCAGAAGGTAATCAGACACGGTGGTCACAACTCGCAACCACGACGTGGACCACCACGCTCACCAAACGCACTACCTACTCCGGCGAGGTGCTAGAAGCAGCAAAAGGGGAATAACCACCGTCCACCACCAACACTCGCCAGAAATCTACCTATTTTGTCACCTAAAGCTAACCCTAGCCGCATGCAATCTACCACTAACAACAAAAGAAAGTAAAACAAGCTGGAAATCAAAAAACTTACTTGATTTGAGTAGAAAAGAGGGACTGCTCGAAGCTTGACACGGTGGTCGGATGCTCTGAAGACGGCGACGGGCAAGAACGCAGAAGGGGCGAAGAGAAATCAGAAAGAAAAAGTGCAAAATAGGACAATCTCCCCCTTTTTATACTGAGGGGCACGTGCACACACGCGCCCGTAGGCAATAATGACTGCCCACTAGCCATCATTACCTATTAACTGCTACGCAGGGCTCGATGCACACGTGGCAACCCAACGTTTCCCATTCTGTCTGACACTTTATCTCCTCGAATACCGGGCAAGAGAGTCTCGACCACGAATATCACAGACACGGAGAGTCACGAGCACCTCGAGACAATCATCCTCGCCTCCAAACGACGACCCCGCGCTAGCTCCCCAGAGCAACGAGCAGTCCTTAAGTCATCACTCCCATACTCGGGAGCAACGACTTGGGGGCTCCTGTTCTGGACTGGACCAATGGCTAGAATTGGCCCAATCCGCCTCTGCTCCAGAGCGGTCCAAATTGCCTAAGCCAAATCCACAGAGGGGCAAAAATGACATGTCTGCCCCTCCAATCGGGCAAGGAACGTAACGTTCCTCCCCGGCCTTCACGCCCGTTACGCACGACTTCCTCACTGCCCGAACAGCAAAGGACAGGTGCCCGGAACTGCGTCCCTGCCCGACATAACGGCTAGTTTGGGCAGTTACCTATTCTTTGGGGAAAACGGTTATTTCGCCCCGAAAATAGGACCGTTGGCCACGCGCTGGGGGCTCTATATAAACCCTATCGCTTGAGAGGGTCAGGTATCATATTTTCACCCTAAGAATACACTTTGTACTTGCCCCTTTTCTCTGACCATTTCTTACTTGAGCGTCGGAGTGCCTTGCAGGTACACCCTCTCCTCTCCTCATCAACAGTCCGAACACCTTTCCCATCTGACGACCAGCCTACGTCCGAGCACCTTGCCATCTGACGACCAACTTACGTGGACCTGTTCGAATACTCCGGATCAGTATCTATATGCATTTGTTATATGCATGTGCTAGTTTCATTGATGCCTATGTGTTTTTGCTATATGCATGCCCGAATCAATTGGTGCATGCATATAGCAAATACACATAGACGTCAATGAAATTGGTGCATACATATAACAAATACACATAGACGCCAATTGATCATACACATGTTCTTTATCGCAGGTTTTTTTTTAAAATATGAGTAGTTTACTATATTATTGAGGAAAATTATTATTTTGGAAATTAAGTTTGGAAAATGGTTATTTAAAAAAAATCTCAATTTAAATTGAATAATTATAATAATTAACATATAAAAATAATAACGTTACAAATTTATTTATTATTTACTTCTTGGAGTTAATCATTACTACTTCCTTTGTTCCATAATGAATGACCTATTTAGAATAAAAAAGATTTTAAAATAAATGAACCATTTCAATTTTCAATGTATTTTTTCTAATTTTACATTCTAATTAATATTACTTTTATCATTTCCAATACATGATAAAAATAATTTTGTAAAAATATCATTCTTTTTCTTTTATTTTTTTAAATATATATAAAAGAGTGAACTAAGTCCCTCGACGTGAAACATATAAAATAGTGAAGTGCATAAAAATTATATCTTGAAAACCCAAAAGGACTGTGAATTTAATACATATATTTTTTAATTTAGGCTAAAATACAGTTTTGGTCTCTCTGTTTATCAAAATTTACAGTTTTGGTCCCCTGTTTTTTTTTTAACAGTTTTGGTCTCCCACCCCCTCACTGTTCAAGTACGGACGTGGGCTATTCATGTACGGACATGTACGGACAAGTTACTGTTCATCACTTTTTTTGGACTAAAATTGGAGTGAGAGACCAAAACTATTAAAAAAAATAGGAGAATTAAAACCGTAAATTTTCACAAATAAAAAGACCAAAACTGTATTTTAACCTTTAATTTATTAACGATCAACTTGCAAGTCATAATCAAGTGATGCGTGGATAGCTTTTTTTTTTGGTATAGATGAGGGCAAAAAGACCCAAAAAGAAGACCACTACAAGAACACCTCTCTAGAGAAAGCAACCCCTAGAGAGGCGTTCTAATTAAAAAGGTAACATCATTAAGTACAAACAAATGTGTCAGAGTCATAATCTTAAAATAATGAACATGCGATCTGTGATGCTAATATCTTAGTGTTGGCTTAAATGTTCATTTTTTCTCATGATCTTTTACTAAATATTCATTTTTGTATTTTATCATTTTTATTACTCTGTCTTTCTTCTTTTTTAAATTTTAAATATTAATCATTCTATTATTCAACGTTATCTCAAAGTCAAAAGTTGTCTATAAATATGATTGATTAAAAATGAAAATTATACACATATTTTTTAATGAACATAAAGATAATAAAGAGGAGACAACTGCATATCTTGTTCTTGATTTTGTAGGACACACTCAAATAGATCTAGAGCTCACAAATATTTTATAAATGTCATTGACTTTGTGAAGCTTAATTCATATTAGTCATTCTAAGAGCCATAAACTAAATTTGATAGTTAAATTTAAAGACTAAATTGAAATTAAGTGGTTAAATATATCGATCAAATTGATAATAATATATCGATCAAACTGATAATAATTTGTTAAAATATTAGCATCAACTTGACAGTTTAATAGAGTTATAAAATTTGAGAACTTTTTAACACACCATTCAACTTTCTTAGACACCATGCGCGCTGACGAAAATACTCATGCGTTCCGAATGTGCAAATCCGGACGTATCTTTTTTTTTTAATTTTTCAGTTTTTTCCGGATGTACACATCCAGAAGAAATTCATATTTGCAAATCCGGAATAAATGCTGAAGCAGAACACCAAAAATCCAACAATGTTTCTCACATTCATAAAATAAAATCAGGATTACATTCAGAAATTCGCCATTACATCGACAGAAATTTAAATATTACAAGATCAGTAGCCCGGTGGACACTTGCACATCTCTAAGATGTCATCGACCGTTCTTCGGATTTTGTCGGTCGCCTCGAACTCGAGCGGGAATCGTTTTTCGTAACCGAGAAAAGTTTGCCACATCGCTCTAACATCGTCTTGATTCTTGAGCTCAACAAGGCTGTAAGCGACGTTCCCTTCGTTGTCAACCGAAGGTGAACGATACTGAAGCTTCGCAACCTTCCGTTTGTCTCTGTAAGGTAGGAGATGTTCGATGTCGTCAATGATCTCGCCGATGGAGATGTCCCTCGTTAGCTTAAACGTGCGACCGCGTGTTTTGCCGTCGGTGTAGGAGACATTTGCGACATACCAACGGAACTTGATTTCATACAATTGAGACATTTTGAGTTTGTGTGAAAGATATCAAATGAAACCCCTAATTTATAGAAAACTTAGGGTAAAGAAATTTCTGCCTAAGTTCGTTCCGGATGTGCAGATCCGGAAAAACCCTACAAATATTTGTTCCGGATGTACACATCCGGAAATTTCCCGGATCTGCAAATCAGAATATTTTACTGATACAATTTTCAAACAGAATTGACTATGTTATGCAACCAATTGGAATGCTTTCATTGCAATAAAATTCATAAGTGTATTAAAAAGGCATATCAATAAAAATTCAATATATTTCACTTAAAAAATGTACATTTTGTCGTGCGATTATACAAAAGAGTTAAAACAAAAATCTCCATCTAAATATATCGGAGCTTGACCTTTCGACTTTTCCGTATTTGATGCCTTTTCAATTGCGTTCAATCTTTCGAATTCAAGCATCCTTTCAACAAAACTATCAGGCCACGACTCGGCAATTGCGGTTGCATGCGTCGCCCATTGCGGTGATTTAGGTGGTATGGGGCATCCGGGTTTCAAGATAACTTGTACAAAATGTCTTGATTTCGCAAGCCATCTGATACACATAATGCGATCATTTAGATTGGACGCTGGTGCGGTGTGGAGTGGAAAAAAGGTTTTCAAAAAATCGTATCGCGTCAAGTCAATACACACCATATCGTAGGCGCATGCGATAAGATGACCCATCTCGGGGAAGCTCATCCATTTCGATACCGGGGCCGGACCACTCAACCACAGAACAAGTGACTCGTAAACCTTGTCGTATTTTTCTTGATTTTCATAGAGAAAGTATGCTTCTTTATGCATCTCCAACTCTAGGATAAGTTGATGACGGACAAGTGCATGACCTTCCTCTCCTTTACCGAGTAGATCCGACACGGCTCGGTAACCGCAATTACCATCCCCTACAACATCGATGAAACTGTCGATATGCTTGTGCATAAACACCGGCATCTCGTCGATAAAGGAAATTATACGTGGAGTCGGTGTCACTACGCCAAAAATAGGAATAGACAGCACCAAAAAGACAGCGCTTTTATAAAAAAGCGCTGCTAAAAAGAATAAAAAAATTTCGCTAAAAAAAAGCGCAGTAAAAGATAGGCTTTAGAAAGCGCTTTTAAAAAGCACTGTTAAATGCAATAAATGGATTCCACATTAGAAAGCGCTTTTTTGGAAAGCGCTGTTATAGGTATTACTTTAGACAGCGCTGTTTAAAGTTAACCTTAGAAAGCGCTTTCTGAAAAGCGCTCTTATAGGTGTTAAATTCTTTTCACTTTAGAAAGCGCTTTCTAAGGGAAGCGCTCTTATAGGTTGGCACATAAGAAAGCGCTTTCTTAAAAGCGCCCTCTAAGGTCATTTACGAATTAAAATATAAAACAATTTCTAAACATTTTCAGACACTTTTATTCATTTTCTTCTCTTGACCGTTTCTTCTAAACATTTTCTGAAACCCATGTCGTCGTTCTTGCATTGACATTGCCGTCGTTCTTGCATTCCCATTGCCGTCACCGTTGCCGTCACCGTTGTCGTCACTGTTGCCGTCATTTCGTGAAAACGTTGTTGTTGTTGTTGTTGTTGTTGTTCTTATTCTCTTATCCTCTGAAAACGAATAAGGTACGTTGTTGCTGAACTGAGTGATCTCTTTTATTATTCATTTCTCTGTTTTTAATTTTTGTTTTTGATTTGATTTTTATGGGGAAAAAGTTTTCACGATGAGATTTAAAGCTAAGGAGTGTAGTACTCCATTTTCTGGAAATACTCGCATGTCATTGGATGAGATCAAGCATTAGCTTCTTGATTTGATTTTTATGGGGAAAAAGTTTTCACGATGTTGCTTTAGTTTCTGAATAAAATATATATCATGACCTGATTTCAACTCTAGTGGCTAACTATCAGTGATTTTTGTCTTTTTGATTTCACTCCTGTAATTTGAGGAAAAGATGAGGGATTATAATCATTGAATAGAAAATCATTAGTAAAAATTGTTTCAGTTTTTTTCTTTATTATTTTTTCTTGGCTTTCATAAGAGCATGAATATCGGCAGTTTTTTTTTGTTATAAGTTAATTGTCTACTTTATACTTATTGAGGAGAGAATTTTTTTGATACTTTAAAGGGTTAATACCAATTTTCCCCCCGCCATATGGGGGTGTTTTGAAAAACACCCCTGCGAAAAAAAAAGTTGCATAACTAACCTTAACAAATTTTAAAAGTTTTGATTTAAACCTTTGTCAGGCCACATCATCAAAAATGCTTATGTGGCAATCATTTTTTTAATGTTTAATTGTAACATATTTCCACATCAGTTAATGAGGACATGCAATGACCATTTTGCCCTCACACAATTTTCTTAAAAAAAAACCCAGATTTTTGGACATTTGAGAAAGGTCTCGTTTCAAACCCTAACTAATATCGTTCTTCATCTTCATCTTCCTTCCTTAAGCTCCTTCAAGTTCGTTCGTAAGTCAACTGCATAAGCACTATCGTTTGCATTCCAACATCCGAAAGAGTTCTTGAAACAAAACCTCCAGAAGTTTGATTTTGAAAGGTACGTACTATTCTCAAAGTTTCTATTCTCATCCAAGTACAATAATGTGGTCCCAAGTGAGTATCTTTCTAACAATATGTAGGGTTTATTCTTTGTATTCTGCAGACATGGCCGTGTTTAGTTTAATATTTCACCATGGGGGAAATTTTGTTCAAGACAGTCATACGTATTATAGAGGGGGTAGGGAGACAATTGTTGAAGGGCTGGACGAAGATAAATGGAGCTTTTTTGAAGCTGTTAGTCTGGTTAAAGATTGGGGATATGAAGGTTTTAGGCTTTGGAGAAAGATTCCTCATATGGACGAAGGTTTTACAAATGTTGTTGATGATGCACAAGCTGTAGAAATTGCAAAGCATTGCATGTCTTGTAAGGTTGATGGCCATCTATGGGTAGAGCATGGTGTAAAAGACATGATGACCAAGGTGTTTCATCCTGATGTGGATGCCTTCATAACTTCTAGTGAAGATGATAGCACTGATTCTGATGTTGATGTTGGACAATGTTTCGATGACAGTGAAGAGGAAAGAGCATGTGAAGTAGAAGAGGAAGAATTTGAACAAGTGGAGGTAGATTATTCAGCTAGTGGGAATAGGGTGGATGTCAATGGAAAATCACTGAGAGTCAAGCTTTGTGCATCCAAGGATCCAAAGAAGATGAAATCAAGGAGCAAGGTAAAGAAGCTGAATCTTTTGGTGCCCAAAAGGGTCTTAGGATCCTGTTCACAGAGGAATGCAACAAACTGTGAGGATGTGGAGTATGCTAGTGAGGAACTTGGTAGTTCAGATGCTGATGAAAGTGACATGGATGACAAACCTACTAAGCCAAAGTATGAGAAGTTCAGATCAGAGCTACTTAACAAAGACTTTCAATTCAAATTAGGTATGGAGTTCAAATCTCTTTCTGAATTTAAAGATGCTATTAGAGAATGGTCAGTTTTAAATGGTAGGGAGTTAACTTTTGTTAAGAATGAGAGTTATAGGGTTAGGGTTGAGTGCAAGGGCAAATGCGGTTTTTTAGCCTTGTGTAGCAAAGTGGGGGATAGGCACACTTATCAGATAAAGACTTGGGTGGGGACCCACACAGGTGCTAGGGTATTAAATAACAAGTCTGCCAATTCCAAGTGGGTCTCTAAGTTAGTGGTTGAAAAGAGGAAATCACAAGGGAAAGTAAAAGTTTCTGAGATAATGTCTGAACTAAGACAAAAATATTCAATAGGCATAACCAAAGGGAAAGCTTAGAGAGCTAGATGTATGGCAGAGGAAATAATTGAAGGAGATGCAAAGGAACAATATAATATGTTATGGAGTTATGCAGCTGAGTTGAGAAACCACTGTGCTGGGAATACAGTCAAGATAAGTACTGAGAGGCCACATCCAACACTACCACCAAGATTTGGGAGATTTTATTTCTGTTTGGATGGCTGCAAGAAAGGGTTTACCAAGGCTTGTAGACCCTTTATAGGGGTAGATGAATGTCATCTTAAGACACATTTTGGAGGACAGTTATTAATTGCTGTAGCAAGGGACCCAAATGACCAATATTATCCTTTGGCATTTGGTGTGGTGGAGACTGAGACAAAGGAAAGTTGGAGATGGTTTATGCAATTGCTTATGGAAGACATTGGAGAGGAGAGAAAGTATGTTTTTATTTCAGACCAACAAAAGGTACATAGTGTAATATGTTATGCATTTTTATGAATTTATATGTTTATAGATTCAAACTAATGTTATATTGTTTTGTTGTTTGTGTGCTTCTGGTTTTAGGGTCTTGTTAGTGTCTTTGAGGAGATGTTTGAGCAAATTGAACACAGGGTTTGCCTTAGACACTTGTATGCAAACTTCAAGAAGAAGTTTGGTGGTGGAGCTGTCATTAGGGACCTTTTAACGGGGGCTGCAAAAGCAACATACTTCCAGGCTTGGGAGAAGAAGATGAATGAGCTTAAATAACTTGATAAGAAGGCATGAGATTGGTTAATGGGAGTGCCAACAAAACTGTGGTGTAAGCATTCATTTTCATTCTACCCTAAGTGTGATGTTTTGATGAATAACTTGAGTGAATCTTTTAATAGTACCATTTTACAAGCTAGGGATAAGCCAATACTCACTATGGTAGAATGGATTAGAAACTATTTGATGAATAGGATTGCTAATAGTATAATCAAGCTTGACAAGTAGAAGCACAATGTGATGCCTAATCCTAGGAAAAGGCTAGATAAGGAAACACTATTAAGTGGAGAATGGCTGCCTACATGGAGTATGGGTGATTTGTGGCAAGTCCACCACCCATATATGGGCTGCAGTTTGTTGTTGATGTAGGGAAAAAAACATGCACTTGTTGCTTTTGGGATCTTGTAGGCATACCTTGTAGGCATGCTGTTTCTGCATTGCAATATCAGAATTTAGATCCTGAGAAATATGTTGACCCTTGCTATATGAGGGAAGCTTACAAGACATGCTATGAAAACAATGTCAGTCCAATCAATGGTATGGACATGTGGCCTACTGTGGATGCTGAAAACTTGTTGCCACCACAATACAAGAAGGGCCCTGGAAGGCCTAAGAAACTGAGGTTTAGAGAGCTGGATGAGACTGGTTCAAGGATGAGGAGGGTAGGTGTATCATATAGATGCACGAAGTGTGACAAATTTGGCCACAATTCAAGGAAGTGTCAAGCTAAGGAACAAGATCCTAATGCACTGAAGAGAAAGGTAAGGTGTATCATGTAATGTTTCTGCATTATGCTGATATATATGTGTTCTTATTATATGTGTTCTTATTATATATGTATTATATGTGTTCTTATATATGTTTATGTATATGTTGATGTATATGTGTTCTTATTATATGTGTTCTTATTATATGTGTTCTGTATATGTGTTCTTATTATATGTGTTCTTATATATGTTTCTGTATCATCAACAAATTTGGCCACAATTTATATGTTGATGTATTATATGTGTTCTTATATGTATGTCTGCATTATGCAGAGAAAGACACCAAGGACCAAAGCCTCTACAAAGCCTGATGCACCACAAACATCTACTGTACAAGCTGATGGAAATGTTGATGGAAATGTTGATGACCCAGAGTTAGATGCATTGCTGAATGAAATGATGAGTCTTTATGAGGAACAACAATCACAACTTGTTAATCCCACACCTGAACCAAATGATTCACACCCTGCTACACAAGTTTCACAAACACAGGATGCAGAACTTGCTACACAAGATGCTACACAACCTGCTACACAAGATGCAGAACCTCTTGCTACACAAGTTTCACAAACACAGCCTGCTGCTAGTCATGATACACTACCTGCTGCTATCAATGTCAAAAAACCTTTTGCCAAGAAAAAAGCTGCAAGTAAGAAGCCATCAAGAAAGAGGTGCAGTGAAAGGTTGAAAGAAGTAAGGAATGCCAAAAGACATGGTGGGCCTGGATCAACACCTGATGTGCCATTAGTTTTTTATGATGGAAGTAATGCACAAAGTGGGAGTGCATCAAAGAATAAGTGGAAGGATATTGCTAGGCGCATGACTCAGTAGTTAAGCACATAATGTGCCATTTTGTAACTTGGATTTGAAACCTTTGTTTGTTATTTTGTTAAGCACATAATGTGCCATTTTGTAACTTGGATTTGAAACTTTTCTGTTTGTTTGTTATTTTGTTAAGCACATAATGTGCCATTTTGTAACTTTGACTTATTTTGTGAACCATATCAGTTATGTGAACATCTCAGTTATTTTGCAGTGAACATCTTTTATGTATTTGTGTGATAATTATTATCTATCCAACTTATTAGTTATGTTCTTGTTCTTTTATGTTCTTGTTATCTTAACATATAACAGTGCAATATTCCAACAAAAGCAATAAAATCATATAACAGAAACAACAACTAAATTTATTCACTTAGGTATGTACATAAACAAGTTACATAAACAACAACTAAAAGCAATACAATCTGATAAGTTACAACAAAGTTACAATCACTTCAGTTACAACATGACCTAAGAAAGAAATGAACACAGATACAAATTAAAGCAACTAAAACATAATTCATCTTCTTTGTTAACCCATCAAGCTTTTTCTTCATTTCTTCCATCTTGCTTGTAATTTCACTCAGTTGAACTATTCCTTCATCAGAGTAGCCGAAAAACTCATCATCCCAGTGAAATGCGTTGCAATCGTCACCTTTACCCCAAAACTTACATTTCCAATATTTTCTCCCAGGGTTTGAAACCGATTTCGATACAAACATCTTCATGGAGACATTGTGGCCACATTTGGGAGTTACTCTTCCATTGGAAGATAAGCTTGAGTTAGACGAAAATGTTTGACTATCGTAGCTGGATTTCATTGACGAAAACTAAAAAATAAAGAAATGGATAGGGAAACGAAATAAGAAGAAAAAAGAAGAAGACGAGAAGAAGACTTAGAAGAAAACGAAGGAGAAGAAGACTTAGAAGAAAACGAAGGAGAAGAAAACAAGGAAGAAGAAAACGTAGAAGATGATGGGTTAGGGTTTTTTTTAAGAAAATTGTGTGAGGGCAAAATGGTCATTGCATGTCCTCATTAACTGATGTGGAAATATGTTACAATTAAACATTAAAAAAATGATTGCCACATAAGCATTTTTGATGATGTGGCCTGACAAAGGTTTAAATCAAAACTTTTAAAATTTGTTAAGGTTAGTTATGCAAATTTTTTTTTCGCAGGGGTGTTTTTCAAAACACCCTCATATGGCAGGGGGGAAAATAGGTATTAACCCTACTTTAAATTATAATTTTTCGTGGTTTTTAAAGTTATATTATAAGTCAATGAGCCTATATTAATGGTTGTCTCTAAGCTTTCTTCTTGTATTTTGATCTCTTCTCTAATTGTTGCTTGTTTGTGATTACATGTTGCCACTTATCAAGTTATGACTCATAATTGGTCAATTAATGATATTTCATTTTATGATACGTGTATAGGGGTTACTTGTGTTCAAAGTGTGAAAGTCAGATCATTTCCCTACAGGTATAACATTTTTTCTTTTTGTTTTTGTTTAGTTTAATTAGTATAACTATGGATAAGAAATGGATGTCTTCAAGTCGATTGTCGAAAGAGTACGACAATGGGGTATCGGAATTCATTAAGTTTGCTGTTGCGCACGCCAAAGACCCTAGTCGAATGATATGTCCTTGCTTGGGTTGCTGTTTTGGGAGTCGGGTTGACGCGGTTCAGTTGGCATCGCATTTATTGAGGAGTGGAATTGATAGAAGTTATACATGTTGGAATTTGCATGGTGAGAAAATTAACGGGAATGTTGAATCGGGGGATAATACGACCTACGCTTCATACGACAATGGCACATATACATACGATTCTGATCGAGTCGAAGAGATTGCAGTAGCACTTGAAGAAGATCTTAAGGATTGTCCCAAAATGTTTGAGAGGTTGGTAAGCGATGCAGAGAAACCGTTGTATAATGGTTGCACCAAATTCACAAGATTGTTTGCGGTATTAAAGTTGTACAACTTAAAGGCGGGCAATGGATGGTCGGATAAAAGTTTCACAGAGTTATTGGCCCTTATGAAAGATATGCTTCCAGAGGATAATGCTCTTCCCAATCGAACATATGAGGCTAAAAAGATGTTGTGCTCTATTGGCATGAGCTATGATAAGATACATGCCTGTCCAAACGATTGCGTATTGTTTCGAAATGAGTATGCATCGTTAAATGAGTGTCCTAAATGCGGTGTCTCTTGATATAAGAAAAAGTTGTCTCCAGCAAAAGTCTTATGGTATTTTCCTATAATTCCGAGATTTAGACGCATGTTTCGTAGTGAGACCGATTCAAGACACTTGACTTGGCATGCAGATGAAAGAATTATTGATGGAAAGTTTCGACATCCGGAAGATTCACCACAGTGGATGAAAATTGATGATGATTATCCTGAATTTGGAAAAGAAGCAAGAAACCTTCGCTTGGCATTATCTACTGATGGAATGAACCCACACGGTATTCAAAGTATCTCACATAGCACTTGGCCTGTGATCATAATGATTTATAACCTACCTCCATGGCTATGTATGAAGCGTAAGTACATGATGTTATCTATGTTAATTTCTGGGCCTAGACAACCAGGGAATGACATAGACGTATACTTGGCACCTTTAATCGAAGATTTAAAATTTTTGTGGGAGAACGGTGTGGAGGTTTATGATGGGTATAGGAAAGAAAGTTTCAACTTGAGGGCGATGTTGTTTTGTACAATTAATGATTTTCCAGCATACGGAAATCTATCAGGGTACAGCATAAAAGGTCAATGTGCGTGTCCTATTTGTGAAGATAAAATAGATTGGATGCGATTGGAGTTTGGTCAGAAGAATGTCTTTCTCGGTCATCGTAGATTCTTAAATTCTAATCATCACTATCGTGGGTGTTGAAAAGCATTCAATGGAGAGCCAGAACATGGTAGAGCTCCAACTATATTGACAGGTGATCAAATTTTTGAAAAGGTGAAAGATGTGAGAACTCAGTTTAGAAAGCCTTTTGCACATACACTTGTCAAGAGTGGGTGGAAGAAGAGGTCAATTTTTTTTTAACTGCCATATTAGAAGTCGTTGTATGTAAGACATTTTCTCGATGTTATGCATATTGAAAAAAATGTATTTGACAGTGTTATTGGTACGTTACTCAATATACCAGGAAAGTCTAAGGATGGCCTTAAAGCAAGAAAGGACTTGGTACATATGGGGATAAGAACTGAATTAGGACCCTTGAAGAAAGGAAAACGAACATATCTACCACCTGCTGCGTATACTCTATCTAGAAAGGAGAAAAAAGTATTGTGTAAGTTTCTAAGTGAAGTTAAAGTTCCAGAAGGATACTCTTCAGATATTAGAAGACTTGTGTCTATGAAAGACCTCAAGTTAAAGAGTTTAAAGACGCATGACTGCCATGTTATAATGGAACATTTTCTACCAATAGGTATACGTTCTATTCTGCCAGAAAAAGTAAGAAGCGCAATAACTAAATTGTGTTTTTTCTTCAAGTCAATTTGCAGTAAGGTGATCGATCCTGCGATCTTACCAACATTGCAAAAAGAAATAGTTATTACTTTATGTGATCTTGAAATGTATTTTCCTCCCTCGTTTTTTGACATAATGGTTCATCTAGTTGTTCATCTGGTGAAAGAGACACAATTGTGTGGACCGGCTTATATGGGATGGATGTACCCTTCTGAACGTTATATGAAAATATTAAAAGGGTATGTGAAAAACCGAAGTCGACCAGAGGGTTGTATTGCCGAACGATACATTGTTGAAGAAGCGGTTGAGTTTTGTACTGAATATCTGTCCAATGTACAATCAATTGGACTCCCCAAATCTCATATTGTCGAAAAAAAAGAAGGAAAAAAGTTACTTGGAAATGAAGTTGTGACAGTATCAAGGGTCGAACGGGATCAAGTGCATTTGTATGTTGTGCACAATGAGAATGAGGTTGAGCCGTATGTTGAAATGCACAAGGATGTTCTCTGAGGTTTAAATCCGAATAGAAATGAGAATTGGATAGTACGAGAGCACAATCGAAGTTTCATACCTTGGTTTAAGGATCATATTTATTCAAAGTATTATTCAGACCGCGCTTCAATAACAGAAAGGTTGAGATGTTTAGCATATGGTCCAAGTATGGTCGTGTTTTCTTATAGCGCATACACAATTAATGGATACACATTTTATACCAAAGAACAAGATGATAAAAGTACTATGCAAAATAGTGGTGTCACCGTGGTAGCTGAAGCAATGTACATTTCAAGTGTGAAAGACTTAAACCCCAAATTTACAAATCTGTCATATTTTGGGGTTATCGAGCGCATTTGGGTGTTTGATTATGAGAAGTTTCAGATTCCTATATTTCGTTGCAAGTGGGTTGAAAATAATAATGGCGTACGAATGGATAAGTCAGGATTTTTGCAAGTGGATCTTAATAGGGTGGGGTACAAAGATGAGCGTTTTATTCTAGCCTCTCAAGCTAAACAAGTGTTCTATGTCACTGATCCGACAAGTACAAAATGGTCTATAGTGCTTTTATCTAACAAAGTAATTGATGAAAACGTTAGAGATCAAGGTGTTATTGATGTTGATATTGAATCATTTACTAGAAATGATCAAGATGAAAATATTATAGTGAATGAATCATATACTAGAAGTGATCATAATGAGGGTATTTGGATCAATCCAACCGTCCGTGTTGTTAAGAGACGGGTAGAACATACTCCAAACAAGAAAAGAAAGAGACGTTAGTGAAAAAGGTACTAGTTGTAAAATTATAGCTTATATCATTTAATATAGCTTATATCATTCAATGGATTAGGATTATGGATTTTTATATTTGTCATTTAATTTCTTTTTTTCTTTCTTACAGGCCAAATGTCTAGTAACCAGGAAGATACGCACGAGTAGCACGGGCTAGAGCAACCAATATTACATGGGTCAAAGTGGAGGTATATTAATTTTCACAATATTGCTTATTAGTGATGCTACTTGATAACACAAAACATCTATATATTATTTCTTATTTGTTTGTCTATGTGTAGTGCCCTCGTCAGCGTAATGGCATAGACTGCGGGTACTTCGTTTTGAGGTTCATGAGAGAAATCCTTCAAATGAGACAATTGGAGATTCCTATTACGGTATGCATGGTTTTATAAATTAGGATTTATTTTAATATTTATCGGATATGTCATATAATTTATTATTTTTAACTAAATAATGCGTATTTTGTTTTGTTATGTAGTATTTCGATGATATGGCGTGTCCTTATTACACGAGGAAACAATTGCAAGATACTAAGGAGGAATTGTGCGAATTTTTTATTGCAAGAAGAATTCTTTCTTGAATGTATAATTTTGTGAATGTAAATTCTAGTTTATTGAAATGTAAATTCTATACAGGTTTGAAACCATACAATAGAATTTGTGCGAATTTTGCATGTAAATTCTAGTTTATTGAAATGTACAAATTCTAGTTTATATAATTTGTGCGAATTCTGCATTAATGTAAATTCTAGTTTTGAAATAGAATTTGTTGATGGAAATGCGTATCCATACTGATTTATTGAAATGTGAATTATACAGGTTTATGGAAATGTGAATTATACAGGTTTTTGCATTAAAAAAATTGTTAAAATGGGATTTTTAAAAAAAATCTTCAAAATTATACGTAGACAAAAGACAGCGCTTTTGAGAAAAAAACGCTGTCTAAAGTTATACATTAGACAGCGCTTTTAAAAGTGCTGTCTAAAGTCCACCTTTAGAGAGCGCTTTTAAGGAAAAAGCGCTCTCTAAAGGTATATAAAAAAATCATTATACGTATACATTAGACAGCGCTTTCAAAAGCGCTGTCTAAAGTCCCCCTTTATAGAGCGCTTTTGAAGAAAAAAACGCTCTCTAAAGTATATAAAAATTATTCTTTAAAATTTTAAACGTATACATTAGACAGTGCTTTTAAAAGTGCTGTCTAAAGTCCCCTTTTAGAGAGCGTTTTTTCATAAATAAAAAAGCGCTGTCTTTACCTACGACAGCGCTGGCTTAGACAGCGCTTTTAAGCGCTGTGATAGGCCAAAAAAAGCGCCCTCTTTTCCCTTGTTTGACGTAGTGTGTCGGAAGCGGTGCATTCGGAGTCGGAACCGGTGTCGGAGCCGGTTTGGTAATGTGAGCTCCTTTCATGACACTTTGTAGAGATTTACGAATCGGTGAGTCTGAAAAGAGTTTGTCAACGTGCTCATAATATGAAGGAGACCGAGTTGTCGTTCGGTGTAGGCTTCAACTTCTTCAGAGCACCCTTTGTCTTAACCGATTGAGACGGGGGTATCATTGTGGTTGTTTCGGGGAAGGCAATCTTCCTCAACTCTTCTTTGATGTGTAGCTTCATGTTGTCATCGGCCTTCGAGAATCTCGCTTGAATCGCTTCCAATTCGGCCAAAATAGAGATATCTGGTTTATCTCATTCCTTATAACCATCATCATCAAAACTAAGTCTCATCCAATGAGGGCAAACTTCGTCAATTTGTATTGGCCCACCTAGTTTCAACTTTGTTGCAATAGCACAAGCACACGGAAGATTGTAGGTTTTCACAATTGTTTCGCACCCACCACGGTCTTAACCCGACTTCACACATTCTTTGTTATGTGAAATCGACAAAGTAGTGCATTGGAAGAAGGAAAGACCTTTGCAACCGTATTCATCAAAGCGTTATCGCGGTCCGTAACAATTGCTTTTGGCATTTGAACATGTTTCTTCAAAAGTGACCGACACGTCTCCAATGCCCACGTAAAATTGTCCTTTTTTTCGCACTCCAAAAAGGCAAAACCAACGGCATATGTCTTATCCGTAGACGTAACACCAACCATCTCAAATAATGGAAGTCGATACTTGTTCGTCTTGTAGGTACTATCGAGAATGAACACTGTCGAGAATGTGTTGAACAACTTTATGGAATCCGGATGAGTCCAAAAAATATCTCGGACCGTAATTCCATCATCGCGATATCTGTACCGAGACACGTAATCGTTATCATCCAACAATTTCAACAGTTGTTGCATCTCACTTCTATCTCCCCTAATTGCCTTGTTCGTCTGATACCAAATGTTATACAATTGCTTTATATTTGCTACACTTGATTTGATGGACCAGTTGATAGGTGCATATGTGTTTAGTAAAATTGATTTGAGGTCAAGTTATCATCAGATTAGTGTAATTAATGATGTTTCAACTTGCGAGTCATGATTAAGTGATGCGTGGGTAGATTTTCATATGATCAATTCCTATGTTTTCTAATTAAAAAGGTAACATCATTAATAACAAACATATGTGTCAGAGTCATAATCTTAAAATAATGAACATGCGATCTATGATGCTAATATGTTAGTGTTGGCTTAAATGTTCATTTTTTTTCATGATCTTTTACCAAATATTCATTTTTGTATTTTATCATTTTTATTACTCTGTCTTTCTTCTTTTTTAAAATTTTAAATATTAATCATTCTATTATTAAACGTTATCTCAAAGTCGAACGTTGTCTATAAATATGATTGATTAAAAATGAAAATTATACACATATTTTTTAATGAACATAAAGATAATAAAGAGGAGACAACTAAATCTTGTTCTTGATTTTGTAGGACACACTCAAATAGATCTAGAGCTCACAAATATTTTATAAATGTCATTGACTTTGTGAAGCTTAATTCATATTAGTCATTCTAAGAGCCATAAACTAAATTTGATAGTTAAATTTAAAGACTAAATTGAAATTAAGTGGTTAAATATATCGATCAAATTGATAATAATATATCGATCAAATTGATAATAATTTGTTAAAATATTAGCATCAACTTGACAGTTTAATAGAGTTATAAAATTTGAGAATTTTTTAACACACCATCCAACCTTTTTAGGCACCATGCGCGCTGACGAAAATACTCTTGCGTTCCGAATGTACAAATTCGAAAGCACCATTTTTTTAAAATTTTTCAATTTTTTCAGGATGTACACATCCGGAAGAAATTCGTATTTGTAAATCCGGAATAAATGCTGAAGCAGAATACCACAAATCCAACAATGTTTCTCACATTCATAAAATAAAATCGGGATTACATTCAGAAATTCGCTATTACATCGACTGGAATTTAAATATTACAAGATCAGTAGCCCGGTGGATACTTGCACATCTCTAAGATGTCATCAACCGTTCTTCGGATTTTGACGGTCGCCTCGAACTCGAGCGGGAATCGTTTTTCGTAACCGAGAAAAGTTTGCCATATCGCTCTAACATCGTCTTGATTCTTGAGCTCAACAAGGCTGTAAGCGACGTTCCCTTCGTTGTCAACCGAACGTAAACGATACTGAAGCTTCGCAACCTTCCGTTTGTCTCCGTAAGGTAGGAGATGTTCGATGTCGTCAATGATCTCGCCGATGGAGATGTCCCTCGTTAGCTTAAACGTGCGACCATGTATTTTGCCGTCGGTGTAGGAGACATTTGCGACATACCAACGGAATTTGATTTCATACAATTGAGAAATTTTGAGTTTGTGTGAAAGATATCAAATGAAACCCCTAATTTATAGAAAACTTAGGGTAAATAAATTTCTGCCTAAGTTTGTTCCGGATGTGCAGATCCGAAAAAACCCTACAAATATTTGTTTCGGATGTACACATCCGGAAATTTTCCGGATCTGCAAATCAGAATATTTTACTGATACATTTTTCAAACAGAATTGACTATGTTATGCAACCAATTGGAATGCTTTCATTGTAATAAAATTCATAAGTGTATTAAAAAGGCATATCAATAAAAATTCAATATATTTCACTTCAAAAATGTACATTTTGTCGTGCGATTATACAAAAAAGTTAAAACAAAATTCCCCGTCTAAATATATCGGAGCTTGACGTTTCGAATTTTTCGTATTTGATGCCTTTTCAATTGTGCTCAATCTTTCGAATTCAAGCATCCTTTCAACAAAACTATCCGGCCACGACTCGGCAATTGCGGTTGCATGCGTCGCCCATTGCGGCGATTTAGGTGGTATGGGGCACCCGGGTTTCAAGATAACTTGTACAAAATATCTTGATTTCGCAAGCCATCCGATACACATGATGCGACCATTTAGATTGGACGCTGAGGTGGTGTGGAGTGGAAAAAAGGTTTTCGAAAAATCGTATCGCGTCAAGTCAATACACACCATATCGTAGGCGCGTGCGATAAGATGACCCATCTCGGGGAAGCTCATCCATTTCGATACCGAGGCCGGACCACTCAACCACGGAACAAGTGACTCATAAACCTTGTCGTATTTTTCTTGATTTTCATAGAGAAAGTATGCTTCTTTATGCATCTCCAACTCTAGGATAAGTTGATGACGGACAAGTGCATGACCTTCCTCTCCTTTACCAAGTAGAGCCGACACGGCTCGCTAACCGCAATTACCATCCCCTACAACATTGATGATACCATCGATATGCTTGTGCATAAACACCATCATCTCGTCGATAAAGGAAATTATACGTGGAGTCGGTGTCGGAAGCGGTGCATTCGGAGTCGGAACCGGTGTCAGAGCCGGTTTGGTAATGCGAGCTCCTTTCATGACACTTTATAGAGATTTAGGAATCGGTGAGTCCGGAAAGAGTTTGTCAACGTGCTCATAATATGAAAGAGGCCGAGTTGTCGTTCAGTGTATGCTTCAACTTCTTCGGAGCACCCTTTGTCTTTACCGATTGAGACGGGGGTATCATTGTGGTTGTTTTGGGGAAGGCAATCTTCCTCAACTCTTCTTTGATGTGTAGCTTCATGTTGTCATCGGCCTTCGAGAATCTCGCTTGAATCGCTTCCAATTCGGCCAAAATAGAGATATCTGGTTTATCGCATTCCTTACAGCCATCATCATCAAAACTAAGTCTCATCCAATAAGGGCAAACTTCATCAATTTGTATTGGCTCACCTAGTTTCAACTTTGTCGTAATAGTACAAGCACACGGAAGACTGTAGGTTTTCACAATTGTTTCGCACCCACCACGGTCTTAACCCGACTTCGCACATTATTTGTTATGTGAAATCGACAAAGTAGTGCATTGGAAGAAGGAAAGACCTTTTCAACCGTATTCATCAAAGCGTTATCGCGGTCCGTAACAATTGCTTTTGGCATTTGAACATGTTTCTTCAAAAGTGACCGACACGTCTCCAATGCCCACGTAAAATTGTCCTTTTTTTCGCACTCCAAAAAGGAAAAACCAACGGCATATGTCTTATCCGTAGACGTAACACCAACCATCTCAAATAATGGAAGTCGACACTTGTTCGTCTTGTAGGTACTATCGAGAATGAGCACTGTCGAGAACGTGTTGAACAACTTTATTGAATCCGGATGAGTCCAAAAAATATCTCGGACCGTAATTCCATCATCGCGATATCTGTACCGAGACACGTAATCGTTATCATCCAACAATTTCAACAGTTGTTGCATCTCACTTCTATCTCCCTTAATTGCCTTGTTCGTCTGATACCGAATGTTATACACTTGCTTTATATTTGCTACATTGTCGGGTTTCTTCCGTTTCAACGTGGCAAGTATATTTTTCGATTGGACAAGATTCAAGGTCATGTCGGCAATACATGTCTTCTCTTCTGCCTTGAGCCGACATACACTTAGATGGCCTTGAAACTTTGAGCACATTTCGTGATTATGTATACCACAATGAACGCTAAATCTCCATTTCATGGAAGCTAACATGTAACCACCAATCTTAAAAGGGCACTCACATTTTCTAGTACCGGTCTCGTCTTTTTTTAACTTCCATAGAGGTACTTGATATTTGCCGCTTCTTTCGCACCCCAAAATTACAAAAGCCTTTCTTCTTTCCGAACCATTATCCGATCTTCCGATATTTACACCGAAGCCAAACTCAATAACCGTCCTACGAATGTATGCGAGCATGTTTTCACGATCATCAAACTCTTGCTTGTTATTAAAGTCACCGCCGATATCAACCGACTTAACGATAATCCCTTCATCTTTCGGGGAAATCGGCGAAACTAATTCTTTTGACATGTTATCGGGGTGCACCATATCTATTTATAAACAATAATAGAACAATAAGTATGTACAAATAAATCATATTAAAAATTGCTCAAAATTAAAATTAATTAGTTTCAGGCACTTTTCTGGATGTGCACATCCGGAAATGTTCATGCTCAATTCGTTCCGGATGTGCACATCCGGAAGCAGCGTAACTTGTTTTTTCCAAAAAAATAGATTGATAATGTGAGCAATGTAGTGGATAAAGTTGAATATTTACCTGAAATTCAATCTTCTCTTGCTCTCTTTGATTTGTTGCACCAAAAAGTTGAAGTTTTTGAGTGAGAAATGGTATTGATGAGGTAGGGTTTTTTGGGTTGGTGAGGGTGAGTATGAAAGAAGATGGTTGAGAACGGGAAGGGGGGAGGGATCATGCAGGTTCAAATATATCAGCAATTATTCCGGATATGCAGATCCGGAGGCCTTCCGAATATGCACATCCGGAACAATTTTTTTTTTAAGGTTACGGTGCGTCCGGATGTGCACATCCGGAATCAGGGGGCATAAGAGAAATTTCACACGGTGTTTAAGAAAGTTGGGTGGTGCATTAAGAAACTCTCTAAATTTTTTCAAAAATTTTATAGTCCCGAACACTTATTTACAAGTGCCTTAAAAAGTTAATAATTAACTTTGGGATTTAATCCCAAAGGAGTGACAAACATAGTCCATTTAATTTCATAATCATCCATTCCATCTCGAAGGTGTAAGAGGTTAATCTTAAATATTGAAAGAACTATGAAATATTTTAGTCAGCTCACTAGATTAAAAATCCTTCAAGATTATCAATCTTGAATCAAACAACTTTTCTAAAACCCAAACACTAAGATTTTCTAAAACCTCACACAACACTTGTCAACACTCAATAAATCAACACTAATTTTTTTCTTCAAGGTTAATTTAGAAGAAAAAGTTTGTATGATTGACAAAATACCTAAGGGTTTTTCAAGGATTGTGAAAGTTAATTGTTTGAGAGAAAATTTTGCTTTTATAAATGCTAGATATAAAGCACTAAAATGGTGTAAAAAAGACTCTTTAATTCGAGTCATGATAAAATAAATATATTGTTCAAATTAAGTGAGAATGACTTGAATCAAAATGATAAAAACCAGATTTCACGTGTTTGATTCGAGTCTTGACTCAAGCCAAGTGATTCGATTCAAGAAAAAGTATGATTCGAGTCACATTTCCAGTGATGAAATCAAAATTGAAAACCTTGTCCATGATTTGAGTCAAACTAACTTGTGATTTGAGTCAAAGCACCTCATGAATCGTGTCAGGTGAGGATTTGATTCGAGTCACATATCATGGGCCGAAATCCAATTTCTAAAAATTGTTCAAGATTTGAGTCGAACCTTTTCCTGACTCGCGTCACATTTCCCAAACTAAAATTATGGGAAAAGTGAATTTTCATGATTCGAGACAAGTATGTATCTAACTTGAATCATGACTCAATTCAAGGATGTGTCTAGCTTAAATCATGTCTGCATGAATTTTTTGATTCAAATCACAAACTTTTTAGTTTGAATCATTTTGGGTTGACTTTTAGTCAAAAGCCTAATTTATGCATGCAAAATACACTTTTAATTAAAAGTGCGCAAATCTAAGAGACGTGCAAATAACTAATGGTGAGGGACTCAATTACTAGAAATATAATCAAACAGACAAGCAACAATACCCTTAAAACTTAGGGATGTCATAGGAGTAATTTCAAGCTTGTCCTAATTTCAAAATACACATGTTTTTTTAAATAGAAACTCTCTATTATTCTTCTTTCTCACATTTTTTTAATAAAGTTTTGTTTTAATTAAAGTAGCCTTAGTGCTAATAGGAGGAGTTGATACCAACTCTACAATATCTTCTAATGATGGCATCTGATCAAGATTAAAATATATAAAGCCTCATCATTTAGATGATTCAATGTTCCAGTTGAAGTGCAAATAAATTGTTGAATCAAGGAGATAATCTTAAAGTCTAAAAGAGAGAAAATGTGAAAACGTGTCTGGTCCCAAGCTTAGTGTTTTATACTGAACAATTTAAATTATAAAAGGTCGATAGTCTTGAAGTATAGAGGCACACACACACACGCGCGAATGCACACACACCTGTGGGAAGTACTTTCGATACAAGTGAGTCGATCCTTCACTCGAACCAAGGCTCATGATACTATTGTTGGGGGTGTTTTTTACTAGGGAGCATTGAACATTTTGGAACTTCCTTTCTAGAGCAACACCTTTGTGAGAGACACACCACATAATCACCAAAAACCTTAAGGTGATAGGTGTATGAGTTCTCCCACTTATAAATGCTCAAGTCTCCACATTTCTAGCCAATGTGAGACTATTACCCATACTACTCACATTTGTTATACTCAACAATCTGGTCCATATTATATTTGAAAAAAATTGAAAAAATTGCATGAGTTTAGACAATTGTGAAAAACCTTAGCATAAAGTAAAGAAATTCGTTGTCGTTTCCTTGTTTGATGTATAATTTTCTAATCAAACAAATTCACTTTTGGCAACGATTTTAAACGTAATCTTTTTAGTTTAGGAAACGGTTTTTAACGTGATCTCTCGACTTTTGGAGATAGTTTTCATCTTGCGGTCTATTATGCCATTGCAAAATGTTAAAAAAAATTATCAAAAAACCTTATAACCAAATTATCTGATGATTAAAAAAGAAACTATCGGAAAACTTATAACCAAATTATCCAGCGAACAACATGGTACCTACCTAAAAAACTTATAACCGAGTAATTTGATAAAATTATAATACCAGATGATTTTTTTTAAAGTGATCCAACGAACATATAACCCTATCGAAATATTTAATTGCAGGTTATTCGATGAAGGAAAACTACATATCAGAATTCTTTAAATTACGTTTTTCGATACAGTGGTTGGAGTACAAAATTTTCCAATTTACAAAAAATAAATAAATAAAAAAGTGAATAATTAGAATATTTTGAAAAATATAGGGGTGGAGAATAATTATTGGGTTATAGGGTAAATTGTTTAGGGGTGGGAAAATTGTTTTGCAAACTATACTACTTTAAAACTAAAAGTCAAATAAATAGGTTTTTCTTTCCTTCTTATAAGAGTGTTTTATTTGTATTTTTGATCTCTCTTAATTAATTTTCTTTTGAGTATAAATGAATATTTATTATTTATTTTTATTACAATATTTTTATTTATAATTTTTTCCATTTAATTATTTCATTAAATATAATTTTTTATAATGTTTTAGTAATGCATTAATTTTATTATCAAAATCAATTCAATTAAATATTTTTTTTTTAAAATTACACACAACTTTGATAAAACAAATTTTATGAAAAGGAAGAATATTTATCTATTCCTATCTTGTCATGAAAAAACTAATTTTTACTAAATCTCTATTTTTTTAAATGATAATTGAGCTATTTAAAAAATAAATTTATTCAAAAATGAAATTCACCTTTTAATTTTTAAGTTCACATTAAATATTTTTTAATTATATTACTTAATGAACATTTTTTTAAATTGCATTATATATATATATATATATATATATATATATATATATATATATATATATATATATATATATATATATATATATATATATATATATATATATATATATACATATATATATATATATATACATATATATATATATATATATATATATATATATATATATATATATATATATATATATATTAAAAATGGAAGAAAATTAGAGTACAATAAAAAAAACACAAAGCATACAAGAGATGCCTTAAAAAAAGATTAAAATGTAAGATTAAAAAAAATACAAAACCTCAAATAGGAGGATACAATTAGATCCATCCCAGCACAAGCGATATATAAGATCCATCCCTACACTCTGAATTAGGAAAGACACTCAATCCACTATTGATTAATATGTAAGGGATATGATTCTGATGTTATTTTGTAAAGGTGCAAGAGTTTTCTTCCCCCCTATCCAAAAATCAATTACATAGTCAATAAAATACTCTTTTCTTCTATTTCTTTCGCTGTTTTTTGAACTCCATTAAAGATGACATCATTTCGAACTTTTTAAATAGATCAAATTATAATATGCCAAACTATTAAGTATCCACCCCTATACTTTATGACAAAAAATACTCAAAAAAACATCCTAAAATTCTTATGAATAACTATCTGTCACTCCAACTATATGAAAACACTATACCACAGTAACAAGACTATCTCACAAATAATAAAAAGATGAGAATATGTCTTTGTAGAAAATCTATAAAAAAAAGGAAAAAAAAATCTATTAATGTCAGATAACACTCCTATTCTAAACAAGTTAACCCTATGAATGAATCTATCCTGCAATTAAATATTTAATACTGATAATATTATAAATCTTCATATAAAAATTTTAATGCCTGTGGAAAGGACCAAAATGCCCCTTTGTGCCCTCAGCCCTCCACACGGCTATTCTAATAATCCTCAACATGACAGTTTTTTTTTCAAATGCTACTGGGCTGTTTGAATATAAGAATAACATATGCTCTGGAAAAATCAATTTTACCCCTTTGGCTTATGTGGCAACCAACCAACCATTCTCTTTTTTCAATGTTTCATCTCTTCTTCTCACTCTTCTTAATAAACTTATGTATATTCTCTCTTTCTCTTTCTCACGGTCCTTTCTCTTTTTCTCTTCTCAGAGTCATTTCTCTTTTTCTCTCTCACTATTTCTTCTTCTTCTTCTTCCTTATTTCTCTTTTTCTATCATTTGTACTCAAATTTTCTCTTTCCTTTTTCATTCTCTTTGTAAATGCAACGCCCACATATACATACATGCATCAAATCATATATTATACATGAATTTCATTTTTGGTACTGAAAATACAATAAGTTCCTAGTAAACACATTATACATATACATGCCCAAAAACCAAATACAAAAAAACTACGGCATAATATATCTACAAGATGTTTCAAAAGATAACTACTAAGAACTAGATCAAATAATGATCTCAAAAAGACTCCACAACGGAAGCAAAGCCATCAGATAAGTAAGGATAATCACACAGCCTTATCCTTACCCTTCGCGGAACCTGTAGTACCTGTGATGTAAACAACAACAGTGGAGTGAGATACATCAAATCTCAGTGAGTTCCCTATCATAAAGTCCTCTCAGCTCTACAAGGTTCTAATAGACCTAACTCAAGTCAAAAGGTAAGGGAAGTGACTTCGAGTACACACACTATATGGAAACATGTTATGAGTTCATCAACTCACACTATCACTAATCGGTAACCACACCAAGGCATCCCCTTTTCCCGTCCGCTTCTACGTCTAGAAGACGACCCGAGTCATGGATCCTTGAACCTACTTGACATACGAATGGATTCGGGTTCTACGGGCCATTAACCGTTATGAACCGTCACTTCACACGGGCCATTAACCGTCACAAGCATACGCTCCCAGAGCACCATTCGTACTGCACACGGGAATCAAACCTGCCAAGTAGTTGTGCACATGTTTCAGAGGAGCTCGAGACCCATGAAATGCACTCGCAAAAATAACCGGTTACGATTACGTGATCACACACAGTCGTGATTGTATTCGACAATCACAAGGCCATTATGCCTTATCATAACCAAACGGTTAACACACATGTTCCATACTAGTGTTTATTCATTCTATATTTTTCCGACACTGCTTATGGTAATGGTCCTCACTCTACCTATTTCATATTTTAGCATGCATACATATTCAACAACAATTACACCCCATTTAACGATAAAAGTCGGCAAAACGACACTATTCCAAAAATCCCGACATAATTAAATCGGCCAACAATCTCAAAACCATTTTCATAAGAAAGTACATTCTGTTAGCTTTCCAATGATATCAAGAATATTAAAAACGGATAACCGAGTCAAAAGTTATGGACATAACCAGAAATAGTATCACGAGAAAACACAATTTTACAATCTTCCTGACCGTACGCGTATTGCCTTGTGCCATACGCGTACCGCCCATCTGGCTCGCCCAACCATACGCGTATTGCCCAAGGTGATACGCGTATGGGCAGAGGCTGTTTTCCCTTGAAAATTTGCATTTTTCCTCCAATACGCGTACCGCCCTTGCCATACGCGTATGGGCAGTGGAGAATTTCCTGCAGAATTTTTCTGCTATGGGTTCCCCAAAATCAACCCCAAAAATCCATTTTTCACAACCACAATGCATCAAAACATGTTATAGACATGACAAGCAGTATACTACACAAACAATTATTGAATTTCAGCAGCTAGATTCCTGATTTATGTGCAAAATTACTCAATTCTCACAATTCCAAACTAACTCTAAACTCAATAAAACTCTACTCTAAAGGGTCTAACTAGAACCCACCTGGATTACAAGATGAGGAGGTTGAATACTGAGATAAAAAGATGAAGATTGGTTGATGATCCAAGTTCTTGAGCTCTTGTGAAAATTTCTCCTCTTCCTTTCCTTCCTTTTTCCTCTCTTTTCCTTTCTCTTCCAATTCCTTCTCAAAGTTTTCTAACTTTTCCAAATAAGGCAAGGAAAAGAAAATACAATACACATAGAAAATATTAATTGGCAACACTACTAATTATCCAAATTATCTCTAATGCACCAATTACTCAAATTCCAAGTTAAATAATATTAATCTAATCAAAGTCCGAGTTCGTCGGTTTACTCTAATTACTTTATCCAATAATTGCTCAGAGTACCCCAGAACCCAGTTGATCATAAAAATATTGTCCAAAATGCTCACAAAATTATGGGGTATTACATCCTCCCCCCCTTAAATAGAAATTCGCCCACGAATTTAAAACAAATACCTGAAAAGATGAGGATAAACTTCCCGCATTTCCGATTCCAATTCCCAAGTTGCGTCGCCTGGATGCGTCTCATCCCACTGAACCTTAACAAGAGGAATCTCTTTATTTCGCAGCACTTTAGTTTCTCTTCCTGTGATACGACTTGGTTGAGGATCAAATGTCAAATCAGCTTCTATCTCAATTGTATTTGGCAAAATTGGTTAAAGAGGATCTGGGACAAATTTCCGAAGCTGGGATACATGAAAAACGTCGTGCATTTCTGACAGAGAAGGCGGTAAGGCTAATCTGTAAGCCACTTCTCCAATTCTTTCTAAGATTTGATACGGTCCCACGTATCTTGGACTTAACTTCCGCGATTTAAATGGTCCCCTCAATCTCAATCTCGGAGTAACCTTCAAAAATACATGATCACCCTCCTCAAACTCTAACGGTCTCCTACGGTTGTCCGCATAGCTCTTCTGACGATCTTGGGCTTGTTTAACTTTTCCACGAATCATTCTAATCTTTTCCGTGGTCTCGTGAATAATCTCAGGTCCCAAAATTCTATCGTCGCCAACTTCCGCCCAACACAATGGCTTTCTACACTTCCTACCATATAGCGCCTCATAAGGTGCCATACCGATACTTGCATGATAACTATTATTATAAGAGAATTCGATCAACAGCAAGAGTTTTATCCAATTTCCTCTGCTTTCAAGTACACAAGCTCTTAACATGTCCTCCATGGTCTGTATTGTTCGTTCCGTCTGACCGTCCGTTTGCGGATGGTTCGACGTATTCTAATGTAACCTCGTTCCCATGGCTTGTTGAAAAGCCCTCCAAAATCTGGAAGTAAACTTTGAATCTCTATCCGAAACGATATTATTAGGAATACCATGCAATCTCACTATCTCTGAAATGAACAACCTTGCGAGATGACTCGCCTTATAGGTAGTCTTCACAGCCAAGAAATGCACTGATTTCGTTAACCGGTCCACAATTACCCAAATTGAGTCATAACCACCTTGCGCACGGGGTAAACCCAATGCGAAGTCCATTGAAATACTATCCCATTTCCACATCGGAATCTCTAAAGGTTGCAACAAGCCACCCGGCCTTTGGTGCTCAATCTTCACTTGTTGGCACACTGCACATTCCGACACACACATCGCAATATCCTTTTTCATCCCGGGCCACCAATAGTCTCTCTTTAAATCTTGATACATCTTTGAAGCACCAGGATGTATAGTAAAAGTACCCTTATGCGCTTCCTCCAGAATTCTTCGTTTTAACTCTGTGTTGTCCGGAACACAAATCCTTTGGTTAAACAAAATAGTTCTGTCAGTAGCTCGCACAAAACCAGGTTGTAATAACACTTCCTGCAACTTCTCGTCTAACCCTTGCTCTTGTTGGATTTCTTCCCTAAGAGTAGAAGAGATATTCAAATTTCCCATAATTACACCATTTGGAGTCCAGTTAAATTGAAGATTTAGATCTCTAAACTTTTCCATTAAGGTATACTCTAACATCATCAATTCGGCACTATGCAACACTTTCCTGCTCAAGGCATCTGCCACCTTATTTTCTTTACTCGGATGGTATTTTAACTCCAAGTCAAAATCCTTCAGATATTCCATCCATCTCCTCTGACGCATGTTTAACTCTTTCTGATTAAATAATTACTTTAAGCTCTTGTGGTCGCTAAACATCTCAAAACGTACACCATATAAATAGTGACGCCACACTTTCAAAGTAAAGACAACTGCCGCCAGTTCTAAATCATGCGTTGGGTAGTTCTCTTCATGGACTTTCAACTGACGTGAAGCATAAGCCACTACATGTCCCTCCTGCATTAACACTCCGCCTAATCCCTTCTTCGATGCATCACAATATACCTCATATGACTTGCTAGGATCAAGAATAACCAAAACAGGAGCGGTAGTCAATCTCTCCTTCAAACTCCTAAAACTTCTTTCACAAGCAGAATCCCACTCATACGAATACTCCTTCCGAGTAAGTCTCGTCAATGGTAAAGCCAACTGCGAAAAACCCTTGATAAACCTTCTGTAGTACCATGCTAATCCCAAGAAACTTCTAACTTCATAAGCATTCTTCGATCTCTCCCAATTAATCACTGCTTCAACTTTGGATGGATCGACTGCTACACCTCCCTGGGATATGACATGACCAAGAAAATTAACCTCAGACATCCAAAACTCACACTTACTTAACTTCGCAAAAAGTTGCTTCTCTTGTAAGATGGACAAAACAATTCTTAGGTGTTCTCCGTGCTCTTGAGGATCACGAGAATAAATAAGAATGTCATCAATGAAAATCACCACAAATTGGTCCAAGTAAGGTTGGAATATCCGATTCATATAATCCATGAAAACTGCCGGAGCATTAGTCACACCGAAAGGCATCACCAAAAATTCATAATGACCGTAACGAGTTCTAAACGCAGTCTTTGGTACATCTGAACTCTTCACACGAATCTGATGATAACCCGACCGTAGATCAATCTTCGAGAACACATAGGCTCATTTCAATTGGTCCAACAGGTCGTCTATCCTTGGTAATGGGTATTTATTCTTGATGGTGACCTTATTCAATTGACGGTAATCAATACACAGCCGCATTCCACCATCCTTCTTCTTTACCAATAACACTGGAGCTCCCCAGGGTGAAACACTTGGTCGAAAAAAATGCTTAGCCAACAAGTCTTCCAATTGGTCCTTTAATTCTCTTAATTCAAGTGGTGTCATCCGATACGGAGAAACGAATATTGGAGCCGTTCCCGGTATCAGGTCAATAGAGAATTCCACTTCCCGCTCCGGAGGAAGAGAAGTGATATCCTCGGGGAAAACTTCAGGAAAGTCACAAACTACCGGAATACTCAAAACTGGGATGTTACTACTCTCCTCCTTGGTAAGAATCAAAAGAACAGACTTTTCTTCCTCAAACAAGAAATTAATCATTCCAACCGTACCTTCTAGAATAGTAGTTAACACATCCTTCTAGTAGCCTCTTCAGACGGAATAATGATCAGCTTTTCCTCACACCCAATAAACACCGAATTAGCGGAAAACCAATCCATTCCCAGGACAACATCCACTTTCTTAAGCGGTAAACAGATAAGGTCAATCTAGAAAACTCTTTCATTCACAGACAAAACACAATTCTTACACATCAACGGTGTCTCTACAATCTCATCCATGGCAGTAGTAACCACCATAGGAGGAAACAAAGGAACAACTTGCAACCCAAGTCGCTTCACGCAACGCGTGGATACTAAAGAATGTGTTGCTCCACAATCAAATAAAACAAAACAAGGATGTCTATTTACGAAACACGTACCCGCAATCAAGGAGTTATCACCCTTTGTCTTCCTTGCATCCAAGGTATACACTCGGCCGATATTCTTCCCTTGTGCCTGATTCCTACCCTGCGGACAATCCCTCGCCAAGTGGCCCACTTTCTGACACTGATAACATCTCACACCTTCGATACCACACCGTCCGTAATGATTTCGACCACAAGTACGACACACCGGAGGCACACTAGTCCTAGGACTCTGAACTTGCTTCCCTTTGAAGGATTGTTGCCTTTGCCTAAACTGTTGACTCGATCTTCCACGGTCACTTTGAGTTGCCCTGCTCAAATCCCCTTCTATTTGTACCTTCTTCAAACTATGTTCCACCACATAACATTGTCTTAGAACTTCCGCATAAGTAGTAAATTCCCTCTGAGAAACACTATGAGATATTTCCGCTTTTAGTCCAAAAAGAAACTGATATATTTTCCACCGCTCATCCGGAGCATACATAGCCTGCCTAGAATAAGCAGCCATATTCTCAAACTTTTCAGCATAACTAGCCACAGACATATTACCTTGTCTTAACTGTTGAAATTCAAACTCTTTCTGAGTCCGCAAGGAACTAGGGAAATATTTCTCCATAAAAGTTACCTTGAATTGTTCCCAGACCTTAGGCACACCCTGAATAGTCATAAGGGCCGACGCACTCTTCCACCATCTCATGGAAGGACCCTTCAAAGAATGCGAAGCAAAATCCACTTTATTCTCCTCGGTACAAGGCACTATCAAGAAAATCCTTTCCATACCTGAAATCCATTCGTGAGCCTTTACAGGATCTAATCTTCCATAAAACTCCGAAGGATTCATGCGGGAGAAATCCCGGAAAGTCCCACCTACCACCTCTGGAACAACCACTTGAGGATGCAGACCCTCATTAAATTGTTGAACCATTTGCTCCATAAATTGATTCTGTTGTTGCTGCATCTGTTGCATAAACTGGTACAGAGGAGCATTCCCATCGCCGACCGGCGGATTCGTCCCAGCTGGAGTAGTTTGGGGCCTACCACAGTTGTTTCTGCGCCTATCAGCCATGTTCCTGGATGTCATACAGACAGGATTAAGTTGATCAGACTCAATACCATAAATATAACGCATAAGGCCAAAGGCGACACCACGCATATGAAACGGAAGGAAAACTTATTCTATTTCATGGCTAGGTCGAGGATACGACCTGCTCTGATACCAACTATAACGCCCACATATACATACATGCATCAAATCATATATTAAACATGAATTTCACTTTTGGTACTGAAAATACAATAAGTTCCTAGTAAACACATTATACATATACATGCCCAAAAACCAAATACAAAAAAACTACGGCATAGTATATCTACAAGATGTTCAAAAGACAACTAATAAGAACTAGATCAAATAATGATCTCAAAAAGACTCCACAAAGGAAGCAAAGCCATCAGATAAGTAAGGATAATCACACAACCTTATCCTTACCCTTCGCGGAACCTGCAGTACCTGTGATGTAAACAACAACAGTGGGGTGAGATACATCAAATCTCAGTGAGTTCCCTATCATAAAGTCCTCTCAGCTCTACATGGTTCTAATAGACCTAACTCAAGTCAAAAGGTAAGGGAAGTGACTTCGAGTACACACACTATATGGAAACATGTTATGAGTTCATCAACTCACACTATCACTAATCGGTAACCACACCAAGGCATCCCCTTTTCCCGTCCGCTTCTACATCTAGAAGACGACCCGAGTCATGGATCCTTGAACCTACTTGACATACGAATGGATTCGGGTTCTACGGGCCATTAACCGTTATGAACCGTCACTTCACACGGGCCATTAACCGTCACAAGCATACGCTCCCAGAGCGCCATTCGTACTGCACACGGGAATCAAACCTGCCAAGTAGTTGTGCACATGTTTCAGAGGAGCTCGAGACCCATGAAACGCACTCGCAAAAATAACCGGTTACGATTACGTGATCACACACAGTCGTGATTGTATTCAACAATCACAAGGCCAGTATGCCTTATCACAACCAAACGGTTAACACACATGTTCCATACTAGTGTTTATTCATTCTATATTTTTCCGACACTGCTTATGGTAATGGTCCTCACTCTACCTATTTCATATTTTAGCATGCATACATATTCAACAACAATTACACCCCATTTAACGATAAAAGTCGGCAAAACGACACTATTCCAAAAATCCCGACATAATTAAATCGGCCAACAATCTCAAAACCATTTTCATAAGAAAGTACATTCTATTAGCTTTTCAATGATATCAAGAATATTAAAAACGGATAACCGAGTCAAAAGTTATGGACATAACCAGAAATAGTATCGCGAGAAAACACAATTTTACAATCTTCCTGACCGTACGCGTATTGCCTTGTGCCATACGCGTACCGTCCATCTGGCTCGCCCAGCTATAGGCGTATTGCCCAAGGTGATACGCTTATGGGCAGAGGTTGTTTTCCCTTGAAAATTTCCATTTTTCCTCCAATACGCGTACCGCCCTTGCCATACGCGTAAGGCCATGCCCCATACGCGTATGGGCAGTGGAAATTTGCAGAATTTCCTGCAGAATTTTTCTGCTACGGGTTCCCTAAAATCAACCCCAAAAATCCATTTTTCACAACCACAATGCATCAAAACATGTTATAGACATGACAAGCAGTATACTACACAAACAATTATTGAATTTCAGCAGCTAGATTCATGATTTATGTGCAAAATTACTCAATTCTCACAATTCCAAACTAACTCTAAACTCAATAAAACTCTACTCTAAAGGGTCTAACTAGAACCCACCTGGATTACAAGATGAGGAGGTTGAATGCTGAGATAAAAAGATGAAGATTGGTTGATGATCCAAGTTCTTGAGCTCTTGTGAAAATTTCTCCTCTTCCTTTCCTTCCTTTTTCCTCTCTTTTCCTTTCTCTTCCAATTCCTTCTCAAAGTTTTCTAACATTTCCAAATAAGGAAAGGAAAAGAAAATACAATACACATATAAAATATTAATTGGCAACACTACTAATTATCCAAATTATCTCTAATGCACCAATTACTCAAATTCCAAGTTAAATAATATTAATCTAATCAAAGTCCGAGTTCGTCGGTTTACTCTAATTACTTTATCCAATAATTGCTCAGAGTACCCCAGAACCCAGTTGATCATAAAAATATTGTCCAAAATGCTCACAAAATTATGGGGTATTACAGTAAACCCTCTTATATCTCTCTCTTTTCCTCACACTCTTTGTTTTTTTCTTTCTAGATTGTAGATAGATCTAGAGATAAAAAGAAGGAAATGAGGATAACGTAGATTTGGATATAAGAAGAAGACAACATTAGTAATGTAAGTGAAAATAGATACAAAAGTTAATGATCTTGTCACCATCTCTTTTTAACATCATTCCCCTTCTTTTTTTTGTTAGGTTGTACATAGATCAGGAGATGGAGATACGAAGAAGAAAAAATATATATTAAAATAACATCAACAACGTTAGTGATAACACTTTTTGGGTTTAAAGCTTTTGCTTTTCAGGTTATTTTACTATGAGCATTTTAGTTGAAGCTTCATTCTTCTTCAAGGTTGCTGCCTCTGATTTTTATCCTAATCTTTTTTTTTTTTTTCATGTTTTCACTAACTTTGGATGATTTTGTTTTTTAAGGTACTAATACTTTAATCTTTCTGAGTTTACACCAACTTTATTTGCTTTTAGTTGTCTTTGTTTTTTTGCATTTTTTCTTTCGTTGTGGTTAGGCCTGGAAATGAGCCGAGTTGAGTCGAACTCGCCACAGCTCGACTCGACTCGTTAAGAATTGGTTCAGCTCAAATATCAGTTCGACTTCGACACAAACTTTTTTTTAAGCTCAAACTAGACTCGTCCTAAGTTCACGAGCAACTCGGTTTGACTCGTTAGGTTTAGTTCGCTTGCTTCACAGACTTAAAAACTATTTTTAAAATCTATTTTATATATATTTAATATTTTGAATTAATATTACTTTAAAAAGAAAGTATTGAAATAGAATAAAATTTATTAAATTTGAATTTAACTTTGTCTCAAAAATCTACTAATTCAAAAATTAATTAATTTATATGATGCTAATTTTTTTTTATAATTATTTTTAGAAATATTTTTCTAACTTCAGGATATAAATTATTAATTAAAACCTTTAGATTAAAATAAAATATAAGGTTAAATTTTATATTAAATCTTTAAACCTACTCTTAAAGATAACATATTCCTTCTCATATATAATCGAGTTGCCTCATGAACCTAACAAGTCGAACTATGTATAGTTCAAGTTCAACTCATTTAGTTAACGAACTTAGTTTTTCGCTCATATTCAGCTCATTAGGTTCATGAACTAAGTTCAACGAATTAATCGTCGAATCGAGTTCCGAACTATTTTCGAGTTGGTTCGGTTCATTGCAAGCCCTAGTTGTGGTGATGAAGAGATCGTGCTCCTTTTTCTACTTCTTCTAAATCCTAATAAGAGTTTTTGTTCGATTTTTATTTTTCCTCTCAAATATGAGTTTTTTGTTGTTGTTACTGAGTGGTAAATCTAATTTTTTGTTTGATTTGTAGTTTTTTTTATCAAAAACTGTGTTTTTGTTGTTGTTAATGAGGGGTGATGAAGAGGGGTCTGAGTTTTTGTTACACCTGCAGTTGTTCTTCTTAAATTTGTTGTTATTTAGTGGTGATGAAGATTGAGACATATTTTTTGTTAAATCAACCACTATTCCTCTAAAATATGGAATCAGTGTTGTAACTGAGTTGTTGTTTATGAGGTTCCTCTAAATCTATATTGTTGTTGATATCACCAATTTAGTTTTACATTTTTTACAAAAATTTCAAGAAATTAGTTTTTTAACATTATTTTAGATTAAATAAAAAAATTATAAGAAAATGTAAATGATATATAAAAAGATAAGATTTAAATATGTATTATTAAAAATAACGAGGATCATTATTCTTAATTGTATAATTCTATAACATTATACTCTGCAGTGAGGTTTCATATTCAAACTCCTTTCAAAATTATCTTGGCTTTGTTTTTTATCTTAATTAATTTCTATTCTATTTATTATAAAAAAAGAAGCATAAAAATAAATTGATACCTTAAAGATGCATATGTGTGAGTATAGTAAATATATGGTATTGTGAATACATGAAAACAACTTATCCGCAAAAGCTATATAAATGCTATTTCACCTTGACTTTGTGCTTTAGTAGTAAAAAAATGTTATTAATGGTATGAATTAATAAAAATAGAGCCTTTAGTTGATTTTTATCATTCCAACTAACACCAAGAGATTTAATTCAGTGGTAGTTTATTTTGACATTTGAGTTATAGAATTACTTATATGGATTAGTTGAAAAATGAGTGGTAATTTATTTTGTCATTTGTGTCAATATTCACAGAAGAAGAAGATTTGCCAACGAAGATGATGAAGATGGAAGCAAAATCCATTGAAGAAGAAGAAGATGTAAACAAGTTTGTTACAGAAAACAGTTAGAAATTGTAACTGTAAAATGATTCTTATTGAAGATTGAAGTTGATATGTACAATATATATCTTATCTATACAAGAAATGAATGGCTATAAAGTAATCTAAATATTACACGTGTCACTCATCTATACACCATAATAGAAAAGCTATATGTATGCTAATATCCCCCCTCAAGTTGGGCAGTGGATATTACAAACTCCCAACTTGTCTAAATTGCTTTTCAATGAAGGAAAGTGTAGAGGCTTGTAAAAATGTCAGCTAGTTGGTCATGAGTAGAAATAGAAAGTAAGTGGATAAGCTTGAAGTTGATCTTTTCACGAACCACATGACAATCGATCTTAATGTGTTTACTACGCTCATGAAAAGTGGGGTTATGAGCCAATTAAATAGCAGACTTGCTATCACAAAAGACAGATGCAGGTTGAGCAAATTGATCAAGAAGATCATGAAATAGAAAATTTAACCATTGAAGTTCACAAGTAATGGAAGCCAAAGCACGATACTCTGCCTCAGTGGATGATCTAGATAATGTATGTTGCTTCTTAGATTTCCAACATAAAAGGAAGGATCCTAACATAACACAGTATCCAGTGACAGATTTCCTTGTATCAGGACACCTAGCCCAATCAGAATCAGCAAAACCAAAGAGTTGCAGTTTGCTAGAAGAGGAGAAAAGGATGCCTTTTGCAGGAACAGATTTCAGATACCTAAGAATCTGAGTGGCAGCTTGGAAATGAGGAACACGAGGCTTAGAGACATATTGGCTCAAGTGTTGAACTGCAAAAGAAATTTTTGGTCTTGAATTAGTAAGATATATCAACCTGCCAATTAACCTTCTATAAGAAGAAGGATCATCCAAAAGTGAGCCTTCATCAAGAGTAAGTTTGGAAGCAGGATTGAAAGGAACTGTAGATGGTTTAGCAGCAAGGAGACCAGCATCCTCCAAAAGTTCAAGGGTGTACTTCCTTTGATTGAGAAAGATACCAGTGGAAGATCTGGCAATCTCAAACCCTAAGAAGTAACGCAACTAGCCAAGATCTTTAATTTTGAACTGTTGATCCAGAAGATGCTTGACTTGTTTAATCTCAGTCATAGAATTACCTGCCAAAACCACATCATCTACATAGACAAGTAATGCTGTAAATTCATGTTTGACCTTTTTAACATAAAGAGAGTGGTCAGCCTGAGATTGAGTATATCCAAGAGAGAAAAGAAAGGAGGATAGCTTGGAATACCATTGCCTGCTAGCCTGTTTTAAGCCATAAAGAGACTTGTGAAGCTTACAAACCTTGGATTTACCATAACCAGACACACCATGAGGAAGGGTCATATAAACTTCTTCATGTAAATCACCATAAAGAAAAGTATTGTTAACATCTAGTTGCTCTAAGTGCCACCCTTTAATGGCAGCTAATGATAAGAGGACTCTAACTGTAGTAATCTTAGCTACAGGAGAAAAAGTGTCAAAATAGTCAATGCCCTCCATTTGTGTATAACCCTTTGCCACTAACCTAGCTTTGTATCTCTCAATAGAACCATCAGCTTTATGTTTAATCTTGTAAACCCATCTGCAACCAATGGGAGTTTTATCATGAGGTAAATCGACCACATCCCAAGTGTGGTTTTCTTCAAGAGCAAGCAACTCTGCATCCATGGCCTTTCTCCAGCAGTCATGTTTGTTGGTCTGGTTAAAGGTTTTGGGTTCAATTTGAGAGGATAAAGATAGGCAATAATGTTTGTATGAAGGAGAACAATTATCATAGGATAAAACAAATGATAAAGGGTAAGGTACTGCAGAAGATTTAGGTGTATTTGAGGAAGAACTATGTGCAGTATGATAGCAGTGGTAATCTGCCAAATAGCTAGGAGGGTGAGATACTCTATTGGAGTGTCTAGGATTATTAATCACAGAAGTATTATCTGTAGCAGATGTAGGGTTAGGCTCAGGGGTAGGTGTGAGACCATTGGGTTGTTCAATGGGTAAAGATAAAGGAGCAGATGAAGTACTTAAAGGAGTGTTGGTAAGTACATTTTGATTATGACTAGAAAGATGAGGGCTGGAAAGTTGATGTAAGTCATTAATGACAGGCTGTAAAGGTGAATTGGTATGCTCTGTAGAGAAGGAATTAGGAGAGGGATTTGGTACTTGGTTTGAGTCAGTTGGATCATCATATAAAGGAAATGGCATAGGGACAGAAGTATTGGGAACAGGGGTCTCATGAGTTTTAAAGGGAAATTGTGTTTCATAAAAAACCACATGTCTAGAAACAAACAGATTATGATTATTCAAATCATATAGAATATAGCCTTTAGTGCCTTCCTTAAAGCCAAGAAAAATGGCCTTTCTAGCTCTAGGTGCAAATTTTGTTCTATGAGCTTGTAAAGTAGTGGCAAAACTCAAACAGCCAAACACTTTTAAATGAATAAGAATAGGTGGTTGTTGGTATAGCAATTCATAAGGACTTTTGAATTTTAAAAGGGGTGTAGGTAGTCGATTAATAAGGTGTGTAGCGTGTTGTATGCAAAAATTCCACATGTTCAATGGGATAGATGAATGAAAGAAAAAGGTTCTAGCCACATTCAAAATATGTTGATGTTTTCTCTCTACCACCCTATTATGTTGAGGTGTTTCAACACAAGACTTTTGGTGAACTATGCCTTTAGATAAAAGAAATTCATTGAGGGCAATAAACTCAGTTCCATTGTCAGACCTTAGACATTTTAAGGAAGTTTTGAACTGATTTTCAATATGAGCTACAAACTGTATTAGGCTATTCTTAGTTTGATCTTTGGTTTTGAGAAATATGGTCCAAGTATATCTAGTATAATCATCAACCAAAGTCAGAAAATATTTATGTCCTAAAATTGATGTAGTAGAAAAAGGTCCCCATAAATCAGCATGTAAAATTTCAAAAGGAACAGTAGACACAGTTATGCTATTTGGAAAAGGTAATTTCTTTTGTCTACCAAAATGGAAAGAATCACATGGTTTATTATTTTGTGTATAAGGAATAAAAGGAAAGGCTTTGGAAATACATTTCAAACCATCATTAGAAATGTGGCCTAGTCTTAAATGCCAAAGATTACAAGAAGATAGAGTATTGGAATGAAGAGCTTGAGAAGGAGGAGTGGCATCAAGTACATATAGTCCTCTTTGGAGATTACCTATACCAATCACTTTCTTGGAATGGTTCTGCAGAATTTTACAAGAATTGGCAGTAAAATTAACATGACAGTCATTGCTATGTACAACTTTAGCAATAGAAAGGAGGTTAACATGAAAAGTAGGAATGTACAAAACATTATGAAGAGTTAAAACAGGGGAAATAACTATGCTACTAGATATTGAGGCAACTACTTGGGAACCATCAGGTAGGCTAACATATACAGGAACTATGGCTTTATGTGAGTTAAAAGAGGCTAAGTCATAAGAAATATGGTCTGTTGCACCAGTATCAAAGATCCATAGATTAGGATTCTTACCATGATCATTTGAAGAATGAGAATTCAAAACAAAAGGTGAAGTGGAAATAGAGTTGGCTTGAGGTGTTGGGTTAGACTGTTGAATTAAAGCCAGAATGCTGTTGTATTGCTCTTGTGTAAAACCAAAACTTGGTTGTGAATCATCAGAACCTGCATGAACAGAAGCAACAACAGACTGATTTGATGAATTGGAATTTTGGGGTTTACCTTTACCTTTAAATCCAGGTGGGTATCCATGCTTGAGGAAACAAGTCTCTACTGTATGATTAGTTCTACCACAGCGAGTGCATACACAATTATGTCCTCGAGCACCACCTTGTGACTTGTGCTTGGAAGGTGTCTGACCAGTCTTGCTATTAGCTTGACCTGCAGAGTTGGTAGCTTGAAAAGCAATGGCCTCTTCATTTGATGTAGTAGCATGCACACCAATGGAACCTGCATAATTCATTTCTCTTTCCTGCTGAATTACAAGTGAAAAGGCCTTGTCTATAGTGGGAAGTGGATGCATCATCATGATTTGGGATTTTGAATGTGTGAACTTTTTATTCAAACCCTTGAGAAATCTGATAACATAATCCTGCTCACGATATTTACGGATCGAATCAACGGCACCACATGAGCAAGGAATAGTGCAAGAACAAGCTGGGATTGGTCTGTAGTTCTCTAATTCATCCCATATCACTTTCAACTGAGTAAAATAGTTGGAAACATCCAAAGAACCTTGAAGAAACTTATACAAATCTTCTTGAATATCGGAAATGCGGAAAATATCACCTTGAGAGAAGCGAAGCTGTAAGTTCTTCCATACTTCAGCTGCACTTTCAATCCACAATACAGATTTAGCAATGGAATCAGAAAGGGAACGATGAATCCATGCCAAGACCATTGTGTTACAACGAATCCAAGGAGCATACAAAGGATCTGAAACGGGAGGCTTCTTGAGAGTTCCATCAATGAATTTGTCTTTGTTCTTGGAGATTAATGCAATATGCATCGATCTTGCCCAAGTGTGATAATTTTTGTCATCGAGAGGAGGTGAAACAAGAACAAGTGAAGGATTTTCATTCGGATGTAGGTAATAAGGATTCGAGGAATTTGTGGAAAAATCGGTGAAGCTCTGGTTAGCCATAAGAACGGGATAAAAGGAACAAGAAAGAACAAGAAATCGGTGAACCCATTGCAATCAATTGGAGAAGATGAAGCAATTGATTGAACGGAGGAAGAGAAACAATGGCTACCAGAGCATATGAAGCTCTGATACCATGTCAATATTCACAGAAGAAGAAGATTTGCCAACGAAGATGATGAAGATGGAAGCAAAATCCATTGAAGAAGAAGAAGATGTAAACAAGTTTGTTACAGAAAACAGTTAGAAATTGTAACTGTAAAATGATTCTTATTGAAGATTGAAGTTGATATATACAACATATATCTTATCTATACAAGAAATGAATGGCTATAAAGTAATCTAAATATTACACGTGTCACTCATCTATACACCATAATAGAAAAGCTATATGTATGCTAATAATTTGAGTTATAAAATTACTTATATGAAATAGTTGAAAAATGAAGTTTCTAAAAGTTGCCATAAACCATATTATTTTTGTAAATATTTTTTAAATTTAACACAAATTATTTTCTTAAATGTCACTTCTTATATTTTTATTGTTATAAATTATTCAAAAGAAATATTTTTTCATTGTAATTTGTCATAAGATAGTCAATATATTTTCATTATTAGAAGAAAAAGTTTTTTGTTATGTCAGAAGAAAAAATGTGTTACTTCAATGAGAGAGCTAGGAAGGCTAAAATTGATTGAGACATATAATTTGAACTATTAATTAGGATAGACCTAACTTAAGGATGCATTTAAATTTTTTCTAATATATCCTTATAATGATTGATAGACCAGACTTAAGATACAATTTTTTTAAACATAATTTATGGAAAATTGAAATATATATTATTGATGTAAGACAATTTTGGGAAAATAATTTTGTTTTTATTTTAAAAATGTGTCTTTCTTTTAAAAATAATAAATTATTTTGGTAATACAGATTTTTTTTTGTATTATTTACATTTTTATTACATTTTAAAGATAAAAGCGTGCGTACCACACCAGTAATCGGGCGAACACACAAATATTGATATGAGTATCACACGAAATAGATATTTGTAATAATACTTACATAAAATATATTTATTTATGTTACTAATATTTATTTATATAATTAAAATAAAATTTTCAAATTTTTGTGTTATAATTTGATATTTATAAAACTAAATCATTGCATATATTTGAAATTATTTTTAATTTAAGATATAATTTTTTAAAACGTAATATATGGAAAGTTGAAAGATATATTATTGATGTAAGATAATTTTGGTAAAACAATTTTGTTTCCATTTTAAAAATGTGTCTTTATTTTAAAAATAATAAACTATTCTGGTAATAAAAATTTGTTTTTATTATTTATATTTTTATTACATTTTAAAAATAAAAGCATGCGTACCACACCAGTACTCGGTCGAACACACGAATACTGATATGGATATCCCATGAAATAGATATTTGTAATAAGACTTACATAAAATGTATTTATTTATGTTACTAATATTTATTTATACAATTAAAATAATATTTTCAAATATTATATTATTATTTGATACTTAGAAAACTAAATCATTGCATATATTTGAAATTATTTTTAATTTAAGATACAATTTTTTTAAACATAATATATGGATAATTGAAATATATATTATTGATGTAAGACCATTTTGGTATAATAAATTGATTTTTATTTAAAAAACATGTGTTTCTTTTAAAAATAATAAACTATTTTGGTAATACAAATTTGTTTTTATTATATACATTTTTATTACATTTTAAAAATCAAAGTGTGTGTATCACACCAGTACTCTGTCGGACACACGGGTACTGATATAGATATTCTATGAAATAGATATTTGTAATAATACTTACATAAAATGTATTTATTTATGTTATTAATATTTATTTATACAATTAAAATAAAATTTTCAAATACTATGTTATTATTTGATATTTATAAAACTAAATCATTGCATATATTTGAAATTATTTTTAATTAAAGATACAATTTTTTTAAACATAATATAGGGAAAATTGAAATATATATTATTGATGTCAGACAATTTTGGTAAAATATTAATAAACTAAGTATGTTGGATAGTTCTTTGTTGGATGCCAATTTCACCCAAGAAGAAATTCGGGCTGCTGTGTTTGATTGCGATAGTTGTAAATCTCCTGGTTCGGATGGATTTTCTTTTAAATTCTTTAAAGAGTGCTGGGATGTAGTGGGGCTAGATTTCGTTAAATGTGTATGTCATTTTTCCAATTCTGGTTTTTTGCCGAAGGCGTTCTCTTCTTCGTTATTGGCTTTGGTCCCTAAGGTGGACAGTCCCCTAGACTTTGGGGATTATAGACCAATCAGACTTGTCGGGTGCATCTCTAAAGTTATTTCAAAGATGATGTCTATCAGACTTTCGTCTGTTATTTCTAAATTGATTTCTCCTTCTCAAACAGCCTTTATCCCAGGAAGGAATCTTTTGGATGGTGTGCTTCTAGCTAATGAAGTGATTGATTTGGCGAGAAGGAAGAAGGAAAATTGCTTGATCTTTAAAGTTGACTTCGCTCAAGCCTACGACTGTGTTGATTGGGAGTTTCTGATACAAATTCTTAGAGCCATGAACTTTGGTCCAAATTGGATCAAATGGATAAAGGGAAATGTGTGCAACAGCTTTGTATCAGTTTTGATTAACGGAAGCCCGACAAGGGATTTCGAGGTCTCTAGAGGGTTAAAACAAGGAGATCCTCTAGCTCCGTTTCTTTTTGTGTTGGTAGTTGAAATACTGGCAGTGTTGGTTAGACGCGCTTCGTCTCTTAATTTGTTTTCCAGTTTCAAATTCAAGGAGGAAGTTTCTGTTGAGTTACTTCAATTTGCAGACGATACGCTGCTATTTTGCAATGGAGGTTACTCTAATCTTTGGGCTTTGAAGACTATCCTTCGAGGTTTCGAGATGGTTTCGGATCTTAAAATCAACTTCTCGAAAAGTTGTATCTACGGAGTAGGCCTAGATCCTCTTTTTATCAAAGCTGCAGAGTGTTTCCTTTACTGTAAATCTGGTGTTTTCCCTTCTAAATTCCTTGGAATTACAATAGGTGGAAATCATAGGAGATTTTCTTTTTGGAATCCCGTCTTGGCGTATCTGAAAGCAAGGCTTAGCTCTTGGGCAGGTCGGAACTTGTCGATTAGTGGTAGAGTTACTTTAATAAATTCAGTCTTAGTGAACCTGCCTATCCATTTTTTTCTTTCTATAAGACGCCTTCAAAAGTTATTAAAGAAATGATTGCTATTCAATGTCGGTTTTTGTGGTCTGGATCGGTGGCTAAAAGCGGTATATCTTGGGTCAAATAGAGTGCCTTGTGCAAGCCTAAGGATAAAGGGGGGCTAGGAATTAGGCACATTGGTTTATTTAACATTGCCCTGTTATCGAAATGGATGTGGAAATTCGTAACAGGAGGTTCTGAAATCTGGAGGAATTTGTTGGTTAGTAGATACGGTTGTTTGAGAGCGTGGGTGATGGACTTGGACATGGGTCATAATTTCTTGGACGATTCGTTGTGGTTAAAAGACTTGCGCAAAATTAGAGACTCTGGTGGCCCTTCCTCGTTTCATTCGTTCGTCCTAACTGTCGTTGGAAATGGGAAAAATGTCCAGTTCTGGAACTGGCCGTGGTGTGGGGATATGGCGCTCAAAACTGTCTTCCCTGAGCTGTTTTCTGCTGCTGTAAATAGGGGTTGTTCTATAGCAGACCTTGGAACTTGGGTAAACAACAGTTGAACGTGGAATTTTAATAATTGCTGGCAGGAGGGGTCTGTTATCGATCCTGCTTCAGTTTCGATTCTTCTCAATCTGGTGTTTAATATTCAGTTTTCTTTTAATGTTGATGACTCGTGGGGTTGGACGTTGGATCCTAATCACGATTTTTCTGTCAATTCCCTTTATAGACAGCTCAATTCCGCAGTGGCTGGGCCCCCATTAGAAGAGGCGGAATCTCTCTTTCTTAAGGTGCTTTGGAAGACTCGTGTGCCTCTTAAGCTACAGGTTTTTGCATGGAGGCTGATTAGTGACAGGCTGCCGACTCGTCTCAATTTAGCAAAGAGAGGTATAGTCACTTCCCGTCACGACAAGGTTTCCGTTTTGTGTTTTCAAGAGGAGGAGGATGATATGCACTTATTCTTGACCTGCTCTAAAACTCATCTCTTGTGGACCAAAATTTTCGATTGGTTGGGTGTGCCTTTCATTACTAACGACTCTATTAGCAATCATGCCTTGCTTTGGTTTTTGGCTTTGTTTGACAAGGGTAAGGAAGATATGAGCTGTTACGTGTTGTTTGTCACGGTCTGGCGTATTTGGTCTATGAGGAACAATATCATTTTCAAGGATGTTGTTTGTATTGTTGAGGAAATTTTCAATAGTATAGTGATTCTTTCAAGGAGATGGTTGGATTTAGGTCGAACTAGATGTAATTTTTACGATTGGACGAAACATCCTCTCGACTTTTTGTAATTGGTCTAGAGATGTTTGTCCCCTCTTTTTGATTGGTTTTTTGTATGGGGTTGGAGAATCCCTTTTTCTCCCTTTAATACAAGTTGCTTATCAAGAAAAAAATTTTTGGTAAAATAATTTTGTTTTTATTTTAAAAATGTGACTTTCTTTTAAAAATAATAAACTATTTTGTTAATAAAAATTTGTTTTTATTATTGACATTTTTTTTTACATTTTAAAAATAAAAGCGTGCGTCCCACAATAGTACTCGGGCGAACACACAGGGTACTGATATGGATATCCACGAAATAGATATTTGTAATAATACGAACATAAAATGTATTTATTAAAGTTATTAATATTTATTTATACAATTAATAATATTTCCAAATATTATGTTATTATTTGATATTTAGAAAACTAAATCATTGCATATATTTGAAATTATTTTTAATTTAAGATACAATTTTTTTAAACATAATATATGGAAAATTAAAATATATATTATTGATGTAAGACAATTTTGGTAAAACAATTTTGTTTTTATTTTCAAAATGTGTCTTTCTTTTAAAAATAATAAACTAATTTGGTAATACGACTTTGTTTTTATTATTTATATTTTTATTACATTTTAAAAATAAAAGCGTGCTTTCCACACCAATACCCGGACGAACACTCGGGTACTGATATGAATATCCCACAAAATAGATATTTGTAATAATACTTACATAAAATATATTAATTTATGTTAATAATATTTATTTATACAATAAAAATAATATTTCTAAATATTATATTATTATTTGATATTTATAAAACTAAATCATTGCATATATTTGAAATTATTTTTAATTTAAGATACAATTTTTTGAAACATAATATATGGAAAATTAAAATATATATTATTGATGTAAGACAATTTTGGTAAAATAATTTTGTTTTTATTTTAAAAATTTGACTTTCTTTTAAAAATAATAAATTATTTTGGTAATACAATTTTTTTTATTTACATTTTTATTACATTTTAAAAATAAAAATGTGGGTACCAAACCATTACTCGGACGAACACACGGGTCCTGATATGGATATCCTATAAAATAGATATTTGTAATAATACTTACATAAAATGTATTTATTTATGTTACTAATATTTATTTATACAATTAAAAAAATATTTTCAAATATTATGTTATTATTTGATATTTATAAAACTAAATCATTGCATATATTTGAAATTATTTTTAATTTAAGATACAGTTTTTTTATACATAATATATGAAAAATATAAATTTATATTATTGATGTAAGTTAATTTTGGTAAAAAAAATTTGTTTTTATTTTAAAAATGTGTCTTTCTTTTAAAAATAATAAACTATTTTGTCAATACAACTTTGTTTTTATTATTTATATTTTTATTACATTTTAAAAATAAAAGCGTGCGTACCACATCAGTACACGGGCGAACACACAGGTACTGATATGGATATCCCACGTAATAGATATTTGTCATAATACTTTAAATAAAATGTATTTATTAATGTTACTAATATTTATTTATACAATTAAAATAATATTTCAATTATTATGTTGTTATTTGATATTTATAAAACTAAATCATTGCATATATTTGAAATTATTTTTAATTTAAGATACAATTTATTTAAACATAATATATGGAATATTGAAATATATATTATTGATGTAAGACAATTTGGGTAAAACAATTTTGTTTTTATTTTAAAAATGTGTATTTCTTTTAAAAATAATAAACTATTTTGGTAATAGAATTTTGTTTTTTTAACTACATTTTATTGCATTTTAAAAACAAAAGCGTGCATACCACACCAGTACCCGTGCGGACAAACGGGTACTGATATGAGTATCCCACGAAATAGATATTTGTAATAATACTTACCTAAATATATTTATTTATGTTACTAATATTTATTTATACAATTAAAATAAAATTTTCAAACACTATGTTATTATTTGATATTTATAAAACTAAATCATTTTTTTTTAAAAGAATAATAATTTGCATTACTTAAATCGAGAATATACAGAGATAACAGAAAAGAAAGAGCCTTTTACATCATCAATAAGGCTGTGTACTTTCTCAACTTACTATTGTGCCAACCTCTATGAATGGCACATTCGATGATATTATTTACAATATTTTGAGTTTCTATACTATGATTATTTTTAAAACAAACATTGTTGTGATGCTGTCAGCAGTGATATATTGTCTCTGCCACTGCAATCTTCATGATGCCAACCTTGTTACCTTTTCCTTTGCAATAGTTGCTCATCCAATTCAATTCATCCTCCCAATTGCCTGGATTGTGATTCACCTGCAGCCAATGAAGTATCTCATTCCAAATCACATTCATCTCCTTGCACTCAAACAACAGATGGTTAATACTTTTATCTTCTTGACAGAAGCAACACATTCTCTCATTAATAAAGCCCCATTTGCTAAGCCTATCCTTGGTGGCCAATCGCCTATGGCAAGCAAGCCAAAGGCAAAACACAACTCTAGGTCTGGCTTGATTCCTAGCAATTAAAGTATACCAGTTAGCAGCAGCATCATTTCTAAACATCTCTTTATAGGCCTTACCCATTTTGAACTTATCTTTTTTCAAGCTCACTTCCCAAAAGCTCTGCAAATCAGGGATAAGCGCCCTAGCCTTCATGATTTTCTTCAGGATCCAAGATGAGTTATTTTCATCTTCCATCATCAGCACATCTTTGCCTTTTATGAACATCATGTGTATCCATTTGACCCATAAACAATCACTCTTTTTGCAGAGATTCCATTGGAGCTTTAGCATTGTGATTTTATTCCAAGCCTCCAGATCCAGAACATTAAGGCCCCCTTGCTTTTATGCCTACAAACCTTCTTCAAAGCCACAAGGCTTTTCCTGCTAGGAGATATGCCACCAGTCCAAATGAATGTCCTACAAGCCACTTGAATTCTATTGACAATAGCCTTTAGGATTGGGAAACATTGAAGCCAGTAATTGGCTATGGCAAAGGTGACTGCATTCACCAGTTGAACTCTACCAGCATGGCTAAGCATCTTAGCACTCCAATGGTTGATTCTCTGCATAATTTTCTCAATGAGGGGCAAGTAGTGGTTTACATTCAGCTTCTTGCTAGTGAGAGGAACTCCAAGGTATCTAAAGGGTAAAGAGCCTTCATTATAACCTGTCATTTTGATGATGTTCTCCTTCTCCTCATCTTTAACAGCCCCAAAAAAAACTTGACACTTAGAGGGTTCACCATCAATCCTGTTGACTTAGAGAACTTCAGCATAGTGGTATCATTAATTCCACAGAGCCTATGTCACCTCTACAGAACAACAGAATGTCATCAACAAAAGCAAGATGTGTGAGCTTCATTTTTTCACATTTTGCGTGATGGTTGAAATCAGGGTCTTCTTGCATTTTACTCAATAGTCTGCTCAAGTACTCCATTATTAACACAAACAGATAAGGTGATATGGGATCACCTTGTCTGATACCCCTTTTGGCTTGAAGTAATCTAGTGTTCTCCCCATTAATATTGTATTTGTATGACACAGTAGTGACACCATTCATGACCCATCTCACAAACTGCTCAGGTACACCAATTTCCATCCGAATTTTTTCCAGTGATTTCCAACTCAGCATGTCATAAACCTTTTGTAAGTCAAGTTGCATGCAACATCTAGGAGTTCCATTCTTTCTAACCCTTTATAAGCTCATAGGCCAACAGGATGTGGCTGTGAATTTGCTGGCCTGGTATGAAGGAAGCTTGGTTATGACTGGCAACACTCCCAATGACTTTAGCTAATCTGGATGTTAAGACCTTGGAGTAGATTTTGTAGACTATTGTACAGCAAGCAATGGGCTTGTAATCCTTTAGGGAGCTAGAATCATCCTTTTTGGGGATAAGGGTGACAAGTGTGTTATTGAAAGCTTTAAACATAGTATTGTACTGCAACCAGTAGCAGATAGTGTCTATCAGATCTTGCTTCACAATACTCCAGCAGCTTTTGAAAAACTTAGCACTATAACCATCCAAACTAGGGGCCTTATTGTCACCAATATCATGAAGAGCAGTGAAAATTTCCTTTTCTGTGACAGGAGCTATCAAATCTTGTCTCTGATTATAGCTGAGGGAGGTACATTCTCTCATAACTCTCACATCAATATGTTGCATCTCTCTGTCTTCTTTCTCCATAAGCTTCTCATAGTACCAGAGCACTTCATCTCCAATATCCTCATTAGAGTGAAGCTCAGTCCCATCAGCTTTACACACTTTCATCAGCCTTTTAGTAGACTTTGCTTTCAAAGTAGCATGAAAGTACTGATTATTCCCATCACCAAGTTTGATCCAATCAACTTTGGATTTCTGGTACAAAATCTTTTCCTCTAATTCCTGCCACTTTATAATCTTCTCAGTTTTTTCCTTGACTTTTTGGATGATGTTGGGATTCATATGATCACTAGATAAATCCACCTCCCAGTTTTCCAGCTCAGCTCTAGTGGCAAGGATAATTCTCTTAACATCATTAAGAGGCTTACCCATCTTCTTAATTATAGGCTTTAATCTTTTCAGCTTCTCCTATAGGATGTAAGGAGGAGTACCTGTTATGGGAGCAGCCCAACTACTAGCCACAGCCTCATGAAATCCATCCAATTCAGTGGTACAGTTTATGAACTTGAAATTCCTCTGTCTAGGTCTGATATGATTCTTATTGCACAGCTGAAGTATGACATGATCGGATACATTAGGGGGCAAATGATTCAGCTGGAAATTCATATTTTGGAACCAAGCCACATTTCCTATTACTCTATCAATTCCAGAGTAAATAGGGTCATCAACATGCTTGTTATGCCAAGTGTAGTAGTCTCCAATATTATCCATCTCAGCAAGATTACAACCATCCATCATAGCTTGCAGGTCTCTCTCCTTCACCATCCTACTTCCAATTTTGTCTTTGCTTTTGAGGACATTATTGTAGTCACCAATAATACACCAAGGCTCATTACTCTGAACAGGCAACAAGGTAATATCCTTCCACAATTGTTTTCTTTGCTCCAAAGTATTCATAGCATAAACCACAGTCATTCTGAAATGATCCTTCCCATTAGCATCAATCACTCTGCAGTGGATAAACTGGCTAGAGCATCTGTCAACACTGATATTAACAGCACTAGACTTCTAACTAATCCAAATCCTACCATTGTCATGGTGGCTGTAATTGTCCACATAATTGTCACGGAGCCTCAATTTGTTTCTAATAAGGCTGGCCCTAGCTTGCTTCACTCTTGTTTCAAGTAAAATACAAATAGTAGTTTGTAAACTTAAGAGATGTGAGCTGATCTCTCTCAGTTTACCACCCTTATTAAGCCCCCTACCATTCCATGATACTATCATGGAACAATGACATTCTGCCCTAGGGGATCTATCAATTCCTCTTGAGCCATGAATCCATTGCTACATGTGGTTCTAGGTATTTCAGTAAGGGTCTGAGATTGCTTACCCCTGTTTGTGCCTCTACCTTTGGGAGTTCTCCAATTCTCATTCCCTTCAATGATACTATTATTAGTTGCTTCAGGAACTTCCTCTTCCTTGTCGGTGCTAGCCTTCTCCTCTTGGATTACATCTACTTTGTTCTGAGCTTGGTGCTGTCATACCCTAAATTTTGACCAGAAATTTTTATTTTTTCTCATTTCATACTGTGTCGTCTGCATACAATATCATATATTTTCTTCATGAATATTTTTTGAATTATCAGCCGGATTTAACGTGTAAAATTTTCATGTATTTTTGGTCAAACTAAAAATTCAACAGTGCAAAAAAGTCGGTATCCGGACAGTTTTTAAAATCGAACTTTCAGACATCATTTTTTTATTTATTTTTCGCGTACTTTAACCCGGTGTGCTTATTTTTATTTTTTGACTTTCCGGTTATCATGTTTCTGACCCGTCTGAGTTTTTTTAGCAGGTAAAATCAATTTCAAAATTTGACAAAACAGTGTATTTTTTCAATACATATTTTTTCTTGCTGATCTCGTTTTGGTGTGTTCATTTTATTTTATCGGACACTTCGATACTGACAGTTTTTTATCATTTTTTACCGATTTCGGTTCCAATTTTATTTAATTTATTAATTAATCAAGATTTTTATAACTTACTTTTTATTAAATTTTTTTATTATATTTAATTTGTTTATTATATTAGTATATTATTATAATATATAATATAATTTTTGTTTTATTATTATTTTTACACTACTAGTCTCTCTTTTACGCTATAGTCTCCAAAAATCACAAAATTTCTTCCCCACCCTCAAAAATTCATGCGCCTCTTTTTCTCTCACTCTATGTAATTTTTCTACTACCATCACATAACTACTTTTTCCTTCTTCTAGTACCTTTGTTTTTTATATTATTCTATTATATAGATATTTAATTTAGCTTAAAAATTAAGTTAGCTTAAAAACTAAGTTAGCTTAATTTTTAAGCTTGTTATATGTCATTGCATACATCACCATTGCTTAGTTTTTAAGCCCAAATTTTACTATAAATAGACAAGAGATCTTCACATAATTCTCACACCAAAACAATTTCCTCACATTGTTTTCTCAATTCTCTCCCACATATATTTCTCCCTTTCATTATTTATTTTTAATTTTCTTATTTCTAGTTTTAATTAGATTAATAAATATTTAAAAATATAAAAAAATATTGTTTAATTATTAATTAATTTAGATATTTTTATTTAATTTTGATTAATTAAATTATTAATTAATCTTATTAAATATTAATATTTAAATTAATTGATAATTCTTCTTGTGGCCCATTTTTTCTTTTTAATGCAACTTTATTTTTTAGTTTAGTTAATCTTGATTAAAAATTCTAAAATATGTTAATAATTTCTAAGTTATTAAATTTGCTTTAGTTAATTTGTAATTAATCATTTAATTGTTTAAATTGTTTTATTCAATTATTTGGTAATTTATTCTTAGGATTATTTTCAAGTAAAACTTTTGTAAATAATTAATTAAATGTTCAAATTCGATTCTAACCACTTGATAAGACTTAGAGAATTTTTCTATGATCTCTGGTTTTCTCTGCTTTGTCTTTTACCTGACGCAGGAGTTCTTATATGATACTTTGGGGATTATTATCTCGCTTCTGGAAGCTTGAGAAGAGGCATTGGACCTTGCTCCAATAGGTAAGTTTTCTTAAACTCATTATCCATGTTTTTATTCACACGATGCTTTTCCGTGTATATTTTCAATTGCCATGATATTTTTCCATGATGCCACGATACTTTTTCGTGTACAATTTATCACATGATATTTTTCCATGTATGTATATCTCTGATTCCACGATGCTTTGCCGTGAAGTTTCTGTTTATTTTACATGATGTTTTGCCCTGTATATGCTTTTATCCGTCAGGATGTTTTGCCGTGTATATTTTATCACATGATGTTTTTTCATGTATTCAGTTTCACACACGATGTTCTTCCGTGTATGTTTTCAAATGACATGATATTTTTCCATATATGATTTTATCTGTCACAAGGCTTTGCTGTGTATTCATTTATTCCGCGATGTTTTGCCACGTATGCATGATCCCTTAGGATTTCTTAGTTCAAACTTAATTTTCGATTAGGTTTGAAATAAGACAGACATTAGAATAGTTCAACCAAGCATGATAATTTTAGGATAGATTTTCACTCTCGCCGCCGTGCAATTTAAACTTTATTTTCTGTAGTTCGTGCCCCTTCAGGGCAAACTACGACTGCTCTGATTTCTCAAGATACCGTTGAGAATACGTAGGCATAAGACTGTAAAGTCTTAGCGAGCGACCTTTTTATTTTTATCTCTTTTTATCCGATTCTTTCTCGGATATTCATATCTGCAATTTTTTCTTGCAATCCGATGTTTTCCCAGATATTCATATCGTTTCCTTTCAAAACAACTTTCCTTGTGATTTAAATTCAAATTCCTATTTGTTATCAAAACTTTCTTCAATTTTTTGAACAACTAACAATACAGCATGGAAGCTCTACAACAGGTAAGTGTTTATCCGCTTTCTTTTATATGCTTTCATATACATAACTATATTGTGAGAAGCTGCGCATGGTTAGTCTTCTTTCATTCTTTTAAATACATGTCATATATATATATAACTGTATTGTGGGAAGCCGCACATGATTAGTCTTCATTCATATCCTCTTTAAATACTTGTCATATATTAACTGTATATATACTAGTATAGTTATTTAGAGTTTTCCCCGGCAACTAGGTCTAGAACTAGGTAAAGCCCTGTTGGTCACTCTTGAAATACAAACAAAACTAGATCCCCCCATAGGATTCCAGATACAGTCTTCCCTTCTCTTGGGGTTAAACAATATGGAACAAAGAGAAAGGCAGTATTCTCGGTGAACCTTTTCTCAGACTGTCACCCATAGAAATTGTCAAAGAAATTCTACTCCCCAAAGTTAATCTATTCTTCGTAAATAACATCTCTTGAGTTTCGTCCAAACCCTCGAACTTTCCTGGAATGATCTCTTCTCAGTGAATTGCATATCTTGAACTTCTCTTGGTTTGGGGACCAAAGGCTTCCTAAAAGAATCCTCGCCTCCTCTTGGGCGTTGTACAAGGACCCTTCGGCTTCTTAGAAGTTCTCATGCCTCCTCTTGGGCTTAGTACAAGGACCCAGAGACCTCCTACAGGTATAGGAACAGAACCTAGTCATCCTTTGCTAGAGCAGTCTTTCTAGAGTCAAAACATCAAACTAATTTAGGATTGATTCTCATCCCTTAAAACATCAGCCTCCTCTTGGGCATCATACGAAGATAAACCTTCTCACACCAGTAGACTTGGACAGTCTTATTTCCTTTTGGATCTCAAGAAACCCTCTCCTCTTTTTTAACATCTGACGCTTTCCCGGATATTCCTTTTCTTTACATCCGACGTTTTTTCGGATATTCCTTCTATTTTCATCCGATGTTTTTCCCAAATATTCATATCTCAATCTTTAATCTCTTCACTCTTTCAATCAATTCCCACAAACACCTTTTAGCTTCAATCTTGGGCTTTGAACAAGACACGAAATACCTTTTTCCTCCCTTTAGAATAGGAGGAACTACGATTGCTTTGATTTCCCTGTTTTCTTTAACAGGAATACGTAGGCATAAGATTGCGAAATCTTAGCGAGCACACTAAACAAAAAACCTTAGGTCCATTACCTTACCAAAAACATCGAAAAACCCGAAAACAACAAAAATATCTTTCAACATCTCTCAACCTTCCCAAAGGAGAAACTTTCCCATTTACGACAGATAAACACCAGTAAGTAGAAAGCAGTAAGGAAAATTGCTAATAACCCATGGATAACCATGTATATGATGGGTAATTGACAACTCCCCATTGTATAACCTGACCCCGAACTCCCCAATCTCTTAGCATTTGTTAAAGAAATCATTTGCGTGCAAGGTTAGTTTGAGATAACTTCCCTTTCCTTTCCAGCTTCATAGGATAAATAAGAAATTAGAAAGAATCACCCAATCCCATCCGCAGGAGGATGTGGGCGGTCACGAAAACCGCGCTATAGAAAAATGACGACTCTGCTGGGGAGTCTTTAGGATTTGAATTCCTAAGAGGTATAGGTTTTTAGCAATCATACTATATATATATATTGTTCCGGACTGGGCCAGCGCCTGCCCTACGGTCGGGCAGACCCAAGCCCAATGACCAACGAAGGCCCAACGAGGTCAAAAGCCACCTCCGTGTCGGGCACGTGCCAGTCCCCTTAGACGTCGGACACGCGGGGTAGAAGACCGTCGGGCAGAGGCGTATAGCTCGTGGACACACCTCTCCTCGACATCTACATGCTCCTCCCCGCAAGGACACGTTCTCTTGTAACTTCCCACTCCCTAAGGAATTGGTCTGCCCTACTTCCAGAGATTTAGGGACCGTTACACCAGGGCGAAGACCACGTACTGGTCTTCACTACGCCACGTAAGCCCTAGCAGTTACTTGGATTGGGCCTGGCAATCCAGCCCAGTGCAAGTAACCGTTGGCCCTGCGCTGGGGGCTCTCTATAAATACCCTCTCACTTGAGAGGGTCAGGTTACATACCATATTCTAACTCTCACCTGTTTTTCAGTTTCTTGAGACGCTCCTCGGTACTCGACATCTTACTTGCACAAAAAACAAAGAGGTCAGTAATTCTAAAAGTAGGACGAAGGGAAAAGCAGGTCGGGGAGGCTACCCCACCTAACAGCTCAAGAGCCTTCTCGTCAGAAAACATCTCGAGGAGATCCCTAGTGTTGATCAATCGACGCTTCGTTAAGACCTCCTCGTCGTCGCCTAGAAGGAAGTCCCCGTTCGGCGTCACGAACTTGGCTTTGTTAAACCCACCGACGAACTTGACTATGGCCTCGTGAGCCAAGCAATCCCCTTCACAGAGTTTACCAGGGCTGACAATATAGTTGTCTGTTCCCCTCTTGAAGTGTTCTTCAGTCCAGAACAACGGGAACCTGGGCACAAGGGCTTCCTCAGGTCTGCGGGGAGCGGCGTTGGGCGGGACCCCGAGATATTCGACCCACGTCCCCGTGACATTCTTCGTGTCCCCGGGGATTTCGTCAGTTATCCCCGGGAGACTCAACAAAAGAACTGAGAGATGTTCATCTCACGACCCCGGGACATTCTTCATGTCCTCGGGGATTTCATCGTCTCTCCCCGCGAGATTCAACGAGTAAACTAGGAAATTCCGCCGTTTTCGCCGGATATTTCGTGATTTCCATGGGAACCTCATCAGTTCACTGTAGATTCACCCTACAAATGCAAGAAAAAGAGGAAAAAAGAGAGAAACTTACTTCGAAGGTGCTTCCGGTAGGGCTCCGGTGCGGCTGTCAGCGGCGGCGAACGGCGGTTGAAGAGCGAACGAAAGAAGGCAAAGTCTGAGCAGAGGGAGAGCAAAAATGGAAATGAAACGAGATGACCCCTATTTATAAGGGTCTCACGAGCCTCGAGGGCTCCTAGGCAATCGATTACGCTACCCTAGCGTAGCCGCCCTAGGCAATGATGAGATGCGGCAGTTGGCACATGCTCTCCCACACATGTCTCTTCATTCCCCAACACGCGTCCTTCTGTTCTCCTCGGTTTAAACTTCTCGTATCCCCGCGAAGGCGCTCATCCACGACCAGCCTAGCCCGAGTGGAGTGATTTATTTCTCCCTGTTTGATTGACCACTCCTCGTCTAGAATCCCTTCCCCGAAGGGATACGTCCTCGACATATTACTGGCCCTTAAGTCATTACTCTGACACCTCAGAACAACGAATTGAGGGGCTCTTGTTCCGGACTGGGCCAGTGCCTACCCTACGGCCGAGCAGACCCAAGCCCAATGACCAACGAAGGCCCAACGAGGTCAAAAGGCACCTCTGTGTCAGGCACGTGCCAGTCCCCTCAAACATCAGACACGCGGGGTAGAAGACCGTCGGGCAGAGGCGTATAGCTCGTGGACACACCTCTCCTCGACACCTACATACTCCTCCCCGCGAGGACACGTTCTCTTGTAACTTCCCACTCCTGAAGGAATCGGTCTGCCCTACTTCTGGAGATTTAGGGACCGTTACACCAGGGCGAAGACCACATGCTGGTCTTCACTACGCCACATAAGCCCTGGCAGTTACTTGGATTGGGCCTGGCAATTCTGCCCAGTGCAAGTAACCGTTGGCCCCGCGCTGGGGGCTCTCTATAAATACCCTCTCACTTGAGAGGGTCAGGTTACACAACATATTCTAACTCTCACCTGTTTTTCTGTACTTGCTTACTCCCTTTCTTACTTGAGCGTCAGAGTACCTTGGAGGTACACCCCCCGCCGTATCATCATCACCGGAGCTGAAGTTCATACGACGTTGCTGGCCACTGAACAACTGTCTGATCCAGGTAAGATCATATATATATATATATATATATATATATATATATATATATATATATATATATATATTCGATTTTCCTACTTGATATCCATGTTTATTTTTCTGTCAATGGGACTGCGGGTGATGCCGCATCTGGAAAGATTGAGTATACACCTAAGATAAGTGATGACACTAGACGGGTAATCTTACAGGGAGTGACTCCCAAATAAGAGACCCCGGTCGACCGTCGAATCAGTGGAGATACCCTTTGCTGATTCAATGCCTATACGACTTTGGTTGTTGAAAGCAGATTGTTCGATTGGGTTATCTGAGAAGTTGAGGATTTTAGTATACTGAAACCATGTTACTATTTTGTAGTGCGGAAGCTATCAGAAATAGTTGTCACGCGATACTACCCTCATTTGAGATTACTCTAGGATACATCAGCTCGCTCGGGTGATTCCAGCCTGCTGTTGTTATCCCAAGACGGGTCAATGATTTTAAGGACAGGTACAAAAAATCACCAGTATAAACCTTTAGGGATGGGTAGAGCCTTGACTTCATAACGCCGAACCTTTGAACCCATGTTTTCCACATGTTTTTGTTTGCTGCATCCATGCATTGCATTTGCATCCCTTGCGTATTTCATACATATGTCCAGGTCATCGTCGATTCATTCCAACTGTCTGTCTTACAGTCATCTGTAAGTCGTCAAATTGATTCCTCATCATCGATACGGGACGATCCTAATTTCCAGCGCAATTCTCTGTCTGAATATAAGAACTAAAACTTCAATCAACTTCAGCTCAGTTACTTCCCAAAGACAGGACAACTCATCCTTGTGTTTGATTAGTCACTGACCTTGTTTCTGTCTATTTTGCATTTTCCTTGTTTGTTTCGTATTTATTTGCTTTCAAACTTGTTTATTTTTAAATGTCAGTTTTAATGAAATGAGCATGTACAATATTTTGATTCAAATCATTTGTTTATTTGCATCTTTATGCTTTCTCTTTCAAAAAACAAAAACTTTCTAAAAAAAAATACACCTCTATTTCAAATTTTTGACTATGCAAATATTTATGGGAGGATGATGAAAACGTAATCCATAATTGTTGTCGGTATGCTTTCGAATAAAAAAATTTGCTGATGATGTAAGGCATCTTTTTCAATTCCCAAACACTGGATATATAAGGAAGATAATCCCTCGTTAACCTCTTTGAGCCTTGAAGTAGGAGTTTCTTTCTTTATAAAAAAAACCCGCAATTTTAACCAGGGGCAGGGTAGTTCTCAGTTTAATTTGGGTTGTGTATTCAAGTTCAGAAAGTTTACATACAACAAGCAGATGCTGAAAACGTTTTTCAAATCAAAAGCCAGTGATGATCCGTCATAATCATCAAATTAAGCAGTCACTTCCTTTCGAAATAAAAAAGAAAAAGTCCGCTAAGTTAAAAAAAAAGCTTAGGCAAAAACTAGGGCGTCCCGCTAACTATAAATTTCAAAAGAAATAGTTCAGGCAAAAGTTAGAGATAATACAGAGAAGAGGTCCTTAAATCCTCGATCTTTAAAAAAGTCCACAGAGACGAAAAACAACTAAATATTGTAAAGAAGTAGTAGCTGCTGTCTCAAGACTTCTGGACCATCGTCATCATTATCATCTGTACAATTCCAAACCTTTTGGAACCTGAATGCACAGTCTGAGTTTAACTGAGTTTAGGATTGGAGAACATCACGAAAGGGTGGGCACAAACAAATTTTGAGCCTTTATCTTTCTTTCATAAACCGTGAACCAGACCACATTATAACCCTCAAAAGACCTAATTGGAGTAAGGTTCTTTTGAGAGCATACTACAGCAAGGTTGCGTAAACTGACTCCAAAATCATTTTTTGCAAATCATTTGTTTTGGTATCATACCTCTGTTTTACTTTTCACTCTGAATGTTTTAAACCACCGTGTTTTTAATCAGTAATTCATATTACTGTACTTTTTCTAAAAAAACAATGATTTTGTTTTCAAAAATTTTGCATGAACTTTACATTAAATTTGCCATTTTTGATTGCAAACTAGCTTTCCTCTCAAGGAATTTTCAAAACAGTTTAGAAACTTGGTCAGTAATCCTATCAGGGGCAAGTTCTTTCCAGAGTCTGTTAAGAATCAGTTCAAGATTTGTTCAGTGCAAGTCCTTCTCGAAATTGGTTTATTCAGAAAATATTTCAAGACTCATTACTGGGGCAAGCCTTCCTAGTATACAACATACAGTCATTATCATTCAAGCTGAAGCAATGATCAGTTCATCTACAACAGTCAGCAAATCTGGGGCAATTTATTTGGAAAAATCCCCAAGTAGCTCTCCAACCTTCCTCCAAGGACTATCAACTCGATACAGTTTATTAGTATGGCGAAGATATGTTTAACAAACAACATTTTCAGTCCCTAAGCAAGAGCAGTGATCTCTGTGTTAAGGAATCAGTCTTGTCTGTCACTCCTCAAAAGAGTATAAACTTGTTGATTTTTACTCCTAAAAAAATCTAAACTTGTTGTCAGCATTTTCATTTGCATTACATACATTTAATCATACATCATAAAATTTTTATATACTATGCATTCAAGAGTGTTTTAATCCTCATTTGCATTCATCAGTGGTCGTGGTATTATCAACATCTTACCTTTCTACAAAGTCCAAGTTATCGGGCGCCTACACTTTTATGTCTTATCTGATGTTATTCCAGATATAACTTTGTTTCTATCCGATGTTCTTCCGGATATGTCTACCTGTTCTGATGCTTTTCCAGAACGTTTCTCTCTGTCTAAACGATGTTCTTTCGGATGTATCTTTTGGTTTTGAAGCTTTTCCAAAACCCGTTCTGATGTTTTTCCAGAACTTTCTTTGTTTCTATCCGATGCTCTTCCGGATATGTCTGTATGTTCTGATGTTTTTTCCAGAACTTTCTTTCTTCATCTGACGTTCTTCCGGATATGTCTCTTTTATTCTGATGCTCTTCCAGAAACTCTTTACATGTCTATCTGATGCTCTCCCAGATATGACTTTTTCTCATCTGATGTTTTCCAGATGTAACTTTTGTTCCGATGTGCTTATCTGATACTTTTCCGGATATGTCCGTCATTATGCCAATCTTCTAAAAAATTTTCCTGTACATTCAATGCTTTTCTAAATGTTTCGGATTTACCCTCAAAGTTATTTTTAATACATCTAACGCTTTTCTAGATGTTGCAGATATGTTTTCCAGAGTGTGTTACTTCTTTCGCATCTGATGTTTTTTCGGATGTATGTATCTTTGTTCTAGGGTTTATCCCTCTATTTCCAAATACTACTGAATACCCTTTGTCGCATCGGCAAATTTCCACAATATCTTATATCCCAAGAAAATTTTGTTGGTCTGTCTCCTGTGGCATCATTCCCCACAGTGTTCAAAAGTCTTTCATTCATCACATATCATTTCATCTACATTCACGGTCAAAATTTTAGGTACTTTGATATTTATTCCTCTTACACCTCGAATGTCTAAAACTCTTTGCTATTCATACCTTCGGGTCTAAGAAGATTAAATAGGGGCATCTGTCATACCCTAAATTTTGACCAGACATTTTTATTTTTTCTCATTTCATCTGTCTATATTTTCATACTGTATCGTCTGCATACAATATCATATATTTTCTTCATGAATATTTTTTTGAATTATCAGCCGGATTTAACGTGTAAAATTTTCATGTATTTTTGGTCAAACTGAAAAGTCAACAGTGCAAAAAATTCGGTATCCGGACAGTTTTTAAAATCGAACTTTCAGACATCATTTTTTATTTATTTTTTGCGTACTTTAACTCGGTGTGCTTATTTTTATTTTTTGACTTTCCGGTCATCATGTTTCTGACCCGTCTGATTCTTTTTAGCGGGTAAAATCAATTTCAAAATTTGACAAAACAGTGTAGTTTTTTAATACATATTTTTTCTTGCTGATCTCGTTTTGGTGTGTTCATTATATTTTTTCGGACACTTCGATACGGATAGTTTTTATCGTTTTTTACTGGTTTCGGTTCCAATTTTAATTAATTTATTAATTAATCAAGATTTTTATAACTTAATTTTTATTAAAAAAATTTATTATATTTAATTTGCTTATTATATTAGTATATTATTATAATATATAATATAATTTTTGTTTTATTATTAGTTTTACACTACTAGTCTCTCTTTTACACTACTAGTCTCCAAAAATCACAAAATTTCTTCCCCACCCTAAAAAATTCATGCGCCTCTTTTTCTCTCACTCTATGTAATTTTTCTACTACCATCACATAACTACTTTTTTCTTCTTCTAGTACCTTTGTTTTTATATTATTCTATTATATATATATATTTAATTTAGCTTAAAAATTAAGTTAGCTTAAAAACTAAGTTAGCTTAATTTTTAAGCTTGTTATATGTCATTGCATACATCACCATTGCTTAGTTTTTAAGCTCAAATTTTACTACAAATAGACAAGAGATCTTCACATAATTCTCACACCAAAACAATTTCTTCACATTGTTTTCTCAATGCTCTTCCACATATATTTCTCCCTTTCATTATTTATTTTTAATTTTCTTATTTCTAGTTTTAATTAGATTAATAAATATTTAAAAATATAAAAAAATATTGTTTAATTATTAATTAATTTAGATATTTTTATTTAATTTTGATTAATTAAATTATTAATTAATCTTATTAAATATTAATATTTAAATTAATTGATAATTCTTCTTGTGGCCCATTTTTTCTTTTTAATACAACTTTATTCTCTTGGGGTTAAACAATATGGAATAAAGAGAAAGGCAGTAGTCTCGCTGAACCTTTTCTCAGACTGTCACCCATAGAAATTGTCAAAGAAATTCTACTCCCCAGAGTTGATCTATTCTCCGTGAATAGTATCTCTTGAGTTTCTTCCAAACCCTCGAACTTTCCTGGAATGATCTCTTCTCAGTGAATTGCATTTCTTGAACTTCTCTTACTTTGGGGACCCACAGGCTTCCTAAAAGCATCCCCGCCTCCTCTTGGGCGTTGTACAAGGACCCTTCGGCTTCTTAGAAGTTCTCATGCCTCCTCTTGGGCTTAGTACAAGGACCTAGAGACCTCCTACAGGTATAGGAACAAAACATAGTCATCCTTTGCTAGAGCAGTCTTTCTAGAGTCAAAACATCAAACTAATTTAGGGTTGATTCTCATCCCTTAAAATATCAGCCTCCTCTTGAGCATCATACGAAGATAAACCTTCTCACACCAGTAGACTTGGACAGTCTTATTTCCTTTTGGATCTCAAGAAACCCTCTCCTCTTTTTTAACATCTGACGCTTTCCCGAATATTCCTTTTCTTTACATCCGACGCTTTTTCGGATATTCCTTCTATTTTCATCCGATGTTTTTCCCGGATATTCATATCTCAATCTTTAATCTCTTCACTCTTTCAATCAATTCCCACAAACACCTTTTAGCATCAATCTTGGGCTTTGAACAAGACACCAAATATCTTTTTCCTCCCTTTAGAATAGGAGGAACTACGATTGCTCTGATTTCCCTGTTTTCTTTAACAGGAATACGTAGGCATAAGATTGTGAAATCTTAGCGAGCATGTAACACCCCAATTCCCATCGCGAATAAATAATGCATAATTAAATCAGAGTAAATAAAAATTTATTTTTCCGACAGAAACAAGGATGCCACAATTAAGGAAAGAAAACACAATCCCTGCTCAATTATTTGATACATAACACAAAATGGAATAAACCTAAAAGGGAAACTTTTTCCATACAAAAGGAAAGTTTAATTATGGAATAAAGCGGAAAGATCCATAACTGACTAGTTTTACAAAATAAATTGTTTTATAACATTAAAGTATACATATAAAGGTAATACAAAATATATCCAACAAATGTATACATATATAACAAAAGCGTTCCCCGACTCCCGTGTTCGTATCAGAGCAGACAGACTGACAAACGGATGGAGAACTAATCTTCACAAAAGCCTCCAAGACTACTAATCTGCAATTGCCTCATAGAGCAACAAACCACAGTAGAAGGGTGAGAAATAACAACTAAATCAAGATTGCATAATAATATGTAACACATATAAATTCACATGCATAATTATTCTCACCACAAGCATCACATACTAATACACATAGCATATATCAATTACACCAACATAATCACATAGCATATATCAATTACACCAACATAATCACATATTCACACATAAGGCACACCAAAGTCATAACATATGGAAACACCCCACCACATCACATAGCATATGTTTATGCATAAAATATATTATCCACAACCAATGCATTTATCACATATGCACATCAATTCACCAATTCAAACACAAATCTCAACACATACTCAATCAATTCATGATTTTCCCCACATAATCAATCCATTCATGATGGTCCACACATAATCAATCCATTCATGATTGTCCATACATAATCAATCCATTCATGATTTATGCAAATGCAGAGAGACCGACACAACGACTCTATGCAAATGCAATGTGGTACTGTTCCATCCATCATTCTCATCATTAGTTCACTCAGGAACTATTGGAATCATCGCTTGTTACTTAGTGTAACTCTCCGTCGGGCAAACGATGTTCCCCGTCGCTCACACCTCTTTGTATAAGGCACACGACGTTTATGGATCACTCACACCTCTTTGTATAAGGCACACGACCTGATCGCTCACACCTCTTTGTATAAGGAACACGATCGTCCATAATCATCGCTCACACCTCTTTGTATAAGGTACACGATGTTACAGCGGATCCCCTCAGGAATCGTTTCGTCGCTCACACCCACTAGGGCACACGACATCACAAGAATGCATATCATGATGCTTGGCATACAATGACTCATGACATTCAAATGCACACATATACACATCCATAATCATGCATATATAATCAAACACAACACAATTCATTTTCTTGCCCTTAGGCCACAAACCATCATCACAACATTTCATCACATGCATTCACATCATATAACATCACACAAGTCATACGATATATATCAAAAGCTTATTGCATGATAACACATCAAATACACACCATTAAAACGGTAAAAGTCGACAAAACGACACATTTCCAAATTCCCGATATAATTAAATCGGCCACAAATCTCAAAACCATTTTTATAAGAAAGAATAATTCATTAGCACTCTAACGGTACCAAGGACGTTCAAAACGGGCCATCGGGTCACAAGTTATGGAATTACAGAGGAAAGGGAACTTTTTAAAAAGTCCCAGCAGCGCCCGACGCTACCCAAGGACCGCCCAGCGGTGACCCTTCGCCTCTACTTCGCCCAGCGAAGCAGGGGCGTAAACTTCCTCTACCCAAAACTTAAAAGAGTCAGCAGCGTGACAAGCTGCGTCTCCTGGGTATCGCCCGGCGCCCAAAGCGTCGCTCGGCGCTCTGCACCAGAAGCAGAATTTTTTGCTGCGGGTTAAGGGTTCCTAACACCCAAAAATTCCCCATTTTCATCTCCATTCAACTCCAAACAGCAAAACAAGCATCAACAAATGTTCATATGCACAGGGTGATCATACAACGCAACTTATATCGATTTTCGACCGTGAAAACATCGATTTCCATCAATTGTTCATCAATTTATCAAATGAGAAAAAGTTGTAAAACAACCAAAACAATTACCACAAATAACACATATAGATACACAAACAAGATATAATTGAAACTTCTTACCCTTACCTGATTAATCGTGATTGAAACAGAGATTTCCTCAATTTTTCCTCTTTCTCCTCTTCTCTCTTTCTTTCTTCTCCTTTTCTTTCTCTTCTTTTTCTTTTCTTTCTATTTCTCTCTAATCTCTATTTATATAAAAATATCTAAACCCCTAAAAGACTATTTTACCCCTCAGCTCAAATATCTCGCAAACGCTCTCAAAACGCGATAAAACATAATAACGATGAAAAATAATATATTGTCAAATAAAAGTCAAGAATAAAACAATATAAAAATGAAAATAATTAAATCGACTCGATTAAATAAATAAGACAAAACGGGGCGTTACAATTCTTCCCCACTTAGACATTTTCGTCCTCGAAAATATACCCGATACGAACAACTCCGGATACGACTCTCGTATCCGACTAACCAATCAACATGCCAACCAAAGGCACACCACGAATAACACAAACTGACAAACCACCTTGCTAACAGCAACTACAACAATGACACGACAACGACGACAACTACAACGACAAGATGCAAAGCCCATACAATGCACTTGACGACCAACTCACAACTCAAAGAATACCCAAGTTACGAACACACATGTTCACTCTTGAACCGAAACACAACAAGATCGTTACCATCACCGTAGGTAACACTCCTCTAATTCACCACAAGGAATTAGCTACTCGCACTCGACCCAACACGATAGGAACGAGGCAACAACAAAAACAAGAACACAAGTTCCACGGCCCAACATCGTTTCAACAACATCAACAAAACCAAAATACCAACATCCTTGTCACACAACATTAATACAACAATGCTACGATTCCTCAATCGAACATACAACCAAAACATCCATCTACATAGTAACCCATACATAATATTTAAACCTTTTACCTAACACTTCCATTCTGAAACGTCCAATGGTCTCATCATTCCAACATGCTTCCAATGTTCAACCTATGAACTCTTACAAGTCCCACACGCAAATACAAAATGTGCCACATCACGCTTCCGCTGCGCACTCTGATTACTCGAAACCATCAAGTCTACCAATCTCACGTCCAAAGTCTAACTCTTTCTCATCTCTGCCAAAAATCAATGTTCACTTTAATATTCCCAACCTCACACTCTCCTGTGCTATCTCACACACCAGACACAAGGCTCTGAACTACTTAAATAATTTTAATTCTCTGACCATCAAAACAACCATATGCAAAGACTATCGACTTAACTTTTCAGGCACAACCTTAGCTTTTCCCGAAGGATAATCCAAGCCAAATTCATAACTCGTCACGAATTTTAACCATCCTCGTTGTCTCGTACTCTATCCCTTCAGACCAAACAAGTACTCAATAGTCTTGTGATTGCTAAACACTTCGAACCTAGAACCATAAAGATAATACCTCCAAATATTCCAACACAATACAACTGCAACCAATTCTAAATCCGAAATTGTATAGATCCTTTTTATGAATCCTCAATCGTCGTAAAGCATAAGTCACGACTTTACCCTCTTGCATTAACATACTGACTAAACTCATCAAAGACGCATCCCAATACCTCACAAACGGTTTATCAGGATCACGCAGTATCAAAATTGGAGCCGTAGACAACTTCTACTTCAGCTCACCAAAACTCACTTACAACGAACATCCAAAACAAACGACTCACCCTTTGCAAGTCAACTGAGATAACAGAAGTACGAACTTAGCAAAGTCTTCCCTAGCCTGCAGTAACAACCAACTAAGCCCAAAAATTTCCAATCTCCTTAACCAACTTCGGAGCCTCTCATCGTAGTGCTGCATCTACTTCCGACGGATCCATAACCATACTCTCATCCGAAATAACATATCCAAGAAAAATAACCTTTTTCAACCCAAATTCTCACTTGAATAACTTAGCATAAAACTTCGTATCTTTTCAACACTTGTAATTCCATTCTCAAACACTCTACCTGTTCTTCCTCTGAGTTTATAACATATATGAATACCTTCCATCAAAACCACTACGAACTTATCCAAATACATATGGAAGATACGATTCATATACTCCACCAACATTCCAGACGCATTACTAACACCAAATAACATCACTGTACGTTGTAATGCCCAACCAAATCCCAAAAGATATAAATTCTTAAAGCTTCTGCAAAAAATTTCACTAGGTAACTGGTTACTCACATACAAGCTTAACCGAGTAAATAACAACCTATCCCGATGATAACAACCATAACCAGTCACATTAAGTCGATCAAAACCTCAGCTCACACAATTCACCACTCTTATCAAACATTCCAACCAATTGTGATTTCACTCAAACTCAACCAAACCATTCCAGTCATCTATTCATGAAATTGAACACTTATTCTCAATCGTTACCTTATTCAACTGTCAGTAATCCATACACAATTTCTTCTCGTGACAGTCCAGATTCCATAATTCCCAACATGTAGCAACAACCAACCCAAAAGAACTCTCAAATTGTTCGCGATTCGTCACAATCTAAAACTTAAGCTATCAAGAACACAACTGCAAGTTTCCATACTACTCACTGATTAACACGCCACCTCATGCTATCATCCTTTTCCTTACCAACCATGATGGACCTCTTCACATCGACACACTAATGTTCCATCCAAAAACACATCTGAAAACCATGCACAACTGATGGCCCATCACTGTGACTTTCCTGCCCATTTCCAGAACACTATCATCACAAACATAACAAACCTCTTAGTTTCATCCCCCAAGAGTTTTCTACTTACTTAGTAGCTATAAACCTCAGCCATTCACCTTCGTCCAATTTAAGTTCACTCTCTACTCTCTGAGAAGCAACCCTTAATAATAACTAATCGTTCTCTCTCAATGACTTCCTAACCGGAGCAACATACCAAAACCTCTAATCCGTCTCATCTTCCGATACTAGAATCTTCATCGACTCAACAAAACAATCCGCAATCATTTCCTCAATTCCAACCAATTCATTGCACACACCATCAAAGCCGAAAAGACACATCTATTCCATCCAACATAATTCCCGTCTGCTATCAACAAGAGATTAAGGGTGATCAGTTCCTCAATTTGTCAATAGACAGCCGACAATCATGATGGGGCATAAACCGTCTTTACCAAACTATAATAACATTCCTTGCATCTTGTGCACAAAAATACCGAAGGCACAAATCATTAGTTGACATAAACCTTACCTCCGCATTCCCTCCGGAACCGGGAACAACACTGTCCAAACAACACTTACACTCTTGCAACCAGCGGCACACTGAGCCAACACTCCACACCTGAAGCAACTTGGAGAAGCACCAGCTTCTCCCCCACTTATCTCATTCTCACACCTGAAGACAAAGGATTAGAAAAACCATAAAGTACTGACAGTGTTCACACACATATCACGTACTAAGGGACAAACAACATCGACAGTATTCAACTGTCACACCAACTGACTCAACAACTTGGTCGGACGGACGGACCTGCTCTGATACCACTATTGTAACACCCTAATTCCCATCGCGAATAAATAATGCATAATTAAATCAGAGTAAATAAAAGTTTATTTTTCCGACAGAAACAAGGATGCCACAATTAAGGAAAGAAAACACAATCCCTGCTAAATTATTTGATACATAACACAAAATGGAATAAACCTAAAAGGGAAACTTTTTCCATACAAAAGGAAAGTTTAATTATGGAATAAAGCGGAAAGATCCATAACTGACTAGTTTTACAAAATAAATTGTTTTATAACATTAAAGTATACATATAAAGGTAATACAAAATATATCCAACAAATGTATACATATATAACAAAAGCGTTCCCCGACTCCCGTGTTACGTATCAGAGCAGACAGACTGACAAACGGATGAAGAACTAATCTTCACAAGAGCCTCCAAGACTACTAATCTGCAATTGCCTCATAGAGCAACAAACCACAGCAGAAGGGTGAGAAATAACAACTAAATCAAGATTGCATAATAATATGCAACACATATAAATTCACATGCATAATTATTCTCACCACAAGCATCACATACTAATACACATAGCATATATCAATTACACCAACATAATCACATATCATATATCAATTACACCAACATAATCACATATTCACACATAAGGCACACCAAAGTCATAACATATGGAAACACCCCACCACATCACATAACATATGTCTATGCATAAAACATATTATCCACAACTAATGCATTTATCACACATGCACATCAATTCACCAATTCAAACATAAATCTCAACACATGCATACTCAATCAATTCATGATTTTTCACACATAATCAATCCATTCATGATTGTCCACACATAATCAATCCATTCATGATTGTCCATACATAATCAATCCATTCATAATTTATGCAAATGCAGAGAGACCGACACAACAACTCTATGCAAATGCAATGCGGTACCGTTCCATCCATCATTCTCATCATTAGTTCACTCAGGAACTATTGGAATCATCGCTTGTTACTTAGTGTAACTCCCCGTCGGGCAAACGATGTTCCCCGTCCCTCACACCTCTTTGTATAAGGCACACGACGTTTATGGATCGCTCACACCTCTTTGTATAAGGCACACGACCCGATCACTCACACCTCTTTGTATAAGGCACACGATCGTCCATAATCATCGCTCACACCTCTTTGTATAAGGCACACGATGTTACAGCGGATCCCCTCAGGAATCGTTTCGTCGCTCACACCCACTAGGGCACACGACATCACAAGAATGCATATCATGATGCTTGGCATACAATGACTCATGACATTCAAATGCACACATATACACATCCATAATCATGCATATACAATCAAACACAACACAATGCATTTTCTTGCCCTTAGGCCACAAACCATCATCACAACATTTCATCACATGCATTCACATCATATAACATCACACAAGTCATACAATATATATCAAAAGCATATTGCATGATAACACATCAAATACACACCATTAAAACAGTAAAAGTCGACAAAATGACACATTTCCAAATTCCCGACATAATTAAATCGGCCACAAATCTCAAAACCATTTTTATAAGAAATAATAATTCATTAGCTCTCTAACGGTACCAAGGACGTTCAAAAAGGGCCGTCGGGTCACAAGTTATGGAATTAAAGAGGAAAGGGAACTTTTTGAAAAATCCCAGCAGCGCCCGACGCTACCCAAGGACCGCCCAGCGGTGGCCCTTCGCCTCTACTTCGCCCGGCGAAGCAGGGGCGTAAACTTCCTCTACCCAAAACTTAAAAGAGTCAGCAGCATGACAAGCTGCGCCTCCTGGGTATCGCCCGACGGAGCAGCGAATTGCCCGGCGCCCAAAGCGTCGTCCGACACTCTGCACCAGAAGCAGAATTTTCTGCTGCAGGTTAAAGGTTTCTAACACCCAAAAATTCCCCATTTTTATCTCTATTCAACTCCAAACAGCAAAACAAGCATCAACAAATGTTCATATGCACAGGGTGATCATACAATGCAACTTATATCGATTTCCGACCGTGAAAACATCGATTTCCATCAATTGTTCATCAATTTATCAAATGAGAAAAAGTTGTAAAACAACCAAAACAATTACCACAAACAACACATATACATACACAAGCAAGATATAATTGAAACTTCTCACCCTTACCCGATTAATCGTGATTGAAACGGAGGTTTCCTCAATTTTTCCTCTTTCTCCTCTTCTCTCTTTCTTTCTTCTCCTTTTCTTTCTCTTTTTTTTTCTTTTCTTTCTATTTCTCTCTAATCTCTATTTATATAAAAATATCTAAACCCCTAAAAGACTATTTTACCCCTCAGCTCAAATATCTCGCAAACGCTCTCAAAACGCGATAAAACATAATAACGATGAAAAATAATATATTGTCAAATAAAAGTCAAGAATAAAATAATATAAAAACGAAAATAATTAAATCGACTCGATTAAATAAATAAGATAAAACGGCGCGTTACAGAGCACACTAAACAAAAAACCTTAGGTCCAGTACCTTACCAAAAACAGCGAAAAACTCAAAAACAACAAAAATATCTTTTCAACATCTCTTAACCTTCCCAAAGGAGAAACTTTCCCATTTACGATAGATAAACACCAGTAAGTAGAAAGCAGTAAGGAAAATTGCTAATAACCCATGGATAACCATGTATAGGATGGGTAATTGACAACTTCCCATTCTATAACCTGACCCCGAACTCCCCAATCTCTTAGCATTTGTTAAAGAAAACATTTGCGTGCAAGGTTAGTTTGAGATAATTTCAGTTTCCTTTCCACCATCATATGATAAATAAGAAATCAGAAAGTAGTACCCAATCCCATCTGCAGGCGGATGTGGGCGGTCACAAAAACCGCGCTACAGGTGCACTTCAGGTTTGTGTTTAGGCTTCCATTGTTGATTATTCTTGTTTGAAGCACAATTGTGTCCAAATCTCTGACATTGGCCACAAAATTTTGGTAGCCACTCATATTCAATAACTTGTTTGACTTTCCTCCCTTCATGGTTCTATATGGTGATCTCCTTTGTGACCTGCTGAGTAACATCCACTTCAATGAGCATTCTAGCATATGACACTCTCAATTTTTGAGCTGTACATTCATCTGTAACCACTGGATTTCCAATTGCACTACCTATCTTGTTCAAATTCCTAGCTCCCCAAAGTTCCAAAGGTAGTTGAGGTAACTTTACCCATAGAGGAATAACACGCATCATCTCTTCTTTCATGTTGAAATCCGCATATGCATATTCTTGATTGTGTATGGTCCATTCATCAGGATTTCCTCTTTTTCTTTGAATGTTTTAAATCTCATAAGAAAATATCCATCATCATGGTACAATAAATCTGGAAGTTTAACAGTGTTCCAGTTCTTCATCATGAATTGATTTACCATGTTCATGCTCAACTCACCTCCCAAAGCATACATGATAAGAGCACTTTCCCAATATCTAACCTCAGATTCAATATCCGTTTCTTCAATTTCCACTACAATTTCTCCATTAACGACTGTGGGCGGAATGAAATCAAGAGACATACCGTTTGTGGCCTTGCGATTGTTGCTGATAATGTAACACCCTTCTACCCAAAGAATATTCACGACAATGATACATAAGTAAATCAAAGTAAAATCACCAAAAAGGGTGCCACATGCTTCATAAAAACATCATAATAAACTTCCTGCCTCGTAACACGGGTTTTCAAACATTTATAATAATAATTTCTTCGATAACATCAATAAATAAAATTCAAACTTCGCAGCTGAATCATAGTCTCAAAATAACTTCATTTATTTCATCAAACATAAAGACCTTTTAGTCATTGTCAAAAGTCATCGTCAAATAAATCCAACATGTAGAAAACTCATAAAATATGTTTTATAAAACAACACAACTTTAACTCAAGCGTTCCCCATCTGATGTTACATATCAGAGCAAGAAACATCTATTATTAACGAAAATAGAGTAAAATTACTCCAAAGCTAAATCTTCATGCGTCTACAAGCTAATCTTGATCACTTGCAAGTTACCCACCATAGAGGCAACATTTCCAAGCAGGCAGGGTGAGTAATTACAATTCATTATAAAAGATATAAAGAAAAGAATACTAATAGGGCAGCAACAACAACATCATGATATCCTCAATAAAACATACATATTAATCAACAATCAACCCATACACATGCAATGCCACTTAGAATGAAATGCAACTTCATCGGAAATATGCATGTGGTACCAATTCAATCATGTGATGGACACTAGGCCATCAACCCTCCACAAGGGAGCACAACATAATCATCATGTGATGGACACTGGCCATCAACCCTCCACAAGGGAGCACAACATAATCACTCCAATCCGCACAATGGGATTGAAGCCAACAACAACGGACCAAAGTCCCAACATAGTATGCCATGAATGCCATGATGCAACAACATCTACATAATCAACAAATTCTTCAAATTGCATCCGCATTCATGTAATCATTAATCATAATCATCATAAAGCATATATACATCAAATATGTACATCATCGACTCCTTCATCATCACAACATCATAACCATCATAATATAACATCACAACTTTATTTTCAACATCAAAACGTCATAATGCATCTATCACCATAATAATTCCAACACAATTCTCTTACCTCATGTATACATTTAACACGCACATCATTAAACAATCATCATGGATCACATCAACACATAACAACAACTTCACAATAACTCCATAGCATCACTAAGATAGTCATTCAAGTAGAACATCATAGCATATCATCCATATAAGACATTTGCTTACATTTCACAAAAATGACATAACTCGACACATTCAAAAGACATGTCCACGCGTCGAATAGCTGGAATTCTGGTACTAAAAATATTTTAAAGATAAATTACGTTAACTCAGCTTTCCAACGATCTGAACCACACGTCAATCGGATGCTCACAGCTCAAGTTATGAATTTTTAAAGTTTTTCAACAAACACAGACACTGACATCTTACACTGACACCATAAAGCCTCATTAGAACCTAGTTAATTTTAATTCCAGGACTTGAAACCATTTTTACAAGAAATTACACTGTATTAGCTTTCCACAGGTTCGAACGGCAAGTCAAACGGACACCCGAGGCTCAAGATACGAATTTTTGAAGTTCTTAAACAAATCTGTCCCAGGGTAATCGGTTACTTCATTAGGGTAACCAGTTACTCTGTTACAAAATCACTTTTCTGCTGTATTTTTGTGCGAAAAATCACTTATTTAACCCATCCCAACATCCCCAGATATCATTTATCACAAAACTCGGATTTCTACATCAGTATACAACAATACACATTCATTAGAAACTCTTATAACACTAAAAATCACAATTCAACCAAGCAATTTACACAATTCGAGCATTTTTATTATCACCGACACGTAACTCCAACTTCTCACCGGAAACACCAAACAATCAACAAACACATGGATAAAAACCCAACAATTTATCTACCCTCATACATACATCATTCTAAATCAAAACATACATCCTAAATTCATCACTTTCTATCTATTTCATCAAGAATTCATCATAAACCCAAAACCCCATAAAACCCCAACCTATCTATATTCAGATTTTTACATCAATCATAATGAAAGTAATACTCCCCATACCTTGTAATTGATTTTTTTTTTCTGAATTCTTTCTCTTGAGTTCTGCAGCAATCCCTCCAAAGCCCTAGCTTTCTCCCTCTTTTTCCTCAGAGCACTTCTCACAAAAGTTACGATCAATCAGAATAACTTCTCACTTCTATTTTCTTATTAAGTCCAAATACCCCTAATAATGGTTTCCCAATTATATCCTCACTTATCCTTTACAAAAGACCACATTGCCCTTATTATTACTCATCTTATTTAAAATAATAATAATCTAAATAATGTCATCTATATTGTGATTATTATTATTATAACTCCACATATAATATGATTAAATTATTTAAATCTAAATAACTCTAATTATATCAACTTCTCACTAATACCCACACCACACATCAATAAAACCACCCAATGCGTCATATAATTCACAATCATTCACCATAATCATAAATAATTAATTAAATAATTAAATATGAATTTTGGGGTGTTACAGATGACATCAACCCACAGTTTTCTTGGCTCTTCAATGGGAATTGCACGATCTAGGGTTTTCTCGCGTTCTCCTTCTTCGTGAATCACTTCTTCAAGCTTCCTCTCTACACTTTCTCGTTCTTCATGGTCAGATTCAGATAACTCCAAGTGCTCTGATGGTACTTCCGGTTCCTGGCTGTGTTCCGACGGAGGTTCCGGTGGCGGTGGTCCCACGGATCTAGGGGTTCTCCCTCGTCCCCGTCCTCTCCTTTTTCCCCTCATGAGTTTCTTCCCTAATTATAAAACTAAATCATTGCATATATTTGAAATTATTTTTAATTTAAAATATAAGTTATTTTAAAACTAATATATGAAAAATTGAAATAAATATTATTGATGTAAGACAATTTTGGTAAAACAATTTTGTTTTTATTTAAAAAATGTGTCTTTCTTTAAAAAATAATAATCTATTTTGGTAATACAATTTTTTTTTATTTACATTTTTATTACATTTTAAAAATAAAAGCGTGCGTAGCATACCAATACCCGTGTGAACACATGGGTACTGATATGGGTATTTCACGAAATAGATATTTGTAATAATACTTACATAAAATGTATTTATTTATGTTACTAATATTTGTTTATACAATTAAAATAATATTTTCAAATATTATGTTATTATTGGATATTTATAAAACTAAATCATTGCATATATTTGAAATTATTTTTAATTTAAGATACAATTTTTTTAAATATATTATATGGAAAATTGAAATATATATTATTGATATAAGACAATTTTGGTAAACCAATTTTGTTTTTATTTTAAAACTATGTCTTTCTTTTAAAAATAATAAACTATTTTGGTAATACAATTTTTTTCTTATTTACATTTTATTACATTTTAAAAACAAAAGCGTGCATACCACAAGTACTCGGGCGGACACACTGGTAGTAATATGGGTATCCCATGAAATAGATATTTGTAATAATACTTACCTAAAATATATTTATTTTTGTTACAAATATTTATTTATACAATTAAAATAATATTTTCAAATATTATGTTATTATTGGATTTTTATAAAACTAAATCATTGCATATATTTGAAATTATTTTTAATTTAAAATACAATTTTTTTAAACATAATATATGAAAAATTGAAATATATATTATTGATGTAAGATCATTTTGGTAAAACAATTTTATTTTTATTTTAAAAATGTGTCTTTCTTTTAAAAATAATAAACTATTTTGGTAATACAAATTTGTTTTTATTATATACATTTTTATTACATTTTAAAAATAAAAATGTGCGTAGCAAACCAGTACCAGGGCGAACACACGGGTACTGATATAGGTATCCCACGAAATAGATATTTGTAATAATACTTACATAAAATGTATTTATTTATGTTACTAATATTTATTTATACAATTAAAAAAATATTTTCAAATATTATGTTATTATTTGATATTTATAAAACTAAATCATTGCATATATTTGAAATTATTTTTAATTTAAGATACAATTTTTTTATACATAATGTATGAAAAATATAAATTTATATTATTGATGTAAGTTAATTATGGTAAAAAAAAATTGTTTTATTTTAAAAATGTGTCTTTCTTTTAAAAATAATAAACTATTTTGTCAATAAAACTTTGTTTTTATTATTTATATTTTTATTACATTTTAAAAATAAAAGCGTGCGTACTATACCAGTACCCGGGCGTACTGATATTGATATCCCACGTAGGGGTGGGAATAGGTCAGGCCAATTAACAGGGGCCTATGGCCTAGCCTACATAGGCTCAAGCCAGGCCAGACTTTTTCTTAAATAGAAAAAGCCTAAGCTTTTTTATAAGCCTATTTAGCTAAAGAGGTTAGGCCACAGACCGTAAGAAAAGCCTTTTAAGCCTATCAGGCTGACCTATTTAAAAAAAATCATTAAATTTATTATTATTATATTCTATTTTGTACTTTGAATTAAAATACGAAAATAAAACTTAGTTATCTTGAAGAACTTATGAAAATAAGTTGAAAAAACATTATAAACAATGTCATAAGTTGTTGTCATAAGTTTTTTTCATAAATTATCTTCAACAAATAGTATCACCAAACTTATGCTAATAAGAAAACTTGAACGAGACAATGAAAACAAACATTTAATCTCATTGATCTTTTAACTTGTTAGTCTATTTAACATTAGTTGAATTTCTTATTTACAGATGTTCAAATGAAGTAGGCTTTTAAATAGGCTAGTAGGTTAATCAGACATTCGAAAAGGTCAGGCTTAAGCCAAAAAATAAGCCTATGATAGGCTACAGGCCAGGCTTAGGCTTTAAAATTTTTAGCAGGCCAGACTCAGGTTTGGCAAAGCCTAACTCGGCCCAGCCTATTCCCACCCCTACCCACTTAATAGATATTTGTCATAATACTTACATAAAATGTATTTATTAATGTTACTAATATTTATTTATACAATTAAAACAATATTTAAATTATTATATTGTTATTTGATATTTATAAAACTAAATTATTGCATATATTTGAAATTATTTTTAATTTAAGATACAATTTATTTAAACATAATATCTGGAATATTGAAATATATATTATTGATGTAAGACAATTTGGGTAAAACAATTTTGTTTTTATTTTAAAAATTTGACATTTTTTTTAAAATAATAAACTATTTTGGTAATACAATTTTTTTTATTTACATTTTTATTACATTTTAAAAATAAAAATGTGCGTAGCAAACCAGTACCTGGGCGAACACACGGGTACTGATATGGGCATCCCACGAAATAGATATTTGTAAAAATACTTTCATAAAATGTATTTATTTATGTTACTAATATTTATTTAATCAATTAAAAAATATCTTCAAATATTATGTTATTATGTGATATTTATAAAACTAAATCATTGCATATATTTGAAATAATTTTTAATTTAAGATACAATTTTTTTATACTTAATGTATGAAAAATATAAATTTATATTATTGATGTAAGTTAATTTTGGTAAAAAAATTCTGTTTTTATTTTAAAAATGTGTCATTCTTTTAAAAATAATAAACTATTTTGTCAATACAACTTTGTTTTTATTATTTATATTTTTATTACATTTTAAAAATAAAAGCGTGCATACCACACCAGTACCCGGGCGGACACATGGGTACTGATATGGATATCCCACGTAATAAATATTTGTCATAATACTTACATAAAATGTATATATTAATGTTACTAATATTTATTTATACAATTAAAATAAAATTTTCAAATACTATGTTATTACTAACTCTGCTCCTTTTTATAAGAGACAACTCACTTTTTAAGTTCATTGAATAATCAATGTATTTGGTTAGTTTTTAGACTAGATACATTGATTATTCAATGAACCTAAAAAGTTAGTTGTCTTCTATAAAAAGAAACGGAGGTAGTATTTGATATTTACTCCCTCCGTCCCAAATTATAAGACGTTTTGGGCTTTTCACACAAATTAAGAAATTTAATTATTACTTTATGGGAAAGACAAATTATGTATAACTTTACAGTAATGCCCCTCATAATTATATAGGAGAGAGAAATTAAAAGAGTTGAAAGAATAAATAATAATAAATATTTGAGGGTATATTGGGGAAGATGTCATTTATATTGCATTGGGAATGTAAGATGACTTATAATTTGGGACAAATTTTTTTGGCAAAGTGATTTATAATTTGGGACGGAGGGAGTATACAATTAAATTATTGCATAAATAGTTTTATAAAAAATACAAACCCATGTCTGCGGATATTGATTCTATTTTTGTTAAATATAAATTATATTTTTTATATTTATTAATTTTTATTGATTCTATTGTTTTTTTTTAATTTTAAATGTAAACAAATGCGCATTACTGACCCGTACCTTTACCTTCGCACATGTTTCACACTAGTAAAAATAAAATTATTTCATTTTTATTTACATATATTATTGATCAAGACTACCGACCAACCCAATGAATTGTATATTCAATATTATACGTACCAATTCTTCTCTCTCTCTCTATATATATATCTTGCATTCATACGTTACAAAGATATAAGGAAAATAAAGAGTTTGTTGAGTTGAATATCATTTTGGGGAGATCTTAATTTCAATGGGATCATTCGGTGAAATGCATTCGAATTTTGTAACAAGAAGTGATGAAGTGAGTGTTGAGAAAGAGTGCAATAGAAGTGCCATTGAGTTTGCAGTCAAAGATCTGTTGTTGGGTTTGGGGGAAGATACCAATAGGGAAGGCATTAGAAAGACACCATTTCGTGTTGCCAAAGCTTTTTCTGAAGGAACCATAGGTGATTAACTATTTTCAATTTTTATTGCATTTCTTTTAATATCAATCTAGATATGATCCATGGTATCAAACCTTTTATCAATATACTAAAGTCACTATATTTTTAATATCATAAAATAGTCAACTTCTGTCCTTAAGTTTCCTACTTATTTTATGTAGTGTTTGTTCTAGTCTTCATTATTAAGCACGTTATGGTGTTCTTAGATTTAAAACATTTTATGTTTTTTAAGACTTAAACTTTTTATACTCCATATTGAAATCTCTTTTCTTTGTCGTTATCGATGACGTTGCTTCTTTTCTCTGCAGTTGTATTGTGGTGATGTAGTAATTATTGGAATAATATAAGCAAATGTGAGTACGTAAGGAAATAGTCTCATATTGGATAGTAATGTGGTGACTTAAGAATTTATAAATGAAATAACCCATATACCTTTTGGATAAATATATGGTGTCTTTCTTACTTGTGTTGCTCTTGGCCTAATATTCAATGTTTCCTAGTGAACTCTTCCAACAGTTAGAAAAAACATTATATTTCAAGAGGGAAACTTGCACCGTTGTTTCTTATTTTAAATTTAATAATAATCTAGAAGAAAAATGAAATTTGGAAGGAATGTTAGAAATTAAGAGTCTTTGGATTGATTTTAATTAGTGAAAGTAATTTTTATGAATATTTAAAATGATTTGATTAAAATTTATTATTTGAATAAAAAATTAAAAAAAAGGTTTAAATAAAAAAAAATTATGAAGTATTTTAGCTAAATTAAATTTAAGAAGTTTTTAAATTATATTTAAAAAGTAAGCAATTTAAAATTCCCCTCACTGTATACATTGTGAATATCAAATTGCTTATTATTAATTTTTAAAATTTACAAATTTGTTCTCATATTTTTTTGAATTTTCAAGTTGACTCTAAAAGTTTTCAAAAAATTACAAATTAATCTTTAATAATTTTCAAATTTTACAAATCAACCTCTTTAAACTTTTAAAAAGTATAAATTAGTCTCTGTTTTTTAACTAAAAAATTTAATAATATATATTTTTAATTTTCTAACTAAAAGAAAATAGTTTTAAAATAAATATATTTCAATTACCTCGTCCAAAAGCATGCAAGTGTGTTAACACTTTTCTTCTATGCAGGTTATAGGCAAAATGTGAAGGACATTATTGAAGGTGCATTATTCCCAGAATCAGGCCTAGATACTAACAAAAATGGCCATGGAGGTGGAGTAGGTGGCCTTGTGATTGTAAGAGACATTGACCTATACTCCTATTGCGAGTCTTGTTTGCTACCATTCCAAATCAAATGCCACATAGGTTATGTCCCTTCAAGCCAAAGAGTTGTAGGGCTAAGCAAACTTCCTCGCGCGGCCGAAGCATTTGCAAAACGTCTCCAAGAGCCTCAACGTTTAGCCGATGAAATTTGTTCTTCATTGCATCAGGAGATACGACCAGAAGGTGTTGCTATCATACTTCAATGCACACATATCCCTTTTCCTCATGACTCAAACCATAAAGAGTGGGTGAAGATTCTTGTTTCTTCGGGATTAGGTGTTTTCGAGAACAAAAACGATGATATATGGAGCGATTTGTTTAGTCTTGTTAAGTTTAGAGGTACTCATAAGGACAATGTTGATGTTCTTAAATGTTGGTGTCCTTCGTCGAAGATTGAAGCAAGTAATCATAGTCCTATCATGGTTAATGCGGTGTCTTCGATTATTAAATCTTTAGGAGAAGATCCAACAAGGAAAGAGCTTGTGGAAACTCCTAATCGATTTTTGAAATGGTTGATGAACTTTAAATGTGTTAGTAACATTGATGTTGAGATGAATGGTTATGGTGATTCCTTTTCTAATACCAATGGAGAGGTAAAAATACACTCAGAAGTTAGCATTCCGTTTTGGTCACAATGTGAGCATCATTTGCTTCCATTCTATGGTGTTGTTCATATAGGATACTTCCTTTTAGAAGGATGCAATCCAATTGGAAAATCACTTTTGCAATCAATAGTTCATTTTTATGGTTTCAAACTTCAAGTTCAAGAAAGGCTTACAAAGCAGATTGCGGAAACTGTTTCGCAGTTGGTTGGTGGAAATGTGATAGTAGTTGTTGAGGCAAGTCATACTTGTATGATCTCTAGGGGAATTGAGAAGTTTGGAAGCAATACAGCTACCATTGCTGTTTTAGGAAGCTTTTCAACTGATCTTGCTGCAAGGACTGAGTTCTTGGAGAGTATTCCAAGTGCTGCATCTTTTGAAGGGTTGTGATTAGTTTGGTCACTCGCAAAGGAAATTACTTGTTTTTCATGAAGTTGTTCTAGTTTCTATCATTTTTTTTAGTAATAATATGGTTTAATATCCTTTTGGTCCGTATGTTAATCTTTTTAATTAAGAAATCAAACTGAATCTCGAGATTAACATATACGAGACAAAAAAAAAGTCTGATAATAATGTTGTCTCAGCTTATTTGTTTGTTTTGGGTTGAAGAATTTGAATTTGGTGTATTTGGTTGGTGACACTTTTCTAGCGAGTTCATCAGTTTGCCATGTGGTGATAATCATGGAAAGTATTTGTAAAACATTCTTCATTTATGCATTAATTTCCATTTCAAGAATTATTACTAGTTGTGCAATAATCAACATCTAGAAGTATAGTCTAACTACTCAACCTGCTGAATTAATATTGACAAATTCATGGTAAAAAAAAATCATTAAAAAAATACAAGTTTTAGGATTGAAGTTTAGTAAACCAATGAATTTGAGCCGTAGATATGCCTCAAAATCACGAAATCGGAGTTCCAAGTCTTTCATTTCAAATATTAGGATTGAAGGTTTAGAAAATTCAGTTTGTTTGTGTGAAAATGAATATGTAATTTGCACTGTATCAAAATAAGATTAATTAGAGGGATGAGTAAAAGCATAAAGCATCCAAAACAATGTCAGAACATTTAAATAACATATAATGTTGATCACAAAAATTAAAGTTCTTAAACAAAATGTTTAAATATAAGATGTTGACCTCCTTGTTTTCATTGCAAACCTCAAGCCCAGTGAAGTGAGTTTCCAATATTGTCGTGTTTTTTTTTTTTTTTTTAATTTGACAATTAGGAACCTAATGCAATTCAATGAAATGCATCCTTGCAACCAATCTTAACACGCCAAGTTATCATTTTTAAAGTATATCTATGATCTCTATTATTATATATTTTTCTGCATACGATCATTTTAAAATAAATAATAATTATATAAACTCAAATTAAATATAAAAAGAAAAAAAAAGGACACATGAGATGAAAGAAAAATAAATATTAATATCTAAAAATATAGATTTTATTTTTTAAATTAAGGTAAGTATTGATTAAAATAAAATATGCATTATGCTAATAATATAAAATTTATTTATTTACCGATATAAATTTGAAATTAGCTACTTAATTATAAATGAAAAATAATTATATAAACTCAATTCTATTAAATAAAAAAAAAACAAAACTCGTGAGAAGAAGAAAGAAATCTAAGATGGTTAAAGAAAAAAATTAATATTTAGAAGGGTTAATTATACGATTCCCCCCTGCCATTAGAGCGAGATTTGGTTTTGCCCCCCTGAAGTAATTTTTTTTAACGCTCCCTTATAAAACCAAAAATAAATTTTTACCACACCCTATCCCTTGTTTGGATGACTTTGTATTTCTCAATTGGCTATGTGGCATTTATTAATGTATTTTTAATTTATTTTCGTATAAATATTATTTATTTAAATTGTTATTTTAAAAATTAATATATTTGGGCCAAGATCAAACCATAAGCCCTTAGCTAGCCCATTTACTTAGTTTGTTTTCAATTTATTAACATACTTGTTTGTTTAGTTTATAAACACTATTACAAATCCTATTACAATCGATGTGGGACGCCATAAGATATTGCAGTCCAAAGCACTACCATTACCTTCCACTTCAAAATATAGTTCCACTTGCATACACCAAGTTGGTCTTTCATCCTGCTTTCTCATTTGCATGCCCAACATACTCAACACCCACGTTTTTAGTGAAGATATTGTGCTTTCAAACTGAAGATATTGTATCTGAATTTGTAGTGGGACTGTGAGTGTGCATCATTTTTTTCTAGCTGTAACATTACCATAACAACCATTTTTTTCTGGAACTGATGTTGATGGTGTGTACAGTGCAGATCCTAGAAAAGGTTTGTTCTGCTCCTAGAAAAAGTTTAACGATCATTGAATTATATTGATGATGCTTTAGTTTGAGAATTGTGATGAGCACTAGAACTTGAATTTTAAGAGAAATTTGAAAGATTTAGACAGATTATATGAAATGAAGAGAGTATAGAAAACTATATATAGGGAGTAATAATTGATTAAAAACTTAAGTGTAGCTTCCCACTCTACTTCATGTTTTGCAGACGAAAAATAAGTATCCAAAGAACCAACATCCCCAATAATTAGTTAAATAAACAAATTTTTCTCCTTTCACATATAACAACTCCATCATATATGAAAAATAATTATACAATTTTAGGTGTAGCTTCCCAGTGGTCACTCTGCCGAATGGAAATTAAAATCAAATGAATGATAAATGATAAGTTGAAACGCTGACTTGGAGTCTTCTTTGCTTAAATATAAAATTATTAGATTAATTAATGTTAGCCAACTAGACGGTATTGTATGTTTTCTTTTATTGACTACATGTGAATGATATGATATAGAAGATGTGATGAAAATAAGATAGCATAACCTGCTTTGGAGGAGGTAACTGATCTATATAGAAGATGTTTTAAGAAGGTAGAGTGAGCTTGGGTTTGTGTATATCAAATTAGAATTATCTATAGAAACCAAGATCCAGCACATGATAGGGTGAAAGTTTTCTGCATCCCTTAGTATTTAGTTAATTTTCACTGTGATGGTGAGGATAATAATTGGAGATGAAAGGATAAGGACTAAGTGTTGTGTTTTGACATGGACTGCTATCTGGATGAACACCATTATATCCTAAGAAGCATCCCATGCTGTAAAACATAACTATTGCTTGTGAAATTTTATTAACAAGCTGTGAATTTAAGATCCATGAATTGGTATGCAGAAACTACTACCAAGCTGTTGTTGCAGTACTAGTGAACCATTATTATAGAGAGCCTTAGCAGTAATCTACATTGAATAAGTTGTATCATTTGAAAAAAACTGAACTGGGATATATTATTTTGACTTTATAAATTATAATTGCAAACACATGCATCTAGAACTTTATCTGAAGTAATATGAAGTCCCACATCGACCCTTTTAATATCATAACTAGTGTTTATATATTAAACACACACATGACAAGTAAAACTGAAAATGGGCTCTAGGTGTATGGGCCATGAGCCCAATATGTTTAATATATATTTTGTTTAAACAAATAAAAATTAAATTAATAAAAAAATTATAAATTAAATAAATTCTAAAAAAAATTTAAATAAACATAAATTAAATAAATTGAATTAAAAGTAAATTTCAAATATTACGTGGAAATGAAATTAAAAATAAATAGAATTAAAAATCCAAGTTGACGCCACGTGGCATACAAAAATCCAACTGGACTGCCACATAGCCATTTACCATATACCCAGTCATCCAAACAAGGGATAGGGTGTGGTAAAAGTTGATTTTTGATTTTATAAGGGGGCGTTCAAAAAAAAATAATTTCAGGGGGGCAAAATCAAATCTCGCCCTAATGGTAGAGGGGAATCGTATAATTAACCCTATTTAGAAATAAGAATTTTGTCTCTCCAATTAAGGCAATGATTGATTAAAATAAAATAGATATTGTGTTGATAGTAACCCGTGAGATAAAATAAATTGTTAATTTTATTAAAATAAAAAAATAGATTTTAGTATTTGTAGCGATAATTAATAAATTGAGAGGAAAAATTAAAATGAAATTGAGAAAGTGTGAGAAAAAGAAATGTGGAAGATATTTGAAATTTTAAGAGAGAAAATGAGTGGATGTAATATTTAATTGGCGAATGTTTCAAAATGAATGTCACGTGTCATGCTCTTATAAGAGATGAGAATGTAAAAGATTAATATTAGTTGATTACTTAAATGGCTTTTTCTTAGTGTGAATAATTTGTAGTTAAAGTGCAATTTAAGAAGTGCACGTAATTGATTTTTAATGGGTTGATAGTTGTTACTCACAACCTCTTAAAGTCAACCATCTTTTTTGCCTTGATAAATAAGGAATACTTCTATTAATTGCACTCAACATATTTGTAGAAATATGCCTCAAAATCCCAAATCATATAGAGAAGTTTTTCAATTTCCAGCACTGTTAAGCATAGAGGCGGCAGAGCTGTGGAGTGAGATGGATGTTTGAAGACCGGTGGCGATGTCATGTCTTCAAGGGAAACAAAATTTCAACAATGATTAGAGTCAGAGTTGATGGTTGGAGGTCAGCGACATAACTTGATTGGTCAGGTGGGGAGGTTAGCGACATGGTGGTGGCAGGCACAAGTCGATGGCTTGTTGGCTCAACTCGGAGTATTAGGGGAGACTCGAAGGTTGGTAGATCGCGTTGTGTCTCACGATCTAGTTAAGAAGTATGGCCCATCAGGGTTTCAAGCCTTTTTAAATTCGATTTTGTGTCACATTTGGAGCATGAGGACAAAGGTGGAGAAATCCCAGTGAGAAAAACTTAGAGAAACAACCTTTGGGTATATCTAAGGGTATTTAGAAACACTTCTAAATACTTTGGAATTGTGTAATTCATATACTGAAAGAAAAAAGATTGAGCAATACTTGGGGGTAGAAAATAGGATTTGTTTGTGTGAACTTGGAAAACTATATTCTTGTAACCCATCTTGTAATCTCTTATAACAACTCTTGAAGTATAATAAATATGAGAGTTGCTATCTCCCCCAAAGTAGACTTGTTTGATTGAATTGAATAAATAATTTCTCTGTGTTTTTTATTTTATCTTCTTCTTGTTGACGTGGATTTGCTAACATTTATTCCTACAAATTAATTTTTCTTGAGGTCATATTTATTTTGGTTGTCATTGTTGTTTGTATCACACATCAAAGATCTCAGTATAATTGAACATGTCAATTTCACTACAATTTTCATCAGTTAAATCCTTAATATCTAGACATGTTAAGTTATATTTATCATCAATACCTTTAAAACTCTTTTCATTTTCTTTCTGAAATTTATTAGTAAATCATCATGATTAAAGCTCACTCTTTGAAGGAGTCTTTTATGTTGACTCTACTTTGTATTAAAAAGTGATTTTTCTTTGGTTTCCACCATTGTTCTTATTTTTCTCATCTATTAGAAATATTTACCTCACTAATTAACATTCCATCGCTAAATATATTTTTATCATCAAAATCTTCAAATTTGTAATATAAAGCATTATCTTCATGTACATTTTTACCCAAATTAATATTTGTGCATTACTTTATACATCCCATGGGGTGTTAGTTCACTACAGTGAAAAATCATAAAAGTCTATAGATTTAGGAGATGCATTTTCAGACGTACCTAAATTACACACCCTCAACATTTTTTTGAGTGAGTGATTCCATGATGTCCAGAAAAATATCCGGAGATGTATCTCTATATCCATATTAAGGTTAACTCGGATGTGCATCTCTATAATAACCTTTAGTTCAAAACACCAATGAGTTTTACAAAGATGCATCCCCGAAAGACATTCTGTTAACTCAAACCACAAACTAGTAGTAACAAATGCAAAATCTTGAAGGAAAACATAAATAAACATCAAAATATGTAACATTACATAGATAATTGTTAACATCAACTTAACATTACATTTCATCAAGTCGTTGTAACATCTTTAGAATATCTTCGGTCGATCTTGCAATTGTCGCATCCACTTCAATCAGACCATTAGTTTCGTAACAGTGAAATATACTCAACGTAACCCTTAAATCTTCATATGTCTTCAACTCAAACTTACTGAATAAAATCTTCCATTCGTTGTCAATCGAGGATGATCGGTACTCAAGCTTTACAACTCTTTGATTGTCTTAGTACTGTAGGAGATTCTCCAATATGGATTTCAGATCTTCAAGAGAGGTTTACACTGTCACCTTAAATTCAAGTGAGGGCTTCACACTGTTGAAATAGACAAATGCGACATGTCAATATATGTTCATTCTGATGTGGTGTGTTTTTGTAAACAACATGAGATGAGAGACCCCATATTTATACAAGTTTTATATCATTATAGACCTTAGAAACCATATATGTGAGAGGATATTCCGGATATGCAAATCAAGACTCACTTTAATTTTTTCCATATAAGGGTTTTTGCTGAGATGTATATTTGAAATACCTCTTATTTGGTATTTTTGTAGTTAAAGTGGGGGTTAATCTGGAAGTGCATCTCTAGACTCTCCCCACAGACTAAACATAACATGTTTTATGTTGTTTTATGCAGAGACAAAATTGTTAAGGGGTTGAAATGAATTTTGTTAAAATTGACCCAAATTGTTATACAATTAATGTTGAATTTACATTACATATTTCTTAAATGGTGTCATCGACACATACAAAAAATGAGACACCATCTAAATATATAATTAGATAAAAACTAAAAAGCGTCAAAACTTGTGTCATTGTCTAAATCTATTTCAATGGTGGTGCCGACTTTGAATTTTCCTTATTTGATTCTCTTTCAATCTCACTTAACTTGGTGAACTCTTCTATCCTTTCCAGAAAATGATCCGACTAAGTTTCAGTCTCTTATGTGAATTGTATCGTCCACTCCAGTGATGTCTTTGGTATAGAACACCCCGATTTCAAATAAACTTGAACAAAATGTTTTGTTTTTGAAATCCACCTAATACACATGATGTGTTTGGATGGATTTTTTGGTGGCTTACTCCGAAGTGGAAAAAATGTTTCCGAGAAACCATATCTTATCAAATCAATAAACACCTTATCATAAGCACTTGCTATAAGATGTCCCATTTCAGCGAAACGTTTCCATGTTCAACCGATGACGAACCACTAACACAAGGAATAAGAGCATCGTGAATTGCATCGAAATGTTCTTTTTTCTCGTATAACGATGTGTATGATTCTCTATGTGTTGTCAAATCTTGTATAAGCCATTGGCGGACAAATGTGTGGTTTTCCTCTCCTTTATCGAGCAAATCTGAAACAGCTCGAAAACCACAATTGTTGTCACCTTTAACATTTACAATCCACTTTATGTATTTGTGCATAAAAAGTGGAATCTCTTTGATGTGGATGATTTTTGGGAAAGGTGGGGAGGGAGATGGTTTGCTAATGTGAGCACCATTCAAAACAATGTTTTTAGATTTAGGAGTTGGAGAATATTGAAAATGTGAGTCAACATGCTCAAAGTAAGAAGGAGACTGCTTTGTATAATTATCACTCTCGGTCGGTTTAACGTCTTCAGGGGCACCATTAGTTTTAACTGGTTCTGAAGGTGGTTTCAAGATAGGAAATCTTCCTTATCTACTATTTGATGTAAAATTTCATGTTGTAATCAGCTTTCATGAATCTTTCTTGGATCACTTCCCACTCAATCATAATAAATATGTTTGATTTATCATCCTTTATCACACCATCACCATTAAACGAACCCCTTTTCTAGTGGGTGTAAATCTCTTTCATACATATTAGTGTAGCAAGCTTCATTTTCTTTGCAAATTAAACAAGCACATGGAAGACCGTATGACTTCCTAAGTCTACAACCACACTTTGAATCATCTGATCCTATTTTCTTCGCTCACTTGGATTCGTGATGAATAAAATCCAATTCCATTCGAGAGATGTTGCCAACCAACTGTGAATAAAGGATGTTGTATTTGAATCGGTGTTCTAATACAATAATGCTCTGACCAAAATATGTTTTGTATCTCATTATGTTAATTTCGAATTAGTTGGTTCACGGAGTCCAAACTTTTACAAAAAACACCTTTACTGTATGCCAACCAATTTTACAGTGCAACATGTGCAGATTCAGTAGTGATTCCGAAGATGCGTTTCCAGATCAGTTCTGGCTTAAACGAGGTGTAGTGTGTTGGGAGATGCATCTCCAAAATATGAAAAAGACAAAGTCTAATTTTTCAGTATGTTCACCTTCACTCCATAGGGTAGGAAAAGTAATGCCTATACTATTTTCATTTTCATTGATTGTCTCCTCAACTAGTTGGACCTCATTTTCAAAAGGCAAAACATTACCCACTTACTGGGCATCATATGTTTGAGCTACAAATAATTTTGAGAGTTTCTTATGGCACCCCTTAGATCTCTTAGCCACCATGCGCGTTTCCTTAAATGCCCTCAGGTTCCGGAGATATGTCTCCGGACGCACCTTTTTTTTACTCAACTTTAGATTTTTTTGGAGATACATCTCCGGAATCACCATAAACACGTATTTTATTCGTTTTTGAGTCAGACCCCCAAATTTACAAATAAATTATTTTCGGAGATGTATCTCCAGAAATAATTTATTTGTAAATTTGAGAGGTCTGACTCAAAAACGAATAAATTACGTGTTTTATGGTGATTCCGGAGATGTATCTCCAGAAAAATCCAACGTTGAGTACAAAAAAGATGCGTTCGGAGATATATCTCTGAAACTTGAAGGCATTTAAGAAAACGCACATGGTGGCTAAGAGATCTAAGGGGTGGGATAAGAAACCCCATAATTTTCTCACAATTTCAGGCTAATATGAAACCACAAATGTATATGAGCCTCATTATTTTTATCGATGTTAACTTAGATCTTATTAGTTTCAACAAGAGCATGTTTAAGTACAACGAATCCCTCCATCCAAATTTAGAAATTGTTTTGTACATTTCACATAAATTAAAAAATTTAATTAATTTTACATAAAAAAGATAAATAATTTATTATTTTTCAATATTATCTTTCTTTATTTAATTATATAAGAAAGAGAAATAAAAAATTGGAAGGAGACAGAGTAATATAGTATATATTTGAAAAAAAAATCATCAACAATGCATAAGAAAGCAGGATTTGGACAGAATACTATAGTATTCATTATCAAATCTACAATTTTAAAAAATTCTCGTACCTGAATGCATACCCACGTGGGTACCAACGTTTATACTTGTACCCGTATTTTATGGATACTTAAGTGATATCCATACCCATGTACTCACATTTCGAATAAAAAATTATTGATCAATTATAATTTATCATGTCATTTTAATAAAATGAAATTGAAGATGTTATTATTGTGTTAAAAAATAAATAAACATTTAAATTAAAATACATATAAATTTAATAGTGATATATTTAATAAAATTAATAGATTATCAAATGTACATAATAATAAAAATAAAAATATATAAATATATATTATGCAGGTATGAGGCGAAGTGAGTATTAAGGTACTCGTATCCGCATGACGTTTATTTTAGTAGGTAATTGTATGTGTCTGTACCTATTTTACAAATTTTTACTCTATTTATTGTAGGTAATTTTTGCAAGTACCTACCACACATGAGTCTAATCGCCATCTCTACTTTAAAGCGACTTTTAATTCTTATAGTAACTTACAATTTAAGATTGAGGATAATAAAATCAGGGTAGATAATATAGTGTACTTCCTTTGTCTCAAAATAAAAGTCTTTTTAGTCAAAAAATTTTATCTTAAAATAAAAGTCTTTTTATGTTTTCCATGCAACAATCATTAATTTTTACCAATTTTACCCCTAATAATTATTATCTACACAACTTTTAAGACAATACATCACATTACATCTTTATGACAACCAATGGTAATTAAGGGTAATTTTGTAAAATTGTTATATTTAATTAGTCAATCATTACTTTTCTTAATTTATGTGAAATAATTTTAAAAGACTTTCATTTTGAGACGGAGAGAGTAGTTAATTAATCTATCATTTTAGTTAATATCGGTTTACTTTGCCATTATTTTTGAAATTTTGAAGTGGGTGTCCAATCGATTGTGAAATTTCTTGCGGTTTCCTTTTTCTCCATTCGCACCAAGCTTCCCCGTCAGAATTCCCATGTCTGCAACACCTCTGAGAATTGCTAAAACCCCGGAGCCACCGTAGGACTTCCTGGCAAACCACCTCATGAAACCGCTGGAATTCCCCCTCAACCATGAACGACACTGGTAAACCAACTCGGTGTAACAACTCTATGAGTTCTAGAGGTAAATCTCTGAAATTCTTTGTTTTTTGATTCATTCTTCCAATGCATTTTCAATTATATGGTATCCAATTATCTCCTCAATTTCGATCAGATCTTTTTATTCGATTATTAGCTCAAATATAATGATGGAATTAATTTATGAAATTTTGAATCCGATTACAACTTCATGTGCTTTAGAAACAAAATAAAAAAGTAACTGTAAACAAATATAGAACACTAGCTAGAAATCAAGGAAGTAGTTTTGTCCTGAGATTCTTCCGGGATCACGATCATAACTACTCGGATGCGAGCGTTTCATTGTTGTTGTCTGCTAATATTTGGGAAGGAACTCTTCCTGCAGCTAGACCAATATTCAGCTACTAGCTTAGAGAATGAAGAGTTGATGACCATTAGCTTTGAAGGCTCATCATATTCCACCACTTTCCCTTTAATAATAACCAACCAAATATTATAAGGTAAAAAATTGTACTTGAAAACAAAGTAGAGAAGAATAAAGAATTAACATACCATAAGAGAGGACCATGACCATGTCACTGTCTATGACAGTTGGAACTCTATGAGCAACTGTTATAACTGTGCATTCTGCAAATTCTTGTCTAATTACTCTTTGTAGAATTGCATCTGTAGCCGAGTCAATGGATGCAGTAGCTTCATCTAGAACTAGAATTCGGTTTCTCTTAAGTAGAACTCTTCCAAGACAAAGCAATTGTCTTTGTCCCAAGCTCCAGTTTCCACCTTCATCACTTACTGCAAAATTTATCAGAATTACACTTTGTTCGTTGCAAAATCATATACTAAAACTGAATAATATGATTATTTAGTTTCCTTAATGTTGAAAGAGATTGTTGCCAAAGATTTACCCGATGAGTCCAAGAGATTTGGTAGCTTGCTGATTGTTTCCTTAAGCTGGCATTTCTCTACTGCCTAAACATGGAAATCAAATATAATTAAACCAGTTCTTGATTCTTATTGAATGACTCCTTAAAAATTAAAATTCGTAGTTACATACTTTTCTACCATTTGTAAAGTTAGCTCATTCACCTTCCATATTTCATTATCTGAGTACATATCTAGAGGGTCCAGGTTTGTCCTAATGCTGCCCTTGAAAAGAGTTGGTTCTTGAGGGATTATGCTTAGCCTTGTTCTCAAATCCTTCAACCCCATTGAGCAAATGTTTATCCCATCAATGAGAATATCACCTCTTGAAGGCTCAACTAAGCGAAACAAAGCACTTATAAGTGTACTTTTTCCACTACCAGTCCTTCCAACAACCCCTACCCTACGGCCATCTTTAATTGTACAAGTAATTCCCTTGAGGACTAATGGAGCATTAGGACGATACCGTATCTGAAGTCAATGTAAAACATAGCTATCAAAACACAACTTTTCTGTTCACTTCAGAAATAAAAAGGAGAAAACTGAAAGCATGGTGGAAAAAAGGCAATGTAGATTATAGGAAAAATCTATTTTATAAGTCTATGTCTATATAGTGTATCAGTATGGGTATATGAGAATCAATTTATATTTCAAATTGATATTAAAGCTAATTCTAGATTCGTTATTGGGCTGCCTACATCACCTCACAAGTCCGTTTCATAGACATGAGTTAGACTCTTAAGACCAAATTCTAAGAAATGGATGTAATGTTACCTCCAAGCCTTGAAGATCAATCTTGCCCTTAGAAGGCCATGAAGATGGCGGTTGGTTATCCTCCACAGTGGCAGGCGGCTCGGATTGTATGTGAATGAATTGCATGATTCTTTCTACAGAGATAATGTAGTTTGATAAGTTGGAAAACCATCTAGTCCAAAATATCTGTGCTCCTGTCAAAGTAAAAGCATAGGAAAGAGACAGTCCGACAAGGCCTGCATAGAATAGGAGAGTTATTACCATGTTCTGTCACTGCACACTATTTTTTTCCTTCTTTTAGTCTCGTATTTTTTAAAATCCTTAGAAATATATGGTTTTAAACCTATATTTTATTACTACCTGGCGATACATATCCTTGAGGAAGAAGAATAAGCAACAAAGCTGCAGTGATGACAGTCAAATTTTGAACTGCTTCAATCCTTAAAACTACCCATTCCATTGCCACATTGGAATGAAAGAACAATGAAGCATCTGTGTCTACAAGTGTTAAGTAGTTTTTGAAAAATCTGTCTGCCATGTTGTATGCTCTTACCGTGACCACTCCAAGTGATGTCTCAGCTGCAAAATTCATGATTGGAGCTTTGGTGGTTCCGTTGATCCGAATTAGTTCACTTGCAGTGGCTTGATAATATTTCTTTGAGAAGAAAAAGAAAAAGAAAGAAATGAGATTAAGTTCTTAATCCAACCATGGAAAGATAATGGCTAATCAAGAAAAGATGGAAAGTGGATAATAAACCTGAATGAATATTGATGCAACTATAGCAGGAACAGCCACAATGAGAACTTGCCATGTGACTGAAGCCATTATAGAAACAACCACCAAAATTTCAATTGATATAGATGCTACAAAGGTGATGGAATAAGGTATATCGAAGTCCAAAATACTCAAATCTGATGAAGCCTACAGAAGAGAGAAATATTAGTAAGATCGTGGAAGTTAATTAAATACATAGATTTTGTATTCCTTATTGAGAATGAAACAAAAATCTTACTCTAGTTAAAATCCTTCCTACAGGTGTTGAATCAAAGAAAAGCATTGGAGCATTGAAGATAGCTGTAGTGAAGCTTGAGAAGAAAACAGTAGAAGCTTTTAATCCCAAAAGCGCAGTCAAGTAAGTTCTTACATATATAAAAGCAGCACTAGCAAAAGAAATTAATGCATAAACTCCAATCAAGGTGGCATTAGTTACTTTTGGAATTTCAATGGCTATAGCAAGCCAAAAGGTGGATGCAGTTTGCAAAGCTATAAAAACAGATTGTGCTAACACTATCAAACATAGCATGAATGACCCTTTGGAATAATTTATATAATCCCAAAATGGCTTCCATCCAACATTACCAGTCACTTTTTCTTCCTCTTCTGTAAGTTGTACACCAATTGGACCCTTGATACTAGAAATCTCTTCCTCACTTTGATTTATAGTGAGATCAAAACCTTGAGAGTCTTGAGGATTAGACAAAACCTCATTTTCAAAAACTCTTATATTTTTGTTATCTTGATTCAACTCATTGATTGTGTCTTTATGAGTACTCACAAGAAGTTCAAAGGTTGTTCCAGCTGTCAGGAGATTCTCATAACGACCTGATTGAATAACTTTTCCATCCTCCATTACCTAGAATTTGAGTTCATCATGATAATTATGTTAAAATGTCATATAGATACACATACAAATGAAATACTTTACCAAGATAGTATCAACTTCTGAGAGAAACTCCACTTGATGAGTAACTAGAATGACTGTTTTCTCTCTTAAAGCAGTCATGACACAGTCCTATAATGTTGTAGATGCAGTTAGTTTTATTATCATGATAATATAAAAGTGATATTTTCTTACATTGAATAGTATTGCAGCTGTATGTGCGTCAACTGCACTGAAAGGATCGTCAAGAAGATATATATCAGCATCGTTGTAGACTGCTCTAGCTAGTTGAATCCTTTGCTTTTGTCCTCCACTCATGTTTATCCCTCTCTGACCAATTTCTGTAAGATCACCATGGCTAAATTCATTGATATCCTTATCTAAGGCACATGCTTTAATTGCTTTCTCGTATCTTGATTTGTCCATTGGCTTGCCAAAGAGTATATTATCTTGAACTGTTCCACTTTGTATCCATGAAGATTGAGAAACATAAGCAAGATTGCCACCTACATTAACCTGTTTTCCATTATAGTAAAATATCATGGGTGAAAAATTTGAAGACACTATACTATGCTTATTAACATGCATTTTGCATTCTACAAAATCTAAATATGTTCTATTAGTAACTTACTTTTCCTGAAATCTTATGAATCTCTCCAAGTATTGCATACAAAAGTGATGATTTTCCAGCACCAACTGGTCCACAAACTGCTATTTTTTGTCCCCGTTTGATTTCTAAATTCACATGTGTTAGCGTTGGAGACGCAGATTCATGATCCCAAATGAAGTTGCCATCTTGAATTTCCACAGCATTCACCAAAATTTGGTTTTTGTTTCTTTCACTATCATCTTTGTTTAGTTCTTCATCAAGCAAAAAGTTATTGAGGCGGTCGAAGGAAACCTTAACTTGAATCATAATGGATAGAGCCTCAGGGATCATTCTAACAGGTTCTGCCATGTTCCTCAATGTTGTAAGAACTGTGAAAATGGTTTCAGCATTCAATGGGGCACTCTTGGAAACAGCGCATCCGAGGAACACGACAGCAGATATCATTGTAGGAGACATCCAATAAAGAAATGATCCAAAAGCTTTCAATATCTGTGCCTTAGACAACCATACAAACTCTTTATCGCGTAACGAATCTACTAAGTTCTTGAATTTTTCTTCCCATGATTGTAACTTAATGATCTTCATACTATTTAGAATCTCCGAAGTCGATCGAAGACGTTCGTCCTGTGCAATCATAAACTGTGACTGACAATTTTGCAGGATCCTTGCAAATGGTACATTGAGAAGTCCACATATAAGAAGAGGGACTAAACCAGGAATAGCACCAATACCAACAACACCAAAAAGGATAACAATGGAAAGAACAAGTTGCAATGCACAAGTCCATGTTAAATGAAACCACCATGGAAATTCTCCCATTCTATAAGCATCGACTGCAATGTAATTCACAATTTCACCGGCCGAGTGTCTCGTCCTTGCTGAGCTAGAAAGCTTTAGCTGCTTTTGATAAACTGCTACCATCAGAGCCGATCTCATTTTCATTCCCGACCTCCTTGAGTTAAAAAACCAATGTCTTTGAGACAAAGACTCAAAGACTTTGGTGAGAATAAAAAAACCAACTATTGAAAGACCTTCTCTAAGTTCTACCTCAGTTCTATTAGAGTAGTTAACAAAAGCATATAGTATCAGAGGTGAAACTGCAACAGAAACAGTTCTGATTAATGCATAAAATGCTATTATTATGTTTTCTTTTAAGAAAGTTCTGACTATAGACCAAAGAACCAAACTCTTTGTTTTGTTCTTTGCCCTCTCTCTAACAAGTGATTCCCAAGTATGAACAAATTTTTGATATGCCATGTTTGCTTCATCTTGAGAAACAAGAGAAGGAATGTCTTGAAGATCTAGTGGCTTTGAGTAACCTAAACTGAGTAAAGAATTAATCCAAGAGAAAATCAACTTGCTCAGAAAAGTAGCATGGCCTAATCCTGTTTTTTTAGCTACTTTTTTCTGATTCAATAGTGGCTCATATAAACATTCTTCTTGGACACTGTTATTTCCTAAATAACCAAGATTTTTGAAGGCACAATATAGAAGAAGGAAATGCACAAGCCACTTTACAATATCAAAAGTTTCAATTGCATGATTTTTAAATAGAATTTCAATGTTGAGAACTGAAACCAATACAGAAGAAGATAGCCACCATATAGAGTTTAGCATTCTTATCCATTTGACTCTCTGAACAATCAAAGAAACAGCAAAAGAAATCCAAATGATTCCTCTGATAACACAAGTTAACCATTTCACTTGCTGAAAGTTATCAGATTTAACTATGAGATTCCTCAATCCAATGCCGAAAAATGCAATGCTAATGATACCGCAACAGATTGAGACAAGAGGGAAAATCCAGCATTTTCTTTGGCTTTCATTTGTAGAACTTATTCTGATTAATGTGAGACTCAAAGATGCGTAGTAGACACATAGAAAGAGTATGTTGATAATGTCTATTAAGCTTCTTTGAGAACATAAAGAAGCGAAATCAAAATTATTCAGACAAATCCATGAATCAAAGTTACCTGTTGAGTTCTCAAAGTGAGTCATTTTTGGAGCTTGAATATGAACGGTTTGTGTTTTTCAACTCAGCAGAATATTGACTCTGAGCAGTGATTATTATTACTACTTAAATCAGTTAAATGGTGAGTGATTCAATAAAGTCATAAATTCAACACATGCAGAAAACGTAATTTTAATTTAATGTTTGATATGAATGGACGTATTGAAGAACATGAATTCACGTAACGTAAGCAGCCTGAGGTAAGTAAGTAACAATAGTTTATGTAGTGGCAATTTCCCGTATGACATACGTTAACGCATTTGATGTATAATTATTATTTGACAAAAAATATGAGGTTTACTTATCAACTATATAGTCAACTATCAATTATCTACCTAAGGTTAACTATTGAACCACCTAAATGCTCTTTCTCTTCTAAATATTTAAAAGCTTAATACCTTTATTAGTCCTTTACCTATACTGCGGGGTCCATTTTGGTTCTCTTTCTTTTAAAAATTCAAATTTGATCCCTTACGTTGTCAAACAGAATCAAAAAAGTATTTTCCGTCAAATATGTATAACAACGTTTGAAGAAGAGGACGTGGCAACTAAGGTGACATATAGTTATACGCGTGGCATCTGATCTGGCATATGCTTATAAGAAAGGTCATTAAAATTCTAAGAAAAATTATAAATTTCGCCCTCATCAAGGAATCAAACTAAAGACCTCCACTTTTATAGGCAGACACCACTACCAACAGGATCACTATCACCTTGTGAAATATAATGTCATATCATGTTCTTATATTTTAAAACAAATGTTAAGGTTTTTTAATGAAATATGTGGTTCATTTTTCTCTTTGTCAATGCAGAATATGTTCCCAGCTATTGCCCATAAGAAGACTTGCAAGCAGCAACTATATGAACTTTTGCAGCATCACTTAAAATCTGAACAAAACTCAAAAAACACGAGCCATCTTGAAAGTTGTAAGCATACCTGAGAGTTTTTACTACAATGGATTTCATATGCTCCAGCACCAGTAACTGAAACATACGCTTAAACTGTACATAATAGCTTTACCATAAAAACTACAAACCGTAATTCTAGTTAAGAGCAAATAAACATGTTAAAATCAAATTAACACATCCCAAATCAATTTTAGATACACTTGAGTTTCAACCATTTAAAGATACACTTGAGTTTTGTGTGCCTGCATGTGTGGATGCAGTTTTTATTTACTTATATTGTTCTTTCATGTATAGGCATTGATAAAGAAGTGTACGTTGGTGAGAACAAGCCACCTATTTTAAGTTGTCCTCGTGTGAAGGTTGAAATTATTGTGACAGTGGGTATGTTAATTTCTATGCTGGAACAAAGTATCTGCTAGCTCTTGAATTCTATTGAGTCCAGTGCACTGAAATTGAAATTAACTTAGGTTGATTAGTTGAACTTATTAGGAAGTTAGTTAGGTGAGTTGTAAGTATATGGTGTTAGTTATGTGATAATGGATCTTTTAGATTAATGTTACAATTAGAAAACTAGACTTGTTAGTAGTTGTAGTTAGATATGTAAGTTTCTGTTTTGAAATTTGAATTGAAAATAACAGTTTGTTAGAATGCATTTGAACTGTACTTATTAATTTGAGCTTAAATGTTAGTTAAATGAATGAAAGTGAATTTCTGAGTTTGCAGTGAGTCCAATTTTCTTGCACACACGAGTCCAATTTTAATGCATCTTAGAACTATAGCAGAGGGATAAATTTGGGGAGGATCTTTCTTTTTCATAATGTGAGTTTCTTTGTCCAGCAATAATACACCTCGAGCAATCCCACAAATAATTTCAAAACGCTTATCCCAATCCAATGACGACCTTTGGTTTAGATCTGTATAAGTGACACTCTTGTCCATAAAAATTGCAGTGCCAACCAAATAAAGCAGGTATGCTCTCAATGCATGCGGTATGTGAAGCGCCACCTAGTCAGTATCACCATCAGCCTCCCGTGCTCTAAGGATCTCATCATCATATATCGTCTTCACGAACTCAAATCTAGCATGAGCACCCTTGGTCTTATCCACCTCCTTTTTCACCTTCCTTGGGCCAACCCCAAGATACTCTACCATTATCTCGAGTGCCTCGTCTTTGGTAATCCTCCCATGATCTAGGAATTTCCCCCTGATCGGAAGATGTAGCAAACACAAGACATCATCGAGTGTGATAGACATCTCACCATAAGGGAGATGAAACGACAAGGTCTCCGAGTTCCATATCTCCAAGAACACATTAAGCATCTAGTGGTTGACCGTAGTGTAAACTGTAACGCCCCGATTTATTTTATTTATTTTTCGTAAATAAAATTATATGAAGTGTGTATATGTGTGTGATTATGTGTGTTTTGGTTGTGTTTGGGATACCCTTAGTATGGGGCAGTGACCTTGGAATTATGGAGATTAAGAGGTTGGGGGTGTGTGACCAATTGTGTAGAACTTAATGGTGTAAAGAGTAGTACTAATTAAATTATATTAGTAATATTTGGTTGATCATAATATTAGTCGAATAATATTAACTTAATTAAAATATTGATTATTATTATTATTATTATTTTAATAAGTGGGCATTAGTAATAATAATAATATAATATAATAACAAGAATAAGGAGTGCAAAGTGGACTATTCATGAGAATTAGTAAGAGTTGTCGCTCCCGAAAGATTCGCATCCAACGGTACAAACGCGGGAGTGGCGCAGAAAACACAGAGTCGCCAGCAATGTGTATTTATCCTGTGAGAGGGAAAGGAAACACTGCATAAACCTGAAGAGAAAGGGGGAAAGACATGGTCATCGCAACCATAGTCCGGATTCGGGAGTCGGTTATGCGAGGGGAAGGTGTTAACACCCCACGCATCCATCGTACTCGATGGGATCCACGCTTGTTGTCTAAACGGAGGATGAGCTGTCCTACTATCTATGGCTGAACAAAAGAAAACAGGGATGGGGGTGACTAAGACGGACTCGGTATGACATATTCGATGCCCTAGGCCTACGTACTCCCTCAGTGCAATGGGAAAGTCAGAGTCAACGTAGTTCGGACGGGAACTGTGGGGGAAGGTTGCTCGCCAAGACAATCGTTGTCTTGTGCCTACATATCCTCAATCGGACGAGAGAGAGGAATCAGAGCTAATGTAGTTCGTGGGTACGACCACGAATGGGTAAGTGTCTTTTACGTGAGCGACGAGCTCTTTTCTGAAAATGGAGTTTGAAACCCAACAATCCCGAAGGATAAAAAAGATTTTAATTTGTTTTGTGTTTTTTAGACAGAAGTGTTTTTTAAGTTAGTTCATAACTTGCATTGCACCAAAGTCTAGGGCACAGGGACGAATACTCAACGAATCGTCCCAAGACAGGACGACCGCTAAGCACTCTAGAAAGATGAGAGGAAGCCCCTCATTTCGCATTCCCCACGCTTAAGGCTCGTGCGCAATACACTTTATCTTTATTAAGTGTTTTCAAGAAGTTTTGAGATGAGAATAGAGAAGACCCAAAGGAAACTCTAAAGGGAATCTAAGAGTCCTAATGTTGTCATGCATGGGTAACCTATGGTTAGTGAGGTTTAGGAGAGACGACTACCTAAAACCTAATGCTAATTGTAACGCCCCGATTCTGATTATTCCCATTTTGTTGGGTCTTTTATTTAAATTGAGTGATAAATTATTTTATTTGTGAAATTGGTGTGTTAATATGCTATGTTGACATGTTATGATATTTTACCGTTTTTGAGAGTTTTCGGGGAAATTAGAATGGAGGGTATTTGGACATTTCTCAATTAATGATAAGTTAGAAATTTAGTGGAAATAGAATTATGTGAGAAAATGAATTAATTGAATTTGAGTAGAAAATAAGAAAAGAAAATGAGAAAAAAAGAAAGTAGGAACAGAAATAGAAAAAAAAAGAGATAAGAAGAAATAGGAGAGAAAGAGAAAGAAAAGAGAAATAGAGAGAAAAAGGAGAGAAAGAAAGAGGAAGAAGAGAAAAGAAAAGAAAACTTGGAAAAACCTAGAAAACCATCAAGAACAAACATCTAGCAAGCTTGGAATCCGGGTAAGGGTGTGAAATTTTATTATCTCATCAATGTATATCATTATGTATGATTGTGTTGTTGTTGTTGTTGATTTTTATGAGTTTTTGTATAAACCCATTTGTGTAGAAGTGTTAGAATTCGATTAATTAGTGTTGGAAATGATATTTTCGTGTTCCTTGTTGTTGATACACGATTGATATATGTTGTTGTACATCAAATTGGTATTTTTCTGAGTTTAGATGATGAATTTGGGTGTGGTTGGAGTGCAAAACGCAGAGAAAAAATTATGCAGGAAAATTCTGCATTCTGCCTGGCCATACGCGTATTGGGGCAGGCCATACGCGTATTGACTAAGGCAATACGCGTATGGGTGTGTTAACCCTCAATTTCGACGCAAGACAAAATCAAAGTTATGTTAATGTTAAAAAAAAGTTATTTTTAATATAAAAAAGGCTTCGACCTAACTTTTGGGAGGCCTGAGTCGAATAAGTGTGGAGAAGTCTTAAAAAATGGCTAAGTATGGAAAGGGTTCTTCGACCGGGAGAATGTAGCGCTGCAGCGGTTATGTTAAGATTAGAGGGAATTTCCAATATTTGAAATTTAAATAAGAGCAGTTGTGGACGTGGGAACAGTTGAGATTAAGGTGAAGGCACCAAAATCCACACGTTCGAAGCAGTAACCACCACTGAGTAGTTATTTCCTAGCACTATAAATAGGAGTTGGTTCTATGTAAATGGTGTGTTCATATTTTTGTACAAGTTACTCTAAGAAACTCAAAGTACCCGCGTGTAGAGAAACGAGTGCGTGAGAATGTACGTAATGTAACACCATTGTCTTCATTAATCTCATTTATCTTCAGCATGTTTACTTTCCATGCCTTTACAGTTTCTTGAAATTTATCTTCCATGCCAAATTTATGTTCAAAGTCATTTAAGTTTTCTGCGTTTTACTTTCGACCGCATTTTATGTTCAAGCATTTAATCTTCAAACCGTTACTTTCAAAGCTTTCATTTTCAAGAACGTGAAGTTCCCCTTTAAATCGACTGCATTTATTTTCGAAGTCTTTTACTTTCCAGCACCTTACCTTCGACAGCACTTTTACTTTCCCAGCCTTTACTTTCCAAGAACGTGGAGTTCGTTGCATTTTACTTTCAAAGCTTTTACCTATTCGACGCCTTTAATTTTCGCACCCTTTACTTGCATTGCTTTAAATTTCAAGTTCTCACTTTACTTTATTGCCTGTAGTCGAACGTGGAGTTCAGTTAGATTTTATTTTCAGCATTGTCGAACGTGGAGTTCAGTTTACATTTTCTTTAAGTTACACTTGTCTCTCAAACTTAGCACATGTCCTAGGATTTGTGTGATCGATCCTGCAAGTTAAATCAATTTGCGTTTAGATTGATAGATCAGAGGTTGTTTACCAAAATTCACAGTAAACAAATTGGCACACCTGGTGGGACCCAGTGCTAAGTCAAACCTTTTTGTCAGCCTTACCTCTCTTGGTGAAGAAGTGTTTTCGTTGCATGTTATTGAGAAGTGGGAAGTTAGCCACAGCAAACGAAGAGATACCAAAGAGAAGATATACTAAGAAGATGGCAACTAATGCTAATCAACAAGTTGATGCTCAAGGGAGTATTTCAAACACTCAGTCCAGTAGCAGTATTGGGACTCAAAGCACTCCATCACCAGTATCTTCGACAGGAGGACCGGCGTCACTTCCGTTAGTGGTGTCTGAACCAGGATCAACATATACAAAATTATATACTCAACCTGTGTTGGAATATGTAGGACCACAAAGTTCTAATTCGCCAGGAGGAAATACAATGTACATGCACGCTCCTCCACCAGGTTTCCCACATCCAGGGTCAAGGAGTCAACCCTATGGTATGCCTACATCAATGATGCAAAACCTGCAGAGTGCTCCACCTGTATTTTCAGAAACTGTTGTGTCTTCGCCACTACAGGGGTCAGGATCAGGGGGACGAAACAATCAGAGTATAGGCGTTGGTTACTCTGTTCAAACCCCTAGCCTTACAAATACATCCATAAATTATTTGAGACAGCAGATGGATGAAGGTAACATGCAAATGGTACATACGTTGTCTCAGACAATGGGAGAAGTTTTTCAACCTTTGATTCAAAATACAACTCAAACTAACCTACAAATGGCTGCATAAGTGGCACGCATGGCTGATTTCATGGGAGTGCCAGCAGTAGATCGGAGAGCGACGGTGGTCGAAGATATCCCAAGGCGTCATCAACGGCAGATACCTGATGCTAACCTGGAGGATCAAGAGATGGTCGACCATTTCAGAGTCGAACCACCAAGAAACCAGATGCCATACCAGATGGAGGTAGAACCAGTAGTGATGGTGAACAGGAACCCAAACGCAGACCAACTACTTAGGCAGGTTCGACACCAGAATCAAGCAGAAGAAAATAATCTTGCAGCCATGGTCGAAAGGATAATGACTAGGAATGGGATGAATTTTGGCTTCACCAGGCCAAATTATACATCACCTGTAATGGACTACATTCTCCAAGCAGAACTTCCCCCTAGGATGAAGGTTCCAAAGTTCAGCAAATTCTCAGGAGATACTACGGAGTCTACTGTCGAACATGTGGCTAGATATTTGATCGAAGCGGGCGAGATTGCTGCTGACGAAAGCCTTAGGATCAAATACTTCCCAAGTTCCCTTACTAAGAATGCCTTCACATGGTTTACTACGTTGCCTCCAAATTCCATATACAATTGGACCCAATTAGAACATTTGTTTCATGAACAGTTCTACATGGGGCAAACTAAAATTAGTTTGAAAGAATTGGCTAGCATTAAGCGCAAGGTCACTGAGCCAATTGATGATTACCTGAATAGGTTTCGACTTCTTAAAGCCAGGTGCTTTACACAAGTGCCAGAACATGAGTTGGTCGAAATAGCTGCTGGGGGTCTTGATTATTCCATTAGGAAGAAATTAGATACCCAATATCTTAGAGATATGGCCCAGCTTGCTGATAGGGTTCGACAGCTAGAGAGGCTGAAAGAAGAAAAAGCCAAATTCAGTAGGGGTAAAAAAGTAGTGTTCGTCGAATGCAAGGAAGAGGTGGAGAGTCTGTATGGTGAGCCATCTTGTTTCGACGAAAATGAGGTTGACGTTGCTGAGTTAAAGCAAGGTCCACCTTACGCTTGCAAATTATTGGCTCCTTCAGAAGGAAAAAATCCTGTCGAATCTAACGACAAATTCCCTAAGAAAACATATACGTTCGATGTCACTAAATGTGATGAAATTTTTTATTTGTTAGTTAAAGATGGGCAAATGATAGTGCCTGTTGGTGCTAAAATGCCACCTTTAGAACAAAGAAAGAAAAGAGGTTTTTGTAAGTACCATAATTTTTTGGGTCATAAAACTTCTCAATGTTTTCTTTTCAGGAATCTGGTGCAAAACGCTATCCAGGAAGGAAGGCTGAAGTTTGGGGAAAAGGGTAAAGCCCAGATGAAGATTGACTCTGACCCGTTGCAAGTTGCAGAGGCCAACTATACAGAGCCTCATGAGGTTCAGATGGTGGAAGCCACAGGGGGATTCGACGAGTCAGTCAACATGGTAGAAGTTATTGAATACTTCGCCATCAGTGCTGTGAAGATTGAAGGTTCTAGTAAGGCTACAAGTGGCCTAAACGTTGATGGCACCAGTTTGATGTTGGTGACCAAAGAAACTGCTGATAAGTTTGTGAAAATGGATAATGTTGTTAAGGGTTTTGATGTAACCGGGAGTGGGTGGAAGATAACTGTCAATGAAGGCATTAATATGGTCGAGTTGGCTTAGGAGTCTGATTCTAGTTCAGATAGTATCAACACCAATGAGGCTATGGGTAGAAATGCCCCCAAAGTTCAAGTTGTTAAGGAATTGGAAGATGACATGCTCTTGGTTGGAGAGATACTGGACATGGATGGTTGTCTGGTGGAAAATTGGATCTGTATGGCTGCTGAAACTTTTTTCAAGACATCTCCTGATGTCGAGAGAGTTAATGTTGCGGAGATGGTAGAGGCTGAGAAAGCTGCTTGGGAAAAAGCTTCCCAAAGAGCTGCAAAAGCAGCAGTAGGTGGTGGCTACTTGGCAAAGACCGCTGAAAGTCTGGAAGCCAGCTTCTCCAAGATGTGCCTGAAGGACATAATGGATGTCAACATGGTCGAAATTACTGATCGAAAGAATGAACCATTGAGTAAGGTAGATGAGCAAGAGAAACTCAACAAAATGGCTTATCCTAAGCCAGAAGAGACAATTGTGGACTTCTTACATCGTTGCCAGAAAAAAGACTCAGGAGTAATGCTGTGTCCCAGGTACAGTGCCGTTTTTGATGTAAAGGCTGCCCACAAGCTTGAAGATGTTAAGAAAGCTGGCAAAAGCTGGGGGCAGAAGGTGATGAAGGGGCACCGAGGTTTTGACCATAGGAGACTTTCGACAGGGCTAAAAAACCAAACACCAGGAATTAGGCCAGGCACATTCAAGCCAATGGTGAACGCACCAACAGGTAGTTGGATCAAACCTGTCGAAGGGAGAGGACAGAAGAAAAAGTGGGAGAAGTTCGATGTGGAAAGAGGTGTGTCATTTGAGTACAGGAAGGAGAATCGCACCACAAACAAATCAGCATACATTTCGCAGAATTACAAGGGTAACAACCCAATGTCTAGATCACAATGGCGAAGAGAGCAGCGCAGGCGAAAAGCTGTTAGGGAGGCCCAAGTGCAATGGGAGTCAAGCACCAATGTGGCTGGGGCAATGGAGAAACTGCCCATACGACGAAAGTTGTTTACTATTCAGCCAGAAAAGAAGGTCGAAGAGGATGATGAGATGACTGATAACTTCGACAATGAGTCAGCCGCTTCCCTAGACATTTTGGTAAATGTGGTGTCAGTAATGCCAAGAGAATTTGGTCAAGTCTCAGAGATCGAAGATTTAGACCAAACTGCTGAGTTGGAAATGATGGCACACAAGTCTGTGTGCTATTATATCATGAACAATGGGTGCGTCGAAGAACAGAATGCTTTCTTTGAGCGTCCCACGGAGGAAATGAAGGGTCACTTGAAGCCTCTTTATATTACTGGAAAAGTGGAGAACGTTCCTGTCAACAAGATTCTGGTAGACTGTGGTGCGACGGTTAATTTGATGCCAAGATTTCTGTTGAGCAAGATTGGAAAATTTGAAACTGATACCAAACCCCACAACATGGTTCTGTCGAACTATGAAGGCAAAGTTGGTTCTACTCTGGGAGTGATTCAGGTAGATCTAACTGTGGGAACTATCACCAGACCAACGGTGTTCATGGTCGTCGAAACAAAGGCTAACTATAATCTACTCTTGGAAAGGGAGTGGATTCATGGGATAGGAGCAGTACCCTCATCTATGCACCAGAGAATCACAATCTGGAGACCAGATGGGATACTGGAAAACATTGAAGCTGATCAAGGGTACTTCAAGGTGCCTGTCAATCATGTGGACAGTAGGCAATTTGAGAAACATCTGGCGAACATTGCTCCATGTCCTCCAGCTGATTTTGAGTTTACGCCTGACGAGGAAACGTTTTATTCGTTGTACTTACACCCTGTCGAAGGTTTCAGATGGGACAGGGAGGTACCAGGGGGAAGATTGCCATGCCTAGGCACACCTCCAATAGAGCCCACAGGGTGGGGAGATGAATTCAGTGATCATGACTGAGTTCGATGCTATGAAAAGAATTTCGGCCTATGTGGCCGAAACAAAACTACAAGCGGCTTTGGAAGCCGCCAATGATTATATGGCTGGTGAAGCCATTTCTGAAGTGTATCCAGAAGGTCCTGGCAAGGATTTCGACCCAAAACCACCAGACAAGGTTGAAACTGGAGGGCAAAGCTAGAGGCTCGACGCTATCTATGAAGACGAGCCTTTGGGATTTGAAAAGGATCCGTTGGCAAACAATATAAAAATGCTAGCACAAGATCCTTTGGAAGAAGTGGATCTCAGTGAGGGGGCAACCAAAAGGCCTACTTACATCAGTGCCAATCTTGATCCCCAGTTGAAAGTCGAAGTAGTCCAGCTGTTGAAAGAATTCAAAGACTGCTTTGCTTGGGATTATGATGAAATGCCTGGTCTGAGCAGGGAGTTAGTCGAACACAAGTTGCCTATGACGCCTGGGAAAAAACCAGTCAAGCAGAATCCAAGACGGTTTGCACCAGAGATACTGTCAAAGATCAAAGAGGAAGTCGAAAGACTGCTTCGTTGCAAATTCATTCGCACTGCAAGGTATGTCGAATGGTTGGCTAATATAGTACCTGTTATTAAAAAGAATGGGTCTTTGAGAGTGTGCATTGATTTTAGGGATTTAAACTCTGCAACTCCCAAAGATGAATATTCAATGCCAGTAGCAGAAATGTTAATAGATTCTGCAGCAGGACATGAATACCTTAGTATGCTGGATGGATATTCTGGCTATAACCAAATATTCATTGCTGAGGAAGATGTTCATAAAACTGCTTTCAGATGCCCTGGAGCCTTAGGCACCTATGAGTGGGTAGTGATGCCTTTTGGTCTTAAGAATGCTGGTGCTACTTATCAAAGGGCAATGAATTCAATTTTCCACGATTTTATAGACACATTCATGCAAATTTATATTGATGATATTGTTATAAAATCTATTTCTGGGAATAGTCACATTGACCATCTTCGACAATCCTTTGAAAGGATGAGAAAATATGGTCTTAAAATGAATCCTCTTAAATGTGCTTTTTGTGTGCAGGCAGGGGATTTCTTAGGCTTTGTGGTCCACAAGAAAGGGATTGAAATAAATCAGAATGAAACCAAAGCCATAATGGAGGCGAAAGCGCCATCAACCAAAAAGGAGTTGCAGTCGTTGTTGGGCAAAATCAACTTCTTAAGAAGGTTTATATCTAACCTGAGTGGCAAAACACAAGCTTTTTCGCCATTGCTTCGTTTTAACAAAGATGGTTTCGAGTGGGGGCAATTGCAGCAGGAAGCCTTCGACAAGATCAAGGAGTACCTAAGCCACCCTCCAATTCTTTCACCACCTTGTAGAAACAAAAGTATGAGATTGTACATAGCTGCAGCAGATAAAACTCTAGGGAGCATGTTAGCTCAAGAGGATGAAAATGGAGTCGAAAGAGCCATTTATTACCTTAGTCGAGTTTTAAATGATGCAGAAACTAGGTATAGCATGATTGAAAAGTTATGTTTATGCTTGTATTTCTCTTGTACTAAATTAAAGCAATATATAAAACCTGTTGATGTGTATGTTTCGTCTCACTTTGATGTTGTAAAACATATGTTATCTAAACCCATTTTGCACAGTCGAATTGGCAAATGGGCATTAGCATTGACAGAATTTTCCTTGACATATCAACCTTTAAAAGCTGTGAAAGGGCAAATAGTTGCAGACTTCATAGTTGACCATTCCATAAATGAAAATGATTTGAATTACGTCGAATTAAGATCTTGGAAATTATACTTTGACGGATCAAGTCATAAAAATGGAACGGGAGTAGGAATATACATTATTTCTCCTGATAAAATTCCAACAAAATTCAAGTACAAGGTCGAAGGTCCTTGTTCTAACAATGAGGCTGAATATGAAGCATTAATTGCTGGCCTCGAAATTTTGTTAGAATTGGGGGCAACTAGAGTCGAAATAATGGGAGATTCAGAATTGGTTATAAAACAAATCACAAAGGAGTATAAATGTGTTAAAGAAAATCTCATTATGTACTTTGTGATAGCCAATAGATTATTAAAGAAATTTGAGGTAGTGGCCATTCAACACATACCTAGAATAGAGAATCAAGTTGCTAACGACTTGGCCCAAATTGCTTCTGGATACAAGGTGTCGAAGGAGAACCTTCAAGAAGTAATTGAGGCAAGGGGTAAGGTGGTGGCTGTTGGATTATGTCCATCAGACTTAGAAACAACTAAGCTTGGGTGTATAGATGGCGAAAATTTTGAAATTTTTGCCATAGATAATTTAACAGATGAAGATTGGAGAAAGCCCATAGTTGAGTATTTTCGAAACCCAACGGCTTCGACATAACGGAAAGTCAGGTATCAAGCTTTGAGCTATGTGCTGATGGGGAATGAATTGTTTAAAAAGACCCCTGAGGGAGTCTTATTGAAATGCCTTAGTGAGGCAGAAGCGTATTTGGCACTTTCGACAGTACATAGTGGGGCATGTGGAGCACACCAAGTTGCCCAGAAGATGAAATGGTTGTTGTTTCGACAAGGCATGTATTGGCCCACTATGCTGAAGGATTGCATAGAATTTGCTAAAGGGTGCCAAGAATGTCAAATTCATGCTGGCATACAGCACATCCCTGCAAGTGAATTGCATTCTATAGTGAAACCATGGCCTTTCAGAGGATGGGCTTTGGATATAGTGGGAGAAATTCGACCAGCATCTTCAAAGAACCAGAGATATATTTTGGTGGGAATTGATTATTTCACCAAGTGGATCGAGGCAATACCACTGGTGAATATAGGTCAGGAAGATGTTATTGAGTTCATCCAAAGTCACATTATTTATAGATTTGGTATTCCTGAAACAATTACTACAGATCAGGGATCGGTGTTCACTGGTCGAAAGATGCAGGAATTTGCCAAAGAGATAGGTTTTAAGTTATTAACTTCTACACCGTATTATGCTCAGGCCAATGGGCAAGTCGAAGCGGCCAATAAGATAGTGATTGGACTAATCAAGAAACATGTGGGAAAAAGGCCTAGAAATTGGCACAAGACGTTAGACCAAATTCTTTGGGCGTGTCGAACATCCCCCAAAGAGGCTACCAACACTACCCCATTTCAACTCACTTTTGGTCATGATGCAGTATTACCTGTTGAGATTTATCTACAGTCTGTAAGAGTTCAAAGACATCATGAGATTCCCTCTGAGAAATATTGGGAAATGATGATGAATGAATTAGTGGATTTGGATGAAGAAAGGCTTAGAGCCTTGGAGTTGCTGAGAAGACAAAAGAAGAGGGTCGAAGATTCCTACAACAAGAAGGTTAAATCTAAATCTTTTGCATGTGGGGAATTGGTTTGGAAGGTGATTTTGCCCATGGATCGAAAAGATAGAACATTGGGCAAGTGGTCCCCTAAGTGGGAAGGACCATTCCAAGTCATACAAGTATTCTCTAATGGAGCTTATGAAGTGGAAGAATTAGACAGAGATAAAAGAATCTTGAAAGTAAATGGCAAGTATTTGAAAAAATATAAGCCTATGTTGCAGGAGATTCATATAAAAACATAAGCTTTATTTGATAAAAGAAAGCCAAAATAGGCCGAGTCAGGCTAATATGGCATACAAAGCGAAGAGAAAATAGTACAACATTTTTCTTCATTAATCTAAGGTTATTCATAATCTCTCCAATCTATGGATTTGAGGAATTCCATATAATCTGCATCTGGCTCATCATCAGATTCTTGGGGGCTGGAATGCCTTTTCTTAGAGATCTTCATTTTGGGTTCCTTCTTCTTGGCTAAAGAGACTGCTCCAATGGAGGCATTGGGTTGTTGAGGTGCCTCTACTTTCTTTGTTTCCTCAGTTGCCTTGGCCTTTCCAGCCATCTTCTTGGTTGGAGGTTTCTCCGAAGTATTCATGGTTGCTTCTACGCAAAACATGGTCAGATGAAAGAGATTTATAAAGGCTAAGGGCTGATTGGATTGGCCAGCCAAACGGTGGAAATAGGTGAGTGATTCTTGGAAACAGGCCTGAGGGCTATCCTATAAGTGTCGCTTTAAAGCTAGAAGCTTATGCCTTGGAATTTAAAGCTGGAAGGGTGACTTTCCAAGAAAAAGATAGAACGCTTTAATTGCGAATTTGACTGGTAAAAAATAACGATAGAGAACATCATCATGCAATATAGGTCGAAAGCAGTTAAAGGCAGAATAATAATGATAAATTAAATCAGTGCCAACAGGCATAAAATTGTCATTACATAAAAAGCCTGAAAAGGCCAAGAAACAAGTGATGATTAGACAAATGAAATAAAGGTGTCGAAGGTATCAGAAGGGAAGCCTCGACGCCAACTGAGAAAAAGACTCTATGTGATATTTGAGACGAGCGTTGCACAAAGATTCGTCAAGTTTTGCGTCTGCGAGCTCTTTCTCGTATCTTTGGGCTGCCTCAATACGATCAATAGCATGCTTCGTCTCTTCAGCTATCTCAGTGTCGTCGAGTTGGCGCAGATCACGGTTGCGGTTTTCAGCATTTGCAATTTTGGCTTGTAGTTCTGTGATCTGTTGCTTCCATGCTTCAATGTCCTTCGTGTTGGAGGCTATCTCGTCTTGCTTTTTCTTTTGATTAGCCTCCATACGTTGGATCTCTTCGTACGCCTCTTGTGCACTACACCAGGCTGCACTCTCACTGCCAGATGTTCTCTCGATGGTATCCTTGATCGAGGGAAGCAGTTTTATTTCTGCAGCTATTTGGTTTACCACGGCAGTTAGCTCTATCAGAAAACCAGAGACATCTGGATTGAGGGTAGTGAGCTCAATCTTTGCAAGGGTGTCCTTCAGGTAAGCAGTTGCAGTTGGATCTGAGGCCAGAATTTTGTAGATATCCCCTTTGAAATTTTTTTTCTTGATGGCTTGGAGGATTGATTGGGCGAAGTCATCCGGTGCTGAGGTCGAAGAAACAGAGGAAGAACCGTGCCTTTGCTCAAGAATTAATTTGGCAAACTCACGTGGGTTCGACCACTTGAGCGCTATCAATGAGTCCCCAGATAGTGGAACGACCAAAGGCGAAGGAGTGTGGTGGGGGCGAGGCTCAGCTTGTTCTTCTTCCTCTTCTGATGATTCCTCTTCCTCTTCACCTTCTTCTCCTCCCATTTCCTCATCAGATTCATCCGCAGCTGGTTGCACATTCTCTTGCTGATCAGCCGGTGGGGTTTGATCAAGAGTGGCGTTGTGTGTTTGGATCTCAGGTTCACGCCTTTCGTCTTCAACCATCTGGCCCTTATCCATGGAGGTACCCTGATTGATAAGTGGTGGGCTTGAAGCGTCATCCTCGTCAGAGTTAGCTCCCTCTGCTTGTGCATGCTAAGTTGGGGTTGGAACTAGTGCTGCATTAGCTGCTGTAACACGTGGAATAGGTTTATTAATCTCACTCAAACCAGAGCCAATATCAGAAGATGGGTGATAAGTTGGCTCACCTTGGCTGTTGAGAAGCGTGGTAGTGAGGCTTTCTGAAGTTGGGTGAGAAATGGATTCGTCAAGTGTGGTGGCGGCAAAGTTGCTTGGAGTTGGTCGAGGGTCCGGATTGTTGATGATGGATGCTTGAAGAACACAAGTGAAGATAATGAGAATGAAATAATAGGCTAAGGATGTCAAGCATAATAGAAAAGGTAATGGTGGGCATACCTGAGTTTGTTCAACAGCAGGACTTGATTCTTCAACCCCATGGTCACCAAGAGGGGTTCTCAAGGCTACCTGGGAGGGTTCCCTCTCGACACCACTTGTGGTGGATGCCTTTTCGAGTATTTTGGCCACCTTCGAAGGAGGTGGGCCAGCAGGTCCAGAGGCCTTTACGGGTTTTTTCCTTTTCCTCGTGAGAACCTCTTCAGGAGATTCATCTGAGGCCTCTGAAACTGTAACCACAGCTGGGGTATCCTTCTTACCTTTCTTGGAAGGTGTTGGAGGCCTTCGACCAGTCTGAAGAGGCAGTGAAAATAAGGAAGAAATTCATAGAGTATAAGTAAAATAAAAGGTGCAAAGTATACCTGTGTACTCCCTTGGTCTTTGCCACTTTGCAAGGTGGCAGCTCTAGTCGAAGCAGCTTTCCTAGGCACAGCTGAAAGATAGCACATAATTGTTACAAGTTAATGATTACATGACTAGTCATAAGGCCATGGAGTAAGGATCTCAAACCTTCATATATTTCAGATTCGACATGAACGTCCTGAATTCCTATATGAAGGTGCCCTTTAAAACTGTCTAACGTATGCTTAGTCGAAACCACTCGTTGGGCTTTTGGCTGAGACTGCTGACGAAGAAGCTTTAAATGCTCCCCACAGACAAACCAATCTGGAAATGGAGGGGCAAACGCCACTCCAAAATCAGCAGTAGGCAGTCGGGGGAACTTTGGGGGAAAAAGTTTAAAAGCTACCTCATAACGTTTCTTACGAGGGACGTTGGGAGGAATTTTTAGTTGATCCAGCTTTTCTAGAAATTTTCTCTTTAGAGTGCCAGCAGCCTCATGAATGGTTCGACTAAGATCACCTGGTCGATAGATAGTTTCGAAGTATTTTTGAAAAGCCTGTATTTCTTCGATGTGAGTGAACTTATTTTTTTCGTCTTGTCCTGCACATGGAGGAAAGCTTGGTCAAGTAACGAAGAAAACGTAGTCGCATCAAGGAAGTGCTCATTATAATGCTTCAACCACCATTGGTGGAAGGATGAAGTGCATAAAAAGGAAGGTTCGAAAAACACAGGGGAGAGGATGCTTCTTTTTTCATTCCTGATGTTGAGTGCTTCAGAGACGTTCTCCTCGTCGAGGTAGGCGGTGTGAAAAATCACTTGACCCTTTTTCTCATATAAGCACTGAGGGAAACTCTGGGCCAACCCAAATTGTCGAGAAACCAAGTTGGGTTGGTAGGCAATCAACGCTGATAAACCTCTCCCTAGGTTCAGCCTGTGGACAATAAATCTAGGAATCAAAAAGGCTTCCCAGATGGCAACAGACTCTGGATCAAGGGGTTGGAGAGGATTTGGAAATGGCCTTTGAAACCACTCAGGGCCATGGCTTCGTCGAACAAAGGGTGCCATGCTAGGAGTAAACTCATAGCGTTTGGCGAACATCATTATATAACTAGTGAAAGCCCTTTGAAGGTTTTCACCATCATCATTAGGAGTGAGCTTAGCTAGACGTATCCCTTCGACTCTCCTCTCCCTGATCTCAGCAGAAGCTTCATCGACTATGCCTTTTCTGGGGAGGCTGGCCTCAAACGTAGTATTGAGCCACAGTTGAAGTAGCCAAAGAGGACCGCTCAAATGCATAGGACCTTGGGCGTCCACATTCTTCAGTCGAGAAGCCTCTTCACTGATAGATTCGTAAATGTTCGCCAGAATGAGTTCACTCAGACAGGTCCCTCTGTTGTGGTGGAGTTGGTTCGCCAGGGGCAGGTATTTCTTAGCCACCTGCAAGGACTTGGTACAAAAAACATACTTCGATAGCCAGACTGTGAGGAAAGCGATGTGTTCTTCATCAGACACCTCATCATCTTCTTGTTTGAAGTGGTGCTTGATAAAGAGGGTATAGGTCAATTTTGAGCCTGCAATGTTGATGGTATCATCAGCATCAACCTCAGGATTGTAGACAAAGCCATCTGGTCGAAGCCCCGTGATGGCAGCTACGTCAAAGAGGGTTGGAGTGACCATTCCACATGGCAGGTGGAATGTATAATGGGTGCTGTCCCAAAAGTACAGAGATGCTGCCAACATGTTCAAGCAATAGGGTATGTTGGTCTTCGACAGCATCATAAGGTCGTAGATCCCTATCTCCTTCCAATGGTCAGCTTTAACTTTCTCCATCTTCGCCATCCATTGGTCGAATTCTTTTAAAGGGTGGACGGCTCTCATCAACCTAGTGCCATCAGTGAGATAGCCAACATTGAGTTTGGGTAAAGGGATCTCTTCAGGGGAAGCTCCAGCAGCAGAATCAATTTTAGGGGAACTCTTTTGCCCTAATGGTTTGGATTTCCGGTACGATGGGAAAAACTCACTCAGCTTCTCGTTGGAAATATCCACCTCAGCCAAAGGACCAGATAATGCATAAGTTTTATCAGACATAACAAGGGGAATCATTACCTGAGATTGGTAGATGGCTCTTGCTTCTGTAGAGGTAGGTTCCGGCAAACAACGACGGTTATCTACCAGTTGAGGGCCTGGGATGGTTTGCTTGAACGGAGTGACTTTGCCCTTTTGGGTCTTCTTTGCTTGAGGATTAATGTGGGAGGATGCCATTGTGGAAGAAGATGGAAAGATGATGTCTTTACTGGGTTGCGCAAAAAACTGAAGAGAAGAAGAGTTGCTTGAGAGTACTAAAGGAGTGGAAAGATCGCAAAATGGCGGAAATGGGTATATATAGATGTTTGAAAACCTTCAGGGACTTGGATCCACCGTTGAAGCTAAGGGGTTAGTGGGACACGTGGCTTCCTCCTGAAGGCGTGATGGAAAGGAGCGGTTATGTGCAGACTGATCACGTCTGTTTTCAAGAAAGGCGTTATGATGAATACGGCTGAAAAGACGTTTTAAGGATTTGTCATGATGGTGTGACGTCAGAGGCGTGGTTTAAAGGAACTGAACAGTTTAGCCATTAGGGAATTAGTGGGATGTTAAGTTAAGGCCATGCAAATAGGCGTCGAAATAAGCATCATGTCAAGAAATGGCCTTCCTACCAAGTCTGGCGAAAGGACATTCCTTGGGGGCAATTTGTTAACCCTCAATTTCGACGCCAGACAAAATCAAAGTTATGTTAATGTTAAAAAAAAAGTTATTTTTAATATAAAAAAGGCTTCGACCTAACTTTTGGGAGGCCTGAGTCGAATAAGTGTGGAGAAGTTTTAAAAAATGGCTAAGTATGGAAAGGGTTCTTCGACCGGGAGAATGTAGCGCTGCAGCGGCTATGTTAAGATTAGAGGGAATTTCCAATATTTGAAATTTAAATAAGAGCAGTTGTGGACGTGGGAACAGTTGAGATTAAGGTGAAGGCGCCAAAATCCACACGTTCGAAGCAGTAACCACCACTGAGTAGTTATTTCCTAGCACTATAAATAGGAGTTGGTTCTATGTAAATGGTGTGTTCATATTTTTGTACAAGTTACTCTAAGAAACTCAAAGTACCCACGTGTAGAGAAACGAGTGCGTGAGAATGTACGTAATGTAACACCATTGTCTTCATTAATCTCATTTATCTTCAGCATGTTTACTTTCCATGCCTTTACAGTTTCTTGAAATTTATCTTCCATGCCAAATTTATGTTCAAAGTCATTTAAGTTTTCTGCGTTTTACTTTCGACCGCATTTTATGTTCAAGCATTTAATCTTCAAACCGTTACTTTCAAAGCTTTCATTTTCAAGAACGTGAAGTTCCCCTTTAAATCGACTGCATTTATTTTCGAAGTCTTTTACTTTCCAGCACCTTACCTTCGACTGCACTTTTACTTTCCCAGCCTTTACTTTCCAAGAACGTGGAGTTCGTTGCATTTTACTTTCAAAGCTTTTACCTATTCGACGCCTTTAATTTTCGCACCCTTTACTTGCATTGCTTTAAATTTCAAGTTCTCACTTTACTTTATTGCCTGTAGTCGAACGTGGAGTTCAGTTAGATTTTATTTTCAGCATTGTCGAACGTGGAGTTCAGTTTACATTTTCTTTAAGTTACACTTGTCTCTCAAACTTAGCACATGTCCTAGGATTTGTGTGATCGATCCTGCAAGTTAAATCAATTTGCGTTTAGATTGATAGATCAGAGGTTGTTTACCAAAATTCACAGTAAACAGGGTGGCGCATTTCAGGGCCAATACGCGTATGGGTTGCATGTTTTCCCGACCATCTAGTGAAACACGTATGATACGCGTACGAGTTTTGGGCCATACGCGTACGGAATTGGTGCATACGCGGATGGACAGGACAAGGGTAAAAATGGGATTTTTCAAAATATCGTTTTTCATTTTCTTTCGTAACTTGAGTTCCGTTTATCCGATTTTTACATTCTTGGTATCGTTGGATAGCTATTGAGCTGTAGTTTCTTATGGTGAGGAGTTTGGGGCTGTTAGCCGATTTAATTATGTCAGAAAATTGGGAATAGTGTTATTTAGCGACTTTTACCGTTTTGAATGTGTGTTTTGGATGTGAATCATACAATAGTGCATTGATGTGAATGTATATAGATTGTATGTGATTGTATGAGATGAATGCATGAATATATTGTGAATATGTATGCATTTCAAGAATGTCTTGAGTCATTTTGTATGTGAAGCATAATGATGTACATTCTTGTGTTGAGTGATTCTAATGAGAATCCGTTGTAACGTCGTGTGCCTATGTGAGGTGTGAGCGATGATTACAAACGATTGTGTGCCTAGGTGAGGTGTGAGCAATCAGATTGTGTGCCTCTGTGAGGTGTGAGCAATCCATAAACATTGTGTGCCTATGTGAGGTGTGAGCAATGGGTGAACATCGTAGGCCCGACGGGGAGTTACATTGGTAACGAGCGATGGTTCTAATAATTTCCTGAGTGAAATTGAGATGATTGAGTCGGTACCGCATTGCATTTGCATAGAGTCGTGAGTCGGTCTCTATGATTTGCATTTATCATCTTTATAATTGGGCATTGATGAATAAACATGAATATGTATGTTTATGTGGAATGATAAGAATTGTGAAAGTATGCATGATGAATATGCTTGGTTTTGTATATATATACATTGTGATGTATATGAGGGTGTTGTGATGAATTGTGGTGAGAATGTAGAATATGTGTATTTTTATGCTAAGATATATAATTATATGCATTGTTATTATAATAATATTTCTCACCCTTCTGCTGTTTTATGATGCTCTATGAGGCATTGCAGAGTAGGTATGCTGGTGGTCGTTTTGTGGAGCATGTCTTCATTCTTTTGGTCGGTCGGCTCTGATATGTAGCACCGGGTAGCTAGGATGTATATGATTCTTTTGTGATACATTTGTACATGTATCTTGTTGATGAATGTTTATGTAAACATGAATTATGTTGGTGGATAATACTTGATGATATATATATATATATAGATGTATATATGGTTGATGTTATTCAATGTTTAGATTTTCCGCTTTTATTCTAAATATTGAGATGTGGGTGTAAGGACTAAGTTCCTCTGTTGCAAAGTTACCCCACTGTTGCATATCAATTGTTGAGCAGGTGTTGAATGTTTTAATTTCATGTATAATGTGACAAACCTCTTTTATACTAGGTTTATAATTATACTCTGACGGAATTTTTAATATGTGCCTAAATAATTATGTGATTATTTGGGGGTATAGAAAAGGGGTGTTACATTAAGTGGTATCAGAGCCAGTGGTAAGTCAGTTGTGTCTGTCTTGTTGTTGTGTTGGTTGAACTGTTGTTTAACCTTGTTGTCATTTTTGGGAATAATCAGAATATGGCTGGTAGAAATAATAATGCGATGGCTGCTGCTTTGGAAGCAATGGCTAGGGCGGTGCAAGGTGCGCCGAACGTGAATGCTAATGACGAGTTCAGGAAGAATCAACCACCGGTCTTCAAAGGAAGATTTGATCCCGATGGTGCTCAAATTTGGTTGAAAGAGATTGAAAGGATCTTCAGAGTCATGGGCTGTGCGGAGGAGAATAAGGTGAGGCTTGGGTCTCACATGCTGAAGGAAGAAGCCGACGATTGGTGGGTCGGTATGCGTCAAGTTCTTGAGGTGGATGATGAAGAGATAACTTGGGATTTATTTCGTACCGAGTTCTTAAGGAAGTATTACCCTGAAAGTATGAAAGGGAAGAAGGAGATGGAGTTTCTTGAACTAAAACAAGGAAGTATGTCCGTGGTGGACTATACTGCTAAGTTTGTGGAGTTGGTTCAATTCCATCCTCACTATGCTGCAATTACTGCTGAGTTCTCAAAGTGTATTAAGTATGAGAATGGTTTACGTCCCGAGATTAAACAAGTTGTGGGATATCAATGGATAAGAAGGTTTACGGATTTGACGGAATGTTGTAGAATCTTCGAGGAAGATAGCAAGGCTCATTCTACACATTACAAAAGTTTGAATGAGAGGAAGGGAAAACAACAAGCTAGAAGTGGACCTTATGTGACACCCGTTGATAAGGGCAAGCATAGGGGAAACTTTGAGAAGAGATCTGGAGGAGGAGGTTCCAGTTCCGTTAAGTGTTACAAATGTGGTGAAATGGGTCATAAATCATTTGAGTGTGGGAAGACTGTGGTGAAATGTTCTAACTGTGGAGGCCTTGGGCATGCTACTACCGATTGTAGAAGGAATATGGTGAAGTGCTATAATTGTGAAGAAGTGGGTCACATTAGTACTAAGTGTACTAAGCCGAAACAAGCTCAAGCGGGCGGAAAGGTGTTTGCATTAGCGGGGACGGACACTACTAGTGCAGACCGTTTGATTAAAGGTACATGCTTTATTAATAGTACGCCTTTAGTTGCTATTATTGATACGGGAGCGACTCATTCATTCATTTCTCATGAGTGCGCTAAGCGTTTGAGTTTGTTTATGACTTCTTGGGGTGGTGAGATGGTTATTGAGACTCCTGCTTCAGGGTCGGTAACTACGTCTTTGGTGTGTGTAAGTTGTCCTTTGACCATGTATGATAAAGACTTCATTATGGATTTAGTGTGTTTGTCGTTGGAGGAATTGGACGTAATCTTGGGTATGAACTGGTTGCAATTTAATCGAGTTCATATAGATTGCTATCACAAGTTAGTGAGGTTTCCTTCTTTGGAAGATGATGAAGATGAGAGTTTCCTATCCACTAAAGAGTTGAAGAAACTTTTAGCGGACGAAGCTCAATTGTTCGGTTTGTTTGCATCATTGTCGGTGGAGAGTAAAGTTGAGCTCGATGTGTTCCCAGTGGTGTGTGATTTTCCAGAAGTGTTTCCGGAGGATATTACGGATGTACCGCCGGAAAGAGAAGTTGAGTTTTCTATTGATCTAGTTCCGGGTACTAGACCGGTTTCGATGGCACCGTATCGTATGTCGGCATCGGAGTTAGTAGAATTGAAGAAGCAATTGAATGACTTGTTGGACAAGAGATTTGTAAGACCAAGTGTTTCTCCTTGGGGTGCTCCGGTATTGTTGGTAAAGAAGAAGGATGGGAGTATGCGGTTATGCATTGATTATCGACAATTGAACAAGGTGACAATTAAGAACAAGTATCCGCTTCCAAGGATCGATGATTTGATGGACCAATTGGTTGGTGCGCGTGTTTTTAGCAAGATTGATTTGAGATCGGGATATCACCAGATTCGTGTGAAAGAAGAGGATATTCAAAAGACGGTCTTTAGGACATGGTATGGCCATTACGAATATTCCGTGATGCCATTCGGGGTTTCTAATGCGCCGGGTGTGTTTATGGAATACATGAATCGTATTTTTCATGAACAGTTAGATCTTTTTGTGGTTGTGTTCATCGACGATATTTTGATTTATTCTAAGTCTCAAGAGGATCATGAAGAGCATTTGAGGATTGTGTTACAAATTTTGAAAGAGAAACAATTGTATGCTAAGTTGTCAAAATGTGAATTTTGGTTCTCGGAGGTAAGTTTTCTTGGACATGTTATTTCCGGTAGTGGTATTAGTGTTGATCATCCAAGATTGATGCGGTGATGCAATGGGAGGCTCCTAGATCGGTTACGGAGATTCGAAGCTTTTTAGGCTTGGCGGGTTATTATCGGAGGTTTATTGAGGGATTTTCGAAGTTGGCACTTCCGTTAACGCAATTGACTTGTAAAGGAAAGGCTTTCATTTGGGATATTCATTGTGAAGAGAGTTTCAATGAGCTAAAAAGAAGATTGACAACGACTCCGATCTTGATTTTGCCAAATCCGACGGAACCATTTGTTGTGTATTGTGATGCTTCATTGGTTGGTTTAGGTGGTGTTTTGATGCAAGATGGAAAAGTTGTGGCTTATGCTTCCAGACAATTGAGAGTGCATGAAAAGAATTATCCTACGCATGAGTTGGAGTTAGCGGCCGTGGTGTTTGTTTTGAAAATTTGGAGGCACTATCTTTATGGTGCAAGATTTGAAGTTTTTAGCGATCACAAGAGCTTGAAATATTTATTTGATAAAAAAGAATTGAACATGAGACAAAGAAGGTGGTTAGAGCTTTTGAAGGATTATGATTTTGGTTTGAACTACCATCCGGGTAAGGCAAACTTGGTGGCCGATGCTTTGAGTCGGAAGTCGTTACATATGTCCGCATTGATGATGAGAGAATGGGAACTTTTGGAGAATTTTAGAGACTTGAGTTTGGTTTGTGAAATGACGCCGAAAAGTGTGAGACTTGGTATGCTACATGTTACGAATGATTTTCTTGTAACCGTATGTGAAAAATAAAAGTTGGATTTGAAGTTCGTTGATTTGATGATGAATGAGAATGAGGATTTCAAGGTTGATAATTTTGGAGTTTTGAGATTCCGTGGTCGTATTTGTATTCCCGATGATGCGGAGTTGAAAAAGATGATATTGGAAGAAGGACACCGAAGTAACTTAAGTATTCATCCGGGAGCGAATAAAATGTATCAAGATTTGAAGAAAATCTTTTGGTGGTCCGGATTAAATAGGGATGTGGCTCAATTTGTGTATGCGTGCTTAACTTGTCAAAAGTCTAAGGTGGAACATCAAAAACCTAGTGGATTGATGCAACCGTTGGACATTCCGGAGTGGAAATGGGATAGTATATCGATGGATTTTGTTACGGGATTGCCGGATACACAAAGAGGTCATAATGCTATTTGGGTGATCGTTGATAGGCTTACTAAATCTGCTCGCTTCATTCCAATTGATATTAGTTATCCTTTGGAGAAGTTAGCCGAGATTTATGTTCTTGCGGTTGTGAAGTTACATGGAGTTCCTAAGAGTATTGTATCGGATAGAGATCCTAGATTCACATCGAGGTTTTGGGAGAGTTTACAAAAGGCTTTGGGTTCTAAGCTAAGATTGAGTTCGGCTTATCATCCGCAAACGGATGGTCAAACCGAGAGGACAATTCAATCGTTGGAGGATTTATTGCGTGCTTGTGTGCTCGAGCAAGGTGGTGCTTGGGATAGTTATTTGGCATTGATTGAGTTCACCTACAATAATAGTTTTCATTCAAGTATAAGTATGGCACCATTTGAGGCTTTGTATGGTCGGAGATGTCGAACACCTTTGTGTTGGCATGAAACCGGTGAGAGGACGATAGTTGGACCGGAGATGGTACAACAAACGACGGAGAAAGTGAAGTTTATTCGTGAGAAGATGAAAGCTTCTCAAAATAGACAAAAGAGCTATCATGACAAGAGAAGGAAAGATCTTGAGTTTAAAGAAGGCGACCATGTGTTTTTGAGAGTTACGCCGGTTACGGGTGTGGGTCGTGCTTTGAAGTCGAAGAAGTTGACTTCTCGTTTTATTGGTCCGTATCAGATTTCTGCACGAGTTGATGTTGTGGCTTACCGTGTGGAGTTGCCTCCGAATCTTTCGAATTTGCATGATGTATTCCATGTTTCGCAACTTCGGAAGTATGTTCCGGATTCGTCACATGTTATTCCTATGGACGAGGTTGAAGTGAGAGATAACCTTACGGTTGAAGCTTTACGGATTAGGATTTTGGACCGTGAAGTTAAGAAGCTAAGAGGCAAGGATATTGCGCTTGTGAAAGTAGCGTGGGGAGGCGCTGCGGAAGGCAATATGACTTGGGAGCTAGAGAGTAGGATGCGAGAGTCGTATCCGGAGTTGTTTGAATCAGGTAATATTTTCGAGGACGAAAATTTCTAAAGTGGGGGAGAGTTGTAACGCCCCGATTCTGATTATTCCCATTGTGTTGAGTCTTTTATTTAAATTGAGTGATAAATTATTTTATTTGTGAAATTGGTGTGTTAATATGCTATGTTGACATGTTATGATATTTTATCGTTTTTGAGAGTTTTCGGGGAAATTAGAATGGAGGGTATTTTGGACATTTCTCAATTAATGATAAGTTAGAAATTTAGTGGAAATAGAATTATGTGAGAAAATGAATTAATTGAATTTGAGTAGAAAATAAGAAAAGAAAATGAGAAAAAAAGAAAGTAGGAAAAGAAATAGAAAAAAAAAGAGATAAGAAGAAATAGGAGAGAAAGAGAAAGAAAAGAGAAATAGAGAGAAAAAGGAGAGAAAGAAAGAGGAAGAAGAGAAAAGAGAAGAAAACTTGGAAAAACCTAGAAAACCATCAAGAACAATCATCTAGCAAGCTTGGAATCCGGGTAAGGGTGTGAAATTTTATTATCTCATCAATGTATATCATTATGTATGATTGTGTTGTTGTTGTTGTTGTTGATTTTTATGAGTTTTTGTATAAACCCATTTGTGTAGAAGTGTTAGAATTCGATTAATTAGTGTTGGAAATGATGTTTTTGTGTTCCTTGTTGTTGATACACGATTGATATATGTTGTTGTACATCAAATTGGTATTTTTCTGAGTTTAGATGATGAATTTGGGTGTGGTTGGAGTGCAAAATGCAGAGAAAAAATTATGCAGGAAAATTCTGCATTCTGCCTGGCCATACGCGTATTGGGGCAGGCCATACGCGTATTGACTAAGGCAATACGCGTATGGGTGGCGCATTTCAGGGCCAATACGCGTATGGGTTGCATGTTTTCCCGGCCATCTGGTGAAACGCGTATGATACGCGTACGAGTTTTGGGCCATACGCGTACGGAATTGGTGCATACGCGGATGGACAGGACAATGGTAAAAATGGGATTTTTCAAAATATCGTTTTTCGTTTTCTTTCGTAACTTGAGTTCCGTTTATCCGATTTTTACATTCTTGGTATCGTTGGATAGCTATTGAGCTGTAGTTTCTTATGGTGAGGAGCTTGGGGCTGTTAGCCGATTTAATTATGTCGTAAAATCGGGAATAATGTTATTTAGCGACTTTTACCATTTTGAATGTGAATCATACAATAGTGCATTGATGTGAATGTATATAGATTATATGTGATTGTATGAGATGAATGCATGAATATATTGTGAATATGTATGCATTTCAAGAATGTCTTGAGTCATTTTGTATGTGAAGCATAATGATGTACATTCTTGTGTTGAGTGATTCTAATGAGAATCCGTTGTAACGTCGTGTGCCTATGTGAGGTGTGAGCGATGATTACAAACGATTGTGTGCCTAGGTGAGGTGTGAGCAATCAGATTGTGTGCCTATGTGAGGTGTGAGCAATCCATAAACATTGTGTGCCTATGTGAGGTGTGAGCAATGGGTGAACATCGTAGGCCCGACGGGGAGTTACATTGGTAACGAGCGATGGTTCCAATAAGTTCCTGAGTGAACTCGAGATGATTGAGTCGGTACCGCATTGCATTTGTATAGAGTCGTGAGTCGGTCTCTATGATTTGTATTTATCATCTTTATAATTGGGCATTGATGAATAAACATGAATATGTATGTTTATGTGGAATGATAAGAATTGTGAAAGTATGCATGATGAATATGCTTGGTTTTGTATATATATATATATATATATATATATATATATATATATATATATATATATATATACATTATGATGTATATGAGGGTGTTGTGATGAATTGTGGTGAGAATGTAGAATATGTGTATTTTTATGCTAAGATATATAATTATATGCATTGTTATTATGATAATATTTCTCACCCTTCTGCTGTTTTATGATGCTCTATGAGGCATTGCAGAGTAGGTATGCTGGTGGTCTTTTTGTGGAGCGTGTCTTCATTCTTTTGGTCGGTCGGCTCTGATATGTAGCACCGGGTAGCTAGGATGTATATGATTCTTTTGTGATACATTTGTACATGTATCTTGTTGATGAATGCTTATGTAAACATGAATTATGTTGGTGGATAATACTTGATGATATATATATATAGATGTATATATGGTTGATGTTATTCAATGTTTAGATTTTCCGTTTTTATTCTAAATATTGAGATGTGGGTGTAAGGACTAAGTTCCTCTGTTGCAAAGTTACCCCACTGTTGCATATCAATTGTTGAGCAGGTGTTGAATGTTTTAATTTCATGTATAATGTGACAAACCTCTTTTATACTAGGTTTATAATTATACTCTGACGGAATTTTTAATATGTGCCTAAATGATTATGTGATTATTTGGGGGTATAGAAAGGGGGTGTTACACAAATCCTACTTCAAGCTTAATCAAAAATTAAGTTGGACTAGGTAGCTCTAAAGGGAGAGAATCCAAGACTTAAACAAGTCTTGAGATTCATGGGAGGAAGAGAGTGAAAGAGAAGAAAGAAGTATCTTAAATGCTAAAGCAAACATAAGTATGAAAGCTTAAAAGAGAAAGGAAAAGTTAGAATGTGGATAACTATCCACATCCCATTCACTTACCATTAGCCCCTACATGGTTAGCAAAAACAAACATAAGCAACAATAAGACAAATGAAACCCAAACAAGTCACAACCCAAAGAGAAATGGTTACAACCCAAATGAAACTCATCCAAGTCAGAATATACACCTTAGAGGTGACCCATGCTATTTACCAAACAAACTCAAGCAAAGAGAATGCAAACAAATGGCCAAACATCCAAGAAAGTCATCAAAGAATGAGTAGAAGAAGAATGAGTGGATATGCAAGGTGATCATGCAAGAATGCTTCAAATAAAATCAAAGTCATAATGTGGATGACCTAAACATGTGCCTAAACATGATGTACAAGTGTCACATAAGGCATACAAGCAAGTATCCAAGCATTAAGAATCATTAGAAGAAGGAGAAGGAAACATGTAAGTGAAACATGTTAAAGGATGCAAAATGAAACATGAATAGCATATGACATGAATGCAAAGCTCCAAGTTCAGAAACATACATCAAATGAAGTTGCAAAGGAATAATATGGCATGGCATACACAAACCAAACATAAGTCATGAATAAGCATAGATGAGAAAAGGTGAGAAGATGAGTCAAAAGAGGCATGTAAATCAAACATTGAACACGTGCACAAAATATGCAACAACCTCACACCAATGACCTATAATTGCAATCACATGATCTATAATGATTCAAACATGGTTTATGAAGTCAAAGAAATAATCCCAAATACTGGCACAAGTGCCTTCTCAAACAAGTAATCAAACATGATCAAAGATGTGCATAAAAGAAGACCTCAAACAAAGAGCAATCAAACAATTAGTAAATCATCTTCAAAAATTACCAAATTATTTATCAAGACTTCTCAACCAGGGCCAAACAACATGTCAAAAGCTCATGCAAAAATTCACAAGATAAGTCCTTCAATCAATCATGCAAAGTCACATGGGAATTATGAACTAATATGCAAAAGAGAGGGACCAAAATGCAATATGAAAAGTTTTTAAAAAGATGAGAAAAATGTTTTTATGCATTTTAATATATTGATGAAACAATGCAAAAATAATGGGTTCAAAATGTTTTGTAGATGATGAGAAATAAAATCAGCAAGTTAAGTGTGCACAATTTAAAAAGAAATTAAAGCAACAATTAATTCAGATGCTAAAAATAAAATAAAAAAGGAAAATAAAATTTGGAAAATTTTTATAAAATGCCTAAGATGATCAATGATTTTTTTTATAATTTTTGGATGCATAAAACTATTTTTAAAAATTAAAAAAAGGAAATGAATCAATTAAATAAAATAAAATGGAAGAAAATAAACCAGGGGTGCAACAAGCAACAAATCCACGTTGGAAAGCTAAATGGGCTCAATCAGGGGGGTTCAAATAGCAAGCCCAGTCCAATGCCATAGTCAGCGCGTCCAAACAAATAACCATGGTCTCAGTCAACATAATTGACTCACATAAGCCATTAGATCAATCCCACGCTCAACACTCAGTCAAACAAACCACAACGTAATCATGATGAGAGGTTCAGATCAGCATACTCATGATAATTAACATACACACGCGCACACAAAGACTATCTGGAATAAAAAGAAACCACGTGAAAGGCATGTGGTATTTTTAATGTGCTGGCAGGTTAAAGTCCATCAGATCAAATCAACGCATGATAATTAGTCAAAGAAATCACAAGGTAATCATGATGAGAGGTTAAGATCAGCATACACATGATAATTAACATACACACGCGCACACAAAGACTATCTGGATTAAAAAGAAATCACGTGAAAGGCATGTGGTATTTTTAATGCGCTGGCAGGCTAAAGTCCATCAGATCAGATCAACGCATGATAATTAGTCAAAGAAATCACAAGTAATCCAGATCTATGGCTCAGATCTCATGCATATGGTAACTATGATACACAGGCAAACACATGGATTAAATAAACACGTGAGAAACCACACAAAATTTTAATGTGCTGGCTAAACGTGAGCCCTCAGATCCAACCCTTGGACGGTCCAGATTATGTCTTCAACCTCAAAACCCTGGTTCACCTGAAAAATAACCAGACGCCGGAGCCCTAGCTCCGGTCGTCTTCTCCGGCGAACTCAACTTCAAAAATTCCCAAAAATCAGAAACAAGACCACAGTTCTACTCAGAATTTCACAAGGATCTCAAATATGCCATTCAAATCAACAGATCATGCATAGATTAGACAAATCGAAGACAAAAAGTTTGGATCTAAAAACTTTAGATCCACCATACAGCCATGATACACGTCCAAAATCCAATTAAATTACATCAGGATGATCAGCAACTCACAAAGAACACAATGCACACTAGAAAAACAAATTCTAGGATCATGAATTTCACACCAACCTGAACCTTGTAGAACTTGAAATACGCCAAGAAAACCCTCTGGAAGCTGCAGATCTACTCCTTGGAACCTCTAATTACAAAATAAATGCAACTAGAGCTTGGAATCGTGCTAGATCTTGAAGTTTGAAGAAGTTGAATCCAAATCCTATTATGGCCAAAACCTCAGTATGAGCTTCAATTAGTGGTTGATTCTTGCTCTATTCTCTTCACTGATCAAGAATGTGAAGAGAAATCTCAAAGAAACTCCAAGGAGAGTGAGTTTCGAAGAGAGAAAGTGTGAGAGAAAAAATTCAAATATGAGCAAATGAGAGTACATGACCTAATTGTGAAGGCATGAGTAAGCTTATATACATCTCATTAGAGCACTGATCACAATTAAAACTTGATTAATTCCTTGGTTAATGAATTTTGAGTGGTTTTGCAAAAATGCACTTTGTGTTGTACCACTTGATTCACACGTGCATGGGCAATGAAATCAGCATGATTCACTGACATTCCACTTGCTAATCACACCTGAATTGGAATTGGGCCTTGTGGTGGCTTGGTTTGTAAGTTTCAATCCATCTTGCCAATTTGTACAATGTGAAATAAGTGATGAATATGGCACGAAATCTCTTGGTTCAAAGGCAAAAAATGATCCTTATGATGTGTACTTGAATGTGGAAATGTGAATTGAATGATTAGAGGTCATCATACTTCAATTTGAACTAATTTGCAAAAGGTGGAAAAATGGTACATGTGAAAAACCTTAAAAAGCACCTTGCATTGTTTTGACCATAACTTGAGTTTCACAAATGATATGGAAACCATCTAGTACTTTTTGGAAATGGGAGAGAAAGATCTTCAACTTTCATGTTGGAGGAAAATTCATTTGAAGCATCCTTAATGATGAAAAGTCAAGTTGAATGTGGTGGAAAAATTGCCAAAAATGGAAAGTTCTCATTATAGGTCACTTTCCAAATTTAGTAACTTTTGTACAAACCCTTAATTCTTGATAAATGGTATGAAACTTGACCCTTGAAGACCATAGGAGGATGTGAGACCTTGAAAACCATGAAGAGAACCTCAAACTTCCATGGTTGACTTTCTTCTCCACTGTTGACTTTTGCTTACTTCACAAGTAACTGATCCACTGAACATCTTCCACAATGAACCACTAGCCAAGTCTCAATCCATGCACACTTGTGAGCATATGGAATACCATAAGAACATTCTTGAATCCACAAAGCCCTTCAAGAAGTCCTTTGGGTCAACAACCCTAATTTGGTCCCTCTAGTTAGGAGGGAAAGATTCACTTGAAATCCTTTACCATTCTTGACCTTATGATGATATGATGAACCCCTCAAACCATCTTGAGACTTGAGACTCTTTTGAGATGAACCAAGTACCTTGATCCCATGCTAAGAACCAATGCTATGCACAAATGCTAATGCAAGAAATGCAAAGAAACATAAGCCAGTTAGCTAAAAGCAAGAAGGAAAATTTTGGGGTGTTACAGCTGCCCATATTCAATCAACTTGGTCCTGAAGGTATGATAGCAACGGCTATCATGCGTTCAAAGGATTCACAGAGATTGAATACCAAAATAAACCTGAAATTTGCGATCCTCAAAGGAGGGACGACTCCACTGGGGAACAAACAATAAATGCTGCACTGTCACAACACGTACGAGTGTTGGAAACCAATACAAACAATGTATTGAAATGTCATGAAATAAACACAAATGAGTGTTAACTATGCTGGGGATAAACACAGACGGGTGTCAAGGAATCAAAGATATCAGATATGGACGGGTACCGAGAAGGTACACGGACGAGTGTGAAAAGGTCAATACAGACGGGTACTGAAAAGGTACACGGACAAGTGTAAAAGGATTTCAAAACGGACGAGTACTGAAAAGGTACACGGGCGGGTGCAAGAGGTTCAATACGGACGGGTACTGAAAAGGTACACGGACGGGTGTAAAAGGATTTCAATACGGACGGGTACTGAAAAGGTACACGGACGGGTGCAAGAGGCTCAATACGAACGAGTACTTAAAAGGTACACGGACGGGTGTAAAGAGGTTCCAATACGGACGAGTATCGAAAAGGTACACGGACCGGTGTAAAATGATTCAATACGGAAGGGTACTGAAAAGGGTACACGGATGGGTGTAAAGAGTTTCAATACGGACGGGTATCGAAAAAGGTACACGGACGGGTGTAAAGAGGTTCAATACGGACGGGTATCGAAAAGGTATACGGACGGGTGTAAAAGGGATTTCAATACGGACGGGTATCGAAAAGGTTGTAAAGCAACTTTTATCGGGGATTAATCTCGCTGGGGAATGGAAGGCAACACGGACGAGTGTCATCAAAAGGTCAATACGGACGGGTATTGAAACAAAAGGTTCAAACACGGACGGGTGCTGAAGGGAACACGGACGAGTGTCATCAAAAGGTCAATACGGACGGGTATTGAAACAAAAAGGTTCAAACACGGACGGGTGCTGAAGGGAACATGGACGAGTGTTAAAGTAAAAACCTCGAAGGGATGAATCAAAAGACCACTTGGATGAAAGGGGTGAAAAGAGATAATGGATTAACGACCCGGGCAAACAACTCTGCAAGGGAATATCAAATATTGCCTTGAATGACCAAACCCAACACCTGTGGAGTAAAGTCAAAAGATATCTCCTGAAATCCGGCTTTCCTGACGGAGGAAAACTCAAAAGTGGCTTATGCTTCGGATGCATATGTTTGAATTTTGCCGTAATGCTCCACACGAAGTGGAAATGCTACGCATTTAGGAGGATGCCATGCAAAACAAATGCTTATGCAATGCAAAAAGGCCGTCTCAGCGAAATAAATGCTGAGAACAGAAGCAGCTCCACCGAGGACGACAAGCTACATTGTCATCAAACCAAAGAACATGCTGAGGAAAACTTCACCCTGCTAGGGAAGATCAAAATCACCAATTCTGCTGGAGATGGACGAAACTCCGAGAGAATACCCACTCTGTTGGGGAATATCAAGATCAACAACTCTGCTGGAGATGGACGAAACTACGAGAGAATACCCACTCTGTTGGGGAATATCAAGATCAACAACTCTGCTGGAGATGGACAAAACTCCGAGAGAATACCCACTCAGCTGAGGAGGGAAATGAATACTGAAGATGGAAACTCCTCTGCCGGGGATCACCAAATACTTCAGAACTTGGTTTTAACGCCTGCCAAAAACGATTGGACTCAAGACCTGCTGGGGATACCAGTAACCACCAGACTCTGCCTGGGGATGTCAGTGAGCTTAATCTGCTATTAGGGAAATAACTTTACCCTCATCCTGCTGGTGATTAGATCAAGCCGTTGTCAGTGAGACTATACCTTATGACCAACTGAGGAAAGTAGACACCAGGACTCTGTGGGTAAAACGAAGTAGACACCAGGACTCTGTGGGGATAATAACATCCTCGTCCACGAATCTCCTGCTGGAGATACAACAACATCCACCCTAGAGCAATCAACTTTTGAACGCTTGCTGGGGAATAGTAATCCAAACACAATTTTGGCTGGGTATATAATCCTCTGTACTCTGCTGAGGAGGACGATCCTCAACGACTCCGCTTGGGAGAAAAAGTAGTTGTCAACATCCACTCTGCTAGGGGATAAACATACTGTTTCTTGACTAGCTGAGAAAAAAACAACTGCCCCATATTCTGTGGGGAAACACCATCTTTGATAAAAGAAGATGCTCCATCCATCTCTTGCTGGAGAGGCTGCAGAAACGACAACTTCTGACTACCTGCTGAGGAAAGGTGAGCCAAATCACAACTCTGGCTGGGGTGAACCTCTTATACCCTGCTGAGGGGGACGATCCTCAACGACTCCGCTTGGGAATTACGTCTTTATACTCCGTTGAGGAAGACGATCCTCGATACTCTGATGGGGAAGAGTAATAAACTGTTGAGGACGATCAGACTTCAAAGTTGGAGAGAGCAACTCTACTGGGGAGGTACACCTGTCATCCTGCAAAACCAACAGACAGGTCTACGTGCAAAAATGATTACTTTGATTATCATCATAGTGAATGTCACCTAAGCAATTGCCACTATTTTCCAACTTGTTTCACAAAGCTCAACATTTAGCATGTAATGTTTATAAAAAATATCAGACATTTTCACAAACAAAACAGGTAAAACAAAAAGCAAAAGCTCTTTGATTGAAATGCAAACTTTATTGAATGATTAGCCTTTAAATAGGCATTTACATTTGGAACAATTCCTGAAAAGAGGTAATTGCGCAAAAAGCAAAAGAAAATACAAATGTCGGCAATGTGGGGGCAGACATCCACCATGACTTGACTCAGCTATAACCCATATGACTCGTTTATCCACAGATACTTTGGCCTTTGAAGATGACTGACTGGACTGATACCTTTCCTTCGAATTTTCCAAGTGTGAATAGTGATCAGAGATCGAACGCGGATCGTAGTCTTTGCTTTTAAATCCCTAACTTTTGCTTGGATCGCCCTTTTCGGGTTTTCAATCCACCGGGATACCCATTTTTGCCAAGGTTACCTTTTCAGGTTTTCAACCTTGCGGGTTTATTTCTTTCTTTTTAACCCTAATTTTTGCCCGAACCTTTTCTTTTTATGGTTCGCTAGGATGCCCCATTTTTGCCTGAACCTTCTTTTTATGTTCAGCGGGTCTCTTTTATGCAAAGTATTTTTTGACTATGTCCGCGTTCACAGGGGACGTAAAATCTTCACCATCCATAGTTGAGAGTAATAAGGCTCCACCAGAGAAAACCTGTCTTACTACATATGGCCCTTCGTAATTCGGAGTCCACTTGCCCCTGTGATCTGTTTGAGGAGGAGTGATCCTTTTCAGAACTAATTCACCAGCCTGAAAACACCGAGGACGCACTTTTTGATCAAAGGCTTTTTTCATCCTGCTCTGATACAACCGGCCATGCGCAATGGCTTTCAATCTCTTCTCTTCAATGAGGTTCAGTTCATTCAGTCGGGAACGCACCCACTCAGCTTCATCAAGCTTCACGTCTGTCAGAATTCTCAAAGAAGGAATCTCAACCTCTAATGGCAGAACTGCTTCCATACCATACACCAGTGAGAAAGGAGTTGCCCCAGTTGATGTGCGTACCGAAGTACGATATTCATGCAAAGCGTAAGGAAACATCTCATGCCAGTCTTTGTATGTCACTACCATCTTCTGCACAGTCTTCTTTATGTTCTTATTAGCCGCTTCAACAACCTCATTCATCTTCGGACGATTGGGAGAAGAATTGTGATGCTTAATCTTAAAGCTCTGGCATAGCGCCTTCATCATCTTATTGTTCAAGTTCGAACCATTGTCAGTAATGATTCTCTCCGGGACTCCATACCGACAGATGATGTCCTTCTTAATAAACCGGGCTACTACTTGTCTGGTGACATTGGCATACGATGCTGCTTCTACCCACTTCGTGAAATAATCAATAGCCACCAGGATAAAACGATGTCCATTCGAAGCAGTCGGCTTAATCTTCCCAATCATGTCAATGCCCCACATGGAAAAAGGCCAAGGTGACGACAAAACATTCAGAGGAGTAGGCGGTACGTGCACCTTGTCAGCATAAATCTGGCATTTATGACATTTCCGGGCGCATTTGAAACAATCAGACTCCATAGTCATCCAATAATACCCCGCTCTCAATAATTTTCTTGCCATAGCATGCCCATTGGCATGAGTACCAAAGGAACCTTCGTGAACTTCTTCCATTAACAGGCCTGCCTCATGTTCATCAACACAACGTAGCAAGACCATGTCAAAGTTTCTCTTGTATAACACATCGTCTTTGTTCAAGAAGAAGTTTCCTGATAACCTCCTCAATGTCTTTTTATCCTTGGAAGATGCCCCAGCTGGGTATTCCTGACTCTTCAAAAATACTTTGATGTCATGATACCAAGGCTTGCCATCTGATACCCCTTCAACTGCAAATACAAAAGCAGGCTTGTCCAAGCGCATGATTCTGATTGGAGGAGTTTCATTCCACCGATTCACTTGGTACATTGACGACAACATTGCCAACGCATCAGCCATCTGATTCTCAACCCTGGGAATGTGATGGAAGTCCACTCTATCAAAGAAAGGTAACAACCTTCTGGCATATTTGTTATACGAAACAAGATTTGCTTGACGAGTCTCCCATTCACCTGTAATCTGGTTAACCACCAACACAGAATCACCATAAACATCGAGGTTCTTGATTCTCAAATCAATTGCCTCTTCTAACCCCATGATGCATGCTTCATACTCTGCCTCATTGTTGGTGCATATGAATGCTAATCGGGCAGTAAAGGGTATATAAGAACCCTGTGGAGTCATAATGATTGCCCCGATTCTGTTACCATATGAGTTAACAGCTCCGTCAAAAACCATCTCCCACTGAGATCCAATCTCAGGTCCTTCATCAGGCAAAGGTTCTTCACAATCCTTCATCTTCAGATACATGATATGCTCATCTGGAAATTCAAACTTCATCGGTTGATAATCCTCAATTGGCTGTTCGGCAAGATATTCTGACAAAACACTTCCCTTAATGGCCTTTTGGGAAACATACTGAATATCGTATTCTGTCAGAACCATCTGCCAACGGGTTATTCTACCAGAAAGTGCTTGCTTCTCAAACACATACTTGATCAGATCCATCTTTAAAATCAAGAGGGTTGTATGGTTCAACATATACTGCCTCAATCGCTTAGCGGCCCAAGGGAGTGCACAACATGTTTTCTCCAGCATCGAGTACCTTGACTCGCAATCAGTAAACTTCTTACTCAAGTAGTAGATGGCGTGCTCTTTTCTACCTGACTCGTCTTGTTGACCGAGCACACAACCCATTGAATTCTCAAGAACCGTGAGATACATAATCAAAGGTCTTCCTGGCACTTGTGGCATAAGGACCGGAGGTTCCTACAAGTATTCTTTAATCTTTTCAAATGCCTTTTGACAATTTTCATTCCACCTGACCGCTTGATCTTTTCTTAGCAACTTGAAGATTGGTTCACACGTGGCTGTGAGATGCGAGATGAACCTAGCAATGTAGTTTAATCTCCCCAAGAAACCACGAACCTCTTTTTCTATTTTCGGCACAGGCATTTCTTGTATGGCTTTTACCTTCGCAGGATCAACCTCGATACCCTTTTCACTAACAATGAACCCCAGCAATTTTCCTGATCTCACCCCGAAGGTGCACTTGTTTGGATTCAACCTCAGTCTGAATTTTCTTAACCTTTCAAATAGCTTCTAAAGATTTACCAAATGTTCTTCTTCCATCTGTGACTTCGCAATCATGTCATCAACATAGACCTCAATCTCTTTGTGAATCATACCATGAAAGAGAGTCACCATCGTCCGCTGATAGGTTGCCCCTGCATTTTTCAATCCAAAGGGCATCACTTTGTAGCAGAAAGTTCCCCACGGTGTTATGAATGTTGTTTTCTCCATGTCCTCTGGGGCCATCTTGATTTGGTTATACCCAGAGAAGCCATCCATGAAGGAGAACACAGAATACTGAGCAGTATTGTCAACTAACACGTCAATGTGAGGGAGCAGGAAATCATCCTTTGGGCTTGCTCTGTTCAAATCCCTGTAATCAACACACATCCTGGCCTTCCCATCCTTCTTAGGTACATGCACGATATTAGTAACCCATGGAGGATAATTCGTTACGGCAAGAAAACTGGCATCTAGCTGTTTCTGAACCTCTTCCTTGATTTTGACAGGCATCCCCGGTTTAGTTCTTCTCAACTTTTGTTTGACCGGAGCACAACCTTCTTTAAGTGGTAGCCGGTGTACAACAATATCAGTATCGAGCCCGGGCATGTCTTGGTAAGACCAGGCGAAGATGTCCACATACTCACGGAGCATTTCAACCAATCTTCCCTTGACACTGTCTTCCAATGCAGCCCCTATCCTTACTTCCTTTCTGGCGTCCTCGGTTCCCAGATTCACAATCTCAATTTCCTCCTGATGAGGTAGGATGACTCTCTCCTCTTGCTTCAACAATCTGGCTAACTCTTCGGGCAGTTCACAATCTTTGTCAGTCTCTTCTTCATCCTGATAGATTGGATTGTCAAAGTCATACCGAGCTATAGCTAAGTCATGATCGGTGTCATCTGAACAAAAAGACCTGCATAATTAATGTGGTATGTTTTATTATGTATGCAACAAAAGAAACACATTGCCATTTTGATGTGGGTTTTTAATGTATAAAATAAAACAGAAAGACAGAGATCAAAATATTTGAGTGTGAAAAGTCCTTTATTGATGATAAAGCAAAACATGCAACAGTTAAAAGCCCTACAAATAAAATCACTACGTCTTGGGCAGAACGCATGATTAACATAATAGGAAAACAAAGCAATTACTCGAAGCCAGTCACTTGAATGACTTTCTTGGAAGACCAGTTGCATAGACTTTCTCCTGGGACGCAAGGACGGATCCAGCTATCCATGTCATAATCACTGTCCCCTTCTTCCTCAATGGCATTAACCTTGTCGAAGAAAACACCGGTACTAGTGAAACGGACTGGGCCATAGAATTTGGGAGGATCCCCGTCTCTCCTGGATGGCTTGTATCCCAATCCATAAGTATCCCTCTTCTCCTGAACTTCAACCACCTGGCCCCACCTCTGTGAGCTACCAGCCTCAACCACAGCTTTGGCGTCTTTAAACGAAGACATAGAAACTTCAGGCTGATTGGCCCCTACAGGCTGCTCTATAGCTTCAGACTGGACAACCTCTTCAGAAACCTTCACATTTTCAAACCCTTGACACAACGTCTCATGGATTTCACCATCCACTTCCACGTATTTGAAGGTTGACAGCTGACTAATCATTATGTCTTCTTCTCTGCACACTGTCACTACGTGACCATCAACCATGTATTTCAGCTTTTGATGCAAAGTGGAAGTTACAACGCCTGCACCATGGATCCAAGGACGACCCAATAAATAGCTGTACGCTGGCTGAATATCCATTATATAAAATGTTGCATCAAAAAATTACGGTCCAACCTTGATCGGAAGCACAATATCACCAAAGACAGATCTCTTCGAGCCATCAAAAGCTCACACTACCAAGTCGCTTGGTGTACAAATAAGTCCTCTGGTATCTAACTTCATTAATGCTTTCTTTGGCAATACATTCAACGATGATCCAGTATCAACCAATACACGTGACATCAGTGAACCACGGCACTCAATCGAAATATGCAGGGCATTGTTATGATTCCTCCCAGCGGGAGTCAAATCAAGATCTGTAAAACCCAAACCATTACCCGCATTCACGTGCGCTACAACTCCTTCAAGCTGGTTAACAAAAATCTCTTGAGGAACATAGGCTGCATTCAAAACCTTCAGAAGAGCATTCCTATGAGCATCAGAACACAATAGCAAAGACAAAATAGAGATCTTGGACGGGGTCTGATGTAACTGGTCCACGATCTTGTAATCACTTTTCCAGATGAGTCTCATAAACTCCTCTACATTTTCAGAAAAAGCATCATCAACCGGCTTTACCGTTGAATCCACAATCACTGGAGTCTGAACAGAACCATCCATTGCCTGTTTTCCCTTATCTTGGCTAGAAGTACTGGGTTGATCATTAATAGGAGTAAGCACTCTACCACTTCTTGTTATAGCATCAGCTTCAACCTTAACTTCAGGACTAGCACTCATTGGTGAAGTAGTCAATAATTCCTGCTTTTGTCCATTGACAAACACCTCTGCACCGTAATTCCAAGGAATAGCCTTACTGCTTTCATACGGAATGGGTCCAGCCCTTGTGATAATAACTGGAGGTGGCCTTGCCGGACCAAAAATAGTAATCGTTTTGAACGGAATGGTGATAGTAGCAAACTTCTCACTAACAACCTCTTCTTGTTGATTACACCGATCGAACTGTAAACAGCCCTCATCAATCAGACTCTGGATACCCATCTTCAACGAATCACAACCATTATCCTTCGCCAAACAATCTGAGCAGTTCTCATCACAACCCGGATAGACGCCACCCTTCAATAACTTGTTTTTAACCACAGCCAGCAGAGTCTTCAACTCCTCAACATCCATGATCAAGTTCAGAGCTTCACATTCCTCAATTATCGCATTCAACCTCGGTCCATTGTGATCAGGCATAGGGTTTTGAATAACATTGGGCCCATCATTCGAGAAATTGATAGCCTTGGAGTCTACAAGGTCTTGCACCTTGTGATGAAACGCCCTACACTTCTCCACATTGTGCCCCGGAGCACCAGAGTGAAAATCACAGTGTGTGTTAGCATCGTAGCCTCGTGGGAGTTCCCCTATTGGTGGAGCCAGGGTACGGAGCTCAACTAAATGCAACTGCAGCAAATGTTGCAACAACTGTGCATATGACATTGGTGGTTGATCAAAATGCCTCTCTGCATTCGTTTGTCTGTTATGATACTGGCCCTGCTGCCTATTCTGATTAGCATTATTCCTCTGTTGCTGTGGTGGAGGTAACGTTGTTGGGATAGTTACCGATGCTACTTGTTGATTATTGCTCTGATGCTGTTTCCCTTTTCCCCTGTGAAATGATACAGCGTTGGCCTCTCCTTTCTTCTTATAACTATCAAATGGCTTCTTTCCATGCCCGGAGGACGATCCATCACCACTAGAAACTTTTCCAGCCTTAATTCCAACCTCTACCTTTTGTTCGATAGCAATCACATCTGCAAACTTGCCTAGTGAACAAGGCAACAACTTTTCATAATAGTGCTTAGGTAGTGTGTCCATAAACATATCCAACATCTCTTTTTCCAGCATTGGTGGTTGTACCCTAGCCGCCAATTCACGCCACCTTTGCGCGTATTCTTTGAAACTTTCATCATTTTTCTGGGACATGCTCAACAGCTGAGTTTTGTTAGGAGCCATGTCTGTGTTGTACTGGTAATGCTTGATAAAAGCTGCTGCTAGCTCTCTCCAAGTACGAACATCTCTACTCTCCAGCGCCATATACCATTCCGAAGACGCGCCAGACAGGCCGTCTTGGAAAAAGTGCATCATTAACTTTTCATCCTTGGCATGGGCAGCCATCTTCCTGTTATAAGCCTTTACATGAGTTCTCGGGTAAGTAGAACCATTATACTTCTCTAGTGTAGGAATCTGAATCTTGTGTGGAATGACAATATCAGGGACCAACCCTAGGTCGTCCAAATCTATTCTCAGATCATCCTGTTTCACAACCCCTTTCAATTGCCCCTCGCTTAAACGGATCCTCTCATCACTGACCACAGGTAAACCAGCGTCTAAGCTTCTGACTGAAAAAACATCATCCTGTTGATCATCAATACGAGGGCCATGGATAGCTCGAACAGTACTTCCCTCTCCAACCAATGAAGGAATCCCACCCTGTCCACCAACACCAGGAATAGGAATGTTGATACTAGCACCACCTCCGCCCGGGGGAATAACACGATTAAGAAAACCACCGTGTAAGATACCATTTTCATCAACCTGCGACACCAAAGGCTGAACTAGAGTTCTGAACTCATTCTGACTCTGCACCACACCCTGCATCATCTCCATGAATTGATCGATGCGAGCTTGCATAGCTGCCATGTTTGCCTGAAATTTGTCCATCACTCTGCTTTGATTAAGCCTGGTAGAATACCGATGAGTTGGTTGATCAATCCTGACTGTCAAAAAGAGAGAGCATAAGAAAACCAGAGAAACCAAGATAACCTGCAATGCAAAAATGAGATGATTATGCAAATGCAAACATGTATGAACATTATCAAGGCGATCAATCCCTTGATTCCAGTTTTAACAACAGAAGAGAACTGAATTCCTGATATATAAAGAGAATAAGCATCTGTTACAACACAAGTCTGAATAAGCATAAACAAAGATCCCGACCAACAAGCCTGGCGGTGATCCCGGAAATACAAAGAAAATAACAGCAAGGAAACTAAAGCATATCATCAAGACTCAGCCGTGCTAGAATTCCCCATTCGTCATTCTTCTTGCACCAATTCTGCACTTCCTTGAGAAGCTTCTTGGTATTAGGATGCTCTGGTCTCTGAATCAACTCCTGAATCAGAAGATCTCTCCTATGCAATATTCCTGTTAAATAACGACTATGCAACTCCCAATCATCTTCTCCAGAAGCTCCACCTGAACTTGGACCTTCGCTCCTGGCTCTTTTCACTTCGGCTTGGATCTTTAGCTGTTCCATATCTGCCATGGTTTCCTTGAGCTTTTCCTCGACTGCTCTCCTCTCAAAGATCCCTGATAAAATCTCCTTATCCTTCTCCCGAAGCTTTGTCTTCAAACCTTCAATTTGTTCCAGATACTTGTCTTCTTTCAACCTGTTGGCAGTAATTGCTGTATTCCGACGGTCATGGAACTTGTGAATTCTTGACATAGCATAAGCCAACTCTTTCTTTTTGGACGAAAGGACCTTGCTAACACTTTGTAACGCTTGAGCCACTTTCTCTCTGGCTGTGGCTTCTTTAGACAATTATTTCTCCTTCACAGCCAAAAGTTCTGATTTCAACCTGGCAACATGGATAGCTTCGCCTTTTTCATGCTTCAACTGACCAACCTCTCTGCCCAGCTCACGATTCTCTTCTTGGAGTTTCTCCTTCTCAGCCCATAACTTATCATACTTCTCTATATCAACAGTCGTGGGAGCCTCGATCATCAAAGGATACAAAGGTGGTTCCAACGGGAAAGGAAGAAGCTTCTCTTCTGTTCTTTTCTTAATCCATTCTTCATAGGAAGGAAAAACCCGGTTATTACATTTCTCGAATGAAGTTTTTCCCTTCTTGGTCACCTGCTTCCAAGCATTCACAATCTTCCTTATCATTTCTTGATCCCCAGTACCATTGAAGAATAAAGACTCTCTGATATCTCGCTCTTCAGGTGGATCTCTCAAAGGATAACCAAACTGCCTGATAACAAGGGAAGGATTATAGTTAATTCCACCTCTTCTCCCTATCAAGGGTACATTAGGGAATTCTCCGCACTTGCAAATAATCTCCATTCCTAGCAAGTCATGGTTGAACCAAACAATATTGTCAGCAGTCAAGCCCATTAACCTCTTTGACCACTTCAGAGAATCTCTCGTATCAACGAAAGCGCCAGCTTCGGGGAGATGACTCAAAAACCAAGTAGATAAGAGTGGTTCACAACAATTCACAGTTCTTCCACGCCTATTTTCATTCTTATAGTGGACTGAGTGATACACATCACCTAGCAAGGTAGGTATAAGATTCTTTGAAATAAAGATTCTGACAGCATGCATATCCACCAGATCAGGAACATTGGGAAACAAGACAATCCCATAGATGCACATAGCCAGAATAGCTTGGAAAGCAGTCCAATTCCTCTCCTTAACATGTATGCAAGCTTGATCAAACAAAAACTTCAATAAGAAACCCTTAGCTCCTTGTTTCTCCACAATATTACTGCTCAGAACGGATTCACCAATATGAAGAGCAATGGCCATTTCTTTTATACCAGGGCGTTCTTCAGAAAAGAATACTATGTCATGCCTGATAGGGATTCCCAAAATAAATGAGAACTCCTCCAAGGTTGGAGCCAAGATGTAGTCTGGGAAAGTGAAGCAACGTAAAGACGGATCATAGAACTGAAGAAATGTATGAATGGCATCATTCTCATGCTTGGAGATACTGTAGACAAACTTCAGAAGTCTTCCATACTCTCCACTGAACTCTGTACGAACTCCGGGACCAGCCATACTAATCAGCTTGTGAATCAACGTCAAGGTCGGGTCTGGGAACAAATAAGCAACAGTCTTCTTTCTCTGAACATCCATGATAAGGCAACCTCAGAAAACCGGAATCAAGAGTAAGATGCAAGCCTTGAAAAATGTCAAACATGTTAGAATGCAAGAAAAATGATATGCACATGCAAACATGGGATCAAGGCATCACTGCTGGATGTGTTGTGCTGTTAACTGAACGAGAACCACAACCCAGAAAACTAGAGTTCCAGAATACCGAACCACTGAGATAACCAGAAACCCAGATAATCAAACACTGACGAGAAATCCAAAAAACCGGGTAGGTTGAAGGTTTCGGTTTCCTGCAAACTTGCAAACACCCATCCTATCTCACATGAGGGTCCTTGAAAGGCGAGGATCCTCAATATCACGGGCTCTCAGGTTGAGAAATGATGATACGTTCACCATTTCTGGTTTGGCATCATCATCAATCGAGGAGGCCTCAACTGATTCCCCTCAAAAAATAAGGTCATCCTATGCGAGTCCCTCAGCATTGGGTCCTCGGATCAACAAGTGTAATGGGTTTGCCATTTCTGGTCTGCCATTATCACAGTTCGGGAGGAGAGGCGCAACTGAGGTATCGGAGAAACGGTCACCAGAGTCGACAGCTCTCTAGATCAACACCCTAACATGCGCAAGACACACACGTCAGAATGCGTCCCAAGATAGCCTCGTCTGGTTGTGAATTTCGTGAACACACAAAAGCACCAAGATGGCACGTAGGTCCCACTACTCTCCACTCTAGTCCTAGGGTGTACGCAAGCCTGGGTATTGGGCTTATCTCTCAGAACAACCCAACCTGCCAAACAGAAACCAGCCAGCACAACACAACAATATCCAGTATGACAGTAATAAAATGAAATACAATGCAGTAAAAGCTGTAAAACAATAATATACAACATAATAAAGCACAACAAATAAACACCCAACGAAAAAAAAACAAGCGCTAGGATCGACTCGCTAAAGCTGATGGACCAGCAAAAGGTCAACTAGAGTCCCCAGCAGAGTCGCCATCTGTCGCTCCCGAAAGATTCGCATCCAACGGTACAAACGCGAGAGTGGCGCAGAAAATACAGAGTCGCCAGCAATGTGTATTTATCCCGTGAGAGGGAAAGGAAACACTGCATAAACCTGAAGAGAAAGGGGGAAAGACATGGTCATCGCAACCATAGTCCGGATTCGGGAGTCGGTTATGCGAGGGGAAGGTGTTAGCACCCCACGCATCCATCGTACTCGATGGGATCCATGCTTGTTGTCTAAATGGAGGGTGAGCTGTCCTACTATCTATAGCTGAACAAAAGAAAACGGGGATGGGATGACTAAGACGGACTCGGTAGGACATATTCGATGCCCTAGGCCTACGTACTCCCTCAGTGCAATGGGAAAGTCAGAGTCAACGTAGTTTGGACGGGAACTGTGGGGGAAGGTTGCTCGCCAAGACAATCGCTGTCTTGTGCCTACATATCCTCAATCGGACGAGAGAGAGGAATCAGAGCTAATGTAGTTCGTGGGTACGACCACGAATGGGTAAGTGTCTTTTACGTGAGCGACGAGCTCTTTTCTGAAAATGGAGTTTGAAACCCAACAATCCCGAAGGATAAAAAAGATTTGAATTTGTTTTGTGTTTTTTAGACAGAATTGTTTTTTAAGTTAGTTCATAACTTGCATTGCACCAAAGTCTAGGGCACAGGGACGAATACTCAACGAATCGTCCCAAGACAGGACGCCCGCTAAGCACTCTAGAAAGATGAGAGGAAGCCCCTCATTTCTCATTCCCCGCGCTTAAGGCTCGTGCGCAATACACTTTATCTTTATTAAGTGTTTTCAAGAAGTTTTGAGATGAGAAGAGAGAAGACCCAAAGGAAACTCTAAAGGGAAACTAAGAGTCCTAATGTTGTCATGCATGGGTAACCTATGGTTAATGAGGTTTAGGAGAGACGACTACCTAAAACCTAATGCTAATCCTACTCCAAGCTTAATCAAAAATTAAGTTGGACTAGGTAGCTCTAAAGGGAGAGAATCCAAGACTTAAATAAGTCTTGAGATTCATGGGAGGAAGAGAGTGAAAGAGAAGAAAGAAGCATCTTAAATGCTAAAGCAAACACAAGTATGAAAGCTTAAAAGAGAAAGGAAAAGTTAGAATATGGATAACTGTCCACATCCCATTCACTTACCATTAGCCCCTACATGGTTAGCAAAAACAAACATAAGCAACAATAAGACAAATGAAACCCAAACAAGTCACAACCCAAAGTGAAATGGTTACAACCCAAATGAAACTCATCCAAGTCAGAATGTACACCTTAGAGGTGACCCATGATGTTTACCAAACAAACTCAAGCAAAGAGAATGCAAACAAATGGCCAAACATCCAAGAAAGTCATCAAAGAAGGAGTAGAAGAAGAGTGAGTGGATATGCAAGGTGATCATGCAAGAATGCTTCAAATAAAGTCAAAGTAAGAATTTGGATGACCTAAACATGTGCCTAAACATGATGTACAAGTGTCACATAAGGCATACAAGCAAGTATCCAAGCATTAATAATCATTAGAAGAAGGAGAAGGAAGCATGTAAGTGAAACATGTTAAAGGATGCAAAATGAAACATGAATAGCATATGACATGAATGGAAAGCTCCAAGGTCAGAAACATACATCAAATGAAGTTGAAAAGGAATGATATGGCATGGTATACACAAACCAAACATAAGTCATGAATAAGCATAGATGAGAAGAGGTGAGAAGATGAGTCAAAAGAGGCATGTAAATCAAACATTGAACATGTGCACAAAATATGCAACAACCTCACACCAATGCCCTATAATTGCAATCACATGACCTATAATGATTCAAACATGGTTTATGAAGTCAAAGAAACAATCCCAAATACTGGCACAAGTGCCTTCTCAAACAAGTAATCAAACATGATCAAAGATGTGCATAAAAGAAGACCTCAAACAAAGAGCAATCAAACAATTAGAAAATCATCTTCAAAAATTACTAAATTAATTCTCAAGACTCCTTAACCAGGGGTAAACAACATGTAAAAAGCTCATGCAAAAATTCACAAGATACGTCCTTCAATCAATCATGCAAAGTCACATGGGAATTATGAACTAATATGCAAAAGAGAGGGACCAAAATGCAATATGAAAAGGTTTTAAAAATATGAGAAAAATGGTTTTATGCATTTCAATATATTGATGAAACAATACAAAAAGAATGGGTTCAAAATGTTTTGTAGATGATGAGAAATAAAATCATCAAGTTAAGTGTGCACAATTTAAAAAGAAATTAAATCAACAATTAATTCAGATGCTAAAAATAAAATAAAAAAGGAAAATAAAATTTGAAAAATTTTTATAAATTGCAAAATATGATCCATGATTTTTTTTATAATTTTTGGATGCATAAAACTATTATTAAAAATTAAAAAAAGGAAATGAATCAATTAAATAAAATAAAATGGAAGAAAATAAACCAGGGGTGCAACAAGCAACAAATCCACGTTGGAAAAACTAAATGGGCTCAATCAGGGGGGGTCAAATAGCAAGCACAGTCCAATGCCAGGGTCAGCGCTTCCAAATAAATAACCATGGTCTCAGTCAACATAATTGACTCACATAAGCCATTAGATCAATCCCACGCTCCACACTCAGTCAAACAAACCACAACGTAATCATGATGAGAGGTTCAGATCAACATACACATGATAATTAACATACACACGTGCACACAAAGACTATCTGGAATAAAAAGAAACCACGTGAAAGGCATGTGGTATTTTTAATGCGCTGGCAGGCTAAAGTCCATCAGATCAAATCAACGCATGATAATTAGTCAAAGAAATCACAAGGTAATCATGATGAGAGGTTCAGATCAGCATACACATGATAATTAACATACACACGCGCACACAAAGACTATCTGGATTAAAAAGAAATCATGTGAAAGGCATGTGGTATTTTTAATGTGCTGGCAGGCTAAATTCCATCAGATCAGATCAGCGCATGATAATTAGTCAAAGAAATCACAAGTAATCCAAATCTATGGCTCAGATCTCATGCATATGGTAACTATGATACACAGGCAAACACATGGATTAAATAAACACGTGAGAAACCACACGCAATTTTAATGTGCTGGCTAAACGTGAGCTCTCAGATCCAACCCTTGGACGGTCCAGATTATGTCTTCAACCTTAAAACCCTGGTTCACCTGAAAAATTACCAGACGCCGAAGCCCTAGCTCCGGTCGTCTTCTTCGGGGAACTCAACTTCAAAAATTCCCAAAAATCAGAAACAAGACCACAGTTCTACTCAGAATTTCACAAGGATCTCAAATATGCCATTCAAATCAACAGATCATGCATAGATTAGACAAATCGAAGACAAAAAGTTTGGATCTAAAAACTTTAGATCCACCATACAGCCATGATACACGTCCAAAATCAAATTAAATTACATCAGGATGATCAGCAACTCACAAAGAACACAATGCACACCAGAAAAACAAATTCTAGGATCATGAATTTCACACCAACCTGAACCTTGTAGAACTTGAAATACGCCAAGAAAACCCTCTGGAAGCTGCAGATCTACCCCTTGGAACCTCTAATTGCAAAATAAATGCAACTAGAGCTTGGAATCGTGCTAGATCTTGAAGTTTGAAGAAGTTGAATCCAAATCCGATTATGGCCAAAACCTCAGTATGAGCTTCAATCAATGGTTGATTCTTGCTCTATTCTCTTCACTGATCAAGAATGTGAAGAGAAATCACAAAGAAACTCCAAGGAGAGTGAGTTTCGAAGAGAGAAAGTGTGAGAGAAAAAATTCAAATCTGAGCAAATGAGAGTGCATGACCTAATTGTGAAGGCATGAGTAAGCTTATATACATCTCATTAGAGCACTGATCACAATTAAAACTTGATTAATTCCTTGGTTAATGAATTTTGAGTGGTTTTGCAAAAATGCACTTTGTGTTGTACCACTTGATTCACACGTGCATGGGCAATGAAATCAACATGATTCACTCACATTCCACTTGCTAATCACACCTAAATTGGAATTGGGCCTTGTGGTGGCTTGGTTTGTAAGTTTCAATCCATCTTGCCAATTTGTACAATGTGAAATAAGTGATGAATATGGCACGAAATCTCTTGGTTCAAAGGCTAAAAATGACCCTTATGATGTGTACTTGAATGTGGAAATGTGAATTGAATGATTAGAGGTCATCATACTTCAATTTGAACCAATTTGCAAAAGGTGGAAAAATGGTACATGTGAAAAACCTTAAAAAGCACCTTGCATTGTTTTGACCATAACTTGAGTTTCACAAATGATATGGAAACCATATAGTACTTTTTGGAAATGGGAGAGAAAGATCTTCAACTTTCATGTTGGAGGAAAATTCGTTTGAAGCTTCCTTGATGATGAAAAGTCAAGTTGAATGTGGTGAAAAAATTGCCAAAAATGGAAAGTTCTCATTATAGGTCATTTTCCAAATTTAGTAACTTTTGTACAAACCCTTAATTCTTGATAAATGGTATGAAACTTGACCCTTGAAGACCATAGGAGGATGTGAGACCTTGAAAACCATGAAGAGAACCTCAAACTTCCATGGTTGACTTTCTTCTCCACTGTTGACTTTTGCTTACTTCACAAGTAACTGATCCACTGAACATCTTCCACAATGAACCACTAGCCAAGTCTCAATCCATGCACACTTGTGAGCATATGGAATACCATAAGAACATGCTTGAATCCACAAAGCCCTTCAAGAAGTCCTTTGGGTCAACAACCCTAATTTGGTCCCTCTGGTTAGGAGGGAAAGATTCACTTGAAATCCTGTGCCATTCTTGACCTTATGATGATATGATGAACCCCTCAAGCCATCTTGAGACTTGAGACTCTTTTGAGATGAACCAAGTACCTTGATCCCATGCTAAGAACCAATGCTATGCACAAATGCTAATGCAAGAAATGCAAAGAAACATAAGCCAGTTAGCTAAAAGTAAAAAGGCAAATTTTGGGGTGTTACAAGAGTAAGGAAGGAAAAGCTTAATAGGGATCTAAGGGTTATAGTAGGAAAAAGAAAAATTGGAAAAGGAGAGAATCAGTTTGGGGAACGATCGCATTTTTGGGAGAAATGAGGAACGGAAGAGAGAAGCAGAGCTAGGGCTTAGAGAACCTTCGAAGAATCGTCACTAAGGTAAGGGTGGGGTTCTTTAATCACTAAAGGGATGAATAATGCATGTATAAGGGTAGATAAATCGTTAGGTTCATCTCTATGCATCTCTCTATTTTCTTTGATTGTTCGTTTCGGTTGCGTGTCGATGATTCTGATAATGTGAAAATTGTATAAATTGATGGATTGAATTGTGATTTTGTGTTGAGAGCGAGTTTAAATGATATGTGCTGTTGTTGTATGATTTCCTTTGTGATTGCTATGTATTTTTGGGGCTGAACGGTATTGAACTCGTAAGAATTTTGGGGCAGGGATAATGCAGAATCGCAACTGCGGGGTTGCTGATTCACGTATTTTCACCAAGTGAACAAGTCATCTCTCCAGGCGAAGTGATCTCGCTGGGAGGTCGCCGGGCGAAACTAAGAGGCGAGAGGGGAGTGAAAAACAAGTGCTGCTGGAATTTGTATGGGGGGAATGATTTCGCTCCTGCTTCGCCGGGCGAGCAGTGAACGAAAGGGGAATTCGCCGGACGAAAGGGGAATTCGCCTGGAGAAAGTGGATTCTCTGACGTCTCGCTGGGCGAACATCAGGCGAGCAGAACTGAAACGAACCGAACCTTCTAAAACTTTAAAAACTTGTATCTTTTGATCCGTAGGTCCATTTCAGCCGCCGTTTGAATCGTTGGAAAACTGGCTTCGTGTACTTTCCATTAATATTATTTTCTTCGCCAGAATTCCAACTATTCGACGTGTTAGTTGTGTTCCTATGTGCGTTGCGATGTGTTGAACGTGGAAATGTTGTGTTCGGTTAGACGAATGTGTGTTGTATCTATGGATTGTGATTATTGTATGCTCGACAAGTATATGCTGCATGTTGGAAAATTATGGTGTGATGCATTGGGTGTATGATAGGTCATATGTATTGGTCGTCGTTGTATAATTTTGTTGGTACCATTAATGATAATTATGTGTTACATGTCGTATGCATGAGTAGGTGTATGTTGGAGAGTGACACCCTTTATGTTGAATTTTTATGAAATTTTTTTCTCTGATAATTATATTATTTTACGCGGGGGTTTAGGGTGTTACATAGTGGTATCAGAGCAGGTCGGTCCATCCGGCCAAGTTGTCGAGTCGTTGTCGTATGACAGATGATTATTGTCGATGTCGTTTCTGTAACCATTGTGTTCTGTTGTTGATGTGTAACAGATTTAGAATGGCTGGAAGGAACGATGCTGCTATTGCTACTGCTTTGCAAGCTGTTGCTCAGGTGGTACAGAACCCGCCTCATGCTGGTGAGAATGACGAGTTTTGGAAGAATAGACCGCCTACCTTCAAGGGAAGATATGACCCGGATGGAGCGCAGGCTTGGCTCAAGGAGATGGAGAGAATCTTCTGAGTTATGGAATATTCTGAAGTACAGAAGGTGTGGTTAGGTACTCACATGCTGGCGGAGGAGGCCGACGACTGATGGGTTAGCACTCGTCAATTATTGGGAGCAACAGGAGAGGTAATCACTTGGGCTGTATTCAGCAGGGAGTTCTTGAGGAAGTATTTTCTCGAGGATGTCCGAGGGAAGAAAGAGATTGAGTTTCTAGAATTAAAGTAGGGTAACTTGACGGTTACGGAGTATGCTACCAAATTCTTAGACCTGGCTAAGTTTTACTCTCATTAGAGTGCGACAACTGCTAAGTTCTCAAAGTGTGTCAAGTTTGAGAATGGATTGAGACCTGAGATCAAACAGGTGATTGGTTATCATCGAATCAGAAGGTTTCCAGATTTGGTGGATTGTTGTAGGATCTTTGAGGAAGATAGTAAAGCTTAATCGACTCACTACAAAGGGATGGTCGAGAGAAGAGGAAAACAGCCGATGAACCGTGGGAAGCCTTATGCAGCTCAAGCTGAGAAAGGTAAACAAAAATACGCTGATGGCAAGAAGCCGAGTGGGGGAGGTGCTCCTGCTCCTCTTAAATGTTACAGGTGTGGTGAGCTAGGTCATCTTGTCAATGAGTGCATGAGTGACGTGAAGAAATGCTTCAAGTGTGGACAAGCAGGACATCTGATTGCTGACTGCAAGGTTAAGGTGGTGACTTGTTACAACTGTGGAGAACATGGCCATATTAGTACTCGTTACCAGAAGCTGAAGCAAGCTTCAACTGGAGGAAAAGTGTTCACTTTGACAAGGACTCAGACTTCCAGTGATGACAGACTGATCAGAGGTACATGTTACATTAATAATACACCTTTGATTGCTATTATTGATACTGGTGCTACTCACTTTTTTATTGCTGCTGATTGTGTGAGAAGGCTAGGCCTTATTGTTTCTCCCATGAAGGGAGAGACGATCGTCGAAACTCCTGCAAAGGGATCGGTGACCACTTCCCTAGTTTGTTTGAATTGTCCACTATTAATCTTTGATAAGGACTTTGGCGTGGATCTTATTTGCTTACCGTTGGGAAATCTTGATGTGATCTTGGGTATGAACTGATTGGAGTTCAATCATGTTCATATTAACAATTTTAACAAGTCAGTGTGTTTTCTTACTCCTGAGGAAGTGGCAGAAGATGGTTTTCTATCAGCTAGAGAGTTGAGAGAGCTCTTAGAGGAAGAAGCTCAAGTGCTTGCATTGTTTGCATCCCTGTTAGTGGGGAGTGAGTTGGTGATTAATGAATTGCAAGTAGTGCGTGAATTTCCAAAAGTGTTTCCAGATGATATTGCTTATGTACCGCCAGAGAGAGAAGTGGAGTTTACTATTGATCTTGTCCCTGGTACCAGACCTATTTCTATGGCACCATACAGGATGTCGCCATCAGAATTAACAGAGCTAAAGAAGCAATTGGAAGAGTTATTAGAAAAGAAATTCGTGAAACCAAGTGTATCACCTTGGGGAGCTCCGGTGTTGTTGGTGAAGAAAAAGGATGGCAGTATAAGGTTATGTATCGATTACAGACAGTTGAATAAAGTAAAGATTAAGAACAAGTATCCACTCCCAAGAATAGATGACTTGATGGATCAGTTGGTGGGTGCCCGTGTGTTTAGCAAGATTGACTTGAGGTCGGGTTATCATCAGATATGAGTGAAGGATGAAGATATTCAGAAGATGACCTTCAGAACCCAATATGGACATTATGAGTATGTGGTGATGCCGTTTGGAGTTACTAATGCACCTGGTGTATTCATGGAGTATATGAATCAAATTTTTCATGCTTACTTGGACCAATTTGTGGTTGTCTTTATTGACGACATTCTAATCTATTCTAAGTCAGAAGAGGAGCATGCTGAGCATTTGCGGATCGTGCTGCATGTGTTAAAGGACAAGAAGTTATATGCTAAGTTATCTAAGTACGAATTCTGGTTGAGAGAGGTGAGTTTTCTCGGTCATGTTATTTCAGGTGATGGTATTGTTGTGGATCCATCCAAGGTAGATGCAGTTCTACAGTGCGAGGATCTGAAGTCGGTAACTGAGATTAGAAGCTTTTTGGGTTTGGCTGGTTACTACCGTAGGTTTATTGAAGGCTTTTCGAAGTTGGCACTTTTGTTGACTCAGTTGACTTGCAAAGGTAAAGCATTTGTGTGGGATGTTCACTGTGAGAAGAGTTTCATTGAGCTGAAGAAGAGATTGACTACAGCTCTGATTTTGATTATACCCGAACCAAATGAACTGTTTGTGGTGTATTGCGATGCTTCTTTGATGGGTTTAGGAGGTGTGTTAATGCAGGATGGTAAGGTTGTGGCTTATGCTTCCCGACAGTTAAGGGTCCATGAGAGGAATTATCCAACTCATGATTTGGAATTAGCTGCAGTGGTATTCGTATTGAAAATTTGGAGGCACTATCTTTATGGTTTCAGATTTGAAGTGTATAGTGATCATAAGAGCCTAAGGTATCTGTTTGATCAGAAGGAGTTGAATATGAGACAAAAAAAGGTGGCTAGAATTCTTAAAGGATTATGATTTTGTCTTGAACTATCATCCCGGTAAATCGAATGTCTACTATTAGGCTACTATCATTCATGGACGCCTACTCGGGCTATAATCAAATACCAATGGCCATGAATAATAAAAAATACACGGCCTTCATGACCGAATCGGGCAACTATTACTACAACGTAATGCCCTTCGGCCTGAAAAACGCCGGCGCGACCTATCAGAGGATGATGAACAAGGTCTTCCGGGGAGAAATAGGCGACATGCTCGAAGTATATATGGACGACATGTTCGTAAAATCCCACGAGGAAACCGATCACACTGTCCATTTAAGGAAGGTCTTCGAACAGGCCAGAAAGTACCAGATGCGTTTCAACCCGGAGAAGTGAACGTTCGGTGTCCGGGCAGGCAAATTCCTCAGCTTCTACTTAACAAAACGAGGAATCGAAGCCAACCCCCAATAAGTGTCGGGCATTCTCCGAATTTCCAACGCCCAAGTCTAAGAAATCCATCCAGTCCCTGAACGGGATGCTCGCATCGTTGTCCTGTTTCGTGGCCAAATCTGCCCAGTACGCCCTACCATTCTTCAAACTCCTCCACAAGGAGGCAGCATTTGAATGGACCGAGGAATGTGACTAGGCTCTCCTCTATATGAAACGAGCACTCTCAGAGCCGACAGTCCTCTCTCGCCCGAACAACGGGGAAACTCTGTACCTGTATCTCGCCATAGCAACCGAGGCAGTGAGTGCCACTCTTATCCGCGAGACACCTGGAGGGCAGAAGCCCATATATTTCACGAGCAAAGCACTGCAGGGACCAGAGCTGAGGTACCAACAAATAGAAAAAGTGGCACTGGCCCTCATCAATGCAGCTAGAAGACTGAGACACTACTTTCTAGCCTACACAATCGTGGTTCGAACAGATCAACCCGTAAAGCAGCTGCTAGAACGACCAGACATGGCCGGTAGAATGCTCAAATGGTCGCTAGAGCTGTCTGAATTTGACATCCAGTGCGAGGGTAGAAAAGCCCTCAAGGCCCAGGCTCTGGCTGACTTCGTCGCAGAAATGACGTTCGCAGAATCCCCCACCTGCGGAGCATGCAAATGGACCATTTTCGTGGACGGGGCCTCCAGTTCGGCGGGAAGCGGGGCAGGCATCATACTGGAGAGCGACGAGGGAATCATCGTTGAAGTATCACTTACCCTATCCTTCCCCACCTCTAACAACCAGGATGAGTACGAAGCCTTCCTCGCCGGCTTGGGCTTGGCCGAAGATCTCGGCACGAAAGAAGTCGTCATTTGCACAGATTCACAACTCGTGGCCCTCCAAGTTCGGGGAGAATATCAAGCCAAAAATGAGGGAATGTCTGAATACTTAGCCCTGGTCAAGGAGAAGATGACGAAGTTCGCAGTAGTAGAGGTAAAGCATGTTCCCCACGAACACAACGTCAGAGAGGACGTTTTGTCCAAACTGGCAAGCACGAAGAAGAAAGGCGGAAACAAGTCCGTCATACAGGAGGTACTTCCTCGACCCAGTATCGAGAAGACTTCCCCGACCCTTGACGTACAGATGATCGGCGACAGCAACTGCTGGATGACCCCCGTTTACAACTATCTCACTAAGGACGAACTCCCGTCCGACCCCAAAGAGGCCAGCGTCGTCAGGCGAAGAGCTTGCTCATACGTCCTGGTCGAGGACAAACTCTACAGGCGAGGGTTCTCCATTCTGCTACTCAAAAGTATCGAGGAAGAAATGGTCGCCCATATCTTGCGCAAAATTCACGAAGGAATCAACGCACAACATCTCGGTGGAAGGTCTCTCGCCCAGAAAGCCCTTCAAGAAGGGTACTATGGGCCAACCATGCAGCGAGATGCTAAAGAACACGTGAAGAAGTGCGATAAATGCCAACGACACTGAGACATGCACCTGGCTCCACCTAACGAGCTCAAGGCTATGTCCTCCCGTGGCTATTCGCCTGGTGGGGCCTAGACATCCAGGGGCCATTCGTGGTAGGATCAAACCAGAACAAGTACATTGCTTCACAAAATGGATAGAAGCGGAGGCTCTAGCCAAGATAACTGCCCTTAACATACTGTGTTTCTACAAACGAAACATCCTTGCACGTTTTGGTATCCCCCAGGCTATAGTCAACGACAATGGGACACAACTCACGGACAGGAAGTTCCAAGACTTCGTCGCCCAGTTGGGCACGAAGCAACACTTTGCATCCGTCGAACATCCCTAGATAAACGGCCAAGCTGAAGCGACGAACTGAGTCATCCTTCGAGGCCTCAAATGAAGGCTGGACGAAACGAAGAAAGCTTGGGTCGAGGAGCTGCACAACGTCTTATGGGCATACCGCACAACTCCACACTCTTCATCCGGGGAAACACCTTTCGCATGGCCTACGGGACCGAAGTTGTAATTTCCATTGAAGTTCACATACCCTCCAGGCGGACAGAATCGCCCCTGGATGAGGAAATGAACGACGAAGCTCTAAGGGAGGAACTCGACCTCATCGAAGAAGTCCGGTCAGGGGCATCCCTCCGCGAAGCCTCGTTAAAGCAAAAAATTGTCGTCCGACACAACGCCAAAGTCATACGACAAGAGTTCGACATGGGTAGCCTTGTCCTAAGAAGAAACCATAAAGAATCTCGCGAAGGCAAACTAGCCGCTAACTGGGAAGAACCCTATCGTGTCCGGGCAAAAACGGAGAATAGGGCCTATTACCTAGAACATCTCAACGGGGAAGAACTTGCTCGACCATGGAACGCCGAAAAGCTAAAACAATACTACAGCTAAGGCCTAAACTGTCGCTTTGATCCGTCACAACGATGAGCATCGCATATCGACCACGATGCGCGCCTAGGTACAAGCGTCGCATGCCAGTAAAGCAGAACCCCGCTCAGGAACGGGCCAGGTTCCTGCTCGACAATGGTCCCCCAATCGAGTACCGCCGTCGTCAAAGTACCATGACATGAAGAACTCCCAGCTCGCGATGGGAAGTTCACGCCGCGAACTCAGGCCTCAAACGCGACCTGAGCTCCGCTCCCTCGCCCGAACATTCTCTGGCCGTTCGACCAGCACCCCTCACTGCCGAAAACATCTACAACGAGCAATCCCCTGAAACTTAAAAGCAAACCAAAGTAACCCCTATTATGGGCATACATGCATGTCGAGCAAAAGTACAACACTTAGCAGAATTTAAAGTAGACAAAGCCATGCAAATCACAAAACCGGCCACAAGGACCAGGGACGTAATTAAAGTAATAAGTGGCCGCAAGGACCACAATTGTGCTTGTTACATAAACTGGGGGCCATGCCCCCATTCAAAATAAGTTACAAAGATACACGGCACGCAGGCCGGACAAATTACAACAACAACAAAAACCTTCACTCGTCCATCCGATCAGACTGCTCGGCGTTAGGCTAAGGCTCTTGACTTTCCCCGTTCAGATTTTCGGCATGCTCATCGCCAATGAGGAGGGAGTTCGGGCTGACTATCCGGCCGTCCTTGATATGTACCAAATAGTGAGTACCCTCGATGGAGATATCAAGCCCGGGGTTGACCACCCGCAGTTGGGCCACTGCATTCTTGAAGGACTCGTCCCCAATGACGATGTTATCATCCTCAACCCTCAACATGCGAGCAACCAGCTCGGCCCTTGTATTTATTTCCTTCACATCCTCAGGTTCATCCTCGCCCGGAGCGCTTGCCAACCTCAGCTGCTCGACCAGCTCCTCAGCTGCCTTCTTCTCCGCAGCCAGCGTAGAGTTTTCCCCCTTTAGCCTTGTCACCTCCTCGTCCGCCTTCTTTCGGGCATCATCAGCACTCTTAGCCTCCTCCTTGGCTTTCCTCACCGTCTCTTCAAGAGATGCCATGGTAGCTCGGGCAGCTCTAAGTTCAGACTCAGTTGCAGAGTCCCCTTCAGCATAGATGGCCGCCATCTCCAAAACTCTAACTAGTGCAGAGGCATCTTGGGCCACCAGCGCCCTCTTGCTCGGGCGATCCATGCCTTCCAGCTGGAGAGATTCTACCCGCGGCATAACCAAGGATGTCCCCTCAAAGAACTTTCTATCAAGGATGCACGGAGGAAGCTCAAACTTCCCTTTTTCTGGTGCCCGACTGAGGTCTACCGCTTCGCTAGGCCTAGACCGCTTGAACCTTAAGGCCAGAGGCAATGGGGATCCTTGGGCAGGGACAGTCGAAGCACTCCCCGACGCAGTTTGAGGAGGAGGAGGAGCACGCTGAGGAAACCGAGTCTTGGGAACAACCGTTCCGGGCTTGTTCCTCGCAGTCGCATTCTTTACCATCCTTTCATGGGCGGAAGGCATCTCACCTGCACAAACAAAATAAAAACGTTAGATGACGAAGAAGAAATATGTCAGACAAATCAAATAACTAAGACTACCAAGTAATTTATAGGCATCTGCATGAGTCTTGCACTACAAAAGCGCCTTGGTGTTAATAAAACGATACTCCACGCGCTGGCTACCGTCCTCCTCGTAAATCGGGGACCCCTTCTTCGTCCAGCATTCAGCAAGCCGGAAAGAGTTGACAAAGTTCACCAATGTTTCATAGGCAACGAAATCCTGCCCGTCTAGCATGTGTGGCTGGGCAACATACTCATTGGGCTCCTTGGAGAAGTGGCTAGGCCCCCAGTGAAACGGAAACTTAAATTCTCTATCCCCAATCAGCTTCCCATTCTCATCGCACATATCATTACCCTCCTCGTCAAGGGAAATCGCCCAGACATACGTGTTATCTTGGGCCCTCTCCGACACAGGCTCTATGATATAGAACCTTTCTTTAAACGTCCGAATTGACTATGAAATGGGCTTGAACAGCTTGCGGGGCTATTTCAACGAAACCCAACCATACCTCCTCCCCTTCAACTACCGCTGAAGATGAAAGACAGTGAAAAACAAAGGGAGAGTAGCCCCTATACTCAAAAACTCGCACGTCAACTCGAAAGCACGGATAAACGCCAGCGAGTTAGAGTGCAGCTGCGACGGAGCCAGGTCCAGGTGCGCGAAGACTGAATGCTGAAAATCGGTGAAGGGCAGCCTCAATCCCAACTCTTTAAATGCGTATTCGTACATGGCGAAATGCTCCCCGAAGATGGTGTAGACCCTATCATCCTCGAAGGGGAAGTGCACCTTCCACTCCCCCTCTGGCCCAATGACCATGAAGATATCCCCCATATATGTCGCAAAAGTAGATACGTGCTCGGCATGCTCAGCCACCGACCACTCCTCCGTTGAGTCTTCAACAACCTCCTCCTCCCCGACTTCGCTGGGGACAGTTGAGGCCTCCGTACTGCTGCTCTCCAAGGAGCTCTCCTAGGACGAGTCTAGTATAATCTCCCCGTCTGGCCCTGTCGCCATATCGATCACCTGAAAAGCAGAGAAAAAAGTGAATTCAACGAAGAATCAAATCCACCCTTCCACCGCTAGTCAAGTGAAAGGGCGCGCAAAGGGCTGAGGACGACGTCCCCGGCCTAAGCCCTAACATCAAACAAAAAACTCAAGAGTCTCCCACGAGGAGACGCTCGGGATAAACCACTCCCATACGAGGAACTTCCCCGAGCCACTTCCCAGTTTCCGTTTGAAGCTTCACCAGAAACCGCAAACGTTCACCGAAAACTTCATTAAAGCACCGAAATCTGAGTAACTGCAACGGTTACACATGCATCATCATCGCGACAACGCCGAAACCGCCCTACTCATGAGATATCCAAAAGGTCCAGCAGCCTCGTCGGCGGCAGAAGATGGCCTAACCACCGTCCACCACCAACAACCACCGGGGAAAAGCGGTAATTCGTCTTCTAACCCTAAACCTAGCCACATGCAATCTACAAACAACCGTAAAAGAGGAAATAGAACGCAAGATCAGTGGACTTACTTGGTTAAAAAGCTGAAAAACGGTTGCTCGGAACTGGTGGTGGCGGTCGGAACAGCGAACGGCGGTGGCGGGCAAGTGCTCTGAGGAAGACGAAGAAGAGAGAGAAGTGAAAGTTCCAAATGGCCTGAGTCTCTCTCCTTTTATACTGTGGGGCACGTGCAATGGCACGCCCTCGTAGGTCATAATGGCTATCAACTAGCCATCATTGCCTAGTAACTGCGACATAGGGCTCGAGGCACACGTGGCGCCCTAATGTTTCAATTCCTCCTAACCGTTGGTCTCCCCGTATGACGGGTAATTCAGACACAGACATGGATCTCACAAACATCAGGGGTCACGGACACCACGAGACAGCTCCCTCCATCACCAAACGACGACTCCACACTAGTTCCCCGGAACCACGAGCTGTCTTTAAGTCATCACTCCCATGCTCGGGAGCAACGACTTGGGGGGCTCCTGTTCTAGACTGGACCAATGGCTAGGCATGGCCCAATCCACGTCTGCTCCCAGAACGGTCCAATTGCCTAAGTCCAATCCCCAAAGGGGCAAAAGTTACCTTTCTGCCCCTCAAACTAGGCAAGGACTGCATTGCTCCTCCCCGAAACCGCTGCCCGTTTCGTACGACTTCTTCTGTCCCCGAACAGCTGAGGGCACGTACCCGAAACTACGCCTATGCCCGACATAACGGCTATTTTTGGGCACCCTGCCCGACATAACGGCTAGTTTTTGGCAGTTACCTATTCTTCGGGAAAACGGTTATTTCGCCCCGAAAATAGGACCGTTGGCCACGCGCTGGGGGCATTATATAAACTCTCTCACTTGAGAGGATCAGGTATCCAAAAATTATCCTAAGAACGCATACTTTGTACTTGCCCCTTTTCTCTGATCCTTTCTTACTTGAGTGTCGGAGTGCCTTGCAGGCACACCCCCTCCTCCTCTTTATATGCCCAGCATCTCAGACGTACTTGGTAAAGAAAGCTAAATTTGAGTGTAAAAACATGAGGACCAATTTTTCCCCTTTCTAAATTTTGTTATTAATAATGTCAAGTCCTAGTGGTGAAGTTAGCCATCGCTCAATAAAATCCAATAGGTTGCTTGTTGAGGCTCTTATGACCGAAATGAGAAAATTGTTGAGGGAAGAAACATAGGCTATACATGAAAGGTTTGATCAATTATAAAACCAACGAAACAATAATGATGAGGAGGAAATGAGGAGGAGAAGAAGAGAGGAAGGACATAAAGAGGACAAATTAAGTGGTTCAAAAATTAAAGTACCACATTTTTAAGGGAGAAATGATCTTAAAGCTTACTTAGAGTGGGAAGCAAAAATTAAACAAATGTTTGGTTGTAACCCTTATACTGATGTTCAAAAAGTGCATGTTGTAGCCCTTGAATTTACAGAATACACTTTGGTATAGTGGTATCAATCCATCAAAGAAAGGAGGGGATGTGGAGAACGAGCCATTGACACTTATGAGGAGATGAAAAGAATCACGAGTAGAATATTTATGCCTTCCTATTACCACGGGGAATTGTACAACAAATTACAAACACTCACCCAATGTACTAAGAGTGTTGATGAATACTACAAGGAGATAGATGTTGTAAATATAAGAGCTAATCTGGATGAAGATAATGAAACAACCATGGCTAGATTTCTTCATGGCCTATATCATGACATAAGTGATATAGTGGAGCTGCATCACTCCCTGGAGGTAGAAGATTTTGTGCATCAAGTTATCAAGGTGGAACAACAACTCAAGAGAAAGAGCCACACAAGGAAAAATGGCACTCCTTTCAATTCTCTAACTTGGAAGGACAAATCAAAGAAAGACAACTTTTAATCTTCCAAGGAAGCCACAGTTGAACAAAATGTAATATTATAACACCTTTTGAAAGTGTTTCAACAAACAAAAGTGTTAAGTGTTTCAAGTGTCAAGGCCAATGGCATATTCATCTCAACGTCTAAATAAGAGAATTATGCTTATGAAGGAAAATGAAGTAAATAAGAAAGAACGTGCGAGATATGATGAGGATTTTAAAGAGGAAGTAGAAGAAATTCCTAATGGAGAGTTTCTCATGGTTAGGAAAATATCAAGAACCCAAGTCAAGGAAGAGGATACAGCTCAAACAGAAAACCATTTCCATACAAGATGTCTAGTGCAAAGAAGTGTATGTTCTTTAATTATTGATGGAGGGAGTTATACTAATGTGGTTAGTACACGTAAGGTGTCTAAACTTAATTTGGAAACAAAACCTCATCCTAAGCCTTACAAACTTCATTGGCTCAGTGAAAGTGTAGAAATTCTTGTTAACAAACAAGTTGAGGTATTTTTACAATTGGAAAGTATAATGATATCGTGTTATGTGATGTAGTACCTATGGAGGTGAGTCACGTGTTCTTAGGGAGGCATTAGCAATTTGATAAATTAAAAAAGGCAAATCACGAGGGATATTACAATAAATATTCTTTTGTGTATCATGGCCAACAAATTATTTTTGTACCATTAAATCCTAGTGAGTTGAGAGAATATCCAAAGAAAATGATAGAAAAAATGAGCAACAAAGAAAAGAAAAAGAAAAGGAAAAGGAAAAAGGAAAAGAAAAAGAATGATAAAAAAATAATGATGAAAAATAAAAGAAATAGAGTTTAATTTCAAAATAAGGAGAGGTAAATAATGAAATTGTTTTACAACAACCATTGTACTTTCTTTTTTACAAAGAGGTGGCGTTGCTAGATAGCACTTCTAACGCATAAAATTTGCCAAGTTGCGTTGAATCTCTTTTGTAATAATGTAAAGATATGTTTGCAACGGAGGTACCAAGTAGTATACCACTTATAAGAGGAATTGAGCATCACATTGATTTTAATCTAGGAGCATCCTTGCCTAATAGGCTAGACTAATGAAGTAATGTACAAAAAATTCAAGAGATACAAAGGAAAGTTGTTGAATTAGTAAATAAAGGATGGGTAATAGAAAACTTAAGTCCTTGTGATGTTCCTGTCATTTTAGTCCCTAAAAAGGATGGTAGTTAGAGAATGTGCACTGATTGTAAGGATATTAACAATATTATCATTAAATATATGCATCTTATTCCTAGGCTAAATGATTTTCTTAATGAATTATTTGGTGGATACTTATTTTCTAAAATTGATTGCAAAAGTGAGTACCATCAAATTAGGATAAGGGAGGGTGATAAATGGGAAACTAAAACAAAATATGGTTTATATAAGTAGTTGGTTATGCCTTTTGTACTAACTAGTGCACCTATTACTTTCATGAGATTAATGAACCATGTTTTAAGAGATTTTTTGGAAAAGTTTTTTGTTGTGTACTTAGATGACATCTTAATATTTATCAAAAGTTTAGATGACTATTGCATTCACTTAAGGGTTGTTTTACAAATGCTAAAATAAGAAAATTTGTATGCAAATCTGGAAAAATGTGTCTTTTGCACCGATCATGTGATTTTATTAGGTTTCATTGTAAGCTCTAAAGGTGTCCATGTAGATGAAGACAAAGTGAAAGCAATTCAAGAATTACCAACACCCAAAAATGTAAGTGATGTAAGAAGTTTTCATGGCTTAGCTAGTTTCTATATGAGGTTTGTGAAGGATTTTAATACCTTGGTGGCACATCTTTATGAAATTTTTAAAAAAGGAAGTTGGTTTTAAATGGGGTAAGAAATAGGAGCATGCATGTTCTGCCTTCAAAGAAAAACTCGCCCAAATACCAGTTCTTGCATTACCAAATTTTTCTAAATCTTTTGAAATTGAATGTGATGCATCCATTGTTGGAATTAGGGATATTTTGATGCAAGAAAGCCATACAATTTATTATTTTAGTGATAAATTAAAAGGGGTTGGCCTTAATTACTCAAATTATGATGAAGAATTGTATGTCTTAGTCAGTGCATTACAAGCTTGGTAACATTATGTACTTCCTAAAGAATTTGTCATTCATAGTGACCATGAATCTTTGAAACATTTAAAGTGGCAAGGTAAGTTAAACAAGAGACATCCCAAATGGGTTGATTTCCTTGGACAATTCCCATATGTGATCAAACAAAAAAAATGTAAGGCTATTGTGGTTGCAGATGCACTTTCACGAATGTATGTTTTTCTTTCTACTCTTAAAACAAAAGTGTTTAGTCTTGAATATCTTAAATAATTGTATGAAAGTGACTATGATTTTTCTTACAAATATCTTTTTTGTGAACATGTTTCCCAAAATGGATACTTTAGGCATAATGTTTTTATTTAAAGAAAAGAGACTATGTGTGCCAAAAAGTTCCATTAGAGAATTACTTGTGAAAGAGGCACATGAATATGGTTTAGTGGGGAATTTTTGGGTTTCAAATACTTTATAAATGTTAAAAGAACACTTTAATTGGCCTCATATGAAAATTTATGTGCATAAATTTTGTGATAGGTGCATTGTGTGCAAAAAGTCAAAATCCAAAGTGAAATTCTGGTATGACAGACCCAGATGTTACATAACATGTTGAGACATCTGGTCTGTTATCAACAACATATACAAGATATAGACAATTAAAGAAGTTGCTGAAAAATAAAGTGCACACAAGAATTGTTCACCCAGTTCGGTCTAACAACCTACATCTGGGGGCATACCAAGCTAGGAAGGAAGTCCACTCTTAGCAGTATCAAATTACAGACTCAACAACCAAGTTGACAATCTCCTAACTTAATAACTACCCAATGACCCTTCTACCTAAGTCCTCCCTAGGTAAGAGACTCCATCTCACTTCCAATCATCGCAATGATGTCTAGCAGTCAACACCTCAGCCACTGCATCAATAGCTTGATTTCCAACAGCTCTTCAATCACAGAAAATTAGAAGACACACTTCAATAACAATACCTAGACATGACACACATGACTAAGAACAATACTCAGAGTTGCTTAACAGCTTCCTCCAAGAACAACACATCTCTTACCTACAGGCTTCGAGATACACACGATGACCATCCCACAAACCGGGTGGTTCACACATACCAACTCTCCTTGAGAGTGGTTCACAAACTCAGCCCTAATGATTACATCTTTTCTATTCACGGCTTCCCACTAAAAACTAGGTTACAAGCTTCTACTTATATCCTATTTCCCAACTATATTCGGGCCTTCAAAACAGCAGTAATAAGGCTGCACAAAGTCTGCAAATTAACCTCCAAGAAAATAGGTCTTCAATCTAATATTTCCTAATATGTCTCCATATTTAGAAAGTAGTGAAAATCCGAAAACCAACACAAAATCTCAACTCAATTACTTTGGACGCCACATAGGATAACTAAATATTCACAGAATATTCAGTAACAAATAACAACTAACAGAATCTTCCTTTTAATCCAATAACAGGCGCGATATCCTATGAGCCAGGATGGGACATCTTTATCCGACATGTTGAATGCAATAAATTAGAACATCTTGATTAACCATCACATGACAGCAAAACAGCAACACCTTAAAACAACCATGCACTCATATCAGCTTAGTGCAGCACAACATGTCAAGACATCCTTCATAACATTTTCCTGAGCAACATGTTTTGCAAAAATTGCTGCCAACTCAGAACTTACAATCTCCCCCTTTGGCAAATTTTTGGCCAAAACATAATTTGATCATATAAGCATATTAAAGGAAAATACAGCAGCAGAAAACAGAAGTAAGAACATCTTTTTAGGCATATATCAATCACAATCAGTTTTACCAAAATTAATGCCAACACAAAAAGCTACAGAACTATCAATCTCCCCCTTTGGCATATTTTGGCTAAAACCTTCTTCTTTGAATACCCATCCAGCTCCTTCTCAACCAAGGGACACCTGATGTTTCTTAATTCTCCCCCTTTTTAGCCATAATAGGAGCAAACCAAACAAATGACATGCATCAGCTAGAACACCAATAAGAACACTGCTCCCCCTTAACATCACAAGTCCAGTTGCACAAAATTGTAACACTCTCCCCCTAACAAGGATAACATGTGCTTCTTTGTACCTTGATGAATGGAAAACATAAGACGCATCTTCATGTCTTCAAAAGCTCACTCTTTGTTCAACTCACAAGTTGAACACAATCATCCCTTGTACCAATACTCACATGATGCCAAGCTGATAAACTTTTCTCTATCTAAGACAACCAGTACTCCTTTGCATGAAGGACACCTTAAATGAATAGAGAACATGAGACTCATCTTCATGTCTTCAAGAGCGTACCCTCTGTTCAACACACCTGCTGAACACATTCACCTACTGCTTGACCCTCACAACAGTACATAAATCAGGTAGAGGCTTGTGATCTCAGGAGACAAAAACCATAACATTCTGAGCAGAATGTTTTGTCAACAGATGTTAAGACATCAGTCTTGACATCATGAACAGAATCCAGCTGCACTAAGAAAAACACCACATTCTAAAACAGAATCTCCAAGCTTCCCCCTTTAAGCCAAAGAACAAGAAAACCAAACAACACAGAGCATCACATCATCACCGAACATCTACTTCAGAATGCTATAACACTGCATGATACCAACCACCATAGCACACAAAATATTACAACACTCTCTACCCTCTACTCCCCCTATCTTTCTCAACAGATGCTTCTTCAGCAAGAAACACTCCAAAACCACTACATGATATCCTATGACAGATTCATGATCATATAGTGTGTGGATACCCAGAAATAAACACTCATCCACCTTCAAGAATAATAGAACTCCTTGAGTCTTCAACTCATCACCCTTCTGCCCATGAGTAACTTGTTCCAAGACAATCCTCAAGACCAACCAGCTACCACACTCTGATTATCTTGATTCTTCGAATCCACTTTATAGATCAACCAATTGCCACAGTTTGATCACCTCCTTTATGAATCCTCATATGAAAAAGCCAACTGCCACAAATTATCTTCTTCACGTTTGTCAAAATTCTCACAAAGATATCCTGATCTACCAAGGAAACTTGATCTTCAAGTCACATGTTCCAATTGCTCAATAGCAAACACACTTAGACTCCCTAAGCCATGGTCATGTAACATCTTCTCCTTCCTGCAGCTCCCGCAAACTGCCATGAGAACGATCTTTTGAAACATCCTATTGTTCATTCCTGTAGATCACCCTATCATAAGCTGATGTGCCACATCACCAACTGAGACTTCTGATGTTAAGCTAGATGTCAGAACATTATGACATCCAACTGTTGAATTCAGCTCTTCCTTCTGCCACTCAGAAGAACCTCCTCCCTTTGCAGAAACAGATTTCCATGCTCTCATAGACTTGATTCAACAATCAAGTTTGAGTAGACAACCTTCATCCTGCTCAGAAACTCCAAAGACTTCAAATCTTCCATATCTGAATCTTCAGAAAATAAGTAGTCCAAGACTACCCCATAGCCACACAATCTCATCTTTATAATCCCAAGCTTCTTTTAACCACCATGATAGTTTCAATATCATGTAGGACATCAACACAGAGTTCCTTGAACCCAGGATGATCTCCAAGGATCACACCTTCAGCAGCTAATTCAGGTCGTCACACGCCAACACACCACGAAGAGAAATAAACAGCCACATAGAGAGAAGTAAATTCACAACACTTCAGCAGTCCTGCACTTTTACTTCAGACTTATACATTGTCTCCCGTCAATGTATATTGTCATTAGTTGAATGCACAACATCTTAGATAAACACTCAGCTCCTGTCAGAGTAATCACTATCGGTTAGATGCATATCCTTATCAAAAGCAGACAAATACTCAACTACTGTCAAGCTATTTATCATATGTGATAAGGTAACCTTCTCACACAAGGTACGACATTTGATCTGCTCTGACATTCTTTTCCTGCACCCTTGTGGCACTAGCTGATCCCTCATTTATTAATCCACACCACTGATCACTTCAGATTAGGTAAATGGCTTGACCTGATACTCCACCATGAGCACAACTAACTTTCTTTGGCTGAGGAAGCAATGAAGTAAAATGATGTTTCAACATCAGTTCCGACATCAGTCTAAATCACGTTAAACAACTACTATGGCTTTGGAGACAACATCCATAGTAATCCATGTACAAATCTTTGCAGGGGATACAAGAGTTCACCAGTAGCTGATCATCTTTTCTGATCAGACCATAAATACTTGCATGATACACACCATCAACACGTCTGCATCTTTTACTCTTCCAAGTGTTCATCATGTGGGGGACATCACATAGCTGAACCTAAGCTAGATGAAGACTTCCCTTGATCATCTTAAAGGTCTTCAAGACTAATCCAAGCTCCAGCAAAACTAAACAACAACAAGACTCAGAGTCACTTTCCTAATTAGGTCAAGTATTAGAAAGACTCTTCTAGAGACCAAAATAAATGGCTCTATCCTTTCTTCAACAGATTTCTTGAAGAGTAAATCAACCACACACTATAGTGCCTTTAAGAGTGGACTTGAGAAATAAAACTCAAGTATCGTTGGCAACTTTACACAGTTGGTTGAAACAGTCTTGCATACACTACATCATCACACAACAACTCTTCTGAGGAGACAAACCCTACTGCCTTTCCTTTACTAGTGACACAAGCACCCCCAGGGTTCCATCAGATACCATGCAGCAGAATACACAACAATCACAACCTCCTCAACAGTCTTCAGGTACAACATATTACACAAAACCACCACACATCATTTTCTGCGAATAGTTCATCCTCCACTTCTAGGGACCATTCAAACACCTATATGAACCTATCACGTTCACTCAGCTTTTCAGTATAACATCCTTCTTCCTTTACCATGAACCAGAAAGTATCCCCCTCGGATCTCACCCAGAAACAGAACATGATGCCTGCTCTGATACCAATTGAAATTCTGGTATGACAGACCCAGATGTTACATAACATATTGAGACATCTGGTCTGTTATCAACAACATATACAAGATATAGACAATTAAAGAAGTTGCTGAAAAGTAAAGTACACACAAGAATTGTTCACCCAGTTCGGTCTAACAACCTACATCTGGGGACATACCAAGCTAGGAAGGAAGTCCACTCTTAGCAGTATCAAATTACAGACTCAACAACCAAGTTGACAATCTCCTAACTTAATAACTACCCAATGACCCTTCTACCTAAGTCCTCCCTAGGTAAGAGACTCCATCTCACTTCCAATCATCGCAATGATGTCTAGCAGTCAACACCTCAGCCACTGCATCAACAACTTGATTTCCAACAGCTCTTCAATCACAGAAAATTAGAAGACACACTTCAATAACAATACCTAGACATGACACACATGACTAAGAACAATACTCAGAGTTGCTTAACAGCTTCCTCCAAGAACAACACATCTCTTACCTACAGGCTTCGAGATACACACGATGACCATCCCACAAACCAGGTGGTTCACACATACCAACTCTCCTTGAGAGTGGTTCACAAACTCAGCCCTAATGATTACATCTTTTCTATTCATGGCTTCCCACTAAAAACTAGGTTACAAGCTTCTACTTATATCCTATTTCCCAACTATATTCGGGCCTTCAAAACAGCAGTAATAAGGCTGCACAAAGTCTGCAAATTAACCTCCAAGAAAATAGGTCTTCAATCTAATATTTCCTAATATGTCTCCATATTTAGAAAGTAGTGAAAATCCGAAAACCAACACAAAATCTCAACTCAATTACTTTGGACGCCACATAGGATAACTAAATATTCATAGAATATTCAGTAACAAATAACAACTAACAGAATCTTCCTTTTAATCCAATAACAGACGCGATGTCCTATGAGCCAGGATGGGACATCTTTATCCGACATGTTGAATGCAGTAAATTAGAACATCTTGATTAACCATCACATGACAGCAAAACAGCAACACCTTAAAACAACCATGCACTCATATCAGCTTAGTGCAGCACAACATGTCAAGACATCCTTCATAACATTTTCCTGAGCAACATGTTTTGCAAAAATTGCTGCCAACTCAGAACTTACACAAAGTTATGCCTCATGGTCTTTACACTCCTTTGTCGTCTCCTGATTTTCCCTAGATTGACATTTACATTGACTTTGTTTTGGGACTTCCTAGAACAAATAATGGGATATATTATATTTTTGTTGTGGTTGGTATGTTTTCTAAGATGGCACACTTTATACCTTGCAAAAAGTTGGACGATGCTTGTCATGTTAGTGATTTTTCTTCATAGAAGTATTGTGCCTCCACGGCCTACCAAGGAGCATAGTTTCTGATTGGGATACCGAATTTCTAAGCCATTTTTGGAGAAACTTGTGGGGTAAGGTGGGCTAAAATCTAATTTTCTCCACCACTTTCCATCCCAAAACGGATGGAAAAATTGAGGTAGTAAATATGACTCATTATATTCTTCTTAGAGGTATTCTTAAAAAGAAATTAAAAATGTGGGAAAAGTGTTTACCTTATGTGGAGTTTGCATAGAATATGGTTGTTCATAATGCTACTCAATATCAACCTTTAGAAATTATGTATGGCTTTAATCCTTTAACTCCTCTTGATTTATTACCATTAACTAACACTTCTATTTTGAAGCATAAGGATGGAAAGGCTAATGCCAATTTTGTGAGGAAAATGCATGAGAAAGTAAATATGAAAATTGAAAAGAAAAATGAGGACTATGCTAAATATGCCAAGAAGGGGAGGAATAAGATGATTTTTGAACATGGAGAATGGGTTTGGGTGAATTTTAGGAAGGAAAGGTTTCCATTTCAAAGGAAATCCAAACTTCAACCAAGATGAGATGGCCCCTTTCAAGTTCTATCTAGGATAAATGATAATGCTTCTAAGTTAGCACTTTTTAGTGAGTATGGTGTAAGTGATACTTTTAATGTAGCTGATTAGTCCTTTTTTTTATGTAGGTGATAAAGATTTCAATTCGAGGTCAAGTTCACTTTAAGAGGGAGGGGATGATGAGGACATACCTATCAAGGACACAATTGAAGCACTCCAAAGACTAGGAGGGACAATGACAAGGGCACGTGCTAGGAAACCTAAGGAAGCCTTGGATCAAATGGTGATCACTATCATGGAAGGAAGGCCTAACTTAGAAGTCATGGATGCTAAACTAGTTAACTTCATAAGTCTACATGGAGAGGATGTGGACGAATAAGATGATGCCTATTTATTCCTTTATCTCCTTTTGATTTATTACTATTACCTAATACTTCTCTTTTGAAGCATAAGGATGAGAGGGCTAAGGTCGATTTTGTGAGGAAAATGCATGAGAAAGTAATTTGCAAATTGAAAATAAAAATGAGGACTACGCTAAATATGCCAACAAGGGAAAGATGATTATTTTTTAACATGGAGATTGGGTTTGGGTGAAATTTAGGTAGGAAAAGTTTCCATTACAAAGGAAATCCAAACTTTAACCAAGATAAGATGGGCCATTTCAAGTGCTATCTAGGATAAATGATAATGCTTATAATATAACACTTCCTAGTGAGTATGGTGTAAGTGCTACTTTTAATTTATTTGATTTGTCTCTTTTTGATATAGGTGACAAAGATTTCAATTCGAGGTCGAATTCACTTCAAGAGGTAGGGAATTAAGAGGACATACCTATGAAGGACACAAATGAAGCACTCCAAAGACTAGGAGGGACAATGACAAGGAAATATGTTAGGAAACCTAAGGAAGCCTTGGATCAAATGGTGATCACTATCATGGAAGGAAGGCCTAACTTAGAAGTTATGAAGGCTAAACTAGTTAACTTCATAAGTCTACATGGAGAGGACATGTGCGCATAAGATGATGCCTATTTGATTTGTTTTATTTAAATTAAGTTGTAATAAAATTTATGGGCAAAACTTTGTTTAAATTAGGCCCCAAACTTAATTTTATCACTATTTTGATTAGTGTGGAGTATGGGATATGTGTTGTCCAGCCCAATTTTCATTTGTTTGGTGTATTTTTTGTTAAAATAAAAGTGGGTTGAATTATATTTAATGGGGGGCTCCCAATGAAGCTTAATGAGCAAGGAAGAGAAAGTCTTGAAGAGAAAGGAAGACATTACTTAATTACTAATATTCCTAATTAAATGCATTATCTTTTCTTCTCTTGTAAGTCAGTGTGGCTGATTGTTTCCATATAAATAGGCAATTTATAAGGCAATGAAAATGAACTAATATTTTGATAGAAATTATACTTTTTGTAGTTTTGAGATTATGGACCATTCCATTTGATCTTATTAAGAAACCAAGTTTTCTTGTGGCGATCATTCCCCCAAGGCTTATCATTTCATCTTTTCTCTAGAAGCTTGAGTGTGGAATCATCCCCCTTCCATTCCTATATATTCCATATTTTCATATTCTTTTTATTAATATCCTTTTTTAATATTTATTTTTATAAATCTGCATATTTCTACTTTCATTGTCAATTCTATTCTAGTCATCCATAAATCATGTCCTAATCATTATTATTTTAATTTGTACGTTAGAATTGGCATTTATATGCACATAGAATGACAAACTAATCAATTGGGTAATCATTATAAACTATTTTAGAATTAGAACCACCATGTGAATACAAAAATTCAACCGCAACAAGAATTTGAACCCTTCAAGGTCCAAAATCAGCTTCCACCTCCAAGAAATGATATTGGATCATAATTCTCATGCTACAGTTGTGGGAAACTAAGTCATATGACACAAAAGCGTAAAAATAAGCCAAGCATTGTGCCACAAGCTAACATGGCTACAAAAGAGCCACATGAGACTATTATTACTTAGGTTAGCCTTGTAAGTGGATAAAGTAGATGGTGGATCGACATTGGTGCCTCCCACCATTATGGCTATTAGCGTGGTATGCTCAATACATGCGCACGTACTTAAGATAACAAAGTGTTGTTCGGAGATTCTCACACCATTAAGGTTGGTGGAATTGTATATATGTGGAGTTGTAGTTCACATTCAAAAATAAGTTGATTCCCAAGGACATGAATAATGCTTCAAAGATTATAAGAGGATCCAATTAGCCCTCAAGAAGATTTGTCTTCCATAGATGCCAATTTATAGCAAAAGGCCATAAATGATGAGATGGATTCCCATATGTCTAATAATACCTAGCATTTGGATGACTTGCTTTCTGGTTTCAAACCGATAGGTTTTAAATCGATTTCAAAAAAGTAATTAAATCCTGATAGAACTATTGATGAATACAAGGCTCGCCTTAGATCCAAGGGTTTTATATAAAGATAAATTATATATTTCTTCAATTTTTTTGTAGTCACAAGGGTAAATAGCATAAGAGTAATAATTTCTCTTAATGCTATTCATAATTTAGAAGTACATCAAATGAATGTTAAAACTAATTTTCTAAATGATGATCTAGAAGAGGAAATCTATATTAAACTACCTAAAGAGTTTGTAATTCACTGGCAAGAAATTAAGGTCTGCAAGTTAGAAAAATCTATGTATGGTCTCAAATAAGTCCCCAAGCAAAGGCATGGAAATTTTGACAACTTAATGATATCAAATTGGTAAGATTGGAAATGAACTAAACCAACTCAAAAATAGTACGAGACTCGAATTGATAATTAACTCATTGAACTTGGTTCATTAACCAAATAACTTGAACTTGAACTCAAAACTAAGCTCGAAAAATAAATGAGTTAAACTTGAACTCTATATAGTTTGACTCATTCATGAAATATCTCTCTCTCTCTCTCTCTCTCTCTCTCTCTCCCCCTCTCTCTACTACGGAAAACCCATTTCACAACGTGGTTCACCATCACGGTTGACCGACTTTTGTGAGGTAGGGTGTGGTTGTAAGTATGATATTTTCCACCACACGCGTCTGACTGTTGTGATAAACTAGGTAGTGTGCTTCCTATCACAATAATTGTCATAAATAACTGTTGTGTTATATATAGGTAATTGGTTCGATACCCAGCAACACAAGTTTTGTTGTTTAAACAACCTTTCACTATGGTTTTAGCTTTCAACTGTGGTGATATATTATTTTGAGTTTATTATTACATATGTGGAATGCTTATTTAATCAACTACTCACTAAATAATAAAACTTTCAATGTGATATAGAAATAATAATTTGACAAATTAAGTTATATTAGAATAACAAGTTACAATGATCAATATTTTCCTAGCTTTTTTTCTTTCATTCTATGTATCTCGCTCTATTTTTTAAGTGTTAGAATTAGGTTCAATGCTTGTGACTCTTCAACAAACACTTCATTCTCTACTAGTTCATTGAAATAGTAAAGAATGAAGTTCTGATTGAAGAGCTACAAGCATTAAACCAAATTCTAACTCTCAAAGAGGGATAAAGTTACATAGAATGCAAGGAAGAAAGCTTGATAAACCTTGATCAATGTAAGTTGTTTTCTAAAATAACTTAATTTTTTATATTATAAATTTCTAATTCAATTAGAATGATTATTTAGTCAGTGAAGGGATGGTAAAACACTCAAACTACATATGACATAATAAACTCATCTAATAGAAGTGTTGGTTTAACATAGTGAAAGTTGCAATATACAATGTATATCATTAAAAATCAACAACATACAACATATAGATCATCATCAACAACATTAACTTTTATCAACAACAATATACAAATTTTATCAACAACAACATACAGATTTTAACAACATTCAAATTTTACCAACAACATACAACTTTTATCAACAACAAACAAATTTTATCAACAACATACAACTTTTATCAATAATATTTACAAAATACTATCAATAAACTAATATAATCTGAGTAAATACCTTCACATTTTAATAATGATCCAAACCCCTACAAACTCCCATCAATTCACCCAAAATTTTAATGATTACCTTTTAAAAGAAGAAGAAGAAGAAGAAGAAGAAAGAAGAAATACGGTTGATCTTAATTAACTTTTAGTATAAAGAAGAATAAAGATGAGTTATGTGGAAAAAGAAGATAGACGGGTATGCTGGATATGGAAGAGACATATGTTAGGGTTTTAGGTTTTGAGCGAGACAATTATTCTTTTCTAGATGAGGACAAGAACGTTTGATAACTTGACATATATATATATATATATATATATATATATATATATATATATATATATATATATATGGCTTTGCTAACGTAGACCCACTTGTTTTTATGAAGGTCTATTTTAGCAAGCTTTAACTAAAAAATTATTAAATGCACCTTAAGGTGCATGTTACTAAAACACACCTTCATAAAAACAAATGGGTGTATTATAGAAAACCCCTGTGGGGTTTTCTATAATACACCCATTTGTTTTTATGAAGGTGTGTTTTAGCAAGCTTTAACTAAAAAATGGTTAAATGCACCATAAGGTGCATGTTGCTAAAATAGACCTTCATAAAAACAAGTGACTCTACGTTAGCAAACCCCGTATATATATATATATATATATATATATATATATATATATATATATATATATATATATATATATATATATATATATATATATATAAAACTAATCACCATTGTAAAGAGAAACTGTGATAAAATATCAATACTATTCACAACGATTTTTGGTACAAACCGTGGTGATAGGTATTGTTATTTTAATATAATTTTAATAGTATATGGACAAACCCATTTTATAACGAAAATATAAAAAAGTTGTTGGTGCTTGGATTCTAAACATGTAACTTTCCATTAATCACCACAGTTGTTGTTTGAATCGTGATGAAATGTATTTTAATAAAATAAAAATAAATCCGGGCGCTTTATGATGAGTTATTACTACGGTTGTTTAAACGGCCGTAGTTTTATGATGTTACCAAATGTATATTTTATAATAATCTCTGAATTTGAGTGTTGAAAAATATAAACTACTTAAAAAATTTGTTTTAAATTAATTTTTTTAATTTAATTCAATTCAATTCAAGACCTGTAAATGGGCAAGAAGACTCAAACAAGACTTTAGCCGTCAAAATTTTCGGTCAAAAACACTTAAAAAAAATCATTTTAATTATAAATATATAAAATTGATCCGGAGTATTCGAACAGGTCCACGTAAGCTGGTCGTCAGATGGCAAGGTGCTCGGATGGGTGCTGGTCGTCAGGTGTGCAAGGTGTTCGACTTGTGAATGAGGAGAGGAGGGGGTGTACCTGCAAGGCACTCCGACGCTCAAGTAAGAAAGGGTCAGAGAAAAGGGGCAAGTACAAAGTGTATTCTTAGGTGAAAAATGTGACACCTGACCCTCTCAAGCGAGAGGGTTTATATAGAGCCCCCAGCGCATGGCCAACGGTCCTATTTTCGGGGCGAAATAACCGTTTTCCCCAAAGAATAGGTAACTGCCCAAACTAGCCGTTATGTCGGGCAGGGTGCCAGAAACTAGCCGTTGTGTCGGGCAAAACCGCAGTTCCGGGCACCTGTCCCTTGCTGTTTGGGTAGCGAGGAAGCCGTGCGTAACGAGCATAAAAGCCGGGGATGACGTTGCGTTCCTTGCCCGGTTGGAGGGGCAGAAATGTCGTTATTGCCCCTCTGTGGATTGGGCTTAGGCGATTTGGGCCGCTCTGAAGCAGAGGCGGATTGGGCCAATTCTAGCCATTGGTCCAGTCCAGAACAGGAGCCCCCCAAGTCGTTGCTCCCGAGCATGGGAGTGATGACTTAAGGACTGCTCGTCACTCAGAGGAGCTAGCGCGGAGACGAGGATGATTATCTCGAGGTGCTCGTGGCCCTCAGTGTCCGTGATGTTCGTGGCCGTGACCCTATTGCTCGGTATTCGGGAAGATAAAGTGTCAGACAGAATGGGAAACGTTGGGTTGCCACGTGTGCATCGAGCCCTGTGTAGCAGTTAATAGGTAATTATGGCTAGTGGGCAATCATTATTGCCTACGGGCGCGTATGTGCACGTGCCCCTCAGTATAAAAGGGGGAAGGTTGTCCTATTTTTCACTTTTTCCCTTCTGATTTCTCTTCGTCGTCATCAGCGTTCTTGCCCGTCGCCGTCTTTAGAGCAACCGACCACCGTGCCAAGTTTCGAGCAGTCTCCCTCTTCTACTCAAATCAAGTAAGTTTTCTGATTTCCAGCTTGTTTTACTTTCTCTTGTTGTTAGTGGTAGATTGCATGCGGCTAGGGTTAGTTTTAGGTGACGAAATAGGTAGGTTTCCGGCGAGTGTTGGTGGTGGACGGTGGTTATGCCCTTTTGCTACTTCTAGCACCTCGTCGGAGTAGGTAGCGCGTTTGGTGAGCGTGGTGGTCCACGTCATGGTTGCGAGTCGTGACCACCGTTTCTGATTACCTTATGATGGAATGGCGAATTTTCCGGTAGAACATTTCCAGATTCTGGTGGAGCCTTGCAGTTTCCGGTGGAGCTTCAAACGGAATCTGGGCACGAGCGCGGGGAGGTTCTTCGCAGGGAGATGGTATGTCTCAGGCATCTCCTCGCGGGGAGGTTTATTCGTTTGATGTTAGGGCTTAGGCCGGGGACGTTGTCCTTAGCCTTCCGCGCGCCCTTTCACTTGACTTAGCGGTGGAAGGGTGGATTTGATTTCCTGTCGAATTCACTGTCTTTCTCTGCTTTTTCAGGTGATCGTAGTGGCGATGGAGCCAGAGAGAGAAGTTATCCCAGTCACATCCGAGGAGGATACTGTCTCCGAGGAGAATAGCAGCGCAACGGCTTCGAGTTCTGCGTCTTCGAGCTCGACGGCATCGAGCTCCTCGAGCGAAGTTGGAGAGGAAGAGGATTTGGACGTCATGGAGGAGGATGTTGAAGGGTTCTGCTCGGAGGAGTGGGAGATGGCCGAGCCTTCCGAACATATTTCCACGTTCGCCAGATCTGTGGCGGATGCCTTTACAGAGGTGGGCCCACCGGGGGATTGGAGAGTGCATTTTCCCACCGTGGACGAGCGGGTCTGCTCGGAGTTCGGGGACCACTTCACGATGTACGAGTATGCTTTCAAGGAGTTGGGGTTGAGGTTGCCCTTTACTGACTTCCAGCGGTCGGTATTTGAGCATCTCAAGTTGGCGCCCTCGCAACTCCATCCCAATTCGCAGGCCTTCATACGGGCATTTGAGCTGGTGTGCGAGCACCTCACACTGAGAACCACTCTCCCTCTATTTTTTGCTGTTTCCATCTTCAACGGCAGCTGGCGGGGAAGAAGTACGGATGGGTTTCCTTGAAGCAGCCCAAGAAGTTGTTTAAGCCGTTCTCGGAGTCAATCCGAACGTTCAAGGGACGGTACTTCATCGTTGAGCCAGTGTCTGAAGCTTCCCAGGATAGCACCTATGTCTGGGAGATAGAGGTGGATGAGAATGGAGAGGAGCTGCTCAACGAGGAGGGGAAGTATATCGAGCAGAGGTTGTACAAGTTCCTGATCCGCTGGACACCCGACCACTTCTCAAAGAAGCCCAGTGCCTACGTCTTCGAGCCGAGCGCGCTACGCGGGCAGGATGCCGTGTCTTATGAGACGCTGGTGAAGTGGGTCAACTCCTTCCAGCTCGCGAGCTGCTGGACGAGCAAGGGTAACCCTATCTTCGAGGAGGATGGTAGCCAGAGGGTTGAGCGCAGGTTTATCAACGTGAAGGCACTGCTGGAGTGCAAGACTCCCGCGGATGCTGAGAAGCTGCTCGGTAGTCATAGTTACTTAGATTTTGTTTGTGTTATTTCCTTTCCCCGTAACTAACGTGCTTGTTTTCATTTGTGTAGGTGAGATGCCTCAAGCTCGTGATCGTGTGGTGAGGAATGCCATGGCGAGGGGTAAGGTTGGAGCGGCTCCCCCTAAGACCCGGACTGCTGCTGGTACTCGTGCTCCTTCCCTCGTTCAAACTACTCCGGGGACCTCTTCTACGCCCTCTCCTGGTCCACGGGACTCTCCATTGCCTTTGACCGGGCGGGCGAAGCGGCCACGGACGTTAGATGCTGTGGACCTGACTCGGGCGCCTGAGAAAGGAAAATTTGAGTTCCCCCCGTGCATCCTTGACAGGAGATTTTTTGAGGGCAACACCCTAGTCGTTCCTCGAGTAGAGTCTCTTAGCTTGGAGGGCATGGACCGGTCGAGCAAGAGGGCGCTGGTGGCCCAGGATGCTTCTGCCCTTGTGAGGATGCTGGAGATGGCGGCCGTTTATGCGGAAGGGGACACTGCGCTTGAGGCCGAACTTATCACTGCCCGGGCTTCTGAGACGGCCTTGAAGGAGGAGGTCAAGGGTGCTTGTGAGGCTAGGAAGAAGGCCGAAGAAGAGACGACCAAGCTGAAGGAGGAGGTCACCAAGCTGAAGGCGGAGAAAAAGGCTGCCGAGGAGTTGAACAAGGAGCTGATGGCGGCCAGTGCCCTGGGTGCTGATGAACCGGATGAGATAAAAGTATTAAAAACTAGGGCTGAGCTGGTCGCCAGCATTCTGCAGGCCGAGGATGACGGTATCGCCGTGGCAGTGGAGTCCTTCGAGAGTGCCGTGGCCCAGTTGCGGGAGGTGAACCCCGGGCTTGAGATTTCGACCGAGGGTGTCCACTACCTTGCGCGAGTGGAGGATGGTCGCATCGTCTTGCCCGCAGGCCTTGTTCTTGATACCCCCGAAGTTCAGACCGAGGACCAGCCCATGGAGGAGCAGGGACCTGAGCCCGCGTCGACCGAGCATGCCGAAGAATAAGGAGTTTTGTTATTCTGATGTTGTTGTATTTTGTCCGACCTGCGTGCCGTTGATTTGTCTGTAATCTTATTTGGTTTTTGGGGGGGCGTGGCCCCCTTTTTTATGTAATACGCACAATCTATGGCCCTTGTGGCCTCTTTTTTATTTAATGCCCGGTTTATGTTATTTATGCAATTTTTGTTCATATTGCTGTACTTTACATTAGTTGTGCATGTATGACTGCCCGTTGGAGGGTGTGTCTGTTAACGGAGTTTTCTTTTTGAGAGATAGCTCGTTGTGTGTTGATTCGTCAGTGCGGAGAACTGGTCGAATAACTGGGGAAGGTCCCGACGAGGTTGCGGATCTCAGGTCGCGATCGAGGCCTGAGGTCGCGGCGTGAACGTCCCATCGCGAGCTGGGGTTTTGCCAATCATGGCACTTGGGCGAAGGCGATGCTCGGTTGAGGACCGCCGACGAGCAGAGCTCCGGCTCATTCACTTGAGCGGGATTCTACTTTGTGCATGTGCGTCGTTTGTACCTGGACGAGCACGATGACCGTTAGGTGGTCCTTTGATGTGAGGAAGCCTATAGTTACTTTAGCTGTAGTATTGCTTAAGTTTTTCAGCGTTCCACGGTTGAGGGATTATGTCCCCGTTGAGGTTTTCGAGGAAGTATGCACCATTCCCCGTTTTGGCACGGACTCTGTATGGCCCTTCCCAGGTGGCTGCTAGTTTGCCTTCACGAGAGTCCTTGTGGTTTCTTCTCAGGACAAGGCTGCCCACATCGAACTCTCGTCGTAAGACTTTGGCGTTGTGCCTGATTGCTATTTTTTGCTTAAGAGATACTTCGCGGAGGGCTGCTCATGTTCGAATTTCCTCGACAAGGTCGAGCTCTTCTCTTATCGCTTCGTCATTCATTTCCTCGTCTAGAGGTGATTCGGTCCTCCTGGACGGTACGTGGATTTCGATGGGTAAAACAGCCTCTGTGCCATATGCTAAGCGGAAAGGTGTTTCCCCGGTGGTGGACTGGGGAGTAGTGCGGTATGCCCATAAGACGCTGTGGAGCTCCTCGACCCAGGCTTTCTTTGTTTCATCCAGTCTTCGCTTGAGGCCACGCAAATGACACGATTGGCCGCTTCTGCCTGCCCGTTGGTCTGGGGATGTTCTACAGAAGCGAAGTGTTGCTTTGTTCTGAGATGGACAACAAAGTCTTGGAACTTCTTGTCCGTGAATTGTGTTCCATTGTCCGTGACGATTGCTTAGGGAATCCCAAAACGAGCGAGGATATTCCGCTTATAAAAGCGCAGAATGTTAAGTGCTGTTATCTTTGCTAAGGCTTCTGCTTCTATCCATTTTGTGAAATAATCTACACCCACTATCAGGTATTTGTTTTGGCTGGACCCCATCACGAAGGGTCCTAGGATGTCTAGGCCCCACCAGGCGAATGGCCACGGGGATGTCATGCTCTTCAGCTCGTTAGGTGGAGCTAGGTGCATATCCCCGTGCCGTTGGCATTTGTCACATTTCTTCACATGCTCCTTGGCGTCTTGCTGCATGGTTGGCCAATAATACCCTGCCCGGAGGGCCTTGCGGGCAAGGGACCTTCCTCCCAGGTGCTGGGCGTTAATGCCTTCATGGATTTCTCATAGTACGTGGGGGACAACCTCCTCCTCTATGCACTTAAGTAGTGGGATGGAGAAGCCCCGTCGGTAGAGTTTGTTCTTGAGGATGACGTACGAGCAAGCTCTTCATCTAATGTGCTGGCTTCCTTGGGGTCATCCGGAAGTTCGTCCCTGGTGAGGTAGTTGTACACGGGCGTCATCCAGCAATCGCTGTCCCCGATCGCGTGCACGTGTAAGGTTGAGGATCCCTTATCGATGCTGGACCGGGGAAGTATCTCTTGGATGACTGACCTGTTTCTGCCCTTCCTCTTAGTGCTTGCTAGTTTGGACAAGACGTCTGCTCGCACATTGTGCTCGCGTGGAACATGTCTTACTTCTACCGCTCTGAACTTCGACATTTTTTCCTTGACTAGGGTGAGGTACTCAGAGAGACTGTCGTTTTTGGCCTGATACTCCCCGGATATCTGGTGGGCTACGAGCTGAGAGTCCGTGCAGATGACGATTTCTTCAGCCCCTAGGTCTTCGGCTAGGCGCAACCCGGCGAGGAAGGCTTCATACTCGGCCTGGTTGTTCGACGTGGGAAAGGATAATGTGAGAGAAGCCTCGACTATGGTCCCTTCGTCGTTCTCTAGAATTACTCCTGCCCCGCTGCCGCTCGAGCTGGATGCTCTGTCCACGTAGATGGTCCATCTGTTTGCTATGTGGGACGAGGAGTCTGAGAAGGTTACTTCCGCTATGAAATCGGCCAGGGCCTGAGCTTTAAGAGCTTTTCTGCTTTCATACTGGACGTCGAATTCGAACAGTTCCAGTGACCATTTGAGCATTCGCCCGGCCATGTCTGGTCGTCCCAGTAATTACTTGATGGGCTGATCCGTCCTTACCACGATCGTGTGGGCCAAGAAATAGTGTCTCAGTCGTCTGGCAGCGTTGATGAGGGCCAATGCTACCTTCTCTATCTGCTGATATCACAACTCCGCGTCCTGCAACGCTTTGCTCGTGAAGTATACTGGCTTTTGCCAGCCAGGATTCTCGCGAATGAGAACGGCGCTAACGGCCTCGGCAGTTACGGCGAGGTATAGGAACAAGACTTCCCCGGTATCTGGCCATGATAATACGGGCGGTTTCGACAGAGCTTGCTTCAAGTGAAGGAGGGATGCTTCGTATTCTTCGGTCCATTCAAACGCTGCTTCTTTTCGCAAGAGCTTGAAGAAAGGAAGGGCGTGTTGGGCGGACTTTGCAACGAAGCGGGACAACGAGGTAAGTACCCCGTTGAGGGACTGGATGTTCTTCTTAGACGTGGGCTTTGGGAACTCAGAGAATGCCCGACATTTGTCGGGGTTAGCTTCTATTCCTCGCTCCGTTAGGTAGAAGCCAAGGAATTTACCTGCCCGTACGCCGAACGTGCACTTCTCTGGGTTAAAACGCATTTGATACTTCCTTGCTTGCTCGAAAATTTTGCGAAGATGGGCGACATGATCTAGTTCCTCTTGGGACTTGACGATCATGTCGTCCATGTATACCTCGAGCATATCGCCTATTTGTCCTTGGAAGACTTTGTTCATCATTCGTTGGTACGTAGCGCCGGCGTTCTTCAGTCCGAAGGGCATTACGTTGTAGTAATAATTGCCCGATTCGGTCATGAAGGCCGTGTAAGTTTTATCGCTCGCGGCCATTGGTATTTGGTTGTAGCCCGAGTAGGCATCGAGGAACGATAAAAGTTTAAAACCTGCTGAGTTATCTACGAGCTTATCTATATTGGGGAGGGGGTAGGCGTCCTTCGGACAGGCCTTATTAACATCGGTATAATCAACGCACATCCTCCATTTGCCATTATTTTTTCTTACAAGTACAACATTTGAGAGCCATGTAGTGTATTTGGCCTCAGAAATAAACCTAGCTTCTAGAAGGTCTTTGACAGCTTTCTCCGCGGCTTCCATCTTCTCCGGGGACTGTTTCCTTCTGCGCTGGGCAACGACTTTGACGGCCGGATCAATTGTAAGCTGGTGGCAAGCGACGGAGGGGTCCAATCCTGGCATTTTAGCAGTGCTCCATGCGAACAAGTCTGCGTTCTCCCGGAGGCACGCTTTTAGCTGTCTCTTGGGCAGGTCGGGGAGGTCTGCTCCGATCTTCACTCCCCGTTGGGGGTCTTCTCCGAACGGAACGATCTCGAAGTTGCCATCTGGGAGAGGGCGTAGGAGATGGCCGCTGTTGTTGGACTGGCTGCCTGAAGTCGTAGGGTCTTTGGCGTGATCTTCCTTGCTGAAACGGCTGTCCAAGTCGATAGATTCGACCTGGGGGAGCGGTTTTGGCTGCTCGGAGCTGCTGGGTAGAGGGGGACGACCAGAAGTTCTCGGTCTTGCTGAGACGGTACTTAGTCCTTTTGACGCTGCTTCAAAGCATCGACAGGCAGCTTCGATATCGCCGTGGAGGGTGGCGACCATCCCTTCAGAAGTGTAGTACTTCATCTTGAGATGTACGGTGGAAGGCACTGCAATCAACTCTGCCAGGGTTGGCCTTCCAAAAATGCACTGGTATAGTGACGGGCATTCAATTACCAGAAACTGTGCTTTAATTGCTCGGGTTGTCTTTCTTGAACCGAAGGTCACGATGAGCTCTACGTAACCTCGGGGCCTTGTTACTGCTCCATTGAATCCCTGCAGGTCGGATCCAACGTATGGAGTAAGGTGAGAGTCGTTCAGCTGCAGCGTTTCGAACAGGTGGTTGTACATTATATCAACTGATATGCCCTGGTCCACGAGTATTCTGCGAACGTCGAAGTCCGTCATCCTTGCCCGGATAAGCAGCGGGATGCTCGAGTTTGGTGCCCCGCCGAGGAGCTCCTCCTTGTAGAAGGAAATAGAAGCGGATCCTTTGTGAGTGGTGTCCAGCGTGGTGACTTCATTGGAGCTTTTGCTGATCAGTTGATCGAATCTCCTCTTGACTGAACCGACCGTGATTTTGTCGAATCCACCACCAGAGATGACCATGGCTGACGAGAAGGCCTCCTATGGGCTGTGAGCAGCGAGGAACGTGGAGACGGGCAGACTATCAAGGATGCGGAAGTCTTCTGGCCGAGTTATGGACATAGCGACCTGTACGTTGGTGTCATCGGAGGGCGAAGTCTCCTCTGCAGCCTTCTTGCTCTCATGGGTTTCTTGCCGGGGAGCTTCTTTCTTTTTCGCGAACTGCTTCAGGTGGCCGTCGCAAATGAGGATCTCTATGGCATCTCTGAGGTGGATGCATTCTTCCGTCGTATGGTCGTGGCTCTTGTGGAAGCGGCAATACTTGGACTTGTCCACACCCGGTCTGGCCGGAAACTGTTTGGGGAAACGGACGCCCGCCTGCTTGAATTCTGAGTTGGCACATTCGGACAAGATCTTCTCCCTCGAGGCAGTGAGGGGGTATAATCATGGAACCGCCCAGAAGGTCCCTTATGTTCGCGTGCATCGCGAGGCCGATCGTCGCGTCTTTTATCTCCTCGACGGGATGTCGAGGGCTCTGCAGTTCTGGATGACCGGGCACCTTCTTGGTTTTGAGAGGCTCGGACAGAGTGGGCGGCAACCTTCTCCTCTTATTGTATATGTGACTGGGCTTGGAGGAGAAGGGCGTTGAGGTTCCTCGGTGGATCGAGGCCAATGGCTTTCGCGAAGTCTGAGCCCGGACGTAACCCCTGCTCGAGCAGGAATTTCTTTATCTCGTCGGTCGTTGGCACTTGGACGACCTCCTTGTTGAACCGCTCAATGTAGGCCCGAAGGGGCTCATCTCTTCCCTGTACGACAGATCCGAGAGATGCTTCGGTCTTCGGATGGCATCGCGATGTAGTAAAGTGACGGGATAAAATCCTCCCCAACTGCCTCTAGGATGTAATGGATTCTTCTGGCAGCTGCTTGTACCATGTCATTGCTCCCTTTCGGAGCGTGGTCGGGAACAGGCGGCATTTGATGGCTCCTCGTACCCCTCTGTAGTCCAAAAGAGCATCTATGTTTTCTATGTGCTCGTCTGGGTCAGTGGTTCCATCGTAAGTCCCTAGAGATGGAGGTTTCTCTAGTCCTTTGGGAAGACGGGTGGCCAGGATCCTGCGGGACAACGGGCCGCGAGGCTCATCGTCGCTGTCTGAACTTGGAGTTGATGGTGACCGTTGCCTGCGCTCGAGGCGGCGGTCTCTGCGAGGTGACGGTGAATGTAGACGGTCACGAGGTCTGACCGGCGGAGAGTGTCTATCCTGCCTCGTTTTCTTGTGTCTTAGTGATGATCGATCTCGCGGGGAGATCTGGTCGCGCTTGCGAATGCGTTGAGACTCAGGCTCACACCTCGTCGTACGGTCTTCCCCGCGCCTAGGTGGCGGGCTTCTTGATTTCCGGTGTTTACTCTTCGGAGGGGAGGATCTTGGAAGAGATGCTTCCTCGAGAGCTCTTATCCTTTCTCCTTGCTGCAAGATGAGGAGGTTTGTGCGGTTGACAGCTTCCAGAAGAGCTGCAACGGCCAGGTCGGCGCTGGGAGGGCCAGGAATTGGTCGTTCGCCCGACGTTAGCTGTTTGCCTCCTTGCTCGGTGGGAGGAGGAGTTGGAGACGCAGTGGCCCCGTCTCGAAGGAAACGGGGATCAGAGAGTAACAAAGAACTGCCGTCAACGTCCATCTTGTTGACGGGAACGAGAACCGTAGCGTCAGCACCTTTTGCGGAGCTCTGAGCGGCCATATGTGGGCGGATCAAAGAAAGTATGTTTTGATCTTTTAGTTTCTAAGGAGGAAAGAAAGAAGGGGAGAACAAGGAGTTCCCACAGACGGCGCCACTGATTCGGAGTATTCGAACAGGTCCACGTAAGCTGGTCGTCAGATGGCAAGGTGCTTGGATGGGTGCTGGTCGTCAGGCGTGCAAGGTGTTCGACTTGTGAATGAGGAGAGGAGGGGGTGTACCTGCAAGGCACTCCGACGCTCAAGTAAGAAAGGGTCAGAGAAAAGGGGCAAGTACAAAGTGTATTCTTAGGGTGAAAAATGTGATACCTGACCCTCTCAAGCGAGAGGGTTTATATAGAGCCCCCAGCGCGTGGCCAACGGTCCTATTTTCGGGGCGAAATAACCGTTTTCCCCAAAGAATATGTAACTGCCCAAACTAGCCGTTATGTCGGGCAGGGTGCCAGAAACTAGCCGTTGTGTCGGGCAAAACCGCAGTTCCGGGCACCTGTCCCTTGCTGTTTGGACAGCGAGGAAGCCGTGTGTAACGGGCATAAAAGTCGGGGAGGACGTTGCGTTCCTTGCCCGGTTGGAGGGGCAGAAATGTCGTTATTGCCCCTCTGTGGATTGGGCTTAAGCGATTTGGGCCGCTCTGAAGCAGAGGCGGATTGAGCCAATTCTAACCATTGGTCCAGTCCAGAACAAAAATAATATATAAATTAAAAAATTAAAAATACTTTCATTATAAATTTTGAGTAATTATTTATTTATTTATGGGTCATGTTAACCCGTAACAGTGTCTCGGGGCACTCGTTAAGGATCATAAATATTGAAAATATTGTATATGTTTAATGCATTAAATAGACACAATATTTTTTAAAAAGTTTAATTATTTCTGTTTCCATTGGAAACATATATTTTTTGAAAAAAAATGTTCTTTTTAGTTTTTTGAATAATGTTCAACTTAACTTTTTAATTTTTAAAGAATGCTCGGGGGCACTCGTTAGCATTTTTCTTCATTTAATAAATTTTGATTTTTCATGCAAAAATATTTTTTTAGAGGCAAGTAGTGTATATATATATATATATATATATATATATATATATATATATATATATATAGAGTTAGGCTAATGCACATCCATTTAGGTGTGCATTAGCAACACACACCTTAGTGTATTTTTGTGTGGGGCCCATCAATTTTGGGTGAGATCCACATTAGAAAGATAAAGAAAAAAATAGAAAGAAAATAAATGTAGTGTATTTTTGTGTGAGGCCCACCAATTTTGGGTGTATGTTAGCATTTCCCATATATATATATTGGTCATGCTAATACACACCCATATAGGTGTGTATTAGCAACATACATCATAGTATATTTTTGTGTGGGACCTATCATTTTTGAGTGGGACCTATATTAATTAAATAAAGAAAAAAAATAAAAAGAAAATAGACTTAGTGTATTTTTGTGTGAGATCTACCAATTTTATGTGTGTTATATATATATATATATATATATATATATATATATAAAGGAAGATGAGTGTTTTGGATTAATTGCTCAAAATATGTACCGGATGGGTCTTTGCTAACGCCTTTAATGTGGTGACCTACTTTCAATTAAGTAATGCAGATACCATTATCAAATGTCTGTTGTATTAATTTCAATATATTTAATATAGACATTACATTGCATATTGTAGGTAGGGGTGACAAAACGGTCCGGTCGGTTGGACATGTCCGTTTTATCCGCACTTTAGTACGGGATGGGTCAAAAGTTTAGGTCTTTATCCTCTAATGTGTCCGCCCCGATTTTTTCGCGGGCTTTTGCGGAAACGAGCATTTACATAAAATTTTGTATTTGTAGGCTTAAAATGTGCAGTGTCCGCGGACTTTCTCCGTCCCGCCCTCACGTTTTTGCGGGGTGAATATAGATTTTAGGCCCGCATCATCAACTATGACCGTCCCGTCCCGCTCCGTTTTTTTGCAGACATTTGTGGGACAGACCTAAACGGGGCGGGCATGCCCGTTTGCCACCCCTAATTGTATGGATGAAGAATGATTTGAATTCAATTTTCTTGATATACAAATGTACCAAAAATTGACGTGTTAAAATTTGTACTAAATGAACTATGACCACTTATTAACATTCTGACATGTCAAAATTTTAGAGTGCTTCAACGTATTTATAGAGGATTTTTTTCATTAAAAACATTACAAATTTATAAGATAATGTAAAGGCTTAGCTATACTATTGCTTAAACAAATTGGTAAATCATGTGAACTTTATTTTAACTAGCTAAACAAGCCAATGATCATAAAATCAAGTTTGAAGTTAAGTCTTAAACAACTGATAAAATTAGAAACTTTGAACATTTATTAGTTATGGTTATTTGGTTTGAGTTGTTAATTTTTGTAATTGACATTAGTAAAAATTTGAAGAAAAAAACGTAAGTGCTTTTATATGAATTAATAAAATGTTTGATTAGCAATTTAAAAAATAATAAATAGACTTAATTAATTTTGGTTGTTTAATTTAATTTTAAGTTTTATTTTGCGCTCTTATCTAATAATCATTAATTTTAGTCTTTCAAGAATTATTTCGTTAATCAACTTGATTATTTCTTGTAAATTTTGCCTAGAAACGTAAACTTGTGGTTATGTTAACAAAATTAGACATAGTGAATTAACAAACCTAATTTAACCTAAAAAAATTATTAAAAAATGAATATTTTTTTCACATTCATCTTATTCCACTTCATCTTTATTTTTATATTTTTTGACAACCCAAAAAACATTAAAGTTCTAATAAACAACTCTTCAAGAATCTTCTTACCAAGTAGGGGTGTTCGCGGGCTAGTTTGGTTCGGTTTTGAGAGAATCCGATACCCAAACCAATGAAAAATAAATGGATTGGTTTGGATTGGATTTTTATATTTTTACAATAAAGCCCAAACCAAACCGATCCGAAAAACAATGGATTGGTTTGGATTGGATTGATCAGATATATTAAAAATAAATGTACAAAAAATATTTTTTAAAATTATTTGTTCACACGCTAAAATATAAAAAATAAATATTGAACACATGACACACATATTTTTAAGCAAGTTATGACCCCCATAGTCATATAGTTGTATATCACTTAAATATTCAATAACTTAAAACAATTTTACTGCATACTCATACTCCATTCTATAGCATAAAATTGAAGGTTTGGAGTTTGCAAATACTTTGAAAGAAGCTTGTGGTTTGCGGATACTTATAGTTTGCAATGTATGAGTTTGATTTATATCGGTTGTGATGTTTGGTTTCTCTATATTTCATCATTGATTGATAGACTTACGATAATTTGAAAAATGTCGTTCCGTTTTTCATTGGAAATGTTCAGAAACTATGCCTCTTTATTTCTTTCATTATGGGTTGTACTTGCTAATTACTATAACAATTATTCTCTTCATTCAAATAAATAAGTAATAACTCAATTAAAATTAATAATTTATTATATGAATTAATTATGTTTATTGTTATTGGTTTGGTTCGGGTTTACGGGTAGCAAATTAGAAATCCGTTGCCCGAACCAATTAACACTGGTTTTAATTGGTTCGGTTCGGTTTTTGTCCAAACTGAAAAAATGCCCGACCTAAACACATTGGTTTGGTTTGGATTTCAGTTTGGTTTGGACTTGCCTGAACCAATGAACACCCCTATTACCAAGTGCCATCACACAACAAGTTATTTCTCTTCACCTCATTTAAAACTCTTTTTCTTCTTCAACATTATATGAAAAAAAAAAAAGTCTACGCAATGTCACTAATTTAATTTTCAAACACTCACTTCAATGGTTTAGTCTACGGGTCTCTTACGTAAATGAGTACAAAATGAACGTGTTTTTTTTTTCTCTTTCAAATATTTAGAGGCGGTTTTAAACTACCACTAAATATTAACACAAATTTTTAGTTTTTATTTTGAATTTCAACCTTTACGTGACGGTTTTAAATCGTCACAAAATAATCAATGAAAATTTTTTACAATTTAAAACCACTGTTACATGGTTGAAATTAAAAAAATATAAAATTTATAGTCTCTTATATAAGAGATTATAAAAGTCTCTCACGGTAGTCGACACTCACTATTACCATCGCTATTACTTTGTGCTTTCTCTCCATTCTTTTTTTTAATTGTCCTTTTTTACAACAAATTTATTTTTTTAAACCAAATTCCACAAGTGTTACATAACATCCACTTTGCAAAAAAAAAAAAAAAAAGAAAAATTGGAGTAATTTAAAAAAAATTGTTTTTCTTCCCCGTGTTAAAATTTGATTGAGTTTTTTATAAGATGATAGTGAATAATATGTATATTTCAGCAATGATGGGATTTGTTAGATATAATTCATTGTTTTAGTGTGTTACTTGATAAACAAGTAAGAGCTTTTTAGTAGAAAATTTTGTTGTAACAAAATTTGTTATGTTAGTTAGTGAATATAGATTTAGTTAGAGGTTCTTGAGTTGCTTGGTGTGTAAGAAACCTCTATATATACTCTAGCATTGCAATCTTTAAGTAGTAGTACGATACACTTATTCCTCTGACTCCTATCTTTTTCTCTTCTCTTAATTCTTAATAGTACAAAGAGTGTGTGAGTGAAAGAACGAAAGTTTTGAATAACTCATATGTGTGTATCATTCAAGTAAAGAGTGCTTTCGGTCTTGCTTGAAGAGTTTTGTTTCAACATCTGGTATCTACAACTTCTGGATGTGATTCTTGGAAGATCTTGTGCAATGGCTTCTCATTCAAATGGTCACTTTCCTGCAAATCTCCACATTTTGAATGAACAAAATTATGACAATTTGTGCAAGCAGATGAAGGTGGTATTCTGCTATCAAGATGTGTGAGATCTTGTGAAGAATGGAGTTACACCAATTAATGATCCAGCCACTAATGATCAGAAGAAAGCTCACAAAGAATTGAAGAAGAAGGATTACAAAGCTCTATTTATAATTCAATGTGTTAATCCAAATAACTTTGAAAATGTTTGAAATATTGAATCATCGAATGAGGCATGTGATATATTGGAAAATTCATTTTGTGGTGCTTAGAAGGTGAAGGAAGCAAAGTTACAAACTCACAAGAGGCTTCATGAGTTGGTTCAGATGGAAGAAAATTAAAGTGCAGGTGATTTCTTTACAAGGATGACTAGGTTGGTAAACCATATTAAGATGTGTGGTGAGGTGGTGTCAATGAAGTCTATAGTTGCAAAAGTCTTGAGATCTTTACTTCCAAAATTCGATCATATTGTGGTGTCCGCAAGAGATTCCAAATATTGATCAAGTTTGACAAAAGAAGAGATGCAGGTGACTATTGAATCACATAAGCAAAGAATGATGGAGAGGTCTTAAAACAAGTTAATAAACTGATGTGGCATTTCAAGTACAATCAAGTAAGGATAAGAATGACAAAGGAAAGGGGAATGGTAACAAAGGTAGAGGTGGTTACAACAACTTGAACGGTAGAAGGGAGTAAGCCATGCAACAAAATAATAGTTTCAGCAAGGATACATGAAGCAAGTATAGAGCCTCTCTTAAAATCATATAATCTTATGTGCGTGCCGCTATCCAAATGGACTCAATTAGAGGTAACAAGTAATATTTTACATTCATAAATGTTTTTAGAAGAAAATTATGTGCATACTTGATTAAGAAGAAAAGTGATGTGATTGATGTGTTCACCAAATTCAAATCCATGGTGGAAAGGCAAAGTGGTCACAAGATAAAGGTATTAAGAACTTATGGTAGCGGAGGGGGGTATGTGTCAAGTGATTTTAATTCATTGTGTGAAAGAGAATGAATTATTTACTAGGTTATGCCACCACATACACCTAAAAAAATGGGATTGCATTGAGAAAGAACAGGACCATCATGAACATGGTGAAAAATATGTTGAAGGGCAAACATATACCTAATGAACTATGGGGTGAGGTTGTGTCCATTGAAATATACATCTTGAACAGATGCCCAACTAGGATGTTAGACAAGATCACACTAGAAGAATATTGGTGTGATGTCAAACCAAGCCTGGGCCACCTAAAGGTATTTGGGTATATTGCACATAGACATGTCCTTAACCAATTGAGGAGGAATCTTGATGATAAATCAAGCCAAATGATCTTGATTGGTTATCAATTAACTAGTGGTGACAAGACTTGGTCACTTATTCATCTACCACATGGAAATAAGGCAATTAATGTGAAGTGGGTATAAAAAGTAAAACTGAGTCCTAAGGTTGAACTGATCAGACAAAAAACAAGGCTTATGGTCAAATGGTTTCTTTAAAGGGAATGCATTGATTTTAATGAAGTATTTTACCAATTGCTAGGATTGAGACAATTAGATTGGTTGTTGTCTTAGACAATGTCAACAACCGGTCCATGTGTATGATGGATGTAAAGTGTGAATTCTTGAATGGCCCTTTAGATGAAGAAGTTTATGTGTCACAACCAGTTGGTTTTGAGAAAGAAGGCAAAGAGAACAAAGTGTACAAACTACATATGGCATTGTATGGATTCAAAAAAGATCCAAGAGATTGGAATAAGAAGATTGATTGTTTCCTAAGAGAGGTAGGATTCATGAAGTGTGAAATTGAGCATGGTGTGTATGTTAAAAAGAGAAGAAATAATGAGTTGATAATTCTATACCTCTATGTATATGGCTTGTTGATCACAAGCAGCTGCAAGAAAAAAAAAATGAAGACTTCAAACTGGACTTGATGAATAAATTTGAGATGACTGGTCTTAAAAACATCTCATATTTGTTTAGAATTGAGTTTTACGAATATGGTAGAGGATTGGTGATTCATCATAGAAGATATGCTAGTGAGATACTCAAGATATTTGAGATAGAGCATTGCAATTATGCATCAACACCATTTGAACCAAGACAACAATTGACAAAAGACTCTAATGAATGTCACATTAGTCGAACTTAATAACAGTGGAACAACGAGCATGGTCAGTGAAATGTCCATCAATAGAAGCAGACAGACATCAGCGACGATCTGTTTCACCTCATCAAACTTCTAGACATCTGAGAATTTTTTTAACTTAGCTTCATATGTGCAAACCTTCAATGGGGCGCGATCTTATAACAATTAAAGTATAAACCATCCGTTTTTTCAATTAATTATTAGTAAAAAAGCTTAAAATAAAATATTTATACTTTTCAATGCCATAGACAAAATACCGCATGAATGGCATACACGATGAATAAGGTACAATAACTAGGCCCTCTAGGGAAGCCCCCATCAGTCTGTACAAATGGCTTTGTATCAGCCCGAGCCGTCACCTCTATCAGTCTGTACAAATGACTTTGTATCAGCCTGAGCCTTCACCTCCATGTCACTCGAAGGCTCCACCTTCGTGTCATTAGCCCGAGTCTCTATATCCTCTTAAGTTGTTGTCTATACATTCTCAACAACGAGAGTATCAGGCTTTACATCAAGATCTCTGCCTCGTCCAACTCTACCTCATATACGCTAAAGAGTATGGGGTGTGTGTGACTGCTCAATCCTCCTCTTCTGAGAGTCTGAAGGGACTACTCTACCCTCCTTGATATGCAAATCCTCCTTGTCATATGCCAATATATATATATATATATATATATATATATATATATATATATATATAAACTACTAGATTTTTTTTAAAAATTTGAAAATAAACATAATTTTACCGGAATTTTTGAAATATCTGATTACCATCAACCTCTTTTATCATAATTTTTGAAATATCTAGTATGCACGTATGCATTTTTATTAGACATTTCAAAAATACTGATAAAAAAACACGTTATTTATTAAATATTTTAAAAACTTTGATATAATTGCATGTAAATTATTGGTAAAAATGCATAATTTTAACGAAAAAAAGATTTACTTGTAAATATCCAATAGAAAACTAAAAAAGCTGATAAATTGCACAGTTTTTATAAAAATTCCCAAAAATAACAAATAAAAAATGAATTTTATTTATTTATTTATTTAAAAACAGAGTGTTATAGTAAAAACATAATTTTGGAGAGTGACAAGTCCAATTTTAAGAGTAATAGGACAAAATCTCTTTCAAGTGGTCCAAATATATTAAAATGAAAAAATCAGTACAGCTACCACCAGCTAATAAGCCTTAGATCCTTCCATGTTCACAACTCTTATTAATAATCACTACTCAGTGTCTATTCTGCTGAGTTGAGAAATACAAACCAATATTCAAGCTCCAAAAATGACTTACTCTGAGTTGAGAAACACAATAGGTAACTTTCATTATTTTTCATTTTTAGTATTGTGTGAGTTATGTAAGCAATCACTATATATCTTCTTCTAAGCTATAATATGTACTCATTTGATTTTGTAGGTGATAGCTATCATAAGTTCTTAATTATTTTACACACACACACACATATTTTATGTCTTCAACTTCCTACTTTTCACACCATTATTGGGTTGGTTATTTGTTGAGCATAATAGTCACCTATAAGTGAGTAAATACTCGAGTATGCTAACATTAAGTATTTTCACCTACTAAAAGTTTTGAATATTTTTATTTAAAAGGAATTAAATGTATAATAGCCTAAAAAGTAAACAACTAAAAAAATGATCACACACATATCTCTTGCATGCAAGTTGAATGTATGGGGCTCAAAAAGAAAAAAATTGCTTAAAAATATCTCATAGTTTTTTTCATTAATATATTTTAGATATGTCATTAATACATAGATGATATTTTTTTGGTGTTAGAAATTTTTTAAAAAATAAAACAATTTTAAAATATAAAGACGTGAGGATAAATATAATTTTAAAGGTATGTTCAATTATTTATGTAAATAATTTCCAAAATTTAAATAATATCAGTTTAAAAAATACATTATTATTTAACCATTATATATTTTAATACTAATTTTTATTTATAACATAATTCATATACAATGTGATATGTCAACAAAGATATGAACTTTAATATGATCAATAATATTTAAGTTAGAAATTTAGATAATAAAAAAAATCGAAGCCACTTAATAATCGGATACTCTTTTCGGATTTTAGAAAAATATTTTATATAAGTTATATTTAAATTACCAATTAAATAATTATAAAAAATATACATAAATATATGTATTCTTTTCTAGTATTTATTATTTGAATTTATATTATAAGATCTATTCATTTAAATATTCTACATAAATTGAATAATTTACTTTATAGTTTTCTTAATTCTACAATAAACTTTTTATTTTTTTAACATTGTTAAAAACTTAATATAACATAATATTTAATAATTGATAGATTTATTTTTAGTAAAAATGAGTATAACATGCATAAAAATACTTCAATATCCATAAAGTATATGTACTAAATTACTAACACAAAAATTGTAGTCACACAAGTTTGGGCTTAAGCATGAAGATTTTCTCAAACATGATATGTATTACAAATTTACAATATTGTCTCCAAATTTTGCCAATTGTCATTCTTATTTGTGATGAATATTTTCTTGTGTGTATCTAGTTTAAATATATTGATTAATTGTAATCTTTAATCAATATTATAGGTGCAGGTGAAGTTTCTGAGCCACTGTTAGCTCAAAAAGTTGAAACAAAACAAACAGAACTAGGACATGCTACTTTTCTCAGTAAATTGCTTTTCTCATGGATTAATTCTTTACTCAGTATAGGTTATTCAAAACCACTCAATCTTGAAGACATTCCTTCCCTTGTTTCTGAAGATGAGGCTAAAATGGCCTATCAAAATTTTGTCCATGCTTGGGAATCACTTAGGACTGAGAATAATACAAAGAGTTTGGTTCTTTGGTCTATAGTTAGAACTTTCTTAAAAGAAAACATAGTAATAGCATTTTATGGATTAGTCAGAACTGTTTCTGTCGTAGTTTCGCCTTTAATACTCTATGCTTTTGTTAACTACTCTAATAGAACTGAGGCAGATCTTGGAAAAGGTCTTTCCATAGTTGGTTTTTTGATTGTCTCCAAAGTGTTGGACTCTTTCTCTCAAAGACATTGGTATTTTAACTCAAAGAGGTCAGGTATGAAAATGAGATCAGCTCTGATGGTAGCAGTTTATCAAAAGCAGCTAAAGCTTTCTAGCTCGGCGAGAGCAAGACACTCGGCCGGCGAGATTGTGAACTACATTGCAGTTGATGCTTATAGAATGGGAGAATTTCCATGGTGGTTTCATATAGCATGGACTTCTGCATTGCAACTTGTTCTTTCCGTTGTTATTCTTTTTGTTGTTGTTGGTGTTGGTGCTCTTCCTGGTTTGGTCCCTCTTCTTATATGTGGACTTCTCAATGTACCATTTGCAAGGAGCCTACAATGTTGTCAGTCACAGTTTATGATTGCACAGGACGAACGTCTTCGATCGACTTCGGAGATTCTAAATAGTATGAAGATCATTAAGTTGCAATCATGGGAAGAAAAATTCAAGAACTTAATCGAGTCGCTACGTGATAAAGAGTTCAAATGGTTGTCTAAGGTGCAGATTTTGAAAGCTTCTAGTACATTTCTTTATTGGATGTCTCCTACAGTTGTTTCTGCTGTTGTGTTCCTTGGATGTGCTGTTACCAAGAGTGCACCATTGAATGCTGAAACTATTTTCACAGTTATTTCAACATTGAGGAACATGGGAGAGCCTGTTAAAATGATTCCACAGGCTCTATCCATTATAATTCAAGTTAAGGTTTCGTTTGATCGTCTTAATAACTTTTTGCTTGACGAAGAACTAAACAAAGATGAAAGTGAAAGAAACTTAAAGCAATGTTCGGTTAATGCTGTGGAGGTTCAAGATGGCAACTTCATTTGGGATCATGAATCTGTGTCTCCAATTTTAATGGATCTGAATTTAAAAATCAAACGGGGACAAAAATTAGCAGTTTGTGGACCAGTTGGTGCTGGAAAATCATCACTTTTGTATGCAATACTCGGAGAGATTCCCAAGATTTCAGGAACTGTAAGTTACTAATAGAACCGATTTAGATTTTGTACGACGCGAAATTCATATGAATAAACATAGTATCTTCAAAAGTTTCACCTCATGATATATTGCTGTAATGGAAAATGGAAAACAGGTTAATGTAGGTGGCACTCTTGCTTATGTTTCCCAATCTGCATGGATCCAGAGTGGAACAGTCCGAGATAATATACTCTTTGGCAAGCCAATGGACAAAACACGATATGAGAAAGCTATCAAAGCATGTGCCTTAGATAAGGATATCAATGACTTTAGCCATGGGGATCTTACAGAAATTGGTCAGAGAGGGATAAACATGAGTGGAGGACAAAAGCAAAGGATTCAACTAGCTAGAGCAGTCTACAACGACGCTGATATCTATCTTCTTGATGACCCTTTCAGTGCAGTTGACGCGCATACAGCTGCAATACTATTCAATGTAAGGAACTATCACTTTTATGTTATCATGTTAATTAATTAGTGATGATAAAACTAACTGCATCTACAACATTATAGGACTGTGTCATGACTGCTTTAAGGGAGAAAACAGTCATTCTAGTTACTCATCAAGTGGAGTTTCTCTCAGAAGTTGATACTATCTTGGTAAAGTATTTCATTTGTATGCCTATTATATTATTATACTACATTTGAACATAATTTAACATGAGGAATTCATATTCTAGGTAATGGAGGGTGGAAAAGTTATTCAATCGGACACGTATGAGAATCTTTTGATAGCTGGAACAACCTTTAAACTTCTTGTGAGTGCTCATAATGACACAATTACTGAGTTGAATCAAGTTAATGGAATTAAAAGAGGTTCTGAAAATGAGGTTTTGTATAATCCTCAAGACTCTCATGGTTTTTATCTCACTAAAAATCAAAGTGAGGGAGAGATTTCTAGTATCAAGGGTCCGATTGGTGCACAGCTTACAGAAGAGGAAGAAAAAGTGATTGGTAATGTTGGATGGAAGCCATTCTGGGATTACATTAGTTATTCCAAAGGAACATTCATGATGTGTTTGATCATTTTAGGACAATCTGTTTTCTTGGCTTTGCAAGTTGCATCAACCTTTTGGCTTGCTATAGCCATTGAAATTCCAAAAGTAACAAACGCCGTACTGATTGAAGTTTATGCACTAATTTCTCTTTCTAGTGTTGTTTTTGTCTATGTAAGGTCTTACATGACTGCACTTCTCGGATTAAAAGCTTCTACTGCTTTCTTCTCAAGCTTCACTGCAGCTATCTTCAATGCTCCAATGTTGTTCTTTGATTCCACTCCTGTAGGAAGGATTTTAACTAGAGTGAGATTTTTTTTACTACCAATACGCAAAAAAAATGTATATTTATTTCTTTCTGTTCATTATTTTCTCCTCTTTTGTGCAGGCTTCATCAGATTTGAGTATTTTGGACTTTGATTTACCTTATTCCATCACCTATGTAGCATCTATGACAATTGAAATTGTGGTGATAATTTGTATAATGGTTTCAATCACATGGCAAGTTCTCATTGTTGTTGTTCCTGCAATGGTTGCATCGATATACATTCAGGTTTATCCAACTTCCACTTTTTCTTGATTCCTTCTATGTCTAAGGATGGATCATTGAGCTGAGAACTTCTTAATATTTTTTTCTTTCCTAAAAGCTATATTATCAAGCTACTGCTAGGGAACTAATACGGATCAACGGAACAACCAAAGCTCCAGTCATGAATTTTGCAGCTGAGACATCACTTGGAGTGGTTACTGTAAGAGCATTCAACATGGTGGACAATTTTTTCGAAAACTACTTAACACTTGTGGACACAGATGCTTCATTGTTCTTTCATTCCAATGTGGCAGTGGAATGGGCAGTTTTAAGGATTGAAGCTCTTCAAAATTTGACTGCCATCACTGCAGCTTTGTTACTGATTCTACTTCCTCAGGGATATGTGTCTCCAGGTAGTAAGATTATATATGTTTGTTTGGACAAAAACATATTTAAACTTAGAATATAAAGGTCAATTAACATCTACCATAGTAAAATTTAGTTCAAGATAATAGCTCGTGGCAACTCTTGTGCAGGCCTTGTGGGTCTGTCTCTTTCTTATGCACTTCACTTGACAACAGCCCAAACATTTTGGAGTAGATGGTTTGCCGATATGTCAAATTATATTATCTCTGTTGAAAGAATCAAGCAATTCATTCACATACCGGTTGAGCCTCCTGCCATTCTGGATAATAACCGGCCACCATCTTCGTGGCCTTCCAAAGGCAGGATTGATCTTCAAGACTTGGAGGTAAAGTTACATCAATGACTCAGACTTTTGTTTTACAATAAACCTGACTCGTCTCTTCGAAACAGACTTGTATGGTGATGCAGACAGTCCGACAATGAATCTAGAATAAACTCCGAAATAAACATGAAATATTAAATTATCCTCATATGTACAAACCCAAAAGGCTATTATACAACACCATGTCTTTTTTTCCACCTCTTCTTTTAGTTTTCAGCTTTTTATATCTGAAGTGAACTAAAACATTATGCACTAATGGCTATTTTTACATTGATTTCAGATACGGTATCGTTCTAATGCTCCATTAGTCCTCAAGGGAATTACTTGTACATTTAAAGAAGGGAGTAGGGTAGGAGTTGTTGGAAGGACTGGAAGTGGAAAAAGTACACTTATAAGTGCTTTGTTTCGCTTAGTTGAGCCTTCAAGAGGTGATATTCTCATTGATGGGATGAACATTTGCTCAATAGGGTTGAAGGATTTGAGAACGAGGCTAAGCATAATCCCTCAAGAACCAACTCTTTTCAAGGGAAGCATTAGGACAAACCTGGATCCTCTAGGCCTGTACTCAGATGATGAAATCTGGAAGGTAAATAAACTAGTTTTAAAAGGTAGAAAAACATGTAGCTACTAAAAGTAGTAGAAATTTACAGGAGGAATTCAATAAGAACTGGTTCTGTTTGATTAGATTTGATTTTCATCTTTAGGCTGTAGAGAAATGTCAGCTTAAGGAAACAATCAGCAAGCTACCGAGTCTCTTGGACTCTTCGGGTAATCTCTTTCAATATTAAGGAAACTATATAATCATTATTCAGTTTTAGTATATGATTTTACAACGAACAAAGTGTAATTCTGATAAATTTTGTAGTGAGTGATGAAGGTGGAAACTGGAGCTTGGGACAAAGGCAATTGTTTTGTCTTGGAAGAGTTCTACTTAAGAGAAACCGAATTCTTGTTCTAGATGAAGCTACTGCATCCATTGACTCCGCTACAGATGCCATTCTACAAAGAGTAATTAGACAAGAATTTGCAGAATGCACAGTTATAACAGTTGCTCATAGAGTTCCAACTGTTATAGATAGTGACATGGTCATGGTCCTCTCTTATGGTATGTTAATTCTTTAATCTTCTCTAAAATTGTTTTCAAGTGCTACTTTTTGCCACATAATGTTTGGTTGGTTATTATTCAAGGGAAAGTGGTGGAATATGATGAGCCTTCAAAGCTAATGGACACCAACTCTTCGTTCTCTAGGCTAGTAGCCGAATATTGGTCCAGTTGCAGGAAGAATTCGTTCACGAATATTAGCAGGCAACCGCAATGAGAAACGATTTAATGGAAAATACAGATTATAAATAAATTGAAAGCAAAATGTTTGACATCTCAATAGTTATATATATATGTAGATGTTTCAATTTAGTTTCTCTTCCTAATATATGCACAATAATCTATTATACCTTAAGCAGGTATTGTAGAGAATAGAGAGCCTCTCAGCAGATTCAGTCAGTATTATTTTGCTGCATAAAATAATTGTCCACCACTTCTATATAGTGTTAAGATTCTTTTCAAGTTTGATCTTGAAATAGTAGTCAACTTGTTATAAATAATGTTATAAATACCAAAGTATAGTATGCATTAAGTTGACTAAACAAAAGTTACAGATTCTGTATCAGAATAGAGAAGAACCGAAGTTACTGTCATGTTTACAACTTATTTTCAATTTTGGTCACTCTTTTAAATCATTTACTACTTACTTTAGTCTTTAACCTTACATGCACAATTTTAAAACTGGTCCTTTTTTTATGGAAAGTTTTAGGCGTGTTTGCTGTGCGGTTTGGGTGGTTTTGAAGCTAAAAATCATCCGAACGGTAAGAGAAAAAAAAGTGTGGTTTGGTTTGGTTTGATTGACTTTTAGAAATAAAACCAAACCAAATCAAACCAAACTAATACGGTTTGTTTCGGTTCGATTGATTCGATTTTTTTATAAATTTTTTTTATTGAACCATACATACAAATATAGAGGACAATATAAATTTGTATTTAGTCATTCATACATTACCAAATAATAACAAAACTCATCATATTTGGACAATAGTTTTCCATTTAATATATAAAAAACATATTAGACAAAAGAAAAATAATAAACATAAAACAATAGTATAAAACAATATTAAAAACATTATAATGAAACTAAAATAAATTGAGGAAATGAGAGATTAGTGAAGATGAAAAAGAAAGAACATAAGAGAGGAAAGATTAGAGAAGAAGAGGTGTGGAAAAAAAATTGGAAGAAAGAACAGTAACATAAAAATGAGAAGATGAAAAAAAATATATAATAGAGTAGAGATTAGAGAAGAAACGACGAGATGTACATAGCGAAGAAGGCGCGATAGTGCTAGGAGATATTTCAAAAGGTTGAAATTGAATTCTTAAGTGTGAGGAAGAGGAAACCGTTCGTAATCGTAAGGCTAATGTATAATAAGTTTGGGTATGCGTTGGATGTGGGTTAAGTGAAGATTGAGCTTTAAAATAATGTGAATTGATTCGGTTTGCAAAATAGAAACTGCAAATCAAACTGAATCGCACGGTTTTGTTAAAAAATGGCCCAAACACATCCTAACCAAATATGTTTTTTTTTGCGATTTTCGATTTTCTAACGGGCTGGTACGGTTTTGAACACCCCTAGACAGTTCAATTCAGATCAAACTAGAAATTATGTGCAACATAGAAACTCTTTTTCAAATACATAACGAGGAATGAGAATATATAAGACCAACTAACCGGGACATACGACCTAGGTTATATAGGTCTAAGTGAGGTCGAACTTTTTCTTTAAATAGAAAAGACTTGGGTTTTTTTATAAGGATATTTAGTTAACATGGCTAAGCAGCCACATACCATAAAAAACATTTGAGAAATGTTCATTACACCCTTATATGTCCATCCCACACCTTTGAAAATTCAAAAATGTCCTTCATACGTCTGGAGATGCATCTCCTGACGCACCTAAAATCACACCAAACATCATTTTCTGAGATCTATCCAATGTTGAACAAAATATGATTCGGAGATGCATCTCAGTATATTATTTGAGTGTATCGAGAGATGCATCTCTAAAATATATCATGTACCCATTTATGGTGTTTTTATTCATTGAGATTATTTAATTAACGACTCAGTGATATTTTCGGAGATGCATATCCGAAAATGTCAAGCGGAAAATTGGATAAAAGACCACCTTGCATGATCTACTTCTTTATGCTCAAACTACACTCCATTTCAAAATCCTTAAAATGTTTTCTTTCATTCTCAAGCAACATTTCAACATCAAAACACCATTCTTGTATTTCATCACATCAAAGAGAGCAAAAGAAGCTGAAATTACATGTAATGTTCATTCATTTCATCTCTTATTACATTGTACTAATCTGGTTTTTAAGCTGAAAAAAGAATGTTGAGTCTGAATATGTATCTCTGGATAAAGTTCGGCGTTGTCCAGAGATGCATATCCGGAATCCCCTGATAGTTTGAATTTTAAAATTTGTATTTCTGTTATTTGTTGTATTAGATATTGTGCACCCGAATATGTTTCCTCAAAGCTATTGTGAGTGTGGATGTTAAACCGATTAAAATGAAACATCATGATCTTAAATTGATTGAAGTGAGTGATAATGCTAAACTAGGTGCTCGATTGGTCGTTGTTGAAGTCCAAAAAAGGGTAGCTAATGAAGCTGCTAGAGTTGCCGAGGCTCTCAGAGCTGTTGAAGCTACCAAAGCTGCTAAAGCTACAGAAGCCGCTAGTATTACTGAAGCTTCTAGAGCCTCTAAAGCTGATGAAGTTGTTAATGTTGCAAAGATTGTTGAGGATTCAAGTCATCTGGCTAACGAAGCTGAAAAAGGATCTACTGAAGCCTCTTCTCATCAAAATACTTGTAAGTATTCTAATATTGAGAACTCCACTATTTATGACTCTATAACTGTTGATACTTCATCAGTTCTTATTCAAATCACAACCACTGTCAATCCATCAAATGTATCTCCAACCACAAGTGATCTAGAAACCACAAATTCTCTTGAAACAATCAGACCTGAAAAACACAATCACAACTGAACAAACTCCACAAAACACAATGCCCCAACAAACTACATTTCCATCAGAATCTCTATCTTCACCTCAACAAGCACCACCCAGTCAACAAACAACAATACCCACCATCCAATCTAAAATCATAACACAAATTAAATCAATCTAACAACAACCTCAATCACCAACTTACTTTGAACACACCATCTCTGAACATCTAACCATTTTTGAAGCCACACCCATGAACATCTCACCTCCTCCATCAAATCAAGTTGATACACCTATTGTAACACCCCCTTTCTATACCCCCAAATAATCACATAATCATTTAGGCACATATTAAAAATTTCGTCAGAGTATAATCATAAACATAGTATAAAAGAGGTTTATCACATTATACATGAAATTAAAACATTCAACACCTGCTCAACAATTGATATGCAACAGTGGGGTAACTTTGCAACAGAGGAACTTAGTCCTTACACCCACATTTCAAATATTTAGAATAAAAGCGGAAAATCTAAACATTGAATAACATCCAACATATATACATATATATATCATCAAGTATTATCCACCAACATAATTCATGTTTACATAAACATTCAACAACAAGATACATGTACAAATGTATCACAAAAGAATCATATACTTCCTAGCTACCCGGTGCTACATATCAGAGCCGACCGACCAAAAGAATGAAGACACGCTTCACAAAAGACCACCAGCATACCTACTCTGCAATGCCTCATAGAGCATCATAAAACAGCAGAAGGGTGAGAAATATTATCATAATAACAATGCATATAATTATATATCTTAGCATAAAAATACACATATTCCACATTCTCACCACAATTCATCACGATTCACTCATATACATTACAATGTATATATATACAAAACCAAGCATATTCATCATGCATACTTTCACAATTCTTATCATTCCACATAAACATACATATTCATGTTTATTCATCAATGCACCATTATAAAGATGATAAATGCAAATCATAGAGACTGACTCACGACTCTATGCAACTGCAATGCGGTACCGACTCAATCATCTCAAGTTCACTCAGGAACTTATTGGAACCATCGCTCGTTACCAATGTAACTCCCCGTCGGGCCTACGATGTTCACCCATTGCTCACACCTCACATAGGCACACAATGTTTATGGATTGCTCACACCTCACATAGGCACACAATCTGATTGCTCACACCCCACATGGGCACACAATCGTTTGTAATCATCGCTCACACCTCACATAGGCACACGACGTTACAACAGATTCTCATTAGAATCACACAACACAAGAATGCACATCATTATGCTTCACATACAAAATGACTCAAGACATTCTTGAAATGCATACATATTCACCATATATTCATGCATTCATCTCATACTATCACATACAATCTATATACATTCACATCAATGCACTATTGTATGATTCACATCCAAAACACATATTCAAAACGGTAAAAGTCGCTCAATAACACTATTCCTGACTTTCTGACATAATTAAATCGTCTAACAATTTCCAAATCATCATAATAAGAAAGTACAGCTCAATAGCTTCACAACGATACCAAGAATGTAAAAATCGGATAAACGGAACAAAAGTTATGGACGAAAACGAAAACACATTTTTGAAAAATCTCATTTTACCATTTGTCCTGTCCATACGCGTATTGCCCTGAGCCATACGCGTATGAGCAGAGACTCATCTTTCCCAAAGTTCACGTGTAAATGTCCGTACGCGTAATGCCCAACCTCGTACGCGTATTGCCCTGAAATGCTACGCGTAACATACGCAAATGGGCAGATGGCCGAGAAAAATAACATCCCATACGCATATTGGCCCATGGCTCGCCCACCATACGCGTATTGCCAAGGTTTATACGCGTATGAACATGCCCCATACGCGTATGACCTGGAAAAACCAGAAAAATTCTTCTGCATAATTTTGTTCTACGGGTTACTCCCAAAATCATCCCAAATTCCACCTACACACCAGAAAATTACCAATACAATGTCCAATGACAAGTATCTATCATATACCAACAATTTTGGACACTAAAAACATGATTTCAACAACATTTAATCGATTTCCAAGCAATTTTACAAAATATGGGTTTATGCAAAAACTCATAAAAATCCACAACAACAACAATACAATCATACATATTGATACACATTGATAAGATAATAAGATTTCACACCCTTACCCGGATAATTCGATTCTTAGAAGTTGTTTTGAAGATTTCCAAGATTTTCCTCTCTTTTCTTCTCTTTTCTCCTCTTCCTCTTTCTTTCTCTCCTTTTTCTCTCTATCTTTCTTTTCTTTCTCTTTCTCTCCTATTTCCTCTCCTTATCTCTTTTTCTTTTCTATTTCTTATTTTCTACTCAAATTAAATTAATTCATTTTCTCACAAAATTCTATTTCCACTAAATTTCTAACTTATCATTAATTGAGAAATGTCTAAAATACCCTCCATTCTAATTTCCCGAAAACTCGTAAAAACGGTAAAATATCATAACATGTCAACATATCATATTAACACACCAATTTCACAGATGAAATAATTTATCACTCAATTTGAATAAAAGACTCAACAAAATGGGAAATAATCGAAATCGGGGCGTTACACCTATTCTGGATCCTATTATTGAAGGCTTACCCTAATTAGAAGATTCCTCTATTGAGAGAGAATTTTTCTCTAATAAGGATACATCTGTTGTTGAACTCTCATCTTATTCCTCTGAAACATAAATTAATTCAAAAAACAAGAATCACCACCATCAACCCTAAACTTACCTCTCTTTAACCCTCTTTTTGTGAAGTATGGAAAAATATAGAATTAAAAATAGCTGAAAGTCTGAGCTTTATGAGGCATGTTATCACAAACAATGTTAACCCTGTTGAAAGCAATGCCTTATGGAATCAGTACATGGAGCGGTCAATCTACTGCTTCACTTTCCTCAAGAATCTTTCTTATGAGGTCGTTCGGGAGAAATTTATTCCTAGATTCACTGAAGTAATGACTCTGATTCTAGAGATAAATAAGTATGTTGATGAGTCCTTAGTTAGGTCTAAAATTTTGGCACTCCCAACACCTGAACAAGTTCTACCTCAGATTGGAGCTGAAATTCCCTTTGATCAGCTCTTAGAAATTCAACAAGATTCTGAAGCAATTATTGAGATTCCTATTTCTGGACAGAACTTGGTTGTTCCTTCTGATACTATAACATCTTTTGGGATTGATGAAAACATAGATTATTAGCATGAAGTTTGATCAACTTCTGGGATTGCATCTTCTGAACCACTTGCTTCTGAGGTGGTTATTCTTGTGATTCTGAAGACTCTAGAAGAGTTGAAGAAAGAGAATGAAGTGGTAAGGATCAGGCTGGATTACCAAGAAGAGACCAACAATCAAATTCAGAACATACTGTCAACAATCCTTTTTCAGACGTTCATCCCAACCATGAAATTTTGTTTTAAATTTTTTTGTGTGACTCTATAAATTTTGTTATCCTTCAGTTCAGTTTATACAAGTTTGTTTCTCATTTTATCATATTCTTTTTTACTAATGACAAAAGGGAATAAGCGTAATGATTTTGATCATTTTTATTCAGTTGATAATATCCCAAACATTCTTACTCTAAAGAGTGTGTTAACATTAACATTCTGAAGAAGTCAAGGATAATGACTCTGAAGAATTTAATCTAACAACTTTCAAGAAAAGGTCATTTATCAAAAGTGTTTCATGAAATCAAAATTCTAAGTCTTGTACTTAGAGGGAGCTTGAAAACCTCAATCAGAACTTAAGCTGAAGAATTTTGATAGTCTAAAAAACGCAAAGGGAGCTTACAAACCTTATTATGAATTTTAGCATATTTATCTGATTTGAGATTTTATTGAAACCAGAATTATTTTGAGTCTTAAACTCAGACGAACCTTGCAAACCTCACTCTGTAGGTTTAAGTTGAAGAAATAATTTTGAAAGTATAAAACTCAGGGGGAGCTTACAAACCTATCTCTGAAGTTTTATGATTATAATTATCCAAGTAAAAATTGTTCATCAAAATATATGGATTTTTCATCATAAAAGAGGGAGGATTGTTGAAACAAGTTTTGTTTTACAACTATCCTTAAGTTTTAATGATAACAAAGTGTAAAGAACAATTTTGTACTCTGACTATTTTTGTTAAGGTGCACAGATGAAAGAAAACAAAATCAAACTCTGAAGATGTCAAATCTGAACGCATACAAAGTTTGAAGAAAGCTGAAAGAAAATTCTAAAGTAAAACACACTCTGAGAGAAAGGAGAAATACAAAGGCATGTTTAAAGCAATGGCAAAGCTTTAGGATTATCAAAGCCAACATTCATGCAAGTAATTTTTCAGAATGGTTCTGACAAAAAACTTTGATAAATCAAGCCTCTGAACTCTACTCAAGCTTCATCAAATCATATTAGAAGCCTTTGACTAGAAGTCAGTGAACAAAGGGAATATTTCTCTAATAGTCTAAGCATATGAACAAACTAGTAAATGCTTCTGCATTTTTTATTCAGAATTACTCTGGACTATGATACTTTCAAGCCGCGTTCTGAATAGACTTTGTAGTCCATGCATCTAGAATCTGAACTATGATCAAGATTCATTTTATCTCTTATATGAAACCTCTGATTATGACGAGAAATATATTGAAGGAAAGTACAATTAAAAGGGATATGATTAAAAGGAGGGACATACCATATCTTTAAGGACCTCACTTTGTACTAAAGTAGCTCGTTATATCCCATCATCACAAACTCTCTGCTTCTAGGACTACTCTTTTGTTGCATATGAAGTAACATTCATACAATGAATACTTTGAGGACAATTCATATTCTACCCTCCAATAGATCTATTTCTCTTCTATATATTTAGAGGGAGAAGAATCTGCAAAGTGTGTGTGTGTGTGTGTGTAAGTGTGAGTCTTCGCCTATGCCAAAGCTACAACACCACAACACAAAGAGAGAAACAACGAAGATCAAGGACAAAGAAAAATCATTTGTGCAGAAAAGAAAAGAGAAGAGAGAAAGACTTAGAGCTTTCATTGTATATCATTTTAAGTGTATTCATTTGATCTTCATCTTGTGTGTTATCTGCTTATTTGAGAAGCAATCTTTGTAAACACGACAACTATATTCTTAACCTTAAGTTAAGTCCTTGAGTGACCAGTGTTGGCCTGAATACTCAAGAATTCTTAGACCGTTTGTCTTCTAGTTGATTTCCTTGAGAGACTAGAGTATAGTCAGGATTTCTCAACAAAGCATTGACTGTTAGGCTTTGTGATTATAATCAAATTGATTATTGGATTAAGTCATTTTCTAAGGGAAAATCACTCGGGTGGGTGGACTAGATGTAACTTTGTTTACAACGAACCGTGTTAAAAATACTTATGTTCATATCTTTATCTTTATCGTTGATGTTTGATAGATTGGGTGGCAAAAAATTTTAAATCCAGAAACCCAAATTAAACCCACATTTCTTCTGTTTCTTGCACCTTCATCTTGTTGGGGATCAGGGCGGGGAATGAGGCTTGTTTGAGAATTCAGGTTTGAGTTTGGGGGAGGTCAAAACAGTCCCCGATTCGTCCTGTTGCCATGCTTAATTAGCGCATCTTTTGTTATATATATATATAATGTGTGTGTGTGTGTGTGTGTGTGTTCTAGGCCAGTCAGAAGGCCTAATAGCCGCGATCCATTGAATACATCGATCCACCAAATCACTCACAGAGCTAGAGTGAAATGTTGGGTTAAAGCGCAGGTGATCCAAATCTAGGACCCATCTAATGGATCCATGCATCCCTGACCAGAATATTTGCAATCTGTTAAAACCACTATACTATATAAATAAGGAGGAAGCACACCATTTCCAAGGTACAATTCAAATTTAAACTTCATTCACTCATCTTACATTCATACTGACTTGAAAATTAGAGTGTTAACCATGAACGTCAACCCCTCTAAGTCCACCATTAGAATCTTCAATCTCTGATCTCCGATCAATTTTAGTTCCACCAAAAAACTATATATATATATATATATATATATATATATATATATCGATGGTTTTATGATCCTTAAGGAAACCATGCAATCGATGGTTTGAGACCTAATGAGGTTTTAGACCAACAATCACCCCTTTTGTCTTTTGTGTTTGTAGCCACACGACTTTGTTCTTATCGGAGGATTTTTCTCTTGATCATCCTTTTCCACTTTTCGCCTTTTTAATATATATATATATATATTTTTTATTTCCCTGATTTTTCCTGGACTGATTCTTTTGAGTTTTTCGATTTTTGAAGTCCAGCGGGATGCCCTAACTTTTTCCTAAGTCGCTTGTTCTCAAGTTTCGACTTAGCGGACTTTCTTTCTTCTTTTTTGAACAAATCGTGTGACACCGTTTTGTCTGACTTGCTGGAAAGGGTTGTGACTGCCTCACTCCTTGATTGTTGATGGATAACCATTGTGGTTTCACATCTTTTGACCTCCTTATATGTGAGGAAAGAAAGGTAATGGATCCTCAAATGCGCACTCCTTTTTGAAATTTGAACGCTCGGTCAAATTAATTGACGCCTACCTTGCCCCTGGGTTAAGTGTGAGGGTTTTTTCCTACGAAAGAAACTCCTACTTCAAGGCTCAAAGGGGTTAACGAAGGTACATCTCCCTTATTTCTCCAGTGTTTAAGGATTTGAAACAATGCCTGTACATCCTCAACAGGGTTTTATCCAAAGGCACCTAACCGAAGATTTTGCATTTTTCACTTCATCATCCTCCCTCAAGAGTTCTAGACAAGAAAGGTTGGTATTGCAGTGCATATAAACATGATATGAGTGCATAAAAGCAAATTACTTCAAGAGCAACACATTCATTGCATTAAAATCATCATTCAAAACACAAACAAGTTTTTACATGCAGACAGTGTTTAAACAAACAAATGAAAGCTACATATGAAAATGCAGTGAAGAATCCGAAGATTTCCACTATTGAGGAGACTTGTCTCCGTCTGGACTGATTGCTTTGGATGACATACTCGCAGTTCCAAGTGCCCACTTGGGAAGCTTCAGTTGAAATGCATTCCCTCCGCAGTGAAAGTAACGACCCCTGCATCAATCAGATCTTGCACCTTGTGCGGGAGCACCTTACAATCCTCAATTGAATGTCCTCGTGCCCCAGCATGGTATCCACATCGAGCATTGGCATTAAACCCTGGTGGATATGGAGGAATGATCTGATCTGGTTTCCTTGGCACAATCAATCCTCTTTTAACCAACTCTGGCAATATCTGACCATACAGCCTTGGTAGCACAACAAACTGTCTGTTTCTTGACTTTCGTCGACCCCCTTGGGAACTATTCCGCTGTTGATTCTGATTCGTGTGTTCCTCTGGCTCAGGCGCTTTCCCCCTCAGACTTAATCGAGGAGTAGGCAGCAGTTGCGGACGTGGGGATTCTAAGACCAAGGACTGCAAGAAATGCTCCTGACTTGATGTATCTTTGGGAGAGGCAACGGGGATATCCACTTCTTTTTCAACAGCTAGAGTAGGACCACCTTGTATGCTTACGCTGCTCGGCGTGAATTCAATTGCCTTCGAATCGATCAGATCCTGGACAGCATGCTGAAGGGCCTTACAATTTTCCACATTATGCCCCGGCGCACCAGAGTGGAAGTCACAGTGAGCTCTTGCATCATAACCCGGTGGGGGAGTACCAGAAAGAGGAGCCAAAGTCCTTTTCTGTACCAGCTGCAACTGAAGGAGATTCTGTAATAGCTGAGAATATGGCACTGGTGGAGTCTCAAAATGCCTATTCTGCTTAGGACTTGGCTGATACTGGCGAGGAGCCTGATTTTGCCGTTGAGATATAGCCGGGACGGTCACAGTGGAAATCTGCTCACTCTCTGGGAGAGATCCCTTAAACAATGGAGAAGAGACAATTCCAGCTGCAGCTTCAGGCATGGGAGTATTATCCTTGTTTAGCACACCTCTCACGACCTCCATAACCAGGCTCATCTGAGTCTTTAGTTGATTGACCTCTTCCTTCAGCTCTTTCTGGTCTTGAACCAAAGCTTGCATCTTCCCCATAAACTGCCCCATTTGGCTTCGTACATCCCTCAACTCTGCTTGAATTTGATCCATGATCCGCTTCCTGCTTCTTTGAAGAGTTAAGTCTGAAATTCTGAAGAAGACCAGATCAGGATGAGAATAACCAGCTTCAAACACCTGTTATGCAAATGAGTATGCAATGCAAATTCCATGTTCAAATATTTCTAAGGAATCATTCCGCTTTGATTCAAGTTTTTGACAAAAGAATCACAAGAAATAGACGGAAACGCTCAACAGCGAGTCTCAAAGCTATTATCCCTTGGAAATACAAGAACATGTATGCGAAAATGATGATGCAGATGCAACAGACATGGGATCAAGGCTTCCATAAAGCTCTGTACTACTGTGTTGCTGAAGGGATAAGTTTAAAGGTCTGCTCTGAAGAGAATACCGAAATACCAGAATATCCAAATAACTAGAATACCAGGCTGATAAGTTCACACTGATAAGAGCACCAGAACACCAAGTAGGATGAAAGTTAAGGTTACCTGCAAACCTGTAAACACCCGCCCATTTCACATGTGGGTACTAGAAAGCGGGATCCTCAGTCTCAGATTCTCGATTTGAGAAGCAATAGTACCTTCATCCCTCAGGGTACAATACTACCGCCAAACAAAGAGGTCGTCCACTGATTCCCCCAAAAAAGGTCATCCTATAGCAAGTTCCCAGCATTGGGTCCTCGGGTCAAGAGTCGTAATGGATTTGCCATTTCTGGTCTGCCATTATCGTTCTCGGGAGGAGTACCGTTACTGAGTCCTCGGGAATGGTCACCAGAGTCGACAATTCCTCAAGAGAATAACTACTGGCCTGTATCAACATACAGTAGCAGATATCTCCCGATAGAACCTCGTCTGATTGTGGGGATCGTGATCACCTGTACGTGGTTAACACCACGGGAGCGTCACGCCTGCCCACGCTAATACCTATGTGTATGCTCAAGCCTGGGTAGTGGGCTTATCTCTCAGAACCTCCCAACCTGCCAAACAGAAAACCAGCACAGCACAGCACAGTCCAGCTTAATAATGAAATGCAATGCAATAAATACGGTAAAAAAAAGTAAAATAGTAATACAGTAATATACAACAAAATAAAGCACAACAGATAGACACCCAATGAAATAAAACAAACAAGCGCTAGGATTGACTCGCAAAAGGGATGAACCAGCAAGAGGTCAACCACTCTCCCCAGCAGAGTCGCCAACTGTCGCTCCTGGGATTTTCATCCAAGTAAAAATGCGAAAGTGGCGCGGAAAACAGAGTCTCCAGCAATGTGTATTTATCCCAAGAGAGGGAAAGAAAACACTGCGTAAACCTGAGGGAAGGGAAAGAGCATGGTCTCGCGACCAAGAGAAACGGTTAAGGGAGTCGGTTACGCGAAGGGAAGGTGTTAGCACCCCACACGTCCATCGTACTCGACGGGATCCACGCTTGTTGTCTCGATCAAAGGGTGTCGTCATCTAGAGCTCCACTGCTACTGGAAACGAGAAGGAACGGGAACGGAAAGGAACGGAGAAACGAAAAAGAAAAGAAAAAGAAGTGACTCGATAGGACATCGCTCGTCCTATGCCTATGTATTCCCTCGTGCAATGGGAAAGTCAGAGTCAACGTAGTTCGGAAACGAACTATGGTGGGAGGTTGCTCGCCAAGACATCACCGTCTTGTGCCTACGTATCCTCAATCGGACGAGAGAGAGGAAATCAGAGCAGTCGTAGTTCGACCCAAGGGTCGGTTAGTGTTTTTTATGAGCGACGTTAAGTTCGTGTTCGGCAGTTAGGGTCGATGCCTGTTTGCGACGAGACGGAAAATAACGTGCCCTTTTCTGAAAATGATTTGAAATTAACGACCCCGAAGGATGAAAATGGGTTTGAGTTTGCTTTGTATTTTTTAAGACAGAAGTGGTTTGAATTTAGTTCATAACTTGCATTGCACCCAAGTCTGTAACATAGGAACGAATAGTTCTCGCATCGTCCCCAACAGGACGTACACTAAGTACCCTAGAAGAATAAATGAAGACCCCCCATACTTCACTTCCCATATGTAAGGCTCATGCGCAATACATGTTAATATTTTATTAAGTGTTTTAGGATTGTTATGAGATAAGAAGAGAAGACTCAAGGAAAAAGAAAACACTAAGGGGGGTTCTATCCTAATGTTGTCATGCAAAAGGTGGCCCTAAGGTTAAGGTTGAAAGGGAAACTTCTACTTAAGTTAGCATGCAAAGGGAAGCCTAATGCTAATCCTACTCCAAGCTTAATCGAAAATTAAGTTGGACTAGGTAGCTCTAAGGGAGTGAATCCAAGACTTAAACAAGTCTTGAGATTCAAGGGAAGGAAAGAGTGAAAGAAATGAAGAAGGAAAGAAGAAAATGAGCAAAAACAGCAGCTACAACAACGCATCTACAACAATACAGCAGTAAATCCAACACCAAATACCACACAACATTCTACAGCTCATATTCAGCACAAAAAGGAGGTGTAAAAGCCAAACAACAGCACATATAACAACACATATGCACAAAAACAGCAGTAGAAATAGGGCATCATGTGATACATTAATGATTCAATCATGGAAAAGCAAACATGCATCAAGCATTATATTTCACAATTAATCATGATCAGAATCACGTCATACACCATGGTACACAATACTTGAATTCATCATGAAAGAATGCACATCATTTGATAATGGACAAATTAACTCGAATATGCATTTCATGGAATCAAAAGCAAACTAGCATGCACAACACAATTCCAGCAACATAAGCAATAATCCATAATCAACATGCTCAAGAAGTGTGTGCTATGTGTTCATGGCATCAAGCATGCAACAATGTAAACATGTTCATGAACGATTAAAATACAAAAGCCGCGTGTTGGAAAATTGTGCATATACGATGGTGTGAGGTGCAGCAGCATCAAAACAGTCATTAAACATGTATCGTATCAATCCATGAAAATTAAAAGTGAAACGGGATCGAAACATGCTAAAAAATGCACAAAAAACACACTCTGCAGCAGTGTTAATCGATTAACCAATTGCAGTGCAATTGTGTTAATCGATTAACAGCTCTGATTACGCATATTTTGCACTGGTTAATCGATTAACCTAATTGCACTGCAATTGGTTAATCGATTAACACTGTAAAATCAGCACAAAATCAGTTTGAAAAATCACTTCCAGCAGCAAAAGTACTTATGCAATCATCTTCAATGATCATGTAATCAACAATGCACGAAAATTAAGTTCAGAAACAACATTCAAACATCATTTAAATTCAATAATCATCAACATCCACAATCAAGATCAACCAAATGAACCAAAACACATCAAAATTCATGGATCTACATTGTATAAGTTGCAATTAAGCTAAAATGAGTATGGATCTGAAATTAACCAACCTACAAAGCTGAGATTTGCTTTGGTAAGTGTTGTAAACAGAAATGGATGAATTCAAGTAGAGAAATCCAAGATCCACAAGCTTCTTGCACTCAAAAGTTGAAGATCCAGGCAATAAGCAACCAAAGCTCCAAAAGCACTTCCAAAAATCACTTCTGAAAATTCAGAACCAGATCCAAACGAAAATCCAAATTGAAAAGCTGAAATGTAGTGATGATGAGAGGTTTTAGCTCAAGAATTAACAAGTTCCAATGAAGAACTTGTTAATCTTTGAAGAAGAGCTTTGAGTGTGGTTGAAAATGGAGTTGGAGAATGAAAAAGTGAGAGAGAATTGAGAGAATTTTGAAAATTAGGAGTGAAAATATGATCTAGGTCCTCTAGAGGTTTAGAGTTGATGAGATTAAATAACCCCTAGGTTAGGAGTTAAGTTTGGGTTGGGAGTAAGGTTAAGTGAGTGGAAATTGGGATGAAATGTGAATTAGGAAAGGAAATGTGGAATTGGAGTGGAAAGAATTTGAATATTTGAACGGAAAATCAACTCTCTAGATCCTTCTACTGATGTGTAGAATTAAAATGGGTGATTAAAAATTGGATTAAAAAGAAATAGCTCTGAAAATGCAGCATTTGGGCAAAATTCACAATGGTTAATCAATTAACCTAATTGCACTGCAATTGGTTAATCGATTAACACATTCAAAATTTGAATTTTTGCGCCAAAAGGAGGGAAACTTGGATATTCGTCTGGTTCTACCCGTTCTGAACCACGATAGACCTCTGAAACTTGCCATTTGATATTACCACTGGAATACACTTGAAATATGCCGTGAAATTTTTTTTCGCACTCGGATTAAACTGCTGATAACAACTGTCTAGTGCTGAATAACTGATCAAAAATTGACTTCCGGAGTTTCTGATCATCAAGTCATTTAATGAGCAAAATAAATGCTCAAAAAGACTTGGAAACCTATCTGCTTGGCCTTGAACACTGTTAAAAATCATACTGGAACTGATGACGCCGTGAGCTGCTAGAGAATACCTTGATCCCATGCCCAAAAGAATTATGCAAATGCAAAAATGAAAATGCAAATGAAATGAAGCATAAGCCAGTTAGTGCTAAAAAAAAAAAAGGGCAAATTTTGAGGTGTTACACCGTTACCCGCATTTTTAATAAAATTAAATATATCAAGAATAAAATATCATAATATTTTAAGTTTTTAAAAATAATAAAAGTTTTTAAAAATTTTTATTGTTGAATTATGAAATAAATGATCACTTATATTAAATATGTAGTAATTTAAAATTGATTTTTTTTATAAATTTTATAAACATTTATTTTTATATAATAATATAAATTAAAATATATAAATATATATTGTGCGGGTATGGGGTGGGCTGGGTACTAAGGTGCCCATACCCGCACCCATCCCCGCTTATTTAATTGGGTAATTACCCGAGCCCGTACCCGTATCCATTTTTGCGGGTTTTTACCCTACCTGTTGTGGGTAATTTTGTGGGTACCCACTGGGGATGGGCTAAATTGCCATCCCTACATCTCAATCTTTTTAATACTAATATCAATTTGTACCATCAATAAAAGTGGCATCAGAACTCATTAATGCTACTCCTTAATATGGAATGAGATGTGAAAATTCAGCACATTCATAAAAAAAACCAACAGGTTCGCTGATGCATTGCCTAACATGAGCATAGATCATAGTTTGAGTAGTGTTATATAAGTTTTGTCCTCAACAGATTTTTGAATTAGTTAGATTTGACTATATAAGAGATTATATCCCCCATTTTGTTCATGTTTAGTTCTTCTTCGCTTGGACTTTGTTGAAATATTAAATTAGATTTGATTTGATATGATTAGATTTGATTAGATTTAATATTTAGATAAGTTGTGTTAGCCCATGCCGAATTAGGGTTGTATATAAATAGACCTAGCTTGTATCATTATTTACACAATTCAATAAGTACAAATCCTTATTTCCTTATTCTCTCTCTTTCTCTCCTCACTAAAAGTGCCTCACGCACTAATAAATTGGTATCAGAGCCTGGTTATTGTTCTTGATCGAGTTTTCAAGAACTTCACGTCAGAGATCGTGTTTTCAGGGCAAGTGAATCAACCGCTGCGAAGATGACTGGTGATAAGAGCATTCCGAGTTCCCTTTCAATGCTTGACGGCAAGAATTGGATCAGTTGGAAAAACCAGATGCAATCCTTATTTGGCTTCTATGATACCCTAGAAGTGGTTACCGGCGGTGTTTCTGTGTTGGCTGAAAATGCAACCGAAGAACAGAGAAAAGCCCACAACGAAGTCAAGAAGAAAGATTGCAAGGCTGCTTATTGCATTCAGACGGCGGTCGATGCTGCTAACTTTGACAGAATCTCTCATGCTGAAACGGCGAAGGAGGCATGGGATATTCTGGTGAAGTATTATGAAGGAGGTGAGAAAGTCAAGGTTGCCAAGTTGCAAACCTTGCGTCGACAATAAGAGTTGTTGTCGATGGGAGAAGACGAAAAAGTTGCAGAATATGTGTCGAAGGTTCAGAAACTCGTTCATCTCATGAAGGGTTGTGGCAAAACAATAACTGATAAGATGATAGTTGAGAAGGTAATGAGAACATTGACCTCTCACTTTGATCATGCTATCGTAGCTATTCAAGAATCCAACAATCTTGAAACCCTAAAAGTGGAAGATTTGGTTGGTTCGTTGGAGGCGTATGAGATGAGGATTGTCGAAAGAAAGGGAGTTCAGGATTTGATACAAGCACTGCAGGCTCAGTCATGGAAAAAGAATGGTGGTTCCGACAAATTCAAAGACAAAGTCGACAAGACTCAAGGAAAAAAGTCTTGGTCGAACCCTCACAAAAATCAGGTCAAAGATAGAGCTTCTGAATCCTCGAAAAGAGGAGGAGGAAACTATCGAAAGGACAAAGAAGATAAGAAAGGTATATGGTGTTATAACTGTGAAAAGAGGGGTCATTTGGCCAAACATTGTTGGTACTGGAAAGACAATGGATCGGAAAAAGGCAAGGACGAAGGAGCGAACCTTGCACGCCAAGATTCAGATGATTCTGAAGGTGGTATGGTGGTTATGGCTGCAGTAGCAGATAACCATGTTGAATCTAAGATCTGGTTTCTCGACTCAGGCTGCTCAAATCACATGACTGGTCGAAAGGAGTGGTTGGCAGATTTTGATAAGTCGAAGAAGAGCAAGATAAAACTTGCTGATAACAGTTCGTTGCAAGCAGAAGGTACTGGCAACATAGTTTTTCAACTGAGTAATGGAGTAAAAGCTATGATCAGAGATGTGTTCTATGTACCTGGAATGAAGTGCAACCTGTTAAGTGTTGGACAACTGGTCGAAAAAGGCTTCTCAGTTATCATGAAAGATGGAGTATTGAAATTGTTCGACACCCAGAACAATTTGGTCTTGAAATCTCTGTTGTCGAAGAACAGTACGTTTAAGACCATGATCAGTCCGACATAAGTACAATGTCTTAAAACTGTTGTCGACCACAAGGATAGTTGGTTGTGGCATTTGAGGTTTGGACATTTAAACTTTTGATCACTCAATCAGCTGATTACTCAAGATATAGTATCTGGTATTCCAAGTCTTGAGATGCCTGAAAAACTCAGTGAAGGTTGTTTAGTCGGAAAGCAATCCAGAAATTCTTTCGTTTCGACTATGTCAATGAGATCATCCTGCATACTCGAAGTTGTACATTCAGATGTATGTGGTCCATTCAAAGAACATACCATTGGTGGAAACAGATATTTTGTTTCGCTTTTCGATGAGTTTAGTCAAAAGCTATGGATCTATGTGATCAAGAGAAAGGACAAAGTATTTGAAATCTTTAAGAGATTCAAGATGCTTGTCGAAAACCAGAGTGAGAAGAGGATCAAAGTTCTGCGAACAGATGGAGGTGGCGAATACACTTCGAAGATGTTTGAAAAATTCTGTGCAGAACATGGTGTTAATCATGAGGTAACTGCTCCTTATACTCCTCAACATAATGGAATTGCTGAAAAAAGAAACAGAACCATATTGGATATAGCGAGATGTATGTTTAAGCAGAAGAATTTGCCAAAATCCTTATGGGGTGAAGCTGTTTCGACAGCTGTTTATATTCTAAACAGGTGCCCTACCAAGAAGCTAAAGAACAAGGTTCCTGAAAAAGTGTGGAGTGGCAAACGACCATCAGTGAATCATCTGAAGGTGTTTGGCTCTATATGTTACAAGCATGTTCCTGATACAAGAAGAAGGAAGCTTGATGACAAGAGTGAACCTATGATTCTGGTAGGATACCATAAGACTGGTGCATACAGGCTATTCAATCCAATTAATGATAAAATTGTGTTGAGTCGAGATATTGTGGTTGATGAAAATTCTGCCTGGGATTGGAATTCTGGAAAATCAATTAACAAGCCATTGATGAGCTCTGATTTCGACGATGAAACTGATGAAGTCGAAGTTGAAGAAATTGCTGAGAATCAAGTCGAAGTCGAAGTAGAAGCTGTTGCTGACATTCCCGATACAGAGGTTGTGGATGAAACAAGCCAAAGACCTCGGCGAAATAGAGTTCCTCCAACAAGACTTCATGATTATGAAGTGACTGGTGATGATGAAGTCACACCAGATGGAGAATTAGTTCATTTTTCTTTACTTAGAGGTGCTGAACCAATCAACCATAACGAAGCTTTAAAAATTCAACAGTGGAAGTTAGCTATGGTCGAAGAGTTACAGGCAATCGAAAGAAACAACACATGGGAGTTAGTCGAATTGCCAGCACATACAAAAGCTATCGAAGTAAAGTGGGTGTTCAAGTTAAAATACAATGTTGATGGGTCGATAGCAAGACATAAAGCAAGATTAGTAGCTCGAGGATTTCTTCAAAGAGAAGGACTTGAATACTCTGAAGTATTTGCTCCAGTAGCAAGACTGGAGACTGTTCGACTAGTGGTAGCATTGGCATGTAACCAAGGTTGGTCGACATTTCACTTAGATGTGAAGTCAGCTTTTCTGAATGGTCCGTTAGACGAAGAGGTCTATGTCACACTACCTCCTGGGTTTGTGATTCAGAAGGAAGAGAGTAAAGTATATAAGTTGCACAAAGCGCTCTATGGCCTCAAGCAGGCACCTAGGGCATGGAACAAGAAGATCGACTCATACTTAGTCGAACTGGGATTTGTAAAATGCAAGTCTGAGTATGGTGTCTATGTTCAGGTTGTAGCACAAGATATAACAATCATCTGCTTATATGCGATGGCTTGTTAGTAATTGGAAATAGCCTGAAGAACTTGTCGAAGTTCAAAGAGCTGATGAAGAAGGAATTTGAAATGTCGGATCTGGGAAAATTGTCTTATTTCCTAGGCATGGAATTTCATATGTCGAAGCAAGGTATGGTGCTACATCAAAGGAAGTAAGTCAAAGAGATAATCAAGAGATTCAGAATGGATGATTCGAATCCTGGATCCTCACCTATCGAACCAAACTTGAAGTAGGAGAAGCATGGAGAGGAAGACAAAGTTGATGTAACTTTGTTCAAACAAATAGTTGGATCTCTGAGATTTGTGTGCAAAAGTCGACCTGATATAGTTTTCGCAGTCAGATTAGTGAGCAGATTCATGAGCGAACCAAGAGTGTCACACATGAAAGCTGCAAGAAGAATTCTGAGATACTTAAAAGGAACAACAGATTTTGGAATTCTATTTCGATAAGATTCTGAAGGCAAAGGAGCAATAGTTAATTGTTTTTCAGATGCTGATTGGTGTGGAGATAAGGAAGATCGAAGAAGTACAACCGGCTATTTCTTTCAAGTATTTGATGCCCCAATCATATGGTGTTCGAAGAAGCAACCTGTGGTGGCATTGTCATCGTGTGAAGCTGAATATATAACATGATCTTATGCTGCATGTCAAGCAATTTGGATCAGATCAGTACTTGAAGAAATGGAGGTCGAAGTGAAGAAACCTCTTGTGTTGCAAATCGACAACAAGTCAGCTATAAATCTGGCGAAGAATCCAGTTCTGCATGGAAGGAGTAAGCATATCGAAGTCAGATTTCACTTCTTGAGGGAAAAGGTAAATCGAGGTGAATTTGAAGTTAGGCACTGCTCAAGTGAAGCACAGTTGGCTGATATTTTCACCAAAGAGTTGAAGATCGACAGATTCCTAAATTTGAGAAAGAAATTAGGAATAGTTCAGATCAACTAGCGTATGTTCGACAACTTGGATGATGGGGTGTGTTGAAATATTAAATTAGATTTGATTTGATATGATTAGATTTAATATTTAGATATAATCCAAGTTGTGTTAGCCCAAACCCAATTAGGATTGTATATAAATAGACCTAACTTGTATCATTATTTACACAATTCAATAAATACAAATCTTTATTTCCTTATTTTTTCTCTTTCTCTCCTCACTAAAAGTGTCTCACGCACTAACAGACTTTAAATCCATTCTTATATAAGAAAATAATATTTTAGTTGATTCTTAACTCCGCATAACACTTAAAAGCCACATAATATACATAAACCCAAAAAAAAATATTTTTTTTATCAAATTTGTGTTTCTTCCGACTAAAGTTGTACTAATAAAATATAAGGAATAAGATAGCTTCAAAATAACATACCACATATTTCTTCTGGTTTGAAATCAAGATCACGAAACAAAGTACCGACACAAAGACAAAACAAATAGCCGGACCACAACTTTGGAGTCACTATCATATTCATGACCACATAGATTGAAAAAAGAAAAAGAATGAAGTGGTTGGTTGCTAGGTTTCATCAAGAGCTTCACTACTAATGCTTAAAAAGAGCTTTATACAAAAGTTTAAACACATTTTTCTAAGGTTTGAATTCATTTCTTTCTACTCCCAAAATTTTATTTATTTAAAAGAAAAACTAATATAAGTTTTTTAAATAACATTATTACAATCCATGTAGCATGCCATGTGGGTTAGCGAAGTCACGTCATACACAAATGGTTCTTCTAGCCTATTCATTTTCCAATAAAACGAAACTTAGCATCATGAATCAATTACGCAAACGGTTGAAACATTAAAAGAGGTGTAGAAATTAAACCCACGATTTTGGTGTGGAATGGAACTATACTCGAAATATTCTTATGAGTAGCAACGTGAAAATGCATCTTGTGGTAGAGAAGAAATACATTTATTACACACTCACAACTCACAACAACAAAATGTGTGTGACCACCATTTACCTAAAAAGAAAGTGTGACCACCTAATATAATTCTCATTATTTATTGTTTTGTCCTCATGGTTAAAGCAAGCCACACATTTGGATCTTCTACCCGACTAAATTTAATCATTGAACGGCATGAAATGGAATTTGAAATGCCACAAGGATTAAAACTTTTGAAAAATAAGCTCTTCTAAAGATGAAAAACCTAACAATATTCCTCTGAGATCAGATATTCTCCAGCTCCTTCCCTGTAAATATTTTTATCTCTTTATTTAAATTCAAGCTAAGAATGAAATTGTCATGGTAACAAAAGAAAAGATTGATATCACGTCTATTATGAAACATCCTCCTTAACTTTGTTGAGAAAAATAAGTATGAGTTGACAGTGTTCAGAAAAAAATGTGCGAAAGTCCCATATTAATTAGAAAAATGGAGATTGAACACTTTATAATAAGAGAGTCTACACACCTATCAACTTAAAATTTGGATAAATATATGGTGCGTCTCTCACAAGGTGTGTTGCTCGTAAAGAAATACCTCCGATGCATAAAAATACTCCCTCGTGTTTGACCCCCAAAATTGATGACATATTAATGGTATCAGAAGTCGTTGGTTTGAGTGAGAGACCGACTTCCTTGTATCGAAAGTCTTCGCCACATGGTGGTGTGTATGAGGCATGTCCCATTGAAAAAGTATCAACGGAGGTACAAATGTACATGGATGAAAAAACTTCCGCTTGAGGGGAGCATTGTGGATAGACTCGCACTTGAGGGAGAGTGCTGAACAAAGAGCGGGGAAGTCCCACATTGATTTGAAAAGTGGAGATTGAGCACTTTATAAGTGAGATAATTCACAAACCTATCACCTTAAAATTTTGGATGAATATGTGGTGTGTCTCTCACAAGGTGTGTTGCTCATAAAGAAAGACCACAATGAATAAAAATGTCCCCTCATGTTTGAACCCCAAAATTGATGACCTAACAAACTTGAGAAGTGAGATGTAAATTAATAATGTTAAGCGAGTGTTAGATGAGAGACAACCAATTAAAATCGTGTATTTTGTATTGTCAAAAAAAGTACATGATGTGTGTGTGTCCCTCTGCAAGGGCAGAGAGACTCAGAGGCCCTAGTAGGCATATTATACGAATAGGGTGATGATATCTCACAGTTGCGAGTAGCCCTGTATGATGGTTATTGAGACTGTTTTGGGGACTAAATCGCATGAGGTGGGGAGTCCTGCAAGTGGCCGACACTATTAGATTGCAGTTAGACGATTAGATTATCAATGTTGGGACTGCTGGGAGTAAAGCACTCACTGAGCAGTATGGATGGTATTGAGTGAATATGACTTGATCTTATATCCATGAGGGATGAGATATTTATAGCGATTCTTGGCTCCTATAGTTTTCTTGGAAAAGGTCTCCCTTATTCAATCAAAAGGTAGACCGTTGAATTCCTATTTCCAAGGGATACATGAGTCAATAGCTGTCTTGACTTTCCCGTTATCCAAGACACGTCTTATCTCATGTTTCTTCTTACCATGGACGAGTAAAACATAGGGGCGGGGTGGTACCTCCCTTCGGGCGACCCTGCGTCGTCGCCCCCTTTCCTCAGGCAATCCCAAGTTGTCGCCCTAGGCAGGTTATTTGCGAATATAACACTACACAGTCCCTCAAACACAAGTCTTTCGGCAAAAGGTAAAGTGTTTTTCACTCTCGGTTAGTGGGAATACTCTGAGGACTAACGTTTTCCCTTATGATCCTTTTGACGAACCTCAAGAATTCATTCCTTTACAGATCTATCGCCACTAGGCACGGCCGATGAGGTGCCAAGTCCTCAGCAGAGATATATCTTTTTAGGCGGGACTTCCATCGAGCCCTCTAGCAAGACTTGACACCAAGAGTCCGAGACTTGATATAGGCCGCGCCCATTGGGTGTGTTTTTTTGAGGCAATTTTTCCCGATGAGATACTGAGTCCCTTTGGCGAGAACTTTATCAACTTTTGGAATTCTAAGTCCCTTAGAGGTTGTATCACATTGCCTGGCTAAGAAGATATTGAGTTCCTCATTGCCTTTTATCCTTTCAAGGGGGACTTCTATCGAGCCCTCTAGCAAGACTTGACACCAAGTCTTCGGTCCTTGATATACGTTGTTCCCATTAAGCATGATTTTTGGAGGTGATATCGCTCGAGGAGATACGAAGTCCCTCAGGTGAGAACTTTATCAACTCTAGAAATTCTAAGTACCTCAGAGGTTGTATCATGTTTCCCGGCTGGGGAGATGTTGAGTCCCTCATGGCCTTTTATCCTTTTAGATGGGACTTCTATCGAGCCCTCTAGCAAGACTTGACACCATGTTTCTACTGCTTGATATATGTTGTGCCCATTAGGTGTGATTTTTGGAGGCAATCTCGCCCGAGGAGATATTGAGTCCCTTAGGCGAGAAATTTATCAACTATGAGGATTATAAGTCCCTCAGAGGTTGTATCATGTATCCCGACCGGGGAGATGTAGAGTCCCTCGGGGCCTTTAATCCTTTCAGGAGGGACTTCAATCGAGCCCTCTAGCAAGACTTGACACCAAGTCTCTAGTGCTTGATATATGTTGCGCTCATTAGGTGTGATTTTTGGAGGCGATCTTGCCCAAGGAGATACTCAGTCACTCGGGCGAGAACTTTATCAACTCTAGGAATGTCGGGTACAACCCAGGAGGGCGACCGAAATATCTATGTGGAAGTGCAATCGTGTGATTTCCTCGAGGGGAGGCAAGGATCTTCACGTGAAAATATGGCGTACTCATGTTTCCCTAAGAGGTAGCAAGGATCTTCCTCTAGAAATCCATCATATTCCTATTGCCATAAGAGGCGGAAATGATCTCCCATGAAAATCCAGCGTATAATTGCCTCTAGGGGCGGCAAGGATCTCCTGTGGAAATCCAGCGTATAATTGCCTCAAGGGGCAGTAAGGATCATTTGATGAAGGTCCAACGTATAATTGCCTCGAGGGGCGGCAAGTATCCTTCTATGAAGGTCAATTATATAATTTGCTCGAGGGGTAGCAAGGATCCTTTCATGAAGGTCTAACGTATAATTGCCTCGAGGGGAGGCAAGGATCCTTCCATGAAGGTCCAACATATATCTTATTTTAAAGAGAGGGTCCCTGGAGAAACAAAGCATTTAAATGAAAAAATTACATAAGCACGATGTTTATTGGAGATTTACACATAAATTTAGCTATAGTAATATCGAAGATGTAGTGCGTTCCAAGCTCGGGGTAGGAGCGGCCCTTCAAGCTCTTGCAATTTGTACGCTTCTCGAGGGAGTTTTTGGCATATGCGATATGGTTCTTCCCAATTAGGTTATAGATTCCCCTTCTGCGCATGTATGACTACTTCCTTTAATACCAGATTTCCCTCCTACATCTCCCTCGACTTCACCATGGAGTTGTATCTCTTGGAAGCTCTTTGTTCGGTAGCGAACTCTCGAACGTGGGCGGCCTCTTGTAGCTCGTCGATCAAATTTTCCGCACACTTCAATCCTATCTTATTTTCTTCCTCGTCGAAATGGGATCGTCGCTATGATGGTGTCTATATTTCTATGAGGAGCATTGTTTCTGCCTTACAAACCATGAAAACGGGGTTTCCTTGGTGGTTAACTGTGGCGTGGTATGGTATTGCCATAGTATCTCGTGGAGCAGTTCATCCAACAGACCTTTGATGTCGTCCAATTTCTTCTTGAGTCCTTTGAGGGTTACTTTGTTCATTGACTCGGCTTGTTCATTGGCTTGAGGATATACCACATATAGGAACTTTGTCTTCACGCCTTGATCTTTGCAGAAGTCAGTAACCACAGTACTGGAGAATCGAGTTCCATTGTCTGAAAGAATGACGTCGGGGACACCATATCGACACATGATCCTATTCTAGTAGAAATGCTTGACTCTTTTTGTCGTGATTTTTTCCATTGCCTCTGCCTTTATGCATTTGGTGAAATAATCCACCCCTACTATTAGGAACTTCAACTGTCTTGGAGTGTCCACGTCCCACTGCTAGAAGGGCCAGGGAAACGTCATCAATCGAAGGATTTCTGTCGGGGCATGGTGAAGGTCATCATGTATTTAGCATCGATCACACTTCTTCAAAAAGGGAATGTTATCCTTCATAGATGTGGGCCAGTAGTAACCCGCCCTTAACATCTTGTAGGCGAGAGTTTTTCCGCCAATGTGGCTGCTACATGCCTTGTTATCTACTTCCGCGAGAACTAGGGTGATGTCGCTCTCATTTAGACATCTCAACATGGGAGTAGCCCTTTCCATTCTATAGAGATTCCCTAAGAGCTGGGTGTATTTGGCGGCTTTCCTTTTGAGATTCCTGGCTTCGCCCCCGTCAAGGGGGAGTTCGCCAGACTATAGGTAACGCAGTATGGGTGACATCCAACTGGACTCCAGCAAAAGTTTTATGGAGAATGCTTCATCCGCATCGACTACAAGGGAGGCTAGAGTTTCCTGTATGACTGTCCTATCGAACCCCGCGATATTCAAGGTGGCCATTTTTAACAAGAGGTCCGCCCCGAGGTTCTATTTGTGGGGGACATACTTTACTTTGAAAGAAATGAAATGTGAGGACAAATGTCATACCTTCTGCATATCTTTCTATTAACATAGGCTCTTTGGCCCTGTATTGTCCCGAGACCTAGTTGGTTACCACCCGAGAGTTGCTTTTGGCTTTTAGTTTAATAACCGCCACTTCCAGGGCGAGAATTATACTGGTGATGAGCGCTTCGTATTCCGCTTAGTTGTCGCAGGAGGTGATCAAAGGCTACTCAATTACTATATTGCCTAGTCCCTCGAGCATTATTCCCACACTGCTTCCTTTTACATTAGAGGCGCTAGTCACTGATAGCTCTCATTCCTAGGGTGGCTCTTATTCAACGGGCAACTGAGCTCGGCTATGAAATTTCCCAGTGCTTGTGACTTGATACTTCCACTTGGGACATATTGGATTTCGTATTCTGAGAGTTCTACCAACAAAGACATCATTCTCTCTGCCAGGCTGGGCTTCTTTAATACTTGGCAGATGGGGTAATTAGTCTTAACTACGATGGCGTGTACCTAGAAATAAGGTTAGAGCTTTCTTGATGCGGTGATGAGGGCTAACACGAGCTTCTCGATATTCTGGTGACGTGTTTCGTCGCCCTTGAACATTTTGCTTACAAAATACACAGGCTTCTCCACCTTGTCGATTTCTTGGACAAGGACTAAGCTCATCACCTGCTCAGTGACTAAGAGGTAAATCGGGCGAGTGAGGATTATAAACGATGTGAGGAACTCCTTGATCTTGGTGAAAGCTTCTTCACACTCGGCTGTAGATTCAAACTTCTACTTTTTCTTCAAGGCGACGAAGAAAAGGGAATATTTATCCCCCGCGCAGGAAAGGAAGAAAGAAAGGGCGGCTAGGCGTCTAGTGAGCTATTGCACTTCCTTCACATTATCGGGGTTTCTTATATCGATGAGCGCTTGTCACTTTTATGGATTGACTTCAATCCTCATCCTCGTCATAATGAATCATATAAATTTCCTCACCTGTACTCCAAAGGAGCATTTGGCAGGGTTTAAGCACATGTCATATTTTCTCACCGATTGCAAGATATCCTCAAGAATGTCGGTGTCATTATGCCCATATTCCGTCTTGTAGGGAGGAAGAGCAACATAAGGTGTTTCCTTCTCTACCTCTTCGACAACCTCTTTTTCGGGTGGTGTCGATGAATTTTTCTCAATCTCTACCTTTTCCTCATCAGAACTTTCCTAAACCTTTTTATCACTCTCCCTAGAATTTTAAACTTGTTTTTCACTTATGGTTGTTACAACATTCACATGTCTCTCAAGGAAGGCTTCTAGAGGGGTGTGTGCAAGCTGGGAGATTTGAGTCTCCAATGCCTTGCTGTGAGTCATGAGGGACTCGACCATAGTGTTTAGTTGCCTAAGGGATCCACTAGTATGAAGATTTTGGTTTTCAAAATTTTTCGTTGAGGAGAGTTCCTCATAGATTCCACCACAAAACTCTCCATCATAGATTCCACATTAGAGCAATTTTGCGTCGCGACAAAAATCTCCATTAACAATTCAAGGTTAGACTTCCCAAAGGTAGTGATTATTCCATATTGTGGACCATTTGGCCTCACGGCGTGCTGGGAGTAGTTATTGTAAAGAAAGTTTGGGTGATTGCCCCATTCCGAATTATAGGTTCCGAAGTATGGGCTTATTAAGCTATTGGTCATGTGATTGCCCATCTCTTGAAATGATCTCCTTGCGAGAATCATTTTGAGAGGATAAAATAGCATAAAATATAAAAGTACTTTAGTCTAAACGGCGTTGAAATATTTTTTTGATATCCCAAAATCTCCCCGGCAACGACGCCAAAAACTTTATGCGTGTGATCCGCAAGTGCACGCTTCTGTCAAGTAATACAAAAGTTTGATCCCACATGGAGATGTGTGATTACTAAATTTTATCTCAACTATGCTTATCTAAGGTGATCGTAGGTAGTTTATTTGATGCAGATTAAAAATAAAGTTTTACCAGTTAATATAAAACAGGACCAATAAATATGATTCGCCCATCTAGACTCACCTCTACAATTGGTGTATGTTTTGAATTACGAGAAGTTATAAGCAGCTTTTATAGAAAATAAGATAAATATGTGCATCACCCACTTTCATGGTATGCACATAGGAACGTGTTTCAAGCACATGTAAGTAAATCAATCAAGAGTGCTACGTCTTGTCATGTGACGACACATCTGGATTGTTTCTTAACTGTCATCAAGTCGCCTTGTCGGTGGCACCTCGAACTTATTTATTTAGAAACTCTCTTTCGGATGCTGAATCATTATCTTTCGATACATGAACGACATCTCTAATGACTTTGCTTTCGCAAGCGTCATAAATGTAAAAATAGTACTCGAGCGCTAAAATAAATAAAGCCTAAACTTTCTCGTAATTTCAAAGGCATAGATTTAGTAGAGATTATTCAAAATGTGGAATCACATAACCCCTTGTCCCTAAGAATCTTCTCACTCATGGTGAGATGAACAACAATAATAATAGGGAATAGAAACGTCGTATGAAAAGTAAAGGATTAAAGGTAAATAAAGTAAATTACAAAATATCAATAAGATGAAAGCAAGAATCTAATAAAAATATTATAAAAGGCTCAAAGTTACAATGTAACTAAACTTAAAGCTAAAAGACTAAAGAAAATAACAAGTTTTGCAAGAATTTCTAGTGAAAAGTGATGAAAATGAAAGATCCTAAGGCCCCCATTTATAATAATTCAAGGCCTAATTCACTAATTATTTGCACTAATTTCATTCTTAATAACTACTTAACACTAACCATGAAGAAAAAGGAGGTTACATAACTCAAAAGGTTAAGAAAACTGCCAAAAAACCAAAAGTTTGTAACAACCATAGTGCTAAGATGGGTCGTGTCAAGCAACACGGGCTGCCAGTGTCAGCCTTAGGTTTCTTATATAGAGGGTACTTCGAGGGTAAACACGGCCCGTGTCATGGGACATGGCCAGGTCGTGTTGTCCTCATACATTTTGTATTAGAAGTGCTTCATTTGGTGTAATCTCGCCCTTTTCGGCCCGATTTGTTCCATTAACTTCATATTCTCTTAAAACAAACACACGATACAAAAACACATAAAAACAAACTAGAATAAAGAAAACACACATGAATTCAAAGGGAAAATAATCAAGAAACATGAAATTTTTACCGCCTATCACACACAAGTACCTGCCTCGCGTATCTCCGTCGAGCAGCCCTAGAGAGGCCCTTTTCAGAGGTACCTCCGACGATGGTGCTTGATGCGTGGTGTAGAACCCTATCATTCATTTCCTATAAGGAAGGGAAATGGATGATTTAGTCGGAGTGAAAGGTGTTGTTTTGATAAAAGAAGGTGTAGCCCAGGTCAGTTTTACCGGGCCCGACGGTGGGTGCCACTATATTGTCCAAAAAAGTATAAGGTATGTGTGTGTTCCTCATACAAGGGCAAGGATACTCAGAGACCTTAGTAGGTTTTTTTACATGGATAGGGTGAGGCTAGCTCACGGTTGTGAGTAGCCTTGTACGGTGGTTATTAAAGTTATTTTTAGGGACCGACTCACGTAAGGTGATGGGTCCTACATGTATGTGGTCGGTGCTACTAGATTGCAGGCAGGCGGTTAGATTATCAGTGTTGGGACTGTTAGCGAAGCGCTCATTGAGAAGTATGGGTGGTATTGACTGAATATGTATTAATAACCTATCCTTGAAGGATGGGATATTTATAGGGATTCCTGGTTCCTAGGGCTTTCTTGGAAAATGTCGCCGCCCATTCGGTCAAAAGGTGAACCGTTGAAATTACAATTTCCAAGGAATATGAATTGAAGATTCTATCCTAATGGTAAATTTATCGATATTTACAGTACAAGACAAGAACAAGGATAAATAGAGGAGGTATTGATATAATAACCCTAAAATAAGATGGGAATGTAGTGTGCATGTTACCATAGAATAAAAACCTTGGAGGATGAGGAAGAGGAAGATATTTGTGTGTTTTACGCCATCTTTAGAGGCATGTTTTCCAAATGGGATGACTTCCCTATCATAAAAAACGTGAACGAGGAAAATTTCTAATCTTGGGAATATTTACCCATCAATGGCCATTGGAAAGAATAAAGTCTAGGAAAATGGACCAGTTAGTGGCCTTATATGTAGAAAGTATGAAGGAATGAAGCTAGGTGGAGGTTAAAGAAGTGGTATCATGGGGTTTCCTCAATTCTAAACGAGCCTCTTAAAATTCAGTGAAGAGAAAATTAAGGGATATGATGATTGTTGAAGTGGTAAAGCGACAAGCAAAAATATTATTTTTGGAAGAATTCCCTCCGGGATTTATGTCGTGTCCACAGAGATCGGTGCTATTGAAATGTCGTTCGACAATTTAAATGTTAATGAGTTTGGGTTAAAATGGGTTTAAAGTAAATGCAGAAAAGTAAACATTAACACAAAAAGAATTCATTCTTCAGAGAGGAGAAACTTATCCAGCATGCACATAATCGACTCGTCACAAACTTAAACCTATCGAACAGCTATACTCAACCTACAATACTCCTCAATATCATCCAGCATCGCTCACAACAATGTCCATCTCTGACACACTGAGCTGAGAGAGCAATCGTGTTACCCTCGTCGACACTCTCGCACCCGACTCGAGATACAGAGGCATTAAGCTTCGACACCCATAAAGATTGTTAGCTCTAAATCTATCTCTAGCATCCAGAAACTAACAGATAATCATACTTAATAAAAGTTTGCGATGTTTATCTCTAACACAACCCAAACCCCGAGCATAAATCAAAAATCAAGGACAATCACCGATAAAGATTTGTAAAGCGGATTTTATACAACTCCATGGGCGACAAATATACATGAGTTCAAAGTAAATACATATACAACAACCCAACAAAGAATAAATACACAAAGAAGAAAAGAAATAAACCAAACATCTCGCGGTTTGTCGGTGCCGATCGATGAGAAATCCACCCCAGATCATCCGTGTGCAAGCTTCAATGTTGTTTTCTAAGCTAATCTACCGAAAAATGAATTTGATGGAGTTGGGAGCAAAAATCCCCAAAACCATAACCTAAAAAATGAATGAAATGAGTTAAATAACATTTCAAAAATCAGTCAAGTTCGCAAAGCGAACTTTTATTCGCTGAGCAAACATCAATTTTGGCACCTAAGTGCCTCAGGAACAGTTAAACCGATTCTACAATTCTGCAAAAGTTCACAATGCGAACTTTTATTCGCAAAGCGAATATTCGCTAGAAAGTTCGCAATGCAAACTTTGGTTCCTTTTTCTATTGCCATAAGTCTAGGAGCATTCGTTGGGAAGTTCGCAAAGCGAACTTGACAGCACACCAGTCCTTGTTTTGACCATAACTTTTGAACTGTAACTAGGATTGACGCACGGTCGGAAGCGTTGGAAAGCTTATTCAAAGCTCTTTATGAATATGACAAGATATCCTTGCTTGAATACCTACAAAAATAAGAGAAAATCAATTAAACTCAATGATATTTGCACAATACGCAATATATACACTATAACGTAAAGTAAACATATTTACAAACAAAGCGGGGTTTATATACAAAAATAGCTACTATTTGTACTTATCAAACTCTCCCCTATTTAAACTTGTTTGCCCTCAAACAAGAATCAGGCGACTCAAAGAAACAGAGTAACAACCAAAGAATCACGAATCAACAGGTTTTGAAAAACGGACAAATGAATGGTTTAAATAAAAAACTGTACACACAAAGTAAATGCTTACCACTAAATTACGGCGATAACATAGTCACGAAACAAATGCAAAATACAAAAGTCATGCCAAACATCCTAAAACAACCGAGTTCAAATGTGAATCACACCTAGCAAAAACCATCATCGGTAGATGAAAAACACAAAATGAGGTACTTTTCACTCACACAACAATCTTGCAAACAAAAGACTAAATTATGCATTCATCCAAAAATTCACATTGAACATACAAAGGCAAGAATCACAAGGGCTTTCAAGGTTGTAGCGTGGTCGGGTAAACAACCAAGGGGTAATTTCAAAAGGTAATTGAAACAAAAACTTGCCTAAACCTAAGGGAGTGATCAACTCACAAAGACTCAAACACAAAATTCCAATCAACTTCTTCGAAAATCCCAAGTGTTACACAAAACACAATACTTATTTAACACAATTATTTGAACTCTTTTTGTTTCCTTTCTCAAGGATTTTCTTTTTCTTTCTTTTTTATTTATTTTCTTTTCTTTCTCATATTTTTCTCTTTTTTTCTATTCTTTTTTTCAATCTCATAGAAACCAACTAATGAGTAAACAATCATTCTCTCCCCATCTTGAATTCAACCACATCATCATGTGAATACTCCCTACTTTCTAAGGCAAGGTAAAAATTCATACAACAACACAAAGTTGAGGGTTCAAGAAAAAACAATCAATCAAAATCCATACAAAAAGTGAATTCAATACTCATAGACAAGCATTAAGTTCAAACAACATGGATAATGATAGAAAGGCGCAAAGGGGTTACGAATGATCACACGCTCACAAGGTGAATGACTATTTGGTTAGGTAGTTGTGCTCAAAATGAAACAAAATGCCTTGATCCTTTTCATGCTTTCATATAATCAACACAAACAAAAGATTAAGTATAATAAAATCCAGTTAGAACAAGAATATTGGTACTCCGCTCATATATGAACAATGGAAAGCTACCTCACAAAAAGGGTGAGAACTAAAGTGATTTACATCAAGAACAAGTATACAAAAGAATGAATGGCATGGAAGTTTGAAAAAATACTAAGTATCATGAATATGCTAAAGTCTAGAAAGCGATAAACACATACCTTGGACGTGTACAAAACTTAACAATATCATTACCATACATCCGCAAGTTGAAACGATCAAACTTGGAACATCACCTTAAATTCCTTAAGCTACTCAAAACAACCTCAAAGGCAATCACACAAACTATTAATATAAACAAACTAAAAAACCGGGTGAAAATGGATTAAACAAGTTGTAAAATGAAGATTTGAGAATTTTACGAACAATCCAAGTACAAATTGTTTAATGAATGTTCACCAAACTACCTAAACTAGAATGAAAAAGTAATAACAAAACAAAAAATGATAAAACATGCTTGTTTTACGTCGTAAGCTCGACGCCTTTACTGTGCTTAGCTAGTAACTTCCTCCCTTTATGCCATGGTGATGCCTCACCGCGCAAACCCAAAGCAAGTGTCCTAACCAAACACTTAAACAAATGTTACGGGAACAAAGTGTATACAACATTTGAACAAACATAATGGAAAATAAAAGCAAAACAAGTATCTATACAAGCATATATACAATATAAACAATTATGTACAAAGCTCCAAAACATCGAAACTATCGCAATGCAATTCAATATCAAAACCAATCCTCGGCAACGACGCCATTTTGTTGAAGCGGTAAAGCGGCAAGCAAACATATTATTTTCAGAAGAATTCCCTCCGGGATTTATGTCGTTTCCACAGAGATCGGTGCTAATGAACTGCCGTTCGACAATTTAAATGTTAATGAATTTGGATTAAAATGGGTTTAAAGTAAATGCAGAAAAGTAAACATTAACACAAAAAGAATTCATTCTTCAGAGAGAAGAAACTTATTCGGCATGCACATGATCGACGCGTCACAAACTTAAACCTATTGACCAGCTATACTCAACCTACAATAATCCTCAATATCATCCAGCATCGCTCACAACAGTGTCCATCTCTGACACACTGAGCTGAGAGAATAATCGTGTTACCCTCGCCGACACTCTCGCACCCGACTCGAGATACGGAGGCATTAAGCTTCGACACCCATAAAGATTGATAACTCTAAATCTATCTCTAGCATCCAGAAACTAACAGATAATCATCCCAAATCAAAGTTTGCGATGTTTATCTCTAACACAACCTAAACCCCGAGCATAAAGCAAAAATCAAGGGCAATCACCGATAAAGATTTGTAAAGCAGATTTTATACAACGCAATGGGCGAAAAATATACATCAGTTCAAAGTAAATACATATACAACAACCCAACAAAGAAGAAATGCATAAAGCAGAAAAGAAATAAACCAAACATCTCGCGGTTTGTCGGTGCCGATCGATGAGAAATCCACTCCGGATCATTCGTGTGCAAGCTTGAATGTTGTTTTCTAAGCTAATCTACTGAAAAATGAATTTGATGGAGTTGGGAGCAAAAATCCCCAAAACCATAACCGAAAAGATGAATGAAATGACTTAAATAACATTTCAAAAATCAGTCAAGTTTGCAAAGCGAACTTTTATTGGTTGAGCGAACATCAATTTTGGCACCTAAGTGCCTCAGGAACAATTAAACCGACTCTACAATTCAGACAAAGTTCCCAATGCAAACTTTTATTCGCAAAGCGAATATTTGCTAGAAAGTTCGCAATGCAAACTTTGGTTCCTTTTTCTACTGCCATAAGTCTAGGAGCATTCGCTAGGAAGTTCACAAAGCGAACTTGACAGCACACCAGTCCTTGTTTTGACCATAACTTTTGAACCCTAACTCGGATTGACGCACGGTCGGAAGTGTTGGAAAGCTTATTCAAAGCTCTTTATGAATATGACAAGATATACTTGCTTGAATACCTACGAAAATGAGAGAAAATCAATTAAACTCAATAATATTTACACGATACGCAATATAAACACTATAACGTAAAGTAAACATATTTACAAACAAAGCGGGGTTTATTCGTACGATATTAACAAAAAGTATCGATAAGTGCAACAAAATGTATATACAAAAATAGCTACAATTTGCACTTATCAAATTCTCCCCAACTTAAATTTGTTTGTCCTCAAACAAGAATCAAGCGACTCAAAGAAACATAGTAACAACCAAAGAATCACGAGTCAACAGGTTTTGAAAAACGGACAAATGAATGGTTCAAATGAAAAACGGTACACACAAAGTAAATACTTACCACTAAACTACGACGATAACATAGTCACGAAATAAATGCAAAATACAAAAATCATGCCAAACATCCTAAAACAACACAAGTACAAATGTGAATCACACCTAGCAAAAACAATCATCGGTAGATGAAAAACACAAAATGAGGTACTATTCACTCACACAACAATCTTGCAAAAAAAAAAGACTAAATTATGCATTCATCCAAAAATTCACATTGAACATACAAAGGCAAGAATCACAAGGGCTTTCAAGGTTGTAGCGTGGTCGGGTAAACAACCAAGGGTCAATTTCTAAAGGTAATTGAAACAAAAACTTGCCTAAACCTAAGGGAGTAATCAACTCACAAAGACTCAAACACAAAATTCCAATCAACTTCTTCGAAAATCCCAAGTGTTACACAAAACACAATACTTAATTAACACAGTTATTTGAACTCTTTTTGTTTCCTTTCTCAAGGATTTTCTTTTTCTTTCTTTTTTTTTCTTTTCTTTTCTTTTTCATATTTTTCTCTTTTTTTCTTTTCTTTTTTCAACTTCATAGAAACCAACCAATGAGTAAACAATCATTCTCTCCCCAATTTGAATTCAACCACATCATCATGTGAATACTCCCTACTTTCTAAGGCAAGGTAAAAATTCATACAACAACACAAAGTTGAGGGTTCAAGAAAAAACAATCAATCAAAATCCATACAAAAAGTGAATTCAATACTCATAGACAAGCATTAAGTTCAAACAACATGGATAATGATAGAAAGGCGCAAAGGGGTTACGAATGATCACACGCTCACAAGGTGAATGACTATTTGGTTAGGTAGTTGTGCTCATAATGAAACAAAATGCCTTGATCCTTTTCATGCTTTCATATAATCAACACAAACAAAAAATTAAGTATAATAAAATCCAGTTAGAACAAGAATGTTGGTACTCCGCGCATATATGAACAATGGAAAGCTACCTCACAAAAAGGGTGGGAACTAAAGTGATTCACATCAAGAACAAGTATACAAAAGAATGAATGGCATGGAAGTTTGTAAAAAGCCTAAGTATCATGAATATGCTAAAGTCTAGAAAGCGATAAACACATACCTTGGATGTGTACAAAACTTAATAATATCATTAACATACATCTGCAAGTTGAAATGATCTAACTTGGAACATCACCTTAAATTCCTCAAGCTACTCAAAACAAGCTCAAAGGCAAACACACAAACTATTAATATAAAAAAAACTAAAAGACCGGGTGAAAATAGATTAAACAAGTTGTAAAGTGAAGATTTGAGAATTTTACGAACAATCCAAGTACAACTTGTTTAATGAATGTTCACCACACTACCTAAGCTAGAATGAAAAAGTAATAACGAAACAAGAAACGATAAACCATGCTTGTTTTACGTCGTAAGCTCGAAGCCTTTACTGTGCTTAGCTAGTAACTTCCTCCCTTCATGCCATGGTGATGCCTCACCGCGCAAACCAAAAGCAAGTGTCCTAACCAAACACTTAAACAAACGTTACGGGAACAAAATGTATACAACATTTGAACAAACATAATGGAAAATAAAAGCAAAACAAGTATCTATACAATAATATATACAATATAAACAATTATGTACAAAGCTCCAAAACATCGAAACTATCGCAATGCAATTCAATATCAAACCCAATCCTCGGCAACAACGGCATTTTGTTGAAGCGGTAAAGCGGCAAGCAAAAATATTATTTTTAGAAGAATTCCCTCCGGGATTTATGTCGTTTCCACAGAGATCGGTGCTATTGAACTTTCGTTCGACAATTTAAATGTTAATGAGTTTGGGTTAAAATGGTTTTAAAGTAAATGCAGAAAAGTAAACATTAACACAAAAAGAATTCATTCTTCAGAGAGAAGAAACTTATTCGGCATGCACATAATCGACTCATCACAAACTTAAACCTATCGACCAGCTATAATCAACCTACAATACTCCACAATATCAACCAGCATCGCTCACAACAGTGTCCATCTCTGACACACTGAGCTGAGAGAACAACCGTGTTACCCTCATCTACACTCTCGCACCCGATTCGAGATACGGAGGCATTAAGCTTTGACACCCATAAAGATTGCAAACTCTAAATCTATCTCTAGCATCCAGAAACTAACAGATAATCATCCCTAATCAAAATTTGCGGTGTTTATCTCTAACACAACCCAAACCCCGAGCATAAAGCAAAAATCAAGGACAATCATCGATAAAGATTTGTAAAGCGGATTTTATACAACGCCATGGGCGACAAATATACATGAGTTCAAAGTAAATACATATACAACAACCCAACAAAGAAGAAATACACAAAGAAGAAAAGAAATAAACCAAACATCTCGCGGTTTGTCGGTGCCGATCGATGAGAAATCCACCCCGGATCATCCGTGTGCAAGCTTCAATGTTGTTTTCTAAGCTAATCTACTGAAAAATGAATTTGATGGAGTTCGTAGCAAAAATCCCCAAAACCATAACCTAAAAAATGAATGAAATGACTTAAATAACATTTGAAAAATCAGGCAAGTTCGCAAAGCGAACTTTTATTTGTTGAGCGAACATAATTTTGGCACCTAAGTGCCTCAGGAAAAGTTAAACCGACTCTGCAATTCAGCAAAAGTTCGCAATGCGAACTTTTATTCGTAAAGCGAATATTCGCTAGAAAGTTCGCAATGCGAAGTTTGGTTCCTTTTTCTACTGCCATAAGTCTGGGAGCATTCGCTAGGAAGTTCGCAAAGCGAACTTGACAGCACATCTGTCCTTGTTTTGACCATAACTTTTGAACCATAACTCGGATTGACGCACGGTCGGAAGCGTTGGAAAGCTTATTCAAAGCTCTTTATGAATATGACAAGATATCCTTGCATGAATACCTACAAAAATGAGACAAAATCAATTAAACTCAATATTATTTACACGATATGCAATATAAACACTATAACGTAAAGTAAACATATTTACAAACAAAGCGGGGTTTAGTCGTACGATATTAACAAAAAGTATCGATAAGTGCAACAAAATTTATATACAAAAATTGCTACAATTTGCACTTATCAAACTCTCCCCAACTTAAACTTGTTTGTCCTCAAACAAGAATCAAGCGACTCAAAGAAACAGAGTAACAACCAAAGAATCATGAATCAACAGATTTTGAAAAACGGATAAATGAATGGTTCAAATGAAAAACGGTACACACAAAGTAAATACTTACCACTCAACTACGACAATAACATAGTCACGAAATAAATGAAAAATACAAAAATCATGCCAAACATCCTAAAACAACACAAGTACAAATGTGAATCACACCTAGCAAAAACAATCATCGGTAGATGAAAAACACAAAATGAGATACTATTCACTCACACAACAATCTTGCAAAAAAAAAAGACTAAATTATGCATTCATCCAAAAATTCACATTGAACATACAAAGGCAAGAATCACAAGGGCTTTCAAGGTTGTAGCTTGGTCGGGTAAACAACCAAGGGTCAATTTCTAAAGGTAATTGAAACAAAAACTTGCCTAAACCTAAGGGAGTAATCAACTCACAAAGACTCAAACACAAAATTCCAATCAACTTCTTCGAAAATCCCAAGTGTTACACAAAACACAATACTTAATTAACACAATTATTTGAACTCTTTTTGTTTCCTTTCTCAAGGATTTCTTTTTCTTTCTTTTTTTTTTTCTTTTCTTTTCTTTTTCATATTTTTCTCTTTTTTTCTTTTCTTTTTTCAACTTCATAGAAACTAACCAATGAGTAAACAATCATTCTCTCCCCAATTTGAATTCAACCACATCATCATGTGAATACTCCCTACTTTCTAAGGCAAGGTAAAAATTCATACAACAACACAAAGTTGAGGGTTCAAGAAAAAACAATCAATCAAAATCCATACAAAAAGTGAATTCAATACTCATAGACAAGCATTAAGTTCAAACAACATGGATAATGATAGAAAGGCGCAAAGGGGTTACGAATGATCACACGCTCACAAGGTGAATGACTATTTGGTTAGGTAGTTGTGCTCATAATGAAACAAAATGCCTTGATCCTTTTCATGCTTTCATATAATCAACACAAACAAAAAATTAAGTATAATAAAATCCAGTTAGAACAAGAATGTTGGTACTCCGCGCATATATGAACAATGGAAAGCTACCTCACAAAAAGGGTGGGAACTAAAGTGATTCACATCAAGAACAAGTATACAAAAGAATGAATGGCATGGAAGTTTGTAAAAAGCCTAAGTATCATGAATATGCTAAAGTCTAGAAAGCGATAAACACATACCTTGGACGTGTACAAAACTTAATAATATCATTAACATACACCTGCAAGTTGAAATGATCTAACTTGGAACATCACCTTAAATTCCTCAAGCTACTCAAAACAAGCTCAAAGGCAAACACACAAACTATTAATATAAAAAAAAACTAAAAGACCGGGTGAAAATGGATTAAACAAGTTGTAAAGTGAAGATTTGAGAATTTTACAAACAATCCAAGTACAACTTGTTTAATGAATGTTCACCACACTACCTAAGCTAGAATGAAAAAGTAATAACGAAACAAGAAACGATAAAACATGCTTGTTTTACGTCGTAAGCTCGAAGCCTTTACTGTTCTTAGCTAGTAACTTCCTACCTTCATGCCATGGTGATGCCTCACCGCGCAAACCAAAAGCAAGTGTCCTAACCAAACACTTAAACAAACGTTACGGGAACAAAATGTATACAACATTTGAACAAACATAATGGAAAATAAAAGCAAAACAAGTATCTATACAATAATATATACAATATAAACAATTATGTACAAAGCTCCAAAACATCGAAACTATCGCAATGCAATTCAATATCAAAACTAATCCTCGGCAAAGGCGGCATTTTGTTGAAGCGGTAAAGCGGCAAGCAAAAATATTATTTTCAGAAGAATCCCTTCCAGGATTTATGTCGTTTCCACAGAGATCGGTGCTATTGAACTTTTGTTCGACAATTTAAATGTTAATGAGTTTGGGTTAAAATGGTTTTAAAGTAAATGCAGAAAAGTAAACATTAACACAAAAAGAATTCATTCTTCAGAGAGAAGAAACTTATTCGGCATGCACATAATCGACTCATCACAAACTTAAACCAATCGACCAGCTATACTCAACCATACTCCACAATATCATCCAGCATCGCTCATAACAGTGTCCATCTCTGACACACTGAGCTGAGAGAACAACCGTGTTACCCTCGTCTACACTCTCGCACCTGATTCGAGATACGAAGGAATTAAGCTTCGACACCCATAAAGATTGCTAACTCTAAATCTATCTCTAGCATCCAGAAACTAACAGATAATCATCCCTAATCAAAGTTTGCGGTGTTTATCTCTAATGCAACCCAAACCCTGAGCATAAAGCAAAATCAAGGACAATCACCGATAAAGATTTGTAAAGCGGATTTTATACAACGCCATGGGCGACAAATATACATGAGTTCAAAGTAAATACATATACAACAACCCAACAAAGAAGAAAAGAAATAAACCAAACATCTCGCGGTTTGTCGGTGCCGATCGATGAGAAATCCACCCCGGATCATCCGTGTGCAAGCTTCAATGTTGTTTTCTAAGCTAATATACTTAAAAATGAATTTGATGGAGTTGGGAGCAAAAATCGCCAAAACCATAACCTAAAAAATGAATGAAATGACTTAAATAACATTTCAGAAATCAGTCAAGTTCGCAAAGCGAATTTTTATTCGCTGAGCAAACATCAATTTTGGCACCTAAGTGCCTCAGGAACAGTTAAACCGACTCTGCAATTCTGCAAGAGTTCGCAATGCGAACTTTGGGTCCTTTTTCTACTGCCATTAGTCAGGGAGCATTCGCTGGGAAGTTCGCAAAGCGAATTTGACAGCACACCAGTCCTTGTTTTGACCATAACTTTTGAACCGTAACTCGGATTGACGCACGATCAGAAGCGTTGGAAAGCTTATTCAAAGCTCTTTAAGAATATGACAAGATATCCTTGCTTGAATACCTACAAAAATGAGAAAAAATAAATTAAACTCAAATATATTTACACGATACGCAATATATACACTATAACGTAAAGTAAACATATTTACAAACAAAGTGGGGTTTATTGGTACGATATTAACAAAAAGTATCGATAAGTGCAACAAAATTTATATACAAAAATAGCTACAATTTGCACTTATCAAACTCTCTCCAACTTAAACTTGTTTGTCCTCAAACAAGAATCAAGCGACTCAAAGAAACAGAGTAACAACCAAAGAATCACGAATCAACAGATTTTGAAAAACAGACAAATGAATGGTTCAAATGAAAAACGGTACACACAAAGTAAATACTTACCATTAAACTACGACGATAACATAGTCACGAAACAAATGCAAAATACAAAAATCATGCCAAACATCCTAAAACAACACAAGTTCAAATGTGAATCACACCTAGCAAAAACAATCATCGGTAGATGAAAAACACAAAATGAGGTACTTTTCACTCACACAACAATCTTGCAAACAAAAGACTAAATTATGCATTCATTCAAAAATTCACATTGAACATGCAAAGACAAGAATCACAAGGGCTTTCAAGGTTGTAGCGTGGTCGTGTAAACAACCAAGGGGCAATTTCTAAAGGCAATTGAAACAAAAACTTACCTAAACCTAAGGGAGTGATCAACTCACAAAGACTCAAACACAAAATTCCAATCAACTTCTTCAAAAGTCCCAAGTGTTACACAAAACACAATACTTATTTAACACAATTATTTGAACTCTTTTTGATTCCTTTCTCAAGGATTTTATTTTTCTTTCTTTCTTTTTTTCTTTACTTTTCTTTTTAGTATTTTTCTCTTTTTTTCTTTTCTTTTATTCAACCTCATAGAAACCAACCAATGAGTAAACAATCATTCTCTCCCCAACTTGAATTCAACCACATCATCATTTGAATACTCCTTACTTTCTAAGGCAAGGTAAAAATTCATACAACAACACAAAGTTGAGGGTTCAAGAAAAAACAATCAATCAAAATTCATACAAAAAGCGGATTCAATACTCATAGACAAGCATTAAGTTCAAACAACATGGATAATGATAGAAAGGCGCAAAGGAGTTATGAATGATCACACGCTCACAAGGTGAATGACTATTTGGTAAGGTAGTTGTGCTCAAAATGAAACAAAATTCCTTGATCCTTTTCATGCTTTCATATATTCAACACAAACAAAATATTAAGTATAATAAAATCCAGTTAGAACAAGAATGTTGGTACTCCGCGCATATTTGAACAATGGAAAGCTCCCTCACAAAAAGGGTGGGAACTAAAGCGATTCACATCAAGAACAAGTATACAAAGGAATGAATGGCATGGAAGTTTGTAAAAAGCCTAAGTATCATGAATATGCAAAAGTCTTGAAAGCGATAAACACATACCTTGGACGTGTACAAAACTTAACAATATCATTACCATACATCCGCAAGTTGAAACGATCAAACTTGGAACATCACCTTAAATTCCTCAAGCTACTCAAAACAAGCTCAAAGGCAACCATACAAACTATTAATATAAACAAACTAAAAAACCGGGTGAAAATGGATTAAACAAGTTGTAAAGTGAAGATTTGAGAATTTTAAGAACAATCCAAGTACAACTTGTTTAATGAATGTTCACCACACTACCTAAGCTAGAATGAAAAAGTAATAACGAAACAAAAAACGATAAAAAATGCTTGTTTTACGTTGTAAGCTCGACGCCTTTACTGTGCTTAGCTAGTAACTTCCTCCCTTCATGCCATGGTGATGCCTCACCGGGCAAACCAAAAGCAAGTGTCCTAACCAAACACTTAAACAAACGTTACGGGAACAAAATGTATACAACATTTGAACAAACATAATGGAAAATAAAAAGCAAAACAAGTATCTATACAAGCATATATATGTTGGGTGCAGTATAGCGGCAAGCCAAGCAAAAATATTTATTTTCGGAAAGAATTCCCTCCGGGATTTATGTCGTGTCCACAGAGATCGGTTCGAGGGAAAGAATGCCGTTCGACAATCTCTCGCGTTAATGAGTTTGGATTAAAATAGTTTCAAACAAGAGAACATGAAAAGTAAACATTAAAACAAAAAGAAGTTCATTCTTCAACAAGAAAAACTCGTCCGGCAATGCATACAAATCACTCCTCACAAACTTAAACTTACCGACCAGTTATACTCCACCTACAATACTCATCAATATCACCCAACATCGCTCACAACACAGGTTATGTCTAACGCAAAGTTGAGAAAACAACCGTGTTACTCTCTTCGTCACTCTCGCGAGCGAAGCCTCGAAACACGGAAGGCATTAAGCTTCGACGCCTATTGAAGATTGTTAGCCCTAAATCTATCTCTAGAGTCCAGCAACCAACAGACAATCCTCCCTAATCGACGTTCGTGAAGGTTATGTCTAACGCGACACAAACCCCGCGCATAAAGCAAAAATTAGAGACAATTACCAATAAAGATTTGTAAAGCAAGTTTTATACAACGCCATGGGCGACAAATATACATGAGATCATAGCAAATACATATGCACAACCCAACAAGAAAGAATACACAAAGAGGAAGAGAAATGAACCAAACACTTCACGGATTGTCGGAGCCGATCGATGAGAAATCCACCTCGGATCATCCACATGCAAGCTTCCATGTTGTTTTCTAAGCTAATCTACTGAAAAAATGAAGTTTGATGGAGTTGGAGCAAGAATCCCCAAAACCATAACATAAAAAATGATGAAAAATGACTAAAATAGGCAATTCTGACTTTCCAATTTCGCCTAGCGAGTCCCCGTTCGCTAGGCGAACGTAAACCGCCTTTCTGTTGAGTTTTTTCACGATTCTGGAACTTTCCGTTCACCCCGGTTCGCCTAGCGAACAAGCTAGCGAGTGTTCGCTACGGGGGCTCGCCTAGCGAGTATGACAGAAAACCAAAATTTGTTTTCTTTATAACTCTTGAACCGTAACTCCGATTGACGCACGGTTTAAAGCGTTGGAAAGCTTATTCAATGCTCTTTATGAATATGGAAATATACCATTGCTAGAACACCTACAAAAATAAATGAAAATCGATTAAACTCAATGATATTTACACGGTAACGCACTATACACCGAAAACGTAAACTAAACGTATTTACAAAAAAATTGGGTTTTATTCGCACGATATTTACCAAAAAGAATCGATAAGTGCAACAAAACATATATACAAAAATAGGTACAATTTGCATTTATCAAACTCTCCCCAACTTACCTACTTGTTTGTCCACAAACAAAAATCAAACAAACTTGAAAATGCGCAAGAAATAACCAAAGAATGACGAATCAACAGGTTTTGAAAAACGGAAACGAATGAATGGTTCAAATGAAAAAGGTACACACAAAAAGTAAATACTTACCACTAAACTGCAACGATAACATAGTCACGAAACAAAAGCAAAGTACACAAGTCATGCCAAAAATTCTAAAACAACACAAGTTCAAATGTGAATCACACCTAGCAAAAACAATCATCGGTAGATGAAAAACACAAAATGAGGTTCTTTCACTCACACAACAATCTTGCAAACAAAAGACTAAATTATGCATACATCCACGAATTCACATTGAAAATACAAAGGCAAGAATCACAAGGGCTTTTTAAGGTTGTAGCGTGGTCGGGTAAACAAACAAGGGGCAATTTCTAAAGGTAATTGAAACAAAAACTTGCCTAAACCTAAGGGAGTGAAAACTCACAAAGATTCACACACAAAATTTCAACCAACTTCTTCCACAATCCCAAGTGCTACACAACACACAATACTTATTTAGCACAATTATTGCAACTCTTTTTGTTTCCTTTTTCAAGGATTTTTCTTTTTTCTTTCTTTTCCACTTTTTTCTTTTCTTTTCTTTGTCATATTTTTCTCTTTTTTCTTTTCTTTTTCAATCCTCATAGAATTCAACCAATGAGTAAACAACCATTCTCTCCCCAACTTGAATTCAACCGCACCATCATGTGAATACTCCCTACTTTCTAAGGCAAGGAAAAAATCCATACAACAACACAAAGTTGAGGTCCAAGAAAAAACAACAAAATCCATTCAAAAATAAGTGAACTAAATACTCATAGACAAGCATTAAGTTCAAATAAAAACATGGATCAAAAAGCTCAAAGGGGTTACGAATTCTCACACACTCACAAGGTGAATTGACTATTTGGCTAAGGTGGTTGTGCTCAAAATGAAACAATTGCCTTGATCACTTTCATGCATTCATATAAACAATACAAACAAAAGATTCAACATAATAAAATCCAGTTATAACAAGAATGTTGGTTCTCCGCGCATATATGAACAATAGAAGGCTACCTCACAAAAAGGTGGGAACTAAAGTGATTCACAATAAGAACAAGTATACAAAAGAATGGATGGCATGGAAGTTTGTAAAATGCCTAAGTATCATGAATATGCTACAGTATAGAACGCGATAAATACATACCTCGGACGTGTACAAAACTTAACAATATCATTACCATACATCCGCAAGTTGAAACGAACTAACTTGGAAAATCACAAAAGCATCCTCAAATAAGTCAATCAAAATCTGTGAGCAAACAACAACCAAAATCTTAGCAGCCTTCGCCTAGCGAAGGAATCATTCGCGACGCGAGCCTTCGCTACATCCTTCGCCCCAGCGAAGTTTGGGTGTTTTCAAAAGTGAAAGTTTCTGCCACCCCCCTCGCTGGCACCTTCACCTCGCGAACACATCAGCGAGCATTCGCTGGCTCCCTCGCCCAGCGAATTTACCCATTTTTCCTACTGAAGGTTTTTGCATACTTTCTGCCACTCCCTCGCTGGCACCTTCGCCAACGTTCGCCAGGCGAACCTTCGCTGGTGACTTCGCCAGAACTCGCTTAGCGAGAACAAGAATTATTAATATAAACAAACGAAAAGAAAGGGAGAAATTTCATTAAACAAGTTGTAAAGTGAAGATTTGAGAAGTTTACGAAAAATCCGAGTACAACTTGTTTAATGAAAGTTCACCACACAACCAAAGAAAATAATACAACATGCTTGTTTTACGTCGTAAGCTCGACGCCTTTACATTGCTTAGCTAGCAAACTCACTTCCTTCATGCCATAGTGATGCCTCACCGCGCAAACCTAAAGTAAGTGTCCTAACCAAACATATGAACAAACGGTTACGGGAACAAAATGTATACAACACTTGAACAAACATAATGGAAATAGACAATATATACGATATATACAAAACTCAAAAACAAAGAAACTATCGCAATGCGATTCAATATCAAAACCAATCCCCGGCAACGGCGCCATTTTGTTGGTTGCGGAATAGGGCAAGCAAGCAAAAACATTTATTTTTGAAAAGAATTCCCTCCGGGATTTATTCGTGTCCACAGAGATCGGTTAGAGGGAAAGAATGTCGTTCGACAATCTCTCGCGTTAATGAGTTTGGATTAAAATAGTTTCAAACAAGAGAACATGAAAAGTAAACATTAAAACAAAAAGAACTTCATTCTTCAACAAGAAAAACTCGTCCGGCAATGCATACAAATCACTCCTCACAAACTTAAACTTACCGACCAGTTATACTCCACCTACAATACTCATTAATATCACCCAGCATCGCTCACAACACAGGTTATGTCTAACACAAAGTTGAGAAAACAACCGTGTTACTCTCTTCGTCACTCTCGCGAACGAAGCCTCGAAACACGGAAGGCATTAAGCTTCGACACCTATTGAAGATTGTTAGCCCTAAATCTATCTCTAGAGTCCAGCAACCAACAGACAATCCTCCCTAATCGACGTTCGTGAAGGTTATGTCTAACGCGACACAAACCCCGCGCATAAAGCAAAAATTAGAGACAATTACCAATAAAGATTTGTAAAGCAAGTTTTATACAACGCCATGGGCGACAAATATACATGAGATCATAGCAAATACATATGCACAACCCAACAAGAAAGAATACACAAAGAGGAAGAGAAATGAACCAAACACTTCACGGATTGTCGGAGCCGATCGATGAGAAATCCACCTCGGATCATCCACATGCAAGCTTCCATGTTGTTTTCTAAGCTAATCTACTGAAAAAATGAAGTTTGATGGAGTTGGAGCAAGAATCCCCAAAACCATAACATAAAAAATGATGAAAAATGGCTAAAATAGGCAATTCTGACTTTCCAGGTTCACCTAGCGAGTCCCCGTTCGCTAGGCGAACGTAAACCGCCCTTCTATTGAGTTTTTTCACGATTCTGGAACTTTCCATTCGCCCCGGTTCGCCTAGCGAACAAGCTAGCGAGTGTTCGCTACGGGGGCTCGCCTAGCGAGTATGACAGAAAACCAAAATTTGTTTTCTTCATAACTCTTGAACCGTAACTCCGATTGACGCACGGTTTGAAGCGTTGGAAAGCTTATTCAATGCTTTTTATGAATATGGAAATATACCATTGCTGGAACACCTACAAAAATAAATGAAAATCGATTAAACTCAATGATATTTACACGGTAACGCACTATACACCGAAAATGTAAACTAAACGTATTTACAAACAAATTGGGCTTTATTAGCACGATATTTACCAAAAAGAATCGATAAGTGCAACAAAACATATATACAAAAATAGGTACAATTTGCACTTATCAATATACAATATAAACAATTATGTACAAAGCTCCAAAACATCGAAACTATCGCAATACAATTCAATATCAAAACCAATCCCCGACAACGCGGCAAGCAAAAATATTATTTTCGGAAGAATTCCCTCCGGGATTTCTGTCGTGTCCACAGAGATCGGTGCTATTGAACTGCCGTTCGACAATTTAAATGTTAATGAGTTTGGGTTAAAATAGGTTTAAAGTAATTGCAGAAAAGTAAACATTAACACAAAAAGAATTCATTCTTCAGAGAGAAGACACTTATCGGCATGCACATAATCGACTCGTCACAAACTTAAACCTATCGACCAGCTATACTCAACCTATAATACTCCTCAATATCATCCAGCATCGCTCACAACAGTGTCCATCTCTGACACACTGAGCTGAGAGAACAACCTGTTACCCTCGTCGACACTCTCGCACCCGACTCGAGATACGGAGGCATTAGGCTTCGACACCCATAAAGATTGCTAGCTCTAAATCTATCTCTAGCATCCAGAAACTTACAGATAATCATCCCTAATCAAAGTTTGCGATGTTTATCTGTAACACAACCCAAACCCCGAGCATAAATCAAATATCAAGGACAATCACCGATAAAGATTTGTAAAGCAGATTTTATACAACGCCATGGGCGACAAATATACATGAGTTCAAAGTAAATACATATACAACAACCTAACAAAGAAGAAATACACAAAGAAGAAAAGAAATAAACCAAACATCTCGCGGTTTGTCGGCGCCGATCGATGAGAAATCCACCCTGGATCATCCGTGTGCAAGCTCCAATGTTGTTTTCTAAGCTAATCTACTGAAAAATGAATTTGATGGAGTTGGGAGCAAAAATCCCCAAAACCATAACCTAAAAAATGAATGAAATGACTTAAATAACATTTCAAAAATCAGTCAAGTTCGCAAAGCGAACTTTTATTCGCTGAGCAAACATCAATTTTGGCACCTAAGTGCCTCAGGAACAGTTAAACTGACTCTGCAATTCTGCAAAAGTTCGCAATGCGAACTTTTATTCGCAAAGCGAATATTCGCTAGAAAGTTCGCAATGCGAACTTTGGTTCCTTTTTCTACTGCCATTAGTCAGGGAGAATTCGCTGGGAAGTTTGCAAAGTGAATTTGACAGCACACCAGTCCTTGTTTTGACCATAACTTTTGAACCGGAACTCGGATTGACGCACGGTCAGAAGCGTTGGAAAGCTTATTCAAAGCTCTTTATGAATATGACAAGATATCCTTGCTTTAATACCTACAAAAATGAAAGAAAATCAATTTGTTGTGAAAAACGATGTCTTTATGCAAAGTATAAAATGACTTCTTGATGATCAAGAACCAAAAACAAGGGTTAGGGTTTAACGGAAAAGAAAACAAGAAGAAGAAGAAGAAGAAGAAGGAACAACAAGGATTTGGCAAATATAAATTCTGTTTTCTATTCACTTTCACATTAATGTTTACGAATGCTTACAAGTGAATATCACAATTTGCTACACTCAACAAACTGAGTGTACTAGCCTATTTATAGACTAACTAGGTAACTTGCAGCCCAAGAAACCTAAACAATTGGATCCTTAACACAAGGCTCAATTTGACAGAATATAAACATTTCGACAGAATACATATAAGAACGGACTTCGACTAGTATATGTAACTAACAGGCATCAGCATGTGAACAAGCTTCGACTGCATGCTTGCCTCCTGTCGAAATACATGAAAGCTCTCCTTCGACACAGATGAGTTCGACCCAAATCTCACAAATCTCCACCTTGGATCTAACTCAGCAACAAAGGGAAACAACTAGCTTTCATCATACATCTTTATCAACTGCATACAGTGGAAGAACTTGCAACTTGGCAACGTCTTGGTGATCATATCAGCAGCATTATCTTCAGTCGAAACCTTCAGCACCTGGACTTCACTACGCTCGATTATCTCTCTGACGAAATGCAGCCTCACATCAATGTGCTTAGTTCTCTCATGATAGGCTGAATTCTTCGACAGGTGTATTGCACTTTGACTATCACATTTAACAGTGATACTTCGACCTAGAAGTTTCAGCTCCTTTGCAAAACCTTCAAGCCACAATGCTTCTTTCACAGCTTCAGTGAGGGCAATATATTCAGCTTCAGTGGTTGATAAGGCAACAACCTTCTGAAGCGTCGCTTTCCAACTAATTGATGTGCCAAACATTGTGAAAACACATCCAGAAATAGACTTTCTGGAATCCATACATCCTGCATAATCAGAGTCAACAAATCCTTCAATTTCGACTATGCTATCACCATCACAGGCTCCACCATAAATCAAGACTCTTTTCAGAGACCCATTTATGTACCTGAGAATCCGCTTTACAACTTTCCAGTGCGCCTTTCCAGGATTGGCCATATACCTGCTCACAAGGCTCACTCCATATGCTATGTCTGGCCTCGTACAGACCATAGCATACATCAAAGAACCCACTACACTAGCATATGGAATGCTATTCATATAGATTCTTTCAGCTTCAGTACTCGGACTTTGAGTAGTACTAAGCTTAAACTGAGGATTTGTAGGTGTCACAACAGGCTTCGAATTCGACATACCAAACTTGTCGAGAAGCTTCCGTAGGTATGTCTCCTGAGATAAGCACAACTTCGACTGCTTTCTATCTCTCCAGATGTCAATCCCAAGAATCCTGGCTGCAGCTCCCAGATCCTTCATTTCGAACTCCTTACTAAGTTCAGCCTTCACCTTTGTTACATCCTCAACGTTGTTGCTAGCTATGAGGATATCATCCACATACAACAACAACATAACAAGTGAGTTTCCAGGTCGAGATCTGAAGTAAACACAGTGATCGAACTGACTTCTAGTGAAACCAATGTGTGCCATAAACTTGTCGAATCTCCTGTTCCACTATCGAGGAGATTGTTTCAGGCCATACAAAGACCTATTCAGCTTGCACACATAATCTTCTTTACCCTTTTCTGCATACCCTTCAGGTTGACGCATCAGGATCGTTTCATCTAGATCACCATACAGAAATGCTGTCTTCACATCCATTTGCTCAAGTTCCAAGTCGAACTTTGCTACCATGGCCAACAACATTTGAATGGATCTATGCTTTACAACAGGTGAGAACACATCATTGAAGTCGACTCCTTCTTTCTGAGTGAACCCCCTAGCAACCAGCCTCGCCTTAAAACGCTTCGACATCACTCCTTCGATTCCTTCCTTGACCTTGAAAATCCATTTACAACTGACTAACCTGGCTCCTGCAGGTTTCTCAATCAGCTCCCAAGTGTTATTATCATGAAGAGATTTCATCTCGTCATCCATGGCTTTTCGCCATTCAGTCTTGTTTCGACTCCTTATAGCTTCCTTGTAATCTCTAGGTTCTTCATCAAGTACCTCACTTGCAGAGATTAAAGCAAACGCTATAAGATCTGCATAACCAAGTCTCTGAGGTGGCTTGATGACTCTTCTCGACCTATCTCTTGCCAGTAGGTAGTCATCGACAGTTTCTTCAACCTCATCAGCATCTTGCTCTTCGACTTCATCAGGGCTATGCACTTCAGCATCACTATGCTCCACCTCAATAGGCATCTCTACCTGTTCCAGCTCCTCTTCAGAGATTTCTGCACTTCGACTAACATCACCAGTTTTCTTGAAAGCCATTTCGACCTCATTGAAAACTACATCACGACTTGTTATACATCTTCTGTGACCTGGTTCTAGGCACCACAGCCTATAACCCTTGACTCCCTCAGGATATCCAAGGAACATGCATCTCAGAGCTCTAGGTTCGACCTTGTCTTGCCTAATGTGAGCATAGGCTAAACAGCCAAATACTCTCAGTTTGTCGAGATCTGGTGGATGATTCAACCAAACTTCTTCAGGTGTCTTCATTCCCAGCGCAGTCGAGGGACATCTATTTATCAAATAAGCTGATGTCGAAACAGCCTCCACCCAAAACACCTTCTTCAATCCAGCACTAACCAACATGCATCTAACCCTTTCAAGGATTGTTCGATTAAATCTCTCAGCTAAGCCATTTTGTTGAGGAGTACCTGCTACAGTCTTATGCCTTGCAATCCCAGACTCAACACAGTAACTATTGAACGCTTCGTTGCAGAATTCAAGGCCATTGTCGGTTCTCAACCTCTTAACCTTTCTACCAGTTTGAGTTTCGACCAGAACCTTCCAACTTTTGAAATTCTCAAAAGTTTCATCCTTCGTCTTCTGAATGAATACCCATAGCTTTCTGGAATAGTCATCAACGATGGATAGAAAATACCTTGCACCTGAGTGTGAGGGATTCCTTGCAGGCCCCCAAAGATCAGCATGAATGTAATCAAGGGATCCATGTGTTCTTTGCTTGCCTTTGTTAAACTTCACCCTACAGGATTTACCAAATACACAAGATTCACAAAACTTCAGTTTTTCGACTTTGTCACCTCCTAGCAGGTTCTGCTTCCCCAATTCGACTAGGCCACTTTCGCTGACATGGCCCAATCTCATGTGCCATAACTCTGTTTTCGACATAGGTTTCGTGGATACAACATTTGTCGAACCACTTACAACCTCGACCTCAAGGGTATACAAGCCTTGGTTTTTCACGCCTCTCAAGACTTCCTTCGACCCTTTCATGACTTTTAGGATACCTTGCTCTCCTTTGAAAACATATCCCTTTCTGTTGAATTCACCAAGACAAATTAAATTCCTCTTAAGATTAGGGACATACCTAACCCTAGTCAATAACTTTATTGACTCATCATGGAGCTTGAATCTAACAGATCCAATACCTGCAATCTTGCAAGCTTTATTGTTCCCCAGCAGCACTGATCCTCCATCTTGATCACATAATTCTTCAAACACATTCTTGTTTGGAGTCATATGCCAAGTACATCCAGAATCCATAATCCACTCTTCACAAGAGTTGCTGCTCGACACCACAAGGACATCAGATGATTCATAACCATCTTGCACAATAGTTGCATTCCCATTGTCCTTACCTCCATGATTATTCAGGCGCTCAGGGCACACCTTTCTTGTATGACCCTTCTTCTTACAGTGATAACATTTGATACCAGACATATCACCACCATAAGACTTCTGCTGAACCTTTCCTTTCTTCTTGTCAAACCTACCATCTTTCTTCGACGATCTTCCTTTCACGGACAACCCTTCGCCAACTGATGAAGGTTTCTGCTCCTTTCTTTCGTTCAAGTCCTTTGAATACAAGACTGCTTGAACTTCTTCAAAGGTCAAGGACTCTCTTCCATACAAGAGAGTTTCTTTGAAGTGAGAATGCGATCTGGGCAAAGCACACAACAACAACAATGCTTGATCTTCATCATCAATCTTCACATCAATATTTTCAGGATCAAGAATCAGCTTGTTGAAAGAATCCAACTGCTCAGCCAAAGCTTTGTCTTCATTCATCTTGAACGAGTACAAGGCTTGCTTCAGGTAAAGACGATTCACCAACGACTTGGTCATGTACAAGCTTTCAAGCTTCACCCATAATCCCGACGCCGTCGTCTCCTTTGACACCTATCAGAGAACCTTATCACCAAGGCTCAACAATATCGCGCTGTGTGCTTTCTCGATCATTGCCATCTTTTATCTTTTCGTCAACGCAACATCCATGGCTGTCATTCCCTTCAACGCTTCCAAACAACCCTGCTGAACCAATAGGGCTTTCATCTTTAAGCGCCACAGACCGAAATCGTTCACTCTGGTGAACTTTTCAATCTCATACTTTGTTGAAGCCATCTTCTCCACGCTCACCGCACCAATTTGTTGTGAAAAACGATGTCTTTATGCAAAGTATAAAACGGTTTCTTGATGATCAAGAACCAAAAACAAGGGTTAGGGTTTAACGGAAAAGAAAACAAGAAGAAGAAGAAGGAACAACAAGGATTGGGCAAATACAAATTCTGTTTTCTATTCACTTTCGCATTAATGTTTACGAATGCTTACAAGTAAATATCACAATTTGCCACACTCAACAAACTGAGTGTACTAGCCTATTTATAGACTAACTAGGTAACTTGCAGCCCAAGAAACCTAAACAATTGGATCCTTAACACAAGGCCCAATTCGACAGAATATAAACATTTAGACAGAATACATATAAGAACAGGCTTCGACTACTATATGTAACTAACAGGCATCAGCATGTGAACAAGCTTCGACTGCATGCTTGCCTCCTGTCGAAATACATGAAAGCTCTCCTTCGACACAGATGAGTTCGACCCAAATCTCACACAAATAAACTCAATGATATTTACACGATACGCAATATAAACACTATAACGTAAAGTAAACATATTTACAAACAAAATGAGGTACTTTTCACCCACACAACAATCTTGCAAACAAAAGACTAAATTATTCATTCATTCAAAAATTCACATTGAACATACAAAGGCAAGAATCACAAGGGCTTTCAAGGTTGTAGCGTGGTCGGGTAAACAACCAAGGGGCAATTTCTAAAGGTAATTGAAACAAAAACTTGCCTAAACCTAAGGGAGTGATCAACTCACAAAGACTCAAACACAAAATTCCAATCAACTTCTTCGAAAATCCCAAGTGTTACACAAAACACAATACCTATTTAACACAATTATTTGAACTCTTTTTGTTTCCTTTCTCAAGGATTTTCTTTTTCTTTCTTTTTTCTCTTTTCTTTTCTTTTTCTTATTTTTCTCTTTTTTTCTTTTCTTTTTTTCAACCTCATAGAAACCAACCAATGAGTAAACAATCATTCTCTCCCCAACTTGAATTCAACCACATCATCATGTGAATACTCCTTACTTACTAAGGCAAGGTAAAAGTCTATACAACAACACAAAGTTGAGGGTTCAAGAAAAAACAATCAATCAAAATCCATACAAAAAGTGAATTCAATACTCATAGACAAGCATTAATTCAAACAATATGGATAATGATAGAAAGGCGCGAACGGGTTACGAATGATCACACGCTCACAAGGTGAATGACTATTTGGTTAGGTAGTTGTGCTCAAAATGAAACAAAATGCCTTGATCCTTTACATGATTTCATATAATCAACACAAACAAAAGATAAAGTATAATAAAATCCAGTTAGAACAAGAATGTTGGTACTCCGCGCATATATGAACAATGGAAATCTCCCTCACAAAAAGGATGGGAACTAAAGTGATTCACATTAAGAACAAGTATACAAAAGAATGAATGGCATGGAAGTTTGTAAAAAGCCTAAGTATCATGAATATGCAAAATTCTAGAAAGCGATAAACACATACCTTGGACGTGTACAAAACTTAACAATATCATTACCATACATCCGCAAGTTGAAACGATCAAACTTGGAAAATCACCTTAAATTCCTCAAGCTACTCAAAACAAGCTCAAAGGCAAACAAACAAACTATTAATATAAACAAAGTAAAAGACCGGGTGAAAATGGATTAAACAAGTTGTAAAGTGAAGATTTGAGAATTTTACGAACAATCCAAGTACCACTTATTTAATGAATGTTCACCACACTACCTAAGCTAGAATGAAAAAGTAATAACGAAACAAAAAACGATAAAACATGTTTGTTTTACGTCGTAAGCTCGACGCCTTTACTGTGCTTAGCTAGTAACTTCCTCCCTTCATGCCATGGTGATGCCTCACCGCGCAAACCAAAAGCAAGTGTCCTAACCAAACACTTAAACAAACGTTACGGGAACAAAATGTATACAACATTTAAACAAACATAATTGAAAATAAAAGAAAAACAAGTATCTATACAAGCATATATAAAATATAAAGAATTATGTACAAAGCTCCAAAACATCGAAACTATCGCAATGCAATTCAATATCAAAACCAATCCCCGACAATGGCGACATTTTGTTGAAGCGGTAAAGCGACAAGCAAAAATATTATTTTCGGAAGAATTCCCTCCGGGATTTATATCGTGTCCTCAGAGATCGGTGCTATTGAACTGTCGTTCGACAATTTAAATCTTAATGAGTTTGGGTTAAATGGGTTTAAAGTAAATGCAGAAAAGTAACATTAACACAAAAAGAATTCATTCTTCAGAGAGAAGAAACTTATTCGGCATGCACATAATCGACTCGTCACAAACTTAAACCTATCGACCAGCAATTCTCAACCTACAATACTCCTCAATATCATCCAGCATCGCTCACAATAGTGTCCATCTCTGACACACTGAGCTGAGAGAACAACCATGTTACCCTCGTCGACACTCTCGCACCCGACTCGAGATACGGAGGCATTAAGCTTCGACACCCATAAAGATTGCTAGCTCTAAATCTGTCTCTAGCATCCAGAAACTAACAGATAATCATCCCTAATCAAAGTTTGCGATGTTTATCTGTAACACAACCCAAACCCCGAGTATAAATCAAAAATCAAGGACAATCACCGATGAAGATTTGTAAAGCGGATTTTATACAACGCCATGGGCGACAAATATACATGAGTTCAAAGTAAATACATATACAAAAACCCAACAAAGAAGAAATACACAAAGAAGAAAAGAACATAACCAAACATCTCGCGATTTATCGGTGCCGATCGATGAGAAATCCACCCCGGACCATCCGTGTGCAAGCTTCAATGTGGTTTTCTAAGCTAATCTTCTGAAAAATGAATTGGATGGTGTTGGGAGCAAAAATCCCCAAAACCATAACCTAAAAAATGAATGATATCACTTAAATAACATTTCAAAAATTAGTCAAGTTCGCAAAGCGAACTTTTATTCGCTGAGCGAACATCAATTTTAGCAACTAAGTGCCTTAGGAACAGTTAAACCGACTATGTGATTCTGCAAAAGTTCGCAATGCAAATTTTTATTCGCAAAGCGAATATTCGCTAGAAAGTTTGCAATGCGAACTTTGGTTCCTTTTTCTACTGCCATAAGTCTGGGAGCTTTCGCTGGGAAGTTCGCAAAGCGAACTTGATAGCACACCAGTCCTCGTTTTGACCATAACTTTTGAACCGTAACTCGGATTGACGCACGGTCGGAAGCGTTGGAAAACTTATTCAAAGCTCTTTATGAATATGACAAGATATCCTTACTTGAATTCCTACAAAAATGAGAGAAAATCAATTAAACTCAATGATATTTACACGATACGCAATATATACACTATAACGTAAAGTAAACATATTTACAAACAAAGCGGGGTTTATTCGTACGATATTAACAAAAAGTATCGATAAGTGCAACAAAATTTATATACAAAAATAGCTACAATTTGAACTTATCAACCTCTCCCCAACTTAAACTTGTTTGTCCTCAAACAAGAATCAAGCGACTCAAAGAAACAGAGTAACAACCAAAGAATCATGAATCAACAGGTTTTGAAAAACGGACAAATGAATGGTTAAAATGAAAAACGGTACACACAAAGTAAATACTTACCACTAAACTACAACGATAACATAGTCACGAAACAAATGTAAAATTCAAAAAATCATGCCAAACATCCTAAAACAACACAAGTTCAAATGTGAATCACACCTAGCAAAAACAATCATCGGTAGATGAAAAACACAAAATGAGGTACTTTTCACTCGCACAACAATCTTGGAAACCAAAAACTAAATTATGCATTCATCCAAAAATTCACATTGAACATACAAAGGCAAGAATCACAAGGGCTTTCAAGGTTGTAGCGTGGTCGGGTAAACAACCAAGGGGCAATTTCTAAAGGTAATTGAAATCAAAACTTGCCTAAACCTAAGGGAGTGATCAACTCACAAAGACTCAAACACAAAATTCCAATCAACTTCTTCGAAAAGCCCAAGTGTTACACAAAACACAATACTTATTTAACACAATTATTTGAACTCTTTTTGTTTCCTTTCACAAGGATTTTCTTTTTCTTTCTTTTTTTTCTTTTCTTTTCTTTTTCATATTTTTCTCTTTTTTTCTTTTCTTTTTTTCAACCTCATAGAAACCAACCAATGCGTAAATAATCATTCTCTCCCCAACTTAAATTCAACCACATCATCATGTGAATACTCCATACTTTCTAAGGCAATGTAAAAATTCATACAACAACACAAAGTTGAGGGTTCAAGAAAAAACAATCAATCAAAATCCATACAAAAAGTGAATTCCATACTCATAGACAAGCATTAAGTTCAAACAACATGGATAATGATAGAAAGGCGCAAAGGGGTTACGAATGATCACACGCTCACAAGGTGAATGACTATTTGGTTAGGTAATTGTGCTCAAAATGAAACAAAATGCCTTGATCCTTTTCATGCTTTCATATAATCAACATAAACAAAAGATTAAGTATAATAAAATCCAGTTAGAACAAGAATGTTGGTACTCCGCGCATATATGAACAATGGAAAGCTACCTCACAAAAAGGGTGGGAACTAAAGTGATTCATATCAAGAACAAGTATACAAAAGAATGAATGACATGGAAGTTTGTAAAAAGCCTAAGTATCATGAATATGCCAAAGTTTAGAAAGCGATAAACACATACCTTGGATGTGTACAAAACTTAACAATATCATTACCATACATCCGCAAGTTTAAACGATCAAACTTGGAACATCACCTTAAATTCCTCAAGCTACTCAAAACAAGCTCAAAGGCCAACACACAAACTATTAATATAAACAAACTAAAAGACCGGGTGAAAATGGATTAAACAAGTTGTAAAGTGAAGATTTGAGAATTTTACGAACAATCCAAGTACAACTTGTTTAATGAATGTTCACCACACTACCTAAGCTAGAATGAAAAAGTAATAATGAAACAAAAAACGATAAAACATGCTTGTTTTACGTCGTAAGCTCGACGCCTTTACTGTGCTTAGCTAGTAACTTCTTCCCTTCATGCCATGGTGATACCTCACCGCGCAAACCAAAAGCAAGTGTCCTAACCAAACACTTAAACAAATGTTACGGGAACAAAATGTATACAACATTTCAACAAACATAATGGAAAATAAAAGCAAAACAAGTATCTATACAAGCATATATACATTATAAACAATTATGTACAAAGCTCCAAATCATCGAAATTATCGCAATGCAATTCAATATCAAAACCAATCACAGACAACGGCGACATTTTGTTGAAGCGGTAAAGCGGCAAGCAAAAATATTATTTTCGAAATAAATCTCTCTGGGATTTATGTCGTGTCCACAGAGATCGGTGCTATTGAACTGTCGTTCGACAATTTAAATGTTAATGAGTTTGGGTTAAAATGGGTTTAAAGTAAATGCAGAAAAGTAAACATTAACACAAAAAGAATCCATTCTCCAGAGAGAAGAAACTTATTCGGCATGCACATATTCGACTCGTCACAAAATTAAACCTATCGACCAGCTATACCCAACGTACAATACTCCTCAATATCATCCAGCATCGCTCACAACAGCGTCCATCTCAGACACACTGAGCTGAGAGAACAACCGTGTTATTCTCGTCGACACTCTCGCACCCGACTCGAGATACGGAGGCATTAAGCTTCGACACCCATAAAGATTGCTAGCTCTAAATCTATCTCTAGCATCCAGAAACTAACAGATAATCATCCTCAATCAAAGTTTGTGATGTTTATCTCTAACACAACCCAAACCCCGCGCATAAAGCAAAAATCAAGGACAATCACCGATAAAGATTTCTAAAGCGGATTTTATACAACGCCATGGGCGACAAATATACACGAGTTCAAAGTAAATACATATACAACAACCCAACAAAGAAGAAATACACAAAGAAGAAAAGAAATTAACCAAACATCTCGCAATTTGTCGGTGCCGGTCAATGAGAAATCCACCCCGGACCATCCGTGGGCAAGTTTTAATGTTGTTTTCTAAGCTAATCTGCTGAAAAATGAATTGGATGGAGTTGGGAGCAAAAATCCCCAAAACCATAACCTAAAAAATGAATGAAATGACTTAAATAACATTTAAAAAATTAGTCAAGTTCGCAAAGCGAACTTTTATTCGCTGAGCGAACATCAATTTTGGCACCTAAGTGCCTCAGGAACAGTTAAACCGACTCTGTAATTTTGCAAAAGTTTGCAATGCGAATTTTTATTCGCAAAGCGAATATTCTCTAGAAAGTTCGCAATGCAAACTTTGGTTCCTTTTTCTACTGCCATAAGTCTGGGAGCATTCGCTGGGAAGTTCGCAAAGCGAACTTGACAGCATACCAGTCCTCGTTTTGACCATAACTTTTGAACCGTAACTCAGATTGACGCACGTTTGGAAGCGTTGGAAAGCTTATTCAAAGCTCTTTATGAATATGACAAGATATCCTTACTTGAATACCTACAAAAATGAGAGAAAATCAATTAAACTCAATGATATTTACACGATACGCAATATATACACTATAACGTAAAGTAAACATATTTACAAACAAAGCGGGGTTTATTCGTACGATATTAACAAAAAGTATCGATAAGTGCAACAAAATTTATATACAAAAATAGCTATAATTTGAACTTATCAAACTCTCCCTAACTTAAACTTGTTTGTCCTCAAACAAGAATCAAGCGACTCAAAGAAACAGAGAAACAACCAAAGAATCACGAATCAACAGGTTTTGAAAAACGGACAAATGAATGGTTAAAATGAAAAACGGTACACACAAAGTAAATACTTACCACTAAACTACGACGATAACATAGTCACGAAACAAATGCAAAATTCAAAAAATCATGCCAAACATCCTAAAACAACACAAGTTCAAATGTGAATCACACCTAGCAAAAACAATCATCGGTAGATGAAAAACACAAAATGAGGTACTTTTCATTCACACAACAATCTTGCAAACAAAATACTAAATTATGCATTCATCCAAAAATTCACATTGAACACACAAAGGCAAGAATCACAAGGGCTTTCAAGGTTGTAGCGTGGTCGGGTAAACAACCAAGGGGCAATTTCTAAAGGTAATTGAAATCAAAACTTGCCTAAACCTAAGGGAGTGATCAACTCACAAAGACTCAAACACAAAATTCCAATCAACTTCTTCGAAAATCCCAAGTGTTACACAAAACACAATACTTATTTAACATAATTATTTGAACTCTTTTTGTTTCCTTTCTCAAGGATTTTCTTTTTCTTTCTTTTTTTTCTTCTTTTCTTTTCTTTTTCATATTTTTCTCTTTATTTCTTTTCTTTTTTTCAACCTCATAGAAACCAACCAATGAGTAAATAATCATTCTCTCCCCAACTTAAATTCAACCACATCATCATGTGAATACTTCCAACTTTCTAAGGCAAGGTAAAAATTCATACTACAACACAAAGTTGAGGGTTCAAGAAAAAACAATCAATCAAAATCCATACAAAAAGTGAATTCAATACTCATAGACAAGCATTAAGTTTAAACAACATGGATAATGATAGAAAGGCGCAGAGGGGTTACGAATGATCACACGCTCACAAGGTGAATGACTATTTGGTTTGGTAATTGTGCTCAAAATGAAACAAAATGCCTTGATCCTTTTCATGCTTTCATATAATCAACACAAACAAAAGATTAAGTATAATAAAATCCAGTTAGAACAAGAATGTTGGTACTCCGCGCATATATGAACAATGGAAAGCTACCTCACAAAAAGGGTGGGAACTAAAGTGATTCACATCAAGAACAAGTATTCAAAAGAATGAATGGCATGAAAGTTTGTAAAAAGCCTAAGTATCATGAATATGCTAAAGTCTAGAAAGCGATAAACACATACCTTGGACGTGTACAAACCTTAACAATATCATTACCATACATCCGCAAGTTGAAACGATCAAACTTGGAACATCACCTTAAATTCCTCAAGCTACTCAAAACAAGCTCAAAGGCAAACACACAAACTTTTAATATAAACAAACTAAAAGACCGGGTAAAAATGAATTAAACAAGTTGTAAAGTGAAGATTTGAGAATTTTACGAACAATCCAAGTACAACTTGTTTAATGAATGTTCACCACACTACCTAAGCTAGAATGAAAAAGTAATAACGAAACAAAAAACGATAAAACATGCTTGTTTTGCGTCAAAAGCTCGACGCCTTTACTGTGCTTAGCTAGTAACTTCTTCCCTTCATGCCATGGTGATGCCTCAAGCACAAACCAAAAGCATGTGTCCTAACCAAACACTTAAACAAACGTTACGGGAACAAAATGTATACAACATTTGAACAAACATAATGGAAAATAAAAGCAAAACAAGTATCTATACAAGCATATACAAAATATAAACAATTATTTACAAAGCTCCAAAACATCGAAATTATCACAATGCAATTCAATATCAAAACCAATCCCCAGCAACAGCACCATTTTATTGAAGCGGTAAAGCGGCAAGAAAAAATATTATTTTCGGAAGAAATCCCACCGGGATTTATGTCGTGTCCTCAAAGATCGGTGCTATTGAAGTGTTGTTCGACAATTTAAATGTTAATGAGTTTGGGTTAAAATGTGTTTAAAGTAAATGCAGAAAAGTAAACATTAACACAAAAAGAATTCATTCTTCAGAGAGAAGAAACTTATTTGGCATGCATATATTCGACTCGTCACAAACTTAAACCTATCGACCAGCTATACTCAACCTACAATACTCCTCAATATCATCCAGCATCGCTCACAACAGCGTCCATCTTTGACACACTAAGCTGAGAGAACAACCGTGTTCCCTCGTCGACACTCTCGCACCCGACTTGAGATACGGAGGCATTAAGCTTCGACACCCATAAAGATTGCTAGCTCTAAATCTATCTCAAGCATCCAAAAACTAACAGATAATCAGCCTTAATCATAGTTTGCGATGTTTATCTCTAACACAACCCAAACCCCGAGCATAAAGCAAAAATCAAGGACAATTACTGATAACGATTTGTAAAGCGGATTTTATACAACGCCATGGGAAAAAAATATACATGAGTTCAAAGTAAATACTTATACAACAACCCAACAAAGGAGAACTACACAAAGAATAAAAGAAATAAACCAAACATCTTACACTTTGTCGGTGCCGATAATGAGAAATCCACTCCGGATCATCCGTATGCAAGCTTCAATGTTGTTTTCTAAGCTAATTTACTGAAAAATGAATTTGATGGAGTTGGGAGCAAAAATCCCCAAAACCATAACCTAAAAAATGAATGAAATGACTTAAATAACATTTCAGAAATCAGTCAAGTTCGCAAAGCGAACTTTTATTCGTTGAGCGAACATCAATTTTGGCACCTAAGTGCCTCAAGAACAGTTAAACTGACTCTGCAATTCAGCAAAAGTTCGCAATGCGAACTTTTATTCGCAAAGCGAATATTCGCTAGAAATTTCGCAATGCGAACATTGGTTCCTTTTTCTACTGCCATAAGTCTGGGAGCATTCGCTGGGAAGTTTGCAAAGCGAACTTGACAGCACACCAGTCCTTGTTTTGACCATAACTTTTGAATCGTAACTAGGATTGACGCACGGTCGGAAGCGTTGGAAAGCTTATTCAAAGCTCTTTATGTGACAAGATATCATTGCTTGAATACCTACAAAAATGAGAGAAAATAAATTAAACTCAATGATATTTACACGATACAAAATATATACACTATAACGTAAAGTAAACATATTTACAAAGAAAGCGGGTTTATTCGTACGATATTAACAAAAAGTATTGATAAGTGCAACAAAATTTATATACAAAAATAGCTATAATTTGTACTTATCAAACTCTCCCCAACTTAAACTTGTTTGTTCTCAAACAAGAATCAAGCGACTCAAAGAAACAGAGTAACAACCAAAAAATCACGAATGAACAGGTTTAGAAAAACGGACAAATGAATGGCTCAAATGAAAAACTGTACACACAAAGTAAATACTTACCACTAAACTATGACGATAACATAGTCACGAAACAAATGCAAAATACAAAAATCATGCCATACATCCTAAAACAACACAAGTTCAAATGCGAATCACACCTAGCAAAAACAATCATCGGTAGATGAAAAACACAAAATGAGGTACTTTTCACTCACACAACAATCTTGCAAACAAAAGACTAAATTATGCATTCATCAAAAAATTCACATTGAACATACAAAGGCAAGAATCACAAGGGCTTTCAAGGTTGTAGCGTGGTCGGGTAAACAACCAAGGGGCAATTTCTAAAGGTAATTGAAACAAAAACTTGCCTAAACCTAAGGGAGTGATCAACTCACAAAGACTCAAACACAAAATTCCAATCAACTTCTTCGAAAATCCCAAGTGTTACACAAAACACAATACTTATTTAACACAATTATTTGAACTCTTTTTGTTTCCTTTCTCAAGGATTTTTTTTTCTTTCTTTTTTCTTCTTTTCTTTCCTTTTTCAAAATTTTCTCTTTTTTTCTTTTCTTTTTTTCAACCTCATAAAAACCAACCAAAGAGTAAACAATCATTCTCTCCCCAACTTGAATTCAACCACATCATAATGTGAATATTCCTTACTTTCTAAGGCAATGTAAAAATTCATACGACAACACAAAGTTGAGGGTTCAAGAAAAAAACAATCAATCAAAATCCATACAAAAAGTGAATTCAATACTCATAGACAAGCATTAAGTTCAAACAACATGGATAATGATAGAAAGGCGCAAAGGGGTTACGAATGATCACACGCTCACAAGGTGAATGACTATTTGGTTAGGTAGTTGTGCTCAAAATAAAACAAAATGCCTTGATCCTTTTCATGCTTTCATATAATCAACACAAACAAAAGATTAAGTATAATAAAATCCAGTTAGAACAATAATGTTGGTACTCCGCGCATATATGAACAATGGAAAGCCACCACAAAAAAAGGGTGGGAACTAAAATGATTCACATCAAGAACAAGTATACAAAAGAATGAATGGCATGGAAGTTTGTAAAAAGCCTAAGTATCATAAATATGCTAAAGTTTAGAAAGCGATAAAGACATACCTTGGTCGTGTACAAAACTTAACAATATCATTACCATACATCTGCAAGTTGAAACGATCAAACTTGGAACATCACCTTAAATTCTTCAAGCTACTCAAAATAAGCTCAAAGGCAAACACACAAACTATTAATATAAAAAAACTAAAAGACCGGGTGAAAATGGATTAAATAAGTTGTAAAGTGAAGATTTGAGAATTTTACGAACAATCCAAGTACAACTTGTTTAATGAATGTTCACCACACTACCTAAGCTAGAATGAAAAAGTAATAACGAAACAAAAAACGATAAAACATGCTTGTTTTACGTCGTAAGCTCGACGCCTTTACTGTGCTTAGCTAGTAACTCCCTCCCTTCATGCCATGGTGATGCCTCACCGCGCAAACCAAAAGCAAGTGTCCTTACCAAACACTTAAACAAACGTTACGGGAACGAAATGTATACAACATTTGAACAAACATAATGGAAAATAAATGCAAAACAAGTATCTATACAAGCATATATACAATATAAACAATTATGTATAAAGCTCCAAAACATCAAAACTATCGCAATGCAATTGAATATCAAAACCAATCCCCGGCAACGACGCCATTTTGTTGAAGCGGTAAAGCGGCAAGCAAAAATATTATTTTTGGAAGAATTCCCTTCGGGATTTATGTCGTGTCCACAGAGATCGGTGCTATTGAACTGTCGTTCGACAATTTAAATGTTAATGAGTTTGGGTTAAAATGGGTTTAAAGTAAATGCAGAAAAGTAAACATTAACACAAAAAGAATTCATTCTTCAGATAGAAGAAACTTATTCGGCATGCACATATGCGACTCGTCACAAACTTAAACCTATCGACCAGCTATAATCAACCTACAATACTCCTCAATATCATCCAGCATCGCTCACAACAGTGTCTATCTCTGACACACTGAGCTGAGAGAACAACCGTGTTACCCTCATCGACACTCTCGCACCCGACTCGAGATACGGAGGCATTAAGCTTCGACACCCATAAAGATTGATAGCTCTAAATCTATCTCTAGCATCGAGAAACTAACTTATAATCATCCCTAATCAAAGTTTGCGATGTTTATCTCTAACACAACCCAAACCCCGAGGATAAAGCAAAAATCAAGTACAATCACCGATAAAGATTTGTAAAGCGAATTTTATACAACGCCATGGGCGACAAATATACATGAGTTCAAAGTAAATACATATACAACCACCCAACAAAGAAGATCTACACAAAGAAGAAAAGAAATAAACCAAACATCTCGTGGTTTGTCGGTGCCGATCGATGAGAAATCCACCCCGGATCATCTGTGTGCAAGCTTCAATGTTGGTTTCTAAGATAATCTACTGAAAAATGAATTTGATGGAGTTGGGAGCAAAAATCCCCAAAACCATAACCTAAAAAATGAATGAAATGACTTAAATAACATTTCAAAAATCAGTCAAGTTCGCAAAGCGAACTTTTATTCGCTGAGCGAACTTCAATTTTGGCACCTAAGTGCCTCAGGAACAGTTAAACCGACATTGCAATTCTGCAAAAGTTTGCAATGCGAACTTTTATTTGCAAAGCGAGTATTCTCTAGAAATTTCGCAATGCGAACTTTGGTTCCTTTTTCTACTGCCATAAGTCTGGGAGCATTCGCTGGAAGTTCGCAAAGCGAACTTGACAGCACACCAGTCCTTGTTTTGACCATAACTTTTGAACCGTAACTCGGATTGACGCACGGTCGGAAGCGTTGGAAAGCTTATTCAAAGCTCTTTATGAATATGACAAGATATCCTTGCTTGAATACCTACAAAAATGAGAGAAAATCAATTAAACTGAATAATATTTACACGATACGTAATATATACACTATAACATAAAGTAAACATATTTACAAACAAAACGGGGTTTATTCGTACGATATTAACAAAAAGTATCGATAAGTACAACAAAAGTTATATACAAAAATAGCTACAATTTGCATTTAGCAACTCTCCCCAACTTAAACTTGTTTGTCCTCAAACAAGAATCAAGCGACTCAAAGAAACAGAGTAACAACCAAAGAATCACAAATCAACTGGTTTTGAAACACGGACAAATGAATGGTTCAAATGAAAAATGGAAAACACAAAGTAAATACTTACCACAAAACTACGACGATAACATAGTCACGAAACAAATGCAAAATACAAAAATCATGCCAAACATCCTAAAACAACACAAGTTCAAATGTGAATCACACCTAGCAAAAACAATCACCGGTAGATGAAAAACACAAAATGAGGTACTTTTCACTCACACAACAATCTTGGAAACCAAAAACTAAATTATGCATTCATCCAAAAATTCACATTGAACATACAAAGGCAAGAATCACAAGGGCTTTCAAGGTTGTAGCGTGGTCGGGTAAATAACCAAGGGGCAATTTCTAAAGGTAATTGAAATAAAAACTTGCCTAAACCTAAGGGAGTGATCAACTTACAAAGACTCAAACACAAAATTCAAATCAATTTGTTCGAAAATCCCAACTGTTACACAAAACACAATGCTTAATTAACACAATTATTTGAACTCTTTTTGTTTCCTTTCTCAAGGATTTTCTTTTTCTTTATTTTTTTTTCTTTTCTTTTCTTTTTCATATTTTTTCTCTTTTTTTCTTTTCTTTTTTTCAACCTCATAGAAACCAACCAATAAGTAAACAATCATTCTCTCCCCAACTTGAATGCAACCACATCATCATGTGAATACTCCATACTTTCTAAGGCAAGGTAAAAATTCATACAACAACACAAAGTTGAGGGTTCAAGAAAAAACAATCAATCAAAATCTATACAAAAAGTGAATTCAATACTCATAGACAAGCCTTAAGTTCAAACAACGTGGATAATGATAGAAAGGCGCAAAGGGGTTACAAATGATCACACGCTCACAAGGTGAATGACTATTTGGTTAGGTAGTTGTGCTCAGAATGAAACAAAATGCCTTGATCCTTTTCATGCTTTCATATAATCAACACAAACAAAAGATTAAGTATAATAAAATCCAGTTAGAACAAGAATGTTGGTACTCCACGCATATATGAACAATGGAAAGGTACCTCACAAAAAGGGCGGGAACTAAAGTGATTCACATCAAGAACAAGTATACAAAAGCATGAATGGCATGGAAGTTTGTAAAAAGCCTAATTATCTTGAATATGCTAATGTCTAGAAAGCGATAAACACATACCTTGGACGTGTACAAAACTTAACAATATCATTACCATACATCCGCAAGTTGAAACGATCAAACTTGGAACATCACCTTAAAATCCTTAAGCTACTCAAAAAAATCTCAAAGGCAAACACACAAACTATTAATATAAACAAACTAAAAGACCGGGTGAAAATGGATTAAACAAGTTGTAAAGTGAAGATTTGAGAATTTTACGAACAATCCAAGTACAACTTGTTTAATGAATGTTCACCACACTACCTAAGCTAGAAGGAAAAAGTAATAACGAAACAAAAAACGATAAAAAATGCTTGTTTTGCGTCGTAAGCTTGACGCCTTTATTGTGCTTAGCTAGTAACTTCCTCCCAAAAGCAAGTGTCCTAACCAAACACTTAAACAAATGTTACGGGAACAAAATGTATACAACATTTGAACAAACATAATGGAAAATAAAAGCAAAACAAGTATCTATACATTATAAACAATTATGAACAAAGCTCCAAAACATCGAAACTATCGCAATGCAATTCAATATCAAAACCAATCCCCGGCAACGGCGCCATTTTGTTGAAACGGTAAAGCGGCAAGCAAAAATATTATTTTCGCAAGAATTCCCTCCGGGATTTATGTCGTGTCCACAGAGATCGGTGCTATTGAACTGCCGTTCGGCAATTTAAATGTTAATTAGTTTGGGTTAAAATGGGTTTAAAGTAAATGCAGAAAAGTAAACATTAACACAAAGATAATTCATTCTTCAGAGAGAAGAAACTTATTCGGCATGCACATGATTGACTGGTCAAAAACTTAAACCTATCGACCAGCTATACTCAACCTACAATACTCCTCAATATCATCCAGTATTGCTCACAATAGTGTCCATCTCTAACACACTAAGCTGAGAGAACAACCGTGTTACCCTCGTCGACACTCTCGCACCCGACTCGAGATACGGAGGCATTAAGCTTCGACACACATAAAGATTGCTAGCTCTAAATCTATCTCTAGCATCCAGAAACTAACAGATAATCATCCCTAATCAAAGTTTGTGATGTTTATCTCTAACACAACCCAAACCCCGAGCATAAAGCAAAAATCAAGGACAATCACCGATAAAGATTTGTAAAGCGGATTTTATACAACGCCATGGGCGAAAAATATACATGAGTTCAAAGTAAATACATATACAACAACCTAACAAAGAAAAAATACACAAAGAAGAAAAGAAATAAACCAAACATCTCGCGGTTTGTCGGTGCCGATCGATGAGAAATCCACCCCGGATTATCCGTGTGCAAGCTTCAATGTTGTTTTCTAAGCTAATCTACTGAAAAATGAATTTGATGGAGTTGGGAGCAAAAATCCCCAAAACCATAACCTAAAAAATGAATGAAATGACTTAAATAACATTTCAAAAATCAGTCATGTTCGCAAAGCGAACTTTTATTCGCTGAGCGAACATCAATTTTGGCACCTAAGTGCCTCAGGAACAGTTAAACCGACTCTGCAATTCTGCAAAAGTTCGCGATGCGAAATTTTATTCGCAAAGCAAATATTCGCTAGAAATTTTGCAATTTGAACTTTGGTTCCTTTTTCTTCTGCCATAAGTCTGGGAGCATTCGCTGGGAAGTTCGTAAAGCGAACTTGACAGCACACCATTCCTTGTTTTGACCATAACTTTTGAATCGTAAGTCGGATTGACGCACGGTCGGAAGCGTCGGAAAGGTTATTCAAAACGCTTTATGAATATGACAAGATATACTTGCTTGAATACCTACAAAAATGAGAGAAAATCAATTAAACTCAATGTTATTTACACGATACGCAATATATACACTATAACGTAAAGTAAACATATTTACAAACAAAGCAGGGTTTATTAGTACAATATTAACAAAAAGTATCGATAAGTGCAACAAAATTTATATACAAAAATAGCTACAATTTGCACTTATCAAACTCTCCCCAACTTAAACTTATTTGTCCTCAAACAAGAATCAAGCGACTCAAAGAAACAGAGTAACAACCAAAGAATCACGAATCAACAGGTTTTGAAAAACGGACAAATGAATGGTTCAAATGAAAAACAGTACACACAAAGTAAATACTTACCACTAAACTACGACGATAACATAGTCACGAAACAAATGCAAAATAAAAAAATCATGCCAAACATCCTAAAATAACACAAGTTCAAATGTGAATCACACCTAGCAAAAACAATCCTCGGTAGATGAGAAACACAAAATGAGGTACTTTTCACTCACACAACAATCTTGCAAACAAAAGACTAAATTATGCATGCATCCAAAATTCAAATTGAACATACAAAGGCAAGAATCACAAGGGCTTTCAAGGTTGTAGCGTGGTCGAGTAAACAACCAAGGGGCAATTTCTAAAGGTAATTGAAACAAAAACTTGCCTGAACTTAAGGGAGTGATCAACTCACAAAGACTCAAACACAAAATTCCAATCAACTTCTTCGAAAATCCCAATTGTTACACAAAACACAATACTTATTTAACACAATTTTTTTTGAAATAAAGAAATTTAATATACCAAAAACAGTCCAAGCACAAACCGATACAAGATCCAGGGCTCAAAACCGACCATAAACACCAAACTACAACCTACTGCTAAAATCTAACAATTTCTTATCTTTTCCAACACACCCCATAATCATATCCCAAATACTATTACAATGAAGGTCTTTACTACAAGCTTGGAAGATGACTTTATTATGCATAGTCCATACGTAGTAGATCGTCTCGGTGATATCAATCTTCAAGATTTTACTTCTGCTCCCCTTACTTTTACACATCTGACAGATCCACCTAATTTCATCCAACCACTCACCTGGCTCATGACTAAAACCAAGCAAACAGAGCACCTATTTCCACACAAACTTAGTCGCAGGGCAAGCAAAGAATAGGTGACCGCAAGATTCACACTCATCACAAAAAACACACTTTCCATCTGTAGGAATACCAAACTTCACCATTCTATCCTTGGTAAGAATTCTTTGATGACAAACCAACCACATAATGAAAACAACCCTAGGCCTAGCTAGGTTACCATAGAAAACAACACACCAATCTACTCTAGGTTTATCACCTCGCATCATGTTATATATATTCCTAATTTTGTACCTGTCCTTTACCAGACAATCCAGCCACGCATTAGATGTAGTAAGCATATTCTGATGTTTGAAAATGGCTTTAATTAACCAAGAGCAACCTGTACCAGGGATGAAAGTCGAAACATCCGAATTTTTCATATAATACGAGCGAATCCATCGAATTCACAAGTTGTCCTGCTTTTTCCAAATGTTCCACAATAGCTTCCCTATAGAAGCTATATTCCACTCCGACCACCAGCTGCGATAGGATCACAAATACGGTCCCAAGCAATTGGAGCCTTTTTACTGTTATTATCCTTGCCTAACCAGAGAAACATCCTACACAAGCTCTCAATACGATGAATGACTTTTTTAGGCAACAGAAAAATTTGGAGCCAATAATTAGCAATAGCGAAAAGAACGCTTTTGATGAGATGGAGTCTCCCTGCAAAAGACAGCAATCGGGTATTCCAATGATTGAGTCTTTTTAACATTTTTTCACACAGAGGCTGACAGTTATGGATAGTTAGTTTTTTACTATCCAAAGGAACCCCTAAGTATCTAAAAGGGAGAGAGCCCATAGTAAAACCTGTTTCCAACTGAATTTGGCTCCTAGTATAAGCATCCAAACCCCCACAGTACAATTTAATCTTAGGAATACTCATCATGAGACCTGTAGAACAAGAAAAAACCTTCACTTTTGCCATTAACAGCTGCATTGAAATAACATCACCCCTTGCAAAAAGCAGAATATCATCAGCAAAACACAAATTAATCAGGTTCAGCTTAGAACACTTAGGATGGAAATTGAAATTAGGATTATCTTTAAGCCCCGTGAGAAATCTATGCATATACTCCATAACCATAACAAACAATAGGGGAGAACTAGGATCGCCCTGCCGTAGACCACGTTTCGCAACAAGGACTTTAGATACATCTCCATTGATGGAAAAACGATAGGAAACAATGGTAACACAACCCAAAATCCAGTTAATGAAAATCTGAGGAAACCCCAATTCTTTCATTATATGAGCAAGAGCATTCCAGTCAACCGTGTCGTACGCTTTCTGAACATCCATTTGGACCATACATCTAGGAGAAACATGCTTCCTACTATAGCCTCTAATCAGCTCATGAGCAAGAAGAATGTTCTCTTGAATAAGCCTGCCAGGAATAAAAGAAGAATCTTATTTAACACAATTATTTGAACTCTTTTTGTTTCCTTTCTCAAGGATTTTCTTTTTCTTTCTTTTTTTTTTCTTTTCTTTTTCATATTTTTCTCTTTTTTTCTTTTCTTTTTTTCAACCTCATAGAAACCAACCAATGTGTAAACAATCATTCTCTCCCCAACTTGAATTCAACCACATCATCATGTGAATACTCCCTACTTTCTAAGGAAAGGTAAAAATTAATACAACAACACAAAGTTGAGGGTTCAAGAAAAAACAATCAATCAAAATCCATACAAAAAGCGAATTCAATACTCATAGACAAGCATTAAGTTCAAACAACATGGATAATGATAGAAAGGCGCAAAGGGGTTACGAATGATCACACGCTCACAAGGTGAATGACTATTTGGTTAGGTAGTTGTGCTCAAAATGAAACAAAATGCCTTGATCCTTCTCATGCTTTCATATAATTAACACAAACAAAACGTTAAGTATAATAAAATCCAGTTAGAACAAGAATGTTGGTACTTCGCGCATATATGAACAATGGAAAGCTACCTCACAAAAAGGGTGGGAACTAAAGTGATTCACATCAAGAACAAGTATACAAAAGAATGAATGGCATGGAAGTTTGTAAAAAGCCTAGGTATCATGAATATGCTAAAGTCTAGAAAGCGATAAACACATACCTTAGACGTGTACAAAACTTAACAATATCATTACCATACATCCGTAAGTTGAAACGATCAAACTTGGAACATCACCTTAAATTCCTCAAGCTACTCAAAACAAGCTCAAAGGCAAACACACAAACTATAAATATAAAAAAGGCTTAAATAATGTTTTCGTCCCTGTAAGTTGGCGAGTTTTTGGTTTTGGTCCCTAAATCTTTTTTTTTTGGTCCAAGTCCTTAACATTTGATTTCTTTTTGTGATTAGTCCCTGACGTCAAATTTCCGTTACAAAAATGATGATGTGGCTAACGGTGATGACGTGGCAAGTTTTTTAATCATTTTTCATTTATTTTAACCTCCAATAAATCCACATCATCATTTTTTATTTTGGTCCCTGGAGTCTAGGGGTGGGAATAGGCTAGGCCGAGCTAGGCTTTGCCAAGCCTGAGCTTGGCCTGCTAAAAAATTCAAAGTCTAAGCCTGGCCTGTAGCCTATCATAGGCTTATTTTTGGGCCTAAGCCTGGCCTTTTCAAAGGCCTGATTAGCCTACTAGCCTATTTAAAAGCCTACTTCATTTGAACATCTGTAAATAAGAAATTCAACTAATGTTAAATATACTAACAAGTTAAAAGATCAATGAGATTAAATGCTTATTTTCATTGTCTCATTCAAGTTTTCTTATTAGCATAAAGTTGGTGATACTATTTGTTGAAGATAACTTATGAGAAAAACTTATAACAACAACTTATGACATTGTTTATAATGTTTTTTCAACTTATTTTCATAACTTCTTCAAGATAACTAAGTTTTATTTTTGTATTTTAATTCAAAGTACAAAATAAAATATAATAATAATAAATTTATTGATTTTTTCTTAAATATGCCAGTCTGATAGGCTTAAAAGGCTTTTCTTACGGCCTGTGGCCTAGCCTCTTTAGCTAAATAGGCTTATAAAAAAGCCTAGGCCTTTTCTATTTAAGAAAAAGCCTGGCCTGGCCTGAGCCTATGTAGGCTAGGCCGTAGGCCCCTGTTAGTTGGCCTGGCCTATTCCCACCCCTACCTGGAGTTAAAGCAAAAATTCAAATTTTGGCCCCAAGAGGACTTGAATCTATGACCTTTGCTTCCACAACATGGTTCTTAGCCACTAAACCATTCAACTCACTTGTGTTTTTACTTGCAACAAATTTATATATTACATAAATCCAATATTTACTATTTAATACTTATATTTGAAATACTGCACTTATTTAATAAAATTAGTATAAATTATTTTATACTGATAATATAAATTATTTTATAGAGTTTAATACTTAATACTTATTAATATAAATAAAAATTATTTAATATAAATATTTATATATACTGTTAGTATAAATTATTTATTATAATTAGTATAATTATTTTATTAATTATTAAAATAATTAGTCTTTAAACTAGTAAAATAATTGAAATAGTAAAATTATTAAACCTAATATTTAATAAACCAAATAATTATTAATTAATAAAATAGTTAGTCTTTAAACTAGTAAAATAGTTGCAATATTTAGTATATCAAATAATTATTTTATTAAATATTTAGTAAATAATACTGCAATTATTTAATAAAAAGGATTAATATTAAAATTAAAATTATTTAATAATAATATAATTGAAATTATTTAATAAAATTGTAATTAATAATACTGTAATTATTTCAGTAATTAATAATGTTGTAGTTTAAATTGTTTAATAATACTGTAATTAAAATTATTTAACAAACTAATTAAATAATATTTCACTAAAATTAATAAACTAATTATTTAATAGTATAATATTTAATAAACTAATTAATATATTTGATTAATTACTGGAATAAAAACTGGTTATAGTTGTTTGCTTTGCTACCACAATAATTAATCCCTTTACAAAGTATGCTATTTTATTCATAAATAGTAATTAATAAATGGTAATTAATGATTAAATAATTAATTTTTAATCAATTTATTAAATATTAAACAATTATTTTATATTATTTCAACTATTTTCATAATATTATGAAATAATACTACATATTGCAACTATTATATTTTAATTATATTTTTATTGATTTTATGAAATAATATTAATATTATTAAATAGTTTATTAAATATTTCAACTATTTAGTTAATTAACATTATTAAATACTTTTATACACTTTTTTAAAATACATTTTTAATAGTTTATTAAATAGATTTTTAAAATACTTGATAAATAATTTTTATTAAATAGATAAAATCGTTTATTTAATATTTATATTTTAACTATTTTATTAAATATTAATAAAATATTAATATCATTAAATTACTATTTACATAACTATTTCAACTATTATTTCAAATAGTTTAAACTAACTTAGTTAATTTATTTAATATTTTAACTATTTAAATAAATAGCTGAAATATTTATTAAACTTATTATTAGTTGAAATATGTAGGTTGGTTTAGTAATATATTAGTTATATTATTTATGTAATATATAAATTTGTTGCAATGAATTAACCAAATATGTAAGTTGGTGTAGTGGTTATGTACTATCATGTGAACCTAATGGTCTTGGGTTCAACTCCATTTGGAACCATTTTTAAACTTTGCATTAGCCTTTAAATCAACACAAAAAATAATAAATAAATAAATAATGCTGATGAGGACTTAAAAAAAACGAAAAAACACCTTGCCACGTCAGCGGTAGGAACCACATCAGCCCTGCCACATCATCACCGTTAGCCACATCATCATTTTTGTAACGGAAGTTTGACGTCAGGGACTAATCACATAAATAAATCAAATGTTAAGGACTTGGACCGAAAAAAAATAGATTCAAGGACCAAAACCAAAAACTCGCAAACTTACAGGGACGAAAACATTATTTAAGCCTATAAAAAAACTAAAAGACCGGGTGAAAATGGATTAAACAAGTTGTAAAGTGAAGATTTGAGAATTTTACGAACAATCCAAGTACAACTTGTTTAATGAATGTTCACCACACTACCTAAGCTAGAATGAAAAAGTAATAACGAAACAAAAAACGATAAAACATGCTTGTTTTACGTCGTAAGCTCGACGCCTTTACTGCGCTTAACTAGTAACTTCCTCCCTTCATGCCATGGTGATGCCTCACCGTGCAAACCAAAAGCAAGTGTCCTAACCAAACACTTAAACAAACGTTACGGGAACAAAATGTATACAACATTTGAACAAACATAATGGAAAATAAAAGCAAAACAAGTATCTATACAAGCATATATACAATATAAACAATTATGTACAAAGCTCCAAAACATCGAAACTATCGCAATGCAATTCAATATCAAAACCAATCCCCGACAATGGCGACATTTTGTTAAAGCGATAAAGCGGCAAGCAAAAATATTATTTTCGGAAGAATTCCCTCCGGGATTCATATCGTGTCCATAGAGATCGGTGCTATTGAACTGTCGTTCGACAATTTAAATGTTAATGAGTTTGGGTTAAAACGGGTTTAAAGTAAATGCAGAAAAGTAAACATTAACACAAAAAGAATTCATTCTTCAGAGAGAAGAAACTTACTCGGCATGCACATAATCGACTCGTCACAAACTTAAACCTATCGACCAATAATACTCAACCTACAATACTCCTCAATATCATCCAGCATCGTTCACAACAGTGTCCATCTCTGACACACTGAGCTGAGAGAACAACCGTGTTACCCTCGTCGACACTCTCGCACCCGACTCGAGATACGGAGGCATTAAGCTTCGACACCCATAAAGATTACTAGCTCTAAATCTGTCTCTAGCATCCAGAAACTAACATATAATCATCCCTAATCAAAGTTTGCGATGTTTATCTGTAACACAACCCAAACCCCGAGTATAAATCAAAAATCAAGGACAATCACCGATGAAGATTTGTAAAGCGGATTTTATACAACGCCATGGGCGACAAATATACATGAGTTCAAAGTAAATACATATACAACAACCCAACAAAGAAGAAATACACAAAGAAGAAAAGAACATAACCAAACATCTCGCGATTTGTCGGTGCCGATCGATGAGAAATCCACCCCGGACCATCCGTGTGCAAGCTTCAATGTTGTTTCCTAAGCTAATCTACTGAAAAATGAATTGGATTAAGTTGGGAGCAATAATCCCCAAAACCATAACCTAAAAAATGAATGAAATGACTTAAATAACATTTCAAAAATTAGTCAAGTTCGGAAAGCGAACTTTTAGAGCGAACATCAATTTTGGCACCTAAGTGCCTCAGGAACAGTTAAACCGACTCTGTGATTCTGCAAAAGTTCGCAATGCGAATTTTTATTCGCAAAGCGAATATTCGCTAGAAAGTTCGCAATGCGAACTTTGGTTCCTTTTTCTACTGCCATAAGTGTGGGAGCATACGCTGGGAAGTTCGCAAAGCGAACTTGACAGCACACCAGTCCTTGTTTTGACCATAACTTTTGAACCGTAACTCGGATTAACGCACGGTCAGAAGCGTTGGAAAGCTTATTCAAAGCTCTTTATGAATATGACAAGATATCTTTACTTGAATACCTACAAAAATGATAGAAAATCAATTAAACTCAATGATATTTACACGATACACAATATATACACTATAACGTAAAGTAAACATATTTACAAACAAAGCGGGGTTTATTCGTATGATATTAACAAAAAGTTTCGATAAGTGCAACAAAATTTATATACAAAAATTGCTACAATTTGCACTTATCAAACTCTCCCCAACTTAAACTTGTTTGTCCTCAAACAAGAATCAAGCGACTCAAAGAAACAGAGTAACAACAAAAGAATCACGAATCAACAGGTTTTGAAAAACGGACAAATGAATGGTTACAATGAAAAACGGTACACACAAAGTAAATACTTACCACTAAACTACGACGATAACATAGTCACGAAACAAATGCAAGATTCAAAAAATCATGCCAAACATCCTAAAATAAAATAAGTTCAAATGTGAATCACACCTAGCAAAAACAATCATCGGTAGATGAAAAACACAAAATGAGGTACTTTTCACTCACACAACAATCTTGCAAACAAAAAACTAAATTATGCATTCATCCAAAAATTCACATTGAACATACAAAGGCAAGAATCACAAGGGCTTTCAAGGTTGTAGCGTGGTCGGGTAAACAACCAAGGGGAAATTTCTAAAGGTAATTGAAACAAAAACTTGCCTAAACCTAAGGGAGTGATCAACTCACAAAGACTCAAACACAAAATTCCAATCAACTTCTTCGAAAATCCCAAGTGTTACACAAAACACAATACTTATTTAACACAATTATTTGAACTCTTTTTGTTTCCTTTCTCAAGGATTTTCTTTTTCTTTCTTTTTTTTTTCTTTTCTTTTCTTTTTCATATTTTTCTCTATTTTTCTTTTCTTTTTTTCAACCTCATAGAAACCAACCAATGAATAAACAATCATTCTCTCCCCAACTTAAATTCAACCACATCATCATGTGAATACTCCCTACTTTCTAAGGTAAGGTAAAAATTCATACAACAACACAAAGTTGAGGGTTCAAGAAAAAACAATCACTCAAAATCCATACAAAAAGTGAACTCAATACTCATAGACAAGCATTAAGTTCAAACAACATGGATAATGATAGAAAGGCGCAAAGGGGTTACGAATGATCACACGCTCACAAGGTGAATGACTATTTGGTTAGGTAATTGTGCTCAAAATGAAACAAAATGCCTTGATCCTTTTCATGCTTTCATATAATCAACACAAACAAAAAATTATGTATAATAAAATCCAGTTAGAACAAGAATGTTGGTACTCCGCGCATATACTGAGCTGAGAGAACAACCGTGTTATCCTCGTCGACACTCTCGCACCCGACTCGAGATACGGAGGCAGTAAGCTTCGACACCCATAAAGATTGTTAGCTCTAAATCTATCTCTAGCATCTAGAAACTAACAGATAATCATCCCTAATCAAATTTTGCGATGTTTATCTCTAACACAACCCAAACCTCGAGCATAAACCAAAAATCAAGGACAATCACCGATAAAGATTTGTAAAGCGGATTTTATACAACGCCATGGGTGATAAATATACATGAGTTCAAAGTAAATACATATACAACAAACCAACAAAGAAGAAATACACAAAGAAGAAAATAAATAAACCAAACATCTCGCGGTTTGTCGGTGTCGATCGATGAGAAATCTACCCTGGATCATCCGTGTGCAAGCTTCAATATTGTTTTCTAAGCTAATCTACTGAAAATTCAATTTGATGGAGTTGGGAGCAAAAATCCCCAAAACCATAACCTAAAAAATGAATGAAATGAATTAAATAACATTTCAAAAATCAGTCAAGTTCGCAAAGCGAACTTTTATTCGTTGAGCGAACATTAATTTTGGCACCTAAGTGCCTCAGGAACAGTTAAACCGACTCTGTAATTCTGCAAAAGTTTGCAATGCGAACTTCTATTCGCTAGAAAGTTCGCAATGCAAACTTTGGTTCCTTTTTCTACTTCCATAAGTCTGGGAGCATTCGCTAGGAAGTTCGCAGAGCGAACTTGACAACAAACCAGTCCTTGTTTTGACCATAACTTTTGAACCGTAACTCGGATTGACGCACAGTCGGTGTTTACTTTGAAAATTAGTAAACAACCGCTGATCTTCTAAAATTATAAAATTCTAGTAACTTACAGGATCGATCAGATTGATCCTAGGACATGTGTTATATGTGTATTTAGAATATTTCACAATTTGGTAGAGTATGCCTTTCGACAATGCACATAAATGAAAAAGGGGTTTGAAGTGTAAAGGATAGCGATAAAGATTAAAGAAACAACTAAGTCTAACAATACATCAAAAAAGAGAGAGAGAAAAGGCTGAATGTAAAGGTTTGATGAAAAATTGGAATTAAAGGCTGGAAAGGAATGCGCAAAGACCTAAAAATGCAGAAAGATAAATGCTTTTTAAATGTAAACTTCAAAGTAAAGACTTGGTAATGTAACTGACTTGAAAAGTAAAAGCTTGTAAAAAAGATTTCAAAGTAAAGAATCTAAAACAGAAACTTCAAAGTAGATTGCATTGCAATAAAGGATAATGGTGATTACAATCACGTACATTCTCACTTCACTGGTTTCTCGACACACTGGATACTTTGAGTGAATATAAAGTTACTTGTACAAATATGATTTTTTCACACTATTCTAACTCTAGGACTAACCTATTTATAATATTCTAAAGTAACCACCATATGACAGTTTTATTCTTAGATTACGCCACTTGGCACTTCGCATGTCTTCACGATCTGGATCTTCGCCACCTGTCCTCTTTTCAAATTCAAATAGTGGAACTTCCCTCCACTATTCAGTTGTAACTGCAGCGCATTATCCATAGCCACTTCACCGTGTCGAATTGACTCCTTGGACTTAGCAATATTTGAAGTCCTAAAATCATTCTCTTCGACTCAGGCATATCACAAACATGGTCGAAGGCCTTCTAGTCGAAGCCTTCTTTTTTAGCTTATTATTTTAAAGAATAACTTCTTTTAAAGCCAAATTGTCTGAAATCATGTAGCGTCGAAATTAGGAGCTAACAAATTGCCCCCCAAAAATGCCATTTCGCCAGTATTGGTAGGAAGGTCATTTTTTGATAAAATAATGTTTCGACGCCTGATCATTCGACTATGAGAGACATGGTCATAACTGACCAACCCACGATCCAGAAACTATTCAGTTTCTTTCACCCATGCTTATGACGTCATGTCATGATGGCAAATCTCCAAACTTCTTTTCAGCCGTATTTGCGAACAATTTTCATCATCACCTTTCTTGGGACTAGACATTTGTAGTTTGATCACAACCACCACAATCCAACGATTTCAAAGAGGACACGCGTCCCACTATCGTATCCATTTTAACGGTGGATTCACAGTCCCCACATCTTCCAAACATCTATAAATACCCTTTTCCCCCAATTTTACGAACTTTCGTATTCTCAAACTTTTCTGCAACTTATTTCTTCGTTCTTCAAACTCTCTCAAGAAAACTCAGAACACACTCTCGTTTTCTCTTCAACTTCCAACAATGGCGTCTTCTCAAACCGTTCCCCAAGCAACGAAAGGTCAAAAAGGGAAAACCACCCCATTCAAGCAAACTCTCCCGCCATTTTCAAACATCCCCGGACCAAAGTTGGTGAAAAACCAACAGTTCATGCCGAAACCTCTTCTTGAGGAAGCAAGGAAGATTTACGAATCCCAGGTAATGATCCCTCTCCTTATCTCTAATAAACCCTATGTTTTAGGTGGCCCCCTAACTGATATTAAACCCACCAATGAAAAGCTGGCTGAGTTCTTTCCTTCTTACCGCAAATCTAGACCCTTAGGGCAAAAAAGCAACCCTAATGAAGATGGAGCCTCCCTTGATACACCCACTTTGACGAAAATGGATCTAAGGTACCTTCATGATGGTACGAGACTGGTAAGAGCTGTCAACCCTTTAAAGGATTTTGACCTTTGGATGACCAGAATGGAAAGGGTCAAAGCTAATCACTGGAAAGCCATAGGAATCTATGATCTGCTTATGCAGTCGAAGACCAACATTCCTTATTGTTTGAACCTGCTGGCCGCATCACTCTATTTTTGGGATAGTACCCACTACACCTTTCATCTTCCTTGTGGGATGGTTACTCCCACACTCTTCGACCTTGCTGCCATTACAGGTCTTCGACCAGATGGCATTTCCTATAATCCTGATACTGATGCAGAGGATACCATAGGGATCTCTGACTCTAAACTCATATACACCCACTTCATCAACTACCACAAATGTGATACTGACGAAATTACTGACAAGGAACACATTGCATTCCTCACTGTATGGCTGTCGAGGTATGTATTTTGCTCAAAATCCTTACAAGTGGCCAAGAAGTATCTCACTCTGGCCAACCAACTTCACAATAATAAAGGAGTTTGCCTAAGTGGGTTGATCCTGGCGAACCTCTACGAGTCTCTCAGCGAAGGGGCGGCTCGACTTAAAGACTTGGAGGGCCAAGGTAATGTTCACTTGAATGGCCCCCTCTGGCTACTTCAGTTGTGGCTCAATGCAACTTTTGAAGCTAGCCTTCCCAGGAAAGGGCAGGTCGATGAAGATTCTGCTGAAATCAAAGAGAGGAGGGTCGAAGGTACCCTCATGGTGAAACTCACGCCCAATGACGACGGGGAAACTCTCAAGAGAGCCTTCTCCAGTTACATTATGATGTTTGCCAAAAGGCATGAGTTCACACCCAGTATGGCTCCCTTTGCTGAGAGAAAATGTGGACCTGAGTGGTTCACAAGGCCATTCCCTGATCCATCCACCAAACTCGACGTCGAATCTGTTTCGATCTGGGAAGCCTTTTTGATTCCTAGATTTATCATTGAAAGGTTGAATCTTGGAAGGGACATGGCAGCCTTAATTGCTTACCAGCCAAATCTTGTCTCTCGACAGTTTGGGTTGGCTTAGACCTTCCCCAAGTGTCTATATGGGAAGAAAGGCCATGTGGTCCTTCACACTGCCAGTTTTGATGAAGAAACTGTTGCAGTTACTTTCGACCGGTGGAACGCTAGGAAAGCAACCCTTTCCCCTGTGTTCTTTCAGCCCACATTCTTGTGCACCAAATCCTTCCATAACTGGTGGTCGAAGTACTATAGTGAACAATTTCTTGATGTTGCTGCTTTCTCTTCCTTACTTGGCCAAGCTTTTCTTGATGTGCAGGAAAAAACCAAGAAGAGTAAGTTCATTTATGTTAAAGAAATTCAAGCCTTTCAAAAGTACTTTGAAATTGTCTATCGACCAGATGATATTAGTCGAACCGTTCATGAGGCTGCTGTCACTTTGAAGGAGAAATTTCTACAAAAAATGGATCAGTTAAAAATCCCTTCAAACGTTCCCCTTGAGAAACGTTATGAGGTAGCTTTTGAACTCTTTCCTCCAAAGTTCCCTCGGCTGCCCAATGCTGATTTTGGAGTGGCACTTGCCCCCCCATTTCCAGACTGGTTTGTCTGTGGTGAGCACTTAAAACTCCTTCGACAGCAGTCTCAACCGAAATCCCAACAGGTGGTTGCGACTAAACATACGCTGGACAGTTTCAAAGGACACCTTCATATAGAGGTCGAAGACATCCGTGTCGAATCCGAAATTATGAAGGTTTGAGGCCCTTGATTTGTGATTGTTAACTAACCACTCAGTCATTAACCTTGTAATAATCATCTGTCCTTCAGCTATGGCCAGGAAGACCGGCTCATCAAAGGGTGGTGCAGGAGTCAAAAAGGACACTGAAGGCATAAAGGTATTTTATATCTCTTGCCTAAGTTTCTTTGTGTAATCAATCTTCTAATATTTTCATCACCTTTCAGGCTGCTCGAAAACCTCCAACGCCTTAAAAAAAGGCAAGAAAGGTGCTCAAACAGTTGTCCTTCCAGATACTGATGATGAGTCCCCTGAGGAGATAGTAGTTAAGAAGAAAAGGAAGCTTGTCAAAGCTTCTGGAACTACCACCCAATCTCCCTCAAAGGCGGCAAGAATTCTTGAGAAGACACCTGCTGATAGTGGTGTCAAAAAATAACTCTCCAGGGTTACGTCGAAAATGACTGCTGGTGATCCTGAGAGTGCCAACTCAAGTCCTGATGTTGCGGCTGTACATGTATGCGTACTATCTTTATTCAGTATTTGGATTCCCTACTCAGATTTCTCTCAGTCTTATTCCCTTTACTTGTGGTTTTCAGGCTGATGTAGGTGGTTCTAAACCACCACAACCTTCCTTCAGCTTTGCAACAACTCTGCTGAATAGCCAAGGTGAGCCAACTTATCACCCTACCTCTGACCTTGGTTCTGGATATAGTTTAATCAGCGAAATTAACCAACCTGTCCCTCTTACAGCTCCTCCTCCTGAAGCAGTGAAACAAACAAAAATTCTCCTGCCAGGACCCATACTCAATAATCCCAGACCGATGGTTCTGATCATGAAGAAGATGATGTTTCTCACCATCAACCTCTCGACCACATAGAGCCTATTGGTATGGACATAGAAGGAAGGCCAACTGAAGCAGGGGAAGAGGAGGTCGAAGATGAAGAAGAACAAGAAGAAGAGAGGGAGAGGACTGAGCAAGATCACACTCATTCGACTGTGGCTGAGGCAGATCCTGTCAACAATACAACTCCTAAGCCTATGGTCACTTCGACTACTGGAGGATCCCCTGCTGGAGACCCACTGGCTGCTCTCAAATGGTCAAATCCTTGAGAGTATGCCAGATTGATACTTGGGAAGAAGTACAGTTCTTTAGGTACCAGCCTCAGTACTTCGACCAGCTCCAGATGATTTCGCCAGCCCTATCCTTCAAAAAATCAAGGACAAATTCTTCAAGGGAGACACCCACCATGTCTTACTTTCAGATCGAACTGCTAATCTCTTTCTGAAAGACAGCCTTTAGAAACTGGACCTTTCGACCCTTAGCAAAGATGTTTATGAATTCTTGTTGGAGCTAACTGCTTTAGTGAATCAAATGTCTGAGGACTTCAAGCTCCTTCCCAAGATCCAAGACAACATTGAAATCACAACTGGATTGGAAGCTTCAGCTTGGGATGAAGCGCATGCATAGAAGCTATGGTCAAAAGTCTAGAGACTGAACAACAGAAAAGGTAGGCAGAAGTGGAGTCGAACCAAAAGAACATTGATGACTGGAAGCAGCAAATTGAAGAGTTGCAGAACAAGATTTCTAAGGCTGAAAAGTGCAACCTTGAGCTGGGAGAGTTCGACGATACTGAAATGGCCAGAGAGCTGAAGCGCACCATAGACTTCCTTGACAAGGCCCAAACGCTTGAAAAAGAACTTTCAGCAGCCAAACTCAACAAAACTCTATGTGAGAAACACCTTCAGAATTATAAGGTCAACTTCCTTGAGTTGAAGTCGAAGCTCCCTTTCTGATTGTCATATGATTTCTGTAGTTCCACTTTTTGTTCATCATGTTTTATGGTCCTTTTAAGGCCCCATGTACAGACAATCTTAATGCCCTATGGCCTTTATCTAACTCCTTCTGTTTACTATGAACTCTTCGACTTGCAAAACATATTTTTTTTACTTTTCTAACTGAGTAATTAAAGTATTCTGCCTCCTTTCTTGGAAATCATGAAAACAGCGCAGCTTTTAACAGTCTTAGTGTTCCAAGGGCACAAGTTTCTATTCCATAAAGGAATATTAATAGCGCAACCCTAGGGTCTATTCCCAAGGGTCGTTTCATGTATTTCCATCGTTGACTGGCCAATCCTTACAAAGCCTTGCCTCTATAAAACCCTCTTCAGGTGAGCCATGTTTTGCATCTACTGAAGCAAGCATGAGTACTTCCTCAAAGAAGGCAATGACGAAGAAGGTGGATGGGGAGACAAAGCAAGTTGAGGCAACAACTACTGCCCTCAATGACACTTCAACTGGAGCAACATCTCGCGCCAAGAAGAGAGAAACCAAGATGAAGGTACCCAAGAAAGGACATTCCAAAGCACAAAACTCTGATGATGAAGCTGACGAAGATTATGTTGCCTTCCTCAACTCTATTAATTGGAGAGACTATGAATAATCTTTCTCCTGGGTTTTATGTTATTGTAGTTGTTTTCTTTCCTTTGTATGCCATTTTGGCCCCACATGGCCTATTTTGGCTTTTATAATTTGAATGAAATTTACGTCTTAATATGAATTTCTTGTAAAATAGGCTTATATTTTTTCAAATATTTCCCATTTACCCTTAAGACTCTTAGATCACCCTCCATCTCTTGAATCTCATAAGCATTATTACTAAACGCCTTAATAATTCAAAAAGGACCTTCCCACTTAGGAGACCACTTCCCCAAAGTTCTGGTCTTTCGATCCATAGGTAAGATCACTTTCCACACTAGATCTCCAGTTAAAAAGGTTTTAATTTTGACCTTTTTGTTATAAGACTTCTCCACCCTTTTCTTTTGCCTTTTCAGCAACTCTAATGCATGGAGCCTTTCTTCATCTAGGTCTACTAATTCATCAAGCATCATACTCCAATAAGACTCAGATGGAATCTCATGATGCCTTTGAATCCTTATTGATTGAAGATAAATTTCCACAGGCAGAACGACATCATGACCAAAAGTCAGTCAAAATGGGGTAGTATTAGTTGCCTCTTTAGGGGACGTTCGACATGCCCAGAGTATTTGGTCCAATGTCCTGTGCCAATTTCTTGGCTTTTTCCCCACATGCTTTTTTATCAACCCAATAACTACTTTATTTGCTGCTTTGACTTGGCCATTAGCTTGACCATAATAAGGTGTGGACGTTACAAGCTTGAATCCCATTTCTTTAGAAAACTCTTGCATTTTTCGACCAGTGAAGACTGATCCTTGGTCTGTTGTAATTGTCTCTGGGATTCCAAACCTATAGATGATGTGCTTCTGGATAAATTCAATCACATCTTCTTGATCAATATTTGGTAATGGGATAGCTTCGACCCATTTGGTAAAATAATCAATACCCACCAAAATGTACTTATGATTCTTTGATGATGCTGGTCGAATTTATCCAACCAAATCCAAAGCCCATCCTCTGAAAGGCCAAGGCTTTACTATAGAGTGCAACTCACTTGCAGGGACGTGTTGGATGCCAGCATGAACTTGACATTCCTGACAACCCTTAGCAAATTCAATACAATCTTTTAACATGGTGGGCCAATACATGCCCTGTCGAAACAACAACCATTTCATTTTATGGCCTACCTGATGTGCCCCACATGCCCCACTATGGATAGTTGAAAGGGCCAAGTATGCCTCTGCCTCACTGAGGCACTTAAGCAATACCCCCTCAGGAGTCTTTTTGAATAATTCATTACCCAACAAGACATAACTTAAAGCTTGGTACTTGATTTTCCTCTCTGTCGAAGCTATTGGATTTTTTAGATAATCCATTATAGGTTTCCTCAAATCTTTGTCAGTTATGTTATCAACTTCCAGAATTGAAAAATTATCTTCATCAGCGTATCCAAGCTTGGTTTCTTCCAAGTCTGATAGGGCTAATCCTACCGACACCACCCTTCCTCTGACTTCGACTTCGATTGCATCTTGTAATTTGTCTTTCGAAACTTTATACCCTGATGCAATCTGAGCCAAGTCATTAGCTACCTGGTTTTCCAGCCTAGGGATGTATAGAAAACTAACTGCGTCGAACTTTTTCAACAGTCGATTCACAACTACAAAGTACATAATCAAGTTATGTTTTATGCACTTGTACTCTTTGGTCACCTGTTTTATGACCAGTTCTGAATCTCCCATTATTTCGACATGAGTTACCCCCAATTCCAACAATACTTCAAGTCCAACAATTAAAGCTTCATATTCAGCTTCGTTGTTAGAACAACGACCTTCGATTTTATACTTAAGTGTTGTTGGAATTTTATTAGGAGAAATAACAAGTACTCCTATGCCTGTCCCATTTTTGTGGCTCGACCCGTCGAAATATAACTTCCAAGGTTCCACATCAAGATAGTTCAGGGGGGTCTCATTTGTAGAATGGTCAGCTATAAGGTCTGCCACTATTTGTCTTTTAACAGCTTTTAAAGGCTTATAAGTTAAAGAATATTCAGTTAATGCTAATGCCCATTTTCCAATTCGACTATGCAAAATAGGTTTGGACAACATATGTTTAATAACGTCATAACGAGAAGAAACATAAACATCAACTGGTTTTATATAATGCTTCAATTTGGTACAAGAGTAATACAAACATAAACATAATTTTTCAATCATGTTATATCTAGTTTCTGCATCATTTAAAACTCTACTAAGGTAATAAACGGATCTTTCGACACCATCATCATCCTCTTGAGCTAACATGCTCCCTAAAGTTCTATCTGACGCAGCTATGTATAATCTCATACACTTATTTCCACGAGGTGGTGAGAGAATGGGGAGGGGGGGTGACTCAGGTACTCCTTGATCTTGTCGAAGGCTTCCTGTTGATCTTGCCCCCAGTCGAACCCATCCTTGCTAGCTCGAAGCAATGGTGAAAAGGCTTGCGTTTTCCCACTTAAGTTACATATAAATCTCCTCAAGAAATTTATTTTGCCCAAGAGAGACTGCAATTCCTTCTTTGTTGATGGCGCTTTGGCTTCCATAATGGCTTTGGTTTTATTCTGGTTAATTTCGATCCCCTTCTTGTGGACCACAAAACCTAAGAAATCCCCTGCCTGCACACAAAAAGCACATTTGAGAGGATTCATTTTCAGACCATGCTTTCTCATCCTTTCAAAGGAATGTTAAGATGGCTTATGTGATCTTTTCCTGAAAAGGACTTAACAACAATATCATCAATATATATTTGCATAGAAGTCTCAATAAAATCATGAAAGATCGAATTCATTGCTCTCTGGTAAGTTGCCCCAGCATTTTTTAGACCGAAAGGCATCACTACCCATTCATAAGTGCCTAATTCCCCTGGACATCGAAAAGCAGTTTTTGGGACATCTTCCTCAGCAATGAATATTTGGTTATAACCAGAATAACCATCCAACATGCTCAAATATTCATGTCCTGTAGCAGAATCAATCAGCATTTCTGCCACAGGCAAAGAATATTCGTCTTTAGGGGTTGCAGAATTTAGATCTCTAAAATCTATACAAACTCTTAAAGAACCATTATTTTTAATGACTGGTACAATATTAGCTAGCCATTCGACATACCTAGCTGTACGGATGAACTTGCATCTAAGTAGCCTTTCGATTTCCTCTTTGATCTTGGAAAGGATTGTTGGGGCAAACCGTCTTGGATTTTGCTTGACTGGCTTTTTCCTAGGTATTATTGGCAACTTATGTTCAACAAGCTCTCTCCTCAAACCAGGCATTTCATCATAGTCCCAAGTGAAGCAATCCTTGAATTCCTTCAATAGTTGGACTATTTCGACTTTGAGTAGCGGGTCGAGATTAGCGCTAATATAAGTAGGCCTTTTTACTCCCCCTTCACCCAAGTCAATTTCTTCCAAAGGATCCTGCGCCAGCATTTTAATATTATCCGACAGTGGATCCTTTTCAAAACCTAAAGGCTCATTATCATAAACAGCATCAAGCCTTTGGTCTTGGTCTTCAATTTGAGGCCCATCAGGTGGCTCAGGTTCAAAGTCCTTACCAGGGCCTACTTCACAAATTTGAGTTTTGGCTTCGACAGCCATGTGGTTGTGTGCAGCCTCTAAAGCCGCTTGTAACTTAGATTCGGCCACATAGGCCGAAATTCTTTGTAATGCGTCGAATTCAGTCATTGTTACTGAATTCACTCCCCCAGCCTGTGGGGTCAACCTCAGGCAGCCCATAGTATGGTACATTGCCTTCTTCTCTTACGACTTCTCTGTCCCATCGAAACCCCTCTAGTGGGTGCAAGTGTAATGAGCATAATGCGTGGTCATCTGGGGTGAGATCAAATTCTGCTAGAGTACAAGGCGCAATATGCACCAAATTTTTGTCGAACTCAGCACCATCAACATGATTAACAGGCACCTTAAAGTAGCCTTGATTAGCTTCAATGTTTTCTACTATTCCATCAGGCCTCCAGATTGTTATTCGTTGGTGCATTGATGAAGGTACTGCCCCAATGCCATGGATCCATTCCCTTCCTAGCAAAAGGTTGTAGTTAGCTTTGCTTTCGACCACCATAAATAAGGTGGGTCTTGTCACTGTACCCACAGTCAAGTTAACCTGTAAGATACCTAAAGTGGTCCCAATCTTCCCTTCATAGTTAGAGAGGACCATGTTGTGGGGTTTAATATTAGTGTCGAATTTGCCAATTTTACTTAGCAAAAAATGTGGCATTAAATTGACAGTAGCCCCACAATCTACCAAGATCTTGTTAACAGCCACGTTCTCTACTTTCCCTGTAATATACAGAGGTTTCAAGTGTCCCTTTATGGCCTCAGTTGGTCGCTCAAAGAAAGCATTCTGTTCTTCGACACAGCCATTGTTCATTACATAATAGCACACAGGTTGGTGTGCTACCATTTCTGCCTCAGCGTTGGCATCTAAATTCTCCACTTCAGTTACTCTGTCATACTCCCTTGGCATTACTGACACTACGTTGACAATGATGTTTAAAGAAGCATCAGAGTCTGAATCAAAATTGTGGGTCGATGCTTCGTCATCAACTGTTTCAACCGCAAATTTCTCAGCTTCTTCCTTCTTGGAAGTAAACAGCTTTCGACCCACTGGCAGCCGGTTTGTTATTCTCATGACAACACCTTTGTTGCTAGCTAGCAGAACATTAGTGCTAGTCTCCGTCGAATCTTTAGCCTGAGCTTCTCTTAGAGCCTTCCTTCGCCTCTGTTCTCTCCTCCACTGGGACCTAGACATGGAATTTTTTCCTTTGTAATTCTCAGACACATAGGCAGCTTTGTTGGAGGACTTAAATTCTTTTCTATACTCAATTGAAGAACCTCTTGCCACCTCGAAACTTTTACATTCTTGCTTCCCTTTTCCTGCTGCTTCGACGGGTTTAACCCACCTCCCAGTTGGTACTTCGCCACTGGGTTTGAAAGTAGCTTGCTTGGCCCCTGGAATTTGTGGCCTTGGGCCATATTGTCTCTGAGTAGCTTTCCTTGGGTCGAAACGCCCTGGCTTTTGAGCAGCTCTCCTCTCACGTCCAGATTTGGCCTCTTTCCCCGCTTGGAGGCCATGAGCAGCTTCTTTGTCGAAGATAGCACTGCATCAAGGGCACAGCATGACCTCAGAGTTCTTCCCCTGGCACCTGTGGAGAAAATTAATGATGGTCTCATCCTCTCTGGGATAAGCCAGTTTGTCGCAGTCCTCTTGTTCATCAATATCCATGGCCTGTCTGTTAGTAACCTCGACCATGTTTATGTTGAATTCATCCTTTAAGCGCATTTTGGAGAAGCTAACATCAAGGCCTTCAGCAACCTCGTCCATCTGTCTGAAATGATCAGCAATCTCTTTTGTCACAATCTGCAATTCTGGTGCTTCAGCTTCAGCACGGGTCTCGACTGTAGTTTCAGTGTCGAACCTTTGAACTTCAGAAGACGTGCTAAAGTAGTGTTCAGCAGCCATACATATCAAATGCTCAAGCTGGTATCCATCCATTTCTTCAGCCTCTCTAATAAACACAAGATTATTGGTAAGGTCCTCAGTAACCTCCACCACTGTGGCATTTCTGCCAAGAGCTTCGTTGGTACTAACACTATCCGAACTGCTATCAGATAATTCAACCAGTTCGACCATGTTGACCTCCTCAGGCTCTGCATAATTTGCTTCAGCTACTTCAAGGGGGCTGGTATCAATCTTCATCTGGGTCTTAGTCTTCTCCCCAAATTTGAGCCTTCCCTCATGAATAGCATTCTGCACCAAATCCCTGAAAAGAAAACATTGAGATGTCTTATGACCCAAGTAATTATGGTATTTACAAAAACCTCTCTTTTTCTTTGCTCTAAAGGTAGTATTTTAGCACCAGGAGGCACTAATATTTGACCATCCTTAACTAACAAATCAAAAATTTCGTCACATTTAGTGATGTCGAAAGTGTATGTTTTCTTTGGGAACCTATCATTCTTTTCGGTTTCGACAGGGTTTTTTCCATTCGAAGGAACTAATAATTTACAAGAATAAGGAGGGCCCTTCTTAAGTTCAGCAAGGTCTATCTCATTTTCGTCGAACCTAACGGACTCATCATACAGTTCTTCAATGCCCTCCTGGTATTCAACGTAAGCTACCTTCTTGTTCTTATTTACCCTAGCTTTCTCATCTTTGAGACGCTCTAGCTGTCGAACTCTGTCAGCGAACTAGGCCATATCCCTTAAATACTAGGTGTCCAGTTTCTTCCTGATAGAGTAATCAAGGCCACCAGCGGCTATTTCGACAAGCTCATGCTCAGGCACTTGTGTAAAGCATCTATCTTGAGTAGTCAAAACCTATTCAAGTAATCGTCTATTAGCTCATTGAACTTTTGTTTCACGCTAGCCAATTCTTTCAAACTAATTTTCGTCTGACCCATGTAAAATTGCTCATGGAACAAACGTTCTAACTGTGTCCAATTACAAATCGAACCAGATGGTAACGTAGTGAACCACGTGAATGCATTTTTAGTGAGGGAACTAGGGAAATACTTCACCCTCAGACTCTCATCATTCGCCATCTCACCGGCTTCGATCAGGTAGCGCGCCACATGTTCGACGGTGGATTCTGTGGTATCTCCTGAAAACTTAGTAAACTTTGGCACTTTTGTCCTGGGAGGAAATTAAGCTTGAAGTATATAGTCTACTATAGGCGAAGTAAAGTTTGGCCTAGAAAAACCCATATTCAGGCCATTTCGAGCCATTATTCTTTCGACCAAGGCTGCCAAATTGTTCTCTGCTGCTACATTGTTGCGTCGAACCTGATTCACCACACGATCAGCGTCTTGATTTCTGTTCACTAGCACCATCCTTGGTTCCTCCTCTTCAAGTACTGGTATTTGATTTCTAGGAGGCTCCTCCCTAGGTGGTTCGACCAACCCCGGGTTCACTGGGTTCACTTGTTGAGCATTCTCCCTTGTCTCGACTCCTTGAGTTTGGTGTTGAACAGGAGCTGGCATTCCCATGAACTCTGCTATTCGTGTCATCTGGGTTGTCATCATTTGATTGGTTTGAGTAGTATTCTGGATCAATGGCTGGAAAATCTCTCCCATCGTCTGAGACAAAGTATGCACCATTTGCATGTTGCTCTCATCCATCTGTTTCCTCAAATATGCTGCAGATTCATTTGTTAAGTTGGGCCCTTGAGAAGAATATCCCAAACCTATGGACTGGCTGTTTCGACCCATGCTAATTCCAGAACCTGACTCCTGCAAAGGGGAAGATATCACATTTTCTGAATATACTGGGGGTGCAGTACGCAGATTCTGCATCATTGCCGTTGGCATGCCATAGATTGGGTTCCTAGGCAAAGACTGTGAAAATCCTGGGGGAGAAAACTGCCTGTACGTCGAACCTCCTCCTGGCGGAGTCTGAGGATTTATCATTGATGGGCCAATGTATTCCAAAACTGGCTGAGTGTAAGGCCTCACGTATGTCGCCCCTGGTCCCGCTGTCGAAGACGCTGGCTCTGTCACCATGGTTAACGTTGTTGACCCTCCTGTCGAAGGAACTGGAGTTGGCGCCACAGTACTTCTTGGTAATTCTTGAGGATTGATGGTGTTGTTCTGAACACTTGAACTGCTTGGCTGGGTATTAGTCCCAGCAGAACTGGGATTCAAATTTCCTTGGCCAGATGCCATTCTCCTAACGTTTCTTCTCTTTGGTCTATATTCGTTTGAATTGGATACCTTTCCACTTCTCAAGTGCATACAATAGTTTGCCACAATCTCGACCAATGAAAGAAAAAAAACTTAAGAAGGCAGTTATAAAACTTCCTTTTGGCGGTTATTTAAAAGTTGAAAACTTCCAAATCCACGTTTAGCACGGTCCCACTAGGCGTGCCAATTTATTTACCTTGAAAATTGGTAAACAACCGCTGATCTTCTAAAACTATAAAGTTCTAGTAACTTACAAGATCAATCAGATTGATCCTAGGACATGTGCTGTATGTGTATTTAGAATATTTCACAATTTGGTAGAGTATGCCTTTCGACAATGCACATAAATGAAAAAGGGGTTTGAAGTGTAAAGGATAGCGATAAAGATTAAAGAAACAACTAAGTCGAACAATACATCAGAAAAGAGAGAGAAAAGGCTGAATGTAAAGGTTTGATGAAAAACTGGAATTAAAGGCTGGAAAGGAATGCGTAAAGACCTAAAAATGCAGAAAGATAGATGCTTTTTAAATGTAAACTTCAAAGTAAAGACTTGGTAATGTAACTGACTTGAAAAGTAAAAGCTTGTAAAAAAGATTTCAAAGTAAAGAATCTAAAACAGAAACTTCAAAGTAGATTGCATTGCAATAAAGGATAATGGTGATTACAATCACGTACATTCTCACTTCACTGGTTTCTCGACACACTGGATACTTTGAGTGAATATAGAGTTACTTGTACAAATACGTTTTTTTCACTCTATTCTAACTCTAGGACTAACCTATTTATAATATTCTAAAGTAACCACCATCTGACGGTTTTATTCTTAGATTACGCCACTTAGCACTTCGCATGTCTTCAGGATCTGGATCTTCGCCACCTGTCCTCTTTTCAAATTCAAATAGTGGAACTTCCCTCCACTATTCAGTTGTAACTGCAGCGCATTATCCATAGCCACTTCACCGTGTCGAATTGACTCCTTGGACTTAGCAATATTTGAAGTCCTAAAATCATTCTCTTCGACTCAGGCATTGCACAAACATGGTCGAAGGCCTTCTAGTTGAAGCCTTCTTTTTTAGCTTATTATTTTAAAGAATAACTTCTTTTAAAGCCAAATTGTCTGAAATCATGTAGCGTCGAAATTAGGAGCTAACAGTCAGAAGCGTTGGAAAGCTTATTCAAAGCTCTTTATGAATATGATAAGATATCCTTATTTGAATACCTACAAAAATGAGAGAAAATCAATTAAACTCAACGATATTTACACGATACGCAATATATACACTATAACGTAAAGTAAACATATTTACAAACAAAGCGGGGTTTATTCGTACGATATTAACAAAAAGTATCGATAAATGCAACAAAATTTATATACAAAAATAGTTACAATATGCACTTATCAAACTCTCCCCAACTTAAACTTGTTTGTCCTCAAACAAGAATCAAGCGACTCAAAGAAACAGAGTAACAACCAAAGAATCAAGAATCAACAGGTTTTGAAAAACGGACAAATGAATGGTTAAAATGAAAAACGGTACACACAAAGTAAATACTTACCACTAAACTACGACGATAACATAGTCACGAAACAAATGCAAAATTCAAAAAATCATGCCAAACATCCTAAAATAAAACAAGTTCAAATGTGAATCACACCTAGCAAAAACAATCATCGGTAGATGAAAAACACAAAATGTGGTACTTTTCACTCACACAACAATCTTGCAAACAAAAAACTAAATTATGCATTCATCCAAAAATTCACATTGAACATACAAAGGCAAGAATCACAAGGGCTTTCAAGGTTGTAGCGTGGTCGGGTAAACAACCAAGGGGCAATTTCTAAAGGTAATTGAAATCAAAACTTGCCTAAACCTAAGGGAGTGATCAACTCACAAAGACTCAAACACAAAATTCCAATCAACTTCTTCGAAAATCCCAAGTGTTACACAAAACACAATACTTATTTAACATAATTATTTGAACTCTTTTTGTTTCCTTTCTCAAGGATTTTATTTTTCTTTCTTTTTTTTTTCTATTCCTCTCTTTTTCATATTTTTCTCTTTTTTTCTTTTCTTTTTTTCAACCTCATAGAAACCAACCAATGAGTAAACAATCATTCTCTCCCCAACTTAAATTCAACCACATCATCATGTGAATACTCCCTACTTTCTAAGGCAAGGTAAAAATTCATACAACAACACAAAGTTGAGGGTTCAAGAAAAAACAATCAATCAAAATCCATACAAAAAGTGAACTCAATACTCATAGACAAGTATTAAGTTCAAACAACATGGATAATGATAGAAAGGCGCAAAGGGGTTACGAATGATCACACGCTCACAAGGTGAATGACTATTTGGTTAGGTAATTGTGCTCAAAATGAAACAAAATGCCTTGATCCTTTTCATGCTTTCATATAATCAACACAAACAAAAGATTAAGTATAATAAAATCCAGTTAGAACAAGAATGTTGGTACTCCGCGCATATATGAACAATGGAAAGCTACCTCACAAAAAGGGTGGGAACTAAAGTGATTCACATCAAGAACAAGTATACAAAAGAATGAATGGCATGGAAGTTTGTAAAAAGCCTAAGTATCATGAATATGCTAAAGTCTAGAAAGCGATAAACACATACCTTGGACGTGTACAAAACTTAACAATATCATTACCATACATCCGCAAGTTGAAACAATCAAACTTGGAACAACACCTTAAATTCCTCAAGCTACTCAAAACAAGCTCAAAGGCAAACACACAAACTATTAATATAAACAAACTAAAAGACCGGGTGAAAATGGATTAAACAAGTTGTAAAGTGAAGATTTGAGAATTTTACAAACAATCCAATTACAACTTGTTTAATGAATGTTCACCACACTACCTAAACTAGAATAAAAAAGTAATAACGAAACAAAAAACGATAAAACATGCTTGTTTTACGTCGTAAGCTCGACGCCTTTACGGAAGAAAAAATATTATTTTTGGAAGAATTCCCTCCGGGATTTATGTCGTGTCCACATAGATCAGTGTTATTGAACTGCCGTTCGACAATTTAAATGTTAATGAGTTTGGATTAAAATGGGTTTAAAGTAAATGTAGAAAAGTAAACATTAACACAAAAAGAATTCATTCTTCAGAGAGAAGAAACTTATTCGGCATGCACATAATCGACTCTTCACAAACTTAAACCTATCGACCAGCTATACTCAACCTACAATACTCCTCAATATCATCCAGCATCGCTCACAACAGTGTCAATCTCTGACACATTGAGCTGAGAGAACAACCGTGTTAACCTCGTCGACAATCTCGCACCCGACTCGAGATATGGAGGCAGTAAGCTTCGACACCCATAAAGATTGTTAGCTCTAAATCTATCTCTAGCATCTAGAAACTAACAGATAATCATCCCTAATCAAAGTTTGTGATGTTTATCTCTAACACAACCCAAACCCCCAGCATAAAGCAAAAATCAAGGACAATCACCGATAAAGATTTGTAAAGCAGATTTTATACAACGCCATGGCGACAAATATACATGAGTTCAAAGTAAATACATATACAACAAACCAACAAATAAGAAATACACAAAGAAGAAAAGAAATAAACCAAACATCTCGCGGTTTATCGGTGCCGATCGATGAGAAATCCACCCTGGATCATCCATGTGCAAGCTTCAATATTGTTTTCTAAGCTAATCTACTGAAAAATCATTTTGATGGAGTTGGGAGCAAAAATCCCCAAAACCATAACCTAAAAAATGAATGAAATGAATTAAATAACATTTCAAAAATCAGTCAAGTTCGCAAAGCGAACTTTTATTCGTTGAGCGAACATTAATTTTGGCACCTAAGTGCCTCAGGAACAGTTAAACTGACTCTGCAATTCTGCAAAAGTTCGCAATGCGAACTTCTATTCGCTAGAAAGTTCGCAATGCAAACTTTGGTTCCTTTTTCTACTTCCATAAGTCTGGGAGCATTCGCTAGGAAGTTTGCAAAGCGAACTTGACAACACACCAGTCCTTGTTTTGACCATAACTTTTGAACCGTAACTCGGATTGACGCACGGTCGGAAGTGTTGGAAAGCTTATTCAAAGATCTTTATGAATATGACAAGATATCCTTGCTTGAATACATACAAAAATGAGATAAAATCAATTAAACTCAATGATATTTACACGATACTGTTTACCGTGAAAATTGGTAAACAACCGATGATCTTCCAAATCTAACTTTGGTAACTCACAAGATCGATCAGATTGATCCTAAGACATGTGCTAACAATTGGTTTAAAGTAAATTCTAAAGAACAAAACACTTCGACAGTGTTCATGAAGAAAGGTTTGTCGAAAATATAATTTAAAAGACGTTTAAAAATGTTAAGTTAAAAGGCTGAAAATGTAAAGGAAAGGGTCGAAGGTGTACAGTAAAGGTCGAAAGTATGAAAATAAGACAAAGTGCAGAAACTTAATTTGCGTCAAATAAAGGATAAGTTCTTAATGAAAGATTGAAGTAAATTGCCTTGAAAAGATAAATGGTGTTTACATCACGTACATTCTCACAAGACTCTTTTCTCTACACGCGGATACTTTGAGTAAATTTGGAGTAACTTGTACAAAGTGAACACAACACACTGAATCCTATTGCTAGAACCCCTATTTATAATACTAAAACTAACTGCTGTCAACTGCCTGAAACAATTAACATATGATAAGTGTCGCGCTGCATGCTTCTGTCCCTTGGATGTACGCCACTTGTCTTTTTCAGGAGCGAACAAGAGTAACTACTCCCTCCTTTATTTGAATTTGAATTTCTTAGCGTCGGACATCATCAGTATTCTCGGTCGAAGGTGACTTCCCCAACTCTTAGAAATATTTTCTAAGTCCCAAAAGTATCTTTTCCTTATGTGAGCACCTTCGACTTAAACCTATCATGAAGATCTGGTCGAAAGCTCCTTTAAACCTTTTCAAGAGTTTAACATTCCAATCAACACTTCCAACTTAATATGGGCGTCGAATTTATGAGCTAACAAATTGCCCCCCAAAAATGTCCTTTTCGACAGTACTGAAGAAAAGGTCATTTTTTGATAGTGTCCTATTCGACGCCATCTTTCGACCGGTGTCAACATAACCGACCAACCCACGTCTCAAGAAATTATCCAGTTTCTTTTCAATCACATTTATGACGTCGTGGCCAATTATGAAAACCACTCATGGGAAATCACATCAAATCCCAGACCATCATCACCTCTCCTAGGGTCTAGAAGATCGTGGGCATATGTAATAACTGCCACCGCCCCTAATTTTGCTCCTGGGAGGACACATGTCCCACTAGCTTTTAGCCCCTAATGATGATTAGTGACCCTTTAGTACTTCCAAACACTTTATAAATAGTTTCTTCAGAAACTATTTTTACTTTTCCAACTCCAAAGTATTCACTAAACACTTTCTTCTCTTTCAAACACTCTCAGCTCTTCACCTTCAGTAAACCCATTTTCTCCAAGTCCTCAATAATGGCGTCTTCAAACACTACCACTCAAGATCCAAAGAAAAATCAGAAGGTCAAAGGGCCAAAGAGCGTACTACTACTTCCTCCCTTTGCTACATTGAGTGGACCCAAAGTAGTGAAGAATCAGCAATTCATCCCTGAACCTCTCAAAAAAGAAAAAAGGCATGTCTACGAATCCCAGGTATTGATTCCTGTTACCGTTTCTGGCAAACCATTAGCTTTATCTGGTCCTTTATCTACTTTAGGTGTAGATTACACATCCATTAGTGATTTCTTCCCTTCATATCGTAAAACTAAACCCTTAGGGCAAAAAGACAAGGCTAAGGTAATAACTGCACCTCATGATAATGTAGGTATGCAACACATAGATTTAAAGTACTTGAATGATGGGTCTAGGTTGTTTAGGGCAACCCCATATTTCAAAGATTCTGACCTCTACTTAAGCTGGTTAACCAAAGTAGAGAAAGTCAAAGCGGAAACTTGGAAGGAAATAGCGATTTATGACCTGATTATAATGTCGAAGACATGTCCTACTTATTGTCCGACTCTGTTAGCTTCCTCTTTGTATTTTTGGGATAGCACCCATTATACATTCCATCTCCCTTGTGGGATGATAACACCCACCCTCTTCGACATAGCTGCTATCACAGGTCTAAAACCATTTAGACTAGTTTATAACCCTGAGGTAGATGCTTAAGAGACCATAGGGTTTTTAACCACCAAACATACTTACACTCACTTTATGAACCATTACCATGACAAACAAACTGGCACAGTCGAAGATCAAGAGCACATAGCATTTCTGGCTATGTGGCTTTCTCCCTGTGTATTTTGCACCAAATCTCTGCAAGTGGCCAGGAAATTCCTAACTCTGGCCAACCAATTTCACCTTAATAGAGGCATTTTCCTAAATGAAATGATATTGGCTAGTTTGTATGAGTCTTTAAGTGAAGGTGCTGGTCGACTGAAAGACCAAGAAAACAATGGGAATCTCCTGCTGTCAGGACCCTTCTGGCTGCTCCAGCTTTGGCTTAATGCTACATTTGAAACTAGTCTCCCTAACAAAGGGACTGTCGACAAGGAAGCTACAGAAATCAAGGAGAGGCGAGTCGAATGGACTCGACTGGTGAAGATAACCCCTAGCGAAGAAGGGCATACACTTAGGGCGTCCTTCTCTGGCTTCATCAAGATGTTTGCCAAGCGATATGAATTTACACCAAGAATGGCCCCATTTGCAGAAAGAAAGTATGGTCGTGAATGGTTCACTAGGGACTTCCCTCCTGCATTCAAGAAGCATGAGACAGAATCGAAGCTTGTCTGGGAGGGCTTTCTAATCCCTCGACTCATTGTTCATCGACTCAACCTTCTAAGGGGCCAAACAACTTTGATGGCCTACTAACCGAATCTTGTCTCTCGACAATTTGGCCTGGTCCAAACTTTGCCCAAGTGTCTGTATGAGAAGAAGGTCCATGTGATCGTTCCCCACACTATCTATGACTCCCTAGAGAGTTCGACTCACCTGGCTCGACATGCTCACAGATCACTCCTCACTCCTGTCTACTTCGAACCTTCTCACCTCTGCACTCAAGAGTTCTATGGCTGGTGGTCGAAACATTACAATGAAGAATTCCTTGATGTTTCTAGCTTCTCCCAGTTGATTGACCAAGCTTTTATTGATGTGAAGGAGAAGATCAAGAAAGGTAAATCTACCCACATCAAAGAAATCCAAGCTTTCCAGAAATACTTTGAAACTGTTTAGCGACCAGATTACATTAGTCGAACCGTCCGTGACGCCGCAGTTACACTGAAGGAATTTTTTTTAAAGAAAATGGAGAGTTTGAAAATCCCTTCATACGTTCCTCCTGAGAAACGCTATGCAGTGGCTTTCGAACTATTTCCTCCAAAGACTCCTCGACTGCCATCTAGTGATTTTGGAGTGGCTCTTGCCCCTCCGTTTCCAGATTGGTTCATCTGTGGGGATTCTATAAAGATCCTTCGTCAGCAGTCGAAACCCAAGGCTCAACGGGTGGTTCCGACTAAGCATACGCTAGACAGTTTCAAAGGACACCTTCATATTAGTATCAAAGATGTTCGCATCGAATCCAAAATACATGAAGGTTTGGATTCTTCGATTTATGTTCTTTCATTTGAACTTTATCATTACTAACTTGTGGTAACTTTGTTTGTTTTGCAGCTGTACCCGAGAAGAATACACCTCAGCAGATGGTCGAAACAGAGGCTGAAGGCAGCAAGGTACGTCACATACCTTTTCCTTTTGTTGATTAGTCTTTCTTTCCCCTAATTCTTCTCATTACTTCAGGCTTTCCACAAACTACCTCCGACGCCTCAGAGGAAGTCGAAAAGGGGTACTTCCCAAATTGTCATTGATTCAGAGGATGATAACCAATCTCCTCATGAAGACTTAAAGACAAAGAAGAGGAAAAGGCTAATCCAGGACACAGATGCTGCTGCTAGCCAATCTGAACCTAAAGGGGCTAAAGCTTCCAAGAAGATAACCACTACTAGTGGTGTTGCCAAAGCCTCTCCTGGAACCGCCTCTAAACCAGCCTCAGATCATGCTGAAAGAAATAATTCTAGCCCTGGTGCTGAAGGTGTCAAGGTAACTTGTCATTTCCCTTTTTTTTAAAGTGCCCATTTATTTACCCTGTTTCCTTTTATTTTGATTTGCTTCGATTTGATTCAGGCTGATGCAAGTGGCTCAAAGCCACCAGTGGATAATCCTCCTTCTCCAGCCACTATTTTGAACAGCCAAGGTGAGCCTACATACCATTCCACTTCTGATTTGGGCTCTAGAATGAGTTCACTAGGTGAAATTAACAAACCCGGCTTTGAAACAGCTTCCCCTTCGTCTACAAAGACCGCTACTCAGCAGAATAAAACAGATGGCTTCGACCACGAGGAAGATGACGGTCAGCAGAATCTTGAAACAGAAAATCCAGGGACCGTCATCATGGATGCAGATACAACCTTGGTCGATGATGATGATGGCTCACCAATGGACGAGACTGTTGGTGTTGGAAATGCTAAACAAGAGAGGAGTGAAGAAATGGAGGAGGATGAAGAAGAGGAAGGGAAAGGTGAGGAGGAGAAGACTGACGACGGACATGTTAATGAGTCGATCACTGTCGACACCACCACTACTCCAGCAACTAATGCTGCTCCTAAAGTCAAGGCAACCTCGACTGTGTATAGGGGAGGCCTTTCCGAACAAGAACTTGATGCCTTGAAGGCAAGCAACCCTCGATAGTACATAAAGATCCTTCTTGGCAGTCGAGGGAGTTCTTCTGACAAGACTCCTAGTGCATCAACTGCTTCTGTAGATCCACCTTCAAGCAAGCCTGAGGACAACATCCTCTTGAAGATCAAAGAGAATATCTTTAAAGGAGACCTTTTCACACTCCTGCAGATGGACAATGTCACTCATATCTCCCCGAAGAAACTCCTTGAACAGGTCGACATCCATGCTATTTCTCCAGAATTTGCCAGCATTATCCTAGAACTTGGCACTATGCTTGACCAGGTCAATGCTGATCTCAAGCGCCTGCCTCAAATTGAGAAGGAAATCTTCACCAAGTGTAGAAGTGAGGCTGCTGCTTGGGCTGCTACCACTGAATCTGAGAATAAGGTAGTAGAACTGGAGGCAACCAAAGAAAAGAACAAGAAGGATATTGCCTCTAATGATCAAAACATTGCCACCTGGGAGCGAAAGATCAAAAAGCTTCGAGTCAAGATTTCAAAGGCCAAAAAGCGCAATGCTGCATTGTCTGCCTTTGATGATTCAGGCCTATCGAAAGAGCTGGAAAATTCCATAACTTTTGTTGAGGAAGCTCAACAACTGGAGAGATAAGTTGTGCGCCTAAGATCTGACAAGGCTCTGTGTGAAAGGCGACTCAAACTCCAGAAGTCGAAGTACTTGAAGATGAAAGAGAATCTCCCTTTCTAGCTTGAATTTCTTTATAATTTTTCTTTTAAGCACATTGTTCCATATCCCCTTGAGGCTTTTATGTAATGACTCCACTACGCCAAAATTCACTTTTGGCAGCACTACAAAGACAACACTTTTATCAGAAAGCGCTGCTATAAGTTTTGAAAAAATTCGCTAAAATAAAGCGCTGCTAAAGGCTACTTTTAGAAAGCGCTTTCTAAAAGCGCTGCTAAAGGCCGTACGGAGACACTACCTTAGAAAGCGCTTTTATAAAAGCGCTGCTAAAGGTATAACCTTAGAAAGCGCTGCTAAAGGGTCACCTTAGAAAGCGCTTTCATAAAGCGCTGCTAAAGGCATTAAGTTTGCCCCACATATGAAAGCGCTTTCTGAAAGCGCTACTGTAGGCCAATGAAAAGAAAGCGCTTTCTAAGGAAAAGCGCTGCTATAGGCTAATCTATGAAAGCGCTTTCAAAAAGAGCTGCCTTAGGTCATTTGTTAATTAAAAAATAAAAAAGCCTTAATCATTTCTTACTAATCATTTTCACTTCTCCCTCATTTCTCTCTAGAGATATCGCAACTGTTCCGACCTCCATCGTTCTCCGATCGCCATTGTTCTGTTCTCTGACCGCCATTGTTGTGTTCTTCGACTGCCATCGTTCTCTGACCGCTATTGTTGTTTGTTCTCCGACCGTGGTACGTTTTCATTTTTCGTTTTTTTCATTATATGACAGTTAGTGAAATTTTTAGAATGTGTTAGTTTGGTTAGGAATTGTTAAGACTGTTAGTTAGAACTTTTAGAAACTCAACATGAACTAGTAATAATCACTTGTGTTTTAGCAATGTTGCTTGCTGTTACTAGTGCCTGATGAAATGTAATGAATATTTTGTTTGATTAGATGTTTCCAAATAGAACACCATAATAGTGAATGTCATCCAAATAGAATGAATGAATGAGTTTGTTGATAAAAATTATGATGACAGACCTGAAAATAATGAGTCAAATCAACATGCACAAATCACCAACAAAACTGCCTTCTATACTAGTATGCTTCTTCAGAGCTACTGCCATTGAACCTTGTAGTGGTTTTCTATTTCTAATGAATGATTGATCAATCTTTTTCAACATGCTCAAATATATATTAATCAATCTTTTTGTTTGGTAAAATGTATCAATTAAGCATTTGTTGAAATTTGCAACTGATATAGACTAATTAAAAATTAGAATATACAATATAGTTAAGCTTTGAATTGAAAAGAATCAATCGTGACTCTTTAGGACAGAAAATAGGAATGAAAATGACAAACACTTGCAAATGAATTCTTGGACCAAGCGATTGTAGCTTTTTCTTGATAATGAACATCTTGAAATATATTCTAATAACTAATAATCAAATATTATAAAAAAAGTTATTGATACAGATTGCTAATGAATCTAATTGTTAAGATTGTTAAGATTGTTAGAATGCTAATGAATTGAGTTTTTTGGATTGTTTATTTTTTTCTTTACTACAGGTCAAATGGCTAGTAACCAGGATACAAATGACTCACACGATACAAATGATGCAAATGATTCAGCTCAGAATGTAGAAAGAGAAATTACACGAGGAATAACAATTATGAAGTCAATAATTCGTGCATGAGATAAAGGAATCAAATATGTTGTACATTGGAGTGTTGAAGACCAACTAATTGAGCCTAACGGTGCAATGTTGACAAGTTACATAGATTCACTTGTTCGTCAGCACATACCAATCACCTGTGATAACTGGAGAAATTCAGTGTTGCAAGCCGGTAAAGAAAAAATATGGACTGAGATACAGGTACGTACCATATATGATTGATGTTATTAGATTTTTGTTGCCAATTATGTCTTTAAATTACTTATACTAACACACTCTATGTGTATGTTTTTCGTAGAGGTCTTTTAACATTGATGAAAGTCGAAAAAGGTATTGTCTTCAATTAGCCGGAAAAAGACTCAGAGGGTTTCGAACTTTTTTATCAACCACTTTTCTAAAGGATGAGCAAGGGAAGTTTGTTGAAGCAGAACTTCCAGTGAAGTATGTGGATTTGATTACGCCTGAAGAATGGGAGACATTTGTAGCCAAACGAAGAACCAAAAAATTCCATGTAATGTTAATTTGTCATGTCTATTAATTGTATTGTATACTTGTTGCATTAGATTATTCTGATATGACTTAAACTTGTTTATCCAGGAAGTGAGTGACATAAATCGGCAAAGAGCATCAAAACCAGAGTATCCATACAAAAAAGGGCGTTTGGGATATGCACGCTTACAGCAAAAAATGGTAAGTATATATAAATGCTATGATCTTATTAATTGTCTCAATGTGTTATAATTGATGATCTTATTATTTGTCTCAATGTGTAGTTAGAAGAGAGTAAAAGTGAATAAACATCTCTTCCGGGACATGTTTGGTGGAAGGCTGCTCGTGTCGGCAAGGATGGAGTTGTTAGGGACGATGTTCAACATGTTTTTGACGAATGTGTAAGTATAACATTATGTCTTTAATTAAATCAAAAGTTTACTAACATATAATTAATTTTTAATCCCCACTAATAATTGTCGATATGTAAATGAATTTAAGGAGACCCTATCTCAATCCTTAACTACAGGTGAGGACGAGGATTACAGGAGCATACTTAGTTGAGTACTAAATGTTCCTGAGTATTCCGGTCGTGTCAGGGGTAAGGGATTTGGTGTGACTCCAACATCCTTATATAAGCATCCAAAGAAAAAAAATCCTAGCAATCAACAAGTGATGCAATCGTTGGAGGAATTAAAAGAGCAAGTCCGTGAATTGCAAAAGGACAAAGAAAGATATATGGCGGAAAAGCGCGGTTCACAGTTGAAAGATACTAGTGACAAAGCTAGTATCAATTGTCAAAAGAAATTTCCCGAGGTAATTATATATGTTATTATGAAATTAAATTAGCCCATTCATTTTAATTAACATATATACACATTAACAGTAAACTATTTATTATTGGTTTAGGGCATTTCATCTTGTCAGCTATATTTATCATCACCGACTTATCGCATAGTTGGCAAGGGAAAAATGTATAACACTTTGGGAGATTTACTTCACCATAAACCGCTCCCTGATGGATATCTGAAAGTATCGGTTGATATTGCATTAGAGTCGGATGCGTTGCTACCGATACCTGACGTTGTTATAGAGACAACATTGCTGCGAGATGCTATAGGATCGTTTGTTGCATGGCCGTCAGACCTCATTTTCATAGATGAGGAGGTATGTTGAAAACCATTATGAATGTTTTAGTAATCAAATGTCAATTCTGAACCATTATGAAAAGCATTCTGAACCATTACGTACATTTTTTTACATGGTAATGTTAGACTCCTACAAAACCCACATCTAGGGATAAAGGGATTTTGCGGCACAACGAGTCTGTTGCATCACAAAAAGAGATACATTGAAAGTGTTAATTCTGTGATCCGAATGCAAAAGCTTCATGTTTTATACTTTACCTAACTTATATGATTTTTAGGTTCCTGCTCAAGAGTCACAACAAGTCAGCAAGAAAATTAGTAACGTATCCAACAAAAAAAATGATCTTCCAAGGACCGGGTCAAAAAAAGCTTCTGTTGCTCGATTTAGGATGTGTCTTGAAACACTTGTGGGAACATCAGATTTGATGGATGGTGCCATTCGTCAAATAGATATGGAGGAAGGTATTTTTGGTTATTCTAATTTTGAAACACTTGCAAAAGAGGACATGGATCAGATTTTTCGGCATCTTAAATTAGGCATCGATGTTATGCATTCATACATCTGGTACGCCGATCAATCTATTATCTAATTAGTTGAACAATTTATTTACACATTTCAATGAAAATATTTTAATGTTTATTATGTTTTTATTTAAGGTTCTTGTATGACAAATTTATGCGTGGGAATCAATTGTCAAACAGATTCTATTTCGTGTCTTGCGCCCGTGTCAACGAACCATTAATTGTTCAGGATCCAGATTCAGTAAGAGACCACTTAGTCGAGAGATTTATGGCCAGCAGTACATAAAGTTTGTATCTTTTACCGTATAATACTGGCAATGAGTTAGATTTTCCTTCTAATTTCTTTCTAATCTTTGTATCTTTTGCGTAGAAAATTTCCATCTAAACTTTTGTTTTATTTTACAGTGGTCACTGGTTGTTGGTTGCTATTAATCCTACAAAAGAAGTAGTGTATTATCTGAATTCATTGGATGGTAATTGGACAACATATTCGGATATGAAGAATATGGTTGATACGTAAGTGAGATTGTTCTAAATATTCGTGTGTATTTGTATATTTTTAATTATTTCTGTGAGATTGTTCTAAATATATGTTTTTATTTTGTTAGAGCAATACAAGTATTCCAATCACAAAGAGAAGCTCGAGTACCATGGTCTAAAGCAAAGAACATTACTTGGATCCGAGTGGAGGTATATTAATTTTCAAAATTTTTCTTATAATAGTGATGATACTTGATAAAACAAGATAACTATATATTCTTATTTGTTTTTCTGTGTAGTGTGCTCGTCAGCGTAATGGTATAGATTGCGGTTATTACGTTTTGAGATTTATGAGAGAAATCCTTCATTTGGATCAAATAGAGATTTCAATCATGGTATGGATTTATAACTTAGGATTTATTTTAGTATTTATCGAATATTTCATATAATTTATGACTTTTAACTAAATCATGCATATTATGTTTTATTATGTAGTACTTTGATGAATACAAGTGTGCTCATTACTCGAAAGATAAGTTAGAAGAAATTAAGGAGGAATTGTGTGAATACTTTATTGAGAAAAGAATCATATAAGGTATGGAAGTTGTTGTGTAGTTATGGAATGTTGTATAGTTTTGGAAGTTGTTGTATATTAGGAATCTTAGGCTTGAATTATAATGGATTATATATTTTGAATGGTTTTGAATGGTAATGGTGTATATATTTTGGAGTGGTTTTGGAGTGGTTTTGAATGGATTATATATTTTGAGTGGTTTTGGAGTGTTGTATGGTTTTGAATGGTAATGGTGTATATATTTTGGATTATAATGGATTATAATGGTATATTAAAGGCTTGAATTATACAGGTTTATGGTATTATTTCCAAAAAAAATGTTTTCTAAAAAATAAGGAATAGACAGTGCTTTTAAACAAAAAACGCTTCCTAAATTCTGATTTTTAAAAAGTGCTTTTAAAAAGCAAATTTTACGTGAAGAAAAGAAAGCGCTTTTTAGAAAAAGCGCTGCCTATAGTACACAATAGACAGCGCTTTCCATTAAAAGCGCTGCCTTAAAGTGAAATAAAAAATACATTAGACAGCGATTTAAAAAGCGCTGTCTAAAGGGGGACAATAGAAAGCGTTTTTTCCTGAAAAAGCGCTGCCTAAAGATGCCAAAAGAAAGCATAAAAGGCCTGAAAAAGCGCTGTTAAAGGCCCACTTTAGAAAGCTGTTTTCCAGGAAAAAGCGCTGCTAAAGGCCTACTTTAGAAAGTGCTTTTCAAGGTAAAACGCTGCCTAAAGTAGGCCTTTAGCAGCGCTTTTGCATAAAAAAAGTGTTGTCTTTACCTACAGCAACGCCACCTTAGGCAGTGCTTTTAAGCGCTGTTAAAGGCCAAAAAAAGCGCTGTCTTTTCCCTTCTTTGGCATAATGCTCTAAGCCATTTTGGCATTTCATGAATACCATTGTTGGCTCCGCCTTTATTTTTACGTCGAATTATTCTTTAGCAATTTTGATTTCTTGAAGTGCTGGTTTATATTTTTTCAAATACTTGCCATTTACTTTCAAGATTCTTTTATCCTCGTCTATTTCTTCGACTTCATAAACCCCATTAGAAAATACTTGCGTAATTTGAAATGGGCCTTCCCACTTTGGGCATTATATTTACTGTTGCGCCACAGTCCACTAATATCTTGCTCACTGGTACATTCTCCACCTTCCCAGTGATGTAGAGATGCTTTAGGTGACCCTTCATCGCCTTTGTGGGTTGCTCGAAGAAGACGTTATGCTCTTCAACGCACCCATTATTCATAATATAGTAGCACACAGGCTTGTGTGCTGCCATCTCTCCCTTAGTGCAAGCGTCTAAATCTTCGACCTCTGTAATTTGGTCGAACTCCATCGGCATTACAGACACCACATTAATTATGATGTCGAGAGAAGCATCAGACTCAGAGTCGAAGTTGTCTGTCATTTCTTCATCATCTTTAACAGTCTTTTCATGTTTGTCCTCTTGAGAGGAAAATAATGTCTGCCCCACGGGCACTTTTTCAGCAATCTTTATTTGATTCCCTCCGTTATTAGCAGTAGGGACATTAGTACTGGACTCTCCTTGGTCCTTCGACTGAGCCTTCCTGAGATCCTTCCTTCTACGCTGCTCTCTCCTCCATAGAGATCGCGACATCGGGTTCTTCCCTTTACAGTTTTCAGTGATATAAGCCAACCTTTTGGAAGTCTGAAACTCTTTTCGATACTCTATTGAACAACCTCTGTTCACATCAAACTTCTGCCATTTTTCTGACCTTTTTCCTTTCCTTCGACAGGTTTTATCTAGCTTCCCACTAGCGCATTACTTGTTTGTTTGAAGGTGTTGGGTCTGGCCCCTGGGAACTATGTTTTTCCTCCCACTTATTTTGAAGAGGACCTTCTAGGATCGAAACTCCTTTGACCCTGAGATGCTCTTTGCTCCCTTCTCTTTTTGGCCTTCCTAACCCCCTCAAGATTATGGGCAGCTTTATGGTCGAAGATTGCATTGCATTTGGGGCATAACATGACTCCTGATCCCTTCTTTTGGCAGCGGTGAAGGAATTCAATGATAGTCTCTTCCTATTTTGGATACGCCACTTTGTTACGCTCTTCTTGGCAGCTAGGTTCATCAACCTCCATGGTCTTATGTTGTGTAATCTCGACCATATTTATGTCCATGTCGGCATCAGCACTAAGATTCAGATTGCAGAAGTCTACATCAAGGCCTTCAGCAGCCTTGTCCATCTTAACGAAACTATCAGCAGTTTCTTTGGTAACCAGCATCATGTTGGAATCTTCAGTGATTCCGTCAAATAAGCCATCAGTAGCTTTGTCGAAGCCGTCAGCAGCCTTTCTCCATGGTATTGATGTCAAGGTCTTCAGTAACCTTGGCTAAAACAACATCATTGGCGAAATCTTCAGTAATTTCCACCATATTGATTAAATAGTCGAAGTCATCAGTAACTTCAACAATATGTACTTCTGTGGGCTCAGCATAATGGGCATCCACTATTTGCAACGGGTCAGAGTCGATTTTCATTTGACCTTTGGACTTCTCTCCGAATTTCAGCTTGCCCTCCTGAATAGCGTTTTGCACCAAATCCCTGAAAAGAAAACACTGAGAAGTTTTATGACCCAAAAAATTATGGTACTTACAAAATCCTCTCATTTTTCTTTGTTCTAAATGTGGCATTTTAGCGTCAGCAGGCACTATCATTTGTCCATCTTTAACTAACAAATCAAAAATTTTGTCACACTTAGTGATATCGAAAGTATATGTTTTCTTTGGAAACTTATCATTCTTTTCAGATTCGACAGGATTTTTCCCATTCGAAGGGGCTAACACTTTGCAAGCATAAGGAGGACCCTGCTTCAATTCAGCAACATCTATCTCAGTTTCGTCGAACTGCAATGGTTCATCATACAAACCTTCGACATCCTCATTATATTCAACATAGGCCACCTTTTTACCCTTATTAAACTTAACCTTTTCGTCTTTCAGACGTTCTAACTGTCGAACCCTATCAGCCAGTAGGGCCATATCTCTCAGATACTGGGTATCCAACTTCTTTCTAATAGAGTAATCAAGGCCACCAGCGGCCATTTCGACCAATTCATGTTCTGGCACTTGAGTAAAACACCTAGACTTAAGTAATCGAAACCTATTTAGGTAATCGTCTATTGGCTCAATAAACTTTCATTTTATGCTAGCCAATTTCTTCAAACTAATCTTGGGTTGTCCCATGTAGAATTGTTCATGGAATAAACGTTCCAACTGGGTCCAATTACAGATTGAGTTAGGAGGCAGGGTTGTAAACCAAGTAAAAGCATTTTTAGTGAGAGAACTTGGAAAATATTTTATCCTAAGACTTTCGTCATTTGCAATCTCTCTAGCCTCGATCATATACCGGGCTACGTGTTCGACGGTAGATTCAGTGGTATCTCTTGAGAATTTGGTAAACTTTGGGACCTTCGTCCTAGGAGGTAATTCTGATTGGAGAATGTAATCTACTATTGGTGATGTATAGTTTGGCCTAGTAAAACCAAAACTTACCCCATTTTGAGCCATTATCCTTTCGACCATGGCTGCTAGGTTGTTATCTGCTGCTACGTTGTTACGTTGAACCTGTTGTACAACATGGTCAACATCTTGGTTTCTATTTACTATAACTACCCCTTGTTCCCTCTCTACAGGAATTGGCACTTGGTTCCTAGGTGGTTCGACTCTAGGGGGTTCAATTATCCCTTGGTTTTCTAGATTTGCCTCAGGTATGCTCCCTAGGTTCCACCGTGGAGTGTTCTCCACAACAGTCGCACCTCGTACAGGGGCTGGTACACCCATAAATTCTGTCATGCGTGCCAATTGCGCTGCTAATTGTTGGTTAGTTTAGGTAGTGTTCTGGATCAAGGGCTGGAAAATTTCCCCCATAGTTTGGGATAAGGTTTGTACCATTTGTAGGTTACTCTCATCTATTTGCTGTCTTAAACATGCTATAGAAGTATTTGTCAGACTAGGACCTTGAGTGGAATATCCCACATCTACGCTTTGACTGTTTCGACCCACATTTATCCCAGATCCTGATCCTTGTAATGGCGAAGACATTACATTTTCTGAAAATACTGGGGGGCATTTTGGAGGCTTTGTATTACTGACGTTGGCATTCCATAAGGTGGATTCCTTGGTAATGGTTGTGAAAACCCTGGAGGGGGAAAATGCCTAAACGTCGAAGTTCCTCCTGGTGGAGTTTGGGGATTAGATGCTTGTGGCCCAATGTATTCCAAAATAGGTTGAGTGTAAGCCCTTATATATGTCGACCCTGAACCTGCCATTGATGGCATTGCTTCAGACATAACATGAGGCGGTATTGGCTCTCCTGTCGAAGGGACTAGGGGTGGCACTACCTCTTTCCTAGACACATTTTGAGGGTTAGTGTCACTAGGCTGAGTATTTGAATTACTTGATTGAGGATTAGAACCACTCCCTCGAGGGTTTGGATTATTTGGCTGACTACTATTCGTCGCCATTTTCCTAGTGTATCATCTCCTTGGTCTCTCTTCGTTTGTAGTGGCTACTTTTCCACTTCTCAATAACATGCAACGAAGTTTTCTCAAAGAAAAGACTAATAAATGCAGATTTTCAAAACTTAGAAAAATCTTTATAGAAGTTAGCATGGTCCAACTGGGCGTGCCAATTTGTTTACCGTGAAAATTGGTAAACAATTGCTGATCTTCCAAATCTAACTTTGGTGACTCACAGGATCGATCAGATTGATCCTAGGACATGTGCTAACAATTGGTTTAAAGTAAATTCTAAAGAACAAAACACTTCGACAGTGTTCATGAAGAAAGGTTTATCGAAAATATAATTTAAAAGACGTTTAAAAATGTTAAGTTAAAAGGCTGAAAATGTAAAGGAAAGGGTCGAAGGTGTACAGTAAAGGTCGAAAGTATGAAAATAAGACAAAGTGCAGAAACATAACTTGCGTCAAATAAAGGATAAGTTCTTAATGAAAGATTGAAGTAAATTGCATTGAAAAGATAAATGGTGTTTACATCACGTACATTCTCACAAGACTCTTTTCTCTACACGCGGATACTTTGAGTAAATTTGGAGTAACTTGTACAAAGTGAACACAACACACCGAATCCTATTGCTAGAACCCTTATTTATAATACTAAAACTAACTGCTGTCAACTGCCTGAAACAATTAACATATGACAAGTGTCGTGCTGCATGCTTCTGTCCCTTGGATGTACGCCACTTGTCTTTTTCAGGAGCGAACAAGAGTAACTACTCCCTCCTTTATTTGAATTTGAATTTCTTAGCGTCGGACATCATCAGTATTCTCGGTCGAAGGTGACTTCCCCAACTCTTAGAAATATTTTCTAAGTCCCAAAAGTATCCTTTCCTTATGTGAGCACCTTCGACTTAAACCTATCATGAAGATCCAGTCGAAAGCTCCTTTAAACCTTTTCAAGAGTTTAACATTCCAATCAACACTTCCAACTTAATACGGGCGTCGAATTTATGAGCCAACAGATACGCAATATATACACTATAACGTAAAGTAAACATATTTACAAACAAAGCGGGGTTTATTCGTACGATATTAACAAAAAGTATCGATAAGTGCAACAAAATTTATATACAAAAATAGCTACAATTTGCACTTATCAAACTCTTCCCAACTTAAACTTGTTTGTCCTCAAACAAGAATCAAGCGACTCAAAGAAACAAAGTAACAACCAAAGAATCACGAATCAACAGGTTTTGAAAAACGGACAAATGAATGGTTCAAATGAAAAACGGTACACACAAAGTAAATACTTACCACTAAACTACGACGATAACATAGTCACGAAACAAATGCAAAATATAAAAATCATGCCAAACATCCTAAAACAACACAAGTTCAAATGTGAATCACACCTAGCAAAAAAAATCATCGGTAGATGAAAAACACAAAATGAGGTACTTTTCACTCACACAACAATCTTGCAAACAAAATACTAAATTATGCATTCATCCAAAAATTCACATTGAACATACAAAGGCAAGAATCACAAGGGCTTTCAAGGTTGTAGCGTGGTCGGGTAAACAACCAAGGGGCAATTTCTAAAGGTAATTGAAACAAAAACTTGCCTAAACCTAAGGGAGTGATCAACTCACAAAGACTCAAACACAAAATTCCAATCAACTTCTTCGAAAATCCCAAGTGTTACACAAAACACAATACTTATTTAACACAATTATTTGAACTCTTTTTGTTTCCTTTCTCAAGGATTTTTTTTTTCTTTTTTTTTTTTTCTTTTCTTTTCTTTTTCATATTTTTCTCTTTTTTTCTTTTCTTTTTTTCAACCTCATAGAAACCAACCAATGAGTAAACAATCATTCTCTCCCCAACTTGAATTCAACCACATCATCATGTGAATACTCCCTACTTTCTAAGGCAAGGTAAAAATTCATACAACAACACAAAGTTGAGGGTTCAAGAAAAAACAATCAATCAAAATCCATACAAAAAGTGAATTCAATTCTCATAGACAAGCATCAAGTACAAACAACATGGATAATGATAGAAAGGCGCAAAGGGGTTACGAATGATCACACGCTCACAAGGTGAATGACTATTTGGTTAGGTAGTTGTGCTCAAAATGAAACAAAATGCCTTGATCCTTTTCATGTTTTCATATAATCAACACAAACAAAAGATTAAGTATAATAAAATCTAGTTAGAACAAGAATGTTGGTACTCCGCGCATATATGAACAATGTAAAGCTACCTCACAAAAAGGGTGGGAACTAAAGTGATTCACTTCAAGAACAAGTATATAAAAGAATGAATGACATGGAAGTTTGTAAAAAGCCTAAGTATCATGAATATGCTAAAGTCTAGAAAGCGATAAACACATACCTTGGACGTGTACAAAACTTAACAATATCATTACCATACATCCGCAAGTTGAAACGATCAAACTTGGAACATCACCTTAAATTCCTCAAGCTACTCAAAACAAGCTCAAAGGCAACCACACAAACTATTAATATAAACAAACTAAAAGACCGGGTGAAAATGGATTAAACAAGTTGTAAAGTGAAGATTTGAGAATTTTACGAACAATCCAAGTACAACTTGTTTAATGAATGTTCACCACACTACCTAAGCTAGAATGAAAAAGTAATAACGAAACAAAAAACGATAAAACATGCTTGTTTTATGTCGTAAGCTCGATGCCTTTACTGTGCTTAGCTAGTAACTTCCTCCCTTCATGCTATGGTGATGCCTCACCGCGCAAACCAAAAGCAAGTGTCCTAACCAAACACTTAAACAAACGTTACGGGATCAAAGTGTATACAACATTTGAACAAACATAATGGAAAATAAAAGCAAAACAAATATCTATACAAGCATATATACAATATAAACAATTATGTACAAAGCTCCAAAACATCGAAACTATCGCAATGCAATTCAATATCAAAACTAATCCCCGACAACGACGCCATTTTGTTGAAGAGGTAATGCGGCAAGTAAAAATATTATTTTCGGAAGATTTCCCTCCGGAATTTATGTCGTGTCCACAGAGATCGGTGCTATTGAACTGCCGTTCGACAATTTAAATGTTAATGAGTTTGGGTTAAAATGGGTTTAAAGTAAATGCAGAAAAGTAAACATTAACACAAAAAGAATTCATTCTTCAGAGAGAAGAAACTTATTTGGCATGCACATAATCGACTCGTCACAAACTTAAACCTATCAACAATCTATACTCAACCTACAATACTCCTCAATATCATCTAGCATCGCTCACAACAATGTCCATCTCTGACACACTGAGCTGAGAGATCAACTGTGTTACCCTCGTCGACACTCTCGCACCCGACTCGAGATACGGAGGCATTAAGCTTCGACTCCCATAAAGATTGTTAGCTCTAAATCTATCTCTAGCATCCTGAAACTAACATATAATTATCCCTAATAAAAGTTTGCGATGTTTATCTCTAACACAACCCAAACCCCGAGCATAAAGCAAAAATCAAGGACAGTCACCGATAAAGATTTGTAAAGAGGATTTTATACAACGCCATGGACGAAAAATATACATGAGTTCAAAGTAAATACATATACAACAACCCAACAAAGAAGAAATACACAAAGAAGAAAAGAAATAAATCAAGCATCTCGCGGTTTGTCGGCGCCGATCAATGAGAAATCCACCCCGGATCATCTTTGTGCAAGATTCAATGTTGTTTTCGAAGCAAATCTACTTAAAAATGAATTTGATGGAGTTGGGAGCAAAAATCCCCAAAACCATAACCTAAAAAATGAATGAAATGACTTAAATAACATTTCAAAAATCAGTCAAGTTCGCAAAGCGAACTTTTATTCGCTGAGCGAACATCAATTTTGGCACCTAAGTGCCTCAGGAACAGTTAAACCGACTCTGCAATTCTGCAAAAGTTCGCAATGCGAAATTTTATTCGCAAAGCGAATATTCGCTAGAAAGTTCACAATGCGAACTTTGGTCCCTTTTTCTACTGCCATAAGACTGGGAGTATTCGCTGGAAAATTTGCAAAGCGAACTTGACAGCACACCAGCCCTTGTTTTGACCATAACTTTTGAACCGTAACTCGGATTGACGCACGGTTGGAAGCGTTGGAAAGCTTATTCAAAGCTCTTTATGAATATGACAAGATATCCTTGCTTGAATACCTACAAAAATGAGAGAAAATCAATTAAACTCAATGATATTTACACGATACGCAATATATACATTATAACGTAAAGTAAACGTATTTACAAACAAAACGGGGTTTATTCGTACGATATTAACAAAAAGTATGGATAAGTACAACAAAACTTATATACAAAAATAACTACAATTTTCACTTATCAATGATCCCTACAACAAAACAAGATTCAAGGTCCAAGAAAAAGAGGCAGCCTCCATTATCATTTTTCAATGGTGAGTTGGTCAACAAAATCCAAAATATGTCTCATTTTTTATGAGGGCGGTCATGGAAAACTTTAATGTCAATAGGTCTTAGTTGGCCAAGGGATTTCTTATGACATTATGTACGTTGAAAAATTGGATTCCTCGTAGTTGACTAGTAATTGTCGGATACATTACAATGGTTGCAATCTTTAAGGGTTCAATGGGTTGACCACTAGGTCTTGGGGTTCGTAGATATTATGGTAACATTTAGAAAAAAAAGTGACCAAAAAGATCGCTAAAGCATAATTTTTGGTTATTGAATGCAAGTCGATCTAAAATTGCATCAAAGACCACCCAACATTCACTTCTTAAGAAGCTGCTTTTTTGATGGTCCATCTCAAAATGAAATACAAAATAGGGAGGGACCAGGTGGTCATTTTCAAGGCCAATCTGAAGACATGGAAATCATTCTTTCTTTTGTCACTGAAATTCAAAAATTACAATGCCGTCAAGGACCAAAGAAGTCTTAAGCAAATAAAACCATCCTAAAAAGGTTTGAATATGAATCTGACTAATGTATGGGCAAAGTTGAACAGAGACCTAGGCGGACTAGTGTAATATCCCATATCTCCCTTAAATGCTTAATTGGGTGTCAGTTGGGATCAACTGAGTTCCTATGCACTCTAACTTGTGTCAGTTGGAATTATTGAAGCTCTCAAGTGCTCTAAATGTCATCAGTTGGGACCAATAGAGTAACTAGTGGACTCTGAAGAGATCAATTATTGATAAAAGAGATAGCCCAATATTAATAAGTATAAGAGAGGATATTTTGGTAACTCTAATATTTGGTCAATTGGTGTTAGATGAAAAAAAAAATCAAATGGAGATATTTTATATCCTTATAATATATTATATTAAAAGTATATATATTATATTAGTATAAGAAGAACAAAAAAGTTAGTAAGAAGAAAAGAAGAGAAAGAAGAAAGAAAGAGGAAAGGAGAAAAAGAGGAGAAACTCATGGAAGAGGAAGAAGAGGAATTCATCATCATCAATCCATCTCATTATATCCATTTCAAGGTGAGTTCCATTAGATAGTATAGCTTTGGGAGGGAACAAAAGCATGTCTGGGAATTTAGGGTTTAATGTGAAAATATGTTGAATTGAAGTTTGAATGTTGTAATATGATGAACTTCATCCTCTACCATGTCATACCATGTTTATTGGATGTTTGAATGTGTGTTGGGATTATTGGGTGGTGAAGTTTTAGATTTTTTGGCCATGGATGACATTATTTCATGCTGTTGGATACCCTGATTTCGCAGATCTCACACACCGAACTAGCAGCGAACGTGAGAGTCTGCTTTGCTCGCACACCGAGCCTCTAGCGAGGTGAAGGCAAGACCTCGCATTGAGGTCGCACAGCGACCACTGAGGCTTTTTGCTACTGCCTCCAAAATCCTCTGTCTCGCCTAGAGCTGGCACGACAAACTCAAAGCGAGGTGGCCTCGCACAAAGAGCCTAGCAATTTTGTTCTCTTTTGTTTGTTTACTTGTTTGGTTGCTTCTTGTGCGACTTATGATGCTATGGATTGTTTCACATGATTATTAAGGATTGTTATGCATGTTTACCATGAATAATTGGTTGATATATATATGACGATAAAATATGTGAAAAGTGAATAAGAACACTTAGTGTTGTAGTAACCACCGTGTGAATGGTTTGATATTTGGTGAGGGATCTTTGTTTCGAAAGTCCTATTTGGTGAGGGGCTTGGCTCCGAAAGACCTATCTATGTTGATTCTATGTCTTATGTGCATTAACTATGCTTGACTAAATTGTGTTATTATATGTACCTTATGTGTAACGTTTGATGTATACATGGGTATTTTGATTGTGTGATGACATGCTTAAAAGACTATAAGAATGATGAGGAAAACCCTTGGTATTATTAATGAAATAACTAGTAAAGTGATTAGGACATGATGAATAACATAGATGACAATGCTTGTGCAATGATGCCTAAGTGTGTATCATTGGCAAGTAGTTGCCTAGTTATGAGTGAGATGCATTGTATGGAACATGTGATGTTATTGTGTGATTAAGGTGAAAGTGGTCACCTTGTGATTGTCGAATACAATCACGATTGTGTTATTTTATCACGTAGTCGAAAACAACCCTTGCTTGTGTCGTCTCAAGTCATGATACGTATATAGGGTAAGATTAGGATGAAGGCACCGATACTTCACGTCAAACAAGTGGTTTTGATTCCCATAGTGCAATCGAATGGGTTAAAGTCTCATATAATCAACCAAGTGGGTTAAAGTCCCATATGTTCAACCAAATGGGTTAGAGTCCCATATGTGCAACCAAGTGGGTTAGAGTCCAATAGAGGAGCTTGAAATGACCATGAAAGCCGAAGTATGATACAAGGATCCATAACCCATGCCGAAAGTCCTAGACGTAGGAGAGGATGGGAAAGGAGGATGCCTTGGTATGGTTTCCGAGCTAGTGATTGAGTGAATTGGTGAACTCATGAGGCATGTTTCCATACATTGCGAACTGTGTGAACTCAAGTCTTATCCCTTTCCCTTTTGACTTGAGAAAGAATTGGTTAGAACCTTGTAGAGCTGAGTGAACTCATATGATATGGGAACTCACTGAGATTATTATCTCACCCCATTATTGTTGTTGTTTTTCAGGTATTGTTGCAGGTTTAGTTTGCAACTGGAGCTATGCTTGGGTGTTTCAAGGGAAGCCTAGATTATGTTTATCCCGCTGTGTATTGTGTATCTCGTACAATGAAGGATATTGTACTTAGATCTTAGTTTTTTATTGTTTTGACACTTTTCATATCTGGTACCATAGGTTGTCTTTTATGTTTTAAAAATGGTCAATTATGTAAATTATGCAAAAAGACACTTATGATAGTGTCAGTACCAAATAATAACTCTTGTATTATATGATTCTAGACATATATTATATAGAGCGTTACAACTAACCAGCAACACCAAGACATCAAATAATGAACTTCTATCAAGAAATGGAAATAAACATCCCTCCATAATGAAAACTTTTGATGACGCACCTTAGGAGAGCCAAGAAACAATTCTCGGCACTTTGTTTTATTTTATTTTGTTTAAACATTTCTAGCATCACTATCAATGAAATTTTCTTGCCCAATCTGATGAACCTTCTTCATTTTATTTTATATTAATAACATATTCCCTCCGTTCTATATTATAAGCAAATTTTACTTTTTAGATACATTGAATAATTAATATATTTGGTCTATATATAGACCAGATATATTAATTATTCAATGTATCTAAAAAGTAAAATTTGTTTATAATATGGAACGGAGGGAGTACTCAAGATAGTCATACTCGATATTGGGAAAGGGAGCAACTCTCAGAGCACGAGGCCAAAGTGGAACTTAAATGTCAACATATGTCCCCGACTTCCGTGAAAGGAAAGAAAATTATTTAATATTTAAAATAAATATCCCACATGAGGCATAGTTGATTGACATATATACCAACAAAATAGTCCCAAGAGGACTAGGAAATAACGACACATTATTCCTCTTACAGAAGATAGACAAATCCCATAAATGAGCCACTTAAATATGCAAATGGACTATTTGATTATCCATCGAAAATGTGAAGGGTTCTCAAAGTGATTAAGCCTATAAGGTCGAAAGTTAGGAAAGTGTCAATACAAAATAGGAGTCTGAGTTCCTTCACAATGGGCCATTTTTAAAACATTAAATGAAATTGATAAAGTAATAAAGATCAAGTACATGTACCACAATCCCAGATGAACACAATATAATTACTCATGTTATTCTTAACATTTTTGCAAAAGTCCATACACACGATTCAGAGAAGCCCTATAGGTTCAAGTGTAACATCCCAAATTTATTAGAATATTTATTTAATTTATTTAAATATAATAATTGTGAATTTTTGATGAATTTGGTGGTCTGTGTCGATGCCGGTATTTTTGGTAGAGTTTTGGTTATTTTAATTAAATAATAGTAAATAATATGAGTATATTAGTATTGTTATTAATTTAAAATAATATTAGAGGAAGTAAGGGTAAGACGGACAATTAAGGAGAATTAGTGAGGGTATTATGGAGAAAGCCCAAATTTGAGGCCCAAGAGTTAAATTAACCAAAAAGGAGGAATTGAGGAGAATTAGGATTCATTTGTGGAGATGGTGAAAATAAGTAGAAAGTGCAGAGCTCTGAGGAAAAAGGAAAAATGCGAGGATTTTCGTGAAGGTTTCCAAAGGCTCAAGAGAGAACTCATCTAATCGACAATCTAAGGTATAGGGAGTAATTACCTTTCATTGTTTTCATTATAGGATTCAATTGATTGAAGTGGATTTTGGGGTTTTTGAGGGTTTATAGGTTTTGAGGCAAACTTATGACTTTGAGGGCATGCTGTGAGATCGATTATTAAGAGTTGAAATAATCAGTAGAGTAGACCTTGGGGTTGATTTCCCCGTTGTTGTAGTTTTAACCCGGTGGCGAGGGATTTATGGAGTTTATATGAAGCTTGAGAGTTTTGAAGGTTTAGGGAAATTAAGGTTTCCCGTAGTGTCCTAAATCGACCTAACGGTCGTAGGTTTTAGACCTTTAAATTTTGTGATATATTAGAACTGTTATGGGGATATTTTTGGGTCAATTGGGACTGTAATCGCATGTGCTTTGGAGGTTGTGGAGCTACTGATGCGTAGCAGCGATTTGTTGTAATCGCAGGTTCGCTAGGCGAACCGTTGCTTCGCTAGGCGAATGTTCGCCAAGGCTCGCTAAGCGAACAACGCAGCGAATGTGCGATAACATGAGTGTAGGTTCTGAGATGATTTCTGAAGTGGAAGTGGAGATTCGTTGGAAGTCTCGCTAGGCGAACGAATCAGCGAGTAGCTTCGCCCAGCGAATAAACCAGCAAGTATGACAGATGGTGGTTCTGGTGTCTTGGTGTGGTGTCTGTGGGATTCGCTAGCCGTTTCGCTAAGTGAAGGTCCCAGCGAACAGGCTCGCCTAGCGAATCCTGGAGCGAACTGCTGTTGTTCGCGAAAAAAATTGTTTCTGCTGTTGTGCTATTGTGATGCTTTGATGTTGTGATTTTTATGATGATTTTCCATGATGATGTTGATGATGTTTGGCGATTATTTGATGAGTATATGATGACATGATTTGTATGAGAATTGACGAATGATGATGCACATAATGATGTTTATTAGTGATGATGATTAGTGATGTTGTGTGTCATACATTCATATGCATACTCTCTGACGACGTTTCATTCCCACTGTGCGAATATGAGGTAATTATGACGTGCTCCAGTTCCAAATGCGGGATCGATCCTATTGACGGGGGTCTTTGGAGGGTTGATGGCCTAGTGTCCATCTATTATGACGATTGGTACCACATGCATGAGTCTTGTTATACATTGCATTTTATGTGGCATTGATGAATTTGTGATATGGTGCTTCCTGATATTTTCCTTGATGATGACCTTGATGATGTCGTTTATGAAGATAATGCCATTTTATGTATATCTTGTTTTATAATGATTATTATGAATTGTGTTTACTCACCCTGCCTGTTTGAATGTTGCCTCCACGTGGGTAACGTGCAGGTGATCAGGTTTAGCCGTGGATGCTTTCGAGGACTTGAAGTTTATTTGCTTTTGGCCGATTTAGAGGGTCTTGCTCTGATAGTGTAACATCGGGTTGAGGTCCTTTGAGTCAAACTATGTGGTTTCCTTATTTTTGTTGTCATTTGATGATATGGTTTTGTTTTGATCATTATGATGTTTGTTGAAAACCTTTTATTTGAGAATTTTGAGTTCCGCTGCCATGTGAAGGCTTTTTGATTTATTTTGAGGAAAACCCTTTGTTTACAGGGTAATTGTGTTATTTTGATTTAATGAGAGATGTGCACCCTTTGAGAGAATTTTTATGCCTTACTCTGATATTTGAGTTGTTTCTGCTGCAACATCATTGGGGGTAGAAAAGGTGTTACATTAGTGGTATCAGAGCAGGTCGGTCCGTCCGACCAGGTTTTTACGTGATGTCTGTCCCTGTCAGTCGACGAGTGTGTACACTGTCGATGTTTTAGTTCTTTTAACCTTGTTGGTGGTGTGAAGGATGGCTGGAAGAAATGATCGTGCGATTGCTGATGCGTTGGAATCAGTTGCTAATGTGATGGCGCAGCTGAATCCAAATGGTGGAGCTCCTGATGAGTTTCGTGCGTTGGGGAAGTTTCAGAGGAACAATCCACCGACTTTTGTGGGTACGCATGATCCAGCAAGTGCACACAAGTGGCTGAAGGCAATCGAGAAGATTTTCTGAGTGATGGGGTGTTTTGATGAGCAACAGGTTCAGTTCGGAACGCATATGCTGGAAGAGGAAGCTGAGGACTGGTGGGATAACACCCTTCAGAGACTTACGGATGTTGGCACTGTGATAACTTAGGTTGTGTTTAAGCAGGAGTTTATGGGTAAGTATTTTCCAGAGGATGCTCGTAGCAAGAGAGAAGTGGAATTCCTTGAGATGAAGCAAGGAGATATGACTGTGGCAGAGTATGCCGAAAAGTTCGAGGCTTTGGTGAAGTTCTGTCCGCACTACAATCATGCTGATGCTGAGATGTCCAAGTGTCTCAAGTTTGAGAATGGACTGAGACCAGAGATTAAGCAGGGTATTGGGTATCAACAAATTCCCAGGTATGCTGAGTTGGTTGACAAGAGCAGGATCTACGATGAGGACAGCCGAGCTCGATCTGCTCACTATAAGCAGTTGAGTTAGAAGAAAGGGCAGTATAGGGGTAAGCCTTATATGACTTCAGCTGACAAAGGGAAGCAGAGGCTTCAGATGGGAAAAAGACAAGTGGGGGAGCAGCTCCCGCTTCTGTAAAGTGTTATAAGTGTGGCGAGCAAGGTCACCGATGATGTGTGCACCAATAATGTGGTGAGGTGCTATCGATGTGGTAAGAAGGGGCATAGAGCTACTGACTGCAAAGATGAGGGTCCGACCTATTTCAATTGTGGTGAGAAAGGTCATATCAGTACTCAATGTCAGAAGCCAAAGAAGACTGCGGCTGCTGCTCAGACCAGTGGCAGAGTGTTTGCTTTGAGTGGTGCAGAGGCGCCAGAGAAGGACAACCTGATTGGGGGTACTTGTTTTATTAATAATATCGAGTTGATTGCTATTATTGATACTGGTGCTACTCATTCTTTTATCTCGCTTGAATGTGCTAATAGATTGAGTTTGAAGTTGTCTGATATGAATGGTAATATGGTAATAGAAACTCCAGCTAATGGTTCTGTTACTACTACCCTTGTGTGTTTGAGATGTCCTGTGACGATTTTTGAGAAGAGTTTCGTGATGGATTTGGTATGCTTACCCTTGCATCAAATTTACGTGATCTTTGGAATGAACTGGTTGGAGTTCAATCGTGTTCATATAAATTGTTATAAAAAGACTGTAGAGTTTTCTGAGATTGATGATAGTGGAGAGTTGATGTTCTTGTATGCTAAGCAAGTAGAGGAACTTCAAGAAGATGAAGCTTTGGTGTTTGCAATGTTTGCATTGTTGCAAATTGATCGTGAAGCTGCGAGTGTGGAGTTTCCTGTTGTCTGTGAATTCCCAGATGTGTTTCCAGATGACATCAGTGGTTTGCCTCCAGAGCGTGAAGTGGAGTTTGCAGTGGACTTAATACCAATTACGAGTCCAATGTCGATGGCTCCTTATCGGATGTCAGCTTCTGAGTTAAGTGAATTGAAGAAACAACTGGAAGAATTGCTTGAGAAGAGGTTTGTTCGACTAATTGTTTCTCCGTGGGGTGCTCCTATGTTGCTAGTGAAGAAGAAAGATGGAAGTATGAGGTTGTGTGTTGATTATCGGCAATTGAATAAAGCGACGATCAAGAATAAGTATCCGCTACCGAGAATCGACGATTTGATGGATCAGCTAGTAGGTGCTTGTGTGTTCAACAAGATTGATTTGAGGTCGGGTTACCATCTGATTTGAGTTAAGCCTGATGATATTTCGAAGACGGCTTTCAGGATGAGGTATGGACACTATGAGTACACCGTGATGCTGTTTGGTGTATCTAATGCACCTGGTGTGTTCATGGAGTATATGAATCGGATTTTTCATGAGTATTTAGATAAGTTTGTGGTGGTGTTTATCGATGACATCTTGATATATTCTAGATCTGAAGAAGAATATGTCGAGCATTTGAGGACTGTGTTGTAAGTGTTGAAAGAGAAGAAGTTGTATGCAAAGTTGTCGAAGTGTGAGTTTTGGTTGAAGGAAGTGAGTTTCCTTGGCCATGTGATTTCAAGTGGTGGTGTTGTTGTTGATCCTTCTAAGATTGATGCTGTGTTACAGTGGGAGACTCCGAAGTCTGCTACTGAGATACGAAGTTTTCTGGGATTAACGGGTTACTACCGCAAGTTTATCGAAGGCTTTTCTAAGTTGGCATTACCTTTGACTCAGTTGACTCGAAAGGGTCAGACTTCTGTGTGGGATGTAGCTTGTGAAGAAAATTTTGTGGAATTGAAGAAGAGATTAACTACTGCTCCAGTGTTGATTTTGCCTAATCCGAGTGAATCTTTTGTGGTGTATTGTGATGCGTCGAAGATGGGTCTTGGTGGAGTATTGATGCAAAATGGACAAGTTGTTGCTTATTCTCTGAGACAATTGCGAGTTCATGGGAGGAATTATCCTACACATAACTTGGAATTAGCCGCTGTGGTGTTTGTGTTGAAGATTTGGAGACATTATCTGTTTGGCTCTAAATTTGAAGTGTTCAGTGATCATAAGAGTCTGAAGTACTTATTTAATCAGAAGGAATTGAATATGAGGCAGAGAACGTGGTTAGAGCTTTTGAAGGATTTCGATTTTGATTTAAGTTATCATCCGGGCAAGGCAAATGTAGTGGCCGATGCGTTGAGCAGAAAGTCCCTGCATATGTCGATGCTTATGGTGAAAGAATTGGAATTAATTGAGCAATTCAGAGATTTGAGTCTAGTATGTGAAAAGACCTCTGACAGTGTGAAGTTGGGAATGTTGAAGTTGACTAGTAGTATTCTGGAAGAAATCAGAGTGGGACAGCAATCTGATTTAAAGTTGGTTGACCAATTGATTTTGATTAACCAAGGCAACAGAGGTGACTTCCGGATTGACGAGAATGGCGTAATGATGTTCAGAGACAGGGTGTGTGTCCCAGATGTTCCCGGTATTAAGAGGAGTATTCTTGAAGAAGGGCATCGAAGTAGGTTGAGCATTCATCCCGGTGCTACGAAGATGTACCAAGATTTGAAAAAGTTGTTTTGGTGGCCAGGTATGAAGAAGGATGTTGCGGAGTTTGTTTATGCGTGTTTGACTTGTCAGAAGTCGAAGGTTGAGCATCAGAAGCCTTTAGGTATGATGCAGCCGTTGAGGATCCCAGAATGGAAATGGGATAGTATTGCCATGGATTTTGTGGTGGGATTGCCGAAGACTGCTAAGGGAAATGATTCAATTTGGGTGATCGTGGATAGATTAACTAAGTCGGCTCATTTCTTGTCGATGAAGATTAATCATTCTATGTAGAAGTTAGCCGAGATGTATATTGAAGAGATTGTGAATTTACATGGGGTACCTTCGAGTATTGTGTCGGATAGAGATCCGAGATTTACATTGAGGTTTTGGAAGAGTTTGCAAGATGCGTTGGGCACCAAGTTGAGAATGAGTTCTGCCTACCATCCGCAGACGGACGGTCAGACAGAAAGGATGATCCAATCTTTAGAGGATTTGCTAAGGGCTTATGTGTTGGATCATGGAGGATCGTGGGATAGCCATTTTCCGTTGATTGAGTTCACATACAATAATAGTTTTCATGCTAGTATTGGAATGGCGTCCTACGAAGCTTTGTATGGGAGAAGGTGTAGGACTCCTTTGTGTTGGTATGAGTCGAGCGAGAGTGATGTACTCGGACCTGAAATTGTGAAAGAGACGACTGAGAAGATTAAGAAGATCCAAGAGAGGATGAAAGCTTCGCAGAGTCGTCAGAAGAGATACCATGATAAGAGGAGGAAAGCACTTGAATTCCAAGAGGGAGATCACGTGTTTTTGAGGGTGACGCCAGTGACTGGTGTGGGTCGAGCTTTGAAGTCTAGGAAGCTCACTCCACGTTTTGTTGGTCCATATCAGATATCGCAGAGGATAGGAGAGGTAGCCTATCGAATTTCTTTACCGCCGTCACTTGCAAATTTGCATGATGTGTTCCATGTGTCTCAGTTGAGGAAGTACATTCCGGATCCGTCTCATGTGATTCAGATGGAGGATGTACAAGTGAGGGATAATCTGACTATGGAAGCATTGCTTGTGCGTGTCGATGGTCGAGAGACGAAGCAATTGCGGGGTGGACGAGCTGGCAGAAGTTGGACTTGGGAATGCGAAGATCAGATGAGGGAGTCATATCCGACTCTATTTCCTTAAGGTAATTTTCGAGGGCGGAAATTCTTTAAGTGGGGGAGAGTTGTAACACCCCAAATTTATTAGAATATTTATTTAATTTATTTAAATATAATAATTGTGAATTTTCGGTGAATTTGGTGGTCTGTGTCGATGCCGGTATTTTTGGTGGAGTTTTGGTTATTTTAATTAAATAATAGTATATAATATGAATATATTAGTATTATTATTAATTTAAAATAATATTAGAGGAAGTAAGGGTAAGACAGACAATTAAGGAGAATTAGTGAGGGTATTATGGAGAAAGCCCAAATTTGAGGCCCAAGAGTTAAATTAACCAAAAAGGAGGAATTGAGGAGAATTAGGATTCATTTGTGGAGATCGTGAAAATAAGGAGAAAGTGCAGAGCTCTGAAGAAAAAGGAAAAAGGCGAGGATTTTCGTGAAGGTTTCTAAAGGCTCAAGAGAGAACTCATCGGATCTACAATCTAAGGTATGGGGAGTAATTACCTTTCATTGTTTTCATTATATGATTCAATTGATTGAAGTGGATTTTGGGGTTTTTGGGGGTTTATAGGTTTTGAGGTAAACTGATGACTTTGAGGGCATGTTGTGAGATCGATTATTAAGAGTTGAAATAATCAGTAGAGTAGACCTTGGGGCTGATTTTCTCGTTGTTGTAGTTTTAACCCGGTGGCGAGGGATTTATGGAGTTTATATGAAGCTTGAGAGTTTTGAAGGTTTAGAGAAATTAAGGTTTCCCGTAGTATCCTAAATCGACCTAACAGTCATAGGTTTTAGACCTTTAAATTATGTGATATATTAGAACTGTTGTGGGGATGTTTTTGGGTCAATTAGGACTGTAATCGCAGGTGCTTTGGAGGTTGTGGAGCTACTGATGTGTAGCAGCGATTTGCTATAATCGCAGGTTCGTTAGGCGAACCGTTGCTTCGCTAAGCGAATGTTCACCAAGGCTCGTTAAGCGAACAACACAGCGAATGTGCGATGACATCTGTGTAGGTTCGGAGATGATTTCTGAAGTGGAAGTGGAGATTCGCTGGAAGTCTCGCTAGGCGAACGAATCAGCGAGTAGCTTCGCCCAGTGAATAAACCAGCAAGTATGACAAATGGTGGTTCTGGTGTCTTGGTGTGGTGTATGTGGGATTCGCTGGCCGCTTCGCTAAGCGAAGGTCCCAGCGAACAGGTTCGCCTAGCAAATCCTAAAGCAAACTGCTGCTGTTCGCGAAAAAAATTATTTATGCTGCTGTGCTGTTGTGATGCTTTGATGCTGTGATTTTTATGATGATTTTCCATGATGATGTTGATTATTATATGATGATGTTTAGCGATTATTTGATGAGTATATGATGACATGATTTGTATGAGAATTGATGAATGATGATGTACATAATGATGTTTGTTGGTGATGATGATTAGTGATGTTGTGTATCATACATTCATATGCATACTCTGTGACGACGCTTCATTCCCATTGTGCGGATATGAGGTAATTATGACGTGCTCCGGTTCCAAATGCGGGATCAATCCTATTTACGGGGATCTTTGGAGGGTTGATGGCCTAGTGTCCATCTATTATGACCACTGGTACCACATGCATGAGTCTTGTCATGCATTGCATTTTATGTGGCATTGATGAATTTGTGATATGGTGCTTTCTGATATTTTCCTTGATGATGACCTTGATGATGTCATTTATGAAGATAATGCCATTTTATGTATATCTTGTTTTATAATGATTATTATGAATTGTGATTACTCACCCTGCTTGTTTGAATGTTGCCTCCACGTGGGTAACGTGCAGGTGATCAGGTTTAGTCGTGATGCTTTCGAGGACTTGAAGTTTATTTGCTTTTGGTCGATTTAGAGGGTCTTGCTCTGATAGTGTAACATCGGGTTGGGGTCCTTTGAGTCGAACTATGTGGTTTCCTTATTTTTGTTGTCATTTGATGATATGGTTTTGTTTTGATCACTATAATGTTTGTTGAAAACCTTTTATTTGAGAATTTTGAGTTCCGCTGCCATGTGAAGGCTTTTTGATTTATTTTGAGGAAAACCCTTTGTTTACAGGGTAATTGTGTTATTTTGATTTAATGAGAAATGTGCACCCTTTGAGGGAATTTTTATGCCAAACTCTGATATTTGAGTTGTTTCTGCTGCAACATCATTGGGGGTAGAAAAGGGTGTTACATCAAGAACTCTCGAAAAGTTTGTGGTCATAGTGTTGTTCATGTACTACCTCCACATCTCTATACGCTCCCTAGCAGTAGAGAGCTCAACTATGTTACCACTCTCGTCTAAGTCTCTAATAATTACCATTTATGGGAAAGGAAAACTATATGGAGAAGAACTTACATGTGCTTAAGATGATGAATGATGGAAGATAGAGGAGAATTTGGAAAATTTTGAGACGAATCTTGCACTTAATAAGTATAGAAAAGATAAAGAAATTGTGAATATGAAAATGGTCAGCATCCCACTATTATACACCAATTGCCTAGGTTTCATTGGCTATCATTTTCCTAATATAGGCACAGACAAGCAGTTAGATAATTGAAGCATATACGTATCACTATTTACGCATCCGTATAATCAATAGTTGTGTGCCTCCCCAAGCAACACTTGAAGAACCCTCCCCAAATAACACTTGAGGGACTCGCCCCTAAGCAACACTTGACGAACTCGCCCCAAGCAACGCTTGAGGGACTTACCCCCTCAGCAACACGTCAGAGACTATCCTTAAGTAATGCTTGAGGAATTTGCCCTACGCGCTTCAAGGACTCGCCCCAAGCAACACTTGAGGAATTTTCTTCAAAAAATGCTTGAGGGAATCACCCCAATATCCTTAAAGGAATCTTTACCATAGGATTTATAGAAACCATCGTGCATCTAAATTAATCATTTCACCCTTCCTAGGCCTCGTGCACGAGGGGTTGTGGATTGAGATCACTTCAATGGGCCTGGAAAGAAGCATACCAAATGTCATAGAAAAAAATCAGTGCAAAAGCCCTAGAAAGAATTGGGCGGGTGTCACCTCAGATCGCTCAACTGTGACTTGGATCACCCGACTCATACCATGTTTACCATCTGATCCATATCAGTCACACGTGGCAGACGAGGTGCTCAGGAAAGAGTCAATTAAACCACAACTAAAAGGAAGCAAATCGTCCCTTCAATTAAGGAGGAAGAATCAATCCTCTCGCTACTCCCATATACTTGTTGAAAAAGTAGGAGAAAATCATTATAAGACCCAAAAAAACCATCTATTTACACTACAGTCATAAGTTTTGGGAATTCATATTCATTAATTTTCACTAATTCAATACATGCAAAACCTCTTGCATTCATACACGTAAGCATATTTCCTTTATTGTATTTTACAAATACATTTAGTGAAAGTTATATACTTTTTGGTTTGATGCACCCAACCTTGATCGAAAGTTACATGTTTTAATAGTTTTCCTTTTCATTAATGCCAAAGTGAACTATGAAAAATTGTTGAATTCTAGTGATATCTAGTTCCTAAGCCAAATAGAAAATATTTACAAGTGTAAACCATTCTTAAAAATATTCATAAGCATACTGTTTCTACATGAAAGTGTATGTATATCTAGTTTGGTGCTAAAATTAAAGTTGTGCTTAGCAAAAGAAACGTGAGTTGAATTTGAATTTAATTGATAAAGATTGGAATTGTAATAAATTATGAAGAAAAAGTTAGAAATCTTCGAAACACACTAAAGCCACATACCTTGAATTTCTTGTTTTCTTCATCTTTAAAATCAAAAACACCAAGCAACTTACCGACACAAAACGAAACAAATCACAATACCACAACCTTGGAATCACTATCATAATCAGGACCACATAGGTGAAAATAAAATTCATAAATCAAGAGCTAGACTGGTTGTAGCTGGGTTTCGGATACCCCTTAGTACCCTTTTTTGAATATAATTTGCTTATAAAAAAAAAAAAGCTAGACTGTTAAAGTTTCTCTAGACCTTATTGTAATCAAGATGACATGCCATGTGGGCTAATGAAGTAATGCCATATCGACCTGGTGCTTCTGGTTGGCTTGCCCCTTTTTCCAATAACACGAAATTTGACTTGCATGGACCAATTCTACAAATGGTAGAAATTTGATTATGATATTCTTGAATTTAGTTGGATACTGTTAGAAATATGGTATGATAATCCTGGATAGCTTCGAAGAATCGTGTTCGTACACTTTCCGAACAAAGTATTTCGACCCTATTCTTGTCTGGGTTCACGAAATCTTTGTGGGGATAATTCTTGAAGAACAATCTGTTTCTTGGCAAAAGAATACTGATTAAGAATGTAGAAAGAAGTATTGTTATTTCGTTTTTGAAACCGAGGCCAATGATTCCTTATATATAGGATTAACCACAGAAACCGAAAAGACATACCTTTTCGTTTGAACTGTTATGTTCGTTTGGAAACGGTTTTGTTGGTTGGAAAGGGTGCAACGGTTCAAACAGAAACCGAAAAATTTTGCTCGGGGCGCTGCCCCGCACCCCGCCAGGGGCTTCGCCCCTCGGAACCCCGTTTCAATTATTCGCATTCAATTATACGTTGGCTTGACGAGCGTGCACTCCGCACTACCCTAACTCGTTTCCAAGCTTTAACGCATAATTGCATCGGCCTATAATAAATCACATTACTACTAAAATACATTGATGATACTAAAATCACCAACAAATCCCCCCTATTTTAGTGTAATCCTTGATTTACTCAGTATATACAATAATATACAAGGGTATAACACTCAGGTATAACGATCAAACAAATGCATAGACGAAAATGTCTTGCGATTGAATTTTCATCTTAGTACAAATACACATTCCAAATACTCGAAAATCGGGGTGTCATATTGATTGAACCCGTCAATCCATTTGAATATCTGAAGATATAGTACACATTTGTTTCTTACAATGCTCTACTATTCATACTTGACACTTTACAAGCCATGTGTCCTTATCCATTAATAAGCATATAGGAAGCCAAGTCCAAGCTTCCTGAAGCGGCAAAACTTCATGCTTACATAGGTGATTCTTTTAATCTTGCACCTGCATTTGCAATTTTTCAAAAGAACCATTAAGAAGATATACTTCAACCTAGCCATCACTTGCAGGTCTGAGCACATACCTTGGGAAGATAAACATAATTGCTCCAATCTTTAACTATGATCTTTCCACATTGAATTCTGCTTCCAACGTTGTATTAGAAGGGAATTGGGTATACCATAGCTAATAGATTTAAATGGACTTTAATCCCATCCCAATTACCGACTTCTTCACTAAGTCTCTAGCTAACCCCTTCGTCAAGTGGTCAGCTAAGTTTTGTTGCGACCGAACAAAATCAATAGATATCACTCCATTCATGATTAATTCCCTAATCATACTATGTCTAACACCCAAATGTCTAGACTTTCCATTGTATATTTGACTATAAGCTTTAGCCAGTGTAGCAGTACTATCACAACGGATAGAAATTGGTGATATCGGTTTAGGCCATATCGGAATCTCATATACCAAGTTCCTTAGCCATTCCGCTTCTTTACCAGCAGCAGCTAATGCTACAAACTCAGATTCCATTGTGGAACTAGTTATACATGTTTGCTTCTTGGAAGCCCACGAGATGGCACCTCCCCCAAGCAAGAACACCCATCCACTTGTAGAGGATGAATCTTCAGCATTATTTATCCAACTAGCATCCGAATATCCCTCTAGTACCGAAGGAAATCCCATATATGACAATCCATAATTCATAGTACCCTTCAAGTACTTGAATACCCTAGTTATCGCATGCCAATGATGTCTACTAGGATTACTAGTAAATCTGCTCAACTTTCCAACCGCATAAGCAATATCCGGTCTAGTGCTAATCATAGCATACATCAAAGAGCCTATAGCTCTTGAGTATTCGAGTTGATCCACAGGTTTACCTGTATTTGGCATAAGCTTTTCTCCCGGATCCATGGGAGTACTTACTGGAGAACAACTTTCATAATTGAACTTCTTGAGTATTTTCTCAATGTAATGAGATTGCGTAATTACAATCCCCTTATTCTCCCGTTTAATCTTAATACCAAGAATAACGTCCGCTTCTCCCATATCCTTCATGGAGAACTTTGATGACAAGAAATTCTTCGTTTTATCGATTTGATTTTGGTCGGTGCCAAAGATCAACATGTCATCTACATATAGACAAATGAAAACTCCTTTACCGGATGTATCAAATTTGCTATATACACATTTGTCAGCTTGGTTTAGAATGAAACCATTAGACAAAACAACCTCATCAAACTTTTGATGCCACTGCTTCGGAGCTTGTTTCAGCCCATACAGCGATTTAACTAGCTTACACACTTTATGCTCATTACCAGGCATTACAAAACCTTCAGGTTGCTTCATATACACTTCTTCTTCCAAATCACCATTCAGAAATGCTGTTTTGACATCCATTTGATGAATCACTAGATTATGAATAGCCGCCAAGGCAATCAACAATCTAATAGTAGTGATACGGGCAACTGGAGCATAGGTATCGAAATAATCAATCCCTTCCTTTTGTCTGAAGCCTTGGATAACTAATCTAGCTTTAAACTTGTCAATTGTACCATCGACTTTCATCTTCCTTTTGAAGATCCATTTGCAACCCAATGGTTTGCAACCTGGTGGTAAATCAGATAATACCCAAGTATTATTTTCCATGATAGAGCCAATCTCTTCATCAATTGCTTCTTTCCAAAAAACAGAGTCTCGAGATTTCACAGCTTCATCATACGTTCTTGGATCCTCCTCTATACTATAACAATAATAGTATTGAGTATCAATCTGATCCTTTGATCCCTCAACTAAATATAGTTGAAAATCAGATCCATAAGATCTAGATTTTCTAGCTCTTTTGCTCCTACGGGGTTCAAGTGTCTCAATTGGCACATCATTTGGATGATCATCCCTTAGAGATTCTTCTGAATTAGGTATAGAGACCTTTGGTCTAGGTATAGAAGAGAAACAATTCTCATCAAATATGGCATCTCTTGATTCTATAATCGTGTTAATAGAAATCGAGTCATTAGGTTCTATAACATAAAACCTATAGGCCTTGGAATGCTCAGCATATCCAACAAAGATGCAAGCTACACCCTTTTCACCCAAAGTTTTCCTTTTTGGGTCCGGGAGTCTAACCACGGCCCTACAACCCCAAACACGTAGAAATGTTAGGTTGGGTCGTTTCTTATACCAAAGTTCATATGGGGTAGTCTTGTTCCTTTTATTAGGAACCCTATTTAACAAATAGCAAGCCGTTAACATAGCTTCTCCCCAAAACCCTTCACTCAAACCAGAGTAAGATAACATGGCATTCACCATTTCTTTAAGAACTCTATTTTTCCTTTCAGCCACACCATTTTGTTGAGGTGTATAAGGTGCCGTAGTCTCATGAATGATACCTACGGATTGGAAAAAAATAGGATCATAGTATTCACCACCTCTATCTGTACGTAATGTTTTAATCAACACATTCTGTTGCACTTCAACTTCAGTTTTATAAATTTTAAATTTATCTAAGGCTTCGTCCTTAGCGTGCAACAAAAAGACATAGCAGAATCTAGATGCATCATCTATGAAAGTGATAAAATATTTTTTATGCCCTAATGATGGAGTAGCATGTAAATCACATAAATCACTATGTATTAATTCAAGAATGACAGATTTCCTTGTTATACTTTTAAAAGGTTGCCTAGTGATCTTTGTTAACATGCAAGTGTTACATTTTTCTACATTTTCATTAAAAACAGGAATTAAATCATCTTTAGACATTTCATGCATTCTTTTATAATGTACATGTCCTAGACGAGCATGCCATAACGAAAAATTGATAACATTCGAAGAAGACATAAATACAGAACCAGAATCATTAGGAACTCCATTCAAATTCATCATAAACATACCATTATTATAATATCCAAATCCTACAAACACTCCAGACTTCGATAAAACATATTTATCGGATTCACACACTTGCTTGTATCCAAGCTTATTTAATACAGGACCATAAATTAAATTCTTACGTAATTTAGGAACATACAAAACATTAAACAAAGTAATAGTCTTTCCAGAACTGAATTCTAGCACCACGTTTCCTTTGCCTTCAACGGGAGCGAAGTGATCATCTCCCATGTAGAGGACAGAACCATCTTCCACTGGAACGAAAGTCTTGAACCAGAAACGATCCTTGCAAACATGTGTTGTGGCGCCAGAATCAATCCACCATGCGATAGCATCATCCTGCACATAAAATGCTTCAGAATTTAGTGAAACCGAATGTTTAATCAAACTATTCAAATCACGAATTGATTTCTGACCTTGGTTTTCGGATTGGTCCTTAGACCCCTTTCCTGAACCACTTGCACTCGCGTTGTCGTGCTTTTTTCCGAAACGGCAATCCTTCTTGAAGTGACCAGTTTTGCCGCACTTCCAGCATTCTAGTTTCGGTTTCTTGTTAGCACCGAAACTGGCCTTTTTGTTATTGAAAGCACGCTTCTTTCCTTTGTTTTTGTTGTTATTGTTCTTACCACCCTCTTCGACCATATTGACCGAGGGTCCAGCAATTTCTTTGCCTTTTCCTTTTCCTTTGTCATCCTCCTGCGCTCTTAGAGATTCTTCTATGCGCAAGTGACTTCCAAGTTGGATCAAAGACAGTTCGTCTTTTCCATGTTTCAGATTGTGTTTGAAATCCTTCCACGAAGGAGGCAATTTGTCTATGATGCTTGAGACAGATATTGTTTCATCCATCTTCAATCCGTGTAGTGTGAATTGTCCAAGGATTCGGAGGAGTTCATTGAATTGTTCCATGACAGACCTTGATTCAACCATTTTGTAATTGTTGAAATCGGTTACCAGGAACTTTTTACTGGATGAGTCCTCTGCCATGTACTTGGATTCGAGACAAACCCACAATTCTTTTGCAGATTCAACGTTTTGGTAAATATCAAATAAGGGATCAAACATACCGTTAAGAATGTGCCCTCTGCATATGTAGTCGTCGTTCTCCCACTTTGATCTGCGTCTCAGATTTTCAACTGTGTCATCCTCCAGAATTTCTGGAATCGGTGTAGACAGGACGTGCACCACCTTCAACGTTGTCAACATGAAATGCATCTTCTTCTGCCAACGCCTGAAGTCTTGTCCTTGAAACTTGTCCAATTTTCCGAAATTTCTAGTCATCTCCTTGACGGTGCTTCCTCCAGCCATGATTATCAGAAGTTATACTTTGTTCGTTTGTTAGAAATATGGTATGATAATCCTGGATAGCTTCGAAGAATCGTGTTCGTACACTTTCCGAACAAAGTATTTCGACCCTATTCTTGCCTGGGTTCACGAAATCTTTGTGGGGATAATTCTTGAAGAACAATCTGTTTCTTGGCAAAAGAATACTGATTAAGAATGTAGAAAGAAGTATTGTTATTTCGTTTTTGAAACCGAGGCCAATGATTCCTTATATATAGGATTAACCACAGAAACCGAAAAGACATACCTTTTCGTTTGAACTGTTATGTTCGTTTGGAAACGGTTTTGTTGGTTGGAAAGGGTGCAACGGTTCAAACAGCGGGACCCCAGCCAGGGGCTCTGCCCCTTGGACCCCACGGGGCGCTGCCCCGCACCCCGCCAGGGGCTTCGCCCCTCGGAACCCCGTTTCAATTATTCGCATTCAATTATACGTTGGCTTGACGAGCGTGCACTCCGCACTACCCTAACTCGTTTCCAAGCTTTAACGCATAATTGCATCGGCCTATAGTAAATCACATTACTACTAAAATACATTGATGATACTAAAATCACCAACAGATACAAATATCTTTATTTAATGAAATAATCACATTAAATGTCATATATATATATATATATATATATATATATATATATATATATATATATATATATATATAATTTAAAAATAAATTAATATATTAAAATAATTTCTATTAAAAATATCTGCATTCATAAGTATTTAAGAATTTGCCTTAGCTATTTATTTTTAATTTCACAAGAGACTAAAATTAAAATGAGTAGTTAAAAGTGTAGAGAAATTAAACACGATTTTGGTATCATAGACATAAACAAGAAATGGAACTATACTCGGAATATTCTTATGAGGTGCAACATGCAATTTCATCTAGTGGTAGAGAACAAATAAGTGCTTTACACACACACAACTCACAAAGCCACCTAATATAATTCTCATTCATTGCCCTCATGGTTAAAGCAAGCCACACCCTTCGATCTTCTGC